>JALJVW010000184.1:12892820-14092820 GCA_024865655.1 Emberiza elegans | reverse complement strand
CACCGGGGGATGTACCGGTACCGGGGTGTAGCAGTACCAGATGATGGGGCTGTAGCGGTACCGGGGCTGTAGCGGTACCAGATGATGGACCGGCACCGGGGCTGGAGCTGCTCTGGGGACAGCAGCGGTATCGGAGCAGGGCCCGGGGTACCGGGACCTGCCCCAACCCCGGGGCTGCTGCCCGCGGGGGCTCCGGGTGACAGAGTTACTGCCCGTGGGGTGGTGGCCGTGGGTGTCACTCTCCCCTGGATTGTAGCCATGGGTGTGTGGCCCGTGCGGGGCTGCCAGCCCCAAAACCAGTAGCCATGGGGGCTACCCTGGGGTTACCACTTGTGGTGCTGACAGGGAGCCCTGGGAGCCGTTAGCCCTGGGTCCTGACAGGTGTGTGGCCTGTGGGAACAGCAGGACCCCTCACATCCCGGGATGCACCTGCCGGGATCTGCCCGTGCTCCCTCCATCCTCCCACACCTCCTGGAGCCGCTCTGTGGCTGTCAGAACCCGGGTTCCTGGCCTTGGCCATGGGGTGAGTTCGCCTGGTGCTGAGCTCAGCTTTGTCCAGGCTCAGGGAGGGAGCTCCAACATCCCCAGGTGGCTCCTGAAGGCAAAGTGGGGTTTTTCCCATGGGCCATCCATGGGCAGGCAGGTAAAGGTGGGCAGCGGGGAATATGGGGAGATGGCAGCAGGGCTTGGAGTGATCCTGGGGACAGTGGGAACCCTCCCCTCGGAGGGAAGGGGGGCCTGGGCTGAGCTGCCCCATGGATGTGACACCAAGGCCAGCACAGGGCTCAGCACTCACCCCTCTGGATGCCCACCCGGGGTTTGGGGTGGGCTCCTCAGGCTCTGCAGGCAGATCCTGAGTTGGAAAGCAGGAACCCCCCGAGGGAGGGGTGGCACCCCGACAGCAGCTCTGCTCCAGTCCTGATTGGGGCACCCACCTTGTGTTGGACCCCTGGAGCATCCCCCCCATCACCCCCCAGCTCTGCGAGGGCTCCCCGCGGTATCTGAAGCTCCAGGAGAGCCCTCGGGGTGTGTTTTAGTCGGGGCTGGTGGCACTGGCAGGAGCGGAGCCGCTGCTCCCTGCTCTCCGAACGCTGCCTCCCCCGGCGCTCGCCGGCTGCGCGATCACATGAGCCCCTTGTTCCGAGCCTTTGTCTCATCTCCTGCGCCGAGGAGCCGCGTTTGGGGGCAGCCTCCTCATCCTCGGGCCCCAGAGATGCTCAAATCCGATTATTTGTCCCATTTATCCTCACGGGGTGAGATGAGCAAAGCCTCGGGGTATGGATAAAGCCCCCGGGTGGTTTGAGGGGGATGAGCTGTGTTAATTATTCACTGAGTCAGCAGCACAGCCTGCTCGGGGTGATGGGCAGCTGCAAACATCCTGCCCACCCTCACAGCTGGCAGCCCCTGGAAGGGTTTCTGGGGTCCCTGTTCACCCCACAGGGGTTGGGATGAGGGAGGTTTGTGCCAGAAGCTTTTTGGGGTGGCAGGAAATAATAATAATGAGGATAATGACAGCGACAGTTGTGGCTGGGTTTGGGGTTCCATGGCAGGTTTGCACTGGTGGTCACATCTTGGGGGGAGCCATATTTCCAGGGGGGTCCTGTCTCTGGGGAAATCGTGTCACCAGAGGGTGACATCTCTGGGGCAGTCATGTTTTTGGGACAGTCACATCTCTAGGGCAGTCACATCTCTGTGCAGTCACATCTCTGGGGCAGTCATGTTTCTGGATCAGTGACATCTCTGGGCCAGTCACGGTTTTGGGTCAGTCACATCTCTGGGGCAGTCAGGTTTCTGGGTCAGTCACATCTCTGGGGGCAGTGACATCTCTGGATCAGTCACATCTCTAGGGCAGTCATGTTTTTGGGTCAGTCACATCTCTGGTGACCACGGGAGGTCACTGGGGATGGGGACAGTGGCAGCTCAGCAGCACCTGGGCCAGGGTGTCACACTCAGGGCTGCAGAACAGTCCTGGAGGAGGGGGAGCATTGGCCAGCATCCCATGGGAGGTGACAAATGACAGCAAGATGGTCCAGGTGCCACCTGCTCTCCAAAAACCTGGCTGGGCACAGGGTGATGCCGCAGCGCTGCCACCGTGTCCCCAGCCATGTCACCTGTGGGGAACACTAGGGCCACAGGCCAAGTGTCCATCCTGCCTGCCCTCACACAATCTGCTCAAGAGGTTTCTCAGCTTTTCCAGAGAAAAAAATCAGCTTACAAGGCATCACTGGGATGCTGCAACAGGGAATGCCACTCTCCATGTGGCATCTGTGATCCCAGAGGGACAGGACAGAGGCTCCAACACCCCAAGGCACTGCTGGCTTTGACCCTGGGGCTCCAGGAGCTCCTGTCCCTGCTGCAGTGCAGGTGGGGAAGAATTTCCTGATTTCTTGGGGAAATTTCCTTGTGCTGCCCCTGAGCTCTCAGTGCCATGGCCCTGCTCCCTTTGGGTTCACCTGGAGCCCATCGGTCCCAAGGCTCTGCCAGGGGTGCTGAGCCCAGCTGGGCCACCCAGCTTTGATCCAGAGGGGCATTTCCAGCAGGGCAGCAGGAATTTTGCTTCACTGCACTCTCCGGTACCAGTGGTTCCAGCTCTGACACTTCGGGGTTGGGCACCAAAATGTGGCAGTGCCAAAGGGACATTGCCCAGGGGCTGGGCAGGCAGGCACAGCCCTGCCTCAACCTTTGCAGCATTGTCTCTCCCAAAAAGAAGATTCCCAGGACCTTTTTTTCCCACCAAACCCCTCATTTGTACCTGATAAACAAAGCTCCATCAAAGCTGCTGGGAGCGTTCTGTGTTTTCCCCATGTCCTGCAGGGTTGGAGGGTGGAGATGGAGCATCCCCTCCATCCAGGGCTGAATTCCCCCTCCTGGGCCATGAGCAGCCCCAGCCTTGCCCCAGATTCCCTTTTCCATGGCCAACCCCCCTCCATGGCTGGCTGATTCCATCCCGAGGCTGCTGAGCTGAGAAAACAACAACAAAAAAAGGCCCCACAACCCCCAGACAAAGCCAGGAGCCCAGCGGCAGCCACAGGAATAATCCCACGTGGATTTTTTCCCCCTCCCTGATTTATTTCTTGCTGGGCTGTGATCCCAGTGTGCTGGGCTGCAGGAACAGCTGCTGAGCCAGGCTGAGCCCCTCTGGGCCAGACCCCCCAGAGCCAAAGCTGGGGGAGATGCCTCTGGAGCAGATGTTAATGGGAGGGATGGGGTGCCCCAGCCAGCAGAGCTGATCCCCAGGGAGGTTTCCCAAGGGGTTATTGAGCTCCTGGGGAAGCATCTGCCAGTGCTCACTTCACAGCCCCAGCACTGATACTATTCTTATTATTATTGTCATTATTATCAATATCAACATCAGCATTATTATAAATATTTTTACCCTTTTATCCTTTTTATTTTATCCTTTTGTCCATATTTTTATCATTGCTTATTGTTTATTAGCATTATTATCACCATTTTCTCTCGCTCCGACATTAAGACCCTACAGAGAAATCTCCCAGACTGAGGGGGTTTTCCACATGATTTTCACTGGGAATTCCAGTTTGGCTCATCCATGTGGGACCCTCATGCCAAGCCAATGTCATTTTGGGCAAGAACCGTCCTCACGTGCCCATCATCAACTCCCAGTCACTCAGTGGGACCTGCTGCTCCTCCTGGCTTGGAAAACCCTTTGGGATTTTGAGGGGAGCACCCAGTGAGCCCCCCAGCCCTGGGAGCAGGAGCAGCTCCAGCAATGGCTGAGGGGATCCCCTTGGAGGATCCTTGGAAGAATTCCCCAATTCCTCCAATTCTTGGGGAGGAATTTCCCCCAGTTTAGGGGAAATTTTGGCTACAGTTTCTGTGGGCTGGACACAAGCAGGATCCTGGTGATGCCTGGGGGGGATGTTTGGGGGCTTTGAGGACCACGCTGGGGTGGGAGAGGCAGGAAGGGACAGTAACAGCTCTGGGATCAGCCCTGGGTGGGAGGGTCGGTCCCATGACCATGGGCAGTGAGGAGGGAAAAGAAGAGGAGGAGAAAAGGAGGAGGAGAAGGAGGAGGAGGAGGAGGAGAAGGAGGAGGAGAAGGAGAAGGAGGAGAAGGAGAAGGAGAAGGAGAAGGAGAAGGAGGGAGAAGGAGAAGGAGAAGGAGAAGGAGAAGGAGAAGGAGAAGGAGAAGGAGAAGGAGAAGGAGAAGGAGAAGGAGAAGGAGAAGGAGAAGGAGAAGGAGAAGGAGAAGGAGAAGGAGAAGGAGAAGGAGAAGGAGAAGGAGGGAGCCACTGGCCCCAGGCTGGGCTCTGACCTCCCTCCTGCTCCTGGTGCAGCCCCGCCAGAAGGAGCCGCCCTGTCCCTGTCCCTGTGCCCGTGCCCAGCTCCAGCCAGGCCATGAAGACGGAGAAGGACGAGGCCGTGGCCACCTTCTCGCTGCGGGGGAAATTCGGCACGGAGGGGGCAGGTGAGTGCCCTCGGGGGGGGGAGCAGGGGAAACCTTTGCTCCTGTGGCTGGGAGGTCCCTTTGGGTGAGCCCCGCCCATGGGGATGTGCCCAGGTGTGCCAGGGTGTGCCTGGGTGCGCAGGTGGCATCACCCAGCATGTTCCAGGCTTCACCTGCACCAGCACAGCCCCTCCCAGCCCTCACAGTCTGGGGGCTTCAGCCCCCTCCAGCCAGGCCCCGGCCCCATTTCCCTGTCCTGAAGGGATGGGGAGGGCAGAGGGGTGGTTTGCCAGGGCTGAGGGATGGGGATGGCAGAGCTCTGGTTTGCCAGGGCTGAGGGATGGGGATGGCAGAGAGGGCTGGTTTGGCAGAACTGAGGGATGGGGTGGGCAGAGCTCTGGTTTGGCAGGGCCGAGCCTCACCAGCTCTCCCCGCAGGCTGCAGTGACCCAGCCCTGCCCGGTGCCCCGGTGCCGGTGGCGGGGAGCGGAGGGACCCTGGCCCCGGAGCTGCGGCCGCTGAAGCGCAGACCTGTCCCAGGTGAGGCCAGCCCCGCCCCGGGGAGGGGACAGCGACAGCCGGGGCAGGGACAAGGCCGACGGATCTGTGTCCTTGCAGGGAAACACTACCAGTGCTCCAGCTACGGCTGCAAACTGGCCTTCCCCAGCATGCAGGAGCTGATGGACCACCTGAAGGTCCACTACAGACCCACGCAGTCCCTCGAGGGTAAGGCCAGGACACGCCACGGGCCCTTTTTTTGGCTGGGAGGGGGCAGAGCAGGGCTCAGAGCCAAGTCAGGGCTGGTGGTGGGAGATGGGAATGGGGGCAGCAGGGAGGTCCTGCAGCCTGTCTGACCAGGCTGTCCCCCCTGGGCTGGTGCTGAATCTCTCTCCGAATTCCTCTCTCCAGGCAAAACCTTCCAGTGCCCCACCCTGGGCTGCAGCGAGACCTTCCCCAGCATGCAGGACCTGATGGCCCACATGAAGGTGCACTACAAACCCAACCGCTACTTCAAGTGAGTCCTGCTGCTCCCTGTCCCCTCCCGTCCTCCCTGGGGACACCTGGCCAGCAGAGCTGATCTCCAGGGAGATTTCCCAAGGAGTTATTGAGCTCCTGGGGAAGCATCTGCCAGTGCTCACTTCACAGCCCCAGCACTGATATTATTGCTGTTATTACTGTCATTATTATCAATATCATTGTCACCAAGGAGTTACTGAGCTCCTGGGGAAGCAACACCCAGTGCTCATTTCACAGCCCCAGCACTGACACTGTTGTTGCTATTGTCATTATTATCAATATCAGCATTATCACCATTATTATAAATATTTTTACCATTTTATCCTTTTTATTTTATCCTTTTGTCCATATTTTCATCATTGCTTATTGTTTATTAGCATTATTATCACCATTTTCTCTCGCTCCGACATTAAGACCCTACAGAGAAATCTCCCAGACTGAGGAGGTTTTCCAGATGATTTTCACTGGGAATTCCAGTTTGACTCATCCATGTGGGAGCCTCATGCCAAGCCAATGTCATTTTGGGCAAGAACCGTCCCCACGTGCCCATCATCAACTCCCAGTCACTCAGTGGGACCTGCTGCTCCTCCTGGCTTGGAAAACCCTTTGGGATTTTGAAGGGAGCACCCATTGAGTCCCCCAGCCCTGGGAGCAGGAGCAGCTCCAGCAATGGCTGAGGGGATCCCCTTGGAGGATCCTTGGAGGAATTCCCCAGTCCCTCCAATTCCTGGGGAGGAATTTCCCCCAGTTTGGGGGGAATTTTGGCTACAGTTTCGTGGGCTGGACACGAGCAGGATCCTGGTGATGCCTGGGGCAGATGTTTGGGGGCTTTGAGGACCACGCTGGGGTGGGAGAGGCAGGAAGGGACAGTGACAGCTCTAGGATCAGCCCCGGGTTTATCTGCATGGGAGCGTCCTGCCGAGCTGTGGTCGTGTTTGCAGGGCTCTTAGGATGAGGGAAGAGACGAGGATCTGACTCCATGTTTCAAAAGGCTTGATTTATTATTTTATGATATATATTATATTAAAACTATACTAAAATAATAGAAGAAAAGATTTAATCAGAAGGCCAGCAAGGAATAGAAAAGGAATGATAACATAGGCTTGTGACTGAGACAGTCTGGGCATTAATTATTAATTATTATTAATCTTTAATTATTAATTATTAATAATTATTAATCTAATTAATGATTGGCCATTAATTAGAAACAACCACATGAGACCAATCCCAGATGCACCTGTTGCATTCCACAGCAGCAGATAACCACTGTTTGCATTCGTTTCTGAGGCCTCTCAGCTTCTCAGGAGAAAAAATCCTAAAGAAAGGATTTTTCATAAAATATGTCTGTGACACAGAGCCAATGTCATTTTGTTCCAGAACCATCCCCACATGCCCATCATCCCCTCCCAGTCACTCTCACAGCTCTTTCCTCACCCCAGGTGTGAGAACTGCCTGCTGCGTTTCCGCACACACTGCTCACTCTTCAAGTACATGCATGTGATTGATTTACTAAAATTACTAAATTTACTAAATTTAAATTAAAATTCTCTACTAATTTAAAATTTATCAACTATTACAAACTCTAAAATAACAATTCAATGTTATAATACTTAATAATTATATAATTTAATATATATTAATTAATTATATAATCTACTTAGTTCCTAAGTATTATCTATTTCTTTGATAATTACTATTATTATCAATTTCTTTGACAATTATTATCATTATCAATTTCTTTGAGAATCAATTTCTTTCTTGTCACCACATACATTATTTTTACTCTAATGTTTCCTCATAACAAAAAATATTAATAGTAACAACTCATGTCATCAGCATGGACCCCAACAGACATCTGAGTTACACCAGGAGTAGCAACAACTTTTCTTCTGCAAGCCCAGCTCAGGTCAGAGGGGCACAGGTCAATGTCTGTGACACCGAGCCAATGTCATTCTGGGGAAGAACCATCCCTGTGTGCCCATGCAATAACTAACTTACTGTTAGTTTTTGCTAGGTATATACATGCAAATATCTGCGCTCCAGTGTAGATGCCCTGGACACCTCAATTAGGCAGATAGGAGCAGGTATCAGGCTCACCATGACCGTAGCCCAAAACACCTTGCAATTGCCACACCCCCACGGGTCTCAGCAGTAGTTAATATTAAGCAATGAGTGTAAACTTGACTTAGCCATAGCAAATCTAGGGTTGGTAAATCCTGTGCCAGCCACCGCGGTCATACAGGAGACCCAAATTAACTTTATAACGGCGTAAAGAGTGGTCACATGTTATCCAAGTAGCTAAGATTAAAAAGCAACTGAGCTGTCACAAGTCACTCTCACAGCTCTTTTTGACCCCAGGTGAGAACTGCCTGCAAACTGCCTGCACCTCTTCAATGTCACCTGTGACACATCTGTCATTTTGTTGTCCATCCCCATGTCTCCCTCCCAGTCACTCTCACGACACTGAGCCAATGTAATTTGTTCAAGAACCATCCCCACATGTCTGTGCCCATCATTCCAAGAACCATCCCAGCCATTCCCAACGGCTCTTTTTTGACCCCAGGTGTGAGAACTGCCTGCTGCGCTTCCACATGCACCACCCTCTCTTCAAGCACCTGCAGGTCTGCTCGATGTCACATGTCTGTGACACAGAGCCAATGTCATTTTGTTCAAGAGCCATCCCCACATGGCCATCATCGATTCCCAGTCACTCTCACGGCTCTCTCCCCACCCCAGGTGTGAGAATTATTATCAATATCAACATCAGCATTATTATAAATATTTTTACCCTTTTATCCTTTTTATTTTATCCTTTTGTCCATATTTTTATCATTGCTTATTGTTTATTAGCATTATTATCACCATTTTCTCTCACTCCAACATTAAGACCCTACAGAGAAATCTCCCAGACTGAGGGGGTTTTCCACATGATTTTCACTGGGAATTCCAGTTTGGCTCATCCATGTGGGAGCCTCATGCCAAGCCAATGTCATTTTGGGCAAGAACCGTCCTCACGTGCACATCATCAACTCCCAGTCACTCAGTGGGACCTGCTGCTCCTTCTGGCTTGGAAAACCCTTTGGGATTTTGAGGGGAGCACCCAGTGAGCCCCCCAGCCCTGGGAGCAGGAGCGGCTCCAGCAATGGCTGAGGGGATCCCCTTGGAGGATCCTTGGAAGAATTCCCCAATTCCTCCAATTCTTGGGGAGGAATTTCCCCCAGTTTAGGGGAAATTTTGGCTACAGTTTCTGTGGGCTGGACACGAGCAGGATCCTGGTGATGCCTGGGGGAGATGTTTGGAGGCTTTGAGGACCACGCTGGGGTGGGAGAGGCAGGAAGGGACAGTAACAGCTCTGGGATCAGCCCTGGGTGGGAGGGTCAGTCCCATGACCATGGGCAGTGAGGAGGGAAAAGAAGAGGAGGAGAAAAGGAGGAGGAGAAGGAGGAGGAGGAGGAGGAGGAGAAGGAGAAGGAGAAGGAGAAGGAGAAGGAGAAGGAGAAGGAGAAGGAGAAGGAGAAGGAGAAGGAGAAGGAGAAGGAAAAGGAAAAGGAGAAGGAGAAGGAGAAGGAGAAGGAGAAGGAGAAGGAGAAGGAGAAGGAGAAGGAGAAGGAGAAGGAGAAGGAGAAGGAGAAGGAGAAGGAGAAGGAGAAGGAGAAGGAGAAGGAGGGAGCCACTGGCCCCAGGCTGGGCTCTGACCTCCCTCCTGCTCCTGGTGCAGCCCCGCCAGAAGGAGCCGCCCTGTCCCTGTCCCTGTGCCCGTGCCCAGCTCCAGCCAGGCCATGAAGACGGAGAAGGACGAGGCCGTGGCCACCTTCTCGCTGCGGGGGAAATTCGGCACGGAGGGGGCAGGTGAGTGCCCTCGGGGGGGGCAGGAGCAGGGAAACCTTGCTCCTGTGGCTGGGAGGTCCCTTTGGGTGAGCCCCCCCCATGGGGATGTGCCCAGGTGTGCCAGGGTGTGCCTGGGTGCGCAGGTGGCATCACCCAGCATGTTCCAGGCTTCACCTGCACCAGCACAGCCCTCCCAGCCCCTCACAGTCTGGGGGGGTTTCAGCCCTCCAGCCAGGCCCCCGGCCCCATTTCCCTGTCCTGAAGGGATGGGGAGGGCAGAGGGGTGGTTTGCCAGGGCTGAGGGATGGGGATGGCAGAGCTCTGGTTTTGCCAGGGCTGAGGGATGGGGATGGCAGAGAGGGCTGGTTTGGCAGAACTGAGGATGGGGTGGGCAGAGCTCTGGTTTGGCAGGGCCGAGCCTCACCAGCTCTCCCCGCAGGCTGCAGTGACCCAGCCCCTGCCCGGTGCCCCGGTGCCGGTGGCGGGGAACGGAGGGACCCCGGCCCCGGAGCTGCGGCCGCTGAAGCGCAGACCTGTCCCAGGTGAGGCCAGCCCCGCCCCGGGAAGGGGACAGCGACAGCCGGGGCAGGGACAAGGCCGACGGATCTGTGTCCTTGCAGGGAAACACTACCAGTGCTCCAGCTACGGCTGCAAACTGGCCTTCCCCAGCATGCAGGAGCTGATGGACCACCTGAAGGTCCACTACAGACCCACGCAGTCCCTCGAGGGTAAGGCCAGGACACGCCACGGGCCCTTTTTTGGCTGGGAGGGGGCAGAGCAGGGCTCAGAGCCAAGTCAGGGCTGGTGGTGGGAGATGGGAATGGGGGCAGCAGGGAGGTCCTGCAGCCTGTCTGACCAGGCTGTCCCCCCTGGGCTGGTGCTGAATCTCTCTCCGAATTCCTCTCTCCAGGCAAAACCTTCCAGTGCCCCACCCTGGGCTGCAGCGAGACCTTCCCCAGCATGCAGGACCTGATGGCCCACATGAAGGTGCACTACAAACCCAACCGCTACTTCAAGTGAGTCCTGCTGCTCCCTGTCCCCTCCCGTCCTCCCTGGGGACACCTGGCCAGCAGAGCTGATCTCCAGGGAGATTTCCCAAGGAGTTATTGAGCTCCTGGGGAAGCATCTGCCAGTGCTCACTTCACGGCCCCAGCACTGATATTATTGCTGTTATTATTGTCATTATTATCAATATCATCATTGTCACCAAGGAGTTACTGAGCTCCTGGGGAAGCATCACCCAGTGCTCATTTCACAGCCCCAGCACTGATACTGTTGTTACTATTGTCATTATTATCAATATCAGCATTATCATCATTATTATAAATATTTTTACCATTTTATCCTTTTTATTTTATCCTTTTGTCCATATTTTCATCATTGCTTATTATTTATTAGCATTATTATCACCATTTTCTCTCGCTCCGACATTAAGACCCTACAGAGAAATCTCCCAGACTGAGGGGGTTTTCCACATGATTTTCACTGGGAATTCCAGTTTGGCTCATCCATGTGGGACCCTCATGCCAAGCCAATGTCATTTTGGGCAAGAACCGTCCCCACGTGCACATCATCAACTCCCAGTCACTCAGTGGGACCTGCTGCTCCTCCTGGCTTGGAAAACCCTTTGGGATTTTGAGGGGAGCACCCAGTGAGCCCCCCAGCCCTGGGAGCAGGAGCAGCTCCAGCAATGGCTGAGGGGATCCCCTTGGAGGATCCTTGGAGGAATTCCCCAGTCCCTCCAATTCCTGGGGAGGAATTTCCCCCAGTTTGGGGGGAATTTTGGCTACAGTTTCTGTGGGCTGGACACGAGCAGGATCCTGGTGATGCCTGGGGGGGATGTTTGGGGGCTTTGAGGACCACGCTGGGGTGGGAGAGGCAGGAAGGGACAGTGACAGCTCTGGGATCAGCCCCGGGCTTATCCACATGGGAGCGTCCTGCCGAGCTGTGGTGGTGTTCAGAGGGGTCTTAGGATGAGGGAAGAGACGAGGATCTGGCTCCATGTTTCAGAAGGGTTGATTTATTATTTTATTATATATATTATATTAAAACTATACTAAAAGAATAGAAGAAAAGATTTCATCAGAAGGCAAGCAAGGAATAGAAAAGGAATGAGTGATTGAGACAGTCTGGGCATTAATTATTATTATTATTAATCTTTAATTATTAATTATTAATAATTATTAATCTAATTAATGATTGGCCATTAATTAGAAACAACTACGTGAGACCAATCACAGATGCACCTGTTGCATTCCACAGCAGCAGATAACCATTGTTTACATTAGTTTCTGAGGCCTCTCAGCTTCTCAGGAGAAAAAATCCTAAAGAAAGGATTTTTCATCAAACATGTCTGTGACACAGAGCCAATGTCATTTTGTTCAAGAACCAACCCCACATGCCCATCATCCCCTCCCAGTCACTCTCACAGCTCTTTCCTCACCCCAGGTGTGAGAACTGCCTGCTGCGTTTCCGCACACATCGCTCACTCTTCAAGTACATGCATGTGATTGATTTACTAAAATTACTAAATTTACTAAATTTAAATTAAAATTCTCTACTAATTTAAAATTTATCAACTATTACAAACTCTAAAATAACAATTCAATGTTATAATACTTAATAATTATATCATTTAATATATATTAATTAATTATATAATCTACTTAGTTCCTAAGTATTATCTATTTCTTTGATAATTACTATTATTATCAATTTCTTTGACAATTATTATCATTATCAATTTCTTTGAGAATCAATTTCTTTCTTGTCACCACATACATTATTTTTGCTCTAATGTTTCCTCATAACAAAAAATAGTAACAACTCATGTCATCAGCATGGGCCCCAACAGACCTCTGAGTTACACCAGGAGTAGCAACAACTTTTCTTCTGCAAGCCCAGCTCAGGTCAGAGGGGCACAGGTCAATGTCTGTGACACCGAGCCAATGTCATTTTGGGGAAGAACCATCCCTGTGTGCCCATGCAATAACTAACTTACTGTTAGTTTTTGCTAGGTATATACATGCAAATATCTGCGCTCCAGTGTAGATGCCCTGGACACCTCAATTAGGCAGATAGGAGCAGGTATCAGGCTCACCATGACCGTAGCCCAAAACACCTTGCAATTGCCACACCCCCATGGGTACTCAGCAGTAGTTAGTATTAAGCAATGAGTGTAAACTTGACTTAGCCATAGCAAATCTAGGGTTGGTAAATCCTGTTCCAGCCACCGCGGTCATACAGGAGACCCAAATTAACTTCATAACGGCGTAAAGAGTGGTCACATGCTATCCAAGTAGATAAGATTAAAAAGCAACTGAGCTGTCACAAGTCACTCTCACAGCTCTTTTTGACCCCAGGTGTGAGAACTGCCTGCACCTCTTCAAGCACCTGCATGTCTGCTTGGTGTCACATGTCTGTGACACTGAGCCAATGTAATTTGTTCAAGAACCATCCCCACGTGCCCATCATCCCCTCCCAGCCATTCTAACGGCTCTTTTTGACCCCAGGTGTGAGAACTGCCTGCTGCGCTTCCACATGCACCACCCGCTCTTCAAGCACCTGCAGGTCTGCTCGATGTCACATGTCTGTGACACAGAGCCAATGTCATTTTGTTCAAGAACCATCCCCACATGGCCATCATTGATTCCCAGTCACTCTAACGGCTCTTTTGACCCCAGGTGTGAGAACTGCCTGCTGTGCTTCCGCACGCACCGCTCTCTTTTCAAGCACCTGCACGTCTGCTCGGTGTCACATGTCTGTGACACAGAGCCAATGTCATTTTGTTCAGGAACCATCCCCCGGCCATCATGCCCCCCCAGTCACCTCACGCTCTCCCCACCCCAGGTGTGAGAACTGCCTGCCGCGCCCCCGGCACCGGCTGCCTTCAAGCACCTGCACGTCTGCTCGGACAGCGCCAGCCCCTGGAACCGCCCGCCGGGTGTGCTGCCCCCCTTCGCCCGGACAAGGACCCCTGCCCCCAGGCGCTGCCCAAGCCGCCTGGCCAGCTCCCTGGAGAAGGAAGCACCAGCGGCGGGCGCGGACTCTGCCCCAGCGGCGCTGCCCGGCTCGCTGGAGCCGCTGCTCCCGGGGGCCCCGCACCCCTTCCCGCTGCTGGAGCCCGCCCTGTTCGGGCCCTCGTCCTTGACTCGCTTCTCGGCGCCAGCCCCGTCCTCGGTGCCGGGGCCGTTCCTGCCCTACGTGCCCCCCTCGCCCTACGGGCTGGCGCAGCCCCCGGCTCAGCACCGCCTGCGGCCCTTCCTGCCGGGCCACGGCCCCCCCAGCGTCTCCAACGCCGTCTGGAAGAAAAGCCAAGGTGAGAGCGCGGAGCCGTGCGGGACAAACCTTCTTCTGCTCCCGCCTTGACCAGCAGCAGCAGCTCCCCGAGCAGGACCCGAGGATCCGGCCCCTCCATCCCCTCCAGCCCGGCCATCCCCCCACCCCAAAAAAAATCCCCATCCCGCCCGTGCCACCCCCTGTGTGATGTTCGATTGGGCAAAAGCACCGAGAAACACCTCCAGATTCTCCTCCAAATTGTCCCCAGCGGCCCTGCTGCTCCCCAGCGTGCTGGGGGGGCCGGGCCAGGGCTGCCCTCCCACGAGTCCCCCCCCAAGGGAGGGGAAGACCTAATGCTTGTCTCGGGCCTCGATTCCCTCCGCAGGTGTGAGTGTCAGCCCACTCCTCCCATGCTTTGGCTCAGGAGTGACTCCAGGTTAGTTTGGCACCTGCTGGGTGGGGGCTGCTTTCTGTCACTGGGGGGTTTGGGGGGCGGCGGGGGTGGCACAGGGGACGGGAGATGCCCCAGGGGCACTGCGGTGCTCCCCGGAGGGCACAGGGGGAGGGCGGGCTCCCCCATTTTGGAGAGGGGATGAAGCCCAGGTGGGCTCCGAGGCAGGGGGGGTTACCGGCTGCACCCCCCCAAAACCCCCCAGCCTGGCCCCGAGGGCAGAAGCAGCAGGAGGAGGAGCAGCAGCAGCAGCTCCGGTGCCCCCAGTGCCCCCAGAACCCGCCATGCCCTGACCAGCCTGGCCCCCTGCTCCCGCATTCGGGGTTCTTCCCTTGGGAAGGGCTCCAGCCCCCCCAGCCCCGCGGCTCCGGGCGATCCCTGTGCTTCCCTGCCCGCCCGTCCCTGCAGGGCACTCCTCCGCCAGCCGCATCGTCTGGGAGCACACGCGGGGCCGCTACAGCTGCACGCAGTGCCCCTTCTCCACCGCCTCCCGCGACGAGATGACCCTGCACACCGAGGACCACCGCAAGAACCCCCCGCCCGGGCGCCTGGAGGCAGACATGGGTACGGGAGGGACCGGCATGCCCCCGGGGGGGATCCGCAGGGATAAGGCACATCCTGCTCCCTCTGGCCTGGCACAGCCTGGCCGGGGTCCAGTCCCTGCTTCCCAAACCTGCGCCAGAGCCCTGGAGGGGTTTGTGTGCCCCTCCTGTGCCCCTGGCCTCTGAAATGGCCTGGGGGGGTGTCTGCGTGCCCCCTTTGTGCCCCCAGCCCCAGCAATGCCCCTGGGGTCCGTGTGCCCCCCTGTTCCCCCCAGTGCCCCTGGGGTCTCTGTGCCCTCCCTGTGCCCTCTCCATGCCCCCCAACTCCTCCTGTGCCCTGGAGAGGTCCATGTGCTTGCCCTCTCTGTACCTCCAACCCCTTCAATGCCCCTGGGGCTGTGTGTGCCCTCCCTGTGCCCCCCAACCCCTCAATGCCCCTGGAAATGTCTCTGTGCCCTCCCTGTGCCCCCCAGCCCCTGTGATGCCCCTGGGGGTCTCTGTGTGCCCGCCCAGTGCCCTCCATGCCCATGGGGCTGTGTGTGCCCCCCCAGTGCTCTCACCATGCCCCCCAACCCCTCCTGTGCCCTGGAGAGGTCCATGTGCTTGCCCACTCTGTACCCCCAGCCCCTGTGATGCCCCTGGGGGTGTCTCTGTGCCCTCTCTGTGCCCCCCAACCCCTCCTGTGCCCTGGAGGGGTCCATGTGCTTGCCCTCTCTGTACCTCCAACCCCTGCAATGCCCCTGGGGGTGTCTCTGTGCCCTCCAGTGTCCCCCACCCCCTTAAAGCCCCTGGGGTCTGTGTGCCCTCCCTGTGCCCTCCCTGTGCCCCCCAGCCCCTGTGATGCCCCTGGGGCTCCTTGTGCCCTGCTCCCCACGAGCTGCTGACATTCTCTTCCCTCTCCCTGCAGATTTCGGGGTGGGGCTGGCCCCGTTCCACGCCAAGCTGCCGCCGGAGATGGAGAACTCCCTGTACTCGCAGCTCTGATGGCTTCGGCTCCCAAGGGACTCCTGCACCTCCCCTGAGCCGGGCAGGGGCACAGCACAGCCCCGAGCTGGCACAGGAGCAGCAGAGGGGCCGATGTTTCCCCTGGAATTTCCTCTCCCCTTCCTTTGTGTTTTCGGGAGCTCTCCAGCAGCCGGAGCCGCTGTTCCTCCCTCCCTGAAAGGTTTTGTTGCTTCAGCCCCGAGGGCTCTGCGGGGAGCCCGGTAGGTTCTCAGGAGTTAGCGGACTTCTCTGGAATGAGATCTCGGAAAAATAAATGGGAATTGTACAGGAGTGGCAGCCGGGAGAGGCTCTGTCAGTCCCATGGGGCAGGGGGAGTGGGGCTGGCACTGAGGAGCCCCCCAAAACCAAAGGAGGGGGACATGGGGACACAGGGGGTGTGACACTGTGTGACACTGTGCTCCTGGGCTGGCACTGCCGGGGGCTGGCTTGGGGAGGAGAAAGGGAAGAGTTTGGGAAGGGGGAAAGAGTTTGGGAAAAGGAAGAGTTTGGGAAGGGGAAAGGGGGAAGGGAAATGTTTGGGAAAGGGGAAAGAGTTTGGGAAAGGGGGAAGGGAAGAATTTGTTAAGAGGAAAGGGAAGAGTTTGGGAAAGGGGAGAGTTTAGGAAAGGGGAAGGTCTGAAGAAGGGGAAGATCTGAGGAAGAGGATGGTCTGAGGAAGGGGAAGATCTGAGGAGGGGGAAGGGGAAGGTCTGAGGAAGGGGAAGGTCTGAGGAAGGGGAAGGGCTGCTCCGTGCTGCCCCTGCCCCCTGCCAGCCCATCCCAGAGCACACAGGGCTGCAGCCTCTGCCAGCTGCACCCCAACACCCAGAGCAGGGTGGGACCCCAGCCCCGGGCAGGGTCCGTGCCTGTGCCAGCCCTGCCGCAGACAGAGGGCACGGAATGGCACAGAAGAGCCATTGGGAGGGGCACGGGCCCAGGTGCCAGCCTGGGGGGCTGCACCCCCCGTGGGAGCAGCCTGGGGCTCCCCCAGCCCCGCTCTGCCGGGCCCAGCCCAGCGGGGTGAAAAGTTTGCAGCAAACTGGTTTGAGGGGAGGCGTGCTGGGACCTGCCGGTGCCCACGGCAGCCCCGGCTGGGAGCGAGGGATGGGAGCGAGGGAAGAGCCGGCAGCCCCTAATCTGATCCCGAGGAGAGGAGCTCTGCTCTGCTGCCAGCGCCGGGAGGGGCCACGAACACCGGGAGAGGGCTCGGAAAGGCTCAATGGCCGCCTGGGCCGGGGGGCATCCCCTCCTCCTGCTGCCATTCCTTCTTCCAGCTGCCATCCCTTCCTTCCTCCTGCTATCATCCCTTCCTTCCCTCCTGCTGCCATCCCTTCCTTCCTCCTGCTGCCATCCCTTCCTTCCTCCAGCTGCCATCCCTTCATCCAGCTGCCATCCCTTCCTTCCCTCCTGCTGCCATCCCTTCCTCTTTCCATCCCTTCCCTCCTGCTGCCATCCCTTCCTTCCCTCCTGCTGCCATCCCTTCATTTCTCCTGCCATCCCTTCCTTCCTCCTGCCATTCTTTTCTTCCTCCTCCTGCCATCCATCCCTTTTGCTGCCATTCCTTCATCCAGCTGCCATCCCTTCCTTTCTCCTGCCATTCTTCCCTTCCCTCCTGCTGCCATCCCTTCCTCCCATCCCTTCCTTCCTCCTGCTGTCATCCATCCCTCCCTCCTGCCATCCCTTCTTCCTCTTCCTTCCATCCCTTCCTCCTGCTATCCCTCCCATCCTTCTGCTGCCATCCTTTCCTCCTCCTTCCATCCCTTCCTCTTCCTCCTGCTGCCATCCCCCACAGTGTGAGCAGCACCCGGGATGCCCCGGGGCTCTCTCCTGCAGCCCCCCCCTGAGCTGGCACCGTGCCCTCCCCAGCCCAGCCCAGCCCAGTCCCCTCAAGCCCTGATGGACGCCCTGAAGTGTCCCTGAGCTGCTGAGACCTGACAGTGACAGCTCATCAGAGCCAGCACGGGGTCACAGAGCACCCCAAAGGGAGGGACCCCAAGATCCCAAAGTGGGGCAGAGGGCACAGCTGGCACAGCTGGCACATGCAGCTCCCCTGGCCCCCAGCCCTCTGAACACTGCCCTGCTCCTGCTGGGCAGTGCCACCCCCAAGGCAGGAGGGAGACCCTGCCCAGGCTGTCCCTGACGCTGGGGCTGGCTCTGTCCCCCCCAAAGGGCAGCACTGGCCCAGGGGGTGCTGCAGAGCCCCCCCTCTGTCCCTGCCAGCCCAACCCACCCCTGCCGGGGACAGGGACAGTCCCTGCTCCCAGCACAAACCCAAACCTGCCCCAGAGCCCCCACTCTGAGCATTCCTGGCTGGTCCCAAGGCACAGGCAGCCAAGACAAGCTCCATAGCAATGGATTTTTAAAAACTGAAGTCTTTATTAAAGTTTTATCCAAATTTTGTAACAAAAGATACAAAAGGGCTGGAGATCCTTATTTCTGGGACTAGTCTGACCAATCAAAACCTGACAGTTACTAGGCTAATATAAAATCCATACAATCTGCTAAAAATGCAGGGAAAAAAATTAGAAGTAACTGCTGCTCTTGACTTTTTTTTTCTTTTTTTTTTTAAATTCCTTAAAACATTTATAAGTTACTCAGTTTGCATTTTACAGGATTAGTTCTTCTCCGAATGGTCACAGCGACTGTACAATGCAAGAGACACCAGCAAAGCGAGGCAGGGACGGGGGGGATGTGCTGCTGAACACAGCCCCAGGAGGGGAGAGGAGGAGGGCTGGAGCCTCGGCCCCGGGGGCACACGGAGCCCCCAGTGGCAATGCCACAAAGTGCCAGTGCTTGTCTGCACCCCCGGGCTGTCCCTCTGTCTGTCCCTCCCTCCCATTCTCCCCAGGGATGCGCTGGCTGGACACCTCTAGGATGGCAGGGAAGGTGGGAATGGGGTTGGGAATGCTGCATGAACCTGCCTGGCTCCCCCAAATCTCCCTCCAGCCACCAAGGGGTGCCACCCTCCCAGCAGGGACACGAGGCTGGAGCTCTGTTCCCTGCTGGGAACCCAGGAGGACGAGGAGGAGGAGGAGGAAGAGGAGGATGCCCAGGCCAGGCTGGCACCAGGGGCCCGTGCAGAGGTGGCACTGGCTGGCAGAAGGACCCTGAGAATTTCCAGGCTAACACGGTCTGCAGGAGCATCGATCACAGTGATGGTGGTGGCTGCACAGGGCTGTGCAGTGTGAAATGAGGGCTGGAGCAGCAGTACCCCCTCACCTGCATTCCCTATCCCTTCCCAAAGCTGCTGCAGGGCTCCCACAGCACAGGCACAGCCACAGGAACCCCCCTCACCTGGGGACAGCCCAAGGGATGGTTCTTGAATGGCCAATGGGAAAAATGATCCAGTTTATAAAATAAAATAGGAAAGCAAGTGCAGGGTTACTGCAAGGTGCATCGCAGAGGTACCAGGTCATGCAAGCAGCCCCTCCCTCCCCCAAAACCCCAGGCACCCCCATCCCCAGCACTAAAGCATCTTCAAGCATGTCCAGAGATCACATCACCATGATTTCAGATCTGAGACACCCTCAGGATCCTTGTGAGTCCACGCAGATGAACCAGATTTTGCACCCGAGGTGGCTCAAAAAGCGTCTTCAGAGCCCTGGGCTGAGGGCACGAGGGTGGCAAAGGCCTTCTGTGCTGGCAGGGTGACAGCTGGAGCTCTGGGTCCAGTGTGGCACAGCTGATTTGGGACACACAGATACCCTAAGGAGGAGATTTTTTTTTCCTCTTTTTTTTTGATTTTTTTTTGGCTTTTTTTTTTTCCTTTTTTTTGCCTTTTTTTTTTTAAGCTGCTGCACAAACCACCGAACGGAGAAAAGCCTTTGGTCATGAGATAGTTGTGAGAAAAAAAGTGAGCCTTGTATGGAAGATTCCCCTGAATGCCTACAGTATTCTAAATCTTAAAAAAATATATTGTGGACGCTGCAGCCATTACAAAGGGGGAGGAGGAGGAGTGGGAGACAGGGATTTACAGTCTCACACAGACACAACGGGGAGGTTAAGACAAGCACAGTCAGAGTCTGTAAAACTGATTGGCTCGCTGGGATCAGTCATCCTCATCATCCTCTTCGTCCTCTGCATCTTCCTCTCCTTCATCCTCTAGACTTCGTTTTCTCTTCTGCCCACACGGGTGGTCTGCAAAGAGAGGGGGGATTCACTCTCCAGCCTAGCCCAGGGACAGCAGCTGAGCTGGCAGGGGACAGACTGGCACCATTTGGGGGCAGATCCACTGGACAGACTGGCACCATTTGGGGGCAGATCCACTGGACAGACTGGCACCATTTGGGAGCAGATCCACTGGACAGACTGGCACCATCTGGGGGCAGATCCATGGGACAGACTGGCACCATCTGGGGGCAGATCCACGGGACAGACTGGCACCATTTGGGAGCAGATCCACACTGCCCTGCCCCTCTTGGAAAAGCCTGCGCTCACATGAGACACCAACAACTTTCTCTGCCCTCCAAGTATCCTGTACAACAGCTTAGAAGGGAATTTTTTTTTTTTTTGGAGCACCCTCAAAATCACAGCATTTGCAGAAAACAGGAACTCCTGAGCAAGCTCAGAGCCCCCTGGGCTGGCTCTGCTGAGGCCTCAAATCCTGGGGCAGTTTTGGGGCCCTCAGGACAAGAAGGACATTGAGGGGCTGGAGCATCTCCAGAGATAGGAACAGAGCTGGGGAAGGCTCTGGAGCACCAGGAGAGGCTGAGGGAGCTGGGAAGGGGCTCAGCCTGGAGCAAAGGAGGCTCAGGGGGGCCCTTGTGGCTCTGCACAGCTCCTGACAGGAGGGGACAGCCAGGGGGGTCAGTCTTGTCCCAGGTAACAAGTGACAGGGTAAGAGGAAATGGCCTCAAGTTGCATCAGGTGAGGTTTAAATGGGATATTGGGAACAATTCCTTCAAGGAGAAGGAGGTCAGGCATTGGCATAGGCTGCCCAGGAATCGCCACCCCTGGAACTGCTCAAAAATATGTGGATGTGGCACTTGGGGACAGGGGTCAGAGGTGAACATGGTGGTGTTGGACGCAGTATTAGAGGGATTTCCCAACCTCAACAATTCCATGATTCATCCAAGATCACTTGAATTCACACCAGTCACAATATTCTGCCAACTTTCATCTGGGTGTTTGTTTGTACAGCCAGAGAAGCCTGGCCTCAAGCTCAGATCTGAGAGGGGAATGTGCCCCCAAGAGATTCCCTCAGACCCTCCTGGGACAGAAGCCCTGCTCCTGCACGGCCCATCAGTTCCCAGAAGTGCTTTTCTGAGCAGCTGACCTCTCACATTTCCCAGAATTACCCAGCATGGCTGGAATTTCATCCCTTTCCCTCCCTGTGTGACCCTGGCTGATGATACTGCTCAGCACCAGCAAGGGCAGAAAAGCTGCAGCAACAGCAGCACTGAGGCTGAGGAAGCTCCAAAAACACCAAATATTTGACTGTTGAGGGAGCTCTGCAAGAAATTGGATTGTTAGGACTCAACTCACCCTCCTCAGCTTCATCTTCTTCATCCTCCTCACCATCCTCCTCCTCATCTTCCTCCTGGAGTGGAAACAAGAGGCTTTGTAGCAAGAACCCCAATTCCACGAGCAGTAACCCCAGTCCTGCTCCCCTCTGAAGCCCGAGGGTGGCAGGAGCAGCTCTGGATCTCCAAGAGTTCCTCACATCTCATGGATGGAGCTGCATGGATCCATCACTCAGAGCCATGGAAGGCCAAGGCTGAACTGGAAACTCTCTGCAGTTTGTGGCTCTCAGCAGCCCAGAGTGGATGGCAAATTCCTCAGATCTGCCCCCACAGAAGCTCCTGTGACACCTGGGTCACCACACAAGGGACACACATGTGACCTGGTGACAGCCTCACCTCATCATCTACTCCATCCTCCTCCTCTTCACCTTCCAGATCGTCGTCCTCATCTTCCTCGTCATCAATGACTTCTTCATCCAAATCATCTTCCTCCTCATCATCCTCCTCTTCCTCACCTTCTACCAAAAAGGGGGAGGGAGGGAAGTGCCCCAGTTTCCAAACCCAGGCTCCCCTCACCCCTCAGTGCTGTGTGAGCAGCAGGCAGGGGTCACAGAGGATGAGGAGGGACAGCACCAAGCCCTGTCACCTCCCAGGAGTGGGGTGGGGGAGGAAGAAGGGGTGAGTGACGCCCACATCCCCTCCTCCAGTGCCAACCCCATTGGTGGAACCCACCCTAAAGTGCAAAAGGGGTCGTTACCAAGCAGGAAAACCAGGAGGAGAAAAAACCCCTCACCTTCCCCATTCTCATAATCATCTTCCAGTGCATCCCCATCTGCTTCAGGGTCTGAGTCAGGGGCTTCCTGCTCGTCAGCATCAAAGCCATCCAGGTAGGTGAGCTGCGGCAGGAGGGCGAACACACTCCCGGTAGTTGATGAGCATCGTCACCTCACAGTTGAACAGATCCAGACTGTGGAGGTTTGGCAACTTTTTCTGCAAAAAATCAATTGGTTAAGGTTATTTACAGTGCTGTCTGAAGATCAGGAAGGCAAGGCAGAGTTGTTGGGGCACTGCCCCGGTCCAGCACAGAGTGGTTCTTCCCCAAATGCTCCTCAGATGGAGAGGAGTCACTGCTCCTCTCATTGTGGGCACGAGAAATTTCTGTCCAGCTCCTCTGTCCTGGCTTCCCTTTCTGGAACAAACTCTCTGTGTAACTGCAAATCTTTCTTGCTTCTGAGCAGGCCCAGCAAGCTCAGGAGTAGCTGAGTTGGACTGATCCTGCTCAAAAGATCAGGCAGAGCTCAGGGAGAGCTGCAGCCTGGTGCCCTTGGCACAGCCCAGCTCAGGCCACCACAGCGGGCACCACATCAAGGAAAGGAGGAGCAAAAGAATCCCAAATTCCTTCTGGAGGGAATGGATGGACAAAACAGCCAGTGAGACACATGCCCTGTGTCAGACCTGTCCCTCACAGCATTCCTGGGGCAGCTCAGGTGGAGCCTCAGAGGCCTTTTCCAGGCTCACTGACCACTGTGGGAGTGGGAATGGGAGCCCTGCAGTGCTGGCACAGCAGAACCTTCAGGCTGATGGGACAGACGCCCTCAGTGCTGTCCAGTTACCTCATTCCATGACACCCCAGGTGCCACCTACCTCCAACTGCCTCCGACCCTTTCCCGGTCCCTTCTCAGCTGGGCACTGAGCATCCACAGTTTTACTCATCCAGCCCCATTTCACGCTTCTTTTAGCAACTGGCTGCTGCTTTTCCAGACTGAGGAGCCATTAACTACTGGCCCAGCCTCAAACTGGGATCAAATCTGTTCCCATCAGAACCACGAAGTGCTGTTGGAACAGTTACCAAGACGTTGGATTCCTGCTGCACAGACCCAATCCCCAAAGGAAAAGCCATGCCTGGGATTCCAGCACAGCCTCCACTCACCAAGGGCTCCAGGGTATTGATGTCTTTGATCTTGTTGCCACTTAGGTTCAAGTGTGTCAGGTTGGGAGTTTTCTCTGCTAGAACTTCAAGGCCACCAGAAATCCTATTATCACTCAGCTCCAGCTGAAGGGAGGGAATATCACATGGTCACCAAGTGTTTCAGCTCGTGATACAGGGAAGGAAATTGCACTGAGAACTGGGCTACAACGAGCACCCAAATTTCAGCTCACAGAGCAGCAGGTCAAGTTTGCCCTTAAAATTCCTTTCCTGCAGGGACACAGCACTGCCAGCCACCCCCATGCTAGTAAGTGCTCCAAAATCCAAAATATTTATGGTGTCGTGAAGCTTCTGACAGCAGCACAAGAGCAAAAAAGCAAGACAGGAAGGGCACTAAACACCTGAAGAGCTCAGAAGGGTTTTGCTGCACGTTAAAACTGACCCCTCTCACTTGCTCAGCACACAAGGAGCAAAATTCAAGATATCTTCTGGCAAACACAGAAAAACCAACAGCCACCAGGGGCAGCACAAGGCCAAGGGTGCTGGAGATGGCAGCAGAGTCCTGACTCACCTTCCGGAGCTTGTTGAGTTTGGGGAGGTTGGACACGGACAGCAGGTTGATGTTGATCATGCTGAGGAACTCCAGGTTCTCAAAGTCTGAGGAGAGGCCGGCCACCTTGCCATCCTCTGAGCGACAGTTGTCCAGCACCAGCTCCTTCACCTGCACAGGGACACCCAGAGCTGTCACCACAGCTGCCACCGTCCCCCTGGCCTCGAGGTGACATCACCAACACACCCAGAGCACAAGAGCACAGAGCACTGCGCCTCCAGTTCCTCCCCACTCTAAATTTAGGACCTTAAAACCAACAAACTTTTGGTGACAGTCCCTCACTGTGGTTGGAGTTCCACCCTCTAAGCACAAGCCACCAACACGCTGCTGCTGTCCCCACCAAGTCCCCATCCTCCAGGGGTTTGGAACCACGAGGTCACATCCCAAAGCTCCCTGATCATCAATAAAGCTTTCAGAGTCAGCTTCAGGCTCTGCTAACGAGGGGCCAAACCAGGTCAGCTGCGTTTGTCCCCTCCCACTTTGTCCCCCACACCCCTGGGGTGCCAGGAAACCTGTCCCCACAGGAGTGACCTCCCTGTGACAGTGAGGTGACACAGGTGTCTGGGCAGGGCTCAGCACACGAGCTCAGCCTCAGGCTGGTGACACAAGTCCACTGATGGCACCAAACACTGTGCCCAGCATGGATTCCATATCCAGGAACCGCCAGGAATTCAGAAGGAATCAACCCCCCAGTACCACCAGGACCACCAAGCAGCAGCACAGAACTGTCCTGGGGGAAAACACCCCCGTCCCCACAGACACAGCCCCAGCTCTCACAAACCACTCCCAGAACCTGCTTTCACCCCACACATTCTTGACAGCAAGATGCAAAAATGAGCCTTGGCCAGAAGGCTCGTGGCGCTCTCCAAATCCCTCCTTCGCAGCGCTCCCATTTTCCCTCTCCTGCTCACACCAGCCAGCTCCCAGAGTCATTTTAAACATTCTGGGGCTGGGGGCCATCTCTGCCACCTGCACGGCACAAGCTCAGAATGAATTATGACCTCAAACTCCTCAGGTGGCATCGTTGCACGAGGGTTTGAGGTGAGGCTCTCTGAAGTTTTGGAGCAGAGCTTGTTTTGCTCCCCAACACGTCAGAAAACTGATGTGCTCCAAGCAAAGCGGGACTGTCACCGTGGTGGGGGTAAAGGTGGCAAAGGGCAAGCCTGGGTGGCTACTGCTGTGAGGTGTGGGCACAGAGCTGAGCCTGAACTCCAGCAGGTTATCATGGAATTCTGGAACGGTTTGGGTTGGAGGGCACATCAAAGCCCATCCAGTGCCATGGTAGGGACACCTTCCACTGTCCCAGGCTGCTCCAAGCCCTGCCCAGCCTGGCCTTGGGCACTGCCAGGGATCCAGGGGCAGCCACAGCAGAGCCTAACCCAGCCAAGCCCAGCTTTACCCCAGGCCGGGCCCTTTCTGATGTCCCGGGACACGCAGGGACACCCGGCCCTGACCCCGCTGGCTCTGCTGCTCCTGGCGTCCCTCCACGGGCACCAGGAGCTTTCAGCTCCTCCTGCCCAGCCGCTCTGCTCCTGCAAATCCCCGGGCCCTGCACGGAGCCGCTTTAATCTCCACGCAAAGCCCCGCTCGCCGCCCGTTCCCCCCTGCTCGGTGCCACGGCCCGCGGCTGCCACGACACCACCGAGGGTCCCCGGGGCCAGGGAGGGACCGGGCACGGCCCGGAACGGGGAGAGACGGGGAAAGGGAACGGGGAGATCCAGGGGAAAGAGACCGGGGAGATCTAGGGGAAAAGGGAGATCCACGGAACAGGGAATGGGGAGATCCACAGAAAAGAGAACGGGGAGATCCAGGGGAAAGAGAGAGCCGGGGAAAAGAGAGATTGAGGGCAAAGGGGAGATCCACGGAAAGGGGAACGGGGAGATCCGGGGAACTGGGAATGGGGAGATCCAGGGAAAAGAGACCGGGGAGATCCGGGGGAAAGAGAGATACGGGGAAAAGAGAGATCCAGCAAAAATAGAGATCCAGGGAAAGGGGAGCGTGGAGATGCAGGGAAAGGGCAGATCCGAAGAAAGAGGAGACCCGGGGAAAAGGGAGCGGGGAGACCCAGGGAACAGGGAGATCAGGGGAGACGCGGGGGGAAAGGGAAGATCCGGGAAGGGGCGGCCGGAGGAGAGGACCCGGGGATGAGGCGGCCCCGGGACGAGTGAGGAGCGCTGGGCCCGGCCCCGCGGCCGCCAGCGGAGGGGAACGGGCGGCCCCGGCGGCACCTAAAGGTTCATCCCCGCAGCCCCCGAGCCCTTCCCGGGCGGAGGAGCCCGGGGGAGCCGCTCCGGGCCCGGCGGGGCCCGGCTAACATGGCCGAGCCGCCATGGCCGCCGGGGCCGCCCCGGGCCGGGCCCGCAGGCTGCGGCTCGGCGGGGCCCGGCCCGGCCCGCTGCCCGCCCTGCTGCTCCCCGCTGCCCCTCCGCGGGCCGGGCCGGGCCCCGCCGCCGCCACCGCCGCCTCAGCGCGGCCCCGGTGCGGGCGGGCCCCGCCGCGCACGTGCGCGCCGCCATGCCGGGGCTGCGGGCCGGGCGGGAGCGCTCCCGCCACAACCGCCCCGTCCCCACCCCGCCAAACCCGCCCGGTGCCCGCCGTGCGGGACCCCCGCGGGCCGTTCCGCCACCGCCAAACCTCCCCCCGCCGCCACCCCTCATCCCGCCCGCAGCACGTGCCGCCCCGCACCTCGCTCGGCTTCCTGTTGCGCAGCTCCAGCGTCAAGCGCTTCTCCATCTCCATGCTCCCGCCGCTCCCCTCCGCCCGAGCCCGAGCCGCGCTTGCGCTCCCGGTGCCGCCGTTCCCGGTGCCGCCGCTCCCGGCCCCGCCGCGCTCGCGCTCCCGCCCCCGCCCGCGCGCGCGCCGCCGCCGCCGCCGCCCGGCGCAGGAAGAGGCGCCAACGGCAACAAAGGCGCGCGCGCCGCGGTCGCCCCGCGACAGCGCCCCCTGCCGGCAGCGCCCCGCACATACGCGCGCACACACACACACACACACATATGCCGCAACCCCAAGGACCCCGGTTCGAGTCCCGGCTCCGCACGGACCCGTTCTCCGGGATTCACCGGGGCACTGCCCACCGGCGGCGCCGTGTTCCCCAGGCACTTTGTGTCACCAGGCACTGCTGCCAGCTGCATGGCACATTCCGATCCTCTAGTGCTGTGTTCCAGTTTTCAGCAGCGTGTTCCAGTCTCCGGACCTATATTCATATCCTCAGGCAATGTGTTCTGGTCTCCAGCACAATGTTCCTATCTTCAAGAACCAGGTTTCCTTCTCCAGAGCCACTTTTCCATCTCCAGAGCCGTGTTCCTAGCTCCAGAACCACATTTCCAACCCCAGACAATGTGTTCCAGTCTCCCAGCACAATGTTCCCATCTCAAGAACCAGGACTCCTTCTCCAGGGCCACATGCCCAACCTCAAGCACCGTGTTCAGTCTCCAGCATCCTCAAGCACCATGGTTCCCTCTCCAGAGCCCATTCCCATTCCCAGATACCATGGTTACTTCTCTAGAGCCATGGTCCCATCTCCAGACACCATTTTTCCATCTCCAGAGCCACGTTCCCATCTCCAGAGCCACGTTCCCATCTCCAGAGCCACATTCCCATTTCCAGAGCCACGTTCCCATCTCCAGAGCCATGGTCCCATCTCCAGAGCCACATTCCCATCTCCAGAGCCACATTCCCATCTCCAGAGCCACGTTCCCATCCTCAAGCACTGCATTCCCATCCCCAGGTGTGGTGTTCCAGTCTCCAGAGGCACATTCCCAACTCCAGGCACCGTGTCCCAGTCCCCATGGGCTGTTCCCATCTCCAGGCACCACAATCCCTTCTCCAGCCCCTGCTCCCACCCCCAGGTGCCTCTGGCAACTTCCTGAGGGTGACCCAGGTGAGGTTCAGGTTCTTCTCCCGAGTCCAAGGCACAGGACGAGAGGAAAGGCTGCTCCAGGGGAGGTTTGGAGTGGAGATCAGGAGAAATTCCTTAAATTCCTTCACAGGAAGGGGAGTCAGGCCCTGGCACAGCTCCCATTCCTAGGGCCACATTCCTGCTCCCAGTGCCACATTCTTGTCCCCAGTGCCACTCTCCCCACCCCAGTGCCACATTTCCATCCCCAGTGCCATGTTTCTGTCCCCAGTGCCATGTTCCCATCCTCAGTGCATGTCCTTGTCCCCAAATGCCACCTTTCCATCCCCAGTGCCACGTTCCTATCCCCAGTGCCATGTTCGTGTCCCCAGTGCCACTTTTCTGTCCCCAGTGCCACTCTCCCATCCTCAGTGACACATTCCTGTCCCCAGTGCCACTCTCCCATCCCTAGTGCCATGTTCCTGTCCCCAGTGCCACTTTTCTGTCCCCAGTGCACATTCCCATGCCCAGTGCCATGTTCCTACCCTCAGTGTCACATTCCTGTCCCCAGTGCCACGTTCCTGTCCCCAGCGCCACATTTCCATCCCCAGTGCCACTCTCCTATCCCCAGTGCCATATTCCTGTCCCCAGTGCCACTCTCCCATCTCCAGTGCCACATTTCCATCCCCAGTGCCATGTTTCTGTCCCCAGTGCCACTGTCCCATCCCCAGTGCCATGTTCCCATCCCCAGTGCCACATTTCCATCCCCAGTGCCACGTTCTTGTCCCCCTGCCTGGCCCCTGTCCCTGTCGCTGTCGCTGTCCCAGCCCCTCCCTGCCCGCGGGCAGGGCTGATAAGGGCAGGGCGTGTGTCGGGCTCTGGCTGCGGGAAGGACGAGATAACAGCGGGACCTCCGTCCCTGTTTGTCCCTTCCCTGTGTGACACGGCCACACAGAGCCCGGCTGGCCCTTGGAACGCTGCTGGCCTCACGGGGACACGGGGACAGCAGGGCGGTCACTGCTGTCACTGAGGGGGTGGCCTCGGTCCTGCTGTCCCTCCAGGGGTGACAGGGCTGGGGAAGGTCCCCACTGGTGACACAGAGCCATCAATGGCAGGGACCCCACACTCCTGCAGGATTTGGGCACTGCTGCCTGTCACTGCGCCCCAAATCACTGAGAAAGGAGCCAGGGAAATCCCTCAGATCCACCAGCAAGGCTCCAAGTAAACAGGAACACGAGGGCTCCCAGGCCAGGCCCCACTGTCCCTCATTGTCCCCTCTGGCACAGGGCCACCAGGCTGCCTTGTATGGCAGGAAATGGCTTTGTGGGCCACCAGCCTGCTGTCACTGGGAGGAGCAGAACGCTCAGCACAGGGGCTCAGCCCCAAAGGGACCAAACCCAGGCTTTGTCAGAGCTGATAAGGGCTATCTCCGGGGAGAAAAATCGCCTTTAACGCGTTTTTGGCACCTCTGCGACTGCTCTGGCCAAGCACAGCTCGGGTTCTCCAGCCAGACGGAGGAACCACAGCAGCGCCCCCTCCTTTGGGGGCCCTAAAGAGACCCCAAACCCACCCAGATCTGGGGCTGGGTGGAGGTGGGCAGAGGGGATGGAGGAGATTTGGGGATGGATGGAGGAGGGGATGAGCTTTGGGGATGGATGGATGGATGGATGGATGGATGGATGGATGGATGGATGGATGGATGGATGGATGGATGGATGGATGGATGGATGGATGGATGGATGGATGGATGGATGATGGATGGATGGATGGATGGATGGATGGATGGATGGACATGGATGGATGGATGGATGGATGGATGGATGGATGGATGGATGGATGGATGGACAGATGGATGGAGGACAGGATGAGTTTTGGGGGCACTGAAGGAGCAGGAGAGCAGCCCAAGGCTGGAATCAGGCCAAGCTCTGAGTGTCCTGCCTGGCTCAGTCACACCCCGTGGGAATGAAAGGATTTGGAAGGAAGGAGGGTGGAACCATGGAATTTTTTAGGTTGAAAAGGAGCTTTAAGACCACCGAGTCTAACCATGAGGCCAAAACCAGGCTGGACAGGGCTTGGAGCAGTCTGGGACAGTGGAAGGTGTCCCTGCCATGGCAGGGGTGGCACTTTAAGATGCCTCCCATCCCAAACCAATCTGGATTTGACGACTCTACAACCATCGAGCCCGGCCACGATGGGTGGCTCGGGGTGATCCCAGGCTGCTTTTGGGCTCCATCCTGGGGGAAAGGCAGGCCCAGCACCCGAGGTGTCCCCGGTCCCCGCCCCGAGCCCCGGGCAGCGCAGGCGGGAGATGCTCGGGGCCATCCCCGCTCGCTGATCTGCATTTGTTTGAAGGTTCTTTCACGTCCCCTTTGAGGCTCGTTTCCTGTCCTTTGTAGCGAACAATGGCCTGTCCCCCCTCCCTCCCCGGGCCGGGCTGGCTTCATGTCCCCTCCCCTGGGCCGCGCTCCCTCGGGAGCTGAGCTTTTCTCTTTGCCTTCCAATAAAACCCCGGCTCGGCTTCCCCCGTGCTGGGGAAGATGAAACAGGAAAGCCTTATCAATATGATTGCCTGGCAAAAGATTTTGAGAATATGGAAACTATAAGTGAGATTGAAATGAAAGCAAGTTTTGAGATCCCTCAGTTACTGAACAACTGGAAAACAATGGTGTGGCCAGCTGAAGGTGATCCCCTTTTGATGGAACAACACCCTCTGCTTGCAGACAGGCCCAAGGGTCAGAGCAGACCCTACAGCTTGGCAGAAGGGGCCCAAAGAGGAGCTTTTAGGGTTTAAAATGTAACACAGTGTGGTAATGTAGTGATTCTTACAGGCTGTATGGAAATGCTATAGGATTTGTATATTGTACTAGATTGGTTAGTAAGAATCAGAATATTCAACACAGAAGAAGATTTATTGTATTGTAATGAGAACTTCGCTCTCTTGCCTTTTACTCTCTCACCCTCTCATCCTCTCTCCCCCTCTCTCCTCTCAGGCCTGCTCCAGCTGTGCCTGGCAGCTCCCAGCAGGGCCCTGCACCCAGGCCCTGTGCAATAAACCCCAAGTTCCACGACCAGAAGAAGATTTATTGTATTGTAACAGGAACCTCGTCCTCTTTTACTCTCTCTTTACCCTCTTTACCCTTCCTCACTCTCTCATCTCTTTACCACGCTCTTGCCTTCTCTCTCTTTACCTCTCTCTCCTCTCGGGCCTGCTCTGAGCTGTGCCTGGCAGCTCCCAGCAGGGCCCTGCACCCAGGCCCTGTGCAATAAACCCCAGGTTCCAGCCCTGGCTGCAGAGATCTCTCGTCTCCACCCGTCCCCACCGTCCTACCCCCCCACACTCCCACACCCCCGAATGGATTTTAAAGCTGCGCCTCGCAGGGGATGTCTGGGAGATGCATTTGCAGGATCTCGGTTCTCTGTGCTCGGGCAGATTAACCCAAGCCGGTAATTTACTGCAGTGACAGCGCTGCCAGGCTGGACTGGAACTGCTGACAGCGGTTGAAATTCAGGTCTGCAGCTTTTCAGGCAAGCTGGAGCACAGATGCCGGGGAAAAAAAATGTATTATCTGTGTGTTATACAACACAACATCACCGGCCTGTGTTTTATACAGAGTTTAACTGCTTCACTCCTGGCCTGGTGTGTCCTCAGAGTCCCTGGGGAGCCCTGGCTGTGCCACAAGGTGCCCACCACAGTTCTCCTGTCCTAAAAACAGCCACAAGGATCCCCCGGGTGTCCTGTGTCCTCCAGGAGAGCTGGGGGTGCTCAGCTGGGCAAGAGAAGGCTCCAGGGACACCTGCGAGCCCCTGGCAGGGCCTGAAGGGGCTCCAGGAGAGCTGCAGAGGGACTGGGGACAAGGCCTGCAGGGACAGGAGCCAGGGAATGGCTCCCAGTGCCAGAGGGCAGGGCTGGATGGGATCTTGGGCAGGAATTGTTCCCTGGCAGGGTGGGCAGGCCCTGGCACAGGGTGCCCAGAGCAGCTGGGGCTGCCCCTGGATCCCTGGCAGTGCCCAAGACCAGGCTGGGCAGGGCTGGGAGCAGCCTGGGACAGTGGGAGGTGTCCCTGCCATGGCAGGGATTGTCCTGTACCTGGATTGCCCTGTATCCCAATCCCTTTCCCAGACCCCAGTCCCCTTTCCCATACCCTAATCCCTTTTCCCTGCACCCCAATCCCTTTCCCGTACCCCAATCCCTTTCCCCACATCCCAGTCCCTTTTCCCTGCACCCCAATCCCCTTTCCCACACCCCAATCCCCTTTCCCACACCCCAATCACTTTTCCCAAATCCCAATCCCTTTCCCTGCACTCCAATCCCTTTCCCGTGCCCCAATCCCCTTTCCCGTACCCCAATCCCTTTTTTTTGCACCACAATCCCTTTCCCATACCCCAATCCCCTTTCCCATGCCCAAATCCCCTTTCCCATACCCCAATCCCTTTCCCATACCCCAATCCCATTTCCCATACCCCAATCCCTTTCCCGTTCCCCAATCCCCTTTCCCTGTACCCCAATCCCTTTTCCCCGTTCCCCAATCCCGTTTCCCCCTCTCCGCCTGCACCGCGGCCCCGTCACCCGCAGGGGGCAGCACCAGCCCGGCCATGGGGGGGGTCCCGGGATGGGCCGGGGGCAGCGGGGAAATTGGGGTACGGGAATTGGGGTACGGGAACTGGGGTACGGATATTGGGGTACGGGAATTGGGGTGCGGGAACTGGGGTACGGATATTGGGGTGCGGGAATTGGGGTACGGGAATTGGGGTGCGGGAATTGGGGTGCGGGAATCGGGGTACGGGAATTGGGGTACGGGAATTGGGGTGCGGGAACTGGGGTACGGGAATCGGGAATCGGGGTGCGGGAATTGGGGTGCGGGAATTGGGGGACGGGAATTGGGGTGCGGGAATCGGGGTGCGGGAACTGGGGTGCGGGAATCGGGGTGCGGGAATTGGGGTACGGGAACTGGGGTGAGGGAACTCGGGTGCGGGAATTGGGGTGCGGGAATTGGGGTACGGGAATTGGGGTGCGGGAATTGGGGAACGGGAACTGGGGTACGGGAATTGGGGTGCGGGAATTGGGGTGCAGGAATTGGGGTGCGGGAATTGGGGTGCGGATATTGGGGTGCGGATATTGGGGTGTAGGAATTGGGGTGCGGGAACTGGGGTGCGGGAATTGGGGTACGGGAATTGGGGTGCGGGAATTGGGGTGTAGGAATTGGGGTACGGGAACTGGGGTGCGGGAATTGGGGTGCGGGAATTGGGGTGCGGGAACTGGGGTGCGGGAACTGGGGTACGGGAACTGGGGTGCGGGAATCGGGATACGGGAATCGGGGTGCGGGAACTGGGGTGCGGGAATTGGGGTGTAGGAATTGGGGTGCGGGAACTGGGGTGCAGGAACTGGGGTGCGGGAATTGGGGTGCGGGAATTGGGGTGCAGGAGGGGTCTGAGCATGGCTGGGCACCTCGGGCACCCTGGGCACAGTGCCCTGCTCTGGGATAACGGCTGCTCCCCACACAAGGGACACTGAAAACCCCCTAGGACCCCCCAAAATCCCCTCAGGACACCCCAAAACTCCATCAGGATCCCCTAAAATCCATCAAAACCCCTCCACTCCCCGCCCCCCCAAACTCCCCAGCACTGACATGTGCCCAGTGGGCAGTGCCAGCCTCCCCAAAGGTGGCATCCAGCACCGGGCACCTCTGGGGCATGGAGGGGTCCTGGTGACACACCTGAGACAGGTGGGGACAGGGGAGGGACAGGTGAGGGACAGGTGGGACAAGTGTGGACAGGTGGGACAAGGGAGACAGGTAGGGACAGGTGAGGAACAAGTGGGGACAGGTGGGACAGGTGGAACAGGTGGGGGACAGGTGGGATAAGTGGGGACAGGGGAGACAGGTGAGGGACAGGTGGGACAGGTGGGTACAGGTGAGACAGGTAGGACAGGTGAAATAGATGAAACAGGTGAGGGACAGGGGAGATAAGTGAGGGACAGGTGGGATAAGTGGGGACAGGTGGGACAGGTGGGGACAGTTGGGACCTGCCAGTGTGGGACCTCCAGGCAGCTTTTTGTGCCTCAGGACGAGGCAGAGGTGCCCCAAGGGTTTGGGTGGCACCAGGGTCCCAAACAGGAGCTGCAGAGCCCAACCATCAACCCAGCACCACCACGGTCACTACCAGGCCCTGTCCCCCAGTGCCACTGTCCCCAGATCCCCTTTTCCCCATGCACCTCAATCCCCCCTTTCCCAGTACCCCAATTCCCCTCTCCATGCTGCTTTGAGCACCTCCAGGCTTGGGGGCTCCACCATTGCCCTGGCAGCTGTGCCAGTGCCTGCCCACCCTTCCTGGGAAGGAATTGTCCCAATTTCCAGCCTGACCCTCCCCTGGGACAGTGGAAGGTGTCCCTGCCATGGCAGGGGTGGGATGGGATTGCCCTGTACCTGGATTGCCCTGTACCCCAATCTCTTTCCCTGTGCCCCAATCCCCAATTCCCATACCTCAATCCCTTTCCTCATACCCCAATCCCATTCCCCATACCCCAATCCCCTTTCCTGTACCCAAATTCCCATACCCCAATCCCCGTACCCCAATCCCCTTTAGCCGTAGCCCAATTCCCGTACCCCAATCCCATTTCCCCATACCCCAATCCCCTTTCCCTGTACCCCAATCCCTTTTCCCTACCCCAATCCCTTGTCCTGTACCCCAATCCCATTTCCCTGTACCCCAATCGTTTTCCCATGTCCCAATCTCTTTTCCCCACCCCAATCCCTTGTCCCGTACCCCAATCCCCTTTCCCATGCCCCAATCCCTTTTTGCCCAACCTGAGGCCATTCCCTCTCCTCCTGTCCCTGTTCCCTGGGCTGTCCCCTCCTGTCAGGAGCTGTGCAGAGCCACCAGGGCCCCCCTGAGCCTCCTTTTCTCCAGGCTGAGCCCCTTCCCAGCTCCCTGGGCCCCTCCTGGTGCTCCAGAGCCTTCCCTGGGCATTCTCCGGCTCCTCAGGGTCCTCCTTTGTCATGAGGAGCTCAAACTGTCCCCAGGACCTGAGCAGTGCCAGCCCAGGGGCACTGACAGGGCACCGTCCCCACCTCAGCTGCACACAGAGTTGTCACCTCCAGCTGCCCCCAGAACCTCCCAGGCTGTTTGCAAGACGTGCAACAATTAGTTAATAATTAATTACTGATTTTATAACGTCCCTCAGCTCCACCAGACCCAGCAGCAGGGGTGCAGGAACAGCCACAACGGCAATTCCTGCCGAGGTTCCCTGTAAAGGAAACAGCACAGAGTTGTTCCCCAGAACCTTCCAGGCCGTTTGGGGTGCAGCAGGGGTTTAGTTAATAATTAATTACCCTGATTTTATAATGTCCCCCCATGTCACTGCAAACCCAGCAGTAACACCCCAAAAACTCCATCAGGATCCCCTATTCCTGCCAAACCCCCCCTCCCCCCCTGTAAAGGAACCAACACAGAGAAAGTGCCAGTCTCCCCAAAGGTGGCATCCAGCACCTCTGGGGCATGGAGGGGTCCTGGTGACACACCTCAGACAGGTGGGGACAGGGGAGGGACAGGTGAGGGACAGGTGGGACAAGTGTGGACAGGTGGGACAAGGGAGACGGGTAGGGACAGATGGGACAGGTGAGAAACAAGTGGGGACAGGTGGGACAGGTGGAACAGGTGGGGGACAGGTGGGATAAGTGGGGACAGGTGAGACAGGTAGGACAGGTGGGACAGGTGGGTACAGGTGAGACAGGTAGGACAGGTGAAATAGATGAAACAGGTGAGGGACAGGTGAGGGACAGGTGGGATAAGTTGGGACAGGTGAGACAGCTGGGACAGGTGGGGACAGTTGGGACCTGCCAGTGTGGGACCTCCAGGCAGCTTTTTGTGCCTCAGGACGAGGCAGAGGTGCCCCAAGGGTTTGGGTGGCACCAGGGTCCCAAACAGGAGCTGCAGAGCCCAACCATCAACCCAGCACCACCACGGTCACCACCAGGCCCTGTCCCCAAGTGCCACTGTCCCCAGATCCCCTTTTCCCCATGTGCCTCAATCCCCCCTTTCCCAGTACCCCAATTCCCCTCTCCACGCTGCTTTGAGCACCTCCAGGCTTGGGGGCTCCAGCACTGCCCTGGCAGCTGTGCCAGTGCCTGCCCACCCTTCCTGGGAAGGAATTGTCCCAATTTCCAGCCTGACCCTCCCCTGGGACAGTGGAAGGGGTCCCTGCCATGGCAGGGGTGGGATGGGATTGCCCTGTACCTGGATTGCCCTGTACCCCAATCTCTTTCCCTGTGCCCCAATCCCCAATTCCCATACCTCAATCCCTTTCCTCATACCCCAATCCCATTCCCCATACCCCAATCCCCTTTCCTGTACCCAAATTCCCATACCCCAATCCCCGTACCCCAATCCCCTTTAGCCGTAGCCCAATTCCCGTACCCCAATCCCATTTCCCCATACCCCAATCCCCTTTCCCTGTACCCCAATCCCTTTTCCCTACCCCAATCCCTTGTCCTGTACCCCAATCCCATTTCCCTGTACCCCAATCGTTTTCCCATGTCCCAATCTCTTTTCCCCACCCCAATCCCTTGTCCCGTACCCCAATCCCCTTTCCCATGCCCCAATCCCTTTTTGCCCAACCTGAGGCCATTCCCTCTCCTCCTGTCCCTGTTCCCTGGGCTGTCCCCTCCTGTCAGGAGCTGTGCAGAGCCACAAGGGCCCCCCTGAGCCTCCTTTTCTCCAGGCTGAGCCCCTTCCCAGCTCCCTGGGCCCCTCCTGGTGCTCCAGAGCCTTCCCTGGGCATTCTCCGGCTCCTCAGGGTCCTCCTTTGTCATGAGGAGCTCAAACTGTCCCCAGGACCTGAGCAGTGCCAGCCCAGGGGCACTGACAGGGCACTGTCCCCACCTCAGCTGCACACAGAGTTGTCACCTCCAGCTGCCCCCAGAACCTCCCAGGCTGTTTGCAAGACGTGCAACAATTAGTTAATAATTAATTACTGATTTTATAACGTCCCTCAGCTCCACCAGACCCAGCAGCAGCACCAGGAACAGCCACAACGGCAATTCCTGCCGAGGTTCCCTGTAAAGGAAACAGCACAGAGTTGTTCCCCCAGAACCTTCCAGGCCGTTTGCAAAACTTGCAATAATTAGTTAATAATTAATTACTGATTTTATAATGTCCCCCCATGTCAGGCAGACCCAGCAGTAACACCAGGGCAAGCACAATGGCAATTCCTGCTGAGGGGCCCTGGATCCCCTGTAAAGGAACCAACACAGAGAAATTCTTGTCCCAAGGAGCTTACACAGGTGGGAAATGGACTCCAGACACCTCAGACCCCAAGGTGAACCCCTGATTAGGGATGGGATGGCATTTCCAGGGACCCCGGGAGCATCAAAGAGAACCTCAGTCCAGGATTATGGCACATTCAAGCAGACAGGCAGGAGCTCTGTGTGTGTGTAGGATCCTCAAATGTCCCCACTGTGGGGTTTGCAGCTCTCAGATGGGGTTTGAAGCAGCACTCACATCACCCTGTGCTGTCCCTGCACCACTTTCCTGCCACCTGGGCTGTGCTCCAGCTGCATCAGGTCTCAGCCAGCTCAGGACATTTCCTCATGGACAGCTGAACCCTGAGGTCTTGCCCTTCTCTGGCCTGGGCTTGCACTTGTCTGGAGAATTTCTGTGGACAGGTAGGAAAAAATCAGGATTTCTGTGTTTGCTCCCTGTTGCAGATTGCAAAGCAAGATGTTTTCAATTTCCATCTGTAGGGCAGGTTATCTTTGTCAAGTGGGCAGTTTGCCTTATCTCTCTCTTTGAGTGACCACAATCACCCCTCCCTCGGGGGACATCTGCTGATAACAGCCATTGAATGTCCCTGCATGGCTGATAAGAACTCCAGCATCCCACTGGGAGATGTGAGCCCAGAGGGAGGAGCCAAGCATTCCTGCCTGGATATAATCTGGAGATTCTGGAACACCAGCACAGCTTCTCCACTGGATTCCCCAGAGGAACAGCAGCTGCCTCTCCTTCCCCTGGATCTTCAGAGGAAGAATCCATCCTTCTCTATAGATCCCCCTTGCTCCAGCAGAACCACCCCTGACACTGCAGGAGGGCTGCAGCCACAATTCCAATGGGACTGCCACCAACACCCTGACCCACAGGGTGTCAGGCTGGGCTCTGACTCTGGCAGTGTTGTTTTAGTGTACTGTATTGTTTGTTTTATCCTTTTATTTTTTCCCTTTCCCTATTAAAGAACTGTTATTTCTTGCTCCCATATCTTTTGCCTGAGAGCCCTTTAATTTAAAATTTATAGCAATTCGGAGGGGTGGGGAGGGTTTACATTCTCCATTTCAGGGGAGGCTCCTGCCTTCCTTAGCAGACTCCTGGCTTTCCAAACCAAGACACTCCCACAGCACTGCCCCTGATTCAGAGTTTGTCCTAATATCCTGTTTTTTTGCAGGAGGAACATTGGAGTGAGAGCATCCCTGGGCAAGCTGGAGCTCCTCCTCATCACCTCCCTGGTCTCAGAGCTTGAGGGGGCTGCTGTGCTCTGCTCCCTGCCTGCACTGAGAGTTCAGGACATGAAAATGAGATTTGGGAAACATCTGTCTCTGGGAAAGAGCAGCCCAAGGAAAGTTCAGGGCATGAAAATGAGATTTGGGAAACGTCTGTCTCTGGGAAAGAGCAGCACAGGGAGAGGCACACTGTGGGTGGGATGGCTCCCTCTCCCAGTTCCCATTCCAGTTTCCCAGTCTCAACAACAGGGGAGACAGGCACAGGCTCAGCCTAGGGGCCAGAGCAGCCTCCTCCTCCTCCTCCTCCTCCTCCTCCTCCTCTGTCACCTGCCTTGTGCAAGGCTCTCGCCCTCCCTCCCTCCCAGGGTGTGGGAGAATTCCTGGCAGGCAGGAGCTGCTCAGGGTCCAGCTGGGCTTGGGAAACAGCTCCAGGCTCCCTCCTGCACCTCCTGCAGTCTCCCACATCGCCCCTGGAACCCTCCAGAGCTGGCATGGGGTGGGCAGATCCTCCTCAGGGCTGATTTCACAGCCTGGAGCTGTTTGGGTGCCAAACTCCATCCTGATGCAAGAAGGAAGTCAAGGGAGTTACAGCAGCCAGGGGTTATTTTGAACCCTTCAGCTTCACCTAGGAGTTGCCTGAAGACTCAAACTCTTGGGATTAGTTGGTTTTATTAGCTGGAGATGGGTTTTAGTTCCTGCAGGGAGAGGCAGGAATTAAAAGAGTAACAAGGTAGTGAAGAATCGGGAAGTTATTAAATGGAGGGAAGTTATTAAACGGAGGAAGGAAACATTTCTGCAGGGCCAGGGTGGATGTTCAGCAAAAAGAGTGCTCCCAAACATCTTCTCCACAGAGTTTGGCCCATCTCCACCTGTTGGCCCATCAAATTGTACCATGGGAAGTTCAAACTGGGCATTAGGAAGAGTTCCTTCATTGAAAGGGTGTCCAGCCACTGGAACAGGCTGTCCTGGGAAGTGGTGGAGTCACCATGGCTGCAAGTGTTCAAAAAACCTGTGGAGGTTCAAAAAACCTGTGGGGTGGCACTTGGGGACAAGGTTTACCAGTGGCCTTGCCAGTGCTGGGCTGATGGTTGGTCTTGATGGCCTTAGGGGGCTTTTCCAAGCCCAGGGATTCTGTGATTCCTGTTTGGGGATCTCCAACGTCCCTGGGGTGATGCCTTGAGAAGGCTGGGCTAGAACAGAGACCAGACAGAGCTAAAGAATAAAGCAGGGATTTATTAAAAGGCCTCAATGGATGCACCTTGAGCAGCACAAGAGCCCAGCCAGGGCTACACCGCAGGTGAACACAAAATGGTCACAAAATGCACAACTGCTCACAGGGTCTGTCACTTTGATCAGTTCTGCTCCATTTGCATCTTGGAGTTCATTGTCCAATTCCATCCCCAGCCCATGCAGTCCCATCCTTCTTGTTTTTCTCTCTCCAGCCCACATTGTTTGTGCTCTTGGGCTGAGGTTTGGATCATTTGTCCTTGGTGCCCAGCTGGAGCAGGAATTGTTTTGTCTCCCTGCTCTGTGCACAGAGCTCAGCATCCCCTCATGTGAACCCAGACCCAAACACTAAAGCAGCACAGGATGTGAAAAATAGAAAAGCTCAAACCTGAGGCATCCCTGAGAATTTGGCACAAGGATCAGCACAACCCTGGAAAAGGCATCAGGACCTTCCTATGGAATGTGTGCAGAGGGGAAATGTCCAGGGACACTCCTGCACCTCCCTGCCCTCCTCAGGCTTTGCCACTTTGCGTGACAAACTCTCCCAAGAGGTTTTTCCAGTGGCTCTTCAAGGTGTCACCATGTCCCTGTCCCAGCAGCCCCTCTGTGCCCTCAAGGGGCACTTGTGTTTCCACAAGGGAGAGAGTCCCAAACATCCACCTTCCTTTATTTGTGTAGGGAGACAGAGATGGAAAGCAGCTGGGATGGGATGTGCAGCTCTGAACAGAGCTGGGAAACTCCCCAGGGCTCAGGGGATGCACTGGGAAGGAGCAGGGTGGGATGGGGAGGTATGACCGTGTTCACAGGGGTCTGAGGATGAGGGAAGAGACGAGGATCTGACTCCATGTTTCAGAAGGCTTGATTTATTATTTTATGATATATATTACATTAAAACTATACTTAAAAGAATAAAAGAAAGGATTTCATCAGAAGGCTGGCTGAGAATAGAAAAAGAAAGAATGATAACAAAGATTTGTGGCTCAGCTCTCTGTCCGAGCCAGCTGGCTGTGATTGGCCATTAATTAGAAACAACCACATGAGACCAATCCCAGATGCACCTGTTGCATTCCACAGCAGCAGATAATCAATGTCTACATTTTGTTCTTGAAGCCTCTCAGCTTCTCAGGAGGAAAAATCCTAAGGAAAGGATTTTCCATAAAAGATGTCTGTGACAGGGAGGCTCAGGGGATGCACCTGGAGGATGGGAACAGGGAACAGCTTCTTGGGATTTCCCATTCCAGAAGGGAAGGGCTCCCAATCAGGCAGCAGGTAGGCAAGGGGACACTGGTTTTACACTGCCACAGGGCACGGTTAGATGGGATATTAAAGAAAAATCCTTCCCTGTGAGGGTGGTGAGGCCTTGGCACAAGTTACCCAGGGTATTAGGGGTTGTGGCTGCCCCTGGATCCTGGCAGTGCCCAAGGCCAGGTTGGAAAGGGCCTGGAGCAGCCTGGGACAGTGGAAGGTGTCCCTGTCCACGACAGGAGGATGGAATTGGAAGCTTTTTAGAGTCCTTTCCAACCCAAACAATTCTGGGATTCTAAGAGGAGGTGCTTTTCCAGCCAGCACCTAAACAAATAGAACCTTGCTGCTGTAGAATATGACCACAAAAATAATCTTTAGAAGGCTCAGATAAGCATGGGCAGGACTGGCCTGTCCTGACAGGTTACAGATGGCCCAGAACCTCCAGCTAAGGCAGGATTAAACCACGGGCCACCAGGAGATGGGGCAGGAGGCAAACCTGTGTCTGCCTTCCTCGGGCCCTGGGTCCCCTTCCTGAGGCAGAGGCAGCAGCTCCTGCTCTCTGCCCAGCAGGAACGGGGAGCACGGAGGGGCTGGGGCTCTCCTCCAGTGCTCAGCCCTGCCCCAAGGAGTCTCTGGTCCCCAGGGCTGCTTGCAGAGGCTCTGCTATCAAATCTCTCCCAGGGCTTGCACAAACCACCGGGGTCTCCTGCCAAACCTTTGCACCACTCTGGGATTGCAGCGTGGGACAGCACAGCTCCTGCTCTGAGCTGCTGCCAGCTGGGGTGGGGAGCTGCGGGCTCAGCCCGAGCAAAAAGGTGTGGGAATTTACAAAATTAGGGGGAAAATTAGAGGGTTTGGGGAAAAGCATTGTTTTAACCAAAGGCACGTGTGCTTATGGTGATTAGATAGAGCTCCTGTCAATGTGCTTTTGCTTTGTGTGATTGGTCAAGAAGCTTATAAAGTGAGTTGTAAAATTAAGTTTTTTAGCCTGCTGCCTGGGATGTGAGCTGCTGGCATCTTCCCATTGTCATAACCATGTAATGAGACTGATGCTGAAAAATAAAACAGCTCGAAGCACTTTCCACAGCAGCCCCGTCTCGTTTGTGTCTGTAAATAGCCCCCCTTGCCGGCATCAAAAAGGAACTTTCTCTGCATCCCCTTGCATTTTTCACATCTCTTCAGAGTTAACATTTGTCTTGGTTTAGGGCAAATTTGGTAAAGAATCTCTAAAGGGGAGGGGGGCTTTTCTAGTAAGCAAACTTACACAGCTCTTCTCTTTAACTGGTTCAGGAAGAATTCTTCAGAGAGAAGTGGAAAGAACCAGTTTATTTAACAGGCACAGCACTTTCCAGTACACAGAATGAACAATACTGGGTGACACTACTGCAGGATTGATGGGGGTAGGATGGTGGGGACAGGTGGAGACGAGAGATCTCTGTAGCCAGGGCTGGAACCTGGGGTTTATTGCACAGGGCCTGGGTGCAGGGCCCTGCTGGGAGCTGCCAGCCACAGCTCAGAGCAGGCCTGAGAGGAGAGAGAGGTAAAGAGAGAGAAGGCAAGAGCGTGGTAAAGAGATGAGAGAGTGAGGAAGAGTAAAGAGGGTAAGGAGAGAGTAAAAGAGGATGAGGTTCCTGTTACAATACAACAAATCTTCTTCTGGTCGTGGAACTTGGGGTTTATTGCAAAGGGCCTGGGTGCAGGGCCCTGCTGGGAGCTGCCAGGCACAGCTGGAGCAGGGCTGAGAGGAGAGAGGGGGAGAGAGGATGAGAGGGTAAGAGATAAAAGGGTAAGAGAGTAAAAGGCAAGAGGTAAGAGATAAGAGAGTAAGAGCTAAGAGGCAAGAGGTAAGAGTTAAGAGCATAGAAAAGTAAGTAAGCCAAGTTCCCCTTACAATACAATAAATTTTCTTCTGTGTTGAATATTCTGATTCTCACTAACCAATCTAGTACAAGATACAAATCCTATAGCATTTCCACACAGCCTATAAGAATCACTACATTACCATACTGGGTTACATTTTAAACCCTAAAAACTCCTCTTTGGGCCCCTTCTGCCAAGCTGTAGGGTCTGCTCTGACCCTTGGAGCTGTCTGCAAGCAGAGGGTGTTGTTCCATCAAAAGGGGATCACCTTCAGGCGGCCACACCATTGTTTTCCAGTTGTTCAGTAACTGAGGGATCTCAAAGCTTGCTTTCATTTCAATCTCACTTATAGTTTCTATATTCTCAGACTCTTTTACCAGACAATCATATTGATAAGGCTTTCCTGTTTCATCTTCCCCAATGCACTACTCTGAAAAAGATGACAAATTCAGAAAGTCTCTCTTGGGGGTGGTCACTCTGTTCTCAGTCCCTCCTGTGCTGGGGCAGCTGCTGCAGCCACAAGGTGCAAACTCTCGGTGTTCCCCAGGTCCCAGTCCGGAGCAGGTTCAAGTTGGTTCAAAAAAGGAAAGGAGAAACAGTCCAGGAAGAAATTTGGACTGTTTAGCTAAACTAGCTAGTGAGCAGAAGCAAGAGCAAGCAGAAGCAAAGCAGAAGCAAGAGCGAGAGAGCAAAGCGAAAAGCAAAAACAAAAAAGCAAAAGCAGCAGCATGTACTGCCCTGTCTCTGTGTCCCGCCAGGCTGATTAGAAAGCCCAAACAAAACTTTCATTCTTCAGAGCCACTCTTAAAGGCACAGAACATAATATCCAGCATAAACAGAACACAGGAATGGGGATACAAGCATCATAACGTCACCCTAAAACAACATTCCAGCAAATGTCCCATGCTGGAAGGGCTCAAGGCCAGGAGCAGCCTGGGGCGGTGGGAGGTGTCCCTGCCCATGGGGATGAGATGGGCTGCAAGGTCCCTCCAGCTCAAACTCTTGAGAATTTTATGAAATCAAGGTGACAAGTTGCTGGTTTCAGGGGTTAGGTTTGGTGAGAGGAGCCTCCCTCAGTCACAGCTGCACTTGCCCCTAATTCACAGAGTTTGTTCTAATATCCTGGGGTTTTTTGCAGGAGAAACATTGGAATGAGAGCATCCCTGGGTAAGCTAAATCCAAAACCTTCTGGGACTCCAAAACCCTGTGGCTGCTAAAATTTTTCCCTCCAAAAATCTGTGGCTGCTGAATCCAAAACCTTCTGGGACTCCAGGCAGCCCTGGGGCTGAGAAAGCCCAGGCTGTCCATGGCCAAGAATAATGTGATTGTTGATGAAATCTCCTGATTTAGATACTTTCATCTCCAAGAAGAGGAGAGTGGGGTAGGACTGTGAATGGCCAAAAATAAGGTGATTCTTGATAAAATATTTTGATTTAGGTATTTTATTCTACAAGAAGAGGAGGGGCAGGGCTGTGCATGGCTAAAAATAAGGTGATTCCTGATTAAATCTCCTGATTTAGATATTTTCATCTCCAAGAAGAGGAGAGTGGGGCAGGGCTGTGCATGGCCAAAAATAAGGTGATTCCTGATTAAATCTCCTGATTTTAGATATTTTATTCTCCAAGAAGAGGAGAGTGGGGCAGGGCTCAGCCCCTGCAGGCCCAGCAGCTCCCAGGGAGTTACACAAGCCCCAGCCTCTCCTCACACCTCACATGTGACAGATGACAGCACTGGGAGAATGTCCTTTAATCACTCCTGTTCTCACTGTCACCATCAGCAATTATGGCATTTGCTTTAAAACCTGCCAGGATTTCAAAACAAGCCCAGGGTGCTGAGATTGACAAAGCCTCCTGGGCTGCCTGGCATGGCATCCTGCCTGGAGAGCAGGATTGCTCAGGGACATTGCTCAGTGCTGAGGGATGGCTGGGGAATCTCTCCTGGACCCTGGGAGCAGCCCTGTGGGGCCTGACAAGGCTTGTGGAGGCTCACTTGCACAAGGTGCTGCACCCAGCAGGTGTTTCAGGCACTGGAGGCTCCAAAGCCACACCTGGCGTGGGGCGCTCCTGCCTTTGCTGCTCCTGCTGCTGCTGGATTTTGGTTGCCTGGAGCCTGCTGAGGGAACACAGAGATGTTTGCAGCTCTGCAGAAGGGAAACGAGTGGGGACATTGCTCCTGAGGTCTCGGGTATTTGGTTGTTAATTGCTGCCCCAAGATGTGCAGGGTGTCTCTGTTTCAGCCCGCGCGGCTGAAGAACGAGTCAGAGCTCTTCACTTTTCGGTCTTGAAGTTGTTTATTAATTCTTATCTATAAAATTTTCTCTCTGCCCAGCCGAGGTCTGCTCAGCAGGGCAGCCACAGGCACTCTGTGTTGTCCTTTTATACTACAAACTACCTATAACATATTTACACTTAATTCTCAATACCTATCACCTATGTTAGACAGTGCACTTCTACTCTAAACCAACCCCAAAGTGCCAACATCACTGCAGAAAATGGAGAACAAGAAGGAGAAGAAGAAAGGCTGGACACACCCGAGTTCCTCCATCTTGTCCCCCTAACCCCCCCAGACCAAAAATCCTAAAATCTACATTTTTACCCTGTGACAGTTTTATTATTACACCATTCAAACCTGTGTGACTTTCAGGTCCTCATACAAAGCTGGCAACTTGCTCCAGGGGTCACAATCAAATCCCCAGGTGCTCTGGGCTGCGTGCCAGGGTCTCCGAGCCCCCTGGCAGGGTCCTGGCAGCTCTGGACACCCAAAAGGATGTGCTGAGTTCCGACACTGAGGGGCTCTGAGGCAGCAACAGAGGCAAACGCTCCCATTTGGCACATCCAGCATTAGCACCTCTCCTGCTGCTCTTGTTATTTCTTCCTGACCACAAGTTGTGAAACAGCTTCCCACAGCCAGGCAGAGGACAGATTGCTGCCCTTTGGAGCCAGGAAGGAGAGGGATTATCCGACTGTTCAGCATTAGCAAAGCTCCCAGCTCACCTGCCTGTGGTTTTATACCTGGAAGCAGGAAATCGCAGCTCTGGATTTGCAGTACCAAAAGCTGAGGATGGCAGTGGGATGGAGCCGGTCCAGGCAGCTCCAGGCCCTTCCTGGGCACGGCCAGGGTGCTGCAGCAGGGCAGAAATGAGACAAAATGCCTGGATTCCCTTCCTGGCTCGCCCTCTGAGGATGGAGCAAAGCCATTTGTCTCCATCCCCCCCAGGGCTCTGACTCACCGTGCTGAGCCAACAGCAGCGGCAACGCGGGATGCCAGCACTCCCACCTCATCCTCCCTGCCCTGCCGCTGCTGCCCCTCTGCCCACAGCAGCCAAAGCAAGAAATAAACACACGTGGCCCGGAACCACAGGGCTGTAATTGGTATCTCTCAGGAAAAAACCCTCCTCAGCAGCAGTTTGGGTGGAAATCTCAACCCACAGTGCCACAGGACAGAGCAGGTAGGACCAGCCTGGAGTTAAGCAACTGGATTTTCTCAAACTCACCTGCCGGAGTCCCCTTTTCCCAATTTTTGGTGGCAGCAGCAGCATTGCCTGCCCAGCATGGCTTGTGGGCACACAGCAATAAAATTAAATTGATTAAATATCCTGATATTTAAATTGATTAAATATCCTGCCAGCTGGGCCCTGAGCTGGCCCAGCTCCTGTGAAGCTCCTGCCCCATCCCTCAACTTGGACAAGGCTTGGGACACCCTGGGAGAGGGGAAGGTGCACAGGGGGGGCACTGGATGGGTTTTAATGTCCCTCCCAACCCAAACCATCTGGGTTCTGTGGTTCCACTGCCTCCTCTCAGCTGTCCCACTGAGAACCTCGGTACTCAGGGGTGACAGAGAGGAAAAGGAGCTGGTGCTTTGCACAGATAGCCAAAAACTCCACAACAATTAATTAAACACCAAGACCTACTACAGATCTTGAAAGAAATCCAAGAAAGCAGAAAAAACACCCCTTAATTACTGTCCAACATGATACAAAAAAAAAAAAAAAAAAAAAAAACCCCAGAATTCTACAGAAAATAAAACAAAATGCAGATCATCACTAGTAAGATGTGATCTTTAAGTAGTCACCAACTGCAAACAGAATCTTTAATAAGTTGTGGGACACAACCAGGCCACGTGCCAGGCTTTGTGACACAGGACAGGGTTTAACCTGGGCAGCCTCATCCGCTCTGTCCCGCTGGGATGAGGCTGTCCCGGTTAAACCCTGGGATGTGGGGCCTTGCCAGAGCGGCAGGGAGCAGCTGAGGGGACAGGACAGTCCCTGTGTCACTGACCTGCACAGGGCTGGGGTGTGAGGAGCAGGTGGGGAGGAGGCAGCAGGGCTCAGCGAGCAGGTGAGGACTTCAGGAAAGCTTTAAAAGAAAGAAGTTTCAGATACAGGGAGGTTTAGAATCACAAAGTCCTTATGGCTGGAAAAACCTTTAAGATGATCAAGCCCAGCCATCAGCCCAGCACTGCCGCTGAGTTCATCACTGCCCCGTGTCCCCGAGCGCCACATCCACGCTGCTTTTGAGCACCTCCAGGGATGGTGACTCCACCACTGCCCTGGGCAGCCCAGCACAATGCTTTGCAATCTTTCTGTGAAGAAAAAGCCTCTAATTTCCAATCTAAACCTCCCCTGGAGCAACTTGAGGCTGTTTCCTCTTGTCTTGTTGATTGTTCCAGAGAGCACAGCCCGACAGCCCCCGACTGTCCCCTCCTGTCAGGAGCTGTGCAGAGCCACAAGGGCCCCCCTGAGCCTCCTTTGCTCCAGGCTGAGCCCCTTCCCAGCTCCCTCAGCCCCTCCTGGTGCTCCAGACCCTTCCCCAGCTCTGTTCCCTCCCCGGGGCACATTTCAGGTCCTTCTTGTCATGAGGAGCTTAAATCTCCCCCAAGATTTGAGGTGGGGCCTCAGCAGAGCCAGCACTGGGGGTCTCTGTGTTACTCTCAAAAAGCCCAGAAGTTTCACCTTGGGCACCCTGGGCACCCTCCTGCTGTCCCCAGCTCACCCTCATGTCAGCATCCTCATCATCCTCAGCCTCAGCATCCTCAGCATCCTCAGCATCCTCAGCATCCCAGGCCCTGCTGACCACAGGCAGGAGGATGTAAACATCAGCAGGAGTGTGGAGTGAGGACTCAGCAGGAAGCCAAGCTCTCTTGATGGCCTGGTTATTGATGAATCAGGGGAGGTGCAGAGCCGTGACTCCCTCCCCAGCTATTCACCCACTGCTGGCACAGGATGTAGCAGGGATGCTTGGACACTTTGCTCACCACAAGAGGTTTTGGGGTGGGAAATCTCATTCTTTTCAAAGGTGTTCACACAGACCAGGCATCACCTGTGTGGGATCTTCTTCCCAAATCCATCTCTGCCACCTTCCCAGTGGGATGGGCAAGTCACCACTTGTTTCTCACTGAGATTCTGTGACCGTGTTTGCAGGGGTCTGAGGATGAGAGAAGAGATGAGGATCTGACTCCATGTTTCAGAAGGCTTGATTTATTATTTTATGATATATATAACATTAAACTATACTAAAAGAATAGAAGAAAGGATTTCATCAGAAGGCTGGCTAAGAATAGAATAGGAAAGAATGATAACAAAGGTTTGTAGTTCGGACTCTCTGTCTGAGCCAGCTGACTGTGATTGGCCATTAATTAGAAACAACCACATGAGACCAATCCCAGATGCACCTGTTGCATTCCACAGCAGCAGATAACCATTGTTTACATTTTGTTCCTGAGGCCTCTCAGCTTCTCAGGAGCAAAAATCCTAAGGAAAGGATTTTTCATTGAAGATGTCTGCGACAGGATTCCCTGAGGAACTGGGGAGCTCCTTTCTGCCGGGGAGCTCGGTGTCCTGCCTGCAGAGTCCATTGAGAGTTCCAAGGGAAGAAAAAGCAAATCCATCCCAGATCCCTCACCGTGCACGGGTGGGAGCAGCCCTCTGGGATCCCCTCGGATCCTCTGCTCCAAGCTTGTCCTAGAAGGACGCTAAGCCTGGACTTGGTGACGGGTAACGGAGGCTCCACCATGGTGCAACACCAGCTCCTGTGCTGCTGCCGTGCTAATTACCCTCATTTCCAAAGCCAGGTGGATTTGTGAGGCTTTTGTAAGCCCTGGCACAGCCCAGGTCTCCCAGGGATGCTCTTCTTCATAGGAGCTGCAAAATAAATGGCTGAAATTCCCAAAGAGCTTCTCCCCATGGCAAAGGCTTGGTCCCTACTCTTCAGAAAGCACAGGGACAAGGACAAGGACAGGAACAGGGACAGGAACACCTTTGAGCTTGGTCTCACCCTGCCTGTGGTGTCTCCACCAGGAAGCAGTGGCCAAATAATAAGTTTCATGTTTAAGAAAACAACATATTTCTCTCAACTCTACACAGAGGGAAAAAAATGTTGTTTTGGGGGGAAAAGTTTAATTGCTGCCAAATTTCTTGAACACCTGAAGGAGGTCCAGGAGGAAAATATTTGCAAAGCAGTCACCCAAAGGTGTCCTGTTCAGATAGTTCTTTAACTAAATAACAAAATAAACCAGCTAGAAGAAGTGAGATCTGATAACAACATTCTTTTTGATAATAATGAAACAGCACTTGGGGGAAAAAGCTGAGACGCAGCTTAAATTTAAATCCTGAAAGAGGCAGCATCGCCTTGCTCCACACTTTCTGGTGGAAACCCTTGCCGTGGGTGTTCTCCTTGTGCAGGGGAGCTTGTGTGGATGTTGGGTGGATGTTCCCTCCCCTGGGAGAAGCAGGGCCAGGTCTGGGTGCGTGCGCCTGCGCAGGGAGCCTGCCCGGGGGCACTGGGATGATTCCAGGCTGCACTTCCACCCCTGCTCCTCCAACCCTTCCCTGCCCTGCCTCCCTGCCCCTGCCCATCTGGGGGCACGGATATAAACCCCTCCAGCCAAAATGTTTCCTGTGGGGACCCAGCTTTGCCTGGAGGGTGCACATGACTCCTGTCCCATCCCAGCTCTTTCCCTAGGGACGGAGAGAGGGGATTTTCTGGCAGTTGCTGGCGGTGAGCTCACACTGTGGGCATTCCTCCGGAGCTAGAGAGGCAGGGCAGGTTGCTGCTCCAGCTTTGCTGGAAACCTTGGAGCTCCCAGAGCGTGTGGAAGCGAGTGCTGGTCCATCCAGGGATCACAGGTAAGCCAGGCTGGGAGGAGACACCAGCAGCCAGTGCTGGGCACTCCATCACTGCTTCCATTTTTCTGCTTCTTGTTCTTGTTCTTCTTCTTCTTCTTCTTCTTCTTCTTCTTCTTCTTCTTCTTCTTCTTCTTCTTCTTCTTCTTCTTCTTCTTCTCCTTCTCCTTCTCCTTCTCCTTCTTATTCTTTTTCTTCTCCTTCTTCTTCTTCTCCTTCTCCTTCTTCTTCTTCTCCTTCTTCTTCACCTTCTCATTCTTCTTCTTCTCCTTCTTCTTCTTCTTCTTCTCCTTCTTCTTCTTCTTCTTCTCCTTCTCCTTCTTCTCCTTCTTCTTCTCCTTCTTTTCCTTCTTCTGCTTCTTCCCCTTCTGCTTCTCCTTCTCCTGCCTCTCCATCCCTTTCACCATCTCTCCGCTGACATCTCTTTATCCATGAGCTGGGATTTGCCATCCTGGCTCTGTTTTTTCACCTCGCATCGCTGTAGAAGCGATGAGGGACGAGGAGAGAGTTCCCTGTGCTGTGAAGGAGCACATGGAAACCCAGGAGCGTGAAGAGTCAGCCCTCAAACCCTTCTGCCTGCCACCTCTTTGCCTCCTGTGGCTGTGATCTCAGCCAGCCTGGATCAAGGAGAGGCCGTGGTTAGAGTGGGGCTCACCCTCGAGTCGGTCGGTCTGGTCGGAGCAGGAGCTGCAGGGGAGCTCGTTTGTGCTCCACTCCTGTGTTTCCTCCCTTTGAACTGCTTGGGGAGGGAGGCAGAGGCAGCTGTGGGAGCCTCACCCTGCTGCACACCCAGGGCACTGCTGGACACGGTGGTGGCTCGGCTCACCCTGCTGCAAACGGGGAGTTTCTCCTCAAGGACACCATCAACTGATGAGAGGGTTTGAGACAAACTTCCCTTGCCTGTATTAGAGCTGAAATGTTTCCAAAGAAAAGCTGTTTGCCACCAGTGTCTCGGGAGCTCAGAGGTGCCGCTGAGGCAGTGTCACCTGCCTGGTGTCACCCCAAACCTGCTCACTCTGCAGGGCTGGAGCAGCACGGCTGCCTGGGTCAGTCCCACACCGCATCCAGGGACTGAACTGCTCAGCTCCAGGGAATTCCTGTCTCTGTTTTGCACCAAAAATCCAGCTATTATGGGTTTGGTGGTGCTTCCAGATGCCCCTAAGGTTGGCACCTGTCTTCAATAACAGCTCTAAAGTCTCAAGGATCTGAAAAAAAAATATAGCAAATAGGAAACCTCTGATCAAAATAAGATCAGAACTGCTTTTTCAAATTAATGAAAATGCTGAGAAACCATGAGGACGGGAAAGTCTTTAACGTGGGGAGAAAAACAGGCAGAAGGTTAGACCTTTTTTTGTTTGGAGTCCCATTTGCAGCTGCAGCGCTGCCAGAGGCTGGGTCTGGCAGTGGAGAACCCGCTGGAGGTGTCAAACTCCAACCCCTTTCACTGGAAAACCAGTGGTGGACTTTGCCTGGGAGTGCACCCCGAGTGCAACCCAATTCAGAGGAAAGAGGCACCTCCCAGTGCTCCCAGTGCCCCAGGACTGCAGCAGCCCCAGGGTCTGTGCTGGTGCTCCAGGCCTGAGCTGCCACGAGCCGAGTTCCAGCCCTCGGGAAGATGCTGAGGAACGACAGTGGAGATCAGAGCCAATGGGCACCAGCCTCTGCAGGGCTGTCCACTCCCCAGAGGTAACTCACAGAGCACAGGGAAGTCTTCCTGGCAGGAAGGTCTGAGTCATAAAGAAAGTGAGGAGAAGGGAGAAGATGAGGTGACCAGGACTGGGCTGAAATGGGGAAGAGTCCTGTGGCAGCAAGAGCACCCAGCAAGAGATGTTAATGCCATGGATTGGTGACCATCCTCAGAGCCCAAGAGCATTTTCTGGGGCAATTTGCAACTCCTGCATGGAGGGGAGAGAGGAGCAATTGAGCAGTAGGATGTGTGTTGGGAAGAGGATGAGCCCTTGGTGGCTGGGTAAGGCGCTGGGCTGGTGCCACACGTGTGAGGAGCAGGGTCCCCTTTGGGCGTGCAGCCCTGTGCTCCCCCGTGCCCAGCACTGACCTGCTGCTCTCCTTTCCCCCAGGGTGCTGAGGATGCCGAGCATTTTCTCCTACCAGAGTGCCGAGGTGGATTGGTGCGAGAGCAACTTCGTGCGCTCGGCGGTGATCGCCGAGTACTACAACACCGTGAGTGCCTCGGGGAGGCTGGGGCCGGCTCCAGGCACCCAGGAGCTGCTTCTGGGACCCACAGAGCATGGCCCATCCCTGCTTGCTGTCCTCCTCCCCGCTCCTTTGGGCTTCCTGGTGCTGGAGGGTGCTGGTGTGGGGGTGTGTTCTGAGCTCCAGGTACATCAGGGGGTTTTTGTTGCTTGCAGTGGTTGTTCCCCAAAACGTGCTGGGGTCGGGGGCATTTCTGTGTTGTGTGTGTGGGGTTGGTTCCCAGTGAGAAAACTCTGGCAGAGCTCCCTCACAGCCCAGATCTGTGGGATCCTGTTATACCAGTCCTGCCGCTCTGCTGCCAGCCGGGCTGAGTCCCACACAGGGCTCACACATTCCAGCTAAACGTACAGGAGTGGCAAAATGAGAGGCAGCACTTCCATGAACCGTGTCAGGCAGGTCGGGAACACGGAACTCAGCTCAGAGCACGAGCCAGTTTCACCTCCTGTGATCCTTCATCACCCAGGCTGCCTCCAGTGCCAGTGCCTTGGCTGGAGCATCCATCCCTGCCTGCAGAGGCTGGAGACAAGCAGCCTCTCCGAGCGTGTCCTGCTCCCTCAGAGCAATTAAAGGCTCCCAGGGGTGTGAGGCATGTGGATTTACAGCCTTCCACAGGCCTTGTTTACAGCTTTTGGCAATTGCTGTCCAACACTAGAAGATCTTGTTCTCGTGGAAATGGCTCTTCCTCTTTTTTTTTTTTTTTTTTTAAAGCATTTCCTGTTTTTAATAAATTACCTGTAATGACGATGATTCCCCAGCCCGAGTCCTGCAGGCTCCAGGGTCTCAGAGGAGGCTGTGTGTGCTCACTGCTCTTTGAGGCACTCAGCAAAGAAAGATCTGCCAGTCCAGAGCAAACCCTGCTTCTCTGGGTGTTTTGTGCTGTTTGCTGCTGCATGGGCTCAGAGGTGCAGAGCAGGGAAATGAGCAAGGAGATGCAGAAATCACTCCTCACTCACATCAGCATCTCAGATTTCAGGGCTTGGAGCAACCTGGGTGAGTGGAACACATCCCTGCACATGGCAAGGGGTGGAAGGAGATGATCTTTAAGGTCTCTCCCAACCCAAACCATTCTAAATGCAGCTGGAAGTGCCCAAAGCCTCTGGGTTTGAGTGGCTGCTGACACTGGAGAGGGGCTGGTTGCCACCAAGAGCACAAAGCCTGAAAGTGAAGGGTTTGGTTCTGGTGTGAATTCCTTCCTTCCAGGAGGTAAATTTGCCTCATGTCCTAGTTTGAGACACAAGGCAGCATTTTTAAATCAGGTCTTTGGAGCTGAGATACCACTGACACCAGAGTTATAAAGTGGCTCAGAGTCCTTATCCCACCAACAACTATCTCAGGAGCTCTTCAAAAGCACCTCAGTGTCTGACTCCTCTGCTGGATGCCAGCTGCTGTGGCCAGATGCATGACTAATTCTTGTAGGCCCTGTAATTCCCATAAAACATTCACTCCCAGCTGCCTGGCTCGTTTTGTGGCACGGGTTTCTAAATTCTGAAAATCTCACCCAGGTTTCCAGCCCTGGAGGAGGCCCCTGCCAGCCACAGCCACCTCCCAGGTTTCCATTCCACACCACTGGGCTTGTTGGGGTGAATTCTCACTGTGTGGGATCAGGCACAGGGAGGAAGAGCTCTCCAATGCATGTCTCAGTGCAGATCAAAAGGAATGTGATACTGAAGGAAAGAGAGAACTTGAAATTTTGCAACTCAGAGATGCAAGAGCGTCAGTGAAGAAGCAGGTCAAAAAAAGTGAAGATCTAATTAATTTAACATCCAACCTGATAAAAAATGTTTAGTGATATTTGTATGATGAAGTAGTCCAACAGAAATAGGTCTGATTTCAACACCGAGGCAAATATTAACATACAATTAAGAAAAAAATTAAGATCTCTCAATGCTGAATTCCCAGGCAGAATCCATACAATTGTATGTTGCAAGAGGGCAATGTCTGTATTTGTATAACATAGGGAGGGATATGGACAAACAAACCCTGCAGGATTTTTTCTCAGTGGTGGGACTTGTCCTTGTTCTCCTCTGTATGACACTGGGCACCTCTTCCTCAGCAGGGAAAGGGCTTTTTATGGTCCCTGCACCATAAAAAGCAATTCTGTGTCAGGATGTGATTCCTGAGCAGCAGCAATCCAGCCCTGCCCTGGCAGCCTTGGGCTGGCTGGTGCCCTCCTGCCCACACAAGGGGTGGCAGAGGAGCAAACCCTCCTAAAATCTGCCATTATCTGAGCACTGACAGCAGCCCAAATGCTGTGCTGTGCTCAGGGCCAGACCTTGTCACCAAAAGCGGGCAGGAACATCACTGACCTGGGCATCAGCCCTTCCTGAGCAGCACAGCCTGGCTGGCACTGCCTGGGTCACTCCTTCAGCCAGCACAGCCTGTTTGGCACTGCCTGAGTCCCATCCTTGGCTGGCACTGAATGGGTCCCTCTTTCAACCAGCACAGCCTGTTTGGCACTGTCTGGGTCACTCCTTCAGCTTGCCTGGCACTGTCTGGGTCCCATCCTTGCCTGGCACTGCCTGGGTCCCTCTTTCAACCGGCACAGCCTGTTTGGCACTGCCTGGGTCCCATCCTTGCCTGGCACTGCCTGGGTCCCTCTTTCAGCCAGCACAGACTGTTTGGCACTGCCTGAGTCCCATCCTTGCCTGGCACTGCCTGGGTCCCTCTTTCAACCAGCACAGCCTGTTTGGCACTGCTTGGGTCCCATCCTCAGCCTGTTTGGCACTGCCTGAGTCCCATCCTTGGCTGGCACTGCCTGGGTCCCTTCCTCAGCCTGTTTGGCACTGCCTGGGTCCCTTCCTCCGTCTGCACAGCCTGGCTGGCACTGCCTGGGACCCTCTTTCAGCCACAACAGCCTGTTGGCACTGCCTACATCCCCTCCTTGGCTGGCACTGCCTGGGTCACTCCTTCACCCAGCACAGCCTGTTTGGCACTGCCAGGGTCCTTCCTTCAGCCTGGCTGGCACTGCCTGGGTCCCATCCTTGGCTGGCACTGAATGGGTCCCTCTTTCAACCAGCACAACCTGTTTGGCACTGCCTGGGTCCCATCCTCAGCCTGTTTGGCACTGCCTGGGTCACTCCTTCAGCTTGCTTGGCACTGTCTAGGTCCCATCCTTGCCTGGCACTGCCTGGGTCACTCCTTCACCCAGCACAACCTGTTTGGCACTGCCTGGGTCCCATCCTCAGCCTGTTTGGCACTGCCTGGGTCCCTCTTTCAGCCAGCACAGCCTGTTTGGCACTGCCTGAGTCCCATCCTTGGCTGGCACTGCCTGGGTCCCTTCCTCAGCCTGTTTGGCACTGCCTGGGTCCTTCCTTCAGCCTGGCTGGCACTGCCTGGGTCCCATCCTTGGCTGGCACTGAATGGGTCCCTCTTTCAGCCAGCACAGCCTGTTTGGCACTGCCTGGGTCCCTCCTTCAGCTTGCTTGGCACTGCCTGGGTCCCATCCTTGCCTGGCACTGCCTGGGTCCCATCCTTGCCTGGCACTGCCTGGGTCTCACCCCTGCAGCAGCACAGGGACCCCCATTCCTTCTCTGGGATCCCCCCCCCAGGATCAGGCTCCTTGTGATGTGCCCTAAAGAATTATAGAAATCTAGATTGTAGAAAGGGTTATAGAACTCTGGCCAGGCTGAGAGCTGTGTCTACCCCTGCTGGCTGCACCCTGCAGGTCCAGCTGGGGCTCAGGGCACTGTGACCGCGTTCAGAGGGGTCTGAGGGTGAGGGAAGAGACGAGGATCTGACTCCATGTTTTAGAAGGTTTGATTTATTATTTTATGATATATATTACATTAAAACTATACTAAAAGAATAGAGGAAAGGATTTCATCAGAAGGCTGTCTAAGAATAGAATAGCAAAGAATGATAACAAAGGTTTGTGGCTTGGACAGAGAGTCCGAGCCAGCTGACTGTGATTGGCCATTAATTAGAAACAACCACATGAGACCAATCCCAGATGCACCTGTTGCATTCCACAGCAGCAGATAACCATTGCTTACATTTTGTTCCTGAGGCCTCTCAGCTTCTCAGGAGGAGAAAATCCTAAGGAAAGGATTTTCCATAAAAGATGTCTGCAACAGGACACCATCCCAGCTGTGATCCTCCCAGCCTGCATCTTCCCTTCTTCTCCCCATTCATTTCTTCCCCACACTCGGATTGCTGCAATCATTACTGCCCTGAATTAATTATACCAATATTTACCTCAGTATCATTTTTCTGGGGTTTTAGGCCAGCTGGGAACCCAGCCAGCTCCTACCCAAGCCTCACTAAACCAGCAGGGTTTGCTCGCAGAGCTTCCTCTTCAATGTCTTCCTCCCAGCCCTGCCTGGGGCTGCAGCAGAGCTGTTCTGTGCCAGCAGCAGCAGCAGCAAATGTGCTGCTGGGGATTTGCTCTGTGCCAGCCACACTCTCTCAGGCCTGCTTGGCTTGGATGCTTTTTATTGAAAATAAGCACCAGGGGTATGAGAAAAGAATGTAAACAGCACCTTTAAGTAGCTGATAACACATGGTGGCTCATGGCTGGGTGCAGTTCAGCAGCAAAGCTCTATTTATAGTGACTCAGTGACCCAGACGTTTATTGTCTTCTGGCTGCTCGGGGGAGAGCAGAATTGTGCTCCAGGAGGGTCATCAGTCGGGGGTTTGTCTTTCTGCCCTGGTTTCTTTGCTGAAATGACTGATCCGAGGTGCTGGCAATGACACCCAGGCCCTCAGCAGGGTCTCTGCAGCAGCTCTGGTGCTGCTCACACCTGGATGCTCCATGGAGGGGTGAAATCAAGGTGCAGATCTATCAGAGAAGGGTCTGTGGGGTGTCCTGGCCCTCTCACATTCTCACTAATCCCATGGCTCTCCTGCCTGCCCAGAAAGCTGTGCTCAGGATGCTGCAAGCACTCCCCAAACTGCTGCTTTCTACCCCAAAGCAGAGGCATTGTGATGTCAGCACCTGCAGCCTCATCCCCTGCAGCACAGGCCTGGCTCTAGGAAATCCCTTCTGTGAGGAGGAGTTCACGTCTGTCTCTGGCCCTGTGGGCTCCTCTGTCAGCTAAAGCTGCTTCACTGTGAGCGAGAATGAACTCCCTGCCTCGAGTCCTTCCCCGCCAGGAATCTCCTTCCACTGCAGAAAGTGCCTGGCTGGAGCATCCATTCTGTGAATTCTGTGAATTCTGTGAATTCTGTGGGTGAGGAGCAGCCCCTGCTGCTGTGCCTAAACCAGCAGCTCCTGCCTCAATCCCCATCAGAGGTTGATGTCACCTGTCACAGGTGAGGGTTCTGTCCCTCTGTCTCAGGCTAGATTGCAGAAGTTGGGCTCCTCCCCATGATCCCGTTCATGCATCAGGATTTGAGCTGTGTTGCTGATCCCAGCTTCTCTCTTCTCGGGTTGCTGTTGTTAATTGCTGCCCCAAGATGTGCAGGGTGTCTCTGTCTCAGCCCGTGTGGCTGAAGAACCAGTCTGGACTCTTCACTTTTTGGTCTTGAAGTTGTTTATTAATTCTTATCTATAAAATTTTCTCTCTGCCCAGCTGAGATCTGCTCAGCAGGGCAGCCACAGGCACTCTGTGTTGTCCTTTTATACTACAAACTACCTAGAACATATTTACACTTAATTCCCAATACCTATCACCTATGTTAGACAGTGCACTTCTACTCTAAACCAACCCCAAAGTGCCAACATCACTGCAGAAAATGGAGAACAAGAAGGAGAAGAAGAAAGGCTGGACATGCCCAAGTTCCTCCATCTTGTCCCCATAACCCCCATACCAAAAATCCTAAAATCTACATTTTCAGCCTGTGATCATTTTATTATTATACTATTTAAACTTCTGTGACTTTCAGGTCCTCATACAAAGTTGGCAACTTGCTCCAGGGGTCACAATCAAATCCCCAGGTGTTCTGGGCTGTGTGCCACGGTCTCTGAGCCCCCCAGTGGGGTCCTGGCAGCTCTGGACACCAGGAGGGATGTGCTGAGTTCCGACACTCTCCTAGGAAAAGGAGCAAATCGTTGGGCTCAGCTGAGGCGCCTGGAGCAGTAACTCACATTTACTGGGGAGTGGGAGCTCAGGCAGGGGGACTCTCACATGTCCCATCACACCTCGGCTCCAAAACCACCCCTTATCTCCTCGGGCAGAGGGAGCTGCTGCCTCCTGGCCAGGGTGAGCACAGAGGCTGAAATAGAAGCTGTGCTAGGGGGTCCCAACCTGAGCAGAAACTCCAGAAAAACTTCCAATGGCTGTCCTGGGAGCAAAACCACATCTGAGATGGAGCTTGCCACATCCTAGAGGGAAGGCAGAAAGTCAGCATTTACCAATCAGGGTGATGAAAACCTCGTGTCCCCCACGGGGGTGGGAGCTGTCCCCATAACTCCCAGCTTGGCTGCTCTGCAAGGAATCCCGTTTATCTCCCTGACCCTATTGGCACGGTTCCCCCGGTTCTCCCTCCCCTCTGCTATCTGATCTTGCACATCTCGTCCCGAGTTAATGAAGTGATAACGCAGCTATCATGTAATTAATGGCGCTGTTGCAATGCCCGGTGCTGGGGGACGCAGGGCTCTCCTCTCCCGTGTTTCCTCACCGAAGTTCGTGCTGGCACTTGCACTCTCCTGCCTTTTCCCCAAAGCGTTTTCCCTCTCCTTGCTATCCCAAAAGTCACCTTAATCATTTCAAGGGAAATGTTTGAAGCGTGGCTGTTGTTTGATTTCTCAGTCGTTTCTGAACAATTTGACCTCGAGGGTCCAAGCGGGAGCAGCACTTCTCTTTTCATGGCTGGAATGGGAATTGGCCTGGATTTGGCTCTAAGCACCTACGGAGAAGCAAATCCATTCAGCCCCGAGAGCTGCTGCTAATGGGAGCATCAACTTGTCTCATGGAAGCCTTAGTGAAAATCAAGATGAATCTCCGGTGTTTAAGGGAATAGAGACCTCACATTAGGCATGAATTGTGTTTCCCTCTGGAACAGGAGAGGGTGTGTTCCAGAGAAATGACAACATCGCGGTGATTTGCAGCCCTGTTAGCGTAAACTAGGATCCCAGGGGGTCCTAGCACTGATTTTACAGTTTACCTGGTGCTGCTAAGGGGGGGAGAATCCAGCTGTGGATGCCAAATTCCAGGGGTGGGGTCTGGGTCAGCGTGGAGCTGGAAGATGAAAGGAAAAGGATTGTCAGGCTGAGATAAAAGTCACCCTGGTGCTTTGCCAAATGGCACTTGAGCAGATGGCTCCAGAGCCCCAAAGAGCTGTCTGGCAGGTAAATGCAGCACCACAATCCCAACCTTTCATAACCATTGTCACTGGGGCGACTGTGCTTCCCACTGATATCCCTTCCCGAGCTTGCAAAGTCAGGTGAAAAAGGCCAGGTAGGAACCCACAGAGGGTAATAAAATTCGTTCAGATTTCCCTCCCCCGTGCTGCAGGGTGGAGCAGGCCTGGCCCAGCAGACAGGTCCGGGCTTTGGGCACTCACTGCTCCTCCCCAGCTCCCACATTTTGCCCATCAGCATCTCCTCTGTGCAAAGCACTGGCACCTTCAGCCCGCCCAGCGAGAGGCTGAGCCCCAGCACCATCCCCTCTTCCTCAGCACCATCCCCTCTTCCTCGCAGCACCATCCCCTCTTCCTCAGCACCATCTCCTCCTCTCCAGCACCATCCCGTCTTCCCCAGCACCATCCCCTCTTCCCCAGCACCATCCCCTCTTCCCCAGCACCATCCCCTCCTCCCCAGCACCATCCCCTCTTCCCCAGCACCATCCCCTCCTCCCCAGCACCATCCCCTCTTCCCCAGCACCATCCCCACTTCCCCAGCACCATCCCCTCCTCCCCAGCACCATCCCCACTTCCCCAGCACCATCTCCTCCTCTCCAGCACCATCTCCTCTTCCTCAGCACCATCTCCTCCTCCTCAGCACCATCTCCTCTTCCTCAGCACCATCCCCTCTTCCTCATCACCATCTCTTCCTCTCCAGCACCATCCCCTCTTCCCCAGCACCATCCCCACTTCCTCATTACCATCCCCTCTTCCCCAGCACCATCCCCTCTTCCTCATCACCATCTCCTCCTCTCCAGCACCATCCCCTTCTGCCCAGCACCATCCCCTCTTCCCCATCACCATGCCTTCTTCCCCAGCACCATCTCCTCTTCCTCATCACCATCTCCTCTTCCTCAGCACCATCTCCTCTTCCCCAGCACCATCCCCTCCTCCCCAGCACCATCCCCTCCTCCCCAGACTGATCAAAGTCCTTCAAAGAAGGAATTTTGGAGAGTTGGAAACCAGAGCAGAATAATTCCTCTGTGTTCATTTGCCAGGTGTGTTTAGAGGAGGTTGATGACCTCATGTAATTACCAGTGTCCAGAACACCTCTCCTCCCCAGGCCAGGTGGCTTCACACCTGACACCGCAGGATGTCACCTCAGTCCTGCCTGTTCCCACCTCCTGATGTCCTGCTCATCCTGCTGCTCCCCACCACACCCACTCCCAGGTCAGGATGTTTTGCTGACCGTGCTTTGCTGTGCTGGCCGAGCTCCTCACGCCCTCCCAACCCCTCACAGGGCGGCTGGAAGGGTCAGGAGCCATCCAGGCAGCTCCTGGAGGGTCTGGGTTGACATGAGAGGGAGATGGATGTGAACAGAGGAGTTGTTGAAGACACCAGGCAGCTGAAGATAAACCAGCATCGCCCAAAAGGGACACAGCATCTCACCCTGGGCTTGCTGGCCCTGAGGGAGGGCAGAGGTGTCTGCAGCCACTGCTGGCTGCCACAGCAAGAGCTGCCCTTCCAGTTCCAGCCTGGCTTCTGCAGAAACACCTCTGCCCTCTCCCTGTGCCAAGAGCAACCCCTGCTTCCTGCCGGAGATCAGGAGATGCCGAGGCACGTGGTGGGATGGGGCTTGCCCAGGAGCTGAGTGTGCCTCTTGTTTTTCAGATCAGCAATGTGAGCTTCTTTCTGCTGTCCCCTGCCCTGCTGTACCTGAACAGGCAGTACTGCCAGAAGAAGGCTGTGCCCCTCTACTTTGTCTCAGGGCTGCTCATCCTCGTAGGTGGGTGCCAGCACTGTGGGAAAACCAGACAGGTTGGGTTGCCAGACTACCCCAACATGAGACCTTTGGAGGGTCTCAGTGGCCAAAGCACAGGGAAAACTCGGGTGGGCAACCAAGCAGCCAGGTGTGTTTGAAGCCTGCAGCCCATGGCTGCTGCCAGCTGTGGATGTGCAGCTTCCAGCCCTGCAATCCCCATGGTGTGACTGGACTGATGCAGTCCAGCCCCCCTTGAAGGGCAAAATCCACACCCTGCTCTTCAGGAATGGTGGGTCGTGAAGAATGGTGGATCTTCAGGACTGGTAGATCTTGAGGTATGGTGGGTCTTGAGGAATGGTGGGTCTTGAGGAATGGTGGATCTTTGGGAATGGTGAATCTTGAGGTATGGTGGGTCTTGAGGAATGGTGGATCTTCAGGAATGGTGGATCTTCAGGATTGGTAGATCTTGAGGAATGGTGGGTCTTGAGGAATGGTGGGTCTTCAGGAATGGTGGATCTTCAGGAACAGCCCCCAAGAACCTCCCAGGGCTGGTGAGAGGATGGAGTTTTGCCATCTGAAGGTGCCCTTTCTCCTTGCAGGTCTCTTCTCCATGTACTTCCACATGACCCTGAGCTACGTGGGACAGCTCCTGGATGAGCTCTCCATCCTCTGGACGCTGGCTGTGGCTTATTCATTCTGGTACCCCCAGGCTTACTTCCCCAAGTGCATCAAGACCAGGTATGACAGAGGGACACGGTCAGGCTCTGAGGGGAGGGATGGGACACTGACACTGAGCTGTAGTGACCCACAGATCCCCCAGTTCCCCTGCAAGGGGTCAGCTCTGAGGTCCCTGAAGGGCTTTAGGATCAGGCCCTCCTTCTTATGGGGCTGACAGAGGAAAAGTCAAAACCCTCCTCTCAGCTGGAGCTGTTTGTGTTTGCGTCGCTGCAGAGGAAAACTTTGCATGGAGAATTTCAAAATTAATTAGGAAATGAAACTTTCCTGAACATTAACATTCAATTACTCATGCTGTCAATCTGTTCCAGCATCCTCTGTCATCCACAGAGAGCTTTCCCTCAAGGCTGAGGGGTTTCCCACAGGACAGGATGGTCACAGCCCTCATCTCAAGGAGGAGCCCAGCAGAAAGGATGGGGCCACTGGGAGGGCATGGACCAGCATGTGACCGTGTTCACAGGGTTCTTGGATGAGGGAAGAGACGAGGATCTGACTCCATGCTTCAGAAGGCTTGATTTATTATTTTATGATATATATTACATTAAACTATACTAAAAGAATAGAAGAAAGGATTTCATCAGAAGGCTGGCTAAGAATAGAATAGGAAGGAATGATAACAAAGGTTTGTGGCTTGGACAGAGAGTCCGAGCCAGCTGACTGTGATTGGCCATTAATTAGAAACAACCACATGAAACCAATCACAGATACACCTGTTACACTCCACAGCAGCAGATAATCATAGTTTACATTTTGTTCCTGAGGCCTCTCAGCTTCTCAAGAGGAAATTTCCTAAGGAAAGGATTTTCCATAAAGGATGTCTGTGACACCAGCAGAAATGGGAACCCAGCAGGGCTTTACTCAGAGGATGTCCCCTCCTGGCTGGAGCCCTCTGAGCCAGCCCAGCCCCTTGCACAGACCTGCTCCGAGCCTGCTCTTCCCATGCCGACCAGGAGGTCACCAGGAGTTCACCGAGGAGACACAGCTGGGGGAGAGAGAGGGACTTGGGAAGGGATTTGCATGTGAAAGGCCCCTCTGAGCCCTATTGTTGCTCCGGGAGCCCAGAGCAGTGTTTGCACGGCCCTGCCTGGCAGCCCTTCCCTGTGCAGAGCTCCCTGCCTCTGCCTCATCCCTGGCACCCCAGAAAAGTGCAGGAGCAGCCTCTGGGCTGCGCTCGGGGTCTGCCACAGACCCACTGGGGGCTGCTACCTCAGCCTCCCTGCAGGACCCCACAGACACTGCTCGGCCATGTGCAAACAGAAGGGAGGTGCTGGAGAAGCTTTGCCCCTCTCAGGACCTTTCCCATCCTTACCCTCCCCTCCTGCAAGCCCTGGGGGCACTGACACTCTCTCCCAATTCCCCTCAGGAGGCATTTCTTCTGGCTGACTGGTATCACCACCGTGATCAGCACCCTGATGTCTTTTGTCAAGCCCACCCTCAATGCCTACGCTCTCAACTGCATCGCCTTCCACCTGCTCTACCTGACCTGGAAGGAGCTCAAGAAGTAAGGAGGGGCCTCAGGGGTTACCTGCAGCTCCAGCTGTGCTCCTGCTGGGCAGTGATTCTGTCCTCAACAGTGGCCTGAGCCCAGGTCTCCACCAGCCACGTGTACTTGGGAGGGAGCAGGCAAAGGCCCAGTGGGCAGTGGGGGACAGGAAGGGCACCTGGCCCAGGTGGCCGTGCAGAATGGGGGCAACCCATGGGACAGTGGTGGAATCATCATCCCTGGAAGGCTTCAAAAACCCATGGGACAGTGGTGGAATCATTACCCCTGGAAGGCTTCAAAAACCCATGGGACAGTGGTGGAGTCATCACCCCTGGAAGGCTTCAAAAACCCATGGGACGGTGGTGGAGTCATCACCCCTGGAAGGCTTCAAACACAGGGCATTTTTGAAAACATCCCTGGAAGTTTTAAAAATGCCCCTGTGGATGTGGCATTTGAGAACAGGGTTTTGAGCTGGGTTAAGAGCTGGCCATGATGATCTTAGGGGTCTTTTCTAACATTTACAGTTCTGTGAGTCCATGATTCTCCCCCTTGGCTGCCATCTCTGCAACTCCTTCCCTTTGTGGGGCATTTGGGAACTAGTGTGGGGCTGGGAGAACTCACCAGGGTGTGGAGAGAAAGACAGGAGTGCTTTGGCATCTCCCAGCATCATCCTCACCCCCAGAAAGTCGGAAACCCTCTCCCCAGAGCCACACTTCTCCAGCTCCTGTGGAATACTCTGCAGAAGGAGCTTGCTGGGGTTTGCACTGCTGCATGTGCAGGCAGGAACCAGCCCTGTTTAAAACTCCCTTTCCTGCCAACACGATTGCTCTGCTCCCTGTCCCTCCTTGTGTCCCCCAGGTGCAACGACAAGCGGGTTCACCGGATGGCTGCAGTCATGGTGATGTGGTGGGCACTGGCCATCACCAGCTGGATCAGTGACCGCTGGCTCTGCTGGCTCTGGCAGGCCATCAACTTCCCCTACTTCCACAGCTTCTGGTAAGGGCCCCAGGAACCCCAGCTCAAACATTCCCCGGGCTGAAAAGTCCACAGCAGAGAAATGGAAAAATTATTTCCCCACCCTCTCGCCCTTTCCTGTCACTATTGGTGTTTCTCCTCACTCAGCCCAAGGATTCACTGTTTAATGTCCCTCTCCTCCTCCACCCCAGCCAAGCACTGTTTTGCAAGTGAAATGGTTCCAGAAGTCCCTCCAGGTGGGCTCTCAAAGGGCTGTGGCTGCTCCCGGGCTGCTGTGTGAAGCGCAACATCCTCGGGGTTCTTTTAGCAGCCAAACTGAAAGGCAGGGCTTTGTTTGGACCTGACATTTCAGTGCTTGCCCAGGTGGGGCTGCAAGTGCTGCACACTCAGATCCATCCCCACAAAGCACTGGGGTGGCTGGGACAGACACGTCAGGAAATGGGGAATGGTTGGAATGAGTCCCCTCTGCCACCCCAGCCCAGCTCACAGAGCTCTCCCAGGATCTCCCTGTAAGCACAAACTCTGCAGGACACACAGTCCCTGCAGACAATGCAGCCAGGAAATGGGGAAAGGTTGGAATGAGTCCCTTATGCCACCCCAGCTCCACTGCACCAGGAATTGTCCCCAGCCCAGCTCACAGACCTCTGTCAAGATCTCCCTGTAGGCACTAACCCTGCAGGACACACACTCCCTGCAGACAATGCAGCCAGGAAATGGGGAAGGGTTGGAATGAGTCCCTTATGCCACCCCAGCCCCACTGCACCAGGAATTGTCCCAGCCCAGCTCACGGAGCTCTGCCAGGATCTCCCTGTAGGCACCAACCCTGCAGGACACACACTCCCTGCAGCTCTCCTGGGACCTTTGGAGGCTGCATCCTCATGGTGACCATGCCATGACCCTCTGTCCAACACACAGTTTTGGTTTCCTTGACAGGCACGTGCTGATAGCCCTGTCCCTGCTGTACTGCTGCCCTCTGGTCATCTACTTCGACGTCAGCTACGAGATGCCCTCGTTCAAGCCAAAGCTGGAATACTGGCCCAGTGACTCATGGCCTGTTGTGGTGCCCTATGTCACCCTGGAGGAGCCCCACAAGCAGTGCTAGAGCTGGGTGCCCTCAGGCCTCCCTGGGCACGGGCTGTGTGATGCTCACACTCGGTTGTGTTCCTCCTGTTCCTCAGGCAGGGGCAGCGCGGCAGTGGAAGGGGCAGGGAGCAGCTGAGGCCTCGTGATGCTGGGCATGAAGCAAGGTGGGAGCCCACAGGTGCCTCGGAAGGCTCTGCCCAGACTGGTGTTCAGGGAGCTGGAGATTTCCTCCAGCAGATCCCCACGAGGGGAGGAGGGACACGGTGCTGCTTCTGTGTCCTCTGTGTTAGTCAAGCACCAGCACCCCTTGCTGACAAGGGCACAGCGGAGAACACTGATGACAGCTGGGTTTGATGGGGCTGCTCTAATTATTATTATTAACTCTATTTATTGATGTATGTGGTTTTACTCAGGACAGCTGCATTAAAGCTGTGGACACTGACTTATACTGAAGCCTTGGTTTTTTATCTTTGACTGCACCACATCCTCTTGACCATCACTCCCATAGAAAGGGTGGCCAAAGCTCTCTCTGACCCAGGGAGAGCCGTTCATAAAGAGAAATCCTGGGTGAGAGCCCAAAAGAGGCTCAGCTGGCCCAGGTCCTGGGGTGCCCTGCCCCAGGCTCTTCCCCTTCCTCAAACCCCCATGTTCCTCCCCAGCTCTGAGTCTCCAAAGGCCACAGAGGTAACTTGGAGACTCCTCTGCTTTCTGGAAGGGCTGTCTGGGGGCAGGATGAGGCAAGGAGCCAAGATGGTCAAAGCTGGCTAAAGGAGGATTGTCCCACTCTGCTCTGCCCTGGGGCAGCCTCAGCTCCAGTGCTGGGGGCACTTTGGGCACCACAAGATCAGAAGGACCCAAAGCTGTGGGAGAGTGCCCAGAGGAGGGACACGGAGCTGGGGAAGGGGCTGAGGAGCAGCTGAGGGCACTTGGCTCGTTCAGCTGCAGCACAGGAGACTGAGGGGAGGCTCCTCGGGGGCTGCAGCTCCTCCCCAGGGCAGGCACAGGGGCAGGGGCTGAGCTCTGCTCTGGGACAGGGACAGGAGCCCAGCAAGGGCTGGAGCTGTGCCAGGGCTGGGCATGGAGCTCAGGGCAAGGTTCTGCCCCCCGAGGCTGCTGGGCACTGCCCAGGCTCCCCAGGGAATGGTGCCAAGGCTGCCAGAGCTCCAGGAGCTCTCAGGGCCGCTCAAGGTGGGATTGTTGGGGTGGCTGGGCAGGGACAGGGCTGCACTGATCATCCCTGTGGGTCCCTTCCAGCTCAGGGTATTCTGGGATTCTGTAACATTAGATTAAAATGTCATTACCTTTGCAGGAACAGAGCACAGAAGGACACTGCTGTGCTTTGCAGGTTGTCCCTGCTGCTGCTCTCACAGCCATGGGACACTCTCCTGCTCCCCAAACCTCGCTGCTCACAGTGCCAAGCTGAGCCTTGTGCTGGGTCTGGGTCCTGGCCCAGCCTGCAGGGACTGTCCCTGGGCAGCACCAAGGCTGGCAGGTGCCTGAGGGTGGCTCCCTGCAACGCAGCCACGCCAAGGGGATGTCACTCCAGGGACCATTTTTGGGCTCCGGCGAGTAAAGCAACAGCAGAAGCATTCTGGATTTCAGTTCTGAGGACAAAGTGACGGGCAGTGCCTTCTCCCACGGCCCCCGGCTCCCTCTGCAATGGTCCCCAGGGCCACTAGATGGCAAATTTGGCTCATGAACCCCAAGCGATATTTCTTTCCTGGGAGAGAAACGCCTTGCCATGGACTGGACTCCCAGGCCTGGTCCCTCTGTTCTCTGGGGTTAGATGTGGGAATCCACAAAATCAGAGGGTTTTGGGAAAGCTGCTAAAGGCATCTGCTGCCTGAGATGTGAGCTGGTGTCATCTTCTCATTGTTATAACCATGTAATGAGACTGATGTTGAAAAATAAAACAGCTCAAGGTACGTTCCACAGCAGTCCCGTCCCGTTTGTGATTTGTACAGAGCCCCGGCCGGCGATAGTCAGACACCTCTCCTGCAGCACAGCCACCCCTCAGACACCTGCACAAGGTGCGGGGCACTGGGAACTGGCATCTCCAGCCTGTGCACGCCCCTGTCTGCCCATCCTGGTGCCCATCCCGTCTCTTGGCCTCTCTGTCTCCCCTGCGTGCCACCACTCCCACCTCTCCCCTCATCACCCCGTCTCGCTTTCGCTGACCCTCCCTGCCGCTCTCTCCCCCCTCCTCAGCCTTTCCCCGGCCCATCACATTCTTCCCCAGCCTATTAATAACTTCTGGGCAATTGCACCGGGTCCCCGCTGGGCCCGGCCCCGCCGCCGCCGCCGCTGGCCCTGAACGCGCCGGCAGCAAGTTCAAAAGTGCAGCGGGGCTTTCACAGCCCCCGGCCCCGTCAGGGGGTGGAGGAGCCGCTGCCAAAGAAAAGGCGGCGTTGCCAGGGAGCCCCTGGCACAGGAAAAGGGGGTCACCTTCACCTCCGGCAGGAGCCGCCGGGATGGACAGGAGCCAGCAGCCCCGCGGCTGGGGGATGAAGGGGATGAAGGGGATGAAGGGCTGGGGGATGAAGGGCTGGGGGATGAAGGGCTGGGGGATGAAGGGCTGTGGGGATGAAGGGCTGGGGGGATGAAGGGCTGGGGGAGGGGATGAAAGAGCTGGGGGGATGAAGGGCTGGGGGATGAAGGGCTGGGGGATGAAGGGCTGTGAGGATGAAGGGGCTGGGGGATGAAGGGCCATGGGGATGGAGGGCTGGGGATGAAGGGCTGGGGATGAAGGGCTGGGGATGAAGGGCTGGGGGATGGAGGGCTGGGCTGGGGGGGATGAAGGGCTGGGGGGGATGACAAAGGGGATGAAGGGCTGGGGCATCAAGGGCTTGGGGGGATGAAGGCCTGGGGGATGAAGGGGATGAAGGGCTGGGGGATGAAGGGGATGAAGGGCTGGGGGAAGAAGGCCGGGGGATGAAGGGATGAAGGGCTGGGGGGGGGCTGGGGGAGGGGCTGGATGAAGGGCTGGGGGAAGAAGGGCTGGGGGGGATGAAGGGGATGAAGGGGATGAAGGGGATGAAGGGCTGGGGGAAGAAGGGCTGGGGAAGAAGGGCTGGGGGTGAAGGCTGGGCCGGGGGTGAGCGGGGCTAATTGGCCACCTCCGGCCAGCCAGCCCCGGTGGGATGCTCGGCCTCAGTGGCCAAATCCCCCCGTGCAGTATGGAAATAAGGGAGGTGTCTGCCTGGAGAACAATGTTGCTGCAGTTGAGTGACTGTAACAGGCCCCGATGACAGCCGGGGCCGCGTTAAAAATGCCTATTCAAGCAGATCAAGACATTGAGAGGCCTCGTGGGGATCTGAAACCCTCGGGGATTTCTGGATGTGGCCAGAAGCTGAATCCCCAGCCCTGGGAACCTGCGGGAAGGGAAAAAAAAGAGAGAGAGAAAAGAAAAGAAACCCACAAAGCAGCTTTAAAAGGGCGGCAGTGCCCGAGGCTGGGCCTCCTGCTCCCAGCAGGGCTGCAGCCTGAGAAAGCAAAGCAGCCCCAAAAGCAGCCTGTGAATGTGGTCTGGGCATCCCCAGGGCTGCACAGGCTTATCTGAGGCTGGGTTTGCACCTCCAAAATGCCCCCGAGCTGCTGGGGATGCTCTGTTGTCCTTTCTGCCAGGGAGCCACAGCCACAGTGTGTGGGGCAGAGCTGACAGACACCCCCAAAGCTGGCAGGGGATGAAGGGATGGCCAAAAAGTGAATGGGGAACTCCTCAAAAGGGTGAGAGGCTGCAGTGGGCCCTTCTTGACACCCTGGGGAGTTGTGAGGGCTCCCTGGGCCATGTGGGTGTGACAGGTGTGGCACCAGCTCAGCACAGGACAGGAGGACCTGCAAACCTCTGTGCACAGGGGGACAGGCTGGGACTGGCCAAAAAGAAACCTCTCCTTCGTTTTGCCACATCACGTCCCTGCTTCGGCTCTCCACTGCAGCATAAACCACAAAAAGGAGAGGCAAGAGAAGGAGTGGGAATGAGGAAGAGGATGGAGGCTGCTCCTGTCGGCTGATGCCAGATTAAGGAGGTTGGGAAACAACAGCATCAGTTGAATGTGTTTGGTGCAATTGCAAAACAAATGAAAGAAAAACGTTGATAAGGCACCAGTCCTGCAGCATCAAGGATTAACATTTACCTGTTCTGCTGCACCAGTTGCCTCCTGCTGTTTCAGATTCCCAGGATTTGGCTGGCAGACTGGAAACTTTTCAAGGCAGAGTGATTTATCTGTAAAAGATATTGCACATTCAAGGACCTGCATAAATAATGCAAAAGTAATTAATAATAACTCAGTCCCTGCTCTTAGCAGTGCCAGGAAAAGAAATTGCTTCACTGGAGTGTCGCTTATGCCTTTTGGAAAAGATCTTTATTTGTAAAGTGTCTCAGAGAAAAAGGACAGGGTAGTTTTGAAACAGGGAGTGGATGTCACAGAGTCCTGGGATTTTAGTGCCAGCCTGGCAATCTTCAGGATTCACCTAGAGTCAGGTGAAACCAACATTGGTTTTATGTTTAGTTTTAATCTCCCACGGCTGCAGCCAAAAGTCTGAAACCATGAACACAAAGGGCTGAGAAACCCAGGAAGGATAGAGATAAGCTCCAAGAATTATTACTTTTAAAAGCCTTGTCCTTTCAACTCTCAGTGTAACTTTGGAGGTTTGACACAGGATTTCCAGCTTGGGGTCTGGCAGTCCTGTCCCTCCCACTTCACATACTCCTTTTTTTTTTTTTTTTTCTTTCTCATTGTTTTCCCCACATCCTCGCTGTCCACTTTTCTTAGAAGACAAAATGAACCATAAATGCCAGGATTTCATAGATATTGCTGGCTGTTCTGGGCAGGTGGAAGCTATCAGAGAATATTGTCACTATATCCCAGGGAATGCTCTGTCACTGTTTTTGCAGGGGGTCCTTCTGTCTGACCTGCACCCACAGCCAGGGCTGGGTTTGACCAGGGATCACAGAGATGTGGGGAAGGAGAAGCACAGCCATTACCTGGGAAAACAAACCAGCTGACCAAAAAATGAGGTTTTAATCAAAAGATCAAATAATCTCTTCAGCTGTTTCTATAAACCCCTGTGGTTTGGTTCCACTTGGGAAGACATTCTCACTGCTGCTGGCAGAAGAAAAACAAGCAGCTCCCTTCTGTCTGGCAAAGTGGTTTGAATAACTTCAACTCTCCACTAATGGCTGCTATCAAAATACCTAAAATGGCAGGATTAATTTTTCTGTGCCTTCCCATTACAGCTCAAAACGTGGTTTCAATTAGGGTCAGTCTCCACTTTTTTTTTTTTTTAATTCACTTTCTATGAACATGCAGTTGCTTCTGTCCTTATTCTGCCGTGGTTCTTCACAGATGTGTTCAAAAATAAAACTGGCCTGTCATGAAATGTCACACTTTGCTTCTTTGGCACCAATATTTAATGAAAGGTAAAGATTTACCTGAAATGCTTAAATATTCAACATTAAGTTGTGCATGGGGTTATAAATTTCACAATCTGCTGTAGATGCTGCATTTATTTAGATAGGCCTTCAACAAGAGACCAGCTGTCTCAGCTTCCTGAAATGTTTAAGCATATGTTTAATTTTAAGAATATGAATAATTCCATTGATATCAATGGCACTTACACTTAAGAATATATTTTGCTGAGCTGGAGCAAGGAATAGTGCCATGTAATGCCAATAAAGTGCAAATTTCAATATCTCACTAAGTGCTTTCTGGGACCAATTTAAAAATTAATCAATGAAGATCTGTCATGTGAAAATGCAGGAATTAATATATGTGAGATTTTGCTGTTTGCTATCCTAATATTGCCAAGTATTAACATCCACCAGAGCACTGACAAGTGAAATCAACCCCAAATCTGTGAAACAGAGCAAAAATGGCAACAAGTTGCATGTGTTGTTCATCATGAATCATCCTATCAGGCTTCAGGATTTGCCCATGTAACGTTAAATAACATTTACCATCCTGACAGGCAAACAGAGATTTATTCCAATTAAAATCTGGAATCCGATGATCCTTAAGGTCCTTTCCAAGCCAAACTCCCTCAGGGATGCACAGGGTGGGATGTTTGGGGTGTGTGTGCCGGGTCAGGAGTTGGACTCACGATCATTGTGGGTCTCTTCCAATTTGGGACATTCTGTGATTCTATGAATCTTAGTGTTTAAAATATCACAGAGCAAAGGGTCAAAAATACCATTATTTTCCTTTTTTCTGATTGTTACCCACCACAAAACATTTCTGCGAGGATCAAATAAAAATCCCCAGGCACAAACACTTCAGCCATTTGGATTTGCCCTCATAATTTTACTCCTCACAAGTTCAACACCCCTGACATTGCCTGTGACCTACAGAGACCTGGGCCATGCCCCTCTTCCCCTGGGATGGTGTCACCAAATAAATAACTTTATATCCATATGCAAATGATTGCTGTTTTCAAGCTGTTCCCCAGCGACCTCACACCCTGCTCAGACTGTGCAGGAATATGTTTCCCACATATGTCAGATGTTTTGTGACACATTTCACACGGATTTAAAATAGATCTCCTGGCCTATAAAAATGCCCAGGCACCCAAACCAAGCAGCCTGCACCTGCAGTGTTTGCAGAGCGCACTTCCAGAACTGTGTGAAATGGGTCCAAATGGATTGTAGCCTTCATCTAGATTAAATATTGATGGTTTGTAACTTTATAAGTGAAGAGGATTCACTCATGGGAGGGTATTACCTGGTTTTTTGACGGCTGAGTAACAAAGGGAAAAAATTTGTTACAGCTTTGCTTCCACAGTGACAGCTCTGAATCCTCCCTGTGTTGGTCAAAACAGTGTTTGTCACACGTGTTTGTCACTTTATATTCCAGCCTGACTCCCTTGACACTGCGCTGGCTGTGCTTTTATGCAACAAAATCCAGCTCCAGGGTGTTTGAGATGTGCCACGCTGCTAAAAAATGGCTTTGCTGCAATCAGGGGCACTCCTGTCTCACAGGTAACGATGGCACTGATAAAGCTGAAGTTTCAGTGGGCTGAATTTCAGCATGGCAGTGCCAGCCAAATGCCCTGAGTCACAGCACGTTGGCATAGCCCCCAGTGCAGTGTGGGGCACTATCTGAGCTGGCACAGTACCTGAGCCAGGTAGAGCAGGGGTCATTTGCATGCATTTGCGTGTGTGGCAACCCTTCCTGCAGTTGCTGTGCAGACAGGTGAAAGCTCTTTTTACACCATTCCAGAAAAAAAAACAAAACAGTTTAGTGGAATCTATTATGGGAGCAGCTGACCCAGAATCCACTAAAAAAAATCAGAAATTCTTAATAGTTTCATTCAATCCCAGAATCAACCCCAGTGGTTCAAATCATTGAGTCTAGCCACTAACTCAGCGCCACCACCACTTAATCCATGTCCTGCAGTTGCTGTGCAGACAGGTGAAAGCTCTTTTTACACCAATCCAGAAGAAACAGTTTAGTGGAATCTATTATGGGAGCAGCTGACCCAGAATCCACTAAAAAAAAAATCAGAATTTCTTAATAATTTCATACAATCCCAGAATCAATCCAACTGGTTCAGATCATTGAGTCCAGCCAATAACCCAGCAGCACCACTACTCAAATCGTTTCCCCAGGGGCCACATCCGAGGTTTTTTGAAAACTTCCAGCAATGGTGATTCCACCACTGCCCTGGGCAGCCCATTCCAATGCTTTACAACCCTTTCTGTGAGGAAATTTTCACAATATCCAACCTAAACCTCCCCTGGACCAACTTGAGGCTGGTTTTTGTCCTGTTCTTTGCTCCCTGGGAGCAGAGCCCAATCCCTACATGGCTGCAGTCTCCTGTCAGGGAGCTGTGGAGAACCAGGAGGTTCCCCCTGAGCTTCCTTTTCTCCAGGCTGAGGTTTGGAATGCTACAGGCTCTGAAGAAGAGCTCCAGGAGCTCTGGTTTTGTCTCACAATGTGCTCTGAGTGCAGAGAGCATCACACAGCACCAGGCTGGGCATCCACTGCCCTTGGAAAACACCAAAGGCTTTCAAAGCTACCAGGCTGAATTCCTGGGGTTGGAAATAGCAGAAACACCAGTGCCAAGAGGAAAAGGCTCCACACAAGATGAGAAGAGCTCAGGGTGCTCAGAAGCAGGGCAAGCATGAGTATGCAGCCACTGGACTGCCACCTTAGAGCCCTGGGAAACACCCAGCACTGGGAGAGCCTTGAGAGAGGTCCTGTCTCAGTGTATTTGCAAAATCATGGAATGGTTTGGGTGGCAAGGGACTTTAAAGCCCATCCAGTGCCACCCCTGCAAAGGGCAGGGACACCTCCCACAATCCCAGGCTGCTCCAAGCCCTGTCCAAGCCTGGCCTTGGGCACTGCCAGGGATGGAGCAGCCACAGCCACAGCCAATCCTAGTCACTTTTTGGGCTCTTCAACTCAGAACACAACTCAGAACAGGCTCTTTGGTGCTGGTCAGACTTCTCTACTGATCTCCTTCTGTCATGTACTATTTTTCAAGATATTTTTTCCCTCCTCATCTGGTATTTTTCAGTAGCCTGAAGGTTACCCTGCCGAGGGTGACAGCCCCAGTCTCTCTCAGCATGCAGATGGGCACCTCTCAAAGCCTTTGGCAGCCCTGTGCAGAGCAGACACGGATTTCAGCAGTGAATCTCCCTCCCTGCCATTGTCCCACGATTGTGTTTGCTCCAGTGGCCACATGAGGTGCCTGGGCCCATCCTCGTGCCAGCAGTTTGTATTCAGCCTGGGACACATCCAGCTGGAGAAATTCTCCCCGTGGCAGGTCTGGCCAGCTCTGGCAGCACCAGGCTGTTACATCAGTTGGCCAAAGCTGACCCCTGTGTGCAGAGCACCAGGGGAAGGCTGTCAGGATCTTTAGCTGGTCAGAGTGACTCCCAGAAGAGTTGGAAAGTCTCTTTTCGCAGCCCGGTGCTTGAAGAAGGAGTCAGGGCTCTTCATTTCTCAGTCTCAAGGTTGTTTATTGGATCTGATCTATGAAATTCTTTCTCCTGCCCTGCCAAGATCCACTCAGCAAGACAGTCCAGGCACTCTGCCTGACCCTGGGGCAGTTTATGTCTTTATACTAAAAACTACATGTACAATGTTTACAATTACTTTCCAATACCTATCACCTATGTTAGACAGTGAGTTTCTACTCCAAACCAATCTCTAAGTGCCAACATCACAGCAGAAGATGGAGGCCAAGGAGAAGGAGGAGAAAGGCTGGACATGCCCAGAGCCCTCCATCTTGCCTCCTGAACCCCCATACCAAAAACCACAAAATCTACTTTTCCACCCTGTGATAACTTCACTAATATTCTGCTTAAACTGTTGTGGCTTGCAGATCTTCATACAAGGCTGGTAATTTGCTCCACAGGTCATAATCAAACCCACAGGTGTTTGGGGCTCTGTGCCAGGGTCTCTGTGCCCCCTGGCAGGGTCTCGGCAGTCCAGGACAGCCAGGGGGATGTCCTGAATTCCGACACCACTGGAGTTTGTTGCTCTGGCCATTGTTGATATCTGCCATTCCCAACTTGTGCCAACATCACAGCAGAAGATGGAGGCCAAGAAGAAGAAGAAGAAAGGCTGGACATGCCCAGAGCCCTCCATCTTGCCTCCTGAACCCCCATACAAAAAACCACAAAATCTACTTTTCCACCCTGTGATAACTTCACTAATATTCTACTTGAACTGTTGTGGCTTGCAGATCTTCATATAAGGTGGGTAATTTGCTCCATGGGTCATAATCAAACCCACAGACATTTTGGGCTCTGTGCCAGGGTCTCTGAGCCCCCTGGCAGGGGTCTCGGCAGTCCAGGACAGCCAGGGGATGTTCCCACAGAAGGCAGCCTCACCTCAATAGCCAGCGGGCAGGGATTGATGGGTGTCACTTCAGCAGCCCATTATAATGCCAAGCTCACCTTTGGTGTTAATGAGGCTCCTTCATTAACAGCCTGGAGCAGAGGGGTCAGGGGCTGAATAGTGGCAGGCTCCTTTCTCCCCCAGCAAGCCGGTGCTGCTCATTCAGAGCTGGGTCACGTTGGTGGGGCAGTTCCAGGACGCTTGTGCTGCCCATGCTGCATCTGCAAGGGACATGACGTGTTTGGGACTATTCATCTGGCTCTTTTCACCAGCACTAAATACCCAGAAAGAATAAAATAAATTCTCATTGTGTTCCCACTTACTAAGAAAATTTTCCCTCTTCCTTCTGGTTCGGGGGGTTATTGTACGTTTAAATCCTTCTGCGTTTTTCAGTAGCTATAGCATGCTATAATTTAGATTTTCCTCAGGCACAAAAGAACTTAGTTAAGCTAAACTGTATTACAGTGTGGGTTGGGTTTTTTTACAAAGTCCTTCATTAATAAGGAACTAAAGAATTTCCAAGCTGTCTGTAATTTTTCCCAGATGCAGCTAGTAGTTGCTAGGAGTATCTTTTTGGCAATCAGAGTTTTTGGTTATTAACAATCTGGGCTTTTGCTACACTCCACCAGTGTTAAATATGTTCTGTGAACGCTGCAGTGTGGAGTGTGAACTGCAGAAGGGGAAGGCAGACACCAGGCAAAAGAAAATCATTTTTCAGAAGAATAAACACTGCTGGGGTTCACAGCTGATTGAAACAGGCTTCCCTGCAGGGATCCCAGTGTTGATTAACAAACCAGGAGCCAGCGTGGCTGCAGCCCTCACTCACAGCTTCTCCCTGTCACCCTGAGGTGACCCTGTGCCAGACACAGACCAGAGCAGCACCCAGGTCCCCCCAAGAGAAACCAAATCCTCCCTCAGCTTCAGGTTCAGGACATTTCCAAAGGCAGCACACAAGGAGGTGGTTCTGTGGTTGGCAAAGCCCTGGTCCACACCAGGAGAAAGATCTCTGCCCCTTCTTACTTAAATAGCACCAATTCTGGGTTTCAGCTGCAGATTTGCTCATCCTGGGAACACCACGGAGCGCTTGGCTTTGCAGAAGTGGGTGAAGGCCACTGTAATCATTCTGCAGCTGTCAGAGAAGGCAGTGAAGTCACTGACATCCAGAACCTGAGCATATTTCCACTCAAGCATATTGCACAAAGTGGAAGAGTGAATTTTCTCAGAGAAACTCTGCTCAGATGCGAGGTTTGTCCCCTAATCTTTAAATCCTTTAGAGCTATTACAAGATGATAATTTTCCTGCACTGCCTGATTCTTTCCGTGTTGGAATCAGCCTTGCTTGTTCCCTGGCTGGTGTCCAAGCCACTCAGAGCCCAGTCTGACCACAGAAGTCGTGGTCTTCTGTGCAAGAGTGGAAGCAGGGAAGGCTGCAACTAAATTAGTAATGAGAAAATAATAATGAATGATGAAAAACAGTGAAACAAACTTGTTCCTCCAGAGACAGGAAGGGCAAGCCACAAGCACAGACATATGAAACCATGACAGGGACTTGCAGTCAGTGTACAGTTGATGTACAGCCCATCTCACAGTGATGCTAAACTTACAGGAAAGAACTTTTGCAGGGAAATGAGCAATTCAGGCATCTCGGGGTGCATGAGGATGGTCTGGAAGGATGCTGGGGAGAGTGGGCTGTGTGTGAGGGGTCAGTGCTGTGCTCCTGCAGAGAAAGGGAGCCAGGGGAGGGAAGAGGTGCCTCGAGGGGCTGTTTTGTTTTCAGCTGCCTGCTGCTGATATCATCCCAAGAGCTGGGTGGGCTCTGCCAGTCTGGTGGCTGCAGGGACACCTGAGTGTGGGCAGCTGTGTCAGGGCTTTACCCACCAGGACTCACCTGATCTCAGCACTCCAGCTGCTGCCTCCTTTGCTCACACTCCCCAGGAACAGCCACGTTCAAGCATCCGAGTGTGCACAGGCAGGAGAGAGAAAGAACGTGTTGTCCTTTCCCAGGGCTGGGAAAACACCCCTGAAATCTTTCCCATCCCTGGCCAAGGCAGGGATAAGTGCAGTGCAAAGTCTTTTTTCCACTTTATTTTCCATCATCCCCAACTCTCATGGGACAGAACCAGCCCTTGGCATGGTCCCCCTACCATGGGCCAAGCCAGATTAAACACACACCTTTCAGTCTGAGACAAGGATCTTTGAGGCAAGACTCTGGAAAGAAAAATAAAATAAAAATTAAAAAAAAAAAAAGCCCAAACAAAAATGAAGGAGAGTTGTCGTGTCTCATTTACATATTTGAATATGCAAATAAGGGCTGTTTCTTATCCATTGGCACTGGCCCTACTGTAGATGGCAGCAGCACAGCGGATCTCTGCCAGCATCCAGTGCCACAAAGAAAAACGCTAATTGGATTTGCAGACGCTTATTGCAAAGCCCAGAAGTTGCTGGAATAGGTATAAAGAACCAGGAGCTCAGCCCACGGCTGCCTCGGGTGCGAAGGCACTCGGCTGACAGCTCGTTAGCTTGAGATCTCCCTGCAAAATTAGGGGTTTGGAGAAGCCTGGATGGCTGCTGGCTCTGGCATCCCCAAAACTCCCAAAGAGCCTGGCAAATTTTCTACCCTTGGCTGTGATTTTTTTTTTTTTTTTTTTTTTTGAGGGAGCTTGAAAAGAAAATTGGGGTAGGTTTGATCAGTGGTTGTGCTGGAAACAGTTCAGGGCTGGGAACTGCTAGCAGAGCAAAGGCTGGTTCTAGGAATTTCTCTCCTTGAGTGTTTTTGCAGTTGAATGTAAAGAGCCACCCCAGCACATTTTAAATTAATCCGTTCATGCCACTTCATCAAATATCCTGAGCTGGAAGGGATCCACAGGGATCAGCAAAGTCCAGCTCCCACTGCTTGTCCCAGCAGAGTGCTTGGAGCACCAGGTGGTGCTTACCCCAAATGGGACACCCCAAATTGTTCAGTAAAAGTGTTGTTTAATGCCCAATTTTTGGGCTGCCAGAGAAGCTGAGGCACCTGGCTCTTGGTTTCTCATCTTGGAAGTGTCCCAGCTCTTGCTCAGATCCTGCCCCTGAAAGCTGGAGGAGTGACCCACGTCCAAACCAGAAGCTGTGTCCTGCACTGGGAGAGCACAAAAACATCCATTAACACCAGGCTGGGCAAAAAACAAAAGCGTGGAAAAATTGCCATTGAGGGAAATTCAAACAAAAAGCAAATTCTAACGATGTTTCAGAGGAAGAAACAGGGAATTTTTCAAGGAAAAGCTGAGGGTCTGGTGTGTCTGAGCAACATCTCTTGCACAAGGTGGAAATTCAGCAGAACAAGAGCAAACTTGGGAAAGACGAAGACATTCCCAGGAAATATTCAGCCCTGGGAGCACATAACCACCAAGGACTGTGATGAGGCTGTGAGTGAATAGACGAGATGGGGAGGTAGAAAATAAAAAGATTTAGACCCGAGAGTCACGTGCATGGGAATAATGTCCACAATTAAAGATATCAATGAAAGAGGCCCTTTCTCAGTGGAGAAGAAAAGGGACTGTCCAAGGAGATGTCTCTTGGGACTGCATCAGACAGAAACATGGAAAATTAAAACCAGAGCACTTAAAGGAACCCAAATCAGGCTCTTTTTTGTTGTTGTTGTTGTTAACTGAAGCGATGAAGCGTTTTGCTTGGCTAATATCCTCTATCAGGTTGATGAGGTAAAGTGGCTCTTTAGAACGATTTGGGAACCGATTAATCCTTGCCTGTGGCGATCAGGCAGCGGCACACAGAGCCCTTGGCTAACACGGGGGGTTTGCTGCTGCCTCGCAGAGATCAACAAACTATTTCAACCAGGAAAGCTGCACGGGGGAAAAATTCGGAGCGAGTTCGCTCGGAAACAGCCACCAATCGCATTTGTAAAGATTTTGCTGAGTTGTTTTAGGGCTGGTAAAATTGAGAGCTATAAGTTGTCACTTAAAATTCTAAAAAAAAAAAAAAAAAAAAAAAAGGATAAAACTCTCCCCGGGAGGGAGAAAGAGGGGGGAGAGGGGGAAGGAAGGCGGGAAGGGGAAGGAACTGCAGGGGAATGAGGGACAAAGGGGAGAAGTGAGGGAAGTGAAGGGGAAATGGGAACTGAGGGGAAATGGGGGAGGCTGAGGGGAAGAATGAGGGGTAAATGAGGGGGGAAAAAGAGAGAAACTGAGGGGGGAAAGGAGAGAAACTGAGGGGGGAAAGGAGAGAAACTGAGGGGGGAAAGGAGAGAAACTGAGGGGAAAAAAAGGAGAGAAACTGAGGGGAGAAAGGAGAGAAACTGAGGGGGAAAAAAGAGAAACTGAAGAGAAACTGAGGGGAAAAGAAAAAACTGGGGGGGAAAAGAGAAAACTGAGGGGGAAAAAGGAGAGAAACTGAGGGGGAAAAGGAGAGAAACTGAGGGGAAAAGGAGAGAAACTGAGGGAAAAAAAGGAGAGAAACTGAGGGAAAAAAAGGAGAGAAACTGAGGGAAAAAGAGAAACTGAGGGAAAAAAAGGAGAGAAGCTGAGGGAAAAAAGGAGAGAAGCTGAGGGGGAAATGAGGGAGAGTGAGGGGGGGAAAGAAAGAAACTGAGGGGGAATGAGCAAGAGTGAAAAAGGAGAGAAATTGAGGGGAAAATGACGGGAAAAAAAGAGAGAAATTGAGGGGAAAATGAGAGAGAGTGAGGGGGAAAAGGAGAGAAATGGAGGGGGAAATGAGGGGAAAAAAGAGAAACTGAGGGGAAAAGAAGCAAGAGTGAGGGGGGAAAAAGGAGGGAAACTGGAGGAAAATGAGGGAGAGTGAGGAGAAAAAAGAAAGAAACTGAGGGGAAAATGAGGGTAAAAAAGAGAAACCGAGGGGAAAAGAAGCAAGAGTGAGGGGAAAAATGAGGGAAACTGAGTGGAAAATGAGCAAGAGTGAGGGGGAAATGAGCAAAAGTGAGGGGAAAAGGAAAAACAACTGAGGGGAAAAGGAGGGAGAATGGGGTGGAAAAGGAGAGAAACTGAGGGGAAAATGAGGGAGAGTGAAAAGAGGAAACTGGGGGGCAAAATGAAGGGGACTGAGAGGAAAAAAAGAGGGGAATGAGGGTGACTGAGAGGAAAATGGAAACTGAGAGGAAATGTGTGAGGCTGAGGGGAGAAATGAGGAAGACTGAGGGGGAAAATCTGGGAGACTGAGGGGAAAAAGATGAGGAAGACCAAAGGGAAAAGGAGATAAACTGAGGGAAATGAGGGAGACTTGAGGGGAAAAATGTGTGAGACAAGGGGAAAATGTAAACTTAAGGGGAAATGTGGGAGATTGAGGGGGGAAAGGAAAGAAAATGAGGGAAAAAATGAGAAAAACTGAGGAAAATTAGAGTGGGAGGAAAGGAGAGAAGCTGAAAGAAAATGAGATTGAGGGAGAAAATAAGAGAAAACATGGGATACTGCAGGGAAAATAGAAACTGAGGGGGACATGAAGGAGACTAAGGAGAAAAGGGGAGATAATGAGGGGGGAATGAGAGAAACTGAAAGAAAATGAGGGAGACCAAGTGAAAAAAAATGAGGGAGACCAAGGGAAAAAGAGTGAAAGAAGGAGCAAAAGAGAAAGAAAAAGGAGGAACACCAAGGGTAGAATGGAAACTGAGAGAAAATGTGAGAGATTGATGGGAGAAATGAGGGAGACTGAGAGGAAAAGGAAATAAATGCAAAGAAAATGAGAGTGGGGGCAATTGAAACAAGAGAGCAAAGGAAAAATGAGGGAGAACAAGGGAGAATAAAGGAATGAGGGAAAAGGGGGGAGAACAAGAGCAACTGAGAGAAACTGAGGGGAAACGAGAGACAGGCAAGAGGAAAAGGGGAGCACTGAGCGAAAATGAAAGACAACGAGGGGAAAAATGAGACGGGGGAACGTGAGAGAGACAAGGAGAGAAAAAAGCCGCAGGAAGGAGCGAGGCTGCGGAGAACAAGGCGAGCCCTGCCCTGCCATCCTGGGCTATCGGGACCTGCGGCTTCCCTCGTTTCCCCTCGTTCCCACCTCATTCGTGTTGGGAATTAACACATCGCCGGGGAAACGTGGACCAAGGGCGGGATGGAAGAAGGGGCGGGATGGCGCGGCCGGGAGCGCACGGCGAGGCCCACACGCCTGCTCCCTGTGTTGGCTGTGCACTAAGAGGAACACCGCGGGGAACAGAAGCGGGGACAGCACCAGGACGGCGGCCGAAGCGGAGCGCCCGCCACATCGCCCCACACGGGGCTGGGGGGGGGCGGCCGGACCGCGCTCCCGCCCCTCGCCTGACCCACAGCGCAGGCCCCGCCCACGGGCCCGCCCACTCCGCAGCCCGCCCGTCGCTCATTGGTGGATACGCCTGTCCATCAAGGGGAGGTGGGAGGGGCCGCGCCCCGCGGCGTGCGGCGCGCGGGCATTGGCGGCGCGCGGGGGCCGCTGTGGCGCTGAGGCGGTTTCCGGTTCCGCGGGGCGGGCGCGGGGCTGGCGCTGCCTGTGAGTGACACACAATGAGGCGGGCGGCGGGGCCGTGAGGGGCCGCGACCGAGCAGGCGGCGGCCGAGGCGGTGGGGAGGGGGGTGGGGGGGACGGACAGAGCGTCTTCGCTCGTGGACTGAGCGGGAGAAGAGATTCTTTCCCCCCCCGCCCCGCCGACCGGGCAACGAAACCGCCGCGGCGGCGGGAGCGAGCGAGCGGGGCCCGCGGCGCTGCTGTCCCCAGCCATGGACAATCAGGTGAGGGGAGCGGCCGCGCCGCGCTGCCGGAGGGGTGGGGCGGTGCCGCCCCCCCCTCACAGAGGGGGGCACGTAGGGGAGGGACCCCCGGGAATGGGCCCTGAGTGGGGGGGGCGCCCCTGTCCTCGGGAAGGAGGGGCTGGGTGGCATCGCCCCCCTTTGGGGGGGTATATCTGCTCCTCATACCCTCTTTGGGGGGCACACCTCCTCCCATCCCCTCATATTGGGGGGGGTACATATCCTCCCCACACCCTTTAAGTGGGACACCTCCTCCCCATTCTCTTTGGGGGGGCACACCTCCTCCCCAGTCGTTTTTATGGGGCACATCTCCTCGTCAGTCCCTTTGGGGGGCTCACCTACCCACACCCTGTTGCGGGGTCACATCTCCTCTCAATCCCGTTTGGGCGACACACGTCCTCCTCACACGCCTTTGTGAGGGCACGCCTCCTCCCTACACCCCCCATTTAGGGGGCACGTCTCCTTTCCACACCCTTTTGGGGGATGCAGATCCCCTCAATCCATTTTGGGGGGTGGTCACATCTCCTTCCCACCCCCCATTTGGGGACTGTGCATGCCTTCTCCCCACTCTTTTTTGAGGGACACATCTCCTTAATCCCATTTGGGGGGCACACCTCTTCCTTCCCGCACCTTTTGCATAGGCACACCTCCTCCCCAATCCCATTTGGGGGGGACACCTTCTCCCCACGCCCCATTTGGGGGACACATCTCCCCACGCCCCATTTGGGGGGTACATCTCCTCCCCAATCCCATTTTGGGGGCCACATCATCTCCCCAATCCCTTTTTGGGGGGGGGCACACCTCCTCCCCAGTCCCTTTTGGGGTGCCACACCTCCTCCCCAGTCCCATTTGGGGGGCACACCTCCTCCCCACCCCCCATTTGGGGGACACGCCTCCTCCACACCCCCCATGTTGGGGGGGGGTACATCATCTCCCCAATCCCATTTGGGGAGGCACATCACACCCTTCATTTGATGGGAATTCTCCTTCCCACCCAGCATTTGGGGGTCACACCCCTTCCCTAATCCCATTGGGGGGGGCATACCTGCTCCCCAATCCCATTTGGGGGGGCACACCTCCTCCACACCCCGCATTTGGGGGGGTACATCATCTCCCCAATCCCATTGTGGGGGCACATCATTTGATGGGGACTCCTCCTTCCCAACCCGCATTTGGGGGTCCTAATCCCATTGAGGGGGGGGACACCTCCCCAAACCCTTGTTGGGGGGGGTTTCAGCCCTCTCCCCTCCGTGGGCGGCCGCTGCAGCCTCGCCCGCGGCGCGGGGTGCGAGCAGCATTTCCCGCAAATTCCTGCCTGGGATTATTGCCGGGAGCCGCTCCTGGAAGGGTTAATGCCACCAGGAAGGGTTAATGCCACCCGGAGAGTCCCTGCGGACCAGGGGGGGTTCCAGGATGCGTGCGGGAAGTTTACCTGAGGTGATGGGGATGGGGAACCTTTTGTGTGCGGGGAGCGGGTAACAGGTACCTGCCGGGCTGAGGTTCGGAACCAGCCCCGCTATCCCGGATAATCACCCGCAGGAGCGGGAATGGGAGCTGCTGATGGCTTTCAGGCAATTAGCACATCAAACAAAAACCAGAGCAGCCTTCAGAATGTTTATTGAGAAGTTGAAAGCAGGCTCCTTTGTATTATTACAAATTGTTTGAATAGGATCCTGATTTCCCTTTGTTGAGAGACACGCTTGGAAAAAAAAAAAGGAAAAAACCCTCCATTTTCAGCGGAGCAACTTTGGATGCTGGTTATGTTGGGAGATCTTATTTTCAAATGTGTTTCAACTTCTGGCTTAATTCACAGCGATTGTTAATTGGAGCAGGGTGTGAGGAGTGCAGCAAGTACAACTTTCACTCTCAGTTAAACAGCTCTCTTTTATGTTTAATTTCGGTCTCTTCCACACAGCCCCATCTGGTTCTCAGCTCCAATTTCTCAGCCGTTTCAACTCGGAAAGGCAGATTTTGTAGCCTGACAGTCATTTGCACTTCTCAGGAGAGGGGTAGTAACTGGCAACAGTAGCAGGATTTAAAGGGTAATTACGGAATCGATAACGTGAGGCTGCGGCACAGGCTGGCTCAGGGGATGTGAGCACTGTGGGAAGCCTCCCAGATAAAGCAGGCCTGCAGGCACGCTCCGATATGAGCTGAGGATTTCGGCAGGCTGGCTCCACAATGCTTTTGCAGCGTTGGAGGGATTGCTGTGCTCGGAGAGAAGCACACCTTGCCTTTCTTCTCAGCCCTTAATGCGACATGAAAGAGCAGCTGGCCCTGGGCCTTGGTTCTTAGCGCAGGAGCGAGGTGGAGCTGCTGTAGATAAGCCTTAAGAACAGGAAAAGATGGCCTGCCAAGAGAACTTGCAGAGGAAGGTATCCCAAAGAAATGCTGTAGCAATAATGGTGAAGGAATTAATGAGATGAGTTTGTCCCCGAGCCTTAGGATTGATGTGTTGGGTGGCTGGAGGTATTTTGCTGCGAAGATTTAAACTGCCTGAAAGAGTGTGTTAAGGCTTATGGTTGAAATTGGAACTGGACTGCAATTTGGGAGGTCAGGCTTTGATGCCTGGTGCTCTGCAGACCTCCTGTGAGAGCTTTTTACAAAGACAAGAAGGCTGAGATGGAGTCACTTGTGCTTTTCCAGCAAGTATTCACCATGCTCTGGGAAAAAATCTCGGGTTGGAGATGCAAAGTGAGCATTAATTGTGATCACACTCCTTGCTGCAGTTTGTCAGGGGGAAAATAAGGCTGCTACTTTCCCTAAATATTTGTCTGGAGCTCAGGAAGCTTTCTCTTTCCCTGCTCATTGTCTAACATGCCCTTGGTTTGGCTTCAGGTCAACATGTAATATAGGTAATGACAAATAATGCTGCCTCTCCCAATGGTAATTGGGACTTGCTAGGAAGAGCAAGACATTTTCAAGCCTGAAGTGAAGAATGGGGTAGGGACTAAAACCAGCCTCTTTCTATGAGCCTCCTGGTGCTGAAGCTGGATTTTGGTAGGTTTAGTTGGAATCATTGCTGCTGCTCTGGTTTGTGTAACAAATCTGCACAAATGTTGGGTACCTTGAGTGTTATTCTCTGTCTACAAATGTGGCTCTAAGATTTCCTTGATTTATCTTGTGTCTGAATCCCATTTGCCTTTTCTCTGTTACATCTGTTAAATTAATTTCCTTTCTCCTGGCTGTGAAATCTGCAATACTATGTGGATTTTCACCATTAATTTCATTTGGTTTTTAAGGCACTTAATGAGATTTTTGTGCTTTGAGCCTGATGTGAAATACACCTTCTCTGTTACTCACTGGTCAGAGTAGGATTCAGGAGTGCAAATCAGATTTAGGTCAGTTTAGTGTTGGACATTGTACAGGCAGATATGTTAACTTGGTCTTTGAAAGTGAGATAATAAAATATATTTAGAAGCATACAGGAAACATAATTTTCTTCTGGTGAGTGATATATTCTAGAGAATATCATAAACCACCAATTCATGATCTGATTTTTCCTGTTTCAAGATGAGTTTTCTGTCAGTGCTGTGAATTCTGTAAGCTGTGAACATCAAGTTCTGTCTCTGACACTTTCTAGAAATAAAGATTCCTCAATTAGGACTTTGCTGACAATTTCACTGATAAGCGAGGCAGAGAAACCAATCCCTCTTTTAGAGCTGCTTTCTCTGCAGTGTTAATATTAGGAAGAAAATAGGTATGAAATGGTGCTGGGAGTTATTTTTATGGCAGCTTTGCTGTCCATAACAGCGGTTTGCAGCCTGAGGCCGATCCCCACATGGGGGCTGCTGTGTTCCTTGGGGGATGCGGTGCCTTCAGGATGGTTTTGTGTTCTCTGCTGACGCTCCTGCCTCTGTCCCCACACAGTGCACGGTGCAGGTGAAGCTGGAGCTGGGGCACCGGGCCCAGCTGCGCAAGAAGCCGACCACGGAAGGCTTCACCCATGACTGGATGGTGTTCGTGCGGGGCCCGGAGCAGTGCGACATCCAGCACTTCGTGGAGCGCGTCGTCTTCCGGCTGCACGAGAGCTTCCCAAAACCCAAGCGAGGTCAGAGGGGCCGGGCATGCTTTATCTCTGTGAAAGAGCATTCTGCCAAGTCGAGGTTGTGTTGAACTGTCACTTTTCTGTGAAATATCTCCTTAAAAAGGAGAGAAATATCCATTGCGTGCACTCCAGCTTGAACCTTTCCCCACTGTGTTTGAGGAAGGTCAGGGAGAATGGGACCTTTCTTCTGCTGAAAGGGCAGGAGGTGAGCTGCTTTCTCCTCTTATTTAAGCATTAGTATGTGCAGGTTCTCAAGACACAAGTGACAGCAGAAGATAATTCATGTTACACAATGGGAAAGATGGGTTTGATTTGTTAGAATTCACCAGCAAAGGCTGGAAGCACATGAGAGATGCTCTGGGCTCAGATGTGTACTGGGTATGGAGAGTTTTGCAGATTCTTGGCAATTTCTACTCTCAGGTGCCAATTGAGGTAGCCTTAACCCAGCAGAAATCAATGCTGCCATGGGGTGATGGTGTCTTTGCTGTACATTCCCCCTGCAATCCCAGTGCAGTCATTGTGGTTGGGTTGGAGTGTTATTTTCTGACTTTGTTTTCTGACTGTAGCAAAGTGAACCTTATTCTTGGCATGGGGCAGCGAGAGGAGCAGGAATTGCTCTTTTCAGGGGCAGTGCAGTTACTTCTTGTGTAGGATTGTGTAACTGGACCTGCAGCATAAGTGCTTTAAGAAAGACAAGCTGCCCCTGAGAATTGTTGTAATGTGCATTTTTGACACTACTGCTGCAGGAGGAGGACACTCAGGATGCCTTAGGGACAGCCTGTGACATTGGGGATTTGTGGGAGTCCACAGTGGAAAGGAGCTGAGAGGCGCTCAGCATTCACAAGGGCGTGACTCCGGTCTGTGTGTTGATAAAATCTCCTTCAGACTGATCTGTTAAAACTGATGTGTGACAAGCAGGTGCAGGACTGAGCTGAAAGCTGATTTATAGAATAAAAATGCAACCTGTGGGTTACACTTCTTGTCCTCTAGTGTAATTAATTTATTACAAATAACTGTGTTGGGATAGTACATAGCATCCTGGAATGGTTTGGATTGGAAGGGCCCATAAAGCCCATCCAGTGCCACCCCTGCCATGGCAGGGACACCTTCCACTGTCCCAGGCTGCTCCAAGCCCTGTCCAGCCTGGCCTTGGGCACTGCCAGGGATCCAGGGGCAGCCACCCTGTGCCAAGGCCTGCCCACCCTGCCAGGGAACAATTCCTGCCCAATACCCCATCCATCCCTGCCCTCTGGCAGTATAAAGCCAAGGCCCTTGTTCAATCAGTTGCTGTATCATCTCCCTTTCCAGGGGTATTTTCTCCCAGTCCCTGAATTTTCTACACTTCCTTGAGCTTGCTCCTAATTCCAGTGTGCCTTTGACCAAGGCGTGTCTGGGTTGTACCTCAGTGCTGTGGCAAATGCCTCTCCTAGTCCTGAGTGTATTTGAAGGGTTTTTTTCAGATGGTGCCCTCTTGGAGCAGATCCTGGTGCTGAAGGTGGGCTTGTGCTGCTGGCAGATTGCTCTTGGAGCCCTTGGAATTTGTCAGAACAGAGTGGCAGAGGAACAAAGGCTGCTTGGCAGATAGGCTTAGGATTCCTGCTGCCATATTGGCACTGCTCTTTGGTTTGGGATTTTTCCCTCTAAATTACAGGGTTCTTATATGAAATTCAAGTTAAAGCAAGTCTAGAGGCTTTTGTTATTTTTAGGGATGCCCTTTTTTCTCAGTTGTATTTGGAGTGCTGCTTTCCAGCACCTTAATGATGGTAGAAGTGCTTAGAGCTGGGAGGGGATAATACAGCTACATTAAAGGAAAATAATTTGTGTGCTTTTAGGTTTGATGTACTGTTTCCTAATCATATTAATTACTTGGAATTCTTAAGAGAAACTCAAAAGATTTGCACTGAATTCCTCTAATTACCTAATTGACTTTATTTACATATATTGTAGTGCATAAATTATATGCGAGTGCATCCGGTTCCTGAGAGGGAGAATATCTGTGTGGGTCTCACGTTTCTCCTGGCAGCTGCTGTGTGCTGCTACTTTCATGGCCAAAGAAATGATCCTGGATTCCTTCAAATTGGATATCCTGGAATGGATAACAGGAGGGATTCAGGAGCATGAACCCACACCAGATAGCGGGACAGGGGGAACTGAGGCAGGGACATGCAGATTAATTTCTGAAAAGCAATTAACTTTTCTAATTGCTGTTTCTGCACTAAGCAGCTCTGACCTTAACAGCAAACTGGTTCACCTTCCTCCTCATGTTTCCTTGTGTGTGAAATAAATAGCAGTGCTCACCTGCCCTTCAGGTTTGTTCACCTGGAGCGTGGCTGTTACCCAACTGTGAGCATTGAGGAGTGCAGGGGAGTGTTTCAAGGAAAAAATAATCACCTGCTTGTGTGTGGCAGTATTTTGATTCAGAAATACAGGCATCAAAGTAAAGTTTACCTTTCTGTGCTGTTCCACCTTTTGGATCTTGGCCTTTCCTTGCCAGGCACTTGGAACTGGCAGTTTGCATTGTTGTGGGCCTGCCCAGAAATGTAATTGTATCTGGGTGCACGGGAGGGGAAGGAGCTCACTGAGACTCGGGCCTGCCGTGTTTTATGTTTCCGTTCCATGGGAGGAGCCAAGAACAGATTTCATGTTCTCAACTAAGCCTGTGGCCACCATCTTATTCTGTGTGGGTTTTTCCACAAAGGTCAGTGTTTTAACTGTGCCCTGAGTCGTCAGAGGCCCAGCTCTCCTCTTGCAGCTCCTTTTTGCCTCAAATAAAGTTGTGCTGAATTCCAAGCTCTCGTTTATTTGTTCTCTTTCAGTGTGCAAGGAGCCCCCCTACAAGGTGGAGGAGTCTGGCTACGCTGGCTTCATTATGCCCATTGAAGTGCACTTCAAAAACAAGGTAGAATCTGATTTCTGGTCTTCTAATTGTTTTGAGCTGTGCCAGAGCCTGAAACTGCCTGACAGAAAGACTCTAAATTATGTGACTGTTTTATGTGTGTGTTTTTTATTAGTCTAATAAATAGAATTTAACTGGGAGTTGGAAGCTCCTGCCAGACTTCAAAAGAAAGCTTTTGGCAGAAATGGAATTGGATGGAAAGGTGATACCAGGACAGTGGATGGTCCTGGAGATTCTGAGCAGAGATTGTGCCACTTGTAGTTTCTATAGCATGGAGGATATTAAAGCAATTTAAAGTATTTTATGTACATATGGAAGTAAATAAACATAAGACACTGATGCTATAAATATTTGTAAACACTGTGTTGATTCTCAATATATTAAAAAATCTGCTTTTGAATTTTCAAGCTTGTTAAATTTAACTGTATAGGTATGAAATCTGCAGAGGCCCAAGACAAACATTTGCATGTGTAGCACAAGTATTTAGAGCTGTCTTAAAGATATCCTTGTTCTTACTCAGTGCTCTTCCAGAAAGAAAACACTAAATATTTTAAGTCTTAAGATGCATTGCCAGCAAGTATATGAAAGTTAAAATTTGGATTTATTGCTTGCTTTAAGTCTACCACAGAGGTCACATGCTGTAGGTTATGAAAACAGGGAATTGGGCACTTGTGTTCATATTACCTCAGTTTCAGTTAAATTGTTTTGTTAAACATGAATAATGGATGTTTCTGGGTTTGATTACTGCTTAAATCATAAAATAAAAATTAATGTTTTGCTTATGATCCCTAAGAGGGAACTGAGGTAAACTAAACCAAAAATGTTGAGCCACATCCCTGTAATCTGTGCTCTCCCACCCCCTCAGTTCTCTGGGCACCAGCCCTTACCCCAGGTGTGTTGACAGCAGACCACCTGGAACAGCCTCATTCTATTTAGCTTCCCATCCTCCTTTCCCTGTCCCTCCCACAAACATCTGTCTGCTCTTCCCTTCTGTCCCCACTCCAGCCCAGGATGCTCTCCTGGCAGTGTCACTCTGTAAATAATCAGCATTTTGGGTTGGGTTCTTGGCCTACCACATTGCTTTGACCCACTTTATGGGTTGGAGGAATAAGCCAGATAATTGGACTGGGCCACAGAAGACACAGTGCCCTCCTAAACCTGGGAGTGTTTTGCCCACAAGTTGTTTTTTGGGTGGGTAGGGTAAGCCAAAAGGCTGGGAACCAGAATGGCAGGCAGGGGCTGGGGGGTGAATGTTGTTGATAAAAGCAGCTTTTTTGGCAAACAATGGAAACTACTACTTGAGTGCAATAAAAACACCTGAAAAGCTTGAAGTAGTTCTACTTCTGGTGGCTTTTCTGAGGTTTTAGATGGGAAGCAGAAAATTTTCCATCTGCACTAAATGGTGGCTTAAGTCAGGTTCAAGATCCTTTACACTCCTGACCAAAAAATGTGAACTTCTCCAGGCTGATTCCTTAAAAGTGGATCCTCTAATGCCTGGGAGGGGTGAACTGTGTTTTAGTTCTACCCTTTCCTTTTATTCTCTCCTCCTTTCTTCACCCAGCCATTCCCCACTCTTCCCTTTTCCCTGCAGTTCTCCAATGGTTTCTTTTACAAATCCTCAGATCTCCCTCATTTCTGTGTCTTTTCAGAGCTGCTCACATTTGCTGTGACTGCCATCTGCATTCCTGTGTTTTCTTTTTCCCTCTGTCCCTCATATTCCTGTGTTCCTCATGGAGTATGGAGCTGGCAGCTTTTCTGACTAGAACTTGTTTTCACACCCACTGGGGTCATCACTCCTCATTGTTTCTCCACACACGTGACTGCAGAGTTGTTCCCCAGCACTGAGCAGAGAGGTGGCTTTTATAAATAAGGGAAATAGGTGGGCTCTGTTCTCCCTGGAAACAATGGAAGGAGCTGTTAATTTAGGAGAAGGCTCTTTGTTTCTGACATTTTGGTCTTCAGAAACATGACAAATAAATAGGAGAACAGGTTGAGTTGCAGACTTGTTTTCAAATCTACAGATCTTCAAAACGCTCATTTTTGCCCTGTTTTTTAGCTGCATGTTTTCTGGAGAAGTTCTTTTCCATTTTTAGGCTGATTAACAAATTGCTAATTAAGGAATTTCAGGCAGCACCTCTCATTATTTAATTGGGCCAAGGGGTGATTGAGGGAAAAGGTGGAAAAGGTTCCATCTTCCAGCACATCATTGGAACAAAGATGTGTTTTCAAATTCAGCCATGAGCTAACTTAGGATTGCAGGGGGCTCAGGAGCTGCTGCTGAGGGGCTGAGCAGGAACAGGACCCCAGGAACAGCTGAAGCTGTGCCAGGGCTGGGCATGGAGCTCAGGGCAAGGTTCTGCCCCCCGAGGCTGCTGGGCACTGCCCAGGCTCCCCAGGGAATGGTGCCAAGGCTGCCAGAGCTCCAGGAGCTCCCAGGGGCTGCTCAGGGTGGGGTTGTTGGGGTGGCTGGGCAGGGATGGGGCTGCACTGATCATCCCTGAGGGTCCCTTCCAGCTCAGGATATTCTGTTGGGCTCTTCTGTCCACCTCTGCCCAGTGATGATGCCATCTGGGAATTTTAAGAGCTCTCATCATTTTCTGTAAGAGGAGTTGAAGGAAATGTAAGAGGTAAATATTTCTACAAGGACAGGAATGCAAAGACTGGGATATAGTAAAAATTAAAAAGATAGGGAAAGGGGAGGAGGAGGAATGGCAAAGGTTTTGGATACAGCCTGTGTTCTCCTGAATTAAAGAAGATGGTGTTAAAACACCAAATAAAGTCTTCATTACTTCAAGACCTTGTTCTCACTTCGATCTCTGTAACCTGTTGGCACTGGTGGGGATCAGCTGGTGTGAGTGCAGCAGATATTGTGAATTGATTACAGCATTTGGGACTCATCCTTGAGTAATTCTCTTCAAGTAGATGGTATGGATTGGTTCTGGGATTGGGGTGAAAAGGCTCTTTGGAGGTTCTGGGCAGGGGAGCTGGGTGGGTTTTGAGGCCATATGTTCCTCACAATCTGACACATTTTTGTTGATGTGTGTCCTCAGCTGAAACCAGACTTGCAGAGGCTTTGGGATTTGTTTATTGATGCATGTTTAGCTTTGTGAAGGTGAGAAGAAAAAGGATTTAAAGAGGGAGTGAGCCAGTCTGTGGAGATTGATCTTTGCCATGGTTGGCTGAAATTGGGTTTTTTTCCATAATTTAAGCTCCTTTCTTAGCCTTTTCCTTTCCCTGTTCTGATTTGTTACTGGGATGACAAATGCTGGCTGTCAGAGCCCGTGTGCTCTTTGCTTTGGCTAAAGAAATACCAACCTGTGCTCTGGGAAGGAACAGCTTTACTAAGAACTGTTTTAATTAACTTCATCAGGGATTTTTTAACCAGCTTGGCATAAAATTGCCCATTGACTCTTTGTGTTGGAGGACTCCCTTTTTGTTATCATTGTGCATGTTTGGAGCAGCAGACTCGGTGCCTTTTTGTCGGGTGGGGAAGTGTCAGCAGAGTGTGAAAAAGGTGTAAGAGCCTGTTCTTATCCTCTGTGAACATTGCTGGCCTGTGTTTGTCCTTCTGCTGCAATCCAGCTCCTCCATGAGCAGTGCTTTCTCAGCTCTGGCATTTGAATTGCAGAATATAAATTGTGAATATTGCAGCGAGCCTGGGCAGCTGGGGGCTCTGAGCAGCCACAGCACTCGTGGTCTCCTTTAACACTGGCAGAGCCTTTGCTGCTGTAACTGATCCTGAAAAACAAATGGCAGGGGCTCAGCAGGTTGATTGATAAAGCTTTTGGAAGTCGAGTTGGCTAATGACAGCAGATCATTTGGACTGGAAATGTTAGTGTGCTATTTTTGTTTTGAAATCCTTTGTGTTCCTGTAACGAGGGCTGCTGTGAGTGGCTTCTGGTGCTCGAATCGATACAAACCCGGTACAACAAATGCGTTGCTGTTTTTCTCCTGCTCTTCCCCTTCGCTCTCCCCCTCAATTTCAACAGTCTGGAGGCTTTTTTTTTTCATTGTTGTCTCCAAATAAATCTCTTCTAGTGGTACACGTTGTAATCTGGAGGCTGTAATACAGCTCTGGCTTTGGTATTCATTCCCTGTGACATTTTTTGCATCCTAATCAAATTAGATCAATCCTCCCCACAAAGCTAAAGGTCTAGTAGATTTTCATGTTATTCTGATATAAGGCAGATGATATTAATGCAACATGGATAAGATGTTGTATTAAAGTCTCTTTAAAGATGCTACCTCCTAATTTTAGTGCTACAGATAAAAGCCTTCCAGGATTTACATAATGGATACATGGAACTTGGGCTTTTCCTATTAGTGAGAAGGAGATAAGCAAAGAAAGCTGAGAAATTCTTTGATTTTTCCAGTGAGGTTCAAAAGAAAAATAAGCATATTTTACCCCTTCTGCAACCTTTGTGGAGGTGATGTAGAAAACAAATAAAGAGAAATATTGGAAAAAGGGAGAATTATTTGTGTATCAGAGTAGGAACTCAGTGGAGACGTTGTAGGTGGGCTGCACATATGGCAGGGGAGGTGAAACAGGATCGGCTACAACTGGTGTGAGGACTGTGCCATCAGGAGGGGATTGGCCTGGGAAATACTGCTGGGGAAGGCAGGGGCAAGCATTGGCCAGGGAACTACTCCTAAGGAAGGTTAAGAGTCTGTGTTTGCATGAGACATTTGATTTTACTGAAATTGCCATTTTGGGCAGGATGTGCACAGGTTTCAGGAGAGGAGGAGTAGCTTTAGCCTGTTGGGAGTTTACTCAGTGCTGCTGAAGGTTGGGGAAGGAGGAGTGAAACTTGTCCTTTTGTCTGCCCTTTGAGGGAAACATTTTAGGTCTGTCCTGTACCATCTTCCTTCTCAAACCTGCAGCAATTCCTTTTATCCTGCTGCTGTTGTGCAGGGAATCTTTGCTTTCACCTTTTTGTGTCAGAAATTAGGATGGATTATCAATTTACCCATTCTTTTATCTGAGCAGGGTCAATCTCCAGCCATTCAGTGTGGCACATCCATAGGCACCTCCAGATGCTAAAAATATATATTTATATTTATATTTATATTTCCAGTGTGTGGCAAGGCTGTGTTTGCAAAGACAGAAGCTTTATCAGCCATGCCAGCTTCATATCATGTATTTGTAAGAGTTTGTAGATTATTAAGTGCTTGTCTTGGAGTAGTGAGTAGATAAAGAGATGTATTTATACTAATCTATATTATTTATACTCCTGTAATGATTGTACTCATTATATACATAAATATAATAAAAATTTATTAAGAAAATCTGATTTTCAAGCAAAGTAATAAACGTCTGATGGAGGAAAGTCCTAAATGTTTAACTCTGGAGAATTTCCCAAAAGATAAGATTGATTCATGGATTCCTGAGTGGAACATAAGGCTGATTATTTCAAAATCTGAATATTGGGCTATTCCATTTCCATTGCCCTGTCTGGAAGCTGCTCCAGGACCAGTCAGACAGGTTGGACCAGCCTGGGAAGGGGTTTCATTTCTCCAGACGTTCCGGATAAATGCCTCTGTCAGGCTGGATCTGTGGCAAAAGGGAAGTGGTGTTAGATGTTATAGTTATTGAATAACCATGAGCCTGCTTCCTTGGTGTGCTAGATTTTTGTAGATAATTTTGTTTTATGGCTTTCTAAAAGTGATTTATGAGCTTTATGCGCACGCTACCAGTGAAATTCTTTTGATTTGTGTTAAGTGGCAAAGGGCACACCCTGCCTTAAAAACAAGACAAGGAAATTTTAACAAAAGACTTAAAAAAATTCCATCTCTTACGAAAAGTGCCAAAAGAACGTTAACCCATTACTTCAGAACTCAAAGGAAAAATAAAGCAGCTTCAGAGCTCATAACAGCTCAGTGGCAGGCGGTGCAGACAGGAAGCAGTAAAAATAAAACCTAATGTACCCAGCTCAGGAGATTGGAGGTGGAATAGGGGGATTCACTGGATGAAGGGAAGTTTACAGCAGCTGCCAATAAAAGCCCTGGCTTTGTGCTGCTCACTTGGAGTTTACTTCTCTGGCATCCTGGGATTTAAGGGGCAGATGCAAAGTGAGGTTCTGAGGTGCCTTGCTGAGACATCCCTGCACCAGCTTAACCATTTCAGGGCCAAATGAGCCACTGGATTTGAATCTGAACAATTCACATCTACCAGTTAAAAATGAACATGATCCACCTTTTTAAAAGCTTTTCTTGGATGTAGGGCCCTTTAGAAAAGCTTATGGTTTTGGGAGCAGCAAAGTCTATTCCGTTTTTCTGTTTGTTTGACATCTGTAAATCAGAAGGTGGAATTCTCTAAGAGCAAAGCTTGGCTTGTTTGTGTAGTTGGCTGCTGAAGCAGGAGCACGTGAAGGGTGTGTAGGATTGTCTGAACAAAGTTTGTAGGGTGAGAAAGAACCTACTGTGAGTTGCAGCAGGATGTGTGGATCCCAACATGTTATTGAGAAAGGCTTTGAAGTGTGGCACTGTGGACTCAGCCTTTTTATTTAAAGTTAGAGGATGGGTAGGCCTGGGTCAATTGAGAGAGATTTTCCTTGGGTTTCTCCCCCCCTTCTTCCTCTTGATGGTTGTTTGGGGGGGAAGAACCTTTTAGGGAGGACCGGATGGATTAAGCTTTGGAGTGGCCTGAGCTGTAATCATTAGCTGGGCAGTGAGGGCAGTAAAGGAAAGAATGTTTATTTGCAGCTTTTTGCTTTGAGAGTTTTGTGGTGGTTCTTTTAGGAGTGCTGTAATCTCAGCTATTCACGGGGGGGGGGTGAGGGGCTCCTTATGGCCTGGGGGATACAAAGGAGATTTTAATGATCAGGGCACTCTGCTGGGGCTCATTCCCAGGGCAGTTGTGATCTCTGAGCTGGAGGATATCACATTAAAAAACTGCCTTAATTCTACAAAAAATTCAACAGACACATGATAAATATTTTGGTGCTTGTGAAACAAGCAAAAAATGTGATACCCAAGGTGAGAGGGAAAGGGATCTGCTGCCTCTCTCCTGTTTGGAAAGCAAATGGGCAAATGACAAAGCAGAGCTGGTAATGGGATGGCAAAACATCTCCTGACCAAAGCCTGCGATTGCTGATAGAGCCAAGATTATTTACTCTGTTGTAAACCAGGGAAAGCATTTTAGAAGCCATTATTAGGCCACATTTGGATTTCTATTCATCCTTCATTTCAGTTTATTAGGCTTTGAGGGACCCTGTGCAGCTGCTGTTTGAACTGCAGCAAGCGCACATGCAGAGCTCGCTAATGATTCAGTTAATGAGAACAGCCATGGAAAACAGGCAAATGACAGGGCAGTGTGTTTTGCAAGGATTTTTCTTTTTCCTCCCATGTATCTGTTTTAGTAAACTCCTTTCAGGAGCATGTGGATTCCTCAGGACTTTCCCAAAAGAGGGTCTGAATACCTGGTGTTGGCAGCACATTAATCTGAGACTCTCCTCTGTGCCTACTGATGCCTGCCCCTGTTTGAGGGTGAGGATCCAAGACCTCAACTCCTAGATGAGCTCAGGGTACTGATTTTGATGTAAACCAGGTGTAGCTACCACCCTTTGCATTGTTAGAGGTGCAGTTTGTCCAAGGAATGGCCTCTGCAGCAAACAGCAGGAACTGGGGTGGTCTGAAGCTGTTTCAACCTATTTTCAGCAAACCTAATGGCTGAGGCTGGGAGCCTGCAGTGCCTGTTCCCATCCAACAATGCCACTGCACCAGGAAATGGAGCTGCTGGAAGGGAATTCTGGAAAAGACTGCTGTGCAGCTGCTCGGTGCTGCACAGGGAATGAGGCACGTGGGATGCATTGATGGGAATGTGCAGGGCACTGCCGGCCTCGCTGGGCTTCCCAGCAGAGCCTCTTCTGCCACATTGAATTTCCAGCTTGGAAAACAAACTGCAAGAAACACCAGGCAGTGTCCTGTCCATATTTGTAATACACAAGAAGAGTATTTGCAATTTTAGGCGTGGGGGGGAAAAAAGAGGGGATTTCTTCCATTCTGTGCTGCAAACGCAGCAGGTGGAACAGAGGCAGTGAGGCGCAGATGATCCCCTCAGCACTCATACAAACTCTGGATTGCTTGGGTGAAAGTGCCCTTGGAAAGTTCAAAAGCCTGGGATATCTTCCCATTCAGCCCCTGCAATATGCATATTGAAAAGGATTTTACAAACCAAGCCATCCTTTTCCCGTTGCCTTTAATCTTTTCTCGGTGCCTGCAGAGATCCTGGGAGTTCAGAAGTTGTTCCTTCTCTCAAAAAGGATTATGCTTTTCTTAATATTGATACATAGAGTTGCTTCCCAAAGGAGATAGGATCTGAATTTTGGTGAAAACAGTAGTGCATAAAGCTTGTGAATCTGCTTTTCTGGGGAGATTTGAACAGCTTTAAGCAGACAATTTTCAGTCAAAATCTGTGTCCATGCATTGCTTTTGCAGTGAGAAGCCTCATGCCTGACTTCCTGATGAACAATGTTAACCTCAAGCACAAATAGTTTAATTTCCAGCTCTCTGATCTCATGGTGAAAAACTCCATGAATGCAACACTTGGTGGTTTATTTGGGATTTTCAGGAGTGACTGTTCGCATCCCCAGGCTTAGTGTGCTTGCCAAGCTTCTTCCAGTTTCCCAAAGCCTTTCTTGTTTTTAGGAGGAGCCCAAAAAGGTTTGTTTCACATATGACCTGTTCCTAAATCTGGAGGGGAACCCACCTGTGAACCACCTTCGTTGTGAGAAACTGACTTTCAACAACCCCACCAAGGAATTCAGGCGCAAACTCATCAGGGCTGGAGGGGTAAGTGCCTGATTTGGGATCCTGAAAGGAATGGGCTTGTTTTGCTCTGAGGTTTCTTTAAGGCCAGCAGGCTTCAAACAGTTTTCTACATTCATTTAAAAGATGACCCAGCCAGTTTTGACTCGTGGCTATAGGGCTGCAGCACTTGCAGCAGAACAAATCCTTTGTTGGTGTGTGATTGGTGTCACTTCTTTTGTCAATTTAAATATGAGCATTAATATCAAAGCAGAAAACCCCTCTGGAAAGTGGGATCTGCTGTGAGTGTTGCCTGGTGCCAGGAGCTGGGTCAATACAGAAAAGCTCAAGGAAAGAGAGAGGCTTTCAAACCATTCCTTATTATTATTTTTTTAACTTAATAGTTAGTGCTTCCTGGTCAATAAATTATCTCTAAACCTAGCATCAGCTACTTGTGGCATAGATGATAAAAAAATTAATGAAAAATTGGACAATATGCAGTGAAAACAGGTTGGGGTGGGGAGGGAAGTAGATATTCTCTAAAAGGCCCAGTAGAGTATGGGTTGCTACAGGAGCTGAACCTTTCCATCTGGGAAGGTAATGAGTAGTGATAGACTAAAGGATGATCCTCAATTAACTGCAGGATCTGGGCAAACCAGTCCAAGCCACAAAGTGCAAGAAGTTGTTAATGAGCCAGAGGATGTCAAGGCCAGGTTGGGCAGGGCTTGGAGCAGCCTGGCATAGTGGGAGGTGTCCCTGCTTAAGGCCCTTTCCAATCCTGATCACTCCATGATTCCTGTTCCACTGTGTGCCAGTGCTTTCCTGTATTGGGCAGAGAGAGGAAGATGCTCATTTCAGTCCTAGGATGGCTGGAACATCATCTGCTCTCTAGGATTTTCACAGTATGGTATTTTAGTCCTTGTGTACTGAGGTGTTTCAGCTGTTAATCACTTTTGATGCCTTTTCTCTGGTGGCAATTTTCCACAGAATTATCCTGACAGTGTAGGGAAGGTAAGAAACGAATTGTTCCATGGAGCTCAGAGCTTGGTGTTCAGATTTTGTGAAGGGAGAGACCCAAGCCCTGGTTTTTTCCTTTTTCCCCTGAAACAGTGAATTCAGCTTTTCCTAAACCAAGGAAATCTTGCTCATTCCTTCCAGATTTATCTCCCTAGCCTTTTTCAGGGGAAGAGCATTTGCAGCAGAACACACAGTTCTTGTCCAGAGCTTTATTGCCTGCCTGTGCTCAGAATATTGGCATTCCCTTTGGGAAAGACACTCGATATTGCATTGCTGCCTTTCAGTTTTGTGGGTTTAATATTCTGTATTTGAGGAGTTGCCTTGAAACTGAGCATTCCATAGACAATATCTTTTTATGGCCTTTAAGCAGGCGAGGAAAAAAACATTGAAAAGATGAATAATAGTGTGTTAATTGAGCAAGTGGCTTAACATAATCATGTGTTAATAGTTAATAGTCCGTGAGACTTTGTGCAGACATAATTTCCCTCCTCTTTATTCCCAGGTAATGGTGATGCCAGAAGGAGCAGAGACTGTTTCAAGGCCAAGTCCTGATTATCCAATGCTGCCCACGATACCTCTCTCTGCCTTCTCTGATCCCAAGAAGACCAAACCCTCCCATGGGTCAAAGGTCAGTGCAGCACATGTTTGGGTCAGCCTGAGGTGAGGGAGTCTTTCAGGCCAGGCTGCTGAGAGCTTGTTCAGCAGCTGTTCCTGGCTGCTGCTAATTCTGAACCTCCTTGTACTCTGCAGTTCAGTAGTTAATGGTCTGGAACTTCCCAAGCCTCTAGGAGGCTTTTTTATGATCTGATAGACTTCTCTCCAGGGAAGTTTTGAAAAGAAAATTAAATGTGCCAGGCTGGGAATTTTTGGTGAATTGTATCGTCCTTAAAGGCAGATGAAATCCTCTCTGATGGTTCTGGTTGTGTCCCTGATGCTGAGGATGGATTCTGGGGCTCTCTCACTGCCTGCCATGCCCTGCACCCCTTGGCAGGAAGGCTGAGTGGAAAGTCAGCCCTTCCTCTGTCCTCAGGGCAGTTCTGGAGAGAACATCAAACATGCTTCACTTGGTCCAGCGGGTGCTTTCCACACTGGGTGTTTGTGTCCAGCAGTGGCCAGGGCCTGAGACTTGCAAAGAACCTCAAATTTTTTCTTTTTTCCCTTATGTACTGAAGCTATTTTTGTATAATCCTACATGGGGAAACAATCCCCAAGCCATGTGTTTTAGAGCAGATTACATGCACTGTATCAGCCTGAACAGTCACAGGTATTAACAACAATTCATTTCCCAGTGTAATTCAATTCTTATAGCCGTGTTCTTCAGGGCTCTAAACACTGGCACTTCAGTTATGCCTTCTGATGTTATGAAACAGAGTGAAGATGACTTACCTGTTAGTGGCTGATTTAATTTTGGTCAGGAATTAAGCACTGGAAAACACAGCAGAGAAATAAAGGGCTCTGAGATGAGCTCTGGTGAAAATTGCCAGTTGCTAAAGACACAACATTCTTCTGCTTCCCTTCCTCCAGGGTGCCCTGAGAGCTGCATGCATCTGTGTTTGCATTCAGGTTAAACCTGAATTAAACATCTGTAGATGTTTCTAGAGCTTTGACAGAGCCTGGAAAGGAGCAGAACATGTTTCATCCTTTCCTAAATGTTGAAGTGCTCACTGCCAGTGTGTGTGCAGCAGCTTGAGGGAAGTGTGGATGTTTACCTGGGCATGTGGGGGTGGATTTCTGCACAGAACAAACATTGCCATGTGATTTATGAGGATGTGTTTTATCATTCTGTGCAGAGCTGCAGTTTCATACCCAGCTTGCATGTTTCTGTTGCTGAATTTTAGGATGCAAACAAGGAAAGTAGCAAAGCATCCAAGCCACATAAAGTAACCAAGGAGCACAGGGAGAGGCCCAGGAAAGACTCTGAGAGCAAAAACTCCTCCAAAGACCTTGAGAGAGAACAGAACAAGCCTTTGAAGGACTCCTCCAGAAAACCAACTGAGAACAAACTGCCTAAGGAGGAGAAGGCACCTCCAAAAGCTGCTTTCAAGGAACCAAAACTGGCCGTGAAGGAGACCAAACTGGAGAACACCTCTCCAAAGGGGGGGCCACAGCCGGAGTTAAAGTCTTCCAGCAAGAGGCCCTCCAACGTGGAGTCACCAAAGCCTAGTGCCAAAAAACAAAAAAAGAGTAGCTCCAAAGGGGTAAAGAATATCCTGGGGACATCTCCCAGAACCTCGTCTTCCTCATATCCAGAGAAGAAACAAACCAAGGAGAAGATGAATGCCAAAGTGGAAAAGGTAAAATCTGAGAGTGAGGCCAAGGAGATCAAAAAGCCTGTGGAAATGGAGGAATCAAACTCCGAGGATGAAACTTCTTTCAAGTCAGAGGTGAGTAGGGATTTATTCTGTACCAGAGTGTGGAAGGATGATGTTAAATCCCTGCCTGGAAAAGATGTTAAAAATAATCTCTCAGAGAAGATAGAGCAGCAGATTGGTAAATGCTTAGGCTGGGTTGCCTCTCAAATAAAATTCTTCTTTGAAACTCCAGTCAATATTAAATGTTCCTCCTGTGTGGTTTAGCTCCTGTTTCAGATACAAACTTTTTGAGATTTATCTGCAGGCAGTTACCTAAAAGTCAGAGTTTAAGGTTATGGTCCCTCATTGATCCCTTGCAGTGACATCTACAGAGCTACAAGAGATACAGAGACACTTTCTGCCTGCTCATGATGGCAGTGTTTTAGAATGTGATCTTATTTCAGAAAAGAAGGAAATCATCTCAGTTTTGGTAATGAAAAAAACCCGGTATTAAAATGTAAATAAAGCCCCTCTTCCTGCCGTGGCCTGTAAGAAATGTGCCATTGGCTGAAGCTCAAAATACAACCACATGCCACTAAATCTAAATAAGTTGTGTTGTGAAACATAAAACAAATTATGTTCTTGTACTACTATTTTTAAAAGCTGTCTAAATATTTTTTTCCTTTTTACAACTGAGAACATTCCTCATCCTCTGTTTTTTAAAAAGTGTTTTCCAAAAGAAGGCAAAAAAATGCAAGAAGGAACAGACAAATCCAAACTCTTGCTACTTTTCACTTGTATATTTGTTATAAAGGAGCCATATATCGTGTAATAGGGTTCACAGGGTAATGTCATGGGAATTCTGGAACTGGTTCCTCCTGACCACTTTAAGAAAGGTTTATTTTATTAAGATTAATTTTCTGGGGACAGTTTGTATTATGATTTAATCAGCACTGTGATACAACAAGTATTGATGTGTTTGTCAGGAAGGGTTTTTCCTGTAGACTCCCAGTAGAAGAGTTTATTGGGCAGTGTTAATTCCAGTCTGCAGAGAAGTCACATCCCTGGCAGTGCCCAAGGCCAGGCTGGATGGGGCTTGGAGCACCCTGCGATAGTGGAAGGTGTCCCTGCCATGGCAGGAAGTGGCACAAGATGAGCTTTAAGGTCCCTTCCAACCCAAACCATTCTGGGATTTTTAACTTCACTTCCCAGATGGATAAATTTCCACATTAGGCATTAAGAAGAGGCAGTTCCTCTCTCCTTTGAGCCTTTTACCAAAGTGCAGCAGTGCTCAGCAAGCCCCACATTTCAATTCCAGATGTACAGCCCTCCCTGCAAACCTGCGACTCTGCAGATCCCTGAGTGTCCTTCATTGTCCCCGAGGTGTCCCCATCTCCTCTGGTCCCAGCAGTGTGAGCTGGCTGCTGGTGCTGCCGGGCTGTCCCTGGAACCACAGCCTGTGGCAGCCTGCAGCCTGTCCCGGTGTGTCCCTGTCCCAGTGTGTCCAGCCCAGTCCCGTGTGTCCTGTCCTGTCCCGGTGTGTCCTGTCCTGCCCCGGTGTGTCCTGTCCTGTCCCGGTGTGTCCCAGTCCTGGTGTGTCCCTGCCCCAGTGTGTCCCAGTCCCGGTGTGTCCCAGTCCCGGTGTGTCCCAGTCCCGGTGTGTCCCGCCCCAGTGTCTGCCCAGGGTCCTGCCCTGTGTCTGCCCAGGGTCCTGGCTGGCCCAGCTCCTGCTGGGTGCTGGGGACACTCCGTGTGACAGACAGGGAGTGGTGGCAGAGGTTCCTGTGGAACCTGAGCCCCAGGCCCAGCTGCAGAGTGCCCTGGCAGCAGCACCCAGGCCCTGGACCCTCTGCACCCTGGGGGATGTCCCTGTCCCCAGCACTGGTTCCTGCCCCAGGGTTTCTGCTGGCACTGCTGTGTGGGGCCGGTGGGAGCCACATCACTGAAGTGGAGGAGGAGCAGGGCCTGGAAACTCTTAAATCAGCTCTGCTGCTGCAGCCAGGGGATTGTGCAACAGCTTGGGGCTGCAGCTCCACGGTGGCTCCCAGCTGACATCTTTGCAGGCTGCTGTGGAGAGGAGCAGCCCTGCTCAGAGGGGGACACTGCAGACTTTCTCCTGCTGTTTCAGCTCCTTGGCCTTTATTCTTTGGGGTTTTTTTACTTTTTTTTTCCCTTCCCCCACCAAGTCCAGTTCCCTGAACTGGCCTCATGCTTGGCTGCCTCAGTGCTGACAGAAGGGGGAGGCAGGGATGGGAGGCAGTGTTGCTTTTTGCTTTGGTCACATCCCAGTGACAGTCACTGAGTGTGTCCTTCTGCATCCTCCTCTCAAAGAGCTGATGGCTTAAATGGCAAAAGGAGAGATTGGTTATCTCCAACAGCTGCTGCTTAGCTCCTGTTAAGTTAATTTTAAGATATTTTTAAGGGATTTTAAGGGAAGACCTGCAGATTACCAGGAATGAGGGATGTAGGATTGGAGCTGTGGGTCAGATGCAAGAGCTGTGCTCAATTAGCTTGAAAATATTCATAAAATCTCACCATGGTTTGGGTTGGAAGGGACCATTCAGTGCCACCCCTGCCATGGCAGGGACACCTTCCACTGTCTGCTCCAAGCCTTGTCCAGCCTGGCCTTGGACAATTCCAGAGACCCAGGGGCAGCCACAGCTGCTCTGGACACCCTGTTCTCTCTGCTCTCCACTTCCATCTTGGAATTTCCCTAAACAGCCAGGGCTGCTGCAGTGTGCCAATAGATAGACCTGATATTGGAACTGTTAAATGATTCTCCTTTGCTCCTGAACCCTTCCCAAGGGTTGTAATACCATTTTTGACACATTTTCCCCCTTCTTACAGTGAAATAATAAAAATCTTGCCAATATTTGGTTGACAGTGTGGCCAGCAGGACCAGGGCAGGGATTGTGCCTCTTTTTGCCTGTCTCAAGGTTTTTACAGTATTAACCCTTCCTGTGTCAAATTATTTATCGGTGGCTATGTGTGATTCTTCAGCATCAGGAGTAGTAAGTAGATTTCTAGGAATTAAACAGTGAAACTGAAATGCTGATTTCCAGGAAATTACTTTTAAAAATATATTACAATACTTTAGAATCTTTAAACTAGAACCCGTCTGAGTAGCAAAAAAACCCCATTTTAAGGGATTTAGGAGCTGCTTGGGGGCAGAGGGAGTTGCTGTGGCCTCTTCTGCCCTCTGGCGGTTCCCAAGGCTATTGCAGGTGATTGCTGCCAGTATCAGATTTACGATTAAAATTTCCCAATCTTACGTGAAATTCCTCCCTGGATGCTGCTAAAATTCCTTTCTGGATGCTGAACCAGTAGTTCATTTACTCTTCACTCACTCTTACTGCACAGGATACGCCTGTTGTTCCTGCCAAGTGCTGACACACAAGTTGGGGTCACAAGGGTTGAGCTGATCTCTGTTATGTTTTCACACTTAAGTGGAGCCAGTGGATCACTCAAACTGGTGTAGAGACAACAGGGTTTAGGATATAATAATAATAATAATTTAGAATTAATTTTGGAGTCATGTGAGCTAGTTGGGATAGACATCTCCATATCTCTGAGAAAAGGGGTAGAGAACTGGATTGATCATTGGAGAAGTGTTGGGGTGACCTCATTGTGGCCTTCCAGTGCCTGAAGGAGCCTGCAGGAAAGATAAACTGATTATAAGGGATGGAGGGACAGCACCCAGGGAATGGCTCCCACTGCCAGAGGGCAGGGCTGGATGGGATCTTGGGCAGGAATTGTTCCCTGGCAGGGTGGGCAGGCCCTGGCACTGGGTGCCCAGAGCGGCTGGGGCTGCCCCTGGATCCCTGGCAGTGCCCAAGGCCAGGCTGGACAGGGCTGGCAGCAGCCTGGGACAGTGGTTTCAATTAAATCATCTTTAAGGTTCTTTCTAAGCCAAACCACTCCTTGACTCTGTGATTCCATGGTCAGTGATCAGTCTGAGGTTCAAGGGAACCTTGGTGGGTACAAGAAATACAATTTTTAAGAGGGTTTGGGTAGTTGTGGGTTCTGTGCTGCTCATCTGTCACACTTCAAAATAAGGGCTTTAATTTAAATGTTTTCAGGTGCTCCATGTCATCATTTGCGGGGTTTGAACCTCATGGTGTGAAGGGGTTTGATGTTGCTCCCAGGAGTGCTGAGCTATATCCTGCCAGACTTCCCTAAATGTTTTTATTCACCTCATATTTTGTTTTTTTCTGTAACCCCAAGAACTGTATTCAGTGATGGGTGATGCTCCTGCCTCACAGTGCTTTGTGCTCTGGTTTTCTGGATTAGAAAGATTAAGATTCTTTTTCTTTTGTTTCCCTTTTATGGGGGGTTAAGTCTGTCCAGTCCAGCCCTTCCAACTCCAGCTCCAGCTCCGACTCCAGCTCTGACTCTGATTTCGAGCCATCTCAGAACCACAGTCAAGGTGTGTTGCAAGAACAGTTTGTTAAAACCTTCCTTGTGTAGCCTTAAAATGCTCAGGAGAATTAAATGTGCTTTTCCAGCACTATAATAATACAGTTTCTTGCATGCAGCCATGTGTTGGAGTTGTGATGCTTCAGCAAGAAAAGGCAATAATGTTATAACATCATGAACAAGTATTTTTCTTCTCTTGGCAGCTAATTTATGAGTAGGGAATCCCTCTGGATTTGGTTCTTTCCCTTTTGGCTTTGGTTTCTGCCTCAGTTTATAAATGTCTTGCTGCTGCCTGATCTGTAGGATCACCAGAACAGTTCTCCAATCTCATCTATGTTTTATTAAAAATTATAAATGTGCCATTCATCACTTTGCCAGTGTGTAACAGCTCCTTTCTCAGATCCCTCCACTGATAACCCAGGGAGGGAAACTGGCAGCACAGTAAATGTTCCAAGTGCAGCAAATGCTGTGCTGCTCCTGTCTCCAGTGACATTTAAATCAACCCCACAGGCATGAAAAATGTCCTTTTGTTCTCCTCTGGGAAGGGAGGGGGAGGCTTTGGGAGGGGAGGGAGCTGTAAAGTTTGTCAGCTCCGCTTTAGCTGCCTGCACAGGGTGTCCTTTGCCAGTCCCATCTCCCAGGGACTCAGGGCTGGGTTTGGCTGGGTGGGGCTGTGCTGGAGCTGTGCTGGCTCTGCCCTGGTGCTGAATTCCTCTCCCTGTGCCCAGGCCCCCTGCGCTCCATGGTGGAGGATCTGCAGTCCGAGGAGTCGGATGATGACGACAGCTCCTCGGGAGAGGAGGCAGCAGTCAAAACAAACCCCGTCAGCCGGGATTCCAGGTGGTAACAAATCCACAGCAGGGCTCTTTGGGTTGCTTTTTACCCTCTGCATTTGGCATTTTAGGCTGCTCTCCATTTGGAGGGAGGAATCAAAGGGCTCTGTGTGGGAGGGGAGGAAGGGCAGATGTGTGGGGTCACTCAGCGCAGAGGTGGTGTGTGATGATGTTCACAGGGGTTTTTGGATGAGGGAAGAGACAAGGATCTGACTCCGTGTTTCAGAAGGCTGATTTATTATTTTATTATATATATTACATTAAAACTATACTAAATAGAAGAAAGGATTTCATCAGAAGGCTGGCTAAGAGTAGAATAGGAAGGAATGATAACAAAGGGTTCTGTCTCAGAGTCTGAGCCAGCTCACTTTGATTGGCCATTAATTACAAACAACCACATGAGACCAATCCCAGATGCACCTGTTGCATTCCACAGCAGCAGATAACCATTGTTTACATTTTGTTCCTGAGGCCTCTCAGCTTCTCGGGAAGAAAAATCCTAAGGAGAGGATTTTCCATAAAAGATGTCTGTGACAGTGGTGACAGCAGGGTTGGCTCCAGAGCACAAAGAGGGGAAGGCACTGGGAGGTGCTGAGCTGAGCTGGCAGGTGTCAGTGACTGAGCCCCTTCAAACTGTCACCTCGTTGTGACCCTCAGATCTCTGCAGGGCTGCTGGAGTGTGACACCTTTGATCTGTGGGGCCAGGCAGAGTGTGCTGCTCTGGGGCTCCCAGGGCTCAGGAGTCACTCTCTGCCCTCCTGTGTTGGCTGCTCCACTGTCTGGACTCAGTGACAGCTGTTTCCTGCTCCACACCATGGAAAAAGTTGAACTTCACCTTTTTTCCCCAGGAAATGCTGTTATTGCCCAAACCAGGAGTTTCAGTGAATATTTGAACCCAAATGCCTGGCCCAGAGAGCAGCTGCACATTGGGAAATGCTGGTGGTGGTTACCAAAACAAACAGATGTCCATTATTGCACTTGTCATCAAGGAAACAATAATGGAGGGACTTTGAAGGGTGTTTTTGTAGGCCTTTAGGGGATAACCAGTTCACCACAGATAGGATACCTGCCATATCTATAGGGCCAAAGGAGAATGAGAATAAATAGGAAATCTCAGAGGTTACACCAGCAGCCACACAAAATCCATTTTTTGCCTGTAGAAGTATCAGTGAGCCTCTCATGCAGGTACTTTGTAACACTGGGAGGAATTCCTGAACAGCTGCTGTTTGTGAAATGAAGTGGTGCTTAGTTGTTCTGGGGGACCTGTGTGTGCCAGAGCTGAACTGGTGCCTGTAATGTGTCACCTAAAGCTCCCTGGGAAAAATGGGTCACTGGAGATTGCAAGAATCCCTTTCTCCCAGCCAGTGCATAGTCTGTGCTAAAGAAGGGAATTTCACTCAGCTCTGTGTGGCTCAGCTGGCAGCTGGTGCTGAGTTTGCTGCTGCTGCTCATTCTGTGCTGGTGGTTTTTCAGACTGAGCCTCAGTGACAGTGACAGTGACAACAGCGCCGACTCGTGCCCGCCCAGCCGGGAGCCGCCTCCTGGGCAGAAGCTGCCCCCAGCAAACAACAAGGTATGAAACCCCTGCCTCCCGCCTCCCCTGCTCCCTGCCTTGGAAATCTTCCTGGCACCACGTTTTCCCTGTTCCTGTCCTCAGCTGACAGGTGATTCCTCCCTTTGCAGTGCTCTGGTGTGACACCCCCATGTTTCCTGAGCTAATTTTAGTCCTGTTGTTGGTTTCTTTTCCCCTCAGGCATCTGGAAGGAAAAGCCCAGAGTCTTGTAACAAGCCAGAGAAGATCCTGAAGAAGGGAACGTATGACAAGGTGTGTCCTGTGGGGAGGGATCTTCCATGAGGGCCTGGAGGGACAGGACACAGAGAATGGCTTCCACTGAAAAAATGAAATTTAGATGGGATCTTGGGCAGGAATTGTTCCCTGGCAGGGTGGGCAGGCCCTGGCACAGGCTGCCCAGAGCAGCTGGGGCTGCCCCTGGATCCCTGGCAGTGCCCAAGGCCAGGGTGGACAGGGCTTGGAGCAGCCTGGGACAGTGGGAGGTGTCCCTGCCATGGCAGGGGTGGCACTGGATGGGCTTTGAGATCCTTCCAACCCAAACCATCCCAGGATTCTCTGATTAAGGAGCTGAGCTTCACAGGATGGTTGGGCCTCACTGTGCACAAAACCACCTGAATCAGCCCGGCCTGTTCATTGTTCTGTCTCAGCAGGGTAAATCTTGAGTTTAACAAAAATCAGATGTTGAAAGGACAGGTTTTGGAGAGTGACACTGCAGAAATTGTGTACATTAAATAGCTGGAGCCCCAGGTGGTGTTCATAGGGAAAATGCTGAAATTGTTGTGTTTGTTTGCCCTTTGTCTGAACCAATGGCCTGGTCACTGCTGCAGTGCTGGGGTACTTCATTAAAAGGCAGTTTCATCTGGCTTTGATCTTCTAAATTAAAGATTATTTGATGCTCTGCTTTGCAGGTTTAGTTGGAACCTTTGTTTGTTCAATGAAATTCCCTCCTCCTCCTTGCCTCCAGGGAGGGCAGAGCAGTGTCCATTCTGTGATTCACCGATTCTGTGAATCAGTTTTGCTGATACAGACCTGTTGCCTAAAAAACCTAAAACGAAGAAAAAAACCAAACCACTCTTAACTAAGAACAATCAACATGTTGAGCCTGTGAGCAATCCTTCATTTCCTGTTGTGGTTTAGGTCAAACCCCCTGGGAATACAGTGCACTCCAAGAATTTTTCCTTACCTAAATGCAGATCATTGCTCAGTAGATTGCTGGGTTTTGGTCACTGATGTTTTCAGGTAATTTAGAGTTAATTAGGAGAACTCACTGATGAGGAGCTCACACTGAGGGTCACCAAGGTGAACTTCACCTCACTGAAGTCCTTAAAGGTTCTGCCCAGCTCTTGGAGCTGGTTACAGGTGTGGGTGTCATTAAATTTAAAAAATAAAAGGCCTTCAGAGCACTTGAATTTAAGGGGAGACCTCAGTGCCCCAGTGCTTGAGAAGGAGGAGGAGGCAGTAAAAAGTAGGGAAAACTTGGGAATGTCTGAAATGGCCTCAGGTTCTTCTGATCCTCACTGGGGAGGTCCCTTCGGCAGCTCCACGTGTCCCTGTTTGTGTTGCAGGCCTACACGGATGAGCTGGTGGAGCTCCACAGGCGGCTCATGGCACTACGGGAGCGCAACGTGCTCCAGCAGGTACAGACCCTGGCCCTGCTGGCCCTGGGGGTCCGGGGACTCAGCCAGGCCCTTCCACAGAGGTTCTGCTTTGCTTTGAAAGCAAAAATACCGAGTGGAAAATAAAATCAGCTGTGCATGCAATGTTTTTTGGAAGTGGTACAGGAGTGTGGTGTGGGCATCTTCCCTCTGCCATGCTGGTAGCAAAGTTGGGATCTCCTGGCCTTACTGACAGCTTGGTCTGACTGACAGCTTCCTCCTGGGGGGAGATGGAGGGGCAGGGGCTGAGCTCTGCTCTGGGACAGGGACAGGAGCCCAGCAAGGGCTGGAGCTGTGCCAGGGCTGGGCATGGAGCTCAGGGCATGGTTCTGCCCCCCGAGGCTGCTGGGCACTGCCCAGGCTCCCCAGGGAATGGTGCCAAGGCTGCCAGAGCTCCAGGAGCTCCCAGGGGTGCTCAGGGTGGGGTTGTTGGGGTGGCTGGGCAGGGACAGGGCTGCACTGATCATCCCTGAGGATCCTTTCCAGCTCAGGATATTCTGTTATTTTATGATTAAAAGGAAACCTGCCCACATCACTGTCCAGGCTGAGCTGGTCAGGCAGGCAGGGGGAGCTGGTTTACTTTCTTGGGAAGAGGATTCCCTTCCTGTTTTGAGCCCCTTCAAGGAGTGGGAAAGCCTGGATGGGCTCTGTACCCTCTGTGCTGTATTTAACATCCATCCCCCTGTCTCCAGATCGTGAATCTCATTGAGGAAACCGGGCATTTCAACGTCACCAACACAACCTTTGACTTTGACCTCTTCTCCCTGGATGAGACGACCGTCCGCAAGCTGCAGAGCTACCTGGAGGCCGTGGCCACATGACGCTGGGCCTGGCAAGCTGGCTCTGCTCTTCACCCAGAGATCCCCTCCGTTGGTACCAGGAAACCACCCCATGGAACTAGGCCTTCTTACCCTCCTGCCTCACCCGAAGAAGCACTGCCTTAGAGAACAGCCATGCTCTAGGAATGCTCAGCCAGCTGCACTTTTCTTGTAGGCTTCAAACCAGCGCCCGCCTTGCTGAGCCTGTCCCTCCCTGGCTTTGTGGGCCAGGCCCCCAGCAGAGCAGGCGTGCTGCACTTAGGCTGCACAGCGCGACCTTTTTGGTTTCCCTTGGAGCAACTGTGTTTCAAGAGCACATTTTCCAGGCATCTCTGAGCTCTGAAGAAGCGTGGATGCTGTTCCCTTCCCCTGGAGCTCGGGACCAGAGCCCTCCCGCTCTGCCCCGCGCCGTGTGGGTGACATCGGCTTTGACAGAGCTGGCCGGGACACTGGGGACACAGGAGGCTCCCCGGGCTCCTGCTGGTCTGCTGCAGAGGAAAGGGGCTCAATTCCAGCTCCATTCCAGCTGGGATCACCCACTGGGTTGGTGACCTGGCTCCTGGTGGGGACAGGACCCTCTGTGCTTGGTGAGGAGGCCTCTGGAACCTGCTGTCTCCTGCTGGGCTTTGGAGATGTCTTGTTTGTTGATCTGAGCTCCTAAACCAAGTCCCACTCCTTTCAGTCTGCTTTAACTGTAATAGGACTCCAAAACTGTAAGCTGTATATTTTATATATATATATTATATATATGTATGTACTGTATGTATAAGAAGGGCCTAGTTGGGTCTTATGATCTTAAGGGTGTGTTTTTCTGTTGTTTTTTTATGGCTCTGGCAGGGGAAGGCGCTTAATAAGATTTGACTCGTTTGTTCAATGCCTCTTGTGGACAATTTGTAGTGTAAGGAAGCTGGACAGCAACCTCCAGGCATCCCGTGCTCCAGAAGGGGCTCACCCATCGTCTTTCCATTTGTCAGTGTTTGATAACTTTGCCAAAACACGTGATTGGTTTTGTTCTGTGTTCTCAAAGAGGAATCTCTTTACAGTGGCCCCTATAGTAGTGGCTGTACTTTGGGAAAACCAAAACAAGGGAGAACTTTAATCTTTGGACACACCTGGGAGATGCTGATGTAGAACACAAAGTGGAGTTGGGTTTGTTCCCTCCTCCCTCTCCCGCCCCGCTGCCTGTGCAGGAAAGGGCAGAAAACAGAAACACTAATGCAGCCCTTCCCTGGATTTCTAGTTAAACTAGGATTGACCTCCAAGTGTTGTCCAGGTGGGCATGGGCAGACCCCAGCCCTCCCTCCAAGCTGTGTTACACTCCTGGTCCCTAAATTCAGTGTTTGCCCAGGAATTGCTGTTTTTCCAAGGGCTGTGGGAAGCTTTTGCCAACTGTCCATGGGGCACAGGCGGCGTGGGAGCCCCTCTGCTCAGGGAGGGCTGCACCCCTCCAGGTTTGCTGTCCCTTGTTTTGGGTTCCCTTTTTCTTTATCATGGAAATGTTGCAACTAATCAACTGAAGTGGCAATATGATGATAAGCTTGTTTGAGTTGGGTCATGTTGACCCGATTCCCATTAATTTTGTCCTTGTACCACCTTTCATGTGTTGTGTGTGTGTGTATAAATATATATATATATATATATATATGTGTGTGTATATATATATATATATATATGAAGTTCAAGCTCATGCCGGGTGCAAACCCTGTCACGCCAGTGATCTCAGCTCTTTTCTTTCTTGCTGGACGATGCCAGGGCTGGATAGAAAGGCCAGAGAAGGCGGAGGGCAGGGAGCAGAGGGGGAGGTGGCAGCAGGACACCCACACTGGAGGTCACAGCCTCGTGTCTGTGTGGGGCTGTGCCAGGGGGAGGCAGCTCTGTGCCCACACTGGCACCCTGGGGTGGGGCTGGCAGCACTGTCCCATCCCCAGGCTGAGCCCCAGCTCCACTGAGTGCTGCCCACTCCTCCCACAGCTCCAGTCCCAGCACTTCCAGACTGTCACAGCTCCAGAGCTGCCCCTCAAGGGACTGGAGGTGCCACCCCCGTCCTGCCCCTGGCCCTGGCAGCACCCCGTGGTCACAGCTCCCAGCACACCGGCGGGAGGCTGTTCTGAGCCTGCCACGGCATCGTCCTGTCCTGGAAGTGACTTTGTTGGTCAGTCTGCTGAGCATTGATAGGGATTTTGTTTGGTTTTTATAAGAAGTATTTTACACATGGATTTTTTTAGACTGTTTATAATCCCCCCTGAAACCCCGAGGTAGGATTGTTCCCCAGCAATAGTTCCTCTCCATTGTGTGCACATGCTGATTTGTTACTAAAAGGTTTTTGCAAGTACTTAGTTGTTCTACAGAGTTGATGTTTTTTGGGGTATGTGGTAGCATCGGGGAGCACAGGAGGGGTGACTGCAAACCAAGAATGGCCACATTTGGGCCTCACCTTGTGTCCCCTTGCAGTTCCTGTGTAGATTCCCTCTAGGCTGGCTGAACGCTGTTCTGAACATGCCGTGTACAGGTTTTTGTGGATAAAGTGTTTGTTCTTGTGTCACTCTTGAGAGCATGGATGGATTATTGTACTCTAGGAAGGAGGGGGCAGTGCTGCTGTGGGCATTGCTTCAGGTCCTCGAGGATGTGTAGTAGCTTGCGTTGTTAAAAAAAGGAAGAAAAAAAAAAAAGAATCCCAAATTGACTTGTAGCCATAATGGTTTTTCCAAGGAAAATGGGCAGGACTCTGTTCCTTTTCCCTGTTCCTTCGTGGTGCTGCTGCTGGCACAGCCAGTGCCGGCAGCCCGAGGGCTTCCCGAGTTGCTGAGTTGGAATCGTGTTGGAGGCGGGGTCAGGATTCGGCTCCTCCGTCCTCCAGGAGGGTCAGGAGCCTTTCCCTGGCCCCTGCTCTGCCATGTGTCGAGCCTTGAGGCTTTGATTGCTGACGTTGCCATTAGAAGAGTTTAACAAAGAGAGGAGAGGAAGGCTGGCTTGGCAGCAAAGCCCGGCTTGGGTGTTTGTGCCACGGAGGGAGCGAGGCTGGCTGAGGTCAGGCTGGATCCATGGAAGTGCAATGACTCTGCCACCTGTGGGATCGTGGGGTGCGGTGGGAGCATCAGAACGAGCCAAGCATTGATGCAACAATCCAGAAACAGTTTTTCTGTCAGATCTTGGACCGTGTTTGATGGTGAGAGAGGTTGAAACGTCCCTCATGGAGGGGCCTCTCCAGGAGCAGAGCCCAGCGTGGCTCCAGTTCCAGTTTTCCATTGGGGATGTGCTGGAGCCGGCTCTGCTCACAGGAGGCTCCTCCCTGCTGGCCCAGGGGCTCTGGTGATGCTGAGACTCCCCTGGTGCACCTGGGACAGGTGAATCAGTGCTCAAAGGACCCAAATGGGTGTTGCTTTCCTGGGGCACGGAATAGCCATCAAAAACTGACAAGATGAGTTTGCACTCCTAAAGAAAAATGTAAGTACTTCAACTTCTAGAGAATTTTTAATTGTATTTCTGCCTAGAGCCGAGGTATTAAATACCTCAGCACCTGAGGATTTTAAAAGTTGTGTTGGGAGAAAAGTTCTTCACTCAGCTGGAAGAAATGCAGCTGAGCCAAGACTAACTGCAAGATTAAAAAGAAAAAAAAACCACAAAAAAACTCATGTTTGTAATACGTTACAGGATTGTTTGTCCTGAATTTTAAACTTTTTGTTAAATTTGTGGAACTATGGAGGAATTTTCTAGAAAAAGTGAAATAAAGTAAGATGGAAAAGTAAAACTTGGAAGTGTTTTTTCAGTTGTTGTGTTGTTTCTCCAAGGATGGCACTGTGGCTTTCCCAAAACCCCTCATGGCACAGGTAACACCACTGGGCCTGGGACAGGAGCAGCCAAGGAAAAGGGAATTGTTTTAAACGTGGGGTGACTCCAATGTCCCTTAATCCATCAGAGCTTTGTCTGTTCAGGTGAGGGGTCCCTGCCCTTGGAGCAGGGCTTTGCCTGGGGCAGCTCCCGTGGGATTTGAGGGGTCCCCGCTGCAGGACAGAGCCCTGGCACGGGCACAGCCCAGCACAGGTGAAGGGTGGCACCGTCCCTCCCCTGGCCCTGAGGGAGTGTCCCTGTCCTTGGCTGCCCAGGGAGCAGCTCCAGCCCCGGGCACGGCTCAGCTCTCCCTGCCTGGGGCAAACCCACCCCTGCTCCATGCCAGGAACGAGAGAGAGTTCAGAGACACAAACAGAGGAGTTTATTTCACTTGGACACAGCAATTGCAGCCAGCTCAGCACACGCTGGCACAGGGGGAGCTGCAGTTCCAGCCGTGCATTCAGGCACTGGAATTCCACTGACCCAAAGCAGAGCCAGCTCTGGGTTTAACCCCCGGAGCCCACCCTGCTGCGACCCCAGCACTGCCCCAGCTCCTCCCAGTGCTCCTCCTTTGCAGGGAAATGGAACTGGGAACCAGAGCTGGGCTGCTCTCCCTGCTCAGGCGAGGGTTCCTGGCGTGCAGTGAGCCATTCCCAGCCTTGGAATGAGCAGCAGGAGCTCCTGGCCGCAGCTGGGGCAGGCTGTGCCCTGCATGGAGCACCTGCACAGCTCGGGGCCGGTTGGTTACAGAGCCCCAGGAGAAGCAGCCTGGGCTCCCAGCCCCATCTCCTCCCCCCAGGCACAGCTACAGAGCCTCAGCCCACCCAGCCTCCGCTCTGGAGCTCCCCACTTCAGACACTGCAACATTCCTGAATTGTAAAACACAGACTTCACACATTGTACACAGCCTTATAAATAATCCCTGGAGTTAATCACTTCTCAGAATACCAGCCATGGATACAACTTCAACAATACAATTTATGGCTTCATTATAACTCAAAAAAGGTAAAACAAACTCAAAATATTGCACAGACAAGCCCAGTTCATGTGAGGTTCCACCTCCACTGCTGTGTATAGTCACAGCATTTGTCATCTCAGATAGGAATAGTTTGTGGGGAAGGAGATTTAAAATTATAAGGATGCCATCAGCATGCAGGGAAACGTGCAGCAGGGAGTGAGGAACTGCTGGAAAATGAAATCTGCCTTTCTCCCTTAGCAGAAAAAGGGCAGCTCCTGATTTGCAGCTCCTGTTTTACATTCATCTCACGAAAAGAAAACTTTGGTTAGAACGTAACATGTCATGGATTTAAGGTAAACATCATATTGCCCTTATAAAAATGGAAATAAAAAATACAAAGTTGAGATATTTGGGATATCTCAGCAAGGGACACAAGACACAGGAGAACATGGGCAGGACCACGCTCACCACACTGCAGGACATGGACAGCAAAGCAGCTGCCTGAAGGCTGAGCTTCTTTATTTCAACAGGATCCAGGGAATCCCTCCTGGGCAGCTGGGAGTGTCCTGGGGCTGGTTTCAGGGCGGGCTCTAGGGCCGGCTCGAGGGCTCCCCCGAGGGGGTTTCGGTGTCCGTGTAAAACTGAGCGATTTGGTCCTGGTATTTCTGAGCCACCACCGGCCTCTTCAGCTTCATGGTGGGGCCTGTGGGGAACCAGCAAAGGGTTAATGGGGAGGGCAGCACTGGGAGCACCCAGCAGGGCTGGAGGGAGAGGCAGAACACGGGAACAGGGACCTAAGAGAAGTTCTAAACTTCTCCTTGAGTTTAATGGGATCTCCCTCCCTTCCTCTGTGAGCCAAAGCAGCACCCAGAGGGAATGGTCCCAGCCCCAAGGCCAGGGATTCCCCCAGGGAATGGTGCCAAGGCTGCCAGAGCTCCAGGAGCTCCCCAGGGTGGGATTGTTGGGGTGTCTGTGCTGCACTGATCAGCCCTGAGGGTCCCTCCCAGCTCAGGATGTTCCATAACCCTGCAAGAGGCATCCCAGCACCAGGTAAGTGCTGCTGACTCAGTGCTGTGGGGCAGAAGTGGGAATTCACCCCAGGTCATCCCACCCCAAACTGCCACGTGGAAAAGGCACAGGGAGGAAAGGCCAGGACAGTTCTGTGCTTTGGGGTCGTGGTTGTGTTGATGCTCAGTACCAGGGAAGGGGCACAGGGCAAACCCCAGACACTCACCAAGCTCTCCACCAAAGACGGAGAAGTCCTTCTCCAGCAGGACCCACTTCTGGACTTTCTGGGCGTTGGACACAGCTCCCTCATTGACAGTAGAGATCCCTTTCTGGATGGCAGTGTAGATGGCCTTGTCTTTGCTGCTGATGATTTCTGAGACCTTGGTGGCCTTGCTGCCCAGCCTCTGACAGAATTCCAGAGCTTCTGGAGTGAGGTCATCTCCAGGCTCACCCGTATCTGCATCCACAACGCACTGCAGGCCAACCACAGCAGCAAACTGAGCAGTGCTGAGCACCTGAGGCCCTCTGCACCAAGGAGCCTCCAGCCCTGGGACAGCTCCTGGGGTCCGTTCCCTGCCCCACTCCAGCCCCAGCAGCCCCTCAGCTCCCATCCAACCCCTGGCTGCCAATGGAAACTTGGCACAAAACACAGACAAACCCCTCAGGTCTCTGCCTGCTCAGGAGCCCATCTGCCCAATTCCTCCTGTGCTGTCCAAAGTCAATCATGGCTTTCCAGACCTTTTCTGGAGCACAATTCACTTCCTGCACTGTGCAGGAGCAGTTTGGAGTCACACACAGCACTCAGCCATGACAAGAGCAGCAGGGCCATCTCCAGAGCCACCTCCAGGGCCTGGCTCAGATCTCCTGCCCCAGGCCAAGGCTGCTGGCCCTGGTCTCACTAAGGAGCAATTCCCCCTCTGACAGTCAGCACAGGCCACCACAGACGTGTTCTGCTGGAGTTTAAAGCCAGAGTCTGACAAAGAAATCCCTGCCAGGTTTTTACCTCCCACACTGCTCTGGCAGAGACTGAACCAGGTGAGGAGAGCAGAAGGGTTTCCTTTTCCAGCCTCATTTTTGGGTCTTTTCTTTCTGTTTCTCCCTGCCCTCTGTGGCACAGAAAGCTGCCCTGAGCAGCAGCAGGGCCTGATGGTCTGAGCAAGTGACAACTCTGTGCTTCCAGCTGCTCTTGGCAGCTCAGCTGCAGCCAAGTGTGCTCCACAAGACACTAAAAATGTGTAACAACTCTTCCTCCCTGGAATTACTCAGATTCAGCAGCACAGGTGGTGGATCCCCATCCTGTTTGCCATTACCTTTAGTGTCAGGAGCATGGAAAGGAATTTGGCTTTGTCTCCAACCAGCATGGCATTGCTGATGATGGGTACAGCATTCTTGACAGCATCCTCGATTGGAACAGGAGGAATGTTCTCACCTCCTGCTGTGATGATGAGCTCTGGAAAACAATCAAATCCTGATTAATGCTTGGAGCTTCTCCCCTTCCCACAATCTGCAACAACTCAACTGCTCCTTTGGATCAAACAGTGACTCTGTGTCAACACACCAGGGAAAGTCACAGGGTGACCATGCCCAAAAATGTTCAAAAATGTGGGGATGTGGAACATTTTAAAGGGCTTTTCCAGCCCCAGTGCTGATCCCTGACTGCAGCAGGCCTGGAGAGAGGAGCAGGAGCTGCTCACACTCAGCCCAGCCAAAGCTGCCCTGGAGCTCCAGGGGTGTTTGCAGTCTGGCAATGCAGGTGAGCCCCTTGGCACAGACCCCTGAGCCTCTAAGGCTCCTAAGCTGGCACCCAAATAATCAGAAATGGAAGTGAAAGGAGGTTCCTGTGTGCTGCAGAGCAGAGGGGAGCGCCCTGCTCAATCCCCTGCTCCTCAGAGCTGCACCTCTCTCTTGAGGGCTGAAGGTTTGAGTGACCTTGGCTTTGTCCGGGGTTGCTCAAGCCCTGTCCCAAGAGCCACATTGCCCCAAGGCACTTGCACAAGTGCTAAGCTGCTGTTTTCCTTGGAGGTCACCCTGCAAAGCTCCTGAAACTTTGAGCTGCTGATAAAACAAGCCCACAAACCACCGACTGCACTGGGGCTGAAATCAGAGAATTGAAATCAGAAGATTGTCCCTCACTCTGCAAACACAGCCTGGCTCCAGAGGCTGCCCCTCTCCTCCCACCCTGCAGCCACATTCTAGTGGAAACTCCAGGAGGAGAAGGATTTGAACATTCTTCTGTGCAAGTCACAGCCACACAACCAGCAGAGTGTCCCCTGTACCAGAGGAGGTTTAGATTTTTCCCAATATTCAGGTTAAGCTGGATATTGGGAAAAATTTCTTCACAGCATTGGAACAGGCTGTCCAGGGCAGTGGTGGAGTCACCACCCCTGCAGGGATTTAAAAGATGGGACAGCTGGGAACATGGGGACATAGTGGTGGCCTTGGCAGTGCTGAGGGAACAGTTGGGCTCCACGAGGTCTTTCCCAACATCAACATCTCACTGATTCCATTGTGCTGCACAACAGCAAGACAAAGTCAGGGGATGTGTCACCTTTAATTCTGCCTGTGATGAAGAGGAATCCATCCTTGTCGTGCTTGCCCAGGTCCCCTGAGTGCAGCCAGCCATCCTGATCGATGGCTTCTCTGGTTTTGTCCTCCATGTTCAGGTAGCCCATGAAGACATGCCTGCCTGAGAAGCAGATCTCCCCAATGCCATCCACGTCTGGTTTATGGATCAGGGTGTAGCACCCTGACAGCTCCTTCCCACAGCTGAAACACAGCACAGAGCAAGGATTAATTTATTTTAAACCAAATTCAAGCGGAAGTTACAGCAGCAGCTCTCAAGCTGAAGGGTTTGAACAAAGCCCAGCAGCTTTTTAGCACAAGAGCTCCAGCAAAGAGCTTTAAAGGCATCCGCTCATGTGAGGACAGCTGCAGCAAGAGTTGTTATTGCAGAGATCAGTGCTCACACACCTGCTGGTTTGCACTCATTGTTCTCAACACCTGAGTTTGGAATGAGCAGATTTATGTCCTTGGCAGCAAACTTTCACTGTGCAGACTGAACAAGCTGCTCAAAGACACCCTGCACCCTTCAGTCATTTGCCACAAAAGCAAAGGGTAAGTTTGAGTTACCAACTTTTCCTTCATCCCACCAGCCCCTCACTTCTTCCCCAGCTCCCACAGAACCCAGCCAGGGTAAATTCCCATATCACCTGTGACGTGGCTCCCCAGTGGCAGCAGGGCTGTGGGGATGAGCTGCAGCAGCAGAGATGGACGTGCCAGAGGCAGAACCCTGTGTGCTCACCTGCCGAGCTTGAAGGCGTGAGGTAGGGAGATGGTGTGGGGCCCAGAGCTCTCACTCATCCCATAGAGCTCCAGCACAGGAATGTTCAGGCTCAGGAAGAACTCCAGGGTCTCTCTGGTGATGGGAGCAGCCCCTGTGTAGCACTTGGTGCAGCGGTCCAGCCCGATGGCCTTGCGCACCTTCCTGTACACCAACTGCCTGGCCACGCGGAAATTCACCGGCTCCTCCAAGCGCCTGCACCAGGACAGTGACAGTTACAACTCCTCCCCTTCCTCCTTCCATCTTCATCCTTCTTCAGTTCATAAAAAATATACAACTCCTCCCTCTCTTCCTTTTACCTTCATCATACTTCAGTTCATTCCATAAAATAATGGATTATTTCCCCCCTCCAGCCCTTGCTGCTCCCCTCGAGTCCAAGTTACATTGGTCTAATGTCATGGACACATTTTATGAAAAATCCTTTCATTAGGATCTTTTCTCCCGAGAAGCTTCAGCTTCTCCATGTTTTACTGCTTTGGAATGTGATTTGGAGAACTGTTTACCCAGCATGTGAAATTGTTTTTACTTGATGACCAATGACAGCCACCTATGTCAAAGCTGTGAGCAGTCACAAGATTTTATTATCATTCCACTCCTTTCTATTCCTTGCTAGCCCTCTGATGAAATCCTTCTCTTCTATTCTTTTAGTATAGTTTTAATATATCATTTTCTTTTCATATAATCTATATCATAAAATAATAAATCAGCCTTCTGAAACATGGAGTCAAGATTCTCATCTCTTCCCTCGTCCTGGGACCCCTGTGAACACCACTACAGTCACATGAGATAGAATCCTGGATGGAATATAACCCCTGCAAGGAATAAAATCCCTGATCTGACAGGAAGATTCTCCTAAAACTCATCAGCATCCCTGAGATGTAGCTCATAATTACCCATGCATCTTCTTGAGGTTGGTCTGCAGCCCCACTCCCTTGGCCCATGCTGCCACTTTCCGTCGGACCGCTGAGGCTTTCATGCCCACAGATTTCATTTTCTCTTCCATTTTTTCCCAGACACGAGGAACCCCCAAAAAAGCAGTTGGCCTCACTTCTCGCAGGGTCTCCACCAAGCTGCCCTGAGAAAAGCAGGATTTAATGCAGTTTTTAGAAGTGATTCACTGCAGACTTCAGGTCAGTACTGGTCACTAGCAAAAACTTGGGAGTCTGCTGTGAGTTTTGAGGAATTGTTTGTTTTGCAGCACCACCAAGAGAAGGGAACCCCTGAGGCATTCCAGTGGGAACAGTGAAGGGAGCAAGGGTCAATGCTTCCAGTGCCAGCACTGACACAAGAGTCCTTTACTCAGGACTCAGATTTAGCTGGGGCCATGGTGCAATGTGAGCAGAGCAAACACAAGGCTGTTGCTCAACCAGTTCTTGATGTGGCACCAGGTGTCAGGTAAGAACTCAGCAGATCCCAGTTGCGAAGTGCTGGGTCAGCTTCTCCCAGTTTGTGACTGAGTCACAAGGTCAGGCTGCAGTCAAACCAACAGGGGCAGCTGGTCAGTGGGCAAAGTAAACCCAGTTAGGAAAGCTGAGAGAACCACAGGATAACACAGCTTGTTTCAACCACCTGTGGGAATCCATAAATCAGAAGGTTTCGGGAAAGCTGCAAAAGGCAGGCCTCAGAGACAGCAGAACTGTGATTGGAGCTAAGCAGCAGCCATGACATAGGTCAGCAGAAAAATTATGTAAAATGTAGAAAAGCAAAGACAAATAGAACAATGGTCTGTGTATTAACGCTTGTCTAGAATAACTCTCTAAGCTACAGAAAAGTTTATCTAACAAGATATTAGGAAGTTTGAAGCTTAATAATGGAGCTCTGTGCATTGTGTTTGAAGGCTTACAAGCAGGTATTGTATTCCAAATAAGCAAGCATTGTTTAACCAAAGGTACCTGTGCTTATAGTGGTTGGATAGAACTGCTGTCAATGTGCTTTTGCTTTGTGTGATTGGTCAAAAAACCTTATAAAGTGAGTTGTAACATTAAGTTCTTGGTCTGCTGCCTGAGATGTGAGCTGGTGGCATCTTCCCATTGTCATAACCATGTAATGAGACTGATGCTGGAAAATAAAACAGCTCAAAGCACATTCCCAGCAGCCCCGTCCCATTGGTGATTTGTACAGAGACCCCGGATGGCGACAGCACCCACCCCAGCTCAAGCTGATAGATGAGTGTAAGTTTATTATCTTATTTTTTTTTACCTTCAATGCATCTGGTTGGGCAAAGTAAACTTGCACTCCGAGGGTCATGGCTGCCCAGATGTCACACATCTGTGCAGCAATGTGGCTGAGGGGCAGGTAGCTGACCACCTCCTCCTGCTTCTCCCGGGCATCTCGCAGCATGATGAAGCGCGCGGCCACCGCCGCCGTCCACGTCAGCTGCAACAGGAACCACAGGGGCTTCAGAGAGGGACAGCACAGAACACACAAAGCACAGCTCAGCTCCAGCGTCCTGGGAGCTCAGCAGCAGCACTTGGCTGGTTCAGGGGCAGCAGAGACTGAGGGGAGGCTCCTCGGGGGCTGCAGCTCCTCCCCAGGGCAGGCACAGGGGCAGGGGCTGAGCTCTGCTCTGGGACAGGGACAGGAGCCCAGCAAGGGCTGGAGCTGTGCCAGGGCTGGGCATGGAGCTCAGGGCAAGGTTCTGCCCCCTGAGGCTGCTGGGCACTGCCCAGGCTCCCCAGGGAATGGTGCCAAGGCTGCCAGAGCTCCAGGAGCTCCCAGGGCTGCTCAGGGTGGGGTTCTTGGGGTGGCTGTGCAGGGGCTGCACTGATGTCCCTGTCTGTCACCGTCACATTTTCTTAAAAATCTTTTTGCCCAGGATCTTCTCCTGGGAAGCTGAGCAGACTCAGAGAAAAATTAAAACAATAATTATCTGATTTGCTTCTCCTGTGTTTTGCTGCTTTGGAATGCGTTTGGACGTCATTTACCAACAGGTGATTGTTTCATTGCTTTCATGTGAATTCTTTCTGCTTAATGACCAATCAGTGCCAAGCTAAGAGTCATGAGTTTTTCTGTAGTATCTTTTTAGCCTTCTGCCTGTATCCTTTCTGTATTCTTTAGTATAGTATTCTTTAATATAATATAGTATCATAAAAGAATAAATTAAATTCATATAATAATATTGTTATCAATTAATAGTATTATTAATAAAATATTATAAACATCTATATAAATAATATAATTTCTATAAATACACTATATAAAATAAAAATAGTCATAATTTATTAATAGTTCCTAAATAGATATATGAATATATAAATAACATGTAAACACTATAAATATTACTATTATTAATATTATTAATTATTTATATTGGTGTATAAAGTAATTAAATAAAATAATAAGTTAAAATTCTTCTAAGAACATGGAGTCAGATGCATCATTCCCTCCATCTGGGAACCCCGCAAATACAACACCTGAGGGTCCCTCCCAGCTCAGGATGCTCTCCCTGAGCACCCCTGGGGTGGCCCTGGGCACTCACGTTGTCGTGGCTGAGCATGACCCCCTTGGGCTGGCCCGTGGTGCCCGAGGTGTAGATGAGGGTGCAGCACTGGTTGGGTTTCTGGGTGGCGATGACCTCGCGGAGCTGCTCGTCCAGCACGTCCTTGCCCAGCTCCATGAACTCCCTCCACTGCAGGGAACAGAACAGCTCAGCCCCTTTGTGAGGCATCACCCACAGGAACAATGGAACTCTTTGTTAGAGCCGAAATGAGGGATGTGGGACTCCAGGTGGCTCTTCAAACTGCAGTTTAATACTCCAAGACGTTCCAGCAGGCCAGGGTTGTGGGGGATAGAGCCTGTGCCCGCAGCTGTAAGCCCCAGCTGCAGGCAGGCCTGGAGACCACATCCCTCATTCAGGCTCTTACTAATGGTGTCCCACGTTGGGCGCCACTGTAACAGCCGAAATGAGGGATGTGGGACTCCAGACTGCTCTCCAAAATGCAGTTTATTCCATCCAAGACATTACAGCAGTCCAGGATCATGGGTGACAGAGCCTGTGCCCACAGCTGTCAGCTCCAGCTGCAGGCAGGCCTGGAGACCCTTTGGTTTTGGTTACAACGCATTATATACTTTTCTTTTGGTTACATTGCATTCTATACTTTTCTTTGCTGAGTATCTTAATACAGCAGAACCAATCTATACCTTAACTATTATCTATAGCCTATCATAACTACTATAATTACCATATTCATGTTACTGTTCTCCAATCACTAAAAGTTAGTACATTACAGTTTAAGCTAGAAGTTGTTTTTCAGTTTTCTTGCAGTGGAAAATTCTGAGACCTTTTTTCTACTTGCAATATTTGCTGACTGGTTTGCCTGTGCTGTCTTTCTGCTTGGTAAAAACATCTTCTTGTTTGAGGTGGGTTTATCCTTTGCTCTAAGCCATAAAAACCCCTTCTAACTAACACACCTTTGCCTCCTTGATTATCCAGTAGGACTGGCTCAGCAATTCTTTTCTTCTATAGCAAAACTTGCTTTCATTTCTATTCTTTCTTCAGATTCTACATCCAAAAATCTTTCTGCTCTGAGACTTTCTTGCCAAACTTTCATCCTTCCCAACAACCCTTTGCTACACACCAAGAGAAGGAAGCTGTTCTCCCTGTCCAGACCCCTGGAAGAGGCTGTGAACCCACACTGGCACCCAAAAGTGTTTCCTGGCTGACACAGGGAGAAGCAGAAAGGAGCCAGACCCACCCCCAGCAGCTTTACAGCTCTGTAGCAACTCCCTGGAGTAACTGTGGGGCTCAAGGTGTCTGGCAAAGCTCAGTAAGCTCACAGCTCCCTTACAACATGGATTATCCAGGTTGCACAACAGCAGACACCTCCTGCCCACCAAAGCCAACACCAGCTCAGGGGATCACAGTCACAGAACCCCAGGCTGGTTGGGCTTGGAAGGGACCTTAAAGATCATCTCATCCCCAAGGCCCTGCCATGGACAGGGATGTCACCACCAGATGTTCAAGGCCCCAGGGCAGGTGACAGGTACTTGCAGCCATCAGCTGAACAGAACCAGCACTAAGGTGTGAAGAAACCCAGGACTTACCGAGTACAGTTTTGGTCTCTTCTCTTTGATCTCCTCCCCATACTGGACAATGGCCTTCAGATGAGGTAGTCTGTGTTCAATCTGTGTAAAAAAGGAGATTTTTGAGAAGGAGCAAATACTGCTTGTCCCTTTTAGACCTCTGTAACCCCATTTAGCACGCTCCTCAGATTTGCCACTTTATGTAAAGCCAAGAGAATCCCATCTGTGCTCCTAAAGAATGGGTTTGCCTCACCAGAAACAGTCATAATTTGAGCTGGGATGGTGCCAGACAACATAGAGGATGCTCAGTTGTTCATTTTGGCTTCTTCCATTTTAAGCCCAAAGCTTTTAAGAAGTGAAAGCACCACTTAACCTCTTGTGAGACACAGTGCCAGTGCCAGCTCACCTGGCTGGAGCAGGGAGCACACCAAGGAATTCACCTCTGCTCTCAGACCCAGCACTCCCCTCCCACAGCATTTTACCCTCCCACATCTGTCAACAGGTTGCTGTAACCCCCAGCCATTTAAAAAACATCATTACTTCTAAGATTTTCTGCAGCTGTTTATGGTTTTCCACCACTATGATGTTGGCACTGCAGTTCTCTGCTACATAATGACAGGCATCAGGAGAGTTTGTAGTGTAGATCCCAACAGCAAATCCCCTGGAAAAGGGAAAAAACAGAACAGAAAAGCAAAATAGAGTTAGAGGACAAGCAGAGTTGCTGGCAGATTTCAGAGAAAAACTTTAAAAACAATATCTCATAAAATGACAACAAAAAGGGGACAGCTTAATTCCAAGAGGAAAGCTTCTGTTCTGGGGCATGGGAAATGTCAAAAGTGGAGCAAGGGAGCAAAATATCTCATGTGGAAGGCAGATATCACAATCCAGCCATGGGATTCTCTGGCATTTCCTTAATCACTGTGTACATAAGAATGCTTTTGGATTAACCTACTGGTCATCTTATTTTGAGAGAAACAGATGGCTAAAACAAAAAGTATTTCATTTTTGTCTCATTAATTCATTATGAAATAGTACAGCTTCTATCTACCTTTATTAAATCCAAGTATAAGCAATTGGATTTGGGGTGTTTTTTGTTTGTTTTACTGAGGTTTTGATCAAAATCTGCTCCTCATGTGAATGCTGCAGTCACTCTCTGCCTGCCAAAGCAAAATGCATGGCAAGAAACAAGAGTCTTACCCTGCAAGGATAGCTCCAATGTCAGCAATGAACCACTCAGCAGAATTGAATCCCAGGATGCCCACTCCATGGAAACGCTCCAGCCCCAGCTGTAAACAAGAGATGGCATTACAGCAACCTGCCTTCTCCTCTGGCCAGAGCTCAGGGAGCATCTGAGATCTCTGCTGTGAGCACAGCACTGAGGGAACAGCTCGTGGTCTTACACTGAATAACCCCCAGGAGCCAGGATGGAACCAGTGAAAGTTTCACAGCACTGTGCCACTGTAAGTGGGCAGGAAAACAGGGATTTGCTGAGCTGTGCCCTTGGAAAGAGAGGCTCACTAACAGGAATTCACTCACAGGAATATCAACCTGCACTCCAAGGAGTTCCTGCCTTGGGCTGGGAATGAGGAGGTGAGAGGTGAAGTCAGACAACACCTCCTGGGACATTTGGGACAAGTTGGGAATGGCAGATATCAATAATGGCCAGAGCAACAAGCTCCAGTGGTGTCGGAATTCAGGACATCCCCCTGGCTGTCCTGGACTGCCGAGACCCTGCCAGGGGGCTCAGAGACCCTGGCACAGAGCCCCAAACACCTGTGGGTTTGATTATGACCTGTGGAGCAAATTACCAGCCTTGTATGAAGATCTGCAAGCCACAACAGTTTAAGTAGAATGACAGTGAAGTTATCATGGGGTGAAAAAACAGATTTTTGGGGTTTTTAGAACAGGGGTTCAGGGGGTAAGATGGAGGACTCTGGGTGTGTCCAGCCTTTCTCCTTCTTGTTCTTGTCCTCCATCTTCTGCTGTGATGTTGGCACTTAGAGATTGGTTTAGAGTAGAAGCTCACTGTCTAACACAGGTGATGGGTATTGGGAAGTTGTGGTAAATATTGTACACATAGTTTTTAGTATAAAAAGGTAACACCACCCCGGGGGTGGCCAGTGTGCCTCTGTCTTGCTAAGCAAATCTCAGCTGGACAGGAGAAAGAATTTTATAGATAAGATACAATGAACAGCCTTGAGACTGAGAACTGAAGAGCTCTGACTCCTTCTTCAAGTGCCAGGCTGAGAAAATAAACTTTCTAACACATCTCGGGGTCATCTCTGCTTCTCTGAGCAGCAGAAGTCCCGAGACAGTGGCAGTCACACTTGGCTATGAAATTCCAGCTCTTGGAGTCCCAGTCTTTAACTGCCTCAGCCAGACTCTGGTTTTGTCCCAGAGTGGGAGATCCCAGCGCAGGAGTAAAACCAGGCTGGCCTTAACTTGAAGAGGTAAGACTTGATCCCAACAGTAAAAACAGGTAGTGTTGGTTTTTGTCTCCAAATCCTCTAATCCCAGTAGCACCAGCAAAAGGCTGGGCCACATGAGACATTTAAGTCTGGCTTGTAAGATCCCTTTTTTTCTTAGAAAAATGAACCTTTCCAAGGCTCTGGAGGGGCAGTGTCCAGGTTTGCCATAAACCTCAAATACTTCACTTGAAATGTTTCCTTACATGCTTTTTTTCTTGGTTAAATGTGGAAGCAACTGTCAAAAAAATGAAATACCAAGGTGTCCATAGCATGTTCAGGTGCTTCCCTGTCACTGTAAGATTCATCTGCACTCAAGGAATTTGCAGATTTAAGATAGTGGTGGAATGGCTGCAGTCAAGTCTATCTAAGTGAATGAACATTAAATTTGACCTCGTTTTGTTTTGACACAGTGGTAGGAATAGGAAGAACAGTTTCAAATTAAAAGAAGAGATATTTACATCAGATATTGGGCAGGAAATGTTCCCTGGCAGGGTGGGCAGGCCCTGGCACAGCTGGGGCTGCCCCTGGATCCCTGGCAGTGCCCAAGGCCAGGCTGGGCAGGGCTGGGACAGTGGGAGGTGTCCCTGCCATGGCAGGGGTGGCACTGGGTGGGCTTTAAGACCCCTCCAAACCCAAACCATGCTGTTTTTAGGATTCTGTGAATATGCCAAAGAGAACTCAACAAACTCTTACCTTCAGAAAGCTTTTGGCTGCTTTCCAGCACTCATCATAGTACATCCTATACGTCAGCTTTATCCATTTGCCATTTTTTTTGGATGCAAGGGCATAATAGTCACTGTATTTGTTGACACTTTCCTCCAAGAGCTGGTGCACAGTCTTTGGGGCCTCGCTGCCAGGGCCATGCTCTTCCATCCTCAGCTTGACCTCTCCATCACGACGTGTTGTCCACATACTGGAGCCAGGAGAGGAGGAGGCTGCTTTGAAAGGAAAGTGTTCAGCATTTACAAATTTCCTGCTGCCATAACAGCAATAGGAATGGAAGTCTCAAGCATATGAAAGCAAATGTTGTTACACCCCCTCCCACACCCCTTTTTTGACCCTTTCTTTGTGGCAATTTTGCCATGTGAGCCTCAGTATTTTAGACTAGAAGCCTCTAGAGGACTTTCAAATTTTGTTAAACATTTCCCACTTACATCCCCTCTAACCTGCTCTGCTGCCCTAGGGCTCTTGTACTGGTAAGGTGAAAGTTTCCTGCATCTTATACTCTGCTATTTTTAATTTTTTCTTTTAAGGAGGACTGAAAGCAGGACACTGGTACCTGGCAGATGAGCACTGGCACTGCCTATTTAAACCCTGAAGCACAGCTGTGCTTTAAAGTCTGAGTTCCAGACACTCCTGCACAACCCACCCTGCAATCTGAGTTGCTTCTTCCATTGTCACAGTTTGACAAATCCCTCTCTCATTGCAATAATAATTTCAGGCACCCCACAGTCCCCAAATTTCCATGCACTCACCTTTGGGACCAAGTGAGTTCACCTGATATTCCTCAATCTTGGAATCTGCCCCTGGCTCGCTGTTGTGTGGCTCAGCAGTTCTGCAAGGCAAAAGGAATTATCCCTGGATGAGAGCACTGAGGGCTGTCTGCCACAGGCAGGTTGGCTCCATCCCTTAATGTCACTCAGTCCTTGGATGTCACAGCGATTCCTGATGTTCTGCAGGTGACTTTATTAATCCACTGTCCTGCATGGCCCCAGCAATGGAACAGCTCCCTCAGAATGTGCAGGCTCTGCCTGTGCTGGTTTTGAACACATGAGCATTGTCCTAATTGCAGCTTTCATTGCAGACAAGCTGCAGAAGAATGCATAAACATCATCCTAAAACCAGCCATAATTTAATTCCTGAAGGCTGCTCCAGGTGCCTGGAATAAAGAGTCTGCAGCTGGGAGGAGGAGGAGGAGGAGGGGGGGCCGGAAGGGACACTTGGGTCTGGAGCTCATCTCCTGTTTGCAATATGTGAGTCCAGCCACAGGGGAGGCCCTGGGGACACTCTGCAGTCACCCCATGGGGAAACCCACAGAGATTTCCTGTAAAAGAGCAGGAAATTGATTCAACAGGAAATCTTGTTCTTAGGTATTCCTATTAAAACCAGGGCTCCCACCAGATGCTTGGGAAGAAACAGAAACAGGCTCATCCCCATGTGCTCCAGCCACTCCTCCCAGCTGAGCTGTCCTTTCACTTTCAGCCCTGCAGGAGCTGGTGAAGCACCACTTGCCTGCTTGCAAAACTGTGCTTACTCCATCCCTTTCCAAGCTGGACTGTCTCACAGCCCTCATGAGGAGGGCAAGGGATAACCAAGGCTCATGTCCCACTTGAGAGCAGGAGCTGGAAGCCAGACCCAGTGAGATTTGGGAATCCCACCCTCCAAGCAGGCAGCTGCTGCTTTGTTCCCTGCCCTGGGCAATGCCCTGCCAGGACCATTGATGTGTGAGCTTTAGCTGAGTTAAGGTTCCACTGCAGAGACCCAAAGTTTCCATCCTGCCTGGCCCTACCAGGCCCTTTGCCTCAGCCCATCACTCATTGTTGTTCCTCCAGGCCGGTGTTTTCCCTTCTCAACAGCAGCACCTGCAGCACCAAGCCCAGGCTCTTCCAGAAGGGCCCTGACATCACAATAACCCCAAACCCTGCAGGGACAGCTCTGGGGCACAAAGGAGCCCTGACTCTGCCCATCACAGTCACACTGCTCACAGCTGAGAGCTCTTCTGGGCCCACACAAACCCCTCAGCCCCAGCCAGGCAGGGCTCCCACCAAGTCCCACCTTTATTTTCTTTCTACCAGGCCAGAGACAAGACAACCAGCACAGGCACTGTGTGAATTGCAGGGTAAGGGGAAAATCTCTTCCCTCCAATCTACATTTATTCTGAATTTCTAGGGAACACACAACTATGACTGCTTTGGGCATATGAGGAGGTTCAAGGCTCAGGGAAGATGTGACATGGCTGATCACATGTCCTGTTCTAAAGCAGAACTGCTTCTCTGAACTAATCTGCAGGCCAGCAACCAGGGCTGAGTAAATAATTTCTTTATTTCCCCCAAGGGGATTATGAGATGTTCCCATCTCCGTGTTCCCTCCTCATTACTGAGAACATTTTTCAGCACAAATTAATCCTCAGTTGCAATAGTTCTGCACCATTTCTCCACCAGCTTTTATGATCAAAGCATGCAAATGACCCAGTAATATGAGCAGAAAAGCCCCAGCTATTTCCCTCACAGTCAATCAAGTCAGCTTTGTCTCCCCCTTACAACATGTAGCTCAATGCAACCCCAAAAAATTTGGGTAAAGAGGTTTTAATCAGCTAGATCTCATTATGCTGTGGTGAGATACAGCCCCTAATCTGCTCTTTAGTCTGTAAATCTAAGCAGCCTCTTACCAGCAGGAGTTCGAGATCAGCGTAGGTACAGCACATGAGCTGTTCCCTGCGGAGGCAGGGCTCTTCCAAAATCATTTTAATTAATCAAAGTAAGCATGGTAGAATACAATTCTATACACACAGGTCACAACAGGGTAAATAAAACCCTAAATAGACAAATAATTCCCAAATAAAATCCTGAATGAGACCAACCTGGGTGAAGAGTTGAGCAGCACATCTTCCCCTGCCACCTCACAGCCGCCTTGAAGAGCTGAATTGCAATAAGCCACGGAGGAGACTGGTTCTGCAAGTGCCATCCTGGCGTCTGACTCACACAGCACTGTCCCTGCGAAAGAAAACACGCTGGAAAAATTCAAATACAGCCCCACGTCACAGCAAAGCAGCTCCACTGACGTGAGCCAGGCAACCCCAAAGAGGCTGCATTTGCACCAAATAACAGGAAATTCAGTGGGCAACAGGAAAAACAGTGGGCATTGCAAAACCCCGCAGCAGAACCAGACACCCACAGCTCCCCGAGAGCACCACGAGCCGAACCATCTCAATTCCACGCTGCTTTTGCCCCAAATGCTGTCCCAAAAGCTCGGCTTGCAGCACGCCCCGATCCCTGCAGGCTCACCGCGCATCGCCGGTCCCGCAGCCTCCCCTCCGCAGCCGCTCCGCACCGACGTGGAATATCCTTTATTTTTAAACTAGCGCCCAGGAGGCAGATCTGGAGCATCTTATGTCATGTGCTGCTGCCTCGCAATTGGAAGCGGCTCGTCACCCCACACCGCCGCCTCTTAAGGAGGCTCTGGCCCCACACCCGCCCCGGCACACCGGGGATTTCGTGTCCCTCTGGGGGGACACCTCACATTCAGCCTGTTCACATCAAAATCAGCGTTTTGCAACTGTGTTTTTCTCTTTTTTTTTTTTTTTTTTTTTTTTGGTCCTCCCACGCTGCTTTCAGCACTTTGTCTTGGGGGATTTCATCGTTTTCTAAACGCTGATTTTATTTAAGGTTTACACTCATCAAAGGCCTTCGGTGCTTATGAGTCGCCAGGCTGAGCTTTAATTGTTTCAAGGGATTTCAAGCTGATTGGAGACGAATCCCATTATCCTTGATCTCTCTAAGAAGTGGATTTTAGGCTGCTATTTTGTACCTGCATTAGACAGACACGTTTAAATCGTGCAGTGCGAGGGGCATGTTCGCCTGCACGAGGAACAGGAAAGTCTTTTTATAAAAAAGTCTTTTATGTCATAAATCCGACCGAGCACGCTGCAGCCTCCTGCCTTTACCGGGAGGGGGAAGGCTCGGGGACGTCCCCCTTTCCGCTTACTCATCTGCACAAGGACACGTTGCTGCTCACGCCACGCTCCGCTACAGCCTGCGAGTCACCGCGCCAGAAATAGTTTAATTCACGAGCAGCGAGAGGGGGATGTCTGCGAAAAACCCAGCTCCGAAGCGCACGGATAAGCGGCAGGCGCTGCCGCACACCCGTGCTGGGCTGGAATACCACAGGGGTTCACTGGCAATGGGGGAAGATGGTGTTCGAGCCAAAGCCCCGTGCTCGGAGCAGCCACTGGGACCTGCCCGGAGCTGTTCCCTGCCCGGCCCGGAGCTCGTTCCCCTTGCCCGGAGCTGCTCCCCCTGCCCAGCCTGGAGCTGTTCCTTGCTCAGCCCAGAATTGGTTCCCCTGACCGGCACAGAGCTGCTCCCCATGTCCGGCCTGGAACTGGTTCCCCTGCCCGGAGCTGCTCCCCCTGCCCAGCCCGGAGCTGGTTCCCCATGCCCAGCCCAGAGCTGTTCCCCTGCCCGGGTCAGAGTTGTTCCCTGCCCAGCCTGGAGCTGCCCGGCCCGAAGCTCGTTCCCCTTGCCCAGCCCTGAGCTGCTCCCCCTGCCCGGCCCGGAGCTCGTTCCCCAGCTTGGAGCCGCTTCCCTTGCCCGGCCCAGAATTGGCTTCTCCTGCCTGGCCAAGAGCTCATTCCCCAGCCTGGCCTGGACCTGGTTCCCCTCCCCGACCTAGAGCTGCCCAGCCCGGCCCGGAGCTGCTCCTCTGCCCAGCCCTGAGCTGCTCCCCCTCCCCGGAGCTGGTTCCCCTGCCCGGAGCTGCTCCCCCTCCCCGGAGCTGGTTCCCCTGCCCCGGAGCTGCTCCCCCTCCCCGGAGCCTGGTTCCCCTGCCCAGCCCAGAGCAGCCCAAACCCACCCACAGTGCCCCCCTGGTCCCCAGGGCCTCTCTTGCCCAAGGACAACCCAAGAGGAGCCCAGGAGGGACGGATGGCAGCAGCTGCCATCACTCCTGAGCCCTTTTGCAAGGCTGCTCCCACTTTCCTTCCCAGCACCTCACAAGGAGGGGTTCAGGGCACCCCTGAGGGAGGCTTTGGCCTCTGCACTAATTACAGCATTTCTCTTGCCACCTGTGCCTTAGTGCAACAATGAATTTTCAAGGGAAAGGTGAGGTGTCCACTCCTGCTGTCAGGGAATTGTGGCATCCCAGAGTGGTTTGGGTGGGAAGGGACCTTAAAGCCCACCCAGTGCCACCCCTGCCATGGCAGGGACACCTCCCACTGTCCCAGGCTGCTCCCAGCCCTGTCCAGCCTGGCCTTGGGCACTGCCAGGGATCCAGGGGCAGCCCCAGCTGCTCTGGGCACCCTGTGCCAGGGCCTCACTGCCCTCACATGGAAGTACTCCCTACTAATACCTGATCTATCCTTGTCCTCTGGCAGTGGGAGCCATTCCCTGTGTCCTGGCACTCCAGCCCTTTCAAACAGTCTGTCTCTCATTTTCTTGCAGGCTCCTTTCAGGTCCTGGAATGCCACAGTAAGTTCACCCAAAGCTGAACAATCCCAGTTCTCTCACCCTTCCCTCGCAGCAGAGGTGTTCCATCCCTCTGTTCCATTTCCATGGAAGGCTTTCTGCCTCACCTTCAGGCACCCAAGAGGGAAAAGCTCTTCCAGTGGAGCCCACCCTGAGCTCTGCTCCCACTGTGCACAACCCGGGGTACACTCTCACACTGAGCTGAAGCGCAATCTGTGCAGCTTCCCAAACCAGACATGCATTTTATCCGACAAATTCAGGTTAGAAGAAATATTTCCCAATATATACAGAGCCTTCCTAGCTTTGCTCAGCCCTGCAGCTCGGGCCTTCCCTCCCTGATGCCGAGTTACAAACACAGCCGCCGCAAAACACACAACCTCCAGGGTTAGGAGGGAATGATCTTTAAGTTCCTTTCCAAGCCAAACCACGGCATGGTTCACCAGAGCCCGGTGTAACTCTTGGATACCAAATGTTCCCACCCCACATTGTTTCCTGAGCAATGAGCACACCATGTTGTGCCACAGCGTTCAGGAACACCGAGGACACACTCCCAAACAAAAACCTGCGGGAAGAAACCTCCCTGTTAATTACGCCTGTCTGAAGCCTTAAATCATTTAAATAAAAACGCCTTCTGCTTTGAGGGAGCACCTGACCCAGAAGAACTGGAAACGGGGTGTTTCTTTGGAAGCACTTCACTAACAAACCAAAATAAAGGTCTGAGTAAAGCGCAAACTTGTGGCAGTGAAGGGGGTAGGAGTGGAGTTTCCATTTCCAACAGGCTTTGGACACACCTTTACCTAAAACACACACAGAGCTCCAACAACGCCAATTCAAATTCAAATTACCGAGCGCGTTATCAGCCACTTGACATTTTCCAGCACGGCCCCACTCGGCTTCCTGTGTCGGATTTCTTTTAACCGGTAAAGGCACCACATCCGCTCTGCTCCTGTCCAGAGCAGCTCCAGGCGACTGCCACATCACCATCAAAACCGAAACTTGGGCCTTTTTGTTCCTTTGAAGAGTCACTAAGTGAGGAAACAAAAGCTGAGCGACTCACACTTCTTCCTCTCAGATAATCTCAGTTTTTAGGAGAGGCGGCGATAAAAACCTTCCACTAAAGGTTTTGTCACTGCCCTCAGGTGCTGGGCAGTGCCCCGTGCCCTCCCTGATGCTGGAGTGGAGAAAACAGGAGGAAAAGTAATTTCAGCCTCTGTTGGGATGATGAGTGACTGTCACCAGCGCAGACAGGCACCCGACTCTTTTCCACTTGCAGCTTTGCTGCCTTGTTTGCCTGTGCTATCTTTCTGCTTGGTAAAAACATCTTCTTGTTTGAGGCAGCTCTTCAAAATGCAGTTTATTCCATCCAAGAGGTTACAGCAGTCCAGGGTCATGGGTGACAGAGCTGTGCCTACAGCTGTCAGCTCCAGCTGCAGGCAGGCCTGGATACTCTTTGGTTTTGGTAACATTGCATTATATACTTTTCTTTTGGTTACAATGCATTATATACTTTTCTTTTGGTTACAACGCGTTATATACTTTTCTTTAGGTTACAACGCATTATATACTTTTCTTTTGGTTACAATGCATTATATACTTTTCTTTGTTGAGCATTTTAATACAGTAGAACCAATCTATACCTTAACTATTATCTATAGCCTATCATAACTACTATAATTACCATATTCATGTTCCTGTTCTCCAATCACTAAAAGTTAGTACATTACAGTTTAAGCTGGAAGTTGTTTTTCAGTTTTCTTGCAATAGAAAATTCTGAGGCCATAAAAACCCCTTCTAACTCACACACCCTTTGCCTCCTTGGTTAGCCAGGAAGACTGGCTCAGAAATTCTTTTCTTCTATACCTAAACTTGCTTCCATCTCCATTTCTTCATCAGACTCTACATTTAAAAATCTTTCTGCCAAGCACACATATCTGTGAGGCTTTCTTGTCAAACTTTCATCCTTCCCAACACGACTCCACCTTCAGAGCTGAGCTTTTGCCGCAGCAATCTGCCACTGACCATGGCTCGGTCAGCAGACAGCCACAGAGCTCTCCACTGCAGGCTCCTTGCTCCTCCAGGGATGTTTCTTTCAGGTGAATTCACCCAGTCGAGCTCCTCTTTCCTGAATTTCTGCACAGCAGGGAAAGGCCCAGCAGGAAAGCTCAGGGCTGTGGTTTCTGTGTTCCTGTACTCCTATAAAATCCCTGTATTTTCTGTACTCCTGTTTTCCTGCCGGCTGCCACACGCGGCTTTGTGTGCCCTGGGAGCACAGCGGGGCTGGGAGCCGGCACAGGAGCGTCCCGAGCATCCCAAACTTTCTGATCACGGGGTCACCCAGAGCATCCCAAACTTTCTGATCACCTCGTGGAGCACCCCAAAGTCACCTCTCGGAGCATTCCCACCCTTCAGGTCACTTCATGGAGCATCCTAAACTCTCAGGACACCTCAGAGCACCCCCAACTCTCAGACCCCAAAGTCACCTCTTGGAGCATTCCCACCTCTCAGGACACCTCAGAGCACTCCAAATCACTCCAAAGTCACCTCATGGAGCATCCCAAACTTTCTGATCACCTCTTGGAGCATTCCCACCTCTCAAGTCACTTCATGGAGCATCCCAAACTCTCAGGACACCTCATGGAGCATCCCAAACTCTCAGGACACCTCATGGAGCATCCCAAACTCTCAGGACACCTCATGGAGCATCCCAAGTTCTCAGGACCCCTCACGGTCCCTCACGATGGGCTCCTGGACAGCACAGGGGAAGGGACATCCCATCTCCTCAGATCACCTCCTGGGGGAAACTCTCTCCTCCAACGCACCCTGTGTTCATGTAACCAAAACCACCAAGAATTTCCCCCCTCGCTGTCCGCCCACCCACAAACGGGGCACCACCAGAAGCACCTGCCGGGCTGTAATCCCCACAGTGGGGGATCCAGCGGGCACCCCCACACTCCAGGAGCCGCTGGGGACACCCAGGGGGGCTGTGCGGAGCTGGGACCCCCGTCCCCCCCTCAGCCCCGGCCGGGTCGGGCTTTAGGACCGCGCGTTACCTGCGGGCCCGGCGGGAACGCGCGCGGCCCCTCAGCGGCTCCCGCGCGCCGCCGGGCGGCGCCTTTAACCGCGCTCCGCGAGGGGCGTGGCCAAACCCCCTCTTGCTCCGCCCACTCAGTGCTTTTGAAACACCCCATTGGGCAATATGGCGGTGGGCAGAGAGGAAGCCACGCCCCCCTGCGTTTGGGAGAGACGCATCGCCGCGCGATTGGAGGAGGCGGCTGTCAATAACAGATAGATCCCGCCCCCTCCCTCACCCCGGCGCGGGTTACCCGCGGTCAATGCCCGGCGCGGTATCCGGGACAGCGGGATTGAGCTGTTCTCGACACTGGGAATGGGCTGTGCTGGACACCGGGATTGGGCTGTGAGGGACACCGGGATTGGGCTGTGCTGGACACCGGGAATGGGCTGTGCCCAGCACTGGGAATGGGCTGTGAGGGACACCGGGAATGAGCTGTGCCCGACACCGGGAATGGGCTGTGCTCAACACCGGGAATGGGCTGTGCGGGACACCGGGAATGGGCTGTGCCGGACACCGGGATTGGGCTGTTCCTGACACCGGGATTGGGCTGTGCGGGACGCCGGGAATGGGCTGTGCCCAATACCGAGAATGGGCTGTTCTCAACACCGGGATTGGGCTGCGCCCAACACCGGGACTGAGGTATTCCCAGCACCGGGAATGTGTTGTTGACAACACCAGGAATGGGCTGTTCCCAACACCAGGAATAGGCTGTTCCCAGCACTGGGAATGGGCTGTGCAGGACACCGGGAATAGGCTGTTCCCAGCACTGGGAATGGGCTGTGCAGGACACCGGGAATGGGCTGTTCCCAGCACCGGGAATGGGCTGTGCCTGACGCCGGGACTGGGCTATTCTCAACACCAGGATTGGGCTGTTCCCAACACCAGGAATAGGCTGTTCCCAGCCCCGGGAATGGGCTGTTCCACCAGGAATGGGCTGTTCCACTGGGATTCAGACACCAGGAATCGGCTGTGCCCTACACCGAGATCTGGCTGTGCCCAACACCAGGGATGGGCTGTGTGGGACACCGGGACTGGGCTATTCCCAACACCGGGAATAGGCTGTTCCCAGCCCCAGGAATGTGCTGTTCCATTGGGATTGGGCTGTTCCCAACACCAGGAATGAGCTGTACTGGACACCTGGAGCCCCTGGGGAGATGTGGTGGTGTGGGGCAACCCAGCAGAAGTTTTTGTGGAAGGGAGGAAAATAGTCTGAAAATACTCTGACAAAATAGTCTGAATCCTTCTGAAAGCTGTTTATCCCCTAAAATAAGGTACGGTTAAGGTTAAGAAAGGTTAAAATAAAATAAAGTAAGGTTAAGGGCAAGATTCAATAGGACAAGAGGAAACAGCCTCAAGTTGTGCCAGGGGAGGTTTATGTTGGACATCAGGGAAAAATTCTTCAAGGAAAATCATAAATCATCGTAAATCATTGGAACAGGCTGTGGAGGGCAGTGGTGGAGTCACAATCCCTGGAAAAATTAAAAAAACACTTGGGAACATGGTTTTGTGATGAGCATGGGTTGAAAGTTGGATTTGATGGTCTTAGAGGTCCTTTCCAGCTTTAATGATTCTGTGAAAAAGATTTTCAAGGGGAAATTTTGGTCCCTTTGACCAAATGAAACAGGAGATGGTTCATGAAGAAGCTCTTGGGCCATTCTGGACAGGACAAGATGTAAAATGTGCTCCAACCACAGCTGGGGAGGAACAGTCCAACCTGGAGCAGAAATCTCTGGGGAAGAATCAAAGTGGGCTGTTAGATTTAGGGATATGGGGAGGAGCAGTGTGGGGCTGGCAGAGCACAGCCCTGAACAAACCAGCCGTGTTCTGTTTTCACAGAATTCACAGGATTTACACAATTCACACAATTCCAGAATCACTGGGTTGGAAGAGACCTCCAAGACCATCGAGTCCAACCCAGCCCCAACCCCTCAACTGAACCCTGGCACCCAGTGCCACATCCAGGCTTTGTTAAACACACCCAGGGATGGGGACTGCACCACCTCCCCGGGCAGAACATTCCAGAACTTTAGCACCCTTTCCATTAAAAACTGAAATTATGAATTTTTCCTAATATCCAACTTATATTTTTTCTTTATATCCTAATTAGGTTTTTCCTAATATCCTGCCTATAGGATAGGATCTCACCAACTTCCTAATATCCATCCTATATTTTTTTCCTATTATCCAACCTATATTTTTTCCCTAATATCCAACCTGTATTTCCCTTGGCACAGCTCGAGGCTGTGTGCTCTGGTTCTGTCAGTCCCTGGAGAAAGAGCCCAGCCCCAGCTGAGCACAGGCACCTTTCAGGAGCTGTGAGAGTGATGGGGGCACCCCTGAGTCTCCTTTTCTCCAGGCTGAGCACCCCCAGCTCCCTCAGCTGCTCCTCACAGGGTTTGTGTTCCAAAAAGATTCTTTTCCATCCAGCACAAGCCAAGGGCACAGCCAAGCAGCACCACCAGCACAAATTCTGGCTGTGATGTCCAGGCCCTCTTCATTATCAGAATCTGTGGCCTGGTGGCAGCTCCACCATCTCCTGCCCTCCCTGGGCCTTGCTTGTTTAAGCTGGAGTCCAACACTGCATGTTGATTCATTTGTTACTGTATTTTTAAGGGTTATGATCAGGTGGATCCATGTAACTGTTCTCAGTTTTTCCTGGCTGATAAAGCTGCAGAAAAGCCAGGATTTTGTTTATCCTGTTAGGAAAACAGCTGTAGCTGTGAAATGAATTATTCCTGCTATTTTCCTGGTGCAGACCAAGAATTCCAAGCCATTGGTTTTTTTTCCCTGTGAATTCTTCTCTGCCTCCTCCCACTCGCCCAGGGAGGGGAGGGTTTGGTTCACACCACTCCAGCTGATGAGCAAACCTAAGGAATATGTAATTGAGGCAGCTCCTGCCAGAAGGTCAGGCTGCAGCTGGGGGATATTGCAGCTGTAAAACAGCTCCAGCAGAGCAGGAGAGCAGGGCCAGGGCAGCCTCAGGAGCCCTGAGCTGTCCTCCAGCCCAGGCACCTCCAGTTCTTGCTGTTCTCCTGCACTCTGAGCCTTCCCTCGCAGCTCCTCAGCATTCCCACCTCTCCCCAGCTCCCTCACCTCCCTGCAGCCTCTCCAAGGTGGCTCCATCCTCACTCAGATGGTGAATTTATTCTGGAGAGCAAGACAAAACAACAGCCTGGAAGTTGGTGAGATCTGTAAAATTCAGCTTCCTGATCCTCATTCTCCAGCCTGCCCTGGTCCTCAGCCAGAACCTGACTTCATTCTCATTCAGATTGTCACAGACATCTTTTCATGAAAAATCCTTTCATTAGGATTTTTCCTCCTGAGAAGCTGAGAGGCCTCAGGAACAAAATGTAAGCAATGGTTATCTGCTGCTGTGGAATGCAACAGGTGCATCTGGGATTGGCTCATGGGGTTGTTTCTAATTAATGGACAATCACAGTCAGCTGGCTCAGACTCTCTGTCCAAGCCACAAACCTTTGTTATCATTCCTTCCTATTCTATTCTCAGCCAGCCTTCTGATGAAATCCTTTTCTTCTATTCTTTTAGTATAGTTTTAATATAATATGCATCATAAAATAATAAATCAAGCCTTCTGAAATAATGGAGTCAGAGTTACGTCTCTCCCCTCATCCTCAGACCCCTGTGAACCTTGTCACACAGATGGTGAATTTATTTTGAAGAGCAAGACAAAACAACAGCCTGGAAGTTGGTGAGATCTGTAAAAATTCAGCTTCCTGATCCTCATTCTCCAGCCTGCCCTGGTCCTCAGCCAGGATCTGGCTTTATTCTCATTCAGATGGTGAATTTATTTTGAAGAGAGCAGCCTGGAAGTTGGTGAGATCTGTAAAATTCAGATTTCTGACCCTCATACTCCAGCCTGCCCTGGTTCTCAGCCAGGCCCTGCTGTGCTGACAAGGGGAATGTCATTCCCAGTGAAGCATGGAGGGCTCCAGGGGCACAGCCCAAAGGTTAACTCAAGAGGCAGGAGTCACCAGATCTATTTTTGGCCATTCCCTGAGCCAACAGATTACCTGGGGTGAGCTGGGGTTTATGTGCTGCCCATGTCCTTGTCCATCAAACCAAGGTTGCATCACTCCCAGGGTAAATCCTGTGCTGTTTGCTCATCCCCTGCTGGTTCTGGGGCCAAAGGGGACCAGGCTGGTGGTGAAGAGCAGGGATGGGCACAGGTGGTGCTCAGACACCCCTGCCCTGGGCAGGAGAGGGGCTGATAGCTCAGAGTTGCTATTGATTGGTGATAACACAGCACAGCCCTTTATAAACAACCAGGGGGCTGTTGGGCTTGGAATAGCAAATGCACCAGGGTGGCCTCTGCTCAAACAGCTCCGGTGCTGGCTCTGTGTTTGCCAGGATTAACCCTTGTGGAGCCACTGGGCTCTTGTTTCCTGAGGAACAGGAGCAGGGTGGCCCCAGCAGCTCCAGGACCAGGAGAGGCTGGGGGTGAGCCAGTGGAGAGAAACTCTGCAGAGAAACACCTGGGAGGGAATTACAGCCCTGGAGGGACAATGGGACCCTGGGGGCATTGGGAAGAGTGTGGCCAGCAGGACAGGAGGGATCCTGCCCTTGGTCCTGGTGAGGAACATCTGGAGCAGTGTCCAGTTCTGGCTCCATGGTTCAAGAAAGACAAGGAGCTGCTGGAGAGGATCCAGTGAAACCACAAAGATGATGAGGAGTCTGGAGCATCTCTGTGATGAGGAGGGACTGTGGGAGCTGGGCCTGGTTAGCCCAGAGAAGAGAGGGCTGAGAGAGAATTCACAGGATGCACAGAATGCACAGAATCACCGGGTTGGAAGAGACCTCCAAGATCGAGTCCAACCCAGCCCCAACAGCTCAACTGAACCCTGGCACCCAGTGCCACATCCAGGCTTTGTTAAACACACCCAGGGATGGGGACTGCAACACCTCCCCGGGCAGCCATTCCAGAACTTTATCACCCTTTCTGTAAAAACTTTTTTCCTGATATCCAACCTATATTTCCCTTGACTCAGCTTGATAGGATCCCATAAATTCTATATAAATATATAAATAATAATTTAGTTTGTGATGGACACAAACTAAAACACAAGACAGACACCTCAACATGAAAAAAAACTTCTTTACCTTGAGGGTGACCAAGCTGCCCATAGAGGATGTGGACTCTCCCTCTCTGGAGACATCCCAAACCCCCCTGGATGTGTCCCTGTGTCACCTCCAGGTCATTTGGGGTATTGTGGTATTTATATTATATGGTTTTGTCTCCAGAAAGTAATGTTAATGAATGAAAATGTGTAGAAAAAGTAAACTGAAATATAAGGAGTGCAACAGGGAGGAGGTAAGATAGGAAATGGAGTTTATTGTATGGACCTGTAGTTGCAGTTATCTCTGTCTCTTGCCTGTCTGTATTATTTTCTTCCCTGCTTTGGTGAAAAAATGCTGCAAAATAATAGAATATCTCATTAAATCCTATGTCATCCATGTATCCCTCGTGCAATGCAAAATTTAAACTATGGCAATAGAGTGGAAAATGGAATATTTCATTGTCTCCATGTACCTAAATAAGACATTACACAAACTAATTTCTTTCCTTATTACTTAATATGGGTTTGAATCTGAATTTATTACATAAAAGCACTTAATTAGAAGCCCAATGTCTCTCTTTCCTCGGTGAGCCTGCCTTGGCTGGATTGCCACTCCTCGTGCCACAAGATCAGGAGACAGGAGGTGGCCGCAGGTTCAGCAGCCTCAAGCTCTGCTGATAACACAGCCTGGACCTCGATGGGAGGACCAAAACCTCCAACGTTTTGTTCCTGCTGGGAAATCTGCAGTGAGAACACACACAGAGCCTTCAGCTCACGGTCCTGGGTGAGTTACAGCACTGTCTGGGCTGCCTGTGCGGGAATCTTACAGATTTTCACCTCTGTGATTAAAGTCACTTTTTCTGAACTGTATTCACACTCCTGGGGGGTTTAAAAGATGTGGAGATGTGGCACTTAGGGACAAGGTTTAGTTGGGGCTGGCAGTGTTAGATTATTTGCTTTGGTGATTTTAACAGTCATTTCTAACTTAAATAATTCCATGATGCCTTCATGTTTCTGCCTCCCCTTGACATTTCCAGGTATTTCACATGCCAAAGGCAGAGGGAGATGCCAGCAGGGACAGAGCTGTCCTCACAAGAGAAGTGTTGGATTGTGCCCTTTCCTGACTTAGAGATGGGGTAACTGAGAGGTGTTTTAAAAACTTCTATTCTTCCATTGAAAATGTGAAGATGGGAAGGATGTGAAGGATGAGACAATATAGATATTATAATTCACCCTATATTTTATATTATATATATATATTCAGTCATGTATTATAATTCAAAATTTCTAATTCTATTTCTCTCTCAGCAATGCCTGTCTTATTCTATAACATTTCTAAGTTAACATTTCTTATCTCAAAATTTACATACAAATGCATACTATGTAAACCTTCTATTAAGCTTTGAAAATTCTCTACAAATTCATTTCCCACAAAGAAGAACATCAGGGTAAGAGGCCCAGGATAAATTCAGATTTATCTGGGGCTGTGATATTCCAGATTTGTGCATGTCACACCACATCACTGAGGGTAGGAACTCTGGTGCACAGGTTTGGTAGTGACACATGGGCTGGCTGCTTCTTCTTTGCCTCAGCCACAGATTTTCTGTGCCCTAAGAACATCACCCCAATGAAATTTCCATTTGCAGGTTCTTTCCTTTCCTACCATCATCTCTTCGTGCAGCTGTGGACACAGAGAGTGGAAATTTCTTCTTCAGCTGAACAGAACCAGCCCTGTCTGCCCATCTGAATTACCCAACACAGGTTACATAATTTTCACTTTTATCACCAGCCCTGGCACTGGATCTGGGAGCTATTCTGGGCTAGGACTGCTCTGATAACACTCCCAAATTCCCAGCTCCAGAGTGGCAAAGTGACTCAACCCAGGCTGTTGCACCTCAGGACATTGACTTGGAAGATAACAGGGCATGGAGGGCAATAAAACATTTCAGCAATTTCCACTTGAAGAGATGATGGATGTGATGATGAAACAGGCTGGAAACCACAGACAGAAAAGTCTCTTTATACCTGAGTCATTTCCACACTTAAACTGCTCGTGGTGTCTTTCCCATCAAGGACTTGCAACATCTTTTCTGGTCATGTGAAATGGTCTACAGCAAATAGGAGTGGGAAATACTGGGAAAACCCCAAAAAACCACAGCCCAAAAGTACCCAAACACAACAAAAAGACACACAGACTAAAATCCCCACCAAATTATGCTTTAGATTAATATCCAACTCCCAACTGCCATAAATCAACAAAGCCAAGGACTCATCACCAGGACACAGCAGCTGATAAGTGACCTTTATCTGCCTCTATGATTAAATGACTCTTCTGCAATTCTCATCAATAAAACAGGACAAAAGCTATTTACCCTGGCCTGCCATGGGCATAAACTCCTTTTTAGTTGTTTTTTTTTTTTAACCCATTTAAAACTGCACACTCATGGATTTTGAAACAACACAGAGCGGGCGAAGGCTGTTTATGCAATATGCAAAGTGTAGTGTGTGAAATACATATTTATAAAGCCTGAAAAGCCGTGGAGAATTAGGATTTCTTGGCTGTATAATTACTTAGTTTGATGTTAGATATCACCTCACTTCAGAGGCCATGCCTATATCCTCTGAACTTTAACCTTAAACCCAAAAATGCAATGCTAACAATGCCCGTAGGTAATCCCAGTTTCGGAAAAGAATTTGCTGGAAAGCCATTTGCTCTAAAATGGGATGGATACAGAAGCTGCATGGAGGAAAAAATCCCATTCCACCTCCAGAACTTCAGTAAAAATGGAATTCTGTCTTTTCTCTCTCTGCTGGAGCAATGGGCTGCTCCCCCCTGCCCAAGCCAAGGGACTTTGGTGTGACAAGGTTTGCCAGGCAGAACCAGGCTGTGCCCTGGCTGCCATCCCCTCTGAAGGTTTTAATGAAGGGATGGGACCACAGTCAGGCTAAAAACAATTTATTTTCAAATAAACATCAGTCTCAGAGGCTGTGAGATTTAGAGGAGCAAGCAGTCAGCCATAGCTCAAAGTAGTCACCAATTTCTTCATTATTAGGCAATATACAACTTCCTAATCCAATGGACAGTTGCCACAAAGTTTTTATTTTAAAAATTAGTTTTTTGTTTTATTTTTTTGCTTTTCTAACCCATCACCTTTACTTACTTCACTGCACTGTGGATGCTTTTATCCAATGGGCTATTATCACATGTATATACTTTTATTAAAACTTCTAAACTCTTAGCTATACAATTACACCCTTACATTATAAACCCTTCACCATCTTATCAATACAATTTCTCACTTACTTAAGGCATATTCTTAGTTACAACTATAGGAACATAAGTTTATGATTTTTCTGCTTAATATCTGTGTATTTTATTTTTACATCAATCCAAGCTTCTCCCAAGCTGCAGATCAAACCCTCCTGTGTTTGTGGGAGTTTCTATCTTTGCATTTCGCACGTGAAGCTGTGTTGTAACAGGAAAAGGATGAATGTGTGACCAGAGATGGTGACACAGAAATCAGCTCTGTCCCTTGGTGACACGGGCCAGGTGCCACTCCAAGAGCCAGGGGACAGCACAAAGTGACAACTTTCTGTGATGGCTGAGTGTTGGAACCCTGGCTGCTGAGAATTTCAGACTTTCTGTGCTGCCAGGCACTGACCCCCAAGAGAACACTGCATTGACCTGAGGCCGTGGAGAAGGATTCCAAAATTAATCCAATAATTAATTACTCATGGCCTGCAATGAGGACTTTTCTGTGCAAATACAAAATACCACGAGAAGGAGAAGGAGAAGGAGAAGGAGAAGGAGAAGGAGAAGGAGAAGGAGAAGGAGAAGGAGAAGGAGGAGGAGGAGGAGGAGGAGGAGAAGGAGGAAGGAGAAGGAGGAGGAGGAGGAGGAGAAGGAGAGAGGAGGAGGAGGAGAAGGAGAGAGGAGAAGGAGAAGGAGAAGGAGAAGGAGAAGAAGGAGAAGGAGAAGGAGAAGGAGAAGGAGAAGGAGGAGAAGAAGAAGGAGAAGAAGGAAAATGAGGAAAAGAAGGAAAAGAAGGAAAAGGAGGAAAAGAAGGAAAAAGGAGAAAAGGAAAAGAAGGAAAAGAAGGAAAAGAAGGAAAAGGAGGAGAAGACAGAAAAGGAAAAGGAAAAGAAAAAAATAATAATAAGAAGGAAAATAAGAAGAAGAAGGTGAAGAAGAAGGACCAGCCTCTGCCCTAAAACCTCCATCTTGCTTTATATCTGTTACTGTATTCTAAAACCTTCAACTCTGAGTTCCCCACCCTGTGATATCACACACTTTTATTCAAACTCCATACCCACAATCCCAGTTCTATCATTCCATTTTGGAAGCTTCTCCATGGCCTCAGGTCAATGCAGTGTTTTCTTGGGGGTCAGTGCCTGGCAGCACAGAAAGTCTGAAATTCTCAGCAGCCAGGGTTCCAACAGTTGACTGAGCTGGAGTGATGTGCACCTGCAATTCAGCCTGAAATGTTAATAATCCACAGGGCCACTTAATCACTTCTGTGGTTTTTAAACATAAACTCACCAGAGTCAAACAGTTACAGAAGCTCACGGCCACCAGGATATTGAGCTGCCCCATGTCAACAAACCAAGCCTTTTGGCTCAATATTCACATTCCAAGCTTCCAGCAGTGTGCCCAGGGGGCCAAGAAGACCTGGCTTGTGCCAGTGGCCCCAGGACCAGTGAGTGCCCCCAGTGCTGGGCACTGCTGGGGTCACACCTCAGATCCTGGGCTGTTTTGGGCCCCTCGTGATTAGAGGGGCTGGAGCATGTCCAGGGAAGGGAATGGAGCTGGGGAAGGCTCTGGAGCACCAGTGCGATGAGGAAGGCTCTCTCCAGGTGCCCCAGAGGCTCTTCCTCACTGCCATGCAGGTGCTGAAGGTGCCATCGCTGTGTGGTTGGTTGATTTTGTGCCCCCTTCCCACCACATCTCCCAGACCTCCGCTCTGATCCTGCCCAGCACTCCCTCAAGGCTCCTGGGCACTCTGCTCCAGCACCTGGGGAAATGAGAGGTTTTACAGGCACTCCTGGGAGCCAGAGAGAAGTTTGATCAGAGGATCCATGTTTACACCTGACAGAATTTTCTACAAAGGTCATTGACACGGAAACCAAGAAAGAAAGAAGGAGAAATAAGAGAAACCTGCAACAATTCCAATAAACACTTTGTTTGTCTCTTGTGACCAATGAGTAAAGTGTAAACTTAGGAGTTTTGTAAGAATGTATAAAAAGCATGCATGTTATAATAAAAACAGATTTGAAGCTGTGGCATTCACATTCTCTGAACAGAGAGAGAGATAATTCTCTCTCAGGTTTTTTCCTGGAGAAGTACAGAGAGAAGAAAACAATTCTTATCTCTACTTGCTGCTCCTGTTGTTTTTACATGTGTGGAATGTGTTAGGAAGATTGTTAACCTGAAATAATTTATCAATTAGATTCTATTGAAGATTGTTTTGATTCCTTGGCCAGTTGAGTCAAAGCTGAGTCCTGACTGTCTGGAGAAAGTCACAAATTTTCTTTAGTATTCTTTGTATGGTATAGCAGAGTGTCTTGTGGTATTTTCAGGGTCCCCAGGACAAAGCAGGAATTGAGAATCTGACTCCATGTTCTTAGAAGGCTGATATATTATATTATATTATATTATATTATATTATATTATATTATATTATATTATATTATATTATATTATATTATATTATATTATATTATATTATATTATATTATATTATATTATATTATATTATATTATATTATATTATATTATATTAATTATATTATATTATATTTTATATTATATCCATACTAAACTATACTAAAGAATAGAGAGGATATTTACAGAAGGTTTAACAAGATACTAATTATTATAGTATTATATATTATATATATATTCCTATATATAAAATATATAATATATTATATAATAGATTAATATTATATATAATACATCAATATTATATAATAACTAATAGTATAATATATTATATATATTATATATTACTTATATATTATAATATACTATATTTATACTTATAATATATACTTATATATTATAAGACACTAATTATTAGACACTAACTCGTGACTGACTCCTCAGAGTCCCAACACAGCTGGACCGTGATTGGTCATTAAGTCAAAACAATTCACATGAAACCAAAGAAACAATCACCTGTTGGATAAACAATCTCCAACCGCATTCCAAAGCAGCAAAACACAGGAGAAGCAAAGGAGATAATATTGTTTTCCTTTTTCTTTGAGACTTCTCAGCTTTCCAGGAGAAGAAATCCTGGTGCAGGGATTTTTCAGAAAATATGACAGTATCTCTTTAGTATAGTTATACTATGGTATTAATGTAATGTAGTATAATTTAATAAAGCAATTGTTCAGCACTCTGAATCAATGGATGCCAATCATTTCCTTCTGATTTTACTATATTTCAATTTTACTATATTTTATAGTAAAATTGATTTTACTATATTACAATTTTCAGAAGCCTTCTGAAAATTGACTGTGTTGTTTTTATTGTGTCTGTCTCACTCCCCAGCACTCCTGCGCTTTGTGCAGAAATTCCATTTAAACCCTGCACAGGGGCTGTTCAGCCTCTGAGGGTTTAATTCCACAGAATTACACATGGATTCAGTCCCATCAGTCTGACTGCACTTGATTTCATCCAAATTGTGGACACCTCCTCCTCCTGTGGGCTCAGGAGCTGCAGCTCCCTGCAGGGAGTGGCACACAAAAAACCCACAGGCACTGTGGTTTTTTCCATGGCTTTGTCCAGTGTTTTTTTGTGGAATTTCCAGGCAGCTACAGCCAAACCAAATAGATAAAACTGCAGATAAATGCTTGGTCTTTAAATCTCATGAAAGGAAATTTCCAGGGTGGGGGGAAAGAGAGCATTTGGGGTTTTAGGTGGGCTAAAAAACTTGTTGGGGGAAGATGTGAGGTTGGGAAGAGTGACTTTTCCAAATCCCACATTGTGCAGGGAAGCCTTTGCCAGGGATTGTTGGGATGCAACCCAAGGGAGACAGGAAAAAAAGAGCACAGGAAGGGCTGAACATCCTCTCTTCTTCCTCATTCTTCTGCCCTCACCTGTTTGCTTCCAGGCTGAAATAAAAAATGCTCTGGGGCCACTGCCAGGACAGGACAGAGCATCCCACAACAGCCTGGGATTCCTTGTCCTGCTGGAAAAAGATCCCATAACAGCCTGGGATTCATTGTCCTGCTGGAAAAAGATCCCATAACAGCCTGGGATTCATTCTCCTGCTGGAAAGAGATCCCATAACAGCCTGGGATTCATTGTCCTGCTGGAAAAAGATCCCATAACAGTCTGGGATTCATTGTCCTGCTGGAAAAGATCCCATAACAGTCTGGGATTCATTGTCCTTGTCCCATAACAGCCTGGAAAAAAGATCCCATAACAGTCTGGGATTCATTGTCCTGATGGAAAAACATCCCATAACAGCCTGGGATTCCTTGTCCTGATGGAAAAAGATCCCATAACAGTCTGGGATTCATTGTCCTGCTGGAAAAAGATCCCATAACAGCCTGGGATTCTTTGTCCTGATGGAAAAAGATCCCATAACAGCCTGGGATTCATTGTCCTACTGGAAAAAGATCCAATAACAGCCTGGGATTCATTGTCCTGCTGCAAAAGATCCCATAACAGCCTGGGATTCATTGTCCTGCTGGAAAAAGATCCTATAACAGCCTGGGATTCATTGTCCTGCTGAAGGGACATCCCATAACAGCCTGGGATTCCCTGTGCTCCTGGAAAAAAGATCCCACAACAGCCTGGAATTCCCTGTCCTGCTGGAGAGAGGCTGGGCAGAGCAGGACAGGGAAATTCCAGCCTGGAATTTCCTTGGCACAGCCACACTCCACAGATTTCTCCTCCCAAGGCCAGCCCAAAGCACTGCAGGATGTTGTTGTGGTGGAGTTTGTGGCGCAGAAAACAAAGCCCTGGGGCTGTGCTTGGAGCAGGAGCTCAGCCAGGGCTGTGCCCAAGGAGTGTGGCAGGAAAAAGCTGCAGTTTGCACTGGAATTTCCTTGGAAATAGGTGGGATGGAGATTAAATGGAGATTTAATTCCTAAGTGCAGCTCTGGAGTGACTCCCTGCCTGCAAAAGCAGGACCTGTTTATGTGCATCCACAAATTGAAATGATTGGGGATGAAATGATCTTGAAATGTCATTTTCTGGTTGATATTTTAAAGGGAAAATCCACAATGACAGATGAGATGATCCTCATAACCTGCAGGGGAGGGTGCTGTGGGACAGGGGACACAGACAGGCACCAGTTCAGCCTCCAAATGCTCTGCACTGAGCTCACTCAGCAGCAAAACACAGCACGAAGAGAATAATAATTATTAGGGTTATTATTAGGGTTGGAAAACACCTCCAAGGATGGGAGGAAGCTGACACAGGAATCTCCCAGGTGCTGTTTGGTCCCTCTTTGGAATGGGGTTTCTCCCATTTAAAACAAGCAAACTTTTTCTTTAAGCAAAAATCCCAAAGGCAATTTTTAAATTTCTTTCATTTTTTAACCCTCTGGGAATTTTTTTCACACAGGAAACAATTTAAAGGAATAGTTTCATTTCAGGTTTCATTTCCAGCACCTAAAACAGCAATATTTTTCATGGATAAACAAAATATTTCAAAGGATCCCATCACCTTTACAAGGAATTTGCTTTCATCAGAAAAGTGTTTTTCTGGTAAAACCTCCCTTTAGTGAAATCAAGTCAATCAATGGGATCCTTTGGGCAGGATTGGGTTTGAGCTGAATTCCAGTTTGCTTTGAGGAACGTGCCCTCCTGTGGGTAGCAGAGACAGCTGCAGCAAGCTGGGAGAAAAGAGAAGGAAGAGAAAAATCAAACTTCTCTTTCTTTACAACTTGTTTGAAATTAATCTCCTTCCCCCAGCCTCTGGTATTGTGTGAGAGGAGCGAGATCTGGCTCATGAACAGGCTGGAAAAAAACAAAAATTAATCCCAGTGATCAGCTTGGCAGAAGAAAATTGAAAATAAATTGAAAATAATTAAAAATAAAAGTGCTGTGGTGATTCTGGCTGACCCCGTGGGCTGCGGGGTTTCCCAAAGTTGTTGTGCTGAGCATTATCAAAAATTTCAAGCCTTATCAAGTGTTCAAAACTGCTGTGGCAGCTGGGGACAGGGTTGGGGCAGTGCTGGGTGGGTTTGAAGATCTCGGAGGGCTTTTCCAGCCCCAATGGCTCTGTGATTCTGAGAATTTCGGGATGTTTTTGGCACCCGTGCTTTGGGTTTCACTCGGGAATTGGCACTTTGGGAAGAACAGGAGCACACCCAGATGTGTTTCACATTTCTTTTTGCTGTTCAGTGGGGAATTGTGCCCTAAAAAATAAAAGGAACAGAGCTGCAACAACACATGGGGCTGAGGAATTTCATTCAGCTCCTGGGAAATTTGAGTGATAATTCAAAATCAGCGTGGTGCAACTCAGTGAGGCCAAACCCAATGCATTTATTCGTGCTTAGGAAGGAATAAGTGACCACAGGATTAAAAAATAGCTGCTCATTGAGTGTTTTTTAGGAAAGGTCTGGGCTTTTCCAGCAGGAAAACCAGAGGATTGCTTCATTTATAAAACAAGAGATTGAGGGAAGGAATGAGAACAACCTTCAAACACATGAGGAGTGTTTAAGGCAAATCTTTTATTCTGGTCTCAGTTTCCAGGAGTAAAGATGGGTGTTTATTTGTTCTAGGTGGTTTTTTAAAAACTATTCCACTTCTATTTTATCTTTTACTGTATGTGTCACTCACCTAAAAGTTGTTCTTTTTAAATATCTCTGGCTTAAGCATTTACAACCTGTTAAGAATAAAATTATATATAAAAAGAGCATAAAAAGGAAATATTTTTAAATAAAATATTTTTAAATAAAATATTTTAAAAATAAAATAGAAATAAAATAGAAATAAAAATAAAATAGAAATAAAAATAAAATAGAAATAAAAATAAAATAGAATAAAAATAATAAAATAGAATAAAAGTTATTTTTCTCAGGAGCTTCTCCAAAGCTCTCAGAAAATAAAAATTATTTTTCAGAGGAGCTTCTCCAAAGCTCACTCAGAATAAAAATTATTTTTCAGAGGATCTTCTCCAAAGCTCACTCAGTGTGCCCATGGTGGTCAGACACACAACTCCATGAATTTTTCCAGTGTAATTCTGGTGGTAATCTCCCAAAAGCAGGAACAGCAACCAGAAATCTGCTCTCTAACCAGTGCCTAAAATTCAAATTGCCTCACTCAGTCACTTCCTTTTCCAGTAACTCCTTTCCAGAAGTGTTAGGTAAGAAAAGTAATAATCCTGTGGTGTTTGGAGCAGGCTGTGTTATTGGAGTCTCCATGGGTACAAATTCCACACACTTCCTTGGCTGAGGCTGGGACATACTTTTCAGAAAACGTTGCAGAAAAAATACATCATAAAAGCTTTTTTTTTTTTTTTTTTTTAATATAATTGCATGTCAGGAAAGCAGTCCTGGAAATGGTGAAATACTTGATGGGGATTTTTCAGAGCAAGTGCTGGGGATTCTGCTGAATTTGACTGTAGGGGAAAAACCCAGAAAAACCCCACAAACAGAGATATTTCATAAAGCTTTATAAAAAACGCTGCTTTCCTTGGCAGCACCTGCAGTCAAAAAATATGAGAGTGACTTGGAGCTTGGGCTGAGTTTCACTGACAAAATAAAACAGGATGGGATGTGGGGAGGAGGAACCACCCAGCCTGGCCTTGGGCACTGCCAGGGATCCAGGGGCAGCCACAGCTGTGCCAGGGAACAATTCCTGCCCAATATCCCATCTAAATGAGATGGTTTTCCCATCTAAATTTCACTTTTTTCAGGGGGAAGCCATTCCCTGGCTCCTGTCCCTCCAGGCCTTGTCCCCAGTCCCTAAATCTCCTGGGCCCCTTCCCATCTAAATTCTGAGCTTTTTTTCTCCTCTCCTGCCAGGGAACAATTCCTGCCCAATATCCCATCTAAATGAGATGTTTTTCCCATCCAAATGGGATTTTTTCCCATCTAAATTTTATTTTCAGTGGGAGCCATTCCCTGTGTTCTCTCCCTCCAGGCCTTGTCCCCGGTCCCTCTCCTGGAGCCCCTTCAGGCCCCGCAAGGGGCTCTGCGGTGGCCCTGGATCCTTCTCCTCTCCAAGAGGGAACAATTCCTGCCCAATATCCCATCTAAATGGGATTTTTCACCACCTAAACGGGACTTTTTCCAATCTAAATTTCACTTTTATCAGGGGGAAGCCATTCCCTGTGTCCTGTTCTCAGTCCCTCTCCTGGAGTCCTTTCAGGCCCCACAAGGGGCTCTGAGGTGTCCCTGGAGCCTTCTCCTCTGCTGCCAGGGAACAATTCCTGCCCAATATCCCATCTAAATGGGATTTTTCATCATCTAAATGGGATTTTTTCCCATCTAAATTTCACTTTTTTCAGGGGGAAGCCATTCCCTGTGTCCTGTCCCCAGTCCCTCTCCTGGAGGCCCTGTGGGCCCTGCAAGGGGCTCTGGGCTCTCCCTGGAGCCTTCTCTTGGTGAGCACCAGGGAACAATTCCTGCCCAGTATCCCATCTAAATTGCAGTTTTTCAGTTTAAAGCCATTCCCTGGGTCCTGTCCCTCCAGGCCTTGTCCCCAGTCCCTCTGCAGCTCTCCTCAGCCCCTTTAGGCCCTCAAGGGGTTCTGAACTCTCCCTGGATCCTTCTCCTTTCTTGCCACAGAACAATTCCTGCCCAATATCCCATCTAAATACGCTTTTTTCCCATCTAAATTTCAGTTTTTCAGTGGGAAGCCATTCCCTGTGTTCTGTCCCTCCAGGCCTTGTCCACAGTCCCTCTGCAGCTCTCCTGGAGCCCCTTCAGGCCCTGCAAGGGGCTCTGAGGTGTCCCTGGAGCCTTCTCTTTTCCAGGTGAGCACCCCCAGCCCGGAGCACGCCCGTGGCTCTTTCTGGAGTTCTCCGGCAGTTCCAGGTCCTGGTGCCGCAGTCCCGGTGCGGGGCTCTGTCCGTCTGTCCGTCCAGGACGATTTTCTGTCCGGGCCTTCTCCCCGCACCCCCCTGCCCGAGCTCCGGAGGGGGGAGGAAGCAGCATTTCCCCGATATTCCCCCAGTTCGGGGGGGGAGCAACATTTCACCGAAATTCCCCCAGTTCGCTCTAAACCCCGCCCGCTCCCACCCGTTGTTGTCGGTGACGTCACGCCCCGTCGCCATGACGACGGCTTGATGTCCCGTGGAGTGGGCTACAAAAAAACCCCCCACAACAACCCCATGTGCAGCCCGCCCTTTTGGAGTGTTTAACAGCGGGAAAAGCAACTTTTTAAAAAATTTTTTCTCTTTTTTTTGGTGATTTATTGAGGTGAAATCATCGCGCACGCCCCGCCCCCTCTCCCCCACTCACAGCTTCCCCGCGCCCGCGCGCGCTCGCGTCACGCGCCCGGCCCCGCCCCGCGCCGAGGCGCCAAACCGCGCGCCAATCGTCGGCCACGCCCCTTCCGCCACGCCATTGGTCCTCCCGCCACGAGTCCCGCCCCTTTGCCTGACAGACAGCCGCTGCGGCAATGGGAAGCGGAGAAGCGCTGGGCACGCCTCCTCCGGGCGGGGCCGGGCGGTGACGCGCGGGGCCGGGGTAGCAACAGTTGCCTCGAGACCCGGCGCCCGGCGCCATAGTGACCGTAGCCCTGGAGACTGTTACTTGCCAACGGCGGCAACGCGCGGCCTCGGCGGCCGGAGCCCAGCGCAGCCCGCGGCACCCGGCGGCGACGGCAGGTGAGCGGGGCCGCCCCGTGACGGGCTGGAAGTGGGACAGCGGCCGGGGGGGTGCAGGGATGTGCGCGGTCTCCGCGTCCTCCGCGGGGCCGGCGCGGCGCGGGGCCGGCGGCGCGGACCCCGCTTGTCCCGGCGCGGGATGCGCGGTCCCGCTGCGCGCCGGGGCGGGGGCGCCGGTCGCGCCGCCCTCGGAAAGTTGGGAGCGGGGAACGGCGGAGGCGGCGCCGCCGAACCGCCCCAGGCTCCCCCTCCCCGGGCCGGGGCCGCTGCCCCGGGGCACCGCCCGCAGCGCGGCCCCGCCCGGGTACGGGAACCGACACCGCCCGGCCGGCGGGGGGGCCGCGGGCCCCGCGCTCCGCCGCTCCCGGCCCCACGGGGCTGCCCGGAACTCCGCGCTCCCGGCCCCGCCGGGGCTGGCCGAACTCCGCGCTCCCGGCCCCGCGGGGCTGCCCGGAACTCCGCGCTCCCGGCCCCGCGGGCGGCGGGGACGCGGAGCTGCCGGGAGGTCCCAGCCGGTCCGCGAGCCCCAAAGTGTCCGCTCAGAGTCGGGAGGGGCCCAGGGCAGGCGCTCCGGTGGGGTCGAGTCGGCACCGCTCAGTACTGTACCCGTGCTCTCCCTCTTTCCATTCTGTCCCTGTCCTTCTCTTCCTTCTGTCCCTCTCTCCATGTTGTCCCCGTCCCTCTCTCCATGTTGTCCCCGTCCCTGTCTTCCTGCTGTCCCCGTCCCCCTCTCCATGCTCTCCCCGTCCCTCTTTTCCTTCTGTCCCCCTCTCCATGCTGTCCCCGTCCCCCTCTCTCCATGCTGTCCCCATCCCTGTCTTCCTGCTGTCCCCGTCCCCCTCCCCGCTCTGTCCCCGTCCCCCCTTTGCGCTCCTCCTCCTGCTCTTTGCGGGTGGAGGGAGGTGGTTTCAACTCCAGCTCGTCCCTGGAGTTTGCCAGAGCCGGGAGATCCCGGCGCTCGCTTTCTCGAGCCGGGCTTAGAAACGAGGGGAAATCGCAGCGAGGGCTATTTGCAAGCATCTGCCGTCTGTTCTTGATGTGGTTTCTGCTGTTGGTTTTGAATAAAGTGTGTTGTGAAACAAGATTCATCTCCTGTTAGAGTGGGATTTTGTGGACGTGCCTGTTTCAAGCGTGAGTTCCCGCTGCCTGATTAAATGTTTCCATTCTTCTTACTTAGATAACACTCCGAAGCCTTTATTTTGGCTTTGCTGTTGAAAGAGTCGAGACTTACTAATTAAAAAGTAGAAATAATAATAATTTTATTATATATTGTTAAATCAACTTTACCTTTTTGCATTTGGAATGTCCTTAAACTGAGGCTTTTACTGGTAGTTTAAACTGAGAGCTCATCTTTGGAATCATTTAGTCGAGGCTTTTTTCTGCTTCTGCCCAAACTTTTCAACTCTTATCTTGGTTACAAATCATTTGAGAATAGAAAGTAACGTCTGGCTTAGAGAAAAGAAAAAAAAATCAGTCTCTAAATACCAATTCTAAGCTCCTGGGCTTCCTTCTCTGCCTCTGCTGTTTCACTTTTCAGTCTGAGTTTGCTTCAGCCAGTGCAGGATCAGTTCAGTCTCAGGTTTTATTTTAAAGTGGCACATTTCTTAGAAGGGGAGGCATTTTGGGAGGCTCTGTCGTGGTTACCTCGTTCAAGATGGGTTGAATCAACCTCTGACTGTGTCTGCTGAGAGAGTTTGGGATGAACAGTTTGATTTCTGGGTGGCTGCTGGGCAAAACCCCAAAGCAGGACTTTGTAGAGGTGTTGGATACATGAAAATCTCAGTTGTTTTTTTTTTAAAAACCCAACACATCCAGCTGTGTCTTTACCTCTCAGTGTTGCTGTCCCAAGGGAAGGGAGATGTATTGGAATTCTGAGATGTGTTTCATTTGCCTTGGGGTTACACAGCTGTGGGCAGGCTCCAGGGGTTTGTTGTTTGGAGTTGGTGTTGTCAGAGCTGTTCCCATAACCACGAGCTTTGGAACTGCTCATCATTTTAACCGGAATCTGCGTTCTCAGGTAACAACAGGATCTTGGCCTGAAGGCTGAAAGTGCAGACAGAAGGGGTTGACAGCTGGAATTTCTTTGTCCCTGCTTGCTTCTTGCAGAACAGGAATGATCCCAGTGGGGATGGGGATAGGAGCATCCACTGCCACAGAGGAAAGGCAGAATCAGGTCCTCACAGCCACCCCCGCTTTGCATCTCCCCGCTGAGCCATTTGCATCTCATGAATTCCTCTCACAGGAGCAGTGTCCCTGTCCTGGGGCCCCAAGAGCCTGCTCTGCTCCTGGGGAATCTGCAGCACCTGGAGAGGGGCTGACACTGCAGGCAGCACCCTGGGGTCTTTTCCTTTAGCCCTCTCAAAGAGTGTTTTGTAGGATTGCCATATAAACTTGTAGGATTGCCATATAAATTTGTAGGATTGCCATATAAGTTTGTAGGATTGCCATATAAATTTGTAAGATTGCCATATAAGTTTGTAGGATTGCATTATAAATTTGTAGGATTGCCTTATAAATTTGTAAGATTGCCTTATAAATTTGTAAGATTGCCATATAAACTTGTGGATTTGGCCTGTAAATGGAGGCATCTCCTTCATCAAGGGTCTTGGCACCACACTGAGCCCCTGCAGCTGGGCTGGGAGGGAGGGATGGGGTCACCCATCCCAAGATTTAAGCTGAGTGTGGTCTAGAGAGAGCTGCTGTTAAATTGTGTGTTAGGTACGTGAAGGTACATCAGAAATACACTTTTTGTGTCCTTTTTTGCGTGTAAGCACGATCAGACCCATCTCTGGAAGTGCCCAAGGCCAGGTTGGATGGAGCTTGGAGCACCCTGGGCTAACAGAAGGTGTGCCTGCCATGGGACAGGGTGGTGCAAGTTGGGATTTAGGCTCCCTTCCATCCCAGACTATTCTGGAATTCTGTAATCATCGAGATGACATCATTTCTCCTGGCTTTTGGGGGAAATCCTCCAGCTGAGAGTATTCCCTGCCACTAAAAGCCACTTTCTGCCACAAAATAACTTCGGTGCTGCAGAATAGAGGCGCCACTCATTGTCTTTAAATAACCCCTTGCTTGTAACACCTCGGAGCACCGACAGCTGCCACGTTTCATCACAACATGTTTTCCCTGCCCATGGAGGCCCGTAAACAGAGCAGCTTTGGCGGATTGCAGCCCATTTCCCCCGCTCGCTTTGAGCTGGAGCCGAGCTAAAAGCGGAGTCCGGGCGTGCTGCTGATTCAACAGGCGGGTCCCGCCCGCTCTCGGGAGTTTCTCTGCTGCTGGAAGCTGCCGAGTTATTTTTAACCCCAGATCTCCCTCCCTGGCTGCCTCCCTCGGAACACATGCCAGAGCAGTGCAGGGCTGGGTGCGGGCCAGCGGGAGCCTGGTGTGCCCGCCCGGCCCCGCGGATTGGGATCCACTGGGATCCGGGCTGGGATCCATCGGGATCTGGGATGGGATCCATCGGGATCTGGGCTGGGATCCATCAGGATCCGGGCTGGGATCCATCAGGATCTGGGCTGGGATCCATCGGGAGCCGGGCTGGGATCCATCAGGATCAGCGTTGGGATCCATGGGGATCTGGGCTGGGATCCATCAGGATCCGGGCTGGGATCCATCAGGATCCGGGCTGGGATCCATCAGGATCAGCGTTGGGATCCACCAGGAGCTAGGCTGGGATCCATCGGGAGCCAGGCTGGGATCAGTTGGGACCAAGGCTGGGATCCATCGGGATCCGGGCTGGGATCTATAGGGATCAGGACTGGGATCCATCAGAATCCATCAGGATCTATCGGGATCCATCAGGATCAGGGCTGGGATCCATCGGGACCTGGGCTGGAATCCATCAGGACCCAGGCTGGGATCCATCAGGATCCAGATGGGATCCATCGGGTTCCAGGTTAGGATCCATTGGGATCTGGGGTGGGATCCCTTGGGACCAGGGCTGGGATCTATCGGGATCCGGGTTGGGATCCATTGGAACCTGGGTTGAGATCCATGGGGATCTGGGCTGGGATCCATGGGGATCTGGGCTGGGATCCATGGGGATCTGGGGTTGGGATCCATGGGGATCTGGGGTTGGGATCCATGGGGATCTATCAGGATCTGCTGGGATCCATGGGGATCTGGGGTTGGGATCCATCAGGATCTGGGCTGGGATCCATCAGGATCTGGGGCTTGGGATCCATCAGGATCTGTGCTGGGATCCATGGGGATCTGGGGTTGGGATCCATGGGGATCTGGGGTTGGGATCCATCAGGATCTGGGCTGGGATCCATGGGGATCTGGGGCTGGGATCCATGGGGATCCAGGGTTGCGGTGCCAATATTGGGCACGCACAAAGGGGAGGTTCCTGTCTGTAATCTGCCCTTTCGGACGCGTTGTTTTGTCTCATTTGGACTGGCAAGTCTTCATTCCTTTGTTCAAACACTCACAAATCCAGCTTATTGTCTGGGAACGTCTGTCCGAGCAGCTTAGGGATAATTCTCCATAAATTGATAAATAGATGATAAAACCTTCCTTCAGCACAAACTATGGACCCCTAAACACAGGAATCCAAGCAGTTTGTGGAATAATTATCAATAAATTCATAAATAGGTGACAATAGCTTCTTTCAGCACAAACTATGGACCCCTTAACAGAAGAATCCAAGCAGCTTATGGAATAATATCAATAAATTCATAAATAGATGATAAAACCTTCCTTCAGCACAAACCATGGACCCCTATACAGAAAGAGGAATCCAAGCAGTTTATGGAAAAATTATCCATAAATTAATAAATAGATGATAAAACCTTCCTTCAGCACAAGCTATGGACCTCTTAACAGAGGAATCCAAGCAGCTTATAGACTAATTATCAATAAATTCATAAATAAATGATAAAACCTTCCTTCAGCACAAACTATGGACCCCTTAACACAAGAATCCAAGCAGCTTATGGAATAATTATCCATAAATTCATAAATAGGTGACAAAACCTTCCTTCAGCACAAGCAATAGACCCCTAAACAGAGGAATCCAAGCAGTTTATGGAATAATTACCAATAAATTCATAAATAGGTGACAAAATCTTCCTTCAGCACAAACTGTGAACCTCTTAACAGAAGAATCCAAGCAGTTCATGGAATAATTATCCATAAATTCATAAATAGATAACAAAACCTTTCTTTACAAACCTTGAGCAAAGAGGAATCCATTTGTACAGGGCACTTTTTAGAGTCCCTTTTCTTAGCACAAAAAGCACAGAGAGGAAATTATTTCAGGGTCATATTAATACACAAATTATTTTTATTCAGGGGAAAGCAGAAAAGACAAACCTACTTTCAGCTTTTGGTGATGTTTTATAAAATATGGCAATGTTTGTATTTCAGAAATTATTTCAGGACATGTCAATACACAAATTATTACCAGGTAGGGGAGGAAGGAGAAAAATACAAACTTGCTTTCAGTTTTGGGTGATGTTTTATGAAAGATGGCAATTTCTAGAGAAGTTTAAATGTTGTTAATTCAGCTGAGTTATTAAAACAACAGATAATTATGTCTAGACATGTGATTTCATGTCAGTGAATGAGAAACTCTTCCCACAGTATTCCTGCTCACTTATGTCACTGCAGGGGTTAGGCAGTGTCTGCCCAGAATATTAAAAGGTGTATTTTAAATTGCAACAGAAGCAAGAAGTTTCCCAAACAGAACGTTAGAATCTGTTTTGGTTCCTTGATCTAGTCATAAAATCACAAAAGAACCTTTGCTTGAGATCCATCCCAACAGCCAGACACAACTTCATGTCATTCCCTTGGGTATTTCCTGATGTCCTCAGGAGTGAAGAGCTGTAGAAATCCCAAATGAAGGCATTTGAAAAGTCATTTAAAGGCAATTCATAAGTTTGGGTTTTTTCCTCAGTTAGATTTCTATTAGAAATTTGTTTTTCTGAGCTTAATAATTGCCAGAGAAGTCTCAGAGTTGTACAAATGTGTCGTGGGAGGAAACTTTGCAAGAGGTTAATGACTGAATGTTGCAGTCAAAGGAACAGGTCACACAATTCTGCACCAATAATGACTTTCATATAAAGAATATGCAAACAAAAATCAGATGCTTTGTTTTCTTGTCCCAAATCTGAAAGAAATCCTCAGCAAGCAGCTGACAGAAATAATAATTACATTGACTGTAGAGATATTCCTCCCTGATGAGCTCACTGGTGCATATTCCCACCATCCAGGTTTCCACAATTTTTTATTTTTTTTTTTCCCTGTGTGAGGGAGTTTTTCTTTGGCTGCATGTGCAGGATGTGTGGATGTGTGTGAGGACAAACAGCAGCAGGTACCTCGTGCGGGCTCTGAGGAGCTCGAGACACATCCCTGAATCCCCTGGCATGGCTGGTGCCTTGTGGAGGCTGGCCTAGAACAGATTAGACAGAGTTAATTAATAAAGTAGGGATTTATTAAGATGCCTTAATGGATGAACCTTGGGCAGCACAACCCAAAATGGCCACAAAATGGACAACAGGTCATGGGGTCTCTCACTTTTATAAGTTCTGCTCCATTTGCATGTTGGAATTCATTGTCCAATTCCAGCTCCAGCCCAGGAAGGCTCCAGGGAGAGCTCAGAGCCCCTGGCAGGGCCTGAAGGGGCTCCAGGAGAGGGACTGGGGACAAGGCCTGGAGGGACAGGAGCCAGGGAATGGCTCCCACTGGGAAAGGGGAGATTTTTGTGGGATTTTGGGCAGGAATTGTTCCCTGGGAGCGTGGGGAGGGGCTGGGATGGAATTCCCAGAGCAGCTGGGGCTGCCCCTGGATCCCTGGCAGTGCCCAAGGCCAGGCTGGGCAGGACTTGGAGCAGCCTGGGACAGTGGAAGGTGTCCCTGCCATGGCCAGATGTTCTTCAAGGTTCCTTCCCACCCAAACCATTCCATTGATGCCTTGTGAAGGCTGGGCTAGAACAGAGACCAGACAGAGCTAAAGAATAAAGCAGGGATTTATTAGGAGGCCTCAATGGATGCACCTTGGGCAGCACAAGAGCCCAGCCAGGGCTGCACCCAAGATGAACCAAAATGGTCACAAAATGCACAACTGGTCATGGGGTGTCTCACTTTGATCAGTTCTGCTCCATTTGCATCTTGGAGTTCATTGTCCAATTCCAGCCCCAGCCCATGCAGTCCCATCCTTGTTTTTCTCTCTCCAGCCCACGGTGTTTGTGCTCTTGGGCTGAGATTTGGATCATTTTTCCTTGGTGCCCAGCTGGAGCGGGAATTGTTTTGTCTCCCTGCTCTGTGCACAGAGCTCACCATCCCTAATGTGAGCTCAGACCCAAACACTACAGCAGCACAGAATGTGAAAAATAGAAAAGCTCAAACCTGAGGCATCAGGGTGACTCCATGCTCTGACTTCTTCAGGGCATCTCTGATCCTTACAAAGTCTCATCCTGGCAAAGAAAAGGTGGAACATGAGCAGGAACAAGGCAGAGCTTCAGGGGATGGCACTGTGTTCAGCCTCTCTGAATCAGTGGCAGGACAAGGGGGATGGGTTGAAACTCAAAGAGAGGAAATTTAGGGTTGATAACCAATAAAATTCTTCACTGTCAGGAGGGTGAGCCAAAGGTTTTTCCAGAGACATGTCTGCCCCATCCCTGGCAGTGCCCAAGGCCAGGCTGGACAGGGCTGGGAGCAGCCTGGGATGGTGGAAGGTGTCCCTGCCATGGCAGGGGTGAGATGGCATGAACTTTGAGGTCCCTTCCAACCCAAATGATTCCATGATTCTGTGAGATTTCCTGGCTCTCCCTCAAAGCCACAGCAGCAGGGCTCACCTTCCAGCCTTTCAGGGCAGTTCAAATCCCAGCAATTGCTCTTTGTGTTCAGCATCTCTGAATCAGGAGTGGCAGGACAAGGGTGAATGGGTTGAAACTGAAAGAGGAAATTTAGGGTTGATACTGCTCTTTGGCACATAAAATTAAATTTCCCCATCCCTTCTAGAGAAGAGGATCCTGGCTGGATTTACTTCTCTCCCAATGAGCTTTGGAGTGCACATTTTCCCTTTCCCATCAGGAACCAAACCCTTGCTCCAAACTCACAAACATCCCTTTTGTAGCTGTGCTGGGGATGGGGGAATCCTCGTGGGCTCCACACATCAGGAGCAAATCCAGGTTCTGTCTCCATGGCTGAGTTTTGGAAGTGCTCCACTCGTTTGGAAGTGTGAGGATGAAGTGATGTTTGGGGTGAAACACCAGGAATTCAGGAATTTGTCTGGGATTACGTGGCTGGTGGTTCTTTGAGGTTAACACGAGGCAAAGGGTTCTGCTGAATGGAGCCTGTAATTAAGGATGCCTAGAGAAAAGGATCCTGGCTGGATTTACTTCTCTCCCAATGAGCTTTGAAGCGCACATTTTCCCTTTCCCATCAGGAACCAAACCCTTGCTCCAAACTCACAAACATCCCTTTTGTAGCTGTGCTGGGGATGGGGGAATCCTTGTTGGCTCCACACATCAGGAGCAAATCCAGGTGTGAAGAGAGATGGTTCTGTCCCCATGGCTGGGTTTTGGAAGTGTGAGGATGAAGTGATGTTTGGGGTGAAACACCAGGAATTCAGGAATTTGTCTGGGATTACGTGGCTGGTGGTTCTTTGAGGTTAACACGAGGCAAAGGGTCCTGCTGAATGGAGCCTGTAATTAAGGATCCCTCTTCTGGAGGTGTCACTAGTTAAGACTGACAAGAAACATCAGGGGAAGAGGAGAGAAGGGGGAAAAGTGGGGGTGGAATGATTATAGGCAAACAACCTCAGCAGAATTAGCAATTTCCTTAACAACCACCTGGTTAGTCATTGTCAGACTGTTCCTTGTATCAGCTTAAGATCCCATTGCCACCATGACAACCCTGGAACTGTTCTGGAGAATTTCTGGCTTAACACACAGCTGATTAAACATTCACCCTGGCCAGGGAATGATATCAGTTCTGCTTGTTCTTCTGACCTCTGGTGTCTGAGAGTCCTGGAGGTTTTAGATAAAGCAGCCTCACATTGGCAGGTAAAACCCTGCCCTGCCCCTGTCTTTGTGCACTGAATAATGATATTGATAATGATGATGATGATGATAATAATAATAATATTATTATTTATATTTATATTTATATTTATATATTTATCATATAGAGACATCCAGCAGTGCTACAGAGCAATACAGTGATGGCCTCAGTGCAGTGCTGGTGGAAGTTACTGTGTTCCCCTGATTTGTGAGGGTTATTTATGATGAATGATTGTCTTCTGGAGCACCTGAGCATCTGATGATGCTTTTGCACATAGGATTTCTCATGCTTTAGGTGCTGTTGGAATGGAGCATTAACTCATGTGAAAGGAAGTGGCTTTAAACTGAAAGAGGGGTGCTTTAGATGAAATATCAGGAAGGAATTGTTCCCTGTGTGAGTGATGAGGTTGTGGCATAGGTTGCCCAGAGAAGCTGAGGCTTCCTGGGAGTGTTCCAGGCCAGGCTGAATGGGTGGTGAGAAGGTGGTAGGAGGCAGAACAGGAGGAGCTTTAAGGTCCTTTCCAACCCAAACCATTCTGGGATTTTTTTTTTCTGTTCCCTTCTTGGCTTTCTCCAAGATCTGATCCTGAGCTGAGCTGATGTGTGGGTTGGCTGATGGTACCTAGGATGGGTTCAGTTACTGGCTGGTAATGGGCAGTTTCACAATTAGATGATTTAAATTATCCTTTACTCGGTGTATGAACAAAACTGCTTAACAAGGCACAGGAACTCCAAATACAAGTGGCATTTCTCTCTCCATCACCTCATGACCATGGTGGGACAGGGTCTCAATGTGGGAAATGGATTTGTAGAAAATGCTCAAAGCCTGACAGAAAGAAACACTTAGAATGTATTGTAATTAGGAAATAATTGGCTTCTCTTGGTGATAGTGTGAATTATAACATCTGTATTGTCTCACCCTTCTCATGAGACTGAAAATGGAGTAAAAGTTTTTAAAGCACCTCTCAGTTACCCCATCTCTGGATCAGGAAAAGGTTTAATCTGACATCTCACCAGTGTCTGCAGTGCCCAGGACAGAGCTGTGTCACCCCAGGATGAGCAAGGGAGAGATGTGTGTCCTTCCTGAGCCCGTTCCTCACTGCTGCCAGACCCTTCCAGCCTGCTCAGGGCTACAAACCTGGGGAAGGGTCTGAGGGGAGGCTCCTCAGGAGGGGGCACAGGGGCAGGGGCTGAGCTCTGCTCTGGGACAGGGACAGGAGCCCAGCAAGGGCATGGAGCTCAGGGCTGGGTTCTGGAGCCCAGGGCAGGGCTGCCCCCCGGGCACTGCCCCCAGGCTCCCCAGGGAATGGTGCCAAGGCTGCCAGAGCTCCAGGAGCGTTTGGACACAGAATTCACAGAATTACAGAATTCACAGAATTCCAGAATCACTGGGTTGGAAGAGACCTCCAAGACCATCGAGTCCAACCCAGCCCCAACAGCTCAACTGAACCCTGGCACCCAGTGCCACATCCAGGCTTTGTTAAACACACCCAGGGATGGGGACTGCACCACCTCCCCAGGGCAGAACATTCCAGAACTTTTTCTGTAAAAACTTTTTTCCTGATATGCAACCTATATTTTTTCCTAATGTCCTAATTAGGTTTTTCCTAATATCCTACCTGTAGGATAGAATCTCACCAACTTCCTAATATCCAACCTATATTTTTTTCCTAATATCCAACCTGTATTTCCCTTGGTGCAGCTCGAGGCTGTGTGCTCTGGTTCTGTCAGTTCCTGGAGAAAGAGCCCAGCCCCAGGTGAGCACAGGCACCTTTCAGGAGCTGTGAGAGTGATGGGGGCACCCCTGAGTCTCCTTTTCTCCAGGCTGAGCACCCCCAGCTCCCTCAGCTGTTCCTCACAGGGTTTGTGTTCCCAGCCCCTCACTGACAGCGCTCCCAGGGCTGCTCAGGGGTGGGGTTTTGAGGTCTCTGTGCAGGGACAGGAGCTGCTCTGATGATCCCTGTGGGAATCCAGCTCAGGATATTCTGGGATTCTGTGATCCCAGGCTGGAGCAGGAGGCTCCTGGAGATGTGTGGTGAGGTGGACAATGTCCCTTCTCTGTGCAGCTCATGGGAAACAAGGATGGGTTGTGCCCAGAGCTGGATATTCCAGCAGCTCTGGGGCCTTTCTCTCCAACAGTCTCATATTTTCTGTTAGCCAGGGCTCTTGTTTGGCAGTGAAGGGAGGTTGTGCAGCCTCTGATAAGCTGGGAGGAAGCAGCTGGGAGATAAGCCCAGGCTCTCAGTGTGCTGGAGCTGCTGTTGTCAGCGCTGTCACCTTGCTGCTCTGTGCAAGGATATTTTTCTCCTCCTTCCCTGAGCTGTCTGGGATGGTCCAGTCTAAAAAACAACTCAAAATTCACCTCTGGGCTGTGAAATATGGGGGAGATGGGAATAAGTGCACATGGAAGTGCACCTTCTTCTGCCTAATTTGTCTTGCATTTAAACAATTTCTTGTGCTGTTCAAACCCCCACCCTTCTCCCCGAAGGAGATGAAATGCAGATCTTTTCAAATATTCATGACCTTCAATGACCAATCATGGGAGGAAATATTTCTTTAATAGGCACAAATAATAAGAGAAATAATGGCTCCTGATCACCAGGCTGGTCTTCAGAGCTTCCTTCTTCCTAGCAAATATTTATTCTCCTTAATGTGACAGATGTGCACCATTGTTAGAAGACTTCCACCTGCCAGGAAGGTGAAATATCCTGCACAGAATATTTCTTTAAGTCCCTTAAAGAACCTGGGGCTCGCCTGCAGGCTGCCCAGCTCTCTCACAGCTGCTTGCATGCAGAATGTTGATTTTTCTATATGGAAAATATAGAAGAAACAGCTCCCCTCAAACCAGAAATGCAAAATTCACCCTCATATTTTAGGCACCTCCTCTGTCACATTGACCTGCACCCCTCTGACCTGAGCTGGGCTTGCAGAAGCAAAGTTGTTGCTACTCCTGGTGTAACTCAGAGATTTGTTGGGGTCCATGTTTATGACATGAGTTGTTACTATTAATATTTTTTGTTATGAGGAAACATTCAAGTAAAAATAATGTATGTAGTGACAAGAAAGAAATTGATTCTCAAAGAAATGGATAATAATAATAATTATCAAAGAAATGGATAATACTTAGGAATTAGATAATTAAGATAATTAATTAATTAGATAATATACATAATTAATAATATTTTAAATGATATAATTATTAAGTATTATAACATTGAATTGTCATTTTAGAGTTTGTAATAGTTGATAAATTTTAAATTAGTAGAGAATTTTAATTTAAATTTGGTAAATTTAGTAAATCTAGTAAATTTAGTAATTTTAGTAAATTTAGTAATTTAACTTAAATTTAGTAATTTAAAATAAGCAATTTAATTTTAGTAATTTTATTTAAATTTAGTAATTAAAAAAAAAGTAAATTAATATAGAATTTAATTCAAATGAGTAGAGATCTTCTCATGCCGAGGGAGGGGGGTTAATTATTTAATTATTCTGTGCCAGGGCATTCCAGCACAGCTGCGTCACCCAGGCTGCTGGGATGGGCTCTGCTCCTCTTGAGTGAGGAACCTTGGGGCTGTTTGAGTTAATAACGCTGTTAATAACCCTGTTAATTAGGGATAAACCCCATGGAGCCACTGGGAGAGCTGGGGGTGCTCAGCTGGAGAGGAAAAGGCTCCAGGGAGAGCTCAGAGCCCCTGGCAGGGCCTGAAGGGGCTCCAGGAGAGGGACTGGGGACAAGGCCTGCAGGGACAGGAGCCATGGAATGGCTCCCAGGATGGGAAAAAATCGAGGATGGGAAAAAATCTGGGGACATTGTGCAGGAATTGTTCTGAGGAGACAGGACAGAATCCCTGAGGGCCCTGGAATGGCTGTGGACAAGGCCTGAGGGAAGAACAGGGAACAATTTCCCACTGAAAAGTGACATTTAGATGGGAAAAAATGGGATATTTAGATGGGAAAAATGCTCACCTGGACTAGATGGGATATTGGGCCTGAAGGGGCTCCATTGCCTGGAGGGACAGGAGCCAGGGAATGGCTCCCACTGAAAACAGTGACATTTAGATGGGAAAAAATCCCATTTAGATGGGAAAAATCGTGTCTAGATGGGATATTGGGCAGGAATTGTTCTGTGGCAGGAGAGGAGAAGGCTCTAGAGAGAGCTCAAAGCCCCCTGAGGGCCCTGAAGGGGCTCCAGGAGAGGGACTGTGAACAAGGCCTGGAGGGACAGAACAGGGAACAATTTCCAACTGGAAAAGTGACATTTAGATGTGAAAAAATTCCATTTAGATGGGATATTGGGTAGGAAATGTTCCATGAGAGAGTTGGGGGTGCTCACCTGGACAAGAGAAGGCTCCAGGGAGAGCTCAGAGCCCCTGGCAGGGCCCAAAGAGGCTCCAGGAGAGGGACTGGGGACAAGTCCTGGAGGGACAGGACCCAGGGAATGGCTCCCACTGGCAATTAGATGTGAAAAAATCCCACTGGGGGTAAGGGAGATTTTCTGTGGGATATTGGGCAGGAGATTGAGCCCTTCCCCTGAAAGGAGGAGGGACTGGGGACAAGGCCTGGAGGGACAGGACCCAGGGAATGGCTCCCACTGGGAAAGGGGAGATTTTTGTGGGATATTGGGCAGGAATTGTTCCCTAGGAAGGTGGGGAGGGGCTGGGATGGAATTGCCAGAGCAGCTGGGGCTGCCCCTGGATCCCTGGCAGTGCCCAAGGCCAGGCTGGGCAGGGCTGGGAGCAGCCTGGGATGGTGGAAGGTGTCCCTGCCATGGCCAGATGTTCTCCAAGGTTCCTTCCCACCCAAACCATTCCATTGATGTCTTGTGAAGGCTGAGCTAGAACAGAGACCAGACAGAGCTAAAGAATAAAGCAGGGATTTATTAGGAGGCCTCAATGGATGCACCTTGGGCAGCACAAGAGCCCAGCCAGGGCTACACCGCAGATGAACCCAAAATGGTCACAAAATGCACAACTGGTCACGGGGTCTGTCACTTTGATCAGTTCTGCTCCATTTGCATCTTGCAGTTCCTTGTTCCATTCCATCCCCAACCCATGCAGTCCCATCCTTCTTGTTTTTCTCTCTCCAGCCCACGGTGTTTGTGCTCTTGGGCTGAGATTTGGATCATTTGTCCTTGGTGCCCAGCTGGAGCAGGAATTGTTTTGTCTCCCTGCTCTGTGCACAGAGCTCACCATCCCTAATGTGAGCCCAGACCCAAACACTAAAGCAGCACAGAATGTGAAAAATATAAAAGCTCAAACCTGAGGCATCACCATGATTCTGTGATCACAGCCAAGACAGGGAATGGATTGCAGTGAGTCTCTTTGTGCGTCACTTTGTCCTTTTCTGCCCCTTTTCATGGGTGAAATCTGCCATACAAACCTGACCCTCCTCATCATGCTCAGGATTTTGAAGTCCCTGACTGCTGCCCTGTGGGGAAATGTGCTTTGCCTTTAGCCCCACCAGGTTCCTTGCAGGCTCTGTGGTTGTGAAAATCAAAATCACCACTTCCTTGCTAGGGACTGAAAGGAGACATTTTCATATCAAAACATCTGTGGGTGTGACTGTCACAAGAAAATCTCTGGGTTTTCAGGCCCTAGGGCTGCAGCTCTATCAGTGTCTGTGGGCTTAGGGTTATTTCCTAGATATTTATGCACAATGATATATAAAATATACCTGTATACATACATTTATAAACACATTATGAGAGAGTGCATTTCCAAGAGTAAATTGTGATCAAGTGCAGTTCCGAGGGTGTTTATTCCACATTTCTGATTCATCTCTTGGCCTCTGGACTCCATCCTCACTGGGGTTTCTGTGCCACCTTAGACTCCCCTGTGTCAGGAGTCCCCTGAGGCACAAATTAATCTCTGACCTAGGCAGCCCCATGTTCTTCTGATCCACAATCCACGTCCTTTGGCACTTCAGGCTGTGTTTGGGAAACTGCTTTATTTGCTCTGTGCTTTAATTTCCATTTTCCAGGAGGGAATAATTCAATCCCTGTTGTTTTGGGGTTTTTTTGTTGGGTTTTTTGTGGGGGTTTTTTTTGTCGCTGATGTTGTTGTTGGGGTTTTTTATTTTTCTGATTTTTAATTTTTTTATTTTGGTGAGGTTTTGGTTTGGTTTGGGTTTTTTTTTGTTGTTTGTTTGTTTGTTTTTTGTTGGGTTCTTTTTTGTTTTGTGGGGTTTTTTGTGTGTGCTGTTGTTGTTGTTGCTGTTTTCCCCTAGAACCCAGAAAGTCAAGATGGACAAACTCCTAAAGGATTGATATTTCTAAAGTGCTTTGAAAGCCTCAGGTGATTGTAGCTTTACTCACTGATCAAAACAAGACACACATTTTTTGGGGATGGTGTCATTATTGCTCTGCTTCCTTTCTTTTTTTCTTTCTTTGGGATGGTGCCACTATTTTTCTGTTTTGTGCCCTCCTGGAATATTTCATGCACAGGCACTTAGAGAATCCCAGAATGGTTTGGTTGGAAGGGACCTCCTGGCATCTTTCTGCTCCCTGAAAATGATCCCCCAGGAAAAACCCCTCTCCTGAGGATTTTCTTATTTTCCTATTTAAAAATTTCCTGCTGGGGGCAGGGATCCTGCAGGGCTTGAGCTGGTGGAGATGCAGAGATGATGCTCAGAGCTGTGTTTTGCTGCTGAAAAAATTCAGAGAGGGAAAACAGCTAACAAAGCCCTGGAGAAATGGTTTAGTTACAGAAATTTGGGGGAAATAATGGTTGGGACATTTCCTGCTGAAGTGACTCTGGTATCACTCTTCAGGTTGTTTTACAATCCAGATCAACACACAGCTAGAATGCTCTAAAAAGGGAATTTTGGAACAAAAATGAACTGCAGATGAGTAAAACTTTCTGTTCCATGTTGCTCTGCCTGCAGGACCCAGTGAAAGTCAGATTTCCCTTTTTGCACATTTAAAAAGTCAATTTATATCATGGGTTAAATTCCTCCAGCTGTGTCCTTGAAACCCAAGCTTTTTTCTTCAACTGCCACCAAATAATTAATACATCATACACTGCAATTCTAATTCACTTTCCCCTAAGAATTACTTAATACCTTGGTGATGAGTCTCTCCTTAGTCAATCATTAAGGAATTTCTGTTCTGACTTTTTCTTTTGGCAGCTACTTGCTTGAATTTATATTGTGATGTTTGGGCAATGAAATGTTCCACACAGTGAACGTTTTGAATGCATTCTCCTGATTTCTGAGTGATCTCTGAATACATGAGGATTGAATTATGTGATTAGCCAGAACATCATGCAATATTCTGCTGGGGAAAAGTAAATTGTCTGTGGATGGATTTTTACTTTACACTTCAGGTTTATAACTAACCATCATAGCACAGCAATGAAGTGGCAGTTGGTGACAACTGACAGCCTGTGGCCACTCTGCAGTGATATTTATACCTTTTTCTTGCTCAGGTTTATACAATTTTTACTAATTTTCCCTGCATCAGAAAGTTAATATAAGAGTTGTGCTACTGGCTGTTCCCTGGAAGAATGATTTCCCCCCAAAACAGGAGCAGACTGGTTAGAGGATATAGGCAGTAATAAGGTCCAATAATGTAATAACACAGGATTTTATTTTTAAAAATCTGTCCCCCTGTCCAGCCTCAGGTTTGGCCCCAAACACCATGCACAAAAACACCATTGCAGGACTGGAGAGCCAGGCTCTCTTCTCTTCTCTTCTCTTCTGATTAAATTCTCTTCTCTTCTCTCTTCTCTTCTCTTCTCTTCTCTTCTCTTCTCTTCTCTTCTCTCTTCTCTTCTCTCTCCTCTCTTCTCTTCTCTTCTCTTCTCTTCCTCTCTCTCTCTTCTCTTCTCTTCTCTTCTCTTCTCTTCTCTTCTCTTCTCTTCTCTTCTCTTCTCTTCTCTTCTCTTCTCTTCTCTTCTCTCTCTTCTCCTCTTCTCTTCTCTTCTCTCTCTTCTCTTCTCTCTCTCCTTCTCCTCTCTCTTCTCCTCTCCTCTCCTCTTCTCTCTCCCTCTCCCCTCTCCCTCCTCCCTCTCCTCCCCCCCTCCCCTCTCCTTCCCCAAACCTCCCTCTCCTCCCCCCCCTTTCCCCCCCTCTCCTATTTCTTCCTTTTCCTCCTTTTTTCCCTTTCCCTTTTCCCCCCCCCTCTCTTCCTCCCCCTCTTCCCTCCCCTTTCCCCCCTTTTTCCCCCCTCCTCTTTTCCCCTCTCCCCTTTCCCCTCCTCTCAGCTGTCACTGCCTCTTTCCCTGTGACTCCTCCCAACCCCTCTTTGCTGGAGTGCAGAAAAATGGGAATTATTCCTCCTGGAGTGCTTTCTGCCACAGCACCTAAGTGCAGATGCAGGGAAGATGATGATGCTCTTTTTTTCTCCCTTCCATCTGCAGAAAGTAAAACTTTTCCAGTAAAAAAAATTCAATGTTCTATTGAGTGTTAAAATTCTCTGTCAATGCCTTGATTGCTGCCCTATACCACTAACCCCATTCACTTTAGCACCACGTGGTGAATAAGAGCAAAAAATGTCCCTTCTCAGTTGGAAGGCTGAACTGGAAATTCAGGATTAACAAAATCTACTTGGTTTTTTTTTGCCTTTGAAACAGGCAGATGGGATTGTTTAACTTATCATTTGCTAAAGCTTATTTTGTCTGAAGTCTGATGGCAAGCAGCACCCCAAGCAAATATTTCAGAATAAAATACCAAATTTCTGACTTACAACTCTGTTGCTGTTGGTTTAAGCTAACTCTGGTGATCAAATCCCTCCTGTTGGCACAGGCTCTGGTGGCAGAGCAGGAATTATTTGTATACTGGATTTTAAACCTCGTGTTTTCCGCTGTTACCTTAATGGAAACCATATTTTGACATCTTCCCCTTAACTCCCTGCCTAAACTAACTGGGTTTGGAATTCCATCTGGCTGCACAGAGGAGACTCTTCCCTCTATTCCCCACCCAAATCTCTCCTTGGTAAATAAAGGAGCCAATGAAAGTTGAAGGGTTTTTTTAAGAGAACAAATCATTCTGCTGTTAAAATTGGCAGCACCGTGGTCTTTCCTGGCTACCTGCTGCTCTGAGGCTCTCCAGAGCTGCTGGAAGCTGTTTCTAAAATTCTCTGAGCTGTTGGAACACGTTTGGCTCATAAATACCCACAGCTCCTGGCCCATCAGAGAGCTGTGAGTCACAGAGGAGGGAAGGGTGAGTGGGGATGGTGAAAAAACCCCAATCCCAACACCTCAAAAACAAAATAAAGTGGAGTTTCATGCTCTGTCCTCTCTGCCCTTCCTTCTTTTCCCTTTTCCTTCTTTGGGAAGAATGCTGCAAAGATTTATCCTATGGAATGGCAAATTAGGGTTAGGCTGTACCTTTTAAAATACAGCTTGATGCAATTCAGTAACAAGGCAAAGATAAGAGAGCAATAATAGGGGGATAAACAAACAATTCATAATTTCAAAAGGAAAATGGAATAAATTTTTAGTGCAGTGAAAAACCTGAATGCTGATTCCTCTGGTTCTGTTGAAGTTCTGCAACTCAGGCAGGAGAATGGATGATGCAGAAACCCCAATCCCAATAGCTCAAAACCAAAATAAAGTGGAGTTTCTTGCTCTGTTCTCTCTGCCCTTCCTACGGGACTTTTTTCCTTTTTATTTTTGGGAAGGATGCTGCAAAGAGGGGATTTACCCTATGGAATGGCATAGGGTAATAATTAATAATAATGTCACATTACTGTTAGGTTGTACCTTTTAAAATACAGCTTTATGCAATTCAGTCACAAAGCAAAGTTAAGAGAGCAATAATGGGGCAATAAACAAACAATTCATAATTTAAAAGGAAAATGGAGTAAATCTTTAGTACAGTGAAAAACCTGAATGCTGATTCCTCTGGTCCTTTTGAAGTTCTGCAGCTCAGGCAGGAGAATGGATGCTGCAGAAACCCCAATCCCAATACCTCAATAATAAAATAAAGTGGAGTTTGATGCTCTGGCCTCTCTGCCCTTCCTTCTTTTCCCTTTTCCTTCTTTAGGAGTGTAGCATCCCATGAACATTTTTAGGGAAGAATGCTGCAAAGAGGGGATTTACCCTATGGAATGGCATAGGGTAATAATTAATTAATAATAATGTTAGATTAGTGTTAGGTTGTACCTTTTAAAATACAGCTTTATGCAGTTCAGCCACAAAGCAAAGTTAAGAGAGCAATAATGGGGTGATAAACAGTTCATAATTTAAAAGGAAAATAAAGTAAATCTTTAGTACAGTGGAAAACCTGAATGCTGATTCCTCTGGTCCTTTGTACTCTGCAGCTCAGGCAGGAGAATCAGCTTGAGGTGAGTTGATCAAACCTTCTCTGCAATTTTTCCTGTGGAAAAAATCCTTTGAAAACTTCCCAGCCCACACAGAGCAGGGTCTTGGCTCTCAGTGCTTCACATGATGAGAGATCTCCAATATTCTTCACAGCAGAATAAGGAGGAAAGCTGATACTGGTTCAGTGTTCTTGTACTGGGATTTTGCAAAATCTAGAATGGGTCAATGCCTCAGGCAAGTCTGGGGGGTGCTTAATATTCAATAATCTTCAGCAATAATCAATAATATTCAATAATGTTCAATAATCTTCAGCAATAATCAATAATATTCAATACTATTTAGCAATAATCAATAATAATCAGCTGCTGCTCCTGGAGGCAAAGATATCCAGGAGTGTTGGATTAAGCCTTTTTCTGACCCAGACATGGGGCAACTGAGAGGCTTTTTAAAAGCTTTTATTCCATTTTCAGTCTCATGTAAAGGGTGAGAAAATACAGAAGTTTTCTGTCAAGCTTTGAGAATTTTCTACAAATTCAGGATCATGGACAACATCCTCCTGCCTCCTTTGGTGTTCCAGAAAAGAAGGATCTGCTCCTGATTTTTGAAATTTGGCACAAAACTTTATTTAATGTCAGCTGGGGTGTGGCTGGAAGGGAGGCTGGCCTTGCTCAGAACAAAAATGAGTTAATTATTGCTCTGGTAATTAAGCTCCTTGTGGGAATTTGCAAATTTCTGGGTGGCCAAGAGAGAGCTGGGAACCTGGCAGAGGAGCCCTGGTTCCTCCCCATTGCTGCCACCTCCTTCACGTGCTCAGAGAATTAAATCTGTGCAAATTTAAATCTGTGCAAATTTAAATCTGTGCAAATTTCCTTTGTGTGCTCAGAGAATGAAATCTGTGCAAATTTCCTTCCTGTGCTCAGAAAATTAAATCTGCAAATTTCCTCTGTCATGTGCTCAGAGAATTAAATTTGTGCAAATTTCTTCATTTGTGTGCTCAGAGAATTAAATCTGTGCAAATTCCTTCTCTTATGTGCTCAGAGAATGAAATCTGTGCAAATTTAAATCTGGACAGATTTCCTTTGTGTGCTCAGAAAATTAAATTTGTGCAAATTTCCTTCATGTGCTCAGAGAATTAAATTTCATAAAATTTCAAATTAAATCTAAGATAAATTTAAATCTGTGCAAATTTCCTCCTTCATGTGCTCAGGCAGTTAAATATGTGCAAATTTCTTTCATGTTCTCAGAGAATTTAATTCGTGCAAATTTCTTTCATCATGTGCTCAGAGAATTAAATCTGGGCAAATTTAAATTGTGCAAATTTCCTCCTTCATGTGCTCAGAGAATTTAAGCTGCAAATTTCTTCCTTTGTGTGCTCAGAGAATTAAATTCGTGCAATTTCCTTCATGTGCTCAGAAAAGGAAATCTGTGCAAATTTAAATCTGTGCAAATTCCCTTCATGTTCTTAGAGAATTAAATCTGCAAATTTCCTGTGTCACGTGCTCAGAGAATTAAATTTCTGCAAACTTCCTCCTTCATGTGCTTGGAGAATTAAATTGTGCAAATTTAAATCTGTGCAAATTTCTCCCTTTCTCCTTTCCCTGTCCTCATTTAAACTCTCCCTGAGCCTGGTATTTGAAATATCCATGGAAAAAGCAGTTCCAGGTGTGCCTGGGTCAGAACCTCAGATGATGCTGAGGAGATTCCTTCTCCCTCTGCCTTTTCTGCTCCTTTGATGTGAGAAATGGATTTGTAAAAAATTCTTAAAACCTGATATATGGTCTTGTATATTTATATGTAAACACTGCAGATTTTAAATTAATTAAATTAAAATTATTTTATTTTACTTTAATTAAGGCAATAATTTTATTAAATTTAATTATTTTTAAATTAATTTTAACTTAATGTCAAATTAATTTAATTTTAATTAAATTTAAATTTTTTTAAATTTAAAAATTGATTTGAAATCTAAAATTTTATTTTAAATTAATCACTCTGGTGACAACCTGGGGATCAGTCCCAGCTTGGACTCAATGGTTTGGGAGATCTCTTCCACCCTAAATATTCCAAAACCCTTTTTCCCTGCAAGAATATTCCTAGAAAACCTTTCCTTTGCTGCACTTCCCCACTGGTATTTGCATTGCTGATGATTTGGCCTTGGGAGAAGAGTTGCTCTGCTCTCAGCAGCTGCTGGTTTCCTTTCCAGAGGAGATGGATTTGTTTTTTTCCATCCCTGAATAATTTAGATCCTATTCACAGCTTCAAAATATTACTTTGCACAGTAACGAGGTGCTTAAAATGAGGCTGAAAATGAATGTTCTGATGTATTTCCACCTGCAAATTACAAAAGTGCTGCGTGAAGTTTGCTGTGACAAAGCTTTAGGGACTCCAGTTCAGTCTGCATTTAATCAATTTGTTTTGTAGAGGAAAATTTATATCAAATCTGGCAGCCCTTTTAATGGGTAGGTTTCAGAAATGAAATTATGCCTGATTCTGCTTCCAAATGTGCTGTGACATTAGTGTTTCAAAAAAAAAAATTCAAATTACTAGTGTTGCTTCTCTTCATTGCAAAATGGGCAGGCATTGTGTATAAAGAGATTTTTTTCAGTTTTTTAACCTTTTTAACAGGTTTTGTCGTGCTTTAAAATCTTTATAAAAATTTTTGTCATCTTCAACTGATATTGTTTATAATATAAGAAACATAAGAACATGGGTTAGAACATAAGAAACATCTCATAATTTGCAAAACAAACATTTTCATCCTTAACTGATATTGGTTAGAATATAAGAAATATAGGAAACATTAGAATATAGCATTGATTAGAACATAAGAAATTAATATTTTGAGTTTCATCATTTGAAATCATTTGAAAAATATGAAAATGTGAAAAATCTCATCATTTGAAAAATAAATATTTTCATCCTTAACTGATATTGGATAGAACATAAGAAACATAAGAACATAACATTGGTTAGAACATAACAAAATGTCTCATAATTTGAAAAACCAAAATTTTCATTCTCAACTGATATTGGTTAGAATATAAGAAACATAAGAACATAACATTGGTTAGAACATAAACTCATATTTTGAGTTTCATCATTTGACATCATTTGAAAAATATGAAAATATGAAAAATCTCATCATTTGAAAAATAAACATTTTCATCCTTAACTGATATTGGTTAGAATATAAGAAACATAGGAAATATAAGATCGTAGCTCTGGTTAGAACATAAGAAACCTCTCATAATTTGAAAAATAAACATTTTCATCCTCAACTGATAATGGTTAGAATATAAGAAACATAAGAACATGACATTGTTTAGAACATAAGAAACTCGTATTTTGGGTTTCATAATTTGAAATAATTTGAAAAATATGAAAAATCTCATAATTTGAAAAACAAACATTTTCATCCTTAACTGATATTGGTTAGAATATATGAAACATAAGAACATAACATTGGTTAGAACATAAGAAATGTCTCTTAATTTGCAAAACAAACATTTTCATCGTCAACTGATATCGGTTAGAATAAGAAAAATAGGAAAGATAAGAACATAGCATTGGTTAGAATATAAGGAACTTGTCATAATTTGAAAAACAAACATTTTCTGGCTGGTCTGTATTAGAGAAAACAGCCTGGACTCTTGAATTGGGCTGGTGGCATAAATCCATAGGATGCTCCCAGCTGGGGCAAATAATAATTTGTTTTTTTGGAGTGACACAAGTGGGACCCTCCCATGCCAGGCAGAGCAGGACGAGCTGTGCCCAGGTTCTGGGATTGCCCTGGAGCAGCCCCAGCCTGCAGGGGACAAGGAACCAGAGGCTCTGCTTGGGCTGATGATGGAAACTTTGAGATGTGTCCTGGAAAGGAGCCTTGGAAATGCTTTTGTGCCAGGCTTTTCTGGAGATGCTGTGGAGGGACAGGACCCAGGGAGGGCAGGGCTGGATGGGATATTGGGGAGGAATTGTCACCTGAGAGGGTGAGCAGGGGCTGGGATGGAATTCCCAGAGCAGCTGGGGCTGCCCCTGGATCCCTGGCAGTGCCCAAGGCCAGGCTGGGTGGGATTTGGAGCAGCCTGGGATGGTGAAAGTGTCCCTGCCATGGCAGGGGTGGATCTGGATGGGCTTTGAGATCTTCCCACCCAAACCATCCTGGAAATTCTGTGAACTTTTCCATTGCTTGGCAGCTTCTCTGGAGCAGTGGAAGGGCAGGGGTGGAACTGGATGAGCTTTGAGATCCTTCTAACCCAAACCATCCTGGGATTGCATGACCAATTCTATTGCTAGGAAGCTTCTTTGGGCAGTGGAAGGTGTCCCTGCCCATGGCAGGGCTGGCACTGGATGGGCTTTGAGATCTTCCAACCTGAGCCATCCTGGGATTGTGTGAACATTTCCATTGCTTGGCAGCTTCTCTGGAGCAGTGGAAGGGCAGGGGTGGCACTGGATGGGCTTTAAGGTCCCTTCCAACTTGAACCACCCTGGGATTGCATGACCAATTCTATTGCTTGGAAGCTTCTCTGGAGCAGTGGAAGGTGTCCCTGCCATGGCCTCTGGATGGGCTTTGAGGTCCTTCCAGCCCAAACCATCCTGAAATTCTGTGAAGATTTCCATTGCTTGGCTGTTTCTCTGGAGCAGTGGAAGGGCAGGGGTGGCACTGCATGGGCTTTGAGATCCTTCCAACCTGAACCATTTGGGGTTCTGTGAACATTTCCATTGCTTGGAAGCTTCTCTGGAGTAGTAGAAGGTGTCCCTGCCATGACAGGGGTGGCACTGCATGGGCTTTGATATCCTTCCTACCTGAGCCATCCTGTGGCAGCTTCTCTGGAGCAGTGGAAGGTGTCCCTGCCATGGCCTCTGGATGGGCTTTAAGACCCTTCCAGCCCAAACCATCCTGAAATTCTGTGAACATTTCCATTGCTTGGCAGCTTCTCTGGAGCCTCCTGCAGCAGAAGAGCGGCTGATCCCTGAACCTTCTCCTGCCCTGTGCTCTGTGGGATGCTCCTCTCTGCTCCAGCTCCTGCTCTTTTCCTGCTGCTGCTGCTGGGAAATGGATTTGGAGGGAATTCTCAAAGTTTGACAGAAGGCTCACACAGTGTCAAAGCTTGAGATAAGAAATGCTGACTTAGAAATGCCATGGAATAGCACAGGACATTGTTGAGAGAGAAATGGAACTGGAAACAAGTTTTAAAGGATGGCCTTACAAATAAAACTGGATACTTTAGAGAAATAGAACTATAAAAGATGCATTGTCTTAGCACCCACAAAGAATAATTTAGATTATTAGTTTTAAGGTGTTTGCAGTATGGTGTGGCAAACGCTATCTTTTAGTGAAAATATATTATGGAAAAAAAGGAAAGAAAATTTCCATATATCCTATAGAAACCTAGTTCATAGTGTAAATACATTATGGAATGAATGTAAAGAAAAACTCAATGTATCCTATAGAATCCTAGCTTATAGTGAAAATATATTATGGAAAGAAAGTAAAGAAAAAGTCCATATATCCTATAGAAACCTAGCTTATAGTGAATATATATTATGGAAAGAAAGGAAAGAAAAACTCCATATATCCTATAGAAGCATAGCTTATTGTGTATTGTAATTAGGGAATAGTTGGCTTTGATTGTGATAGCATGAATTGTTACACCTGTATTATCTCAGGTGTAAATAAAGAAATAGAACTATAAAAGATTGTATTAGCACCCACAAAGAATAATTTAGATTATTAATTTTAAGGCATTTGCAGTATGGTGTGGCAAAAGCTGATAGGCCAAGAAACCTATCTGATAGTGAAAATATATTATGGAAAGAAAGGAAAGAAAAACTCCATATATCCTGTAGAAACCTAGCTTATAGTGAACCTATGTTATGGAAAGGAAGTAAAGAAAAACTCCATATATGCTGTAGAAACCTAGCTTTAGTGAAAACATATTATGGAAAGGAAGTAAAGAAAAAATCTATATATCCTACAGAACCCTAGCTTATAGTGAAAATATATTATGGAAAGAAAGGAAAGAAAAATTCTATATTTCCTATAGAAGCCTAGTTTATAGTGTATTGTAATTAGGGAATAGTTGGCTTTGATTGTGATAGCATGAATTGTTACACCTGTATTATCTCAGGTGTATATAGAGAAATAGAACTATAAAAGATTGTGTTAGCACCCACAAAGAATAATTTAGATTATTAATTTTAAGGCATTTGCAGTATGGTGTGGCAAAAGCTGATAGGCCAAGAAACCTATCTGATAGTGAAAATATATTATGGAAAGAAAGGAAAGAAAAACTCCATATATCCTGTAGAAACCTAGCTTATAGTGAACATATGTTATGGAAAGGAAGTAAAGAAAAATTCTGTATATCCTATAGAAACCTAGCTTATAGTGAAAATATATTATAGAAAGAAAGTAAAGAAAAACTCCATATATCCTATAGAAACCTAGCTATAGTGAAAACATATTATGGAAAGGAAGTAAAGAAAAATTCTATATATCCTATAGAAGCCTAGCTTATTGTGTATTGTAATTAGGAAATAGTTGGCTTTGATTGTGATAGCATGAATTGTTACACCTGTATTATCTCAGGTGTAAATAGAGAAATAGAACTATAAAAGATTGTGTTAGCACCCACAAAGAATAATTTAGATTATTAATTTTAAGGCATTTGCAGTATGGTGTGGCAAAAGCTGATAGGCCAAGAAACCTATCTGATAGTGAAAATATATTATGGAAAGAAAGGAAAGAAAAATTCTACATATCCTGTAGAAACCTAGCTTATAGTGAAAACATATTATGGAAAGGAAGTAAAGAAAAATTCTGTATATCCTATAGAAACCTAGCTTATAGTGAACATATATTATGGCATGAAAGTAAAGAAAAATTCTATATATCCTATAGAAACCTAGCTTATAGTGAACATATGTTATGGAAAGGAAGTAGAGAAAAACTCAATGTATCCTATAGAATCCTAGCTTATAGTGAACATATATTATGGAAAGAAAGGAAAGAAAAAATCGATATTTCGTATAGAAGCCTAGCTTATTGTGTATTGTAATTAGGGAATAGTTGGCTTCTCATTGTGATAGCACTAATTGTAACACCTGTATTATCTCACCCTTCAAATGAGACTGAAAATGGAATAAAATTTTTAAAACACCTCTCAGTTGCCCCATCTCTGGGTCAGAAAAGGGTTTAGTCCAATGCTGCTCACTTCAGTTCGGAGTGGAGGCATTCTTAGCATTCCTTCCAGTCTGCATCGTAGCTACACAGCATCTAATCACACTTCTCCACAACAACTGGCCTGCAAATTAACATTATAATGGATCCTCAGGGTTTGTAATTACTCAGAAATGTCACTGGGCTGGAGGAGTGCCGGCTGTGCTTGTCAGCAGTCTTCCCTCTCCCTTCTTGGAGTCTTCCTGCAGGTGAAAAATTCATTTTTCTGAGGTTTTGTTGTCCTGAGCAGCACCTTGCTCCTCTATTGTAATGATTGTCCTGGAGTGTCACCAAAATTAGGGGACCAGGCTGAGTTCAGCATCACTGAATTTCTTTGTTGCGCTGAACTATCCCAACCATCTCTAAACACCACCAGCTTCTGCTTTCTTCTGTCCCATCCCAGTTTCAATGTTTGTTTCTTCAGCCAAAACAGCCACTGGATTAGAAGAGCTGCCTTTGACAGGCATGGGGTCTTTTGGAGTCTTTCTGCAAGTGAAAAATTCATTTTTCTGAGGTTTTGTTGTCCTGAGCAGCACCTTGCTCCTCTGTTGTAATGATTGTCCTGGAGTGTCACCAAAGTTGGGGACCAGGCTGAGTTCAGCATCACTGAATTTCTTTGCTGAGCTGAACTCTCCCAACCATTTCTAAACCATCTTCTGCTTTCTTCTGTCCCATCCCAGTTTCAATATTTATTTCTTCAGCCGAAACAGCCCCTGGAGTGGAAGAGCTGCCTTTGGCTGGGATGGGGAATGCTGCTGCTCCCAGAGCTGCCTCTCACAGGGAGGGGAGCAGAAATCTTTGAATTGTGGCAGGGCAGCAGCAGCATCCTTCCTGCTGTCCATCTCTGGCAAAAACAGGAGAATTGCCACATCTGGAATGTGGAGAATTCCCACATCTGGAATGTGGAGAATTCCCTCCTCCCGATGGACACAAGGGCTGCAGCAGTGGGGGCGGCTGCTGCTTCACCAAACTGACACCAGAATTTTTGGCTCCCTGTGTGGGCAGCACTGCAATTCCCTCCAGAGCTTGGCTTGGAGCAGCTGCATCTCCTGGTGTACCAAAAATGAATTTTTCATCCCCTAAAGAGAGCTCCAGGTGGGTTGTGCAGGATGCATCCCAGCCTGGAACTAAACTGGCAATATCCATCCTTTCCACAGCTCCATTTTCAACCAGCATTCCCTTTAGGGAAAAGAATGATCTGCCACGAATTTGCTGCCTTTTTGTGGAAAAAGGGGGGAAGGAATGAAATAATAGTTAATACTTAATGCATATGAGCAGCAATGCTGCTGGGGTTGCCTAGCAGCCACTTAGACAAGCAGGAGAATAAAAAGGGCTGAGTGAATGTGTTTGGAGCTGGTTCCTGGGTCTGAGGGTGGAATCTGACCCATGCAGCCCAGTTGGGGTTTTTTTTGGGAGGGGGAGGAGATGGTGGAATTTCCCACTAATGGATATTTTAGCTCTGGATCATCTCTATCCACTCCCCCACCCCCATCTGGTTTTTCCTTTTCGGTTTTCTTCAAGTGTAACTTGGAGAGTTTTAGCCAAAGGGAGGTGTTAAAGTTTTGTGTGGTTTTTCTGGAGATGGAATAGGCAAAAAAAAAGAAGAAAAATCTCTCAAAGAGATTTTTTCCTTCTATTTAGGACGGTATCTCTGGCAGTCTGGAGATCATTAGCATTTCATGGCCTCTTCAATATACTGCTCAGTAAATGCTGTAGAGGCTGGAAATAGCTCCTGCAGTCACACTTAACACTCCTCACATTGCTCTCCTTCCTGCAAAAAGTTCATTTCATCTTCTGAAAAGCAAAAGTAAAAAGAAACTTTGGGAAAAAAAAAAAGAAGGGGTGAAGGTTTGAGCTGCTCTATGAGTGCAAATAAACTCCTTCCCCACGAGACCAGAAATTCCCCAAAGCATAAAGTTGAGTTAAAACCCCACTAGGAGATAAAAATAAGGAAGGTTGATGGTTTAAATAGTGATTTTCTGAATTCATGTTCTTCTCTTGACTTTTCTTTTCCTCAGTAAAAGTTGGAAAGCTGGAAACCCTTTTCCTTGTCAGGCACTTGTGGGAGTTACAGGACTCCAGCAACTGGAATCCTAAAAACCTCCCCTGCCATCCACACTGGAGAGGTGTGAACTCTCCATTTTAATGTGTTTTCCTCATCCCAGCAATAATTTTTAGCATGTTAAAGCAGAGAAAAGGGCACTTAGGAGAAAGGAATGAAGTGAGAAGCATCTTGGATTTAATTTGGAATAAATAAAGTGGCTCTGTGAGGGCAGCTGGGCTCTTTTACACTCTGAGAGGAGCTGATGGCTCTTGAGTCAGTGCCAGCAAAGATATCCCTGCAGGAATTCTGCTGGAAGGGGGTCTAGACAGGGAGTTTAAGTTTAGGCTGGGTTTACAGGCTGGGTTTGAGTGAGAGCAGAGTTCTCAGGAGCTTGGTCATGTCCACCTCTGCTGCTTCTGCTGTCATGGCCAGAATTCTCTTTGAAGTCCTTCACTTGGCCAAACGTCACAGTGCCAAAGCAGATTTTCAGCATTTTCACACCTTTTGGAGGCTGCAGTGCTGAAGTTGGCCTTAAAGCAGTGGTGGGATGGGCAGGGCTTGAATGAGCTTGGTTTGATTGATTTTTTCATTAATGAGTTGAAATGCTCTCAGATCACCTCAGAGGGGCTGTCTGTGCTATCCCTTAGCCAGGGAGAGTCTTCAAATTGTGACTTTTTAATTTCCAGGTGTCATTTTTAAGTTGTTCTTGTCTTCCATAAGTGGCTGCTCTCTGTTGAATGCTGCTCTGAACATCTCCAGCAAAATATTATTTGCCTCCTTCGGAATATTTATGGGTTTGCTCTTCTTGTGCAGGGAATATTTCTGGGTTTATTCTTCACCCTCCTGAGAGAGAAATAAATGTTAAAAGACCAAGGAGTCTTTGGGGGCTGGGTCAGCGATAGCTGAGGGGAAAAAATCCTTAAAGATCCAAAAGAACCTTAAAGTCTTTAAGGATTTTTAAACCAAAATTTTGGAAGACTTGATTTAAAACGTGCTCAGGATTGTGACTTTCATTTTTCATCCAGAGGATGAATGATTCCAGCTTTTCATGTATGACATGTGTCTCAGAGAAGGGAATGCCTCATTAAAAATCCTTAAAGAACCAAAATTTTGGAAGACTTGATTTAAAACATGCTCAGGATTGTGACTTTTATTTTTCATCCAGTGGATGAATGATTCCAGCTTTTCATGACATGTGTCTCAGAGAAGGGAATGCCTCATTAAAAATCTTTAAGGATTAAAAATCCTTAAAAAACCAAAATTTTGGAAGACTTGATTTAAAATGTGCTTAGGATTGTGACTTTTATTTTTCATCCAGTGGATGAATGATTCCAGCTTTTCATGACATGTATCTCAGAAAAGGGAATGCCTCATTAAAAATCTTTAAGGATTAAAATTCTTGAAGGATTTTTAATCCTTAAAGAACCAAAATTTTGGAAGACTTGATTTAAAATGTGCTCAGGATTGTGACTTTTATTCTTCATCCAGTGGATGAATGATTCCAGCTTTTCATGACATGTATCTCAGAAAAGGGAATGCCTCATTAAAAATCTTTAAGGATTAAAATTCTTGAAGGATTTTTAATCCTTAAAGAACCAAAATTTTGGAAGACTTGATTTAAAACATGCTCAGGATTGTGACTTTCATTTTTCATCCAGTGCATGAATGATTCCAGCTTTTCATGACATGTGTCTCAGAGAAGGGAATGCCTCACTAAAACCTTTAAGGATTAAAAATCCTTAACCAAAATTTTGGAAGACTTGATTTAAAACGTGCTCAGGATTGTGACTTTTATTTTTCATCCAGAGGATGAATGATTCCAGCTTTTCATGACATGTATCTCAGAGAAGGGAATACCTCATTAAAAATCTTTAAGGATTTTTAATCCTTAAAAAACCAAAATTTTGGAAGACTTGATTTAAAACATGCTTAAGATTGTGACTTTTATTTTTCATCCAGAGGATGAATGATTCCAGCTTTTCATGACACGTGTCTCAGAGAAGGGAATGCCTCATCCAAGCTTGCAGCACCCTGGGGGACTGTGCATTCCATCCAAGCTGGGCTTTATCCTGAAGGTCTTTTCCAAACTTTCTCATTCTGTAATCACTGGTAAAACACCTGGAGAAACACCAGAGGAAGCACTGAAAGCACCCAGAGCTGGAAGCCACCAGTGAGGAGCTTTTATTGATCACTGCCAAGGTGAACTGAAGTGGTGCCACTGCCGAAATTCAGATTAAAAAGCTGAAAACATCAATTGTGCCCCAGGTCTAGAAGCTGTGCCAGCAGCCTGTGGCCTCACTGATGATCAGCAAGCACAGCAGAACTTTTGTGTGTTAGATCACACCACAGCACCCAGCACAATGATCTTTCCACCAGCCCAACAAAAGCTTTTCTCTAATCTTTATTTCCCCAGAGCGAGCTCTCCTTTAAAATCCTCCAAGTACCTCTGCATTATTTTTTTTTGCTTATGATTAATTGCCTCAAATTCTAATGTGGAGAATTTCAATTAGCTTCCCATGTTCATGGCACTAAAAGAAAACATCCTTTTGATTAATTTCTCCTCTTCATCTAATCACAGGACGCTCCAAAACCACACACACCCTGTCCCAAAATCTCATTTCCAACCTTTGCCTGCATTCCCAGGCACCAGCAAGGAAAACAAACCTGGTTTAAGTCAGCTAAACCCTGGCTGAGAGGGGTCTGAATTCTGCTGGGAAACTTTGAGGGGTCTGAAATTCTGCTGGAAATCTTAGAGAGATTTGAATTCTGCTGGAAAACTTTGAGGGGTCTGAAATTCTGCTGGGAAACTTCTGAATTCTGCTGGAAATCTTAGAGGGGTCTGAATTCTCCTGGAAATTTTAGAGGGATTTACAAATAGATGAAGGAAAAAAATAATAATTTGAAATAGAACTTGCTGAGGGACTTGTGTGTGTTCAGGGGTGCAGAAAGACCATGAGTAGTTCAAGCTCAGCTCCAAAAAAAGCTTAATTTCTTAATATTATTATTTTAAAAAAAACTAAATTAACAAAAAGATTTCTCTCCTGAGCATCTACACCCAGCTCTGAAAAAGCTTAATATTAGCTTTAATATATTAAAATTTTCAATATTTATTAATATTCTATTATATTTAAAGATATTTATTATTATTTATTATTATTTTTATTCTTTATTCTTATTTTTATTCTAAAGAATTTTTCTTCTTTAATATTGTTTTTATTCTTTAATATATTAGTTCGTTCAATACATTCTTTAATATTACTTTTAAAAAAACTCCAACTGAACACAAAAAGAACTAAACCATTTCTCTCCTGGGCATCTGCTTTGCCCAACACCAAAAAAGCTTAATTCTTTAATACTATTTTTTAAAAAACCCAAAATGAACAAAACCATTTCTCTCCTGAGCATCTGCTCTCAGCTCCAAAAAAGCTTAGTATTAGCTTTTATAGATTAAATTCTTTAATATGTATTAATATTTATTCTATTTATTCTTCTTTAAAGAATATTTACTCTTTAAAAAGAATATTTTTCCTTTTATTCTTTAATATATTAATTAGTTTAATATATTCCTTAATATTAGTTTTTAAAAACCCCAAATGAACAAAAATATTTATCTCATGAGCATCCACACCCAGCTCCAAAAAAGCTTAATATTACCTTTAATATATTAAATTATTTAATATTGATTAATATGTATTCTTTTTATTCTATTTATTCTTTGAAAATAATATTTATTCTTTTATATAGTAATTAGTTTAATCTATTCTTTAATATTACTTTTTAAAAAACTCCAACTGAACAAAAATAACAAAACCATTTCCCTCCTGAGCATCTATACCCAGTTCCAAAAAAGCTTAATATTAGCTGTAATATATTAAAGAATATATTACATTATTTAATATTTATTAATATGTATTCTTTTATTCTATTAATTCTTTAAAAGAATATTTAGCCTTTAAAATTAATATTATTCTTTTTATTCTTAAATATATTAATTAGCCTAATATATTCCTTAATATTACTTTTAAAAGAACCCCAACCAAACAAAAAGAACAAAAATATTTCTCTTCTGAGCATCTACACCCAGCTCCAAAAAAGCTTAATATATATATTAATTATTTTAATATTTATTATTTTTATTCTATTTAAAGAGTATTTATTATTATTATTATTATTTAATATTATTCTTTTTATTCTATTTATTGTTTTAAAAAGAGTATTTATTCTCTAACATTAATTTTATTCTTTAAAATATTAATTTATTTAATATAATCCTTAATATGACTTTTAAAAAACCCCAACTGAACACAAAAAGAACACAACTGTGTCCCTCCTGAGCATCTGCACCCAGGTCCATAAAAGTGTAATGTCAGCTTTAACATTTTCTTTAATATACTACATTATTTAATATTTATTAATATGTATTCCTTTTATTATATTATGTTTAAAGAATATCTAGTCTTTAAAAAAATATTTTTCTTTTTTATTCTTTTTATTCTTTAATATACTAATTAGCTTCATATATTCCTTAGTATTACTTTTTAAAAAAACTCAACTTAACACAAAAAACCATTTCTCTTTAATATTTTCTTCAATATATTACATCATTTAATATGTATTCCTTTTATTATATTACTTTTAAATAATATCTAGTCTTTAAAAATAATATTTTTCTTTTTATTCTTTTTATTCTTTAATATACTAATTAACTTCATATATTCCTTAGTATTACTTTTTAAAAACCCCCAGCTTAACACAAAAACCCATTTCTCTTTAATATTTTCTTGAATATATTACATTATTTAATATTTATTAATCTGTATTCCTTTTATTATATTTATTATTTTTAAAGAATATCTAGTCTTTAAAAAGAATATTTTTATTTTTATTCATTTTATTCTTTTATTCTTTAATATACTAATTAGCTTCATACATTCCTCAGTATTACTTTTTAAAAAAACCCAACTTAACACAAAAAAAAATTTCTCTCCTGAGCATCTGCCGTGCCCAGCTCTCCCCCAGCCCCGCTAATCCGTTTATTCTGCAATAACAATTCAATAAAATAAACCCGAACCAAACCCAGGCGGCGGCGCCCGGCCCCCCCTTGCAGTTGCCGTGGCAGCGGCGTTATTTGTCCCTCCCGCCTTGCCCGGCTCCTGAAATACCCGCTGACATATTTGGTGAGGCGGGATGGGGATGTTTGGTTTGGGAAACGCTGCCCGCGTTGCCTAGCAACGGGAGGAGAGCGGGGAGGGGACCGCGTCACCCCTGGCAACCGCTGTTGGTCCCCAAACATCGCGGCCTCCATCCCTGCCTCCCTCCCTTCGGCCCCCGCGTCCTCCTCCCGCCAGCCGCGGCTCCAGGCGGGGCACCCAGAGCTCCTCGGGGGGCTCGGGGTTGGTAACGGAGATGTAAACCTTCCTTGGACATCCCCAGTTTGGGGTTCAGGAGGGTTTGAGGGTTCCCCGCTCGTGTTGGTACATCAGGAGTGTCTGGGGTGGGGATGGAGGGATGAGGGGTTTGGGGTGAGGTGGGCTTGGGGATGGCAAGATTAGGCGGGGTTTGGGGATGGTGGGATCAGGTGGGGTTTGGGATCAGGTGGGTTTGGGATGAGGGATGAGAGGTTTGGGGATGGTGGGATCAGGTGGGATTTGGGGATGGTGGGATCAGGTGGGGTTTGGGATGAAGTGGGTTTGGGATGAGGAGATGAGGGGTTTGGGGATGGTGGGATCAGGTGGGGTTTGGGATCAGGTGGGTTTGGGGATGGTGGGATCAGGTGGGGTTTGTGGGTGGTGGGATCAGATGAAATTTGGGATGAAGTGGGATTTGGAGATGATGGGATCAGGTGGGGTTTGGAATGAGGTGGGTTTGGGGATGGTGGCCTGAGGGGTTTGTGGGTGGTGGGATCAGGTGGGGTTTGGAATGAGGTGGGTTTGGGATGAGGGATGAGGGGTTTGGGGATGGTGGGATGAGGGGGGTTTGGGTTTGGGGATGGTGGCCTGAGGGGTTTGTGGGTGGTGGGATCAGGTGGGGTTTGGGATGAGGTGGGTTTGGGATGAGGAGATGAGGGGTTTGTGGGTGGTGGGATCAGATGAAGTTTGGGATGAAGTGGGATTTGGAGATGATGGGATCAGGTGGGATTTGGGATCAGGTGGGGTTTGGGGATGGTGGGATTTAGAGATGGTGGGATCATGTGAGGTTTGGTATGATGGGATGAGGTAGGGTTTGAGGATGGGGGATGAGGTGGGTTTGGGATGAGGTGGTTTTAGGGCTGGTGGGATGAGGTGGGTTTGGGGATGATAGGTTTGAGCATGGTGGGATGAGGTGGGTTTGGGATCAAGTGGGTTTGGGGATGGTGGGATCAGGTGAGGTTTGGGATGAGGTGGGTTTGGGAAGAGGTAGGTTTGGGGATGGTGGGATGAGGTGGGTTTTGGGGTCATCAGAGTCCCTGTCCAGCCAGAGCAGGGACAGAAAGGTCACTGGGGTGAGCTGCCTGTCACAAAGCCACCCCCTTGTTCTGCAGGCCAGAAACTCTGCCCACAGGAATTTATTGCCTGGATTAATGATCTTGCTCAGATAATTGCAGTTCTGTAGCAGCCAATTCTCTTTCTTTGGGCCAGTGGGAGCTGTTGGAGCAGTGTGGGGCTGTTGAAGCCTTTATCTCCTCCCATTCCTGTAGGATACAGTTTGTCTTCCTGCTGTCCTCACCAAAAACCCACCAGAGCCGTTCTCCAAGTGCAGAATATTCAAATCCATATTCCCAAACTGCATTTCTAGGACACCTACAGCAGCCTTCTCTTTGCCTTTCCAGGGAGAATTGCCTGTCTCTAGATAGTTTCTATCTTCTATTTGGGGTTTTGTTTAGTCCTGGAATCTGTGCCAGTCACCAGCAGCTTTATGAACTTTAAATTCCCACAGAAAAATCCTTCCCTGTCCTCCCTGGAGCAGTGCAGTGGTGGGGAAGCAATTGCTGATGTCCCTTGCTGAAATGTGCACTGGGCACAGCCATGCAGTGCTTGGAGAGCTGCTGGGAGTTTAATTTTGGGCCACCCTGAGTGGCTGAGGAGTGTCTGGAAAGCACAGAATCATGGAATGGTTTGGGATGGAAAGGTGCTCAAAGCCCATCCAGTGCCACCCCTGCCATGGCAGGGACTCCTTCCACTGTCCCAGGCTGCTCCAAACCCAGTGCTTGGACATTTCCAGGGATCCAGGGGCAGCCACAGCTTCTCCAACCCCTCTCCACCCTCCCAGGGAATAATTCCTTCCCAATATCCCATCCAGCCCAGCCTCTGGCAGTTTGAAACCATTCCCCTTGTCCTGTGCCTCCAGGCCCTTGTCCAAAGCCTTTTCCAGGTCTCTTCTCCCTGACTCCAGTTTCTGTGGAGTGCAGGAGCAGAGCTCAGATTTTCCTGGTGTTTGCTCCCAGTTACACCAGTTGCTGGTCAGGGCAATGCTCCCTGTGTTGTGCTGAGCTGGGACAACCTGGAACCTCCTCTTCCTTCTCTTCTTCCTCCTTTTCCTCCTCCTTCCTCTCAACAAACCCCCAGTTCATCCCATGGTGGGATCCTCTGGAGATCCAGATCCACTGATGCTGTAAAATCGGAGACAAACTCATCTCTTGTCCAAACAGCCCCAGTTTGTGTTTGTTGCTGCTTCTGCTTCACTTCGTGAGGCACCACAAGGCTCGTCAGTGGTGCTGTGTAAATAAAGAGCAACACCCAGGGCTGTGCTGGCAGCAGTTCCTCTGTGCTGGCTGGAAACAGCTGCTGCAGCCGCCCCACATCCCCATGGAATAGTGCAGGAATTCTCCATGGAATAGTGCAGCAATTCTCCATGGAATAGTGCAGGAATTCTCCATGGAATAGTGCAAGAATTCTCCATGGAATAGTGCAAGAATTCTCCATGGAATAGTGCAGCAATTCTCCATGGAACAGTGCAGGAATTCTCTATGGAATACTGCAGCAGTTCTCCATGGAATACTGCAGCAGTTCTCCATGCAATTGTGTACCAATTCTCTGTGCAATACTGCAGCCAATCCCCGTGGAATACTGTAGCGAATCTCCATGCATTACTGCAGCCATTCTCCATGCATTACTGCAGCAATTTTCCATGGAATCCTGCCGCAATTATCCATGGAATCCTGCAGCCATTCTCCATGGAATCCTGCAGCAATTCTCCATGGAATCCTGCAGCCATTCTCCATGCATTACTGCAGCAATTCTCATGCAATCCTGCATCCATTATCCATGCATTACTGCAGCAATTTTCCATGGAATCCTGCCACAATTATCCATGGAATCCTGCCACAATTATCCATGCAATACTGCAGCCAATCCCCATGGAATAATGCAGCAATTCTCCATGGAATACTGCAGCAAATGTTAATGGAATACTGCATCAGTTCTCCATGCAGTACTGCAGCAATTCCCCATGGAATCCTGCAGCCATTCTCCATGGATTCCTGCAGCAATTCTCCATGGAATCCTGCAGCAATTCTCCATGGAATCTTGCAGCAATCCTCAATGGAATTCTGCAGCAATTCTCCATGGAATACTGCAGTAATTCCCCATGCAATACTGCAGCAAATCCCCATGGAATCCTGAAGCGCTTCCTCATGGAATACTACAGCAATTCCCCATGGATTACTGCAGCAATTCTCCATGCAATACTGCAGCCAATACTCATGCAATACTGCAGCAATTCCCTATGGAATACTGCAGCAAATCTCCATGCAATACTGCATCAATTCTCAATGCAATACTGCAGCAATTCCCTATGGAATACTGCAGCAAATCTCCATGCAATACTGCATCAATTCTCAATGCAATACTGCAGCAATTCCCTATGGAATACTGCAGCAAATCTCCATGCAATACTGCAGCAAATCTCCTGCTCCCACTGAAATTCTCAAAAGCTGCTTGGTCCTAAACCAGTGAAGGGTTGTTTGGTCTAAACAAGTAAAAAATGAGGGCTGGTGAGCTACAGGTGTGGGTTAGACTGATCTGTGGGAATTCATTTCCAATGAGCGACACATTCCATAGTTCCCTGACGTCAGACAAGCTATAAAAGCCATAGGACAAGCTATAAAAAACAGCAGCAAGGTTTGCAGCTCCTTGTTCCAAAATGAGCCCAGTTCAGGCAGAGCAGGATGAGCTGTACCTGGGATTGTCCTGGGAGCAGCCACAGCCTCAGGGGACAAGGAACCAGGGACAAGGAACCAGGGACAAGGAACCAGGGACAAGGAACCAGAGGCTTTGCTTTGGCTGATGATGGAAACTTTTAGATATATCCTGGAAAGGAGCCTTGGAAATGCTTTTGTGCCAGGTTTTTCCTGGAGACAGTTTTCTCACAGGAGCCTGGAAGGACAGGACACAGGGAATGGCTTCCACTGCCAGAGGGCAGGGTTAGGTGGGATGTTGGGAGAAATTGTCACCTGAGAGGGTGGGGAGGGGCTGGGATGGAATTCCCAGAGCAGCTGGGGCTGCCCCTGGATCCCTGGCAGTGCCCAAGGCCAGGCTGGACAGAACTTGGAGCAGCCTGGGATGGTGAAAGTGTCCCTGCCATGGCACTGGATGGGCTTTGAGATCCTTCCAATCCAAACCATGCTGGGATTCTGTTTCAGATTATTTCTACTTTCAGAAATTGTATTTCCCCATTGAATCACAGTCCTGGGCAGCCCCCTACAGTGCACATATTAAAAATATGGGAAACAATTCATTCAAGCCCAGAACTTGTGCTTGTTTCCATCAGGTAGCACCAATGTGTTTGTTACAGCCTGGACATGGAGAGCACTGGAATGTGATTTTAATTCCTCCTTCTAGATGTGAAATCATCCTCACTGCTCAGCAGATACCCAGACGTTGTTTCTCAGCTAACATTTGCCACCACTGCAACAAAACTTTCCTAAAGCCGAGGTTTAGGTGGTTCATAGGAAAGAAATAAGGAGTTCCACTTGTCGACAGGGTAGTGCTACACTAAAAATCTGGAATCTCTTGGGCTTTTCTTTCCAATAAACAGCTGTGAGTGGTGCAGGCGAGTCTGTGAGAAGCCCAGGGATGGCTGGGGCTGTGTCAGGGCTTGGCATGGAGCTCAGGGAAAGGTTCTTCCCCCCGAGGGTGCTGGGCACTGCCCACTCTCAGCAACTTTCTTCTTGCAACATCAGCTTTTTATCTACAAAGAACAATGCAGCTTTATTCCAAAGATGACCCAGTTCTTTAGTTCTTAGGCTGGTTCATGGAGTACATGTCCATTTTTCTGTAAATATGACCTTACATTCAGCTTATTAACCCAAAAGAAAACAGGCCAGGTTTTTGTTTGGGAAGGATTTTCCCAACAGTGCTTTGCCCCTGTTCATGTCTGAGATTCCTGCACTTGGGATTTGGATTTTGCCAGCAACCCCTAAACTATTGTGGCTTCTGCTCTTCAATTTCATCTGGAAACTCCAAATTACAGATCCATTCCTGACTCTTTTCTGTCCTCAAAGTTACTTTTAAAGAAACAGCAGAGATTAGAGAATGGCTGTTACACAACAGTTATGTGCGTATATATATATTACTTGACTTAATTCTGTGAAATCTAATTAAAGCCTGGGTGTATATTTGTATTTCAGTATATTATTAACTTGCTAATAAAAGCCATTTCCAGATTCGTATTTTTCCATGAGGACCAGGTTTCTGAAACAAAAACCCCAAGCCCAGCTACAGTGCCTGCTGCCCTTGAAAAGTGTGTTTTGGGTTTATCTGTGTTTCCAGGTAACTGGAGCTCGTAGACAAGCAGTGTTTGCTTCTGTTTTAAATTAATTTAACCTAATCAGTGGCAGGGTCTGGTGCCTTCTCTTGTTTATAAAATTTTGAAGCAGTGTAATGAGTTGTGTCTTCAGAAAGCTTCTTTTCAAGTTGCTTGGCTTGTTTGCTTCCCATTTCCATTCCCCTCCTCTTACCAGGACTCAGGGAAGGGGCAAGGTTATGATGTGGGGGTGTTTGCAGGGGTCCCAGGGCGAGGGAAGAGATGAGAATCTTGACTCCTTGTTTCAGATTTATTATTTTATTATATATATGATGTTAAAAGAAAATGATATATTAAAACTATACTAAAGAATAGAAGAAAGGATTTCATCAGAAAGAGGGAGAGGAGAGGAGAGGAGAGGAGAGGAGAGGAGAGGAGAGGAGAGGAGAGGAGAGGAGGAGGAGAGGAGAGGAGGGAGAGGAGAGGAGAGGGAAAGGAAAGGAAAGGAAAGGAAAGGAAAGGAAAGGAAAGGAAAGGAAAGGAAAGGAAAGGAAAGGAAAGGAAAGGAAAGGAAAGGAAAGGAAAGGAAAGGAAAGGAAAGGAAAGGAAAGGAAAGGAAAGGAAAGGAAAGGAAAGGAAAGGAAAGGAAAGGAAAGGAAAGGAAAGGAAAGGAAAAAAAGAAAAAAAGAAAAAGAAAAAAAGAAAAAATCTTGTACTGCTCCCAGGCTCGACACAGGTGGCTGTCATTGGTTATCAAGTAAAAACAATTCACATGCTGGGTAAACAATTCTCCAAATCACATTCCAAAACATGGAGAAGCTGAAACTTGCCAGCTTCTCAGGAGAAAAGATCCCAATGAAAGGATTTTTCATGAAATATGTCTGTGCCATTACACCACGTGGTTCAGGACACTGTGGGTGAGCTGCTCCACCAGCCTGGTGGGGACAAGGACATGTCCCTTCTGTCAGAGATGGCCCAAAGCTCTCCCCATGGGTGAGGAGGGACTGGCTGTGAGGTGTGGATGGTGCCCCACGCTTGGGGCGGGATGGTACCCAAGGGTTGGTGCTGCTGTGGGGATGTTGGGCACTGTCCTGCCCTGTCCCAGGCTCTGTGGGGTGGCTCAGTGTCATCTTGATGTGGGATGGAGAGTTCTGGTGCTGAGGTCAAGGTCTGGATGAGCCAAGGCTCTGTCTGCTCTTAACCTGCTCCCATCTCCAGCCAGGACCTGAAGGGGCTTAAAGGAAACTGGAGAGGAACTGGGGAGACAGGAGCCAGGGAATGGCTCCCAGTGCCACAGGGCAGGGCTGGATGGGATCTTGGGCAGGAATTGTTCCCTGGCAGGGTGGGCAGGCCCTGGCACAGGGTGCCCAGAGCAGCACCTGGATCCCTGGCAGTGCCCAAGGCCAGGCTGGGCAGGGCTGGGAGCAGCCTGAAGGTGTCCCTGCCATGGCAGGGCTGGGATGGGATGAGATGGGATTTAAGGTCCCTTCCCACCCAAACCATCCTGGGATTCTGTGAGATTTCCTGGCTCCCTCTCTCAAACTCTAATCACTTTATTACCTTTAAAATAATCCTTTTTTTTCAGCTCACTGAGGGAGAGAAGTCCTTCTTGTTAAGGTCATGGAGATTTCTTAACAGGAGGAAATAAATAGTTTATTATTTTTTTAAACTGTGACACAGCCTGTTATTCCTTGGAGCTCTCATGCTCTGGAGGCACGAGCAGCAGGGATGAAGGATGGGAGTGAGGCAGGAGCCAGGCTGGGTTTAACACAAATATTTGCCTCAGAGAAGGTGGGTTTCAGTGCTGGCTAATTACCTGTGCACTTATTTCTGTTGTGAGATGGGATTAGGAGAAAAGTAAAGTAGACTCAGAACTTTCAAAGGGTATAAAGAAAATTTTATTATCAGTAACTAAAAGGAAAAAAGCCTTTAGAATTAAAACAAATGCTTTAGTCTACTTCTCCCCCCACAACTTTCAAATTTCAAATCAGTTTATTTGATTATTTAATAATCAAACTGATAATTTTATTTGATAATTCAAATTTCTAATCAGTTTATTACCTTTAAAATTGTATTTTTTTCAGCTCACTGAGGGAGAGAAGTCCTTCTTGTTAAGGTTATGGAGATTCTGCATGAGAGGAAAAAAAATAGATTTTATTTTCTTTTTTAACTATGACACAGCCTGTTATTCCTTGGAGCTCTCATGCTCTGGAGGCACGAGCAGCAGGGATGAAGGATGGGTGTGAGACAGGAGCCAGCCTGGGTTTAACACAAATATTTGCCTCAGAGGAGGGAGAAGTCACTGGATCCATTTTCATTCACATCAAATAAAGCAGTTCCTCCTTCCAAAGAATGAAACACTTCCTTTCTGTGCCCTGCTTCAAGCACAACCAATGCCTTTTCAGGGCAAGTTATTACATGGACACTGAGCCAGAAATATTGAATGAAATGGAAAATATTTAAGGAAGTTTTCTTTAGTAAAATAACTGTGGCCTAGAGTGTGCTGGATGAAATAGATGGATACTTGCATCTGCTAGAAAATAATTAAAATCAGCCATTCCTTGCATTGCTTTTATTATTTTCAGTCTGTTTCGAGAGTGTTGAGAGTTCTCAGGAGTGAAACCATTAAATGTAAATTCCCTTGTTCCTTTTTCTGCAGTCAGGGGAGCAAATACCATTTAGAGCCCATCTAGAACATGATGGTTAAATAGCATTTTTATTTCTCCTGCATTCCATTATTGCTGTTCTGGTTTTCCCATTTATTTAAGCCCCAGGCCAACTAAACCTGAATAAAAGTTCCAATAACCAAATAATTAGTTTTAAATGTAAGCCTTCCTTTCAAAGCATGCAAAAAAAAATGCACAAAATCAACCAAAAACCGAGGAAAAACCTGGATTTCAATTTTGATCTTTGCAGGTTAGTGTTGTGAATGAGAAATAGTTTAATTTTTTTTTCTTTTTAGTTAAACTGCAGCCTTCCCATTATTTTTAGTAAAATAACAGAAATCAGGAGATTTTTATTAGAAATTTGTAGTTGTATCATGGGATTGGATGAGATTCCCTGGGTAATTCACTCCCTGGACAGTAAAAGGAAAAAGTGGAGCACACACTGAAGCTGTTGGCTGCACAAAACCTCATTAATTCCTGATATTAATATAAATATCAGGAATTAATAATTAATAATAATAATAATAAAGATAAACAAAGGTTATTTGCTGTATTAATTTAAGGCGAATTTTTCAGTATAAAATGCCTTTGGCAATCCCATCCACCTCCAGGTTTCCTGCAGTTCTGGTGCCTGGAACAGCTTTAGTTCTACCATGGAATTTTTAAGGTTGGAAAAAACCTCTAAAATCAAGTCCAATAAATACAAATCTTGCTGGAGCTGAGCTTGTCTCTCTCCTGTGTCTGGAGAGATTTTACTGCAGATTTATTTTCAATTCTCACAACAGGAAGTGTCTGACAACCTGCACAGGTGAATATTAGAAATTCAGGATGCCTGGGTTTACCTGGAGAGCCAAAGCTTTGGGCATTTGTTCTCTGCTTGAAGAAAACCAGAAATAAAAAGCCTCATTAGAGCAGCTTCACCTGGAAAAATCAACTTTTCCCACCTTTTAGGTCTTAATTTGAACTAAAAGCTGTGGAATTTCGTGGACTTGGCAGTGATGATGGTTGGATTCAATGATCTTAAAAGTCTTTTCCAACTGCAATGGTTCTATAAATACATCCTTCAGGCATCCAAAATCTGATTTAACATTTCCTCTACCTCTAGGCAGTCATTTTTCTGTTGGGTTTTTATGCCCCACATTTAAATCCCCTTTGAGAAGAACTTGTTAAGCCCATTTATGAACGGCAAGGACAGCCCTGCATTTCTTACCCATGGAGGTAATAACACCCACCAAGCTTTATTGGGAAGCTTAAATTTAACTAGCTATAAAAAAAAAAAAAACTTTATCCCAGAGGTGAAATAATTGATTGTTCTTAAAACTAACAAAAAACTGACTGAGGATCTTTTCCTTTCCCTCATTTATATCCCACTATTATATTCTATTTCCAAAGTCCTGCCAGAAATAAAAGGATGTAATAAAGGAATTTGAAAAGTTTAAATAAGATCAAAGGATGACCAACCAAGTAAGCTTTGAAAAGCAAATTAAATCATATAATTCATGATCTGTTTTGTCTTCAAATGAGCAAGTGATTCACTGGAACAGCAACAATTTTAATGTTTTGAAAGCAGCACTAATAGAAATGTATGATTCTATAGGGAGGAAATTCCTGCCTGTGTGAGAATTGAAAATAAATCTGCAGCTAAATTCTCTGCAGACACAGAGAGGAGAGCAGATGGGGCAGAAGGAATAAAATCCTGGTGAGAATCCCTGAATGGTTTAGGTGGGAAAGGACCTTAAATCTCATTTTGTTCCAATACCCATGGCAGGGACACCTCCCACTGTCCCAGGCTGCTCCAGCCCTGCCCAGCCTGGCCTTGGGCACTGCCAGGGATCCAGGGGCTGCTCTGGGCACCTGTGCCAGGGCCTCACTGCCCTCACAGCCAGCAATTCCCTTTTTTCATTTCAAATCTCTCCATTTCAAATTCTTTTCATTTCAAATCTCTCCATTTCAAATTTCAAATTCTTTTCATTTCAAATTTCAAATTCTTTTCATTTCAAATTTCTCAATTTCCTTCACCTTACATCCATTCCCCGTGTCCTCTCACTTCATGGCTTTATCAAAAGTCCCTCTCCAGCTCTTTCATAGTCACTGTTGGACACTAAAAAGCAGCTCCAAGTTCTCCTTAGAGTGGATTGATTCAGCACATTGGCATTTCAGGGTTAGACAAGTTCAAAGTTGCTCAACGTGGCTGGTGATGTCACAGGAGCCACCAGGGCCCTGGAAGGCATCAGAGACATCTGGATTCCAGGTTGCATCATTGCTGAATGAATCAGGCAGATAAGGAGGTCTGCTGCCCCTGGAAACCTTCTGTTTACACACAGCCAGCTGGGTATCCAAGCAAACAGCAGGGACAGGAAAGGAAATTCAGGGGGAAAACAAAATAAACCTTAATAACTTGTGGGTGCTATTTCTGGTGCTGCCACCAGCTCGCTCCGTGACCTTGGACAGGATGGTTCCTTTTCCCTGTGCTGCAATTTTCCCACTCCTAAAAAAGCCACAAATCCTCCCCTAGGCAAGGTGGTTTTCAAGCACTGAGCTCTGAGAGCTGTCAGAGCTTTTCAGAAAGATGAGGAGGAGCAGGACAAGCCTTGAGGGCTGATAAAAACTCAGGTTTTCAGTGTGAAAATATCACCTGTGAGCACACAGAGCACCCGGACACTCCTTGGGGTCAGGGGGATGCTCCTGTCTCTGCCTGTGCAGGGAATTCAGGGACATGAACCTTTCATCCATCCCATGGAGGCCTCTGGGATGGGGGATGAGGAAGCAGAAATGAAAGGTAAAAAAAAGGAAAGCCAAAGCTAGGGGTAGCTAATGACAAAAAGAAAATTGCTAGGTGAAAAGGCATGGGGATTAAATCAATAATTGGGGTGGGATTCTGGCTCTGTCACAGATTTTGATTTTCACCAAAAATTTTGATTTTCACAAAAATTGTGATTTTATTTTGAATCTCATCTCTCACGGATTAGATTTTCCTTAGGGGTTAGGATGGATTTTGCCCTTCTTGGATGATGGAATTCTCCATTTAAGCTGACTAGAGCAAGCACCTGGACATTCCTTGGGGTCAGGGGGATGCTCCTGTCTCTGCCTGTGCAGGGAATTCAGGGACATGAACCCTTCATCCATCCCATGGCAGCCTCTGGGATGGGGAATGAGGAAACGGAAATGAAAGGTAAAAAAAAAAGGAAAGCCAAATCTAGGGGTAGCTAATGACAAAAATAAAAATGCTAAGTGAAAAGGCATGGGGATTAAATCAATAATTGGGGTGGGATTCTGGCTCTGTCACAGATTTTGATTTTCACAAAAAAAATTTGATTTTCACAAAAAAAATCTGATTTTCACCAAAAAATTTATTTTCACAAAAATTGTGATTTTATTTTGAATCTCATCTCTCACGGATTAGATTTTCCTTAGGGGTTAGGATGGATTTTGCCCTTGTTGGATGATGGAAATCTCCATTTAAGCTGACTAGAGCAAGCACCTGGACATTCCTTGGGGTCAGGGGGATGCTCCTGTCTCTGCCTGTGCAGGGAATTCAGGGACATGAACCTTTCATCCATCCCATGGCAGCCTCTGGGATGGGAGGCGAGGAAATGGAAATGAAAGGTAAAAAAAGAAAGCCAAATCTAGGGGTAGCTAATGACAAAAATAAAATTGCTAGGTGAAAAGGCATGGGGATTAAATCAATAATTGGGGTGGGATTCTGGCTCTGTCACAGATTTTGATTTTCACCAAAAATTTTGATTTTCACGAAAAAAAATTTTTTTTTTTGAATCCCATCTCTCACAGATGAGATTTTCCTTAGGGGTTAGGATGGATTTTGCCCTTGTTGGCTGCTGGAATTCTCCATTTAAGCTGACTAGTGCAATCTATGAAAAAAAGAGCAATTATTGCCTCTTCCATGCCTGCTTTTAACAGTTTTTGGTGAGCATGGAAACAATATGAACTGTGTTTCATTCAGAAGGCAGCCCTGCCTCCATGTAAATGGCCTTGCCTTTGTTCATCTCTCCTGCCTAAAGCAGCTCCAAAACGCTGGGGAAACAGAGATAAGAGGAGCATTTCAAAATATTTTCTATGTTCAAATTTGCAGGGGGAGTGGGGGGAAAGGAGGAGATCCTTCAAGGATAAAATTCCTTTATTACATCCTTTTATTTCTGGCAGGACTTTTGAAATAGAATATAATAGTGGGATATAAATGAGGGAAAGGAAAAGATCCTCAGTCAGTTTTTTGTTAGTTTTAAGAACAATCAATTATTTCACCTCTGGGATAAAGTTTTTGGGGTTTTTTATAGCTAGTTAAATTTAAGCTTCCCAATAAAGCTTGGTGGGTGTTATTACCTCCATGGGTAAGAAATGCAGGGCTGTCCTTGCCGTTCATAAATGGGCTTAACAAGTTCTTCTCAAAGGGGATTTAAATGTGGGGCATAAAAACCCAACAGAAAAATGACTGCCTAGAGGTAGAGGAAATGTTAAATCAGATTTTGGATGCCTGAAGGATGTATTTATAGAACCATTGCAGTTGGAAAAGACTTTTAAGATCATTGAGTCCAACCATCATCACTTTGGGTGCTGAGGAGGGGATGGAGCAGCATCTCCTGCACCCCAAAAAGAGCCTGGGGAAGGTGGGAATGGTGCCACAGCTGGCCCTGGCTGCTCTCACATTGGCACATCCCAATGTGTTTAATAAATCCACTCTAAGGAGCCCTTGGAGCAGCTTTAATGTCCAAAAGTGACTATGAAAGAGCTGGAGAGGGACTTTTGATAAAGCCATGAAGTGACAAGACACAGGGAATGATTATAAGGTGAAGGAAATTGAGAAATTTGAAATTAAAAGAATTTGAAATGGAGAAATTTGAAATGAAAAGAATTTGAAATTTGAAATTGAGACATTTGAAATTAAAATAATTTGAAATTGAGAAATTTGAAATGAAAAGGGAATTGCTGGCTGTGAGGGCAGTGAGGCCCTGGCACAGGGTGCCCAGAGCAGCCCCTGGATCCCTGGCAGTGCCCAAGGCCAGGCTGGACAGGGCTGGGAGCAGCCTGGGACAGTGGGAGGTGTCCCTGCCATGGCAGGGCTGGGATGGGATGATCTTTAAGCTCCCTTTCAACCCAAACCATTCTGTGATGGAAATACAAGACCTAAATCACTTTGTACAGCTCCTGAAAGGTGCCTGTGCTCAGCTGGGGCTGGGCTCTTTCTCCAGGAACTGACAGAACCAGAGCACACAGCCTTGAGCTGTGCCAAGGGAAATTTAGGTTGGATATTGGGAAAAAAATATAGGATGGATATTAGGAAAAATATATAGGTTGGATATTAGGAGAAAATCTAGGTTGGATATTAGGAATTTGGTGAGATCTGGTGAGATCCTATCCTATAGGTATGATATTAGGAAAAACCTAATTAGGATATTAGGAAAAAATATGGGTTGGATATTAGGAAAAAATTATAATTCTTTCAGTTTTTTACAGAAAGGGTGATAAATTTCTGGAATGTTCTGCCCAGGGAGGTGGTGCAGTCCCCATCCCTGGGTGTGTTTAACAAAGCCTGGATGTGGCACTGGGTGCCAGGGTTCAGTTGAGGGGTTGGGGCTGGGTTGGACTCGATGGTCTTGGAGGTCTCTTCCAACCCAGTGATTCTGGAATTGTGTGAATTCCATGAATTCTGTAAATACCCCATGAGAACCAGCCATGCCAGTCCCACCTCTGATTCATGTGACCTGTTCTTAAAAAATAAAAATAATAAAATATGAATAATAAAGTAATAAAGTATAAATAATAAAGTGAAGGGGAAGGATCAAGACTTTGGGTGCCACATTTCCTCTCCTCCCTGGATCCTTTCTGCACCCTCTGGAGCCCTGGCTCAGGTGCCAGCTGTGGTGCCAGGGCACCAGCAGAGCTCTGCAGCACCTCGTGCTGGTTTCTGGGAGCACAGGAATTCTGTGTGTGCTGTCAGCTTTTCATCAGCACAAATTGCCCAGAGCAGATGGCACACAGGGATCTGAGTGCAGTTCTCAGGAAGTGCAGGATGGTTTAATGAGAAGCGAATTATTCTTTCTCCAGGATGTTGCACTGATAAATAAAATAATAACAAGTCCTGTTACTTGTGGTTTGGCAGGCCAGGACTTCTCTGTCTGTCTACCTTGTCTGGAAGTGTCATCTGCAGATTTCCTGGGAGCCTTTGTGTCTGGCTGTCATCACAAACCTGAAAATCACACTGGGATTTATTCTGGCAACAAACAATTCACCTTCCACCCTGCCCACATCTCTCTGCTCCCTTCTGGCCACTGAGGGAAAGCAGGAGACAAAATGTGCCAGCAAAGATGAGTTGTTGGTGCTTTGAATCAGAGAATCAGGGAATATTCTGGCTTTCCAGGGACTTAAAAGGATCATCAAAGTCCATATTTTCTAACTGTTCTTCTCTCATTATAGCTCCACTTCAAAGGAGACCTTGTGTAGACCTAAAATGCCAAGAGCTGACCCTGCCAGAACCATTAATAGATAATTAAAATATCTTTATCAACTCACCCACCTCTCTTCTGTAACCTCACCATTACTCAGAAAAACCTGGAGAGCTGCAAACCATAGCCCAGGGCACAAGGGACAGAAAAGAAACGCTTTTGGGAAAGTTAGGGACAGAAAAGAAACACTTTTGGGAAAGTTATGGGACCAAATGTGGTAAAAGTGCCCCCTCTCCTGCCCAAGCATCTCCACCTGAGCATTCCAAATCCCAGCAATGCTTCCCCAGTGTTGAATTACAAATAATTTGGGGCTGGAGCAGGCAAGGAGCTGAAATTTACTGGGAGAATTTTTATTTTCCTGATCCCACGGTGCTGTTGCAACTGGAATCTTCTCCCAGGGAGGTTTTGGCTGCAACCCAGGCAGAGGCAGTGATGGGGAGAGGCAGGTGCTGCCTTTTTATAGCAGAGCTGCAGGGATGGGGGTGCTGAGGGCAGCTGGGGGGACACAGGAATAAATATTGAGTGAATTTCCCTTCTTTCTGACTTGTTGGATTAATCTGGTAGCTCTGACTCTGTGGATTCTGTATCTACTTTTTCTCCCAGATGTGAGAAAAAATGATTTGCAAGCTCTGGGATTTTGGGAAGGTTGGGAGAGTAATTGGAATTTGCTAATGGGAGTATGGAATATTGGGAAAAAAAAAACCTTAAAAGCTGTTTTTTGGAGATTTTTAATATTTGGGGGGTTTTGTTGGTGGCTGAAGGAATAAACAGGTAAAATAACTTCAAACTCCCCTTGCATTTCTTTTGAACACAAATGAGCAGGTCCAATGTCCTGTAGTTTCTTATTTTTCCTTTTTCCTCTTAACTTGTACAAAGGTGAGGGAAAAGTTTCAATAATGGCAGGAGAAGGGGAATGAAAGACATAATAATGTTTTTTAGAGGCTCAGCAGTGAGGCCAAGAAAGCAGAAATGGCACTGCCCAAAATCTGGATGTCTTTAACCTTTTGATTTTGAAGTGACAGCAGAAACCCTCCTAAAATAGTTTATTAAACAGGAAATTTCACAAGAAACCAAGGAAAAAAAGGCCCCCCACCCCAAAAAACCCCCTCAAAATATCATTGTGTGCTGTCTCAGCATCCCCTGGTGTCCCCTTGGGGGATTTTGGGGCTGGGAGGGTGGACATGCTGTGCTGAATTTTGGGAGGATGGAGATGCTGGCACTGAGGATTTGAGGATGCTGAGGGTTATAAACCCAAGCTGGCCATTGGGGCTGTGTTTGATTAAAAGCATTTTTGGAGGGTGATGCTGGTTTAACGGCTGTCTGGGGACCCCAGGGCTGGCACTGGGATTTTTGGGGATGCAAGGACAGGGATGGGAGGGTGGAGATGCTGAATTTTGAGGGGTGGAGATGCTGAATTTTGGAGGGGAGGGTGGAGATGCTGCTTCAGGGGGTCCAAAATGATGGTGAATTTTTATTCTTGTGCTCTTCATCCTTGATTTTTCTCTGGTTATAAACCCAAGCTGGCCACCCCACTTTGCCAGTGAAATTTAGGTTTGATTAAAAGCTTTTTTGGGCACTAGTTAAATGTGATAAGGCAGAGGGGGAGAAGCATTATTTTAAAAATATTCCCCTACTCTTCCCAATCATGTGTGATGCTCACTGTGACACAATAATTTTCCAACACCACTTTTCAGTTAAATATAGAAGTGCATTTTCTGTTCCTTCCCTCTCCTCCCTGTGAAACAATTGTGCAACTTTCTTTTTCCTTCACATAATTCTGCATTAAAATGAGCTCCAGGGACTAAAACCAGCCCCATGTGTAGGACGGGAGCTGCCTCCCTTCCCTCTGGATATTCCCCTGGGATTTCAGCCCTGTTTTCAGTGGGTGGGGGGTGTGTGGCTGCGCTGTGCTGTCCCCCCTGATGTCCCTGTGCTGTCCCCAGCAGGGAGCATGCAGAGTCCAGAGGGTGGATCAGACTCAGCAGCTTCTGTGGCTCTTCACCCGTCGGGCTCAGCGCAGGCACCAGTGGTGCAGGCAGTGCCAGCCTCACAGCAGGTAAGGCATGCACAGCTGGGGATGCTGTTACCATGGAGAAAAGCCCTGATTTCCCTGGCAGATGCATGTAAATCCCAGGTTTTGGTAGCTGGGAGAAGGTTTTTAATCAGTTCATTGAGGTAGTGGGGACGACCTGTTGATAAAGGTGGGGTTTGGGGTTGGATTTAGGTTCTCAGGGTTCTCAGTCACTTTGTGCCAGCTGATTTTAATCCCATTTTTTGATACTGAGGAGAGGGTTCTTAATCATTTCCTTGAGGTAGTGGGGACAACCTGGTGCTAAAAGTGTTGTCCTGTGGGTTTGAGTGGTCCCAATCCACGTGCAAGCTTTAAAAGGTGGAGTTTGGGGTTTAATTTAGGTGCCCAAGGGAGTCACTTTGTGCCACCTGATTTTAACCCCAGATTTTGATAATGGGGAGAGGGTTTTTAATCAGCTCCTGGAGATAGTGGGGACAACCCGTTGATAAAGGTGATGTCCTGTGGGTTTGAGCTCTGCCAACCTTTAAAAGGTGGGGTTTGGGGTGCCCAAAGGAGTCATGTTGTGCCAGCTGATTTTAATCCCACTTTTTGGTAGTGGGGAGAAGGTTTTAAATCAGTTTTTTGAGGTAGTGGGGACAACCTGGTGATAAAAGTGTTGTCCTGTGGGTTTGAGTGCTGCCAATGCCTGTGCAAGCTTTGGGGTTTAATTTAGGTGCCCAAGGGGGTCACTTTGTGCCAGCTGATTTTAATCCCAGGTTTTGATAGTGGGGAGAGGGTTTTTAATCAATTCCTGGAGGTGGTGGGGACAAGCTGTTGATAAAGGTGTTGTCCTGTGAGTTTGAGCTCTGCCAAGCTTTACAAGGTGGGGTTTGAGGCCCTTCCCAACCCAAACCATCCCATGGTCTCTTCCCTGGGTAGGCAGATCCCAACATTTTAATTTGCAGAGGGGGATTTGTGATTAATTCCCCTGAATATGCTGCATTTGGAGGCCCAGCTGGAGACAAGTGATGAACAGGAACCACCCAGTGCAAAATGGGAAGGGTTAAGTGAAACTGGTTCCTTTTTGTTCCTTTTTCTGCCTTTTGGGGAACTTGCAAAACGAATTTCTGCCTCAGGAAGCTGGAGGGATGAGAGGATGGGTGGGTATAACTCAGCTTCATCCTTCTCCAACTCCCAAGCGAGCAGCAGCAGCAGCTGCCATTGGATGCTGATGGAAAGGAACAATTAAAGATTGGGAATTGAAGGAATATTTGACTTTCCAGGAGTCATAGGGTGATCCAGGGTGCTGCTGTCACCTCCCAGCCTTCCATCCATGGAGAGCACTCCTTGCTGGTGTGGCAGGGCTGGGGACAGCAGTGCCAGGTGTCCCCAGCATCACAGTGTGGCTTTAGCTGTGAACAAAGGTTGGAAAACCTTTGGATTATGAAATCACCCATCCAGCCTCTGGAATGGAACTGCTTGGATTAAGGAAAATCCAGGGGATAGTGAAGACTGCTGAAGAGGAGGAGCATCCAGAGCCTTCCTTCTCACCAGCAGGACAAAGAAATCACTGGGGATGAGCTGCTGCCAGCAGGAATGGTGTGAGGCTGAAACCCTTGTGGAGCACTGGTGCCCCTTTGGGTTTGAGCGGGATGGCCTCACCTTCCAGGTGGGGATGATTCCTTATCTTGGCTGGAAGGTGATAGCAGAGCACAGCACAGGCAGTGAGCAGTGAGCTGGGGCATTTGGCAAAAGCAGTGCCAGAAAATGGGCAAAAAGTAGGAGAAATGTGGTGGTGTTCACAGGGGTCCCAGGACAAGGGAAGACATGAGAATGTTAACTCCATGTTTCAGAAGGCTGACTTATTATTTTATGATATATATGATATTAGAAGAAAATTATATATTAAAACTACACTAAAGAATAGAAGAAAAGATTTCATCAGAAGCCTTGAAAGGAATAGGAAGGAATGGAATGATAATAATGACCAGAGAGTCTGAGACAGCTGGACAAGGCAAAAGGAATGTTCCTCACTCAGGGTCACCAATTGTAGCGGTGTTCACAAGGGTCCCAGGGTGAGGGAAGAGATGAGAATCTTGGCTCCATGTTTCAGAAGGCTGATTTATTGTTTTGTGATATATATTATATTAAAAGAAAATGATATATTAAATCTATACTCAAAGAATAGAAGAAAAGGATTTCATCAGAAGGCTAGCAAGGAATAGAAAGGAATGGAATGATAAAATCTTGTGACTGACCAGAGGGTCTGAAACAGCTGGACTGTGATTGGCCATTAATTAAAAACAACCACATGAGCCCAATCACAGATCCACCTGTTGCATTCCACAGCAGCAGATAATTATTGTTTGCATTTTGTTCCTGAGGCCTCTCAGTTTCTCAGGAGAAAAGATCCTAACAAAAGGATTTTTCATAAAGTATGTCTTGTGACAGAGGAAAGAAAGAATCTTTGATGTAGGTGGCACTGCCAAGGTCTGATTTCAAAAAGGGGCTTGTGATGTCCCCATCCTACACTGGGGAGGGAAAACAGGCCAGGTGATGGCTGAAACAAGTGTGGGATCTCCAGGGAATGCAGCCTGGAGCAGCTGCCTGGAGATCTGGGCAATTGTTGTAAACCTGGAATTCTGCTAGAATTGGATTGCTGGTTGTTACATAGATATGTTGGGAAGGCTAAAAATCATAAATATCCATGGTAGTTATCCATGGTAGTTATTTATGATGGTTATCCATCATAAATATCCATGGTAGTTATCCATGGAAGTTATTTATCTGTCATAAATATCCATGTAGCCAGTAATTCTCAAGGTTGCTTCTGGGATTGTTTTCTGGCTCTTTGTTCTGTTGGCCCATGTGGTATTCACATTCTCAAAACAAAGAGAGAGAGAATTCTCTCTCCCAGGATTTTTCCTGGGATTTTTCCAGCCCAGGCCCAATCTCCTGGGTGTTTTTAAAGGATTGTGTCTCCTTGGAGAAGGTTTAAGAGGCCATGGAGATGCTTGGCTGTGCTCCCACTGAATCCTTTCTCTCCATCCACCACATCCCCACGTTTGTTTTGCTGGATCTGAAGGTGCTGAGCACTCTGAGATGTGCTGACAACCTCAGACTGAAAATGGAGTGTAAGACAGGGGATGATGGAAGTGACAGAGCCACCAGCACCATGAAATGTCCCTGTGCCCTTGGTGGCAGAGCAGGGAGAAGCAGAACCCCCTGAGTTTGGTGCTGGCAGGAGCTGGGGGGGATTTCTTGCTGCAGGAGGCAGAGTTTGGTTGAGTTTAGCAGCTCCAAGAGAAGAACTTTGCAGCCAAATGTGGATGTGTGAGGAGTGACCCTTGTTCAGCTGTGGCTGAGCTGATCAATGAACTGCTGCTTCCTTTCCATGGAGGTTTGGAGATGATTCCTGGCAGAAATTTGCCCCAATTCAAGGGGCTGAGCTGATCAATGAACTGCTGCTTCCTTCCATGGAGGTTTGGAGATGGTTCCTGGCAGAAATTTGCCCAAATTCAGGGGGCTGAGCTGATCAATGACCTGCTGCTTCCTTTCCTGGAGTTTTGGAGATGATTCCTGGCAGAAATTTGCCCCATTTCAAGGGGCTGAGCTTATGAATGAACTGCTGCTTCCTTCCATGGAGGTTTGGAGATGGTTCCTGGCAGAAATTTGCCCAAATTCAAGGGGCTGAGCTGATCAATGAACTGCTGGTTCCTTTCCTGGAGGTTTGGAGATGATTCCTGGCAGAAATTTGCCCAAATTCAAGGGGCTGAGTTTATCAATGAACTGCTCCTTCCTTCCATGGAGGTTTGGAGATGATTCCTGGCAGAAATTTGCCCAAATTCAGGGGGCTGAGCTTATGAATGAACTGCTCCTTCCTTCCATGGAGGTTTGGAGGTGATCTCTGGCAGAAATTTCCCCAAATTCAAGGGGTTGAGCTGATCAATGAACTGCTCCTTCCTTTCCTGGAGGTTTGGAGATGATTCCTGGCAGAAATTTGCCCAAATTCAGGGGGCTGAGCTGATCAATGAACTGCTCCTTCCTTCCATGGAGGTTTGGAGATGCTCTCTGGCAGAAATTTGCCCAAATTCAAGGGGTTGAGCTGATCAATGAACTGCTACATCCTTCCATGGAGGTTTGGAGATGATCCCTGGCAGAAATTTGCCCAAATTCAGGGGGCTGAGCTTATGAATGAACTGCTGCTTCCTTTCCTGGAGGTTTGGAGATGATTCCTGGCAGAAATTTGCCCAAATTCAGGGGGCTGAGCTGATCAATGAACTGCTCCTTCCTTCCATGGAGGTTTGGAGATGATTCCTGGCAGAAATTTGCCCAAATTCAGGGGGCTGAGCTGATCAATGAACTGCTGCTTCCTTCCATGGAGGTTTGGAGATGATTCCTGGCAGAAATTTGCCCAAATTCAAGGGGTTGAGCTTATCAATGAACTGCTCCTTCCTTTCCTGGAGGTTTGGAGATGATTCCTGGCAGAAATTTCCCCAAATTCAGGGGGCTGAGCTCAGGCTGGTGCACCCCACAAGGAGGGTGGGGACCATGGGGACACTGACCACAGGAGGTGCTGGTGTCAGAGGCGAGCTGGCCATGAAATTTGGGGACAGAACACCTGGCTCAGCTGTGTTATGGACTGAAATTGTCTCTTCCTGTTATCTTCTCTTTGCAGAGGGTTTTGGTCCAGGCCACAAGCTCTGCTCCCAAAGGGGCACAGATGCAGCAAATCTCTGTTCCCAGAGTCCAGCAGGTTCCACAGCAGGTAATGAACCCTGGGGATGCCCAGACAGGTCCCCCAGTCCCACTTCTGAAACTCTGCCACATCTAGAAAAATCTTAATCAAAACATTGTGGGCAGTCACAGAGCTGGCATCACTTTCTGCAGCTCTCTCCTCCTTTCTTGATGACAAAAGAAGCTCTCAAGACATTTGAAGTTTAGGAAGAACCTTTGCTGTAGCAGTTGTCTTTCATGTATTTGAAGATTTGATAGATGCTTTCAACTTAAATTTAAAAGCATTCATTAAATCAAAGTTAAATTAAAATTAAATCCTTTGGTAAAGATGTTTTTTAGAGGCAAAATGTTTGGTTTTTTTTTTAATTAAACAAATTTACTGCCTGCATGTGGCTCCATAGGAAGATTTGGTGCCAGAGAGCCATGCGAGTGTTTTTATTTATTTGAACTTTGCCTTTTCCAGGGCTTGTTTCCTAAGAAACCAGGGATGTGTGGTGCTGCTCCATGTGAACAGCAAGCCTGACCCTCTTTTTTTCTTTACCAATCATTAGTGATTTTCTTTAGGAATTTTTTTTTATTTAGTGCTTTTTTTAAATTGGTTTCTCCATTTCATGGGGGGGAAAAAATTCTGACCCTCTTAATTTTTTTTTTCTTTAGCGATTTTTTATTTGGTTTCTCCATTTCAGGGGGGGGAAAACTCCTTCCTTCCCAGAGCAACCAAAAAGGGGCTGGGGTGCAGCTGGACACTGTCAGGCTCCCCTCTGAAGGAAAAGCTGCAGCATGAGCTCACCCCTGTTAGTCAGTCCAGAGCAAACCCAGCTCCATTGTTTCTACTTCTCATGGAGCAACCACTTGTTTATCTATTTTAACTTGACCTTTGAAAATAAAAACCTCCTTTTCTTTGGCATTCCTAAGCAGGGAGGGCAGGGAGGATGGGGTTTTGTTTGGTTTTTGGGGGGTTTTGTTTGTTTGGTTTGGGGTTTTTTTGTTGTTGTCCTTGTTTTATTGTTTGGTTTTTTTGTTTTTGGGGTTTTTTTGTCTGTTTGTTTTGGGATTTTTTTGGTTTTTTTTTTTTTGGGGAGTTTTTTGTTTGTTTTTGGTTTTTGTTGTCGTTCTTATTCTTGTTTTATTGTTTGGGTTTTTGTTTTGTTTTGGTTGTGTTTTGGGATTTTGGGGGAGGGTTTGGGTGGTTTTGTGGTTTTGGTTTTGGGGGGTTTTTTGTTTGGTTTGGTGGGGGGGTTGGGGTTTTTGGGGAGCTTTTTTGGGGGGTTTGGGGGGTTTTGGTGTTTTTGGGGTGTTTTGGGGTTTTTTGTGTTTTTTTGCAGGTTTGGTTATTTTGGAGCGGGTTTGGGGGGTTGTTTTCATTTTGTGGTTGGTTGGTTGGGGGTTTTTTGGTGTTTTTGTTTGTTTGTTTGTTTGTTTGGGATTTTTTGGGGTTTTTTTTAAAGAAAGCCTGAGTGTCAAGGTAAGGTTGAAGCTGTGCATTTTAACCAGCAGCTCCTGAGCAATCCCTGACCTCTTGGTGCCTGTTGCAGGTGCAGTCTGTGCAGCACGTTTATCCAGCCCAGGTGCAGTATGTGGAAGGAGGAGAAGCTGTTTATACCAATGGAACCATGTAAGAACCTCCCCGAGCTGTCCCCTTCCCTCCTTCCACCCCTTCCCTCCCTCCTTCCATGGGAGGAGGAAGAGGAGGAGCTGTTCAGGTGTTGTGTTGGCTGTGAGGGTGGTTTCCAGCCCTGGGGGTGTTGTTCTCATGGAGGGGCTGTTCTCCAGGGAATCCTGGTCATGAAAAGGTCTAAAAAGTCTGAAAACTTTATGTGGTGCCATGGAGTGGAGCTTCTAGAGGAAAAAGGGGCTGTTGGAAGAGTTTATAGAGTCAAGGGATCCCAGAATGGCTTGGGTTGGAAAAGACCTTCAAGCCCATCTCCTTCCAACTCCCCAACACCTTCCACCATCCCAGGCTGCTCCAAGCTTTGTCCAACCTGGCCTTGGACACTTCCAGGGTTGAAGCAGCCACAGCTGTGCCAGGGCCTCTCCATTCTTAGAATTTCTTCTTCTTCCTGCCTGCTGTGCCCCATTTTGTGCCTCCTTTTGGCCTTCCCCACCCCAGTTCCTCACCATGAGCTTGTGCTGTGGGGCTGATCAATCCCATTCCAACAGAGCAAACCCCACTGTGAGAAACAACCGCTCACTTTTACAGTTTCAAAGGTTTATTAAACCCTAACAAAAATTGCAACAAAAAAATTTTTAAAATAAGGAATTTAATAATTTTTTTTCAAATAATTTTGTAAATAATTTTTTGAATAAGGAAAAGGTTTTCAGTAATGGGAGTCCCCGTGACTGCCAACCATGTGGCTCATCTACAAAATGTCTATCTCTTAATTGTGAGAGCCAGCTATTACATTACTCATCTATAACAAACCCCCTTTTCCTTTTCTATCAGTCATTTGGCTCAAATAATTAACTCATTTTTGATTCGGATAATTTACCCTTACTTCTCAAAAAAAAAAAAAAAGAAAATAATTTTTACCAGCATCTGTTGATGTGGGCAAGGACAGTGGGAACAGGAAAAATTGTATTTGGAAATGGACAAAATTGGATTACAGAGGTTAATTTGGTTTTGCTCTTTAGTCCCTGTTGGATTAAAGACAACTGAGGAATGATGGAGGTGTGGTGTGGTTTTCTTGTTCCCAACTTACCCTGCCTATGGGGTCACAAACAACAAGAAGAATCTTACGGTGGGAACAGGAAAAATTTTATTTGGCAATGTCCAAAATGGGATTGCTGAGGTTAATTCAGCCTTGCTCTTTAGTCTTTGTTGGACTAAGATTGAAACAACTGAGGGATGACAGAGGTGTGGTGTATTTCTTGTTCCCACCTTACCACCTCTACTGATTCATTAACAAATTAGGGATGACAACAAGAATAATCTTACAATTCTTGTTGAAAAGTTTTATTTGGAAAATGGACAAAACAAATTTATTCATTCATCCAAGGGAAAATTTTATTTGGAAATGGACAAAATGGGATTCATTAACAAACAGTGGGAACAGGAAAAATTTTATTTGGAAATGGACAAAATGGAGGGTTAATTTGGTTTTGGTCTTGTTGGATTAAAGAGACAACTGAGGGTTGATTGTGGTGTGGTTTTTCTTTTCCCACCTTACCATGCCTCTGGGGTTGCAAAACAACAAGAATAATCTTACAATGGGAACAGGAAAAGTTTTATTTGGAAATGGACAAAATGGGATTACAAATTTGGTGCTCTTTAGTCTCAGGGACTTGAAACAACTGTTCCCATGATGAGGTGAGGAAAAGTTTAGGTGAAATGGACAAAATGGGATTCATTAACTTTTTTGTTCCCACCTTACCATGCCCATGGGGTTGCAAACAACAAGAATAATCTTACAATGGGAACAGGAAAAAATTTATTTGGACATGTCCAAAATGGGATTACTGAGATTAATCTGGTCTTGCTCTTTAGTCCCTGTAGGATTAAAGACAACTGAGGAATGATAGAGGTGTGGTATATTTCTTGCTCCCACCTTACCACACCTCTGGGGTCATGAACAAGAATAATCTTACAATCGGAACAGGAAAAATTTTATTTGGAAAATGGACAAAATGGGATTAATTAACAAATTAACAAGAGGTTAATTTGGTCTTGCTCATTAGCCTCTGTTGGATTAAAGGCAATTGAGGAATGTTGGAGGTCTGGTATGGCTTTCTTGTTCCCACCTTACCATGCCTATGGGGTTGCTACCCACAACAGGATTTAATCCTACAGGAAAAGTTTTACTTGGAAATGGACAAAATGGGATTACAGAGGTTAATTTGGTTTTGCTCTTTAGTCTCTGTTGGATTAAGAGACAACTGAGGGTTGATAGAGGTGTGGTATATTTCTTGTTCCCACTTTGCCATGCCTACGGGGTTGCTACCTGCAGCAGGGCTACAATCTTACAGTGGGAACAGGAAAAATTTTATTTGGAAATGGAGAAAATGGGATTACAGAGGGCAATTTGGTCTTGCTCTCAGATTAAGAAACAACTGAGGGATGATGGAGGTGTGGTGTGGCTTTTTTGCTCCCACCTTACCATGCCCATGGGGTTGCAAACAACAAGAATAATCTTACAGTGGGAACAGGAAAAAATTTATTTGGAAATGTCCAAAATGGGATTACAGAGATTAATCTGGTCTTGCTCTTTAGTCCTTGTTGGATTAAGAGACAATTGAGGAATGTTGGAGGTCTGGTGTGGCTTTCTTGTTCCCACTTTACCATGCCTACATGGTTGCGAACGAGAAGAATCGTCTTCTCAGTGGCAGACACAAGGGCTAACCTTTAACACCAGGGGTTTTCTGACACTCATCCAGCTTTCTGAAGCTGTCCAGCACAGATTCCCTCTTGCAGCTCCTCTCTTTTGTCCCCTGCACAGACGAGCCTACTCGTACAGCAGCGAGGCGCAGATTTACGCCCCCGCCAGCGCCGCGCCCTATTTCGAAGCGCAGGGAGGAGGAGGAGGAGGAGGAGCTCAGGTGACTACAGCGACATCCTCTCCTACAGCCATTCCCTCTCACAACATGGTGGGCATCACCATGGACATTGGGGGAAGTCAGATCCTCTCCGGCTCGGGAGCCTATCTCATTCATGGGGGGCTGGAGAACTCTAGACATTCTCTGTCTCACACCTCACGCTCCTCTCCAGCAACGGTATGTAGCCCTGCAGGCACCTCAGCTCGGGGGCCAGCAATGATTCCAAAGGGAACTGAAAAGCCTTCAAAAAATTTAACTGACCTGCCATGATCGTTGTTTATGTCTGTAACCTGCCATGAGTGCAAGGGGGGGAATAGACACTGGTGTAATGAATTTATTTTTCAGTTTGGATTGTCCCTCTCGCTCAGATCACTGAAAGGATCAGCATTAGAGAAGAGAAAGCATTAATCATTCAAATATTAATAAAGGATTGCATTTGGTTTGGGTTTTTACCCTCCCAAACAAAATATTTTGGTTTTTAAAGGTTTGGCCCTGTTTTCTACTGTAAATTTGTCTCTATTTACATTTTGGTTTTTAATGATTTGGCCCTGTTTTCTACTATATATTGTCTCTATTTACATTTTCTACTAAGTCAAACGTCTCACATATGCTTACCCAAAATATTGAAATATGTCTTCAATTGTGAAGAGACCTGAGAAAATCTTCCTTAACCCATTGGATAATTATTATTATTAATTTCATTTGGAAATGGAGAAAATGGGATTAATTAACAAATTAACAAGAGGTTAATTCGGTCTTGCTCTCTAGTCACTGTTGGATTAAGTGACAATTGAGGAATGATGAAGGTGTGAACATAAGTTATGTTGAAGCTGATCATGCTGAGTGCACAGTGATCAAAAAGCCTTTGTGTATATATCTCCTACACCATTGTGTATTCTGCCCTTGCCATATGTTTAGAAAATGTCTTTTAGGGGTGATATTGATCAAACAGAAATGGTTTAAAGTTCTGATTTCTTTCTTTGGAGTGTGTCCCTCCAGCTGCCAGCTGAGGTGGCAGGTGCTGGAGCACAGCTGTGTGGGACTGAGGGGTTTACAGCTCTTCACCCAGAACAGCCTTTTTTCGCTGTAAGGGCTTTGGTTTGGGAATCTCCCAGCCCTGAGCAGCTGCCAGGAGCGCTTGCAGCTCATTTCCTGGGACTGCTCACCTCCCTCTGCAGACTTCTGTGTGTTTATGCATTCATATATAAATATAAATACTAATGTAGGTGTAATTCAGGGTATATAGCCAGAATTTCAAATGTGAGCAGCATCACTAGGGAGAAAAACAGGAGCTGTTGCTACTGAGAACTCATGTAAATCTGGCCTGTTAAGTTGTGCTTTATTTCCCACTGAGTTTTTGAATATAGATTTTATGGGTTTTTGAATCTTTATGCCTTGAAATGTTGCTTTGATCCTGTAGTAACTGTGCTCTGCCTTGGGTAGGCATAGGGGAAAAATCCTTGGTTTGGGTGGAAGAGAAAATGGCAGATGCTGAGGTTTTCTTGGGTGAGATTTGTGTGTGTGTGTGTGTGTGTGTATTTTAACTGTTCATAGTTAAAAATTAGCACTGGACCATTTGGTTTTTACTCAAAGTTATTATTTGGAAGCATCACCTGTGTGGGACTGCATCTTACAAAACTGCACAACTTTATTCTTGGATTTCTGGGGAATTTTTTTTTTATGCTGTTGTTGTTGTTTGGGGTTTTTGTAATTTCCATGGTGATGAGCATGATATAAAAGCCCAAGTGGAAAATATGTCAGTAGAAATATCCCATGAATGGATTTAGTTGATGGTTATTACATGAGATAACGCTGTTCAGAAAAAAAAAAAAAAAAAAAGAGATTTAGAAAGTGACCTTTATGGAAATACATCTGAGATAAATCCACTCTGTTGCATGTACAAATGGGATTTATAAAGGTATTTTAGCACAAAATAGCTGAGGAAGGGCTGGAAAAGGTGGGAAAGAGCCTGGCAGGCAGTCCAGGGCTGTGTCTGTGTGTGGCTGTCAGTCCTTCCAGCTCAGACCAGGGTCACAGGGGGCTGGAGCAGAGCCTGGATTGCTTGGAATTAATGCTGGAATAATTTGGTTTGGGACCTTGAAGCCCATCCAGTGCCACCCCTGCCATGGCAGGGACACCTCCCACTGTCCCTGAGTGCTCCAAGCCCTGCCCAGCCTGGCCTTGGGCACTGCCAGGGATGCAGGGGCACCCACCAGGAGGGATGGGGTGGCTTAAGGACAGCAGGGATTGATTCAAATCCATGGGCAGGAACTTTATTTTCTGTTTTAATGTGCAGCCTAAAGAGAGACTGGGAAAAGGCTGGTTTGTATTTTTGTTTGGTTTTTTGTGGGGGGTTAGTTCTGGGGTTAATTCTGTGTCTGTTTGGGGGTGGTTGTGGAGTGGTGAGGACAGTTGGTTATTGTTTTTGATACTAGGAAATACAGAGGAAGGTTAATTGAAAGTGTATTGATGGCAAAGAGGCCAGATTGGGGCAGGATTGGGAGCTGTGTGGGAGGAAAGGAAAGCAGAGCTCGTGCAGATGGAGCCAGGGAAGCCAAAGGGTTTTTGCCCTGGCCTTGGGGATGGACATCAGAGTGGTCAGTAGTGGGGAAGGAGAGGGATTGGAGGTGTTGAGGGCAAGGAGGGCACCTCCAGAGGAAAACTGAAACATTGGGATACTTCAGGATTAGCAGTGGTCCTCAGGAGGCTGAGAGATGTTTGGTAAAGTCTGTGTGTGCACCAAAGAAAAGTCTTGAGATACTTCAAGAACCTCTTAGGAAACCTTCCCTTTGTGCTGGAACACCAATGTTCTGCTCCAGCAGATGGGCTGAAACAGCACAGGGAACATTCAATACCTGTGCCAACACTGCTCTATTAATCTTCACTTAAATTAGTCGGGACCAAGAGAGGAAATCCTTGAGACCTCCCTCGAGTGGGTCCTCAGAGCTCTTCACCTTCCTGCAGAGCTGCTCAAGAGCTTTTGGTCTTTCCCCTGTGACAGTTTTTATTGCAGATGCAAGGTGTCCTTTTGGATGGGACACCTGCCAACAGCAAGAGCCAGGCAGCATTTCTGGGCTTGCCTCAGAGCTGCTGCTCAAACAGCCCCTGAGCAGGCAGAGGAAGGAAATTTGGTCTCCCTCTGCCTCTGAGTCATTTCCTGGAGGCTGTGTCAGCACTCAGGCTGTGCTTCCTTGTGGTCCATCATGGTGTGGGGCAGTGAAACCCCACTAATATGAGCCTGAATGGGATGAGGCAGTGAAACCCCACTAATCTGAGCCTGAATTGGGGGAGTTTTGGGCAGTGAAACCCCACTAATCTGAGCCTGAATTGGGGAGGTTTGGGGCAGTAAAACCCCACTAATCTGAGCCTGAATTAGGGGATGTGTGGGGCAGTGAAACCCCACTAATCTGAGCCTGAATGGGATGAGGCAGTGAAACCCCACTAATCTGAGCCTGAATTGGGTGGGATGTGAGGCAATAAAACCCCACTAATATGAGCCTGAATTAGGGGATGTGTGAGGCAATACAACCCCACTAATCTGAGCCTGAATTGGGTGGGATGTGAGGCAATAAAACCCCACTAATCTGAGCCTGAATTAGGGGATGTGTGGGGCAATAAAACCCCACTAATCTGAGCCTGAACTGGGGGAGAACCCCTCCAGAAGTGGTTCCACTTTGGGGTGGGGACGAAAGGGACTGTGCTGAGGTGGTGCCACCTTCACACCTGGATGTGGTTGCTGGATGTCACCTCAGAAGCTGGGTCTGCTCTGCTCTGCCACCCTGCTGTGACAGAGCCTGGCTTTGTGAAGGGCTGGGTTTATCTCAGCCCTGATCTCCGCTCTGGGGGGAGTCGGGGCAGGCTGTCATTGTGGGCAGGAGGCCATGGACAGGGACACATCATCTGCACATGTTTTGTGGGTGTGCCCACAAGGTGTTAAATGAGGACAGAGCAGAGCTCTGGCTGCAGATTCTATGTTCCTGTCCTGCCAGGGCACAGATAACGGGGTTTGAGACACCTCAGACAGGGAACATCTGCTGGAAACAAACAGGTTCTGCTCCTGCCACGCTCTAATGTGAGGTCTAGGGAGGTTTGAGGATTTTTTTTTTCTGTAGAGGGGCACTGGAGCTTTGGGACCAGCAGCCATCTGCTCAAGGAGCCCGGATTCTGCCCCAGCAGCAGAATGGAGAAGACAAGGGGGGTTCAGGAGAGGCTTGGGGCACAAGGCAGCAGCCACAGCTGAAGGGGAGCCAGGGGGTGAGGGGGCTCCTCAGGAACCAGGAGGCCTCACCTTGGCTGCTCTGAGATCAATAGAAACCAGAACAGGCAGCAGCAAGTGTTCCATCCTGGCTTCTGGGGGAGAAATCCCCCGACTGAAATCTGGCTCTGCCTTCTTCCCTTTGCAGCTCTCAGCAGCAGAGAGCCCTCACCCATTCCTGTTCATGCACCCCAGTTTTAGTTGATTTCTTAGGGTTTTGACAAGATTTGACCAAGTCATAGGGGTTTGACAAGATCCCAGTTCATGCAGAGGTTTTTTAGGGTTTTTGACCAAATATGAAGAGGTGACCAAGTCATGACTGCCAGATCTCCTTGGAAAGACTGAGTCCAACTCTGCAGCCAATCTCTGACCATTCCAGTTCATGCACTCTTCTTGCACACCAGTTTTACTTAATTTTTTAGGTTTTTGAAATACAAAAAAATATGAAGAGGTGACAGTAACCATTCCAGTTCATGCACTCTCCTTGCACACCAGTTTTAGTTAATTTTTAGGGGTTTTTTGAGAAAATATGAAGAGGTGACAGTGACCAAGTCCTTACTGCCAGCTCTCCTTGGAAAACCTGGGTCCAGCTCTGCAGCCAATCTCTGCAGTGCATCTGCCTGGTGATGGTTTGCTCTCAGCAGGAAGGGAAAAAGGAAAATTGCCTTTTTTATATAAATAGGCAGTGCTTTTAGTGGAAGATAAACCCCCCGGCCTTGCTTTGTCACCCCTGTGGGGATCCCTGCTGTGTGTCCATTTGCATGTCCCAGTAACGCCTCTGCAGCTCCATCCACATCTGTTTGCCTCTTTTTCACCAGCTTGTTGATATAAAGCATTAATCATTCAAATATTAATAAAGAAACAATAATCCTGGCTGTTGCTAACTATCTGATTTCCTTTCTTTTTCCTTTTTTTTTTCTCTCTCTCTCCTGTGCACGTTTTTCTTTAGCTTGAAATGGCGATTGAAAACCTACAAAAAAATGAAGGGATTACATCACACAAAAGCAGTTTGCTCAACAGCCATGTAAGTTACAATCAGAATTTACAACCTTTTCCCCTCCTTTGGTAGGAGAATTATTTCTTTGGTGTATTCAACAGCATGAGGCACTCAAAAGCAGCCTGTGATTGAGCTGTGCTGCCCAAAGCAGCCCATTCCCAAGGAAAAATAGGCTGCAAAAAGTGCCATGTGATAATGTTTGCTGCTGAGATGCTCAGGAGTCTGTTATTTATCTATAATAAATATAAATATGTGTTTATTTATTTCATCTGCCTTGCAACGAAAATTGCTGGCAATCAGATAAACACATTGGAGGAAATTCTTTTTCCTTTCACTAGAACTGAAACGTGGCTGGAAAATTACTTGTAAATGCAGAGGCGTGACTTGGTGTGGATTGTGGCAGATCCCCCTCAGCCAGCACACACCAAAAGCCTCTGAATGCCTTTTTTTCCCTTCTCTCTGTGCCTCTGGAAGCCCATCCCTGTCACAACGCTGTGCTAAATCCATGTGCTGGGCCTCTCTCTCACTGCGCCAAGGGTTTCCCTGCTTTGTGTGATATTCCCACTGTTCTGCTGGGCCTTTGCATCCTGGTTTGTGGCTCCCATGCAGGAACACTGAGGGATGAGCACATGCTTGGGTGAGATTTGGGTTGATCCATGTCATGTTGGGGTCCTTGGACTTTGTTTTCCCTGTGTTTGGATGAAGCTCAAGCATGTCCTGCACCCATAAATCCCATGCACAAAGTGGTGTTTCTCTGCTCTAACGGGTTTTCTCTGGGTTTGGGGCTGGTTTGATGTCATTCTTAGGGCAAAAAAGAAAAACCTTTGGCTTTTTCATGCTAGATAAATATCCTGAGGCAGCAAAAGGAACTTTAAACCAGTCTGATTCTTTATTCTGATTTCAGACTCCAGGCCAGGGCTCCTGGGGGAACTCAAACTTTATTTCAGCTGGTGGAGAGTGAAGGTTTCTGGTTGTAGCTGGGGAAACACAAACCTGCAGGATCAGGCAGTTCCTGTTCTGAGCATCCTTCCCATCCCAGGCTGGGCACTCCTCAAGTGCTGCACAAAGATTGTGTTGCTCTGCAGGGTTTTTCTTGTTCATCGAGGACAAAGTTTGAAATAAAGTCAGGAAAAGGGCAGAGGAAAGAGAGCAAAAGGTAAAAAAGAGATTTCACTGACCACAAACTGTGCAGGATGGAGTGGAGGCCTCATCCAGCCCCTGATCAGACCTTTCCCACCCTGGTCTTGCAGGGTAGAAGTGCAGAACTTGATGTCCCTGATTCTAGGTCATGGTTCATAGTCTGGCCTAAGGTTTAAGTGCAACCTCTGGAGCAAACAAACTCCTTCCTGAGCATGTGTGGGCACCAACAAACTCCTTCCTGAGCATGTGTGGGCACCAACAAACTCCTTCCTGAGCATGTGTGGGCACCAGCAAACTCCTTCCTGAGCATGTGTGGGCACCAGCAAACTCCTTCCTGAGCATGTGTTTGGGAACACCAAATAAAAATGGGGATGAGCTTCCTGAGCATGTGGGGAACCGGATGGGCACCAGCAAACTCCTTCCTGACCATGTGTGGGCACCAGCAAACTCCTTCCTGAGCATGAGTGACACATCCACCCCCAGCTGGTCCCTCTGCAGGTGCAGCTCCTGGGCTGAGGAACCCCTACAGATCCTTGCTGACCCCAGTGTCCCTGCTCAGGGAGGTGTTTGGGAACATGTGGGAATAAAAATGGGGATGAGCAGTGCCTGAAGGGGACACAGCACACTGGGGAACCAAATGAGGCAGTTCCAGAGCTGGAGGAGCCTCAGTGCCATTGCCCAGGGAGGCTCTGCAGCCTCTGCATGGGGAGGTTCTTTAGGGCTCCTCTGAGTGAGACACTGGGCTGCAGTGAGGGACCTGGGCCCATGGAAGGGCACCCTGATGGGAGCAGAAAGCTGGACCAGGATGGTTTGGGTTGGAAAGGACCTTAAATCTCATTCCTATTTAATTCCAACCTCCTGCTATGGGCAGGGACACCTTCCACCAGAGCCTTGGATACTCCAGGGATGCTCAGAGCTCTGCCCAACCCAGCCTTGGATACTCCAGGGATGCTCAGAGCTCTGTCCAACCCAGCCTTGGATGCTCTGCTGCTCATGGTCCCAGCTAAAAACACCTTAAATATGACCCACAAATTGTTTCTTTTTTATATTTTATAGACGTGGCCTCAAGAAAATTTCTCCAAACATGCACCTTCAAAAAAGAAAAAGGTTTTTATTTTCTCAGCCAGCCCCATGAGTGGCTTTTTCCACCCTTGGATCGAACCAGGATAAGGTTTTTGCCAGTGTTTTTTTTCAAACAGTCAGGTAGAAATAAAGTTAAGGTAGAAATGAAAATTAAATGTTCCCCTGTAGTGCCAATAACCACAGCAGCATATGGCTGTAGAGTGATTTTATTGAACCTGATCATGGCATAAACAGAAATAAATTGGGGAATATCTGATTGTCACAACAGAACAAAATTCAAAAAGCAAACAGAAGAAGAGATTCAGATGGAAAGAGTTTTTAATTTGCTCATTTTAAGTTCCCAATGTGTTATTAGTTGTGCAGGAAGAACAAAAATAATGTTTGGAAAATTATTTATATTCTGACAGATCTCTGTTTTAAGCTCTTTTGTGTTCTTCATAATAAATTTCTAATTCAATAGTGGGAGTTCATATTGTGAAACTCTGCAATGTTTGAGGGAATATAAAAAGACATTTGCAGGAAAAGGAAGCTGGGAGATGAAGGGAATCTTCTAGAAATATCAGAGATTAGAATAAAAATGCCCAGGATCAAATTTAAATGAGAAGGTTTATCTGTATCTGGATTTTCCATAGCAATACACAACTTTTATAGTTTTTTTTTAAGGCTTAAGGATTAAGATTTAGGGGATAAATAGTTGATGCACATTCAATATCTTCCATAGGATAAATAAAATACCTGCTTTGAAAATTTGAAAGGATTTTAAGCAATAATCTCTTAAACATAGGGGATGGGCCAAAATTAACATAGATGTGGACAACTTAAAAACTGAATTCCTGCTGGTGTTTTATGGCAAAACCACTGTGGTCCATTTTTGTTAGAGGGAGCTGAATGGCTGGGGGAGGCTCAGGGCCACAGAAAACTTTTTGGGGCTTCCAGGGTGTCTGTGCTGCAGGTGGGAGCAGGAAGGGTCATTATGGATCATTAACAAACCATTGATTGGAACTGTGGGGTTTGGAGAAGAGATGACCTCAGAGAGCGCCCTGGGTGGTGTGGAGCTGGGGGAAGGTGGGAGGGGGACAGGAGGCTCCTGAACAGCAGGACAGAGGACAAGTGACCAGGAGGTTTTTCTTCCTTCCAGCTCCAAAAGCCACCAGAGCTGATGGGTGTAGCCGTGGGAATTTGTGGTTGGATTTGGATCAGCTCCAGCTGACAAAGCATGAGATGGTTTGGGTTGGAAGGGACCCCAAAGCCCATCCAGTGCCAGCCCTGCCATGGCAGGGACACCTTCCACTGTCCCAGGCTGCTCCCAGCCCTGCCCAGCCTGGCCTTGGGCACTGCCAGGGATCCAGGGGCAGCCCCAGCTGCTCTGGGCACCCTGTGCCAGGGCCTGCCCACCCTGCCAGGGAACAATTCCTGCCCAATACCCCACAAAAATCTTCTTTTTTCAAGTGGGAGCCATTCCCTGTGTCCCGTCCCTCCATCCCTTGCCCCCAGTCCCCCTCCAGCTCTCCTGGAGCCCTTTTAGGCCCTGCAAGGGGCTCTGAGCTCTCCCTGGAGCCTTCTCCTCTCCAGGCTGAATAGAATAATTTTAATTACAGTTTTGGATGCAGCTGCCTTGGTGCAGCAGCAGTTTCAGTGTGGGTGTGTGAAGGAGCCCCACAGAGCACACACTGAGGGGGCTGCAGGGCTCTGTGTGAGAGCAGAACACAAGAACAGCTCAGTGGAGGTGCCAGAGATGTCATCACACAGCTCAGGTTGTCTTTCAGAGAATTATTGATGTAAAACTCCAGCCTTGTGGTGAACTGGGACCTTGGGGTGTCACCAAGAGAAAATGGGAGGAGAGAGAGGGATGGTGGGAGTGGGGAAGGTTTGGGTGCAGCTCCATGGGCTTTGGCAAATCTGATTTCTAGGCTAAATCCATGCTCAGTTCCCATAATTGCTTGGACTCTCAGTTGTATGGAGATGCTGTGGCTGATATTTGGATTCCACAAGCCAAGTCTGTTTTGCCCTGTTCTGGTTCTGGTGCGGGGATGGAGGTCTGGAGGGAGAGATGCAAAATGTTCATCCCAGACATCCCTCATGACACTGAAAGGGCTCTTACCCACCCTGTTGATACTAGTCCATGTGTACATCCAATTCCTTCTAAAATTCAATTATTACAACTCTCATTTTATTGATGCTGAAGTAATTTAGTTAATTAAAGGAGATTGGGGGCTTTGCATTTGAATTCCTGTGCTGACACCGTGTGCTGGACCTGCCCTTTCAGACTATCTTGGTATAAATAATTTATATTAATTGCAAATTTTAATCAACAGCCATGTCAGAAGTTCAGACAGTAAATTTTGCAAAGTAGATGGATTCCCTCAGATTTTGAAGGTTGCTTTGGCAACCATTAATTTTATTGTTAAGGGAGCAGTTGCAGACATGCCAATCTCCCAATTAATAAAGACTTTGCATCAATTTGCTTCCCCTAAAATTTATTTCTCTTAGGCAGTATCTCAAGATCTCTTTTCCTTGGAAAATGTGAATTTTTACAGCTTTATTTTGGCTCTGCAGGAATTCATCCGAACCCGAGGTGGACACTGAGGTGGCAGCAGGATTGTGTTTTAATGAAAAATCTGACTGGTTTTGTTTGTGCTGGGGGATTTTACCATCCTATAAACTGGCTTTTGCTATCCTATAAAGTTATATAAATTATAAATCATGTTAATTAACTCATATAAATTAATTACTCAATTCTCTTGAACTTCTCCATCCGGACATTTAAACATCGACCCTGCCTGACTTCTCAGCTCTCTTCAGACTTGCATGTTTTTTATTTTTCCCTGCCTGAAGCTGCAGTGGCTGTTGGATAACTACGAGACAGCAGAGGGTGTGAGCCTGCCCCGGAGCTCCCTGTACAACCATTACCTGAGGCACTGCCAGGAGCACAAACTGGACCCCGTCAACGCCGCCTCCTTCGGGAAGCTCATCCGCTCTGTCTTCATGGGGCTGAGGACGCGGCGCCTGGGCACCAGGTTGGTGGCAATCTGCAGTTAAGGAAACAAAAAGCAACCCTCCTGCAGCATCTCTGGTGCACTCAGAAGTTGCTGAGGATCTTTAGGAGGTTCAGGTTGCTGGGATCTACGGGAATAAATGCCACCGCACTTGGCCACATCTGGGTGTAAATTTTCTAGAGGGTGATGGCATTTCATTAGTTTGATGCCTTGTGAAGGCTGAGGTAGAACAGAGAATCGACAGAGTTAATTAATAAAGTAGGGATTTATTAGGAGGCCTCAATGGATCCACCTTGTGCAGCACAAGAGCCCAGCCAGGGCTACACCCAAGATGAACCAAAATGGTCACAAAAATTGACAACTGGTCACAGGGTCTCACAATATTCTAAGTTCTGCTGCATTTGCATATTGGAGTTAATTATCTAATTACAGCTTTAGCCCATGAAGTCCCATCCTTCTTGTTTTTTTCTCTTCAGCCCACATTGTTTGTGCTCTTGGGCTGAGATTTGGATCATTTGTCCTTGGTGCCCAGCTGGAGCAGGAATTGTTTTGTCTCCCTGCTCTGTGCACAGAGCTCAGCATCCCCTCATATGAAGCCCAGACCCACCCACTAAAGCAGCACAGAATGTGAAAAATATAAACATTCAAACCTAAGGCACCAAGTTCATCCCTTCAGCCACTCAAACAGTGCTTGGCAGCCATGTGCTGCACAAAATGGGGTGTGTTGTCCAAGCAGCCAGGGCCACAATGCCCTTTTCAGTGACTAAGTTGATATTTCCAGGGGAAATTCCAAGTATCACTACTATGGGATCCGCCTGAAGCCAGAGTCACCACTGAACCGCCTGCAGGAGGACACGCAGTACATGGCCATGAGGCAGCAGCCCATCCACCAGAAGCAAAGGTAGGTGCCCCCAGGCCCTGCCCAAAACACCCAGCAGGTGTGAGAATCCGCTCAGTCCATAGAGCATGAGACTCTTCATCTCAGGGTCGTGGGTTTGACACCACGTTGGGGGTCAGCCGCAGGATCTCTGGGTTGTGGGTTCGAGCTGCACGTTGGGTGTCAACCGTGAGATCTCAAGGTTGTGACTTCAAGCCCCACATTGGGCGCCAATATAAGAGCTCAGGGTTGTGGCTTCAAGCCCCACATTGGGGTGCCAATGTAAGAGCTCAGAGTTGTGGGTTCAAGCCCCACATTGGGCTGCCAATGTAAGAGCTCAGAGTTGTGGGTTCAAGCCCCACATTGGGGTGCCAATGTAAGAGCTCAGGGTTGTGGGTTCAAGCCCCACATTGGGCGCCAATGTAAGAGCTCAGGGTTGTGGGTTCAAGCCCCACGTTGGGCGCCAATGTAAGAGCTCAGGGTTGTGGCTTCAAGCACCACATTGGGCACCAATGTAAGAGCTCAGGGTTGTGGATTCAAGTCCCACATTGGGCACCAATGTAAGAGCTCAGGGTTGTGGCTTCAAGCCCCACGTTGGGCACCAATGTAAGAGCTCAGGGTTGTGGGTTCAAGCCCCACGTTGGGCGCCAATGTAAGAGCTCAGAGTTGTGGGTCAAGCCGCACGCTGGGCACCACCTGTAAGAGTCCGTGTCTGGATGGGCTGTTTGGGTCCAACCCAGCTGGCTGGGGACCCCAGCCCACACGGTCTTACATGGACAAAGGCCAAAGACCAGAAGCGCTCTTCTCCACGTGGGGACGAATGTCCTCTGTTTATTGACTTGAGAACCACCAGATGGAAAAACCCACATGGGAAGCACTCATGGCTCATGGCGGGAGACTTTTCTACCTGAGGGGATGGGGGGCAGAGGAAGAGGACAACAGCCAATGGGATACCTGTGAGGAGGGGCGAGGGGAAGGACTGACCAGGGGAGAGACCACCACCAGGGGGTACTGGGGAGAGGGGTGTGTGAGGGAAAAACCGTGTGATAAGAGCAGGGGAGGAGCAAGCCACGTGATGGAACATAAACTATTCAGTGCAATGTAAATACTACTCAGTGCAAATCTCCAATCACCCAGTGCAAAACAACAACTAAACAAACTATTTAGTGTAGTACAACCAGCAGGTCTCTGGGATTTGGGACCTCCACTTGGGAAGTTCAGGTGAAAAACCAGAGAGATTTTACAAATCAAATTTAAAACAGACAATAGATCATAGTTAAACAACTTGTTTAAAAGATAGAGTTTTACACCTTAGCTAAAAAAACTTTACAACGTTTTATTTACATTTATTTTATAAATAATTTAAAAATAAGTTTATAAACATTGATTGTTATATACATTGAAGTATACAAGGTACTGTCACTTGTTATAGTGACAGTGTTAGTGGTAGTACCTTGGATATTTCACTGTATACAACAATGGATAAACAAAACCATCAAAGAAGTTTTTTGCGTTCAAGAAAAATGTGTGAAATGGATTTGTAGAAAATTCTCCAAGCCTGACAGAAGGCTCACACAGTGTGCATCTGTGTGCAAACCTTGAGATAAGAAATGCTGACTTAGATATGCCATGGAATAGGACAGACATTGCTGAGAGAGAAATGGAACTAGAAAGTTTCAAAGGATGGTTTTGTAAATAAGACTGGATACTTTGGAGAAATGGAACTATGAAAGATGCCTTGCAGTAGGACACATGAGGGGTAATTTTGGATGATTGGCTTTAAGGCATTTATAGCATGGTGTGGCTAAAGCTGATAGGCCAAGAAACACTTATAATGTGTTGTAATTAGGAAATAATTGCCTTCTGATTGTGATGGTGTGAATTATAACATCTGTATTGTCTCACCCTTCACATGAAATTGAAAATGGAATAAAAGTTCTTAAAACACCTCTCAGTTACCCCATCCCTGGGTCAGAAAAGGTTGCTGAAGAAGCAGAGCCAAGCTCTGGAAGGGTCCAAAACCCATCCCAGGTATTGCCCCATCCCTGGAAATACTCAAGGCCAAGTCAGATGAGACTTGGAGCAGCCTGTTTTGGTGGAAGGTGTCCCTGTTCACTGCAGGGGGTTGGAGCAGATGGCCTTTAAAGGACTTTTCCCAACCCAAACTCTTATAGAATTCCATGGAATGGGATTTATTTGCATTTTTTTCCTGCCAGTGGCATGTTCCAACCTGTGTGCCCCCTTTCACAGCCTCCCTGTAACCAAAATGGTTTAGGATCTCAGTTATGGAGAGGTTGGTGCCAAATCCGTGTGAAGGACCTGGGGACTTGTGCTGTATTTGGGTCGGTTTTGGGTGTTTTTTGTGCAAAAATGCCAGTTAAATAGTGCCATGATGTGCCTGAGTGATTTTAAAGATAAAAGCCAGTGTGGAAAGGGATTTTCTGGTTGTTGCTGAAGTGCAGAAGGAACCGAATTTATTTCTTCAGCTCCCGAACAGAAAGTAAATGCAAAAGTCGGTGCTAGAGACAGAGTCTGCCCTGGACCCCACTGCAGCTCTGCTTCTCTTTTTGGATTTTTTGGTGTCACCAAACTTCCTGGCCCCTTTAATTCTAGTTTGGGGAAGCTTTTAAAAAGGATCTCCTCATTTCCCCTCCATCTGATTCCACAATATAAATGATCAGCCCTCCCCATGTACCAACTACTCCATGAACTCACAGATGTGTGTTGTAAATAACACAGAGGTGTTTGCTCCTGTCTGTGTGGATCCTAATCCATCCTAATTCTGATGGAATTCAGGTACAGAGCAGCCCAGAAGATGGATGGGATGGCAGAGAGTGCATCCAACAGCACCCCCCACACCACACCCGAGCAGTCAGTGGCTGCTCAGTGCCAGCACCACCAGCAGTTCATAGGTGAGGACATTCCTTTGGTGATCAATTATTAATTATTCCACATCAGGGATTTGGGCTTTAAGGGGAAGGTTTTATCCAGCAAGTCCTTATATATATATAAAAAAATATTAATTTTTATGCTATATAAAATTATATTTATTATAGTGTTTATATATAAAATATCTATAATATTAATATTCATGTTATATATAAATTATATGTTTATTGTATATATATATATAAATATATTATATATATATATGTTTTTATATATATACACAATAACAATTTTATATATATACACAATTTTATATATATTATATATTATATATAAATATATAATATTGTTATGTTATATAAATTATGTATATTATAGTGTATATATAATACATATTATTATATATAATTCTCTATATTTTCTATATTTCTATATTTCTATTTTTATTATCTTATCTATCTATCTATCTATATATAAATTTCATTTTTTCAGATATCTATATTTTATATATAGGATGTATTCTGTAGGTTTTTGTAGTCTCCCACTTGCTAAGTTTATCTGCTGACTCCTGGCTCCCCAGGAGGTTTTTTTCCCCGAGCCCATGGGTCTGTTGGGTCCCTCATAATATTTTTTAATCCATCTGGTTTATTTAAATGCCATGGAAGAGTGGAGGTCCTGGTCAGAACCAATTACAAGGAAGCAATTCCCTTCCTTGCAGTGGGGATCTGGGTGGAGATGATCCATATTGCCTTTCTCTGGATTTGCTGGTCCTGGATCTGTGTCTCCACCACAAATCCCAGCTCCTGACACCTCTGCTGCCCAATTCTATTCCTCACTGTACTCCTTAAATACCAGAAAGACATTTTCAGGCTTCAGGGAAATTCTAATGGATGGTAGATGAGGAAAATGTTTTCTTATTTCTTCTGTTACAAACAGAAAGGAACCATTTTCCTTTCCCCACTCTACCCACTGGGCTGTGATTATTTGCTTTTTCTCAGCACAAATCAGGGAAAGGAGTAAATTATCTCATTTTTCCTCTCCCATCCCAGCTGGAACATGAAAGAGTGAGAGCAGCACCTTGTGCTCAGCTGTACTCTGAGCTTTCCTAACCCTCACCATCTCCCCCAATCTCTGTTCCCAGATGTAACCCATGTCTTTCCCGAGTTCCCAGCCCCTGATCTTGGCAATGTCCTCTTACAAGAAGGTTTCACCTTGAACGACGTGAAAACTCTGCAGGTTCTCTACAGGAGGCACTGTGAGGTGATTGTTTGCAATATTCTTTGGGGATTATTTGTAATTAATTTATTAACTGACATGGGACATCATTCAAGTGACCAGCTCTTAGGAAAAGCTGGGAATGCTTCATTTGCCAGCAATTACAACTCAAAATATTGATTTTTTTTTTTCACCGTGTGACCTGTTTTATGTTAAGTTGGTCACTACAACAGTGCCAATTCTCTTGTTTTTCATGTAAATTATTTCCTGTGGGTGGCAGCACTGGAGCTGAGTGCTCACCCCGTGGTGTTCTTTGCTGTCAGGCCACTTTGGATGTCGTGATGCACCTCCAGTTCCACTACATCGAGAAGCTGTGGCAATCCTTCTGGAGTCCCAAGGCACCCCCTAGTGATGGCCCCACTGCTCTGCCCTCCAGGTACTCCCCTGCTTCCCTGCTCCACTTCTTACAGATAATCTCTTTTTAACATGCATGAAGTTTTTTTAGTCTTTTTGAGCCTCAAGCCTATCTTTCTTCAGTGCCAAGATTTTAGGTAAATGATCTTACAGGTACAAATCTGTGTCCTTCAAATGAAACTTATTGTGGGGAGAAAATCCTCTCTGGGATGTTCAGTCGTTCTGTTTTTTAGACAGACCAAATAAAAAGAAAAGCAAGCTATAGGATTGTGCACTTGTTATTCCAAAGCACCTGCTGGCATCTGAAAATAAACTAGCAGAAAATCAACATAAATGAGTGCTTTGGAGAATTTGGGAGTATTTTCTGCCTTGCAGAGCCATGACAAAGAGCACTGGAATTGTTTAATATTGTGAGGCAAAGTTCAGAGCTCTGGGGAAGGGTCTGCCCTGATTAGAGAATTGTGGGGTCACTGAGGTTGGAAAAGCCCTCCAAGATGATCAGAAGAAGCTCCTTTCAAAAGGAGCTTCTCATTTCCCCTCTGCCTGATTCCACAGTATAAATTATCAGCCCTCCCCAGTCTTGAGGTGTTGGGGCTGGGTTGGACTCAGTGATCTTTAAGGTCTCTTCCAACCTGGGGATTCTGGGAATTCTCTGAGTCCCTCCATCAACCCAGCACTGCCCTGGTCACCACTCAGCCACATCCCCACCTTTTTTGGACACTTCCATGGATGGTGATTCCACCATCCTGTTCCAATGCCTGGCCACTCTTTCAGTGAAGAAATTTTCCCTCCTATCCAATCTAAACCTCCCCTGGGGTGACTTGGGGCTGATTTTTCTCATCCATGTTCCTTGCACCTCCTGCTCTCCCCAGTGATGATTCCTGCTCAGATTTTAGGGGCATTCTGAGGTTTTAGGGATTTTCAGACTGACTCTCTGCCTTGCCTGCCTGCCCAGACCTGTCAGTGCCTCTTGTTTTGAGGCAGATCATTGCAGACAAAGCTGCTTTCATCTTTTCACTCCTGCCAGGCTTGTTGCTGTGCCTCTTCCTCATCCTTTATGCATTGGGAGCTGCTGCCAGGGGAATGGAAATTAGTGGAAACAGAGAAAATTGAAAAAACTCTTTAAATTTCTACCACAAATCTCTCCACTCTTACTGAGGCTATAAAGATGAAGGTTTTCTTTTCAGAGGAAAAACGGTTAAACATTGAGTAATAAGGAAAAATCCCTCAAAAATCAGTAAATATGGCCCTGTAGATGTTGCCCAGGGGATATTTTCCTGCAAGGAGTCACTGCAGCTGTGTTTGCTTGGTTTAAAATCTCTTTTTTTTTGAGGAAACAGCTCCCAGGCAGATTGCAACTCCCCAGGAGCTGTTTCTGGGTACACAGGGGGAACTGGAGACAGCTTTTGTGCAGGGCTCTCACACCTCTGCCACTAACCCAGACAGCTAAATAGCACACTCCCTCCCCTTCTTAATGTATAAATATAAATACAAAGCCCAGATATTAGGGAGGCACACTGAAAGCATGAGAAGATGCAGAACATGGATGCACTTCACAGCACGTTCACAGCAGGTTTCCTGACCTGTCTCTCCATGTGGGATTTTCCAGGAGTTATGCCTATGGAGTTCACCACTAAAATTCTGCAGCCTGAGGCTCAAAGTTCCCCTTTAGAGCATGTCCAAGGCTTGGGTTTAATTATTTTGAATGGGCAAAAGACCTTTTCCATGGGGAAAGACCTTCCAAATTCCCAATTCCCAGCATAATGTGTGGGTGAGCAGCTCTGGCAGTGAATTCAGGCTTCAGCTCTTTCTGCTTGCCTTGTAACAAATATCTTGTGCCTTTATACATCTACAAAGTGAAAATAATGCAAGCTGGATTGACCCCAGCCAGTTACAGACAATATGTTCTGTTCTTATCCATTCAGTCTCCTTCCTTCTGAAAATGTTCAGCATTTGGAGGGGTTAAACACCTTGAAAACTTCTCAGTATCAGCTCAGCTGCCCCTACAGTGGCTGCAAAGTTTTTGTCCCCAGTGCTGTGGCTCAGGAGGGTGAGAGCAGAGGACAGAGGAGAGGAGGGGGAAGGTTTGGGAGCAGCTGGGGCTGTGGGGAGGATCCAGCTGAGCCTTTGCTGGCTGGGATGGCAGTGCTGGAGCTCAGCTCCCACAGGAACAGGGGGCATGTGAGAGGCTCTGAAGGTAAAAAGGGAACACCAGGAGTGTGGATTTGAGGGAAAACTGCTCCAAGCTCTGGCCCCAAGGACACGGAGGTGCTGGCAGAGACAAGACCTGTATGAGCAGTCAGACATTTCCTTTTGCAAGGCACACAAACATGGGGTTTTCTGCTGAAAATTGGAATTAGAAATGCAAAGGGAGAGGGGAAACACTGAATGCAAACCTGCTGCTAACTCTGTCTCCTTCCTCCTCCTCCTGCAGTGAAGAGGAACCCGAAGGGACCCTCCCAAAGGACAAACTGATCACCCTGTGCAAGTATGAGCCCATCCTCAAGTGGATGAGGAGCTGTGACCACATCCTGTACCAGGCCCTGGTGGAGATCCTCATCCCTGACGTGCTCAGGCCAGTGCCCAGTGAGTACCCAGAGCCCCACCTGAGCCTGGTCTCACTCTGGCTACCACTTGCCACAAAGATTTCCACTGTACAAACCCACTTGGAGGTGTTTGTCTTGGCTAAAATATCATGGCAACAGCAGTGTTCCTCCTCTGGGGGGATGTTTTGTACCCCCTGGGGATTCCCCTGCCTTTTAAATTTGGTGTGTTGCATTTCACATCTCCTGATTTTTGGTCAGGAGTTTGGATATGGGAGCTCTTTGGGATGTGGCTCCTTGGAAATCTTTGTTTGCACAGGACCATCCTGTCCCTGACTGCACTCCTGGAAATTAGGGCTCAGCTTTTTGGGAGATTAATAATGGGGTGTTGAGAGTTTTCTCTCTGTTTGGGTTCTCAAATGTCCCTCTGAGGGCTGTCACAAGCTGGGGCATGGGGGTGTCTCTGAAAAGAGAATTTCAATGCTTGAAAAATGCTCAGAAGGGCTATGAATAAGAAAAGGACAAAAGAAAATAATTTAAAGAAAATAGAAATGTTTAGGTTGGAAAAGACCACTAAGATCATTAAGTCTAACTGTCATAAGGATAAGAGTAAGAATAAGGATAAGAATAAGACAAAAGAAAATAAGAATAATAAAAAAAATAAAATAAAAAGAATAAGAATTAAGAATTGTCAAGAATGAGAATAAGAATAAGAATAAGAATAAGAATAAGAATAAGAATAAGAATAAGAATAAGAATAAGAATAAGAATAAGAATGAGAATAAGGATGAGAATAAGAGTTAGATAAGAATAAGAGTAAGAGTGAGAATAAGAGTAAGAATAAGAGTAAAGATAAGAATAAGGGTAAGAATTTTAAAAAATTAAAAATAAAAATGAAAAAGAGGAAGAAAAAGAATAATAAGAAGAGTTTGAGTAATAATATCAAAGAATAATTTGGGTGCATCAACCCAGCTGATTTCCTTGATGCTGAGTTGACATCTCATCTAACCAGACCACAGGCTGGGCTTTCCCAGTAGTCCTAAGGTAGAAAAAGGTAACCAAAAATGCCCCAAGAGCAGCTTTTCTGACTCTGCAGCCTTGTTTGCAGGCACACTGACCCAGGCCATCCGGAACTTTGCCAAGAGCTTGGAAGGGTGGCTGATGAATGCCATGAATGAATTCCCCCCGCAGGTGGTGCAGACCAAGGTGAGCAGAGATGGGCCCAGTGTGTGTCTGCACCTTGCAGAAGTTCCTGCTGGGGTTTGGCCACCTGGCATGGTGCAGTGGTTGATTGTGAACCAAAATCAGCCAGGAGTGGGAGGATGGGTGGGGAAGTTCCTTTGTACCAGAAGTTGATGGTGCTCTGTCCATGGAGCCTTTCCTGTGCCCTGAAATTGCAGATAAAGCTTTGTGGGAGAAAATCATAGAGCCACAGAACATCCTGAGCTGGAAGGGACCCACAGGGATCATCACAAACCCCTGGCCCTGCACAGACACCCCAACAAACCCCACCATGAGCATCCCTGGATCCTCCTGGAGCTCTGGCAGCCTTGGGGCCAGGACCATTCCCTGTTACCTCTGCCCTGGAGCCAGGCTGTCCTCCTGGAAAGCACAGGAGTGAGTGGCATTGCCCCAAGGCTCCTGCTCTCCCAAAGCCAGGGATTCTTGCTGCCTCTTCCCACCGTGGTGATCTCTGCTGGAGGCAGAGTCTGAAAAACCTGATAGCTTAAAGAGAATAAATAATGGAATCATAGAAATATTCAGGTTTGGGTCCTTCTACAGCTGTTCTGCCTGGTGGAGCATTGTGTAGCCCAGGCAACCAGGGAGATGCAATGGGAGAGGTCAGAATCCTTCATTCCCTACAAACCAACCCAAACTGAGCAGCACCCAAAGAGACACCATTGGTTCATGATCCACACTGTGCCCTCAACATGTTCTACAACCACCTGTGCCCAAGGATTGACTGAGCTGTTCCGAGTGCCTGGCACAAGGATTAGGTTGGAAATGACCTTTAAGATGATTTGAGTCCAACCACAAGCCCAGCACTGCCCAGGCCACCACTAAACCATGTTCCCAAATGCCAACTCCACATGTTTTTTGAGCCCTCCCATGGCTGGTGACTGCAGCACTGGCCATGCTGTGGTGGTGTTTGAAGGTCCACAGGACAAGGAAAGAGATGAGAATCTTGACTCTATGTTTCAGAAAGCTGATTTATTATTTTACTATATATATTATATTAGAAGAAAATTCTATACTAAAACTATACTAAAGAATAGAAGAAAGGAGACATCAGAAAGCTAGAAAGGAATGATAATAAAATTTTGTGACTGACACAGCTGGACTGTGATTGGCCATTAATTAAAAACAATCCACATGAGACCAATCAAAGATGCACCTGTTGGTAAACCATCTCCAGACCACATTCTACAGCCATCAGATAATTATTGTTTACATTTCTTTTCTGAGGCTTCTTGTGGGAATCCATAAATCAGAAGGTTTTGGGAAAGCTGCAAAAGGCAGGCCTCAGAGACAGCAGAACTGTGATTAGAGCTAAGCAGTAGCCATGAGATAGGTCAGCAGAAAAATTATGTAAAATGTAGAAAAGCAAAGACAAATAGAACAATGGTCTGTGTATTAACACTTGTCTAGAATAACTCCCTAAGCTACAGAAAAGTTTATCTAACAAGATATTAGGAAGTTTGAAGCTTAATAATGGAGCTCTGTGCATTGTATCTTAAGGCTTACAAGCAGGTATTGTATTCAAAATAAGCAAGCATTGTTTAACCAAAGGTCCCTGTGCTTATAGTGGTTGGATGGAACTACTGCCAATGTGCTTTTGCTTTGTGTGATTGGTCAAAAAACTTTTAAAGTAAGTTGTAACATTAAGTTCTTGGGATGTGAGCTGGTGGCATCTTCCCATTGTCATAACCATGTAATGAAACTGATGCTGGGAAATAAACCAGCTCAAGGCACGTTCCCAGCAGTCCCATCCTGTTGGTGATTCGTACACAGCCCCCAGCCAGCGATAGCTCCTCAGCTTCTCAGGAGAGAAATCCTAGCAAAAGCATTTCCATAAAATATGTCAGCGTCCCCCTGCAGCCCCTGTGGTGTGTTTCAGGTGGGGGTGGTGAGTGCCTTTGCCCAGACCCTGCGCAGGTACACGTCCCTGAACCACCTGGCGCAGGCGGCGCGCGCCGTGCTGCAGAACACGTCCCAGATCAACCAGATGCTCAGCGACCTCAACCGCGTGGACTTCGCCAATGTGCAGGTACCCACAGACCCCCTGCTCCTCACTGCCTCAGTTTCCAAAGCCAGGTGTCTGCTAAGGAAGGCAGGAGCCTCCCCTGAAATGGAAAATGTAACTCCCCCCGACTCCAAATTGCTGTAAATTTGAAATTAAGGGGCTCTTAGGCAAAGATATGGGAGAAGGAATAACAGTTCTTTAATAGGGAAGGAAATGAAAGGATAAAATAACCAATGCAGTAAACTAGAACAACACTGACAGAGTAATGTAGTAAACAATAAAACAAACAATGCAGTAAACCAAAACAACACTGACAGAGCTCCCTCCAAATTGCTAAACATTTTAAATTAAGAGGCTCTCAGGCAAAGATATGGGAGAAGGAATAACAGTTCTTTAATAGGGAAGAAATAAAAAGATAAAATAAACAATGCAGTAAACTAAAACAATACTGCCAGAGTCAGAGCCCAGCCTGACACCCTGTGGGTCAGGGTGTTGGTGGCAGTCCCATTGGAATTGTGGCTGCAGCCCTCCTGCAGTGTCAGGGGTGGTTCTGCTGGAGCAAGGGGGATCTGTAGAGAAGGATGGATTCTTCCTCTGAAGATCCAGTGGAAGGAGAGGCAGCTGCTGTTCCTCTGGGGAATCCAGTGGAGAAGCTGTGCTGGTGTTCCAGAATCTCCAGATTATATCCAGGCAGGAATGCTTGGCTCCTCCCTCTGGGCTCACATCTCCCAATGGGATGCTGGAGTTCTTATCAGCCATGCAGGGACATTCAATGGCTGTTATCAGCAGATGTCTGCCCTGAGGGAGGATTGGGTGTGGGAGAGATAAGGAAAACTGCTCAATGACAAAAGACAACTGCCATATAAATGGCAAATAGAATACATCTTGCCTTGCAATCTGGAACACTCACGTGCCCCACACAGGGGCTCCACAGCTCTCTGCTGGTACCCACTGCTCAATCCCCACTGCTGGAACCCAGCTGAATGAGCTGGGGGTGCTCAGCCTGGAGAAAAGGAGACTCAGGGGTGACCTTATCACTCTCTACAGTGATATTGAGGTCTCCTTGAGCCAGATCTCATAAGCTTTTGGAGATCTATATCACACCCAGGATAGCTCAGCTACCTTAGAAGGCATAAAATCAGCAGGATGGCTTCTATGGTAGTGTTGGAAGCAAAAACATTTTAATAAAAGGCAAAATAACAAAACTCTTTACAGAGAAAAACCGAGCCAGATACAAGAGGTCCTTTGCCTCTGGTGAAACACCTCACAAAAGCCACTGGTTTTTGTTCTCTTTTTTTTCTAGTAAATTGCTCAGGTGGGACTTTTTGGTTCCTGTCTAAATCATTATCTTTAAGTTCGAGGTGAAGTCCCCCAGGTCCTGTGAGATTTCTTTTCACCTAACTGAGGAGAAAAACTTCTGGGCTTTTTTCCTTTTTAAGGAGACAAAGGACAAGTTTGTCACTCTGTCAAGAGAGGCACATTCCTACAGTACAGCTCCTGAAAGGTGCCTGTGCTCAGCTGGGGCTGGGCTCTTTCTCCAGGCAGCACTGACAGAACCAGAGCACACAGCCTCAAACTGTGCCAAGGGAAATACAGGTTGGATATTAGGAAAAAAAATCTAGGTTGGATATTAGCACAAAGTTTTTTACAGAAAGGGTGATAAAGTTCTGGAATGGCTGCCCAGGGAGGTGGTGCAGTCCCCATCCCTGGGTGTGTTTAACAAAGCCTGGATGTGGCACTGGGTGCCAGGGTTCAGTTGAGCTGTTGGGGCTGGGTTGGACTCGATGGTCTTGGAGGTCTCTCCCAACCCAGTGATTCTGGAATTCTGTGAACAAGGGGATGGGTTTGGTGTTGCTTTGTCGGGTGAATTTTCCACCTCACTGTGGAAAAGGAGCTTCTGTAAGAGTCACAGATCATTAAGGCTGGAAAAAACCTCCAAAACCATCCAGTCCAACCTTCAGCTGAACCCCGCCATGCCCACTAAATCATGTCCCCACATCCACTCATATTTTGAACACTTCCAGGAGCGGTGACTCCACCACTTCCCTGGAGACCCCATTCCAATGCTTCACCACTTTTCCAGTGAAGAATAAAGCACTACCAACAATTATTGAGTTCTAAAAATACTGTGGTCCAGACAGATCAGAGGGGCCTTGATTCAGAGCTGGTTTGCAGCCCTTGCCTGCTAGAAATTAATTCCTGGGTTGGAATGCAACAACATGCAGGCCTGGCTTGAGTAACCATGAATGCTTTTTCCAAGCAGGAGCAGGGCATGAGTAACTGTGAGCCCTTTCTCCTGAGCAGGAGCAGGCCTCGTGGGTGTGCCAGTGTGAGGAGGGCATGGTACAGAAGCTGGAGCAGGATTTCAAGCTGACTCTGCAGCAGCAGAGCTCTCTGGACCAGTGGGCCAGCTGGCTGGACAATGTGGTCACTCAAGTGCTGAAGCATCACGAGGGCAGCCCCAGCTTCCCCAAGGCAGCCAGGCAGTTCCTGTTGAAGTGGTCCTTCTACAGGTACATTTTATTTCTCATTTTGGGGTATTTCTGCATCAGGTTTGGTAGCAAAGAGCTCCTTGAAAAGCCAAGGCCAAGTTCTTTACTCCCATGAAACTCTGCTTAAATATGGTTCTGGTAACCTTTTAGGATGGGGATAAAATACTCCATAAACTAAATTTCTTAAAGCTAAGGCCAAGTTCTTTACTCCCATTAAACTCTGTTTGACTGTGGTTCTGGTGTCCTTTCAAGACGGGGATAGGATACTCCATAAACCAATTTCTTAAAGCCACAAGGCCAAGTTCTTTACTCCTATTAAACTCTGCCTGACTGTGGTTCTGGTAATCTTTCAGGACAGGGATAAGATACTCCATAAACTACATTTCTTGACGCCAAGGCCAAGATGGGATGAGATGCTCCATAAACTAAATTTCTTTGCACCAAGGCCAAATTCTTTACTCCCATTAAACTCTGCTTAACTGTGGTTCTGATATCCTTTCAGGATGGGGATAAGATACTCCATAAACTAAATTTCTTGAAGCCAAGGCCAAGTTCTTTACTCCCATTAAACTTTGCTTAGCTGGGGTTCTGGTGTCCTTTCAGGATGGGGATAGGATGCTCAATAAACCAAATTTCTTAAACTGTTTTGATACTTTTGGGTCAGAGGCAGGGACAGTGTTGGGTCCCACAGGGCCACCAGGGTCCAGAATTCACATCAGCCATGGCAGAGATGTAAAACTCATCCCAAATTTGTGATTCCTGCCCATTCCCAGCTCCATGGTGATCCGGGACCTCACCCTGCGCAGTGCCGCCAGCTTTGGCTCCTTCCACCTGATCCGCCTGCTCTACGATGAGTACATGTTCTACCTGGTGGAGCACCGTGTGGCCCAGGCAACAGGGGAGACCCCAATTGCTGTCATGGGAGAGGTGAGAGCCCTTTATTCCTTACAAACCAACCCAAAAGAAGCAGCTCCTCAAAAGACACCGCTGGTTCACAAAGCACACTGCGCCCCCAGCTTGTTTTACAACAAAAATTATTTATTGAGTTGTTTCAGCACAAGGAAAGGGCTCCTGGAGCATCTTGCCTGAGTTTGTGGGTCTTGGGTTTGGGGTGGTTGAGCAGCATTTGGGCTTTGGAGGCCTGGAGGAGGGAGGGAAAGGATCTTCCCCTTCTCTGCACCACCTGGGACTGCCAGCCCTGACTTTGGGACTCCTGACAGGCCAAAGTCCATCAAAACCAAGCAAAAATGGTCCAAAAGTTGCTTTCAGCACCTGAACTTCTCCAGGCCTCTACAAGCTCCATCGTTATGTGCACAGTCAGCCACTCCTTCCATTTTTGAGGTGAAGAAGAGGATGATGGGGTTGTTTGGGCTGTTTGTGAGGGTTTGGGGTTTTTTTGTTCACAGTAATCTGGTGCTTGGCTTGCAGGCAGGTCCTGTCCTGCCTAGCTGAGGCCACATCCAGTTTTTCCCTCTGAAATCCAGAGCTAAAAGCCCCAGCTGAACTTGTGACAGCAATGCTGAAACTACTGTGAATTTAAAACTGAGCCCACATGCTCAAAACTGATCTCATTTGCTCCTTGAAGCTTCCACAGGGCTCCTGTAGGGATCCAGGCAAACCAAAGCCTGTTGGTTCTGCCTTCCCTGCCCTCCCACCTGCTCCAGCTGCAGTGCTGAGTTCCACTGTTCCCTGCAGTGCTGAGTTCCCACTGTTCCCTGCAAAACCTCCTCCTTCAGTGGCATTAAAGGAACAGGAAAGGCAGAGTCTGGCTCCCATCCCTCAGGCTTTTCCTCCATTCAACCCTTGCAATATTCCTGCTCTCCAGGAGGAGGCTGATTCTTCCCAGCAAAGAAGGATGAGGTGTCCTCCCACTCCCACTGAATTTTGCAATTCCCACTCTCCTCAGCTCCTGCCCAGCTTTCCATGACTTTCCAAAATTGTTGCTGCAGCAATTTGGTGTCTCAGGGATACCACATCTCCAGAGCCAAGGAGCTCTCTGGTTCCACTTGGAACCACGTTCTGGATGGCCAAACTCTCTCAGACATCACTGCAAAGGCTTTGCAGGGAGGGGAAATGCCTGAGAGGTGGAAAGGGCTGGAGAAAAGGCACCACTTTTACCTGTAGCACTTGGTCATCACCTGGGAGATGGAAAAAATTTCCATTCTTTCATTTTGCCTTAATTCCAGAGCTAAACCCTGCCCTGAATTGTGTGTGGTGTTTGCCCAGAGGTTTAAATGGCAGCAAAAGGCTTTTCCCCCAAAAGCTGTGGGTGCTTTTCATTTCTGCTCTCCACCACCAATGCTCACAGTCTGTCCCAGGTGCTTGAAATTCTCTGGCACCTCATCCCCCACAGCCTCACTGACCCCAGAACTCCTTTTTCTTTCAGTTTGGTGACCTCGCATCCCTGTCCCCAACACTGCTGGACAAAGGTACCTGCCCTCCCTGCCAGGGAGCTCTGCAGCTCGGGGTGGGATGTTTTGGGAGGGTTGGGAAGGTTGGGGAGTGGGATGGTTTGGGGAGGTTTGGGAGGGGTGGGATGGTTTCGGGATGGAGTTTGGGATGGTTTGGGATGGTTGGGATGGTTTGAGAGGGGTGGGATGGTTTGGGAGAGTTGGAGAGGTGGGATGGTTTGGGAGGGTTGGGGGTTGGGATGGTTTGGGAGGGGTGGGGTTTTGGGAGGTTGGAATTTGGGATGGTTTGGGATATTTTGGGAGGGTTGGAGTTTGGGATGGTTTGGGATGTTTTGAGAGGGTTGGGATGGTTTGGGAGGGTTGGAGGTGGGATGGTTTGGGAGGGTTGGAGGTGGGATGGTTTGGGATGGTTGGGATGGTTTTGAGGGGTGGGATGGTTTGGGCGGGTTGGAGGGGGATGGTTTGGGATGGTTGGAGTTTGGGATGGTTGGGATGGTTTGAGAGGGGTGGGATGGTTTGGGAGGGTTGGAGGTGGGATGGTTTGGGATGGTTGGAGGTGGGATGGTTTGGGATCGTTGGACAGTGGGATGGTTTGGGAGGGTTGGAGGGTGAGATGGTTTGGGATAGTTGGAGGGTGGGATGGTTTGGGATGGTTGGAGGTGGGATGGTTTGGGAGGGTTGAGATGGTTTGGGAGAGTTGGAGGGTGGGATGGTTTGGGATGGTTGGAGGTGGGATGGTTTGGGATGGTTGGAGTTTGGGATGGTTGGGATGGTTTGAGAGGGGTGGGATGGTTTGGGAGAGTTGGAGGGTGGGATGGTTTGGGATGGTTGGAGGTGGGATGGTTTGGGATGGTTGGAGTTTGGGATGGTTTGGGATGGTTGGAGGTGGGATGGTTTGGGATGGTTGGACAGTGGGATGGTTTGGGATGGTTGGAGGTGGGATGGTTTGAGAGGGGTGGGATGGTTTGGGATGGTTGGGGACCCTCGAGCTGCCTCTCGCAGCCCGCTCTGCTGGCAGGCAGCTCTGGCGGCCCCGTGCCTGCTCTGAGCCGGGTCCTTTGCAGATGACATCGAGCTGGGCACGGAGGGGGACCCGGGGGAGCCGCTGGTGAAACGGGAGCGCAGCGAGCCCGGCCACTCCCTGCAGGACATCTGAGCCCTGGGCTGGACCTGGCCGCCCCTGCAGGACATCCGACACCAGGGCTGGACCGAGCCATCCGTCCGGAGCCAGGCGGGGCGTGCCAAGCCCGGCCCTCCCCGGATCTGCGTTATTATAGTGCCTCTTAGTTTCTCTTGATGTTTACTCGTGTTTGAGGATGGGCTGAGGCGGTTTTGGCTGCCAGCATCCCTCCAGAGGGGAGGGAGAAGCTCCAGAGTCTGCTCCCAAGGGATGGGAGGCTCTGTGGTCAGCAGCAGGTGGGATGTGCCTGGCTGGAGGAGCTGTCCTGGCTCTGTCAGGGAAGGTGCTTTGGGTTCCTTCCCCACGTCTCAGACTTCACTGTGATACAAACTTGAACCAATCAGTGCCCAAGAAGAAGGAGAAATGCCCGGCCCTTCTCCTGCAGCCTTTCCAGACCAGCTGTCCTGGCTCTGGATTGCCAAATCTCTTGCACGGGGAGCACAGGGCAGTTGGTGTCCCTTGTCCCCCCCGGGAGAGGCTCCAGGCTGCACATCCCGACGGACACAGCCGTGCTCTGGGACTATGGGATGAGCATTCCCACCTGCTTCCATGGCCCCCCAGCTTGGCACTTCACCCCAATGCTCCTGGGATGCCATCAGGCCAGCTCAAGATACCAAAGGACTCCAAGGCAGTGGCAGCTGGAGGCAGAGTGTGCCTGTTGTCCCACGTGCCATGATGCCTGGGGCAATCCCCTGGTGATCCCATGGTCATCCCCTGGCAATCCTGTGGTGATCCCATGATGATCCCATAGCAATCCCATGGTCATCCCATGGCAATCTCATGATGATCCCATGGCAATCCCATGGTGATCCCATGGTGATCCCATGGTGATCCCATGGCAATTGCAATCCCATGGTGATGTGCCAATCCCATGATGGTCCCATGGCAATCCTGTGGTGATCCTGTGGCAATCCCATGGCAATCTCATGATGATCCCATGGCAATTCCGTGGAGATCCCATGGTGATCCCAAGGTGATCCCGTGGCAATCCTGTGGCAATCCCATGGATGATCCCACAGCAATCCCATGGTGACCCCATGGCAACCCCATGGCAATCCTGTGGTGATCCCATGATGATCCCATAGCAATCCCATGGTGATGCCCTGGCAATCCCATGGTGACCCTGTGGCAATCCCATGGCAATCCCATGGTGACCCTATGGCTATGCCATGATGATCCCATGGCAATCCGCTGGCAATCCCATGATGATTCCATGGCAACCCCATGATGACCCCATGGCGATCCCATGGTGATCCCATGGTGACCCTATGGCAACCCCATGGCAATCCGATGGCAATCCCATGGTGATCCCTTGATGATTCCATGGTGATCCCATGATGATCCCATGGCAATCTCCTGGCAATCCCATGGTGATCCCTGGATGATTCCATGGTGATCCCATGATGATCCCATGGCAATCTCCTGGCAATCCCATGGCCATCCCCATCCTCCACGGTGCCCAGGCACACAGGAACCGGTCCCACATCCTGGGGTTTGTGAAATCCCCACCCCACGTCCTGCTCTGAGCTTGAAGGGGGGGTCTGGAGCAGGGGTGAGGGGGTGACTGCAGTGCCTTAGGGGGGCCTTGTTCCCATTTCCCTGCTCCAGGGGGGGCAGCACAGCCCAGCCTGGCTCAGCACGGCTCAGCACGGCCCAGCCTGGCTCAGCAGAGACCCCAGCCCCCTTCCCAGGATCCCTTTGCCCCATCCCAGGTAGGGAGGGGCTGGCACAGGGACCCCTGCAGGGTTTACCCCCCATGTCCTTTCCCTCTCTGGATCCCTTTTTATCCCCATCCCATGTCCTGTGGGGTCTGTGCTGTCATGGAGCTGAGCTCTGCAGGGTTTGTCCCCCCCTTTCCCATGTCCTGTGGGGTCTGTGCTGACATGGGGCTGAGCTCTGCAGGGTTTATCCCCCCATTTCCCATGTCCTGTGGGGTCATGGATTGCCCTGGGATGCTGAGGACCTCACTGGGGTGCTCTGGGCTTCAGGGCAGAGCAGGGGGGATCTGTAAAACAAAGCCCTGGGGCAAATGTCTCTGTGAATAAAGGCTGTGTCATAAATAGCTTTTATCATTATTATTATAATTATTATTGTTATTATTATGGTTTCTGGTGCTGCAGTGCTTGGTGTGAGCTTTTCCAGGGGTCTCGTGTGCATTGTCTAGCAGAGTATCTTCTACCCAAATCTCTGATTTTTTAATTCCCAGTGGCACTAAGGCCATAAACACATTGAAATCAGAGTGTGTGCAGTGGCACATCCTCCCTCTGTGCCATGCTGTCGTGCCAGGGTGGTGTTTGTCTGTAAACATCTCACATGGAAGTGGCAGGAGAGAAGTGAGAGAGGCAGATTTAACTGTACAAAACCACGAAACCCCCCCCAGGGTCAGAGTCCACACTTGGGATCCTGCTGATGAGATAAGAGAGTCTAAAACAACTGAGCAACCAAATCTGAGCTGCCCTGCTGCCCCTGAGGGCCACAGGAGGTTCAGCTCTTCCTCTGAGGGAGGCCAGCGTGCCGAGGAGATGCTCTGGAGCTCTGCAGCAGCACCCAAAGCCCCCCACAGAACTCCCAGCTAGAGCTGAACAGCAATAAATGTGTATCCACTGCTCAGGCCTGCACAAGGAGTGTTGTAGTCCCATTTCTTTGAGGTCCCTGAGAGGTGCCAGGAGATGCTGCAGCGTCACAGACATCTTCTATGGAAAATCCTTTCCTTGGGATTTTTGCTCCTGAGAAGCTGAGAGGCCTCAGGAACAAAATGCAAACAATGGTTATCTGCTGCTGTGGAATGCAACAGGTGCGTCTGGGATTGGTCTCATGGGGTTGTTTCTAATTAATGGCCAATCACAGTCAGCTGGCTCAGACTCTCTGTCTGAGACAGAACCCTTTGTTATCATTCTTTCCTATTCTATTCTTAGCCAGCCTTCTGATGAAATCCTTTCTTCTATTCTTTTAGTATAGTTTTAATGCAATATATATCATAAAATAATAAATCAGCCTTCTGAAACATGGAGTCAGATCCTCATCCCTTCCCTCATCCTCAAACCCCTGTGGACACGTGGGGGTCACACGTGGCTGCAGCAGCCTGGGGGGATGCAGGAGCTGCCCAGGGTGATTGAAGCTGTTCAGGGCAGGGTCTGGGCTCTGCAGGGAGGCAGATTCCCCCTGGAGCAGCAGCTGCTGTGTCAGAGAACCCAGAGGGGATGAGACCGTGTTCACAGGGGTCTGAGGATGAGGGAAGAGATGAGGATCTGACTCCAAGTTTCAGAAGGCTTGATTTATTATTTTATATATATATTACATTAAAACTATACTAAAAGAATAGAAGAAAGGATTTCATCAGAAGGCTGGCTGAGAATAGAAAAAGAAAGAATGATAACAAAGGCTTGTGTCTCAGACAGACAGTCCAAGCCAGCTGACTGTGATTGGCCATTAATTAGAAACAACCCCATGAGCCCAATCCCAGATGCACCTGTTGCATTCCACAGCAGCAGATAACCATTGTTTACATTTTGTTCCTGAGGCCTCCCAGCTTCTCAGGAGGAAAAATCCCAAGGAAAGGATTTTCCATCAAAGATGTGTGCAATAAGGGGAGGAGAGGCTGGAGGATCAGACTGAGCACAGGGTCACAGGAGGATTTTCTAATTAAGCTTCCAGACTAATTGAGAGGATGGGGGCAGTGAGGATGGGAGGGATGTGACAAAGGCTGGGTCGTTCCTGCTCTGACCCCTCAGGAAGGTTCAGCCTCAGCCTCTGGGCCTTTGCTTCACTCTCCCTCTGGATTAGCCCACTCTTGGCGTGTTTGGGATGTTCTGCACCAGGCAGAGCCTCTTCCTTTGGGAATCTCAGATTATTTCCCCCAGGGGAGCTGGGCAGCACCTCCTGACCCTGAGGAAAAAACCTGCCTCTGACCACAAAGCAAACACAGCTCAAAATCCTCCTGTCAGCACCTCCACCCCCATCCTCAGCCTGCCCCTGGCTCCACCACCCCTCCCAGATGGGCAAATCCTGCAGAGATCCCTGCACAGACATCCCAGGATTTTGTGTTCCACCTCTTCCCAGGCAGCAGAGAGGACCAGGAGGTGGCAGGAGAAGGGGAGGTGCCGCCAAATCAGGCGGGTAGAACATTCCAGAAGCAGCTGGACATTGCCAGGCCCTGTGGGTCATCCCAGAAGGGCAACCCTGGAGCTGGGCAGGGTGGCACAGCCCAGGGGACACTGCAGGGCCACCAGCCTGGGGGTGCTGCTGCTCTGGGGACAGCCAGGACATTCCTGGCACAAGGAAGGAGCTCCTGGAGCTTTGGGGTGGTTGAGCAGCATTTGGGCTTTGGAGGAGGGAGGGAAGGGATCTCCCCCTTCTCTGCACCACCTGGCACTGCCAGCCCTGACTCTGGGACTCCTGACAGGCCAAAGTCCATCAGAACCAAGCAAAAATGGTCCAAAAGTTGCTTTCAGCACCTGAACTTCTCCAGGCCCCTGCAAGCTCCAGCAGTGATGATTTCTTCATCACAGCATTACTGCACAGCTGGGCAGGGTGGCACAGCCCAGGGGACACTGCAGGGCCACCAGCCTGGGGGTGCTGCTGCTCTGGGGACAGCCAGGACACCCTGGAGTGCCTGGCACAAGGCTGCTGGGATGTGGGGCCTGGGATGAGCCCCGGACTCTTCCCCCTGTTTGTCCTTGGGAAGAAACACTCTTTCTGGTTGGTGTTTTAATGAGAATTTTTCTCCTGATTCGGTTTGACTTCAAAACAGAAACTAAACAGTAAGGCATCTCAAAGCATCAGTGAGTAACTACTACACCCTTAATTTCAGAGTCAAGAGGCTTCTATTCTAAATAACCAGAACAATATAATTCCTGACCTGTACTTTATAAAGATTTAAACTCAGCATTTTTGGAAAACCCAGCCATCCAGGAAGAATACATGGCTTGCAAATGACTCCTTTTTCCTGGAGAAGGTTACAAAAAGATGCAAAGATGTCAAGCTTTCAGTTATAGCAAGCAATACACAATAGCTCATACAGAACATGGCCTTATTCCATTTTTATGGGCAGAATTTCAAGTCTAATACAGACCTACATGTCCAAAGAGGAGCATAAATGAATCTATTAAGTATAAATTCCTGTTATGCACACAATATTTAGGATGATTGAGCAGCATTTGGGCTTTGGAGGAGGGAGGGAAAGGATCTCCCCCTTCTCTGCACCACTTGGCACTGCCAGCCCTGACTCTGGGACTCCTGACAGGCCAAAATCCATCAGAACCAAGCAAAAATGGTCCAAAAGTTGCTTTCAGCACCTGAACTTCTCCAGGCCCCTGCAAGCTCCAGCAGTGATGATTTCTTCATCAGGGCATTACTGCACAGCTGGGCAGGGTGGCACAGCCCAGGGGACACTGCAGGGCCACCAGCCTGGGGGTGCTGCTGCTCTGGGGACAGCCAGGACACCCTGGAGAGCTCCAATCTGTGCGAGGCTGCTGGGATGTGGGGCTGGGATGAGCCCCGGACTCACCCCCTGTTTGTCCCCTTGGGAATTGTCCCTTGGCTGGGACGGCTTCAGGGCCGTGGTCTGGCACTCCTGGATTGTCCCCACAGTGTCACAGAACAGCCCCACGCTGAGGAAGCCTCTGGGACAGGGACTTGAGAAGGGAAATGAGATGAAGTTCTCAAAATACACAAAAATAGGGATTTGAAAGCAGGAACCAGAGCCACCTCCTGTTGTTTGCCTGCAGCTTCTCCCATCATTTGCTCTGCAACAGCCCCTTCCCCTCCCAGTGCAGCCCTGGGCCTGTCCGTGTGGCCACAGGGCACAGGAACCTCAGCCAAGGCCCTGATGGACACCAGGAGAGGCTCAGGGGGGCTCCCAGCATCAGCAATTCCAGTTTGCACTGGGCCCTACAGCCCCCAGCCCTGGCACTGCCCCCAGCCCTGGCGTCCCCCAGCCCTGGCGTTGCCCCCATCCCAGCCCTGGCATCGCCCCCAGCCCTGGCATTGCCCCCAGCCCTGGCGTTGCCCCCAGCCCTGGCGTTGCCCCCAGCCCTGGCGTTGCCCCCTGCCCAGTGTCACCACCCTCACCCTCCCCCGGTGCCCAGCAGGGGCTCAGGCCATGGGGATGTTTCATTCCAGACCCTTCCCCTCCTGCTCCCAGCCCTGCCCTGCCCTGGGCTCCATCCCTGCTCCATCCCTCACCGGCCTGGGGATGTTTCTGCAGGAGCTTTCATCCTGCAGGAGGTTTCTGCCTTTCCCTGCTGCCCTGGCAGCACTCAGACCCCAAAGGATTGATTGGGAGCCCAAAGGATTTGAGAGCCCTGGACAGAGGCTTCCCTTCCCCACGTGGCTGTCACTGTCCCTGCACAAGGCAGGGAAACTGAGGCACAGGCCGAGGCCTCGTGCTGCAGCTCACTGCCCCCCTGGCTACCAGAGGGGACAGGTTCTGCTGGCCCGGCCCTGCCTGGCCCTGCAGCTGAGGCAGGAGGAGCCTGGCTGGTCCCGGGGCTCAGCTGGGGCTCTTTAACCACAAACAGGTTTCACCTGGAGCCAGGCAGTGTGGGGCAGCTCCACAGCCACCCTCTGGACCTCCAGGGTGTGTTTATAAACCCACCCCCCTGGGGCCCAGGGCCTTTCTTTCTCTCTTCCTTTTTTCCCCTTTTTTTTTTTTTTTTTTTTTTTTTTTTTTTTTTTTTTTTTTTGCCCTTGTGTTTTGGGAGGCTTGGGCATGGGCTGGGAGTTGCTGTCTCAGGGTGTTTGGGATGTTCTGGGCTAGGGACACAGGCTTTCATTCCCAGTGCCCCAAGCAGGGCTGGTGGGCACAACCATCAGCCGCCCCCCTCCTGCCCAGGGCAAGGCTGGGGTCACTCCCAGCATTGTCCAAGGCTGTGTCACCCCAGGTGAAGGGCCAATGGCCTCAAAGGCAAGACCTGTTCCTGGGCTGGGGCTCAGGCTGATCATTCCCTGCACCCAGGACAGCCCCTGGTGGGCACACTGGGGCTTCCCTCCTGGCCCAGGGCTGGCCTCCCCCACAGGCTGGGGCTGTCCCCCTGGCCTGGAGGAAATCAGGGGGAGCATTCCCAGGCATCTGGGGCTGTTCTGGCCTGGCGTGGGACAAGGACACGGCTGGGCTGTGCTTGTGCAGCCTGTCTCTGCTGCTGGGCCTGCTCCTTGGCCCAGGGCAGGCTGGGGGGCAAGGCCCGAGTCCCGGGCTGTGCCTGTGCCCAAGGCAAGGCTGGGGCTGTTCCCCATATCCAGGACAAGGCTGAGTCATTCCCTGTACCCGGGGCAGGGCTGGTGGGCACAAGCTGGGGTGGTTCCCCATGCCCAGGGCAAGGCTGGGGATGTTCCCTGCTCCCAACACGGCAGAAGAACAAGATGGGCAAGGCTGGAGCATCATTCCCTGCTGACATCCAGGACAAGGCTGGGGCTGTTCCTGTGCCCAGCTGCCTGGGCTGGTGGGGTGTGTGGATGGTTCTCCATGGGGATAAGGCTGGGGCCCTCCTTTGCCCAGGGCATGGCTGGTGGGCTCCCTGTCACCCCCAGAAAGGCTGGTTCACACTTCTGGGCCATGCACTGCTTTGCCCAGGGCAAGACAGGAACTGCTCCTGGGCTGGTGGGCACAGGCTGGAGTCATTCCCTGTACCCAGGACAAGGCTGGGGGACATTCCCTGGGGCTGTCTGCAGAAGGGGGAGGCATTGTGACATTGGGGCTGTCCCCAGCCCAAGCCTGGGGAAATCAGGGGGGTAGGGTGCTCTCCGGGAGCATCTGGGGGGGTCCCCCAGCCCCCAAAGGGGGTTTTAGGGTGCTCTGCAGGATGTGCCAGGGGTGGCCTGGGCAGCCCTGAGCCCCGTGTCCCCACTGCTGTGCCAGGAGCCCTGTGAGCCAGGGCTGGCACTGCTGGAGCGGGGCCGCCCCGACCCGCTCTGCTGCCCAGGATCGCGGCGCAGGTGGAGTTCCCACCTGTCCGATCATCCCCAGGGTTGGATTCCTGCTCAAACCCGTGCAGAAGAACAAGATGGGCTTTGATCATCAAACTGCTGACATCCTTCAAAAACACCCTGGGGGTGCAGGCTGCCTCCTGTGGGGTAGGGGATACTCTGGGGGCGCCCAGGGATCCCAGAAAGCCCTGAAAGAACCCCAGGATGTTCCCTCTTCTACCCATGCACTGCTTGGGAAGTGATCATCCCTTAATCAAAAAACACCCAGGGAAGCGCTGCTGGTGTGGTTTAGGGGGAAATTGTGCTCCTTGCCAGAGCCTGGGGGACACTGGGGCTGTCTGCAGAAGGGGGACATTGTGACACTGGGGTCCCAGCCTGCCTGGAGGGGGTTTAGGGTGCTCTGGGGGATATTGTATGGGGTCACTGCCTGCCCAAAGGGGGTTTAGGGTGCTCTGGGGGATATTGGATGGGGTCACAGCCTGCCTGGAGGGGTTTAGGGTGCTCTGGGGGATATTGGATGGGGTCACAGCCTGGAGGGGGGTTTAGGGTGCTCCCTGCCCCTCTGGGGGATGCAGGGTAATGGGGATTCCACCCCCTCTGTGCCCAGGTGAAATACCTGACCCGGGACTGGCGCCTCACCCTCTACGCCCTCAAGTTCTCGGCGCTGCTGGAGGTGAACAAGGAGGGCACCAAGGTGCGGCGGCGCCTGCCCATCCCCGAGCACCTGCTGAGCGTCCCCCCCAGCAAGCTGCTGCTGGCCTGGGAGCTGCAGCCGCGGGAGCAGGACCTGCCCCTGCAGAAAAACTTCCTGGACACCATCACCAGGATGTTCAGCCCCTTCGGAGCCATCGCCTCCATCCGCCTGCTGCGGCCGGGCCGCAAGCTGCCCTCGGACGTGCGCCGGTACTCGGCGCGGTTCCCCGAGCTGCTGAGCCGCTGCTGTGCCCTGGTGGAGTACGAGAGCCTGGAGAGCGCCCGCAGCGCCGCCGACAGCCTCGGGCACCGCGACTGGCACGGCAGCATCAGGGTGGTGCGGCTGTGCGGGAAGGGAGGAAAGAAGAAATGCAGCGAGGAGAGAGCGGCTTGGAAGGTGCCGCCGGCGGCTCTGAGCATCCCCCGCAGCCCCAGGGAGGGCTCCCTGCCCTGCAGCGCCCCCGCGCCCGACGATGCCGCAGGGTCGCTGTCCTTCCTCCTGGACCGGGGGCTGCTGGCACCGGCCTGGCCTGGCGGCGATTTCACACCGGGGGATTCCAGCAGCGCCTTCCCCGGCTCCTTCCTCGCTGCGCTCGGGACGGGCACCGAGAGCCGCCCGGGGGGTGCCGCGGGCTCCTGGACCCCCTGGAGCAGCGGCCTCTGCCCCACAGGTGATGCCCAGGGGGTGCCCGAGCCCCTCCGCCTGTGGGACGGGGTCCCGGCCCTGCCCCGCGGCCCCGAGGGCACCGGCAGAGAAGAGCTCGTCCTGCGGCGCTGAGGCTTCCTCCGCTCCGGGCTGGGGGCTCTCCTCATGGGTTTTTTTTTTCTTCTCTCCCAGAGGAAGGCTTTGCTATGGTCCCCGAGCTGCGGGCAGTGGCAGAGCAGCTGAGCCAGGGCACAGAAGGTTTGGGGCACGGGCGATGCTCGAGGCGGACGCTGAGCAGCAGCAGGAGCTGTGCTGTGCTCACGCCAGTGCCACTGTGCTTGCTCAGGGCCCAGAGCTGGGTTTGGGGTTCAGGTTTTGGATGACAAATGGGCAATAAAGAGATGAAGTTTCCAGGCACTCCTCTGGTTGATGCTGTGATTTTTGGGGTTTTTGGGATTTTTTTGTTGTTTTGGGGGTTTTGTTTTGGGGTTTTGGGGGTTTTGGGGGATTTTTTGTTGGGGGTTTTTTTTTGGGGGTTTTTGTTTTTTTTGGGGGGTTTTTGGGTTTTGCTGCCCTGGGGTTTTGGTTTTGGTTTTTTGGGGTTTTGGGGGTTTTGTTGGTTTTGGGGGTTGTTGGTTTTGGGGGGTCACTGTTTTGGCTTTTGGGGGTTGTTGTTTTGGGCCCTTTTTTGCTTGCCCCCCTGGCTGTTGGTTTTTGGTTCTGCTGGCCCGGCCCTGCCTGGCCCTGCAGCTGAGGCAGGAGGAGCCTGGCTGGTCCCGGGGCTCAGCTGGGGCTCTTTAACCACAAACAGGTTTCACCTGGAGCAGGCAGTGTGGGGGCAGCTCCACAGCCACCCCTGCCGCTCCTCCAGGGTGTGTTTATAAACCCACACCCCCCCTCACCCCAGGGCCTTTCTTTCTCTCTCTCTTCCCTTTTTTCCCCCTTTTTTTCTTTTTTTTTTTTTTTTTTTTTTTTTTTTTTTTTGCCTTTGTGTTTTGGGAGCTTTTGGTGCATTTGGGAGTTGCTGTCTCAGGGTGTTTGGGATGTTCTGCTAGAGCTTAGGATTTCCTCCCAGTGCTCCCAAGCAGGTAAGGACGCACAACCATCAGCCGCCCCCTCCTGCAGTAGCCCTGCCTGGGCTGTCCCAGCATTGTCCCTCTCCTGTGTCACCCCAGGTGAAGGGACAATGGCCTCATGTGGCCCTGGAGTGGGGCTCGATTCCCAGCCCAGCTGCAGCCCCCCGAGTGCCCGCACCGAGGAGTTCCCTCCTGGCCCGGCCTCTGCCTCCCCCCTGGAGCTGCTCCCTCACCCTGCTTGGCCCGGAGGAGCCCGGGGAGAGCTGGCCCAGGTACGTGCAGGGCTGACCTGGCCTGGCGTGGGACAAGGGACACGGCTGGGCTGTGCTTGGTGCAGCCTGCGAGGGCCCGAGCCTGGGCTGGGGCTGCTCCTTGTGCCCAGGGCAAGGCTGGGGGGCAAGGCTGGAGTCGTTCCCTGTGCCCAAGGCAAGGCTGGGGCTGTTCCCCATATCCAGGACAAGGCTGGAGTCATTCCCTGTACCCAGGGCAGGGCTGGTGGGCACAGGATGGGGCTGTTCCTCATGCCCAGGGCAATGCTGGGGCTGTTCCTTGTGCCCAAGGCAAAGCTGGTGGGCAAGGCTGGAGTCATTCCCTGTGCCCAGGACAAGGCTGGGGCTGTTCCCTGTACCCAGGGCAGGGCTGGGGGTTCCCTGCCCCTGGGCATGGGGTGGTTCCTCCATGCCCAGGCTAAGGGCTGGGGCTGTTCCCATTACCCTGGGACTGTTCCCACAGCTAGGGGACTGGTGGGTCCCCCTGTACCCAGGGCAGGGGCTGGGGGCCTGGGCTGGGGTGGTTTCCCATGCCCGGGCAGCTGGAGCCATTCCCTATGCCCAGGGCAAGACATGGGCTGCCATTCCTGGGCTGGGACTGTTCCTGGGCTGGGGCTGGGCTGGGATTGGGGTCATTCCCTGTACCCAGGACAAGGCTGGGGGGCACAGGCTGGGGCTATTCCCTGTACCCAGGGCAAGGCTGGTGGGCACAGGCTGGGGCTGTCCCCCGTACCCAAGCCTGGGGAAATCAGAGGGGTAGAACATTCCGGAAGCATCTGGGGCTGTTCCCCATGCCCCAGATGGTGGGTCGCTGCAGTGTCTCTGCTGTGCCAGCACGGTGGCCTGGGCAGTAGCTGAGCCCCGTGTCCCCACTGCTGTGCCAGGAGCTCCTGTGAGCCAGGGCTGGCACTGCTGGAGCGCCCGGGCCCCGGCCCCGACCCGCAGCTGCTGCGCAGGATCGCGGCGCAGGTGGAGTTCTACCTGTCCGACGAGAACCTGGCCAGGGACGCCTTCCTGCTCAAACACGTGCAGAAGAACAAGATGGGCTTTGTCAGCATCAAACTGCTGACATCCTTCAAGAAGGTGGGTCCTGGGGGTGCAGGCTGCCTCCTGTGGGGTGTGTGGGGAGCTCTGGGGACGCAGGGCACGGGAAAGCTCCTGAAATCACCCCCAGGGCTGGGTTCACCTCTTCTACCCATGCACTGCTTGGGAAGTGATCATCCCTTAACCAAAAAACACCTGGGGCTGTCTGCAGAAGGGGACATTGTGACATTAGGGTCCCAGCCTGCCCGAGGTCTGGGGATGGATTTTGCACAGCCTGCCCAAATTTTAGGAAGTGCTCTGCAGGATTTGCCAGAGCCTTTGGGGGCACCCCCTGGGGGGAGCTGTTCAGCTCTTCTACCCATGCACTGCTTTTGGAAATCAGAAGGGGGGACATTGTGACATGCCCACACAGAAGTTCAGGATGTTCCCTGTACTCTGGGCAGGGCCTGCCCAAAGGGGGTTTCTGGGTGCTCCCTGGGGGACATTGTATGGGGGTTAGGGTGCTCTGCCTGCCCAAAAGGGGGTTTAGGGTGCTCTGGGGATATTGGATGGGGTCACAGCCTGGAGTGGGGTTTAGGGTGCTCTGGGGGATATTGGATGGGGTCACAGCCTGGAGGGGGGGGTTTAGGGTGCTCCCTGCCCCTCTGGGGGATGCAGGGGTAATGGGGATTCCACCCCTCTGTGCCCAGGTGAAATACCTGACCCGGGACTGGCGCCTCACCCTCCACGCCCCTCAAGTTCTCGGCGCGCTGCTGGAGGTGAACAAGGAGGGCACCAAGGTGCGGCGGCGCCTGCCCATCCCCGAGCACCTGCTGAGCGTCCCCCCCAGCAAGCTGCTGCTGGCCTGGGAGCTGCAGCCGCGGGAGCAGGACCTGCCCCTGCAGAAAAACTTCCTGGACACCATCACCAGGATGTTCAGCCCCTTCGGAGCCATCGCCTCCATCCGCCTGCTGCGGCCGGGCCGCAAGCTGCCCTCGGACGTGCGCAGGTACTCGGCGCGGTTCCCCGAGCTGCTGAGCCGCTGCTGTGCCCTGGTGGAGTACGAGAGCCTGGAGAGCGCCCGCAGCGCCGCCGACAGCCTCGGGCACCGCGACTGGCACGGCAGCATCAGGGTGGTGCGGCTGTGCGGGAAGGGAGGAAAGAAGAAATGCAGCGAGGAGAGAGCGGCTTGGAAGGCGCCGCCGGCGGCTCTGAGCATCCCCCGCAGCCCCAGGGAGGGCTCCCTGCCCTGCAGCGCCCCCGAGCCCGACGATGCCGCAGGGTCGCTGTCCTTCCTCCTGGACCGGGGGCTGCTGGCACCGGCCTGGCCTGGCGGCGATTTCACACCGGGAGATTCCAGCAGCGCCTGCCCCGGCTCCTTCCTCGCTGCGCTCGGGACGGGCACCGAGAGCCGCCCGGGGGGTGCCGCGGGCTCCTGGACCCCCTGGAGCAGCGGCCTCTGCCCCAGGGGTGATGCCCAGGGGGTGCCCGAGCCCCTCCGCCTGTGGGACGGGGTCCCGGCCCTGCCCCGCGGCCCCGAGGGCACCGGCAGAGAAGAGCTCGTCCTGCGGCGCTGAGGCTTCCTCCGCTCCGGGCTGGGGGCTCTCCTTGTGGGTTTTTTCCCCTTCTTCTCTCGAGAGGAAGGCTTTGCTATGGTCCCCGAGCTGCGGGCAGTGGCAGAGCAGCTGAGCCAGGGCACAGAAGGTTTGGGGCACGGGCGATGCTCGAGGCGGACGCTGAGCAGCAGCAGGAGCTGTGCTGTGCTCACGCCAGTGCCACTGTGCTTGCTCAGGGCCCAGAGCTGGGTTTGGGGTTCAGGTTTTGGATGACAAATGGGCAATAAAGAGAGATGAAGTTTCCAGGCACTCTCTGGTTGATGCTGTGATTTTTTGGGGTTTTTTTGGGGGATTTTTTTGTTGTTTTTTGGGGGGGGTTGTTGTTTTTGGGGTTTTGGGGGGGTTTTGGGGATTTTTTGTTGTTTTTTTTTGTTGTTTTTTTGGGGTTTTGGGGGTTTTTTTTGGGGTTTTTGGGGGTTTTGTTGGTTTTGGGGGTTTTGTTGGTTTTGGGGGGTTTTTGTTTTAGGGGTTTGTTGTTTTTTGTTTTGGGGTTGTTTTTTGGGGGTTTGTTGGTTTTGGGTTTTGTTGGTTTTGGGGGTTTTGTTTTTTGGGGGTTTTGTTTTGGGGTTTTCTTGGTTTTGGGGGGTTTTGTTTTTTGTTGGTTTTTGGGGTTTTTGCTTTGTTGGCTTTTTGTTTTGTTTTTGTTGGTTTTTTTGGTTTGGTTTGATTTTTGTTTGGGGTTTTTTGGTTTGGTTTTTTCCCCCCCTTCTCTTTCCAGGCCTTGCTGCTGCCTGAGGCGCAGCCCGACAATGGAAGGAAGGGTCCCTGCCCTTGCTGTCCTTGGGGTGCTGGGGACACCGAGGGGTGCCCGGGCTGGCCGAGCCTGACACCAGAGTGAAGGCTGTGGTGGCAGGGCCACGGCTCCTCCTGGCTGTTGGCATCGCTCAGGATGGAATCTGGGGGTTTCCTGTGTCCCTCCTGCTCCCACAGCCTCCCAAGCTCCTCTGGGAAAGAGTTTAGGGAGGCTACAGGCGGCTCTCAGGGTGTGCCAGAGCTGGGATGGGGTGGGATGAGTCCCACAGCTCGTGTGAGGAGAGCTCTGAGCAGCCCCTGCAGCCAGGAGCCTCTGGGATGAGGATGAGGGGGATGGAAAACAAAGCAGGTTTGGTTCTGGTGCCCATCATCACCCAGGCTGGGCGCTGGCACTGAGGAGTTGTTCCACAGGTAGGGAGGAGAATTCCCTGGATCAGGAATTCCCTGTCCTTGTGGTGAATTTCAGCCCCCAGACCCCAGCTGGGGAGAGAAATTCCTGAGAGAAATTCCTGAGAGAATTCCTTGTCACAAGTGCCCAGGGAGCCACCAGGAAAGGTTCCATCCTAAACCTGCTGCTTGGGAATGGGGAACTGGTGGAACTGGGGATGGTCTTGGCCCCAGTGTTCCTGAAATTGCTGTGTTTAATGCTGCCAGTGTGAGGAGAGAGACGGACACAGGAGCTGCCTCCCAAGACCTGGAGAGAGGGAATGTTCTGGTGCCCAGCAGAGTTCCCTGGGGTTCAAAAGGGCTTCCTGTGACCCTCTGGAGCAGGTAATTCCCAGGTCTGGAGGGCAGTCCCAGGGTACAGCCACCCCCTCCCTGCTCCCCCAGCACAGCACTCCAGATCCTGGCGCTTTTCCATAAAAATTTCCTTTTTATTGGCCTCTCCCTCTGTGCTCCCTCAGCGCCTGCAGCCAGGCGGGATCTTCTGGGCCTTGGAGCCCTCACAGACCTCAGGCTTCTCCCCCTGCCAGAGAGCAGCCGTGAGAGCCCCAGCAGCGATGGGGACGTGTCCCCAAGCCCCGCTGTCCCCACAGAGCCTCGTCCCACCTGGTAGAGGTGACAAACCAGCGCCAGCAGCGAGGCCTCTGCCTGTGCCTGCAGCTCGTCCGTGTGCTTCTGTGGGGGGACAAGGGCAGGTCAGGGGGGGCTTTTCAGGCCCTAAATCTGAGTCCCAGATTTATGGGGCTGGGGCTGGGATTGGGGCTGTAACGATGGCTTTTCAGGCCCTAAATCTGGGTCCCAGATTTATGGGGCTGGGGCTGGGATTGGGGCTGTACGATGGCTTTTCAGGCCATAGATCTCAGAGAGAGGCCGAGTAGGAATTTATGATAGACTTTGTTTTGGTTTTAGGGCTCTGTTTTGTTCTAGGGGGGTTGGCAGTTGCATCTAACCCCTCCCCTTACTATGGGGTGCTGGGGCTGGTTGCAGAGTGAGGTTGACTGGTAAGTTTGGGGGTCTCTTTTGTCTCTTTGGTGCTTGTTATGGTTGATTTAGGGGGGATGGTGGTGGTGTTTGTTTATTCAGTGTCACTGGTGGCGGATCCTTATCCAGATGCTTGGGGTAGTTGGGGTGTTGTTGGTTTTGGCCTTGGGATAGGGCTGGTTGTGGTGGTGGGGCTTGTCATGGGGGGTGTGTTGGTGGATGAGGGGACGGTGAATAGTGGGGCCTTGTTGTCGGTCTGGTCAGATTTTAGCGGGGTGGCTGTGCTGTATTCAGAGGGGTGAACAGCCATGGTTGCAGCCCCAGCCCCAGCCCCAGCTGGCACCCCGTGCCCCCTGCCATACCCCGTTGATGGTGATCCAGGGCACGTACTGGTGCGGGGGGTCCAGTGCCTCGGTCAGCTGGGCGTTGTGGTGCATCAGGGCCGCCCCTGTGTCCCCCTGCACGCAGGCGCTGATGCGGCCGCTGTCCACCTCGGGGGCGTAGATCTGCAGGCACTGCCGGGCACAGGGGACACTCAGGGGGACAGGGACACCCCCCACGAGGGGCAGTGAGGGGCGGGGAGGGGGACATACAGCCTCCAGGTTCTTGGTGACGGAGCTGCCCGACTCCAGGCAGAAGATGACGGCGAAGTAGGTGCTGAAGTTCTTGGCCTCGTGCATCAGACAGGCCTGGGGGGACAGGGTGGGCGGTGAGGGGCTGCTGGACCCTCCGTGCCAGCCCCGCGGGAACGGGCACCGTCACCTCCATCATGTTGCCCAAGCATTCCTCGGGGCCGTGCTGGCACTGGAAGTCCCACTTGCCGCTGACGTTCCTCTCCTGCGGGACCAAGCGGGGCTGAGCGGGGCCGGCGGCACCACCGGGGCGAGCACCGGCAGCGCCGGCTCCTGCCGCAGACATCTTTTCATTAAAAACCCTTTCCTTAGGACTTTTTCCTTGTGAGAAGCTGAGAAGCCTCAGAAACAAAATGCAAACAATGGTTATCTGCTGCTGTGGAATGCAACAGGTGGATCCGTGATTAGTCTCGTGTAGATGTTTGGAATTAATGGCCAATCACAGTCAGCTATCTCTCTCTCTGTCCAAGCCACAAACCTTTGTTATTCTTTCTTTTCTATTCTTAGCCTAGCCTTCTGATGAGAACTTTTCTTCTATTCTTCTAGTATAGTTTTAATGTAACATATATATCATAAAGTAGTAAATCAAGCCTTCTGAAGTATGGAGCATCCTCGTCTCTTCCCTCATCTGAAAACCCCTGTGAACACGGTCACAGGCTCCTACCTGGGCGTTGCCGTAGGGCACCAGGGTGATGTTCAGCATCTCCTCGGGCAGCAGCAGCCAGGTGGGGAAGAGCTTCAGCACCAGGAACTCGCGGCACGCCGGGCACAGGCTCTCGTAGTACAGGCTCAGCTCCACGGGCGCGGCCGCGGGGCGCGGGAGGCTCGGGCAGCGGCTCTCCACCTGCACACGGGAGGGTTTCGGGGTGCACGGGGAGGGTATGGCTGCTGCACCCCCTTTCTAGTGTCTGTAGGGATGGGGCGAGGCTCCGGGATGCAGGGAAGAAGAAGGGGGATGAGGGCGTGCAGCGCTAGAGGGAAGTGAGAGTGGTCGGGAGTTTTCGGGGCTTTCCACCAGAACTTCCCCAAAACATTTCAGGGGAAAACAAATTTAGACCAGGATGTGCCTGGGTGGGCGGGGGTATGGCCCAGCAGCCGGTGCCAGGGGGAAGCTGCAGCCCCGTGGGGCTCACAGGGCGCTGTCGCCGCCCGGCTCTGTTTGGGGCAGAATAAGCCAAAAAGCGGTTTGACGCTTAAAAAGCAGAAGTGCCAGCGGCAGCTGCGTGGGTGCCGCGGGCAGGGTCCGGCTGGACCACAGCCGTTCCCCAGGGCTCTGGGAATGCCGTGGTGCCCGTGTGGCACCGGAGGCTCTGAGCATCCCCGCAGATGTGACAGCCTCAGCGACGCTCGCAGCGGGCACTCGCTCCAGGCGTCGCTGCCCCAGCCCTGTCCCCGCGTCCCGGTGACCGTGCCCTTGTCCCCAGCCCCGGCAGCAGCAGCAGCAGCTCTGACCTGGCAGGCGACAGCGGTGTCCCGGGAGCTGCACCAGCGGTGGGCAGGGTGATCACAGCCGGGGGCCGCGCCGAGCCCCGGGGCCCCCAGGGCCAGCAGCACGGCCAGCGCCACCGCGGGGGCCATCAGGACGCCGGGGTGACGCGGAAATGAGCCCGTCCCAGCGGGGACTTTTAAAGCCGGGCAGTGCCCGCCCTCCGGCCCTTCCTGCCCTTCCTGCCGCTCCCGCCGCCTCCCGTGACGCCGCCGCCCCACGTGGGCTCCGCCGCCGCCGCCGCTGCCCCCGAGCGCGCTGGGGCTCGGTCCCCAGGGCTGAAACCCGGCCCGCAGCGGCCGCGCGTGGGGCTCCCCGAGCAGCAGACGGGGCCGGGCGCCGGCACAGCCCGCGGTGGGTGCGGGACGGGGCTGCGGCCCCAGACATCCCGAGTTCGGTCACGGAACCTCGCGGTTCCCCCGTTTGTAGCCGCTGTTTCCGGCCCTTTCTCAGCCCTCGCGTCCCAGCCCTACAAAGCCGGGGAGCACAATCCTGGCGCGATGGGTCACATCCTGCACCCAGCCCAGGAACTGGGGCACAGCCCCATCGCTCTCCTGCCCCCGCAAAACCTCCCACAGCAATCCAGCAGCCTGCTTCATTAACTCTGTTTATTTTGTTTATTTCTTTCCTTTTTTTTTTTTTTGTTTTTTTTTGTGGGTTTTTTCGAAGTACCGTACAAAAAAAAAATCCTCTTACAGTAACAAATACTGGGTTTACATTAGTAAACATCAACAGAAAGAGCAGAGAGCACTACTGCTGGTAACGGACAGCTCGGGGGGGCAGGTTATTCTTTATTGCATATACCTAGAAACTAAAACCTCACGCAGCCACCACGTCCTCTCCGAGCACAAAGCCTCCACTGGCACCTTGGGGGTTCCACGGGGGACCCCCCCCCAGAGCAGGGACACGGAGGGACAAGCCCCAAACTGTGCCCAGGGACAGCCATGTGGCACCCGCGGGACGCGGGCGTGTGGCTCGGCTGGGGGACGTGGGCGTCACAAGCAGCAAAGCACAGCCTCAAAACACGGCCGGGTTCAGAACGAGCCAAAGCAGCAAAGGACAAATCACAAGGAGCTTTTAATGCTGGGGGAGCCCAGCCCGGGGAGAGCAGGGGAAAGCTGCTGTTCAAGGAGATGAGTGAAGCACCGTCAGGGAAGGGCATCTTCCTCCTCGTCGTACACAGGACCCTGTGAGCAGCGCCCTGTCAAGGACAGGCTGCCAGCAGGCAGGGAAGGCAGTGCTGCAGGAGGGGTGACTGTGACCCCCCTTGGGCTGTGGCTGGACAGCAGGAAGGGACAGCACAGGGAGAACAATTCAGCCAAATTCAGCCAAAAGGAGAAAAACACAGGATAAAGTGAAGCTGGAATTTCCCTGGGCAGCAAAGCCAGGTGAGCACCAGGCAGTGTTGATGGGTGACAGCTTCAAGCTGAGACTCTTCCAGATGCTCAGCAGGTCCTGGCATGAGCAGGGAGCAATCCCCCAAGCAGGACTGGCCCCAGGCTCACGTTTAGGGCTGGTGGTGGAGGAGCCCATGGGATGAGGGGCTGAGGATCCCATCTGCCTGCAGCCTGTCCTGGGATCTGGGGATGTGCTGGAAGTGCAGGGACAAGCACAGGGCCAGCAGAGTCCCCAGGCTGTAAAGGTGTGGAACACTATCAAAGCTTTGGAGTGTTGGTGCAGCCCCCTGGGCACTCCCCAGGCCCCAGGGTAGAGCTGTGAGGACTGAGCCTCCATGAGTCCCACGTGCCCTCATCTCTCACGTGCCCAAGTCCAAATTATTCCCTTACTCATCCCTGGCAGCTTTTCCCAAGTGATCCCCGAAGCCAACCACAGCCTCTCCTGACCCACTGCCTGCACCTGAGCACCAAACACTGACAAACCAGACCCAAAATCCAGGGCCAAGGGCCTGGAGAGAACATGCAGAGCAGGGAATGGGGCTGTACAGTTGAGCAGAGGAGAGCTGCCACAAGCAACAGGAATGGGATGTTTGCTCCAGCAGCCCCAGCTCCAGAAGGATCTGGGGACAAGCCCAGAGCAAGGCAAGCAGCAGAGCTGGCCAGGGAGGGAGGGACAGTGCAGTCCCCAAGGCAGGTGGCACATCAAGGACAGGATGCAGGCACAGCATGAGCACAGAGCACCCCATGGATCCAGCAGAACCCAAGCTGCAACAGGAAACAGAAGTGCCAAAGTCCACGGCATCCACCTGCCTGTCCCAAGGAGGAGCCTCCAAGAGGGAAGGAGCCACTCCGGCAAATCAAGAGGAACAAGAATGCTCTCCTCCAGCCAGGCAGCTGAGATAACCCAGGAAAGCAAACGCCACCATGGCTTCAACTCTCAGCTCAGCTTTTAAAGCTCTTCCAGACCCAGCCTGGGCTGCCCTGGGGCCCTCTGAGCTCGGACACAGCGCCCTGCCTGCAGCAGCCAGCTGGTGGTGGGCAGCCCTGCCCCGGCCCCATACAGTACCCATGATTTAAGTGCTTTGCATACATAGTTCACCATCATGCAGATACATTTCAGCATGCCCTGGGCCCCACAGGTGTGTCCTCCTGCAGCAGACAGGTCCTTCATTCCAGGTAGGGCTTGTAGTGTGCGTTGGACTCCAGCCCTCTCCTGCTTCAGCTGCAGGGCCCGGGGCTGTGGCAGCCTGGCAGCTGCTGCCCACGCTGGGGGTGGCACTGGGGGCTCAGCAAACACCAGCACCAGGGGAGCAGCTGGTCACAAAAAGAACCATATTTACAGAGCTACAGTCAGCTTCAATGGGTTACGTGTGCAGAGAGTCACCGAGACCGGCCGGAAACAACGAGCTGTGCACGCCACAGATCCTGCCAGGAAAACACGGGTACCAACACGGATTTCACAGCTTCGTTGGCACAGCTAAGGTGGGAGATTCATGGCTAAGCAGATCCTCCCAGCCCAGGCAGCAACACTCCAGAGGTGGTTATGACAAGAGGGAATGGTGGCCAGGTGGGGCACAGCACAGAGCGAAGATCTCAGCCAGGGAGCCCCACTGAGGATGAGGTTTCTCCTTCCTAAATGTGTCTCTGCATGCAAGAGCAGCACCCCTCGTACCAGACACCATCACAGCCTGCGGGGCCACTCAGAGAAGTGAGAGTGAAGGATGCACACACTCAGTGGAGCCTCCTCCTCCTCTGCCTCCTCGGGTGTCCAGGCAGGGAACCCCTCGGTCCCAGCACCGAGGAATCAAGAACCAAAGCTCTACAGTGATGCGTAGCGGGGCGACCTGCCAGCAAGAAGGGGATCTGACCTGCTTGTCAGGGGAGGGGAGGGGGCTGTGCTCACCCCCAGCAATTCAATCACAACTGGATCCCACCTCCTAGAGGCTGGAGGCCACCGTGAATCTACAGCCCAGCCTTTCTGTCCCATCAGCCAACACGGGTTTCAGCTACTGACCAAGAGGGACATCAGAAACGGTCACAGACATCTCAGAGGCTCTGAAGGAGCAGGAGCACAGAGACTCAACTATACAGGGTGCAAGAGTCCAGAGCCAGAAAGCAGCGCCCTGGGGAGAAGCTGAAGGCAGCTGTTGTGTTGTGCATGGGCTGCTCATCTGGCTGGTGGCTGGGAAAGGACCGGGTGAGCCAGCGTGACATTCAGGGAGTCATTGTGCTGCACCAGGGACGTGTGCTTGTAGTGCAAGACCAGGTCCTTGAGGGAGGCGTAGAGGTTGTAGGGTTCAGCAAACCCATAGCCCGTCGCCGTCTTGTAGATCACGCAGTGCTTGGTGTCGCCATCCACCCTGCCAGGGAGACACAGAGCCTGGGTCAGCAGCGGGACAGGGGAGCACAAGCAGGGCCACCAAAGCACCATGAACACCTGGCCCTGGCAGGAGAAGCCAAGGCAGATGGGAGCTGTCACCTCCAGCATCCGGCAAGGGGAGGGTGGAGCAATGTGGGAACACAACCAGCCCTGCCCCATCCCATCCCATCCCATCCCATCCCATCCCATCCCATCCCATCCCATCCCATCCCATCCCATCCCATCCCATCCCATCCCATCCTAATGCCATCCCATGGATCCCATTCCATCCCATGGATCCCATTCCATGGATCCCATCCCATCCCATGGATCCCATCCCATCCCATGGATCCCATCCCATGGATCCCATCCCATCCCATGGATCCCATCCCATGCCATCCCATACCATTCCACAGATCTCATCCCATTCCATGGATCCCACCCCATCCCATGGATCCCACCCCCCCTGCACAGGGATACTCACACCACAGAGCAGGCATAGCACCCCTTCTGGCTGCTCTCACGGATCAGGAAGGTGCCGTCCCGTTTCCCACACAGCATCTCCTCTGCCTGCACACGGTTGATCTTCCCCACGTACCACGTCCTCTCCTCGTGGTGGGGCAGCTCCTCCTCGTCATCCATCATGGAGTACTGACTGCAATCGAGCACAGGCAGGGTCAGATTCCCTAAATTTGGGTGTGCGGACCCCACATCTCCCCACACTGCTAGCTGCCATTGCCCATCTAGCAGGGAAGACACCCTCAGCCTCCAGGCAGGGAGCTGGGATTTGCCCACAGCACGGGCAGAACCAGCTGCACAGCCTGTGCTCCCACATCCCCCAAATCCAACAGCACACTGGCAGGACACTCACTCCTCTGTCTCGTTCTTGATGCCCAGCCACTCGTTGATCTTCTTCTGCCGGGCACCCTTCTGCGTCAGCCACCTGGGGGAGGAGAGCAGAGCGCTGAGCGCGGCTGCAGCGAGCCCCGGGCGTGCCCATCACCAGAGGGCAGCAGCCGCCGCTGCCGGGGAGCGCCGAGCCCCGAGGCCGCGCTGCGGGAGCGGCTCCAGCCCACAGCGGCCTGCGTGCCGGTCCAACGAGCCCCGGGTCCCCGGGGAAGCAGCCGGATGGCTCCCGGGAAGCGCTGCAGGGGCACTACGTACACCAAGTACTGGTCCCGCAGCTTGCGCAGCTGCATCAGGTCTGGCTTGAGGCTGTTCATGCGCTTGTCGATCTCCCGGTTCTCCGAGGCTTGTTTCTTCAGGTCCTGCTCCAGCTTCATCTTGCTGTCGTGGATCTCTGTGATGCGGGACTTGAGCTTCTCTGAGTTCATGAGGATCCTGGGAGAGAGAGGGGGGGTTTAGGCTGTGAGCCAGAGTGGGGGAGGCGGAGGAGGCAGCCTGCCAGCTCCAGCCCACAGCACGCTGCTGGAGAGACAAGGAGTCCACGTGCCTCGGCTCTGTGCTGAGCCAGGAGGATCCTTGCAGCCCCTGGGGCCCTTCTCCAGGCAGGGCAGGCCACCACCACCCCCATGCTCACCGTTGCACCTCCTTCTCGTTGCCCTCCCTCCGGAAGCGCTCGATGTACTCCTTGCTGCACTTCTCCTGTGTCTGACACTGCTCCTCAAAGATCTTGATCGTCTCATTGAAGGCCTCGATTGCCGTCCTCTTCATCTGCAGCTCCTGGGAACGAGGGAGGGAAAAGCTGAGGAACGTTTCTGCACGTTTGCATGCCTTGTTTCAACTTCTCCAAAGCAGCCCTGTCCTTGCTGCAGGCAAAATACCCCCCTCTTCAAAGCCCGTCCTCTGGGGAGTGCCTGTCCATGAGCTGACAAATGAGGCAACAGGTGCCCCATCTCTGTCTCCCCTGTGCCCTCGGGGTGGCTGCCAGCACTCAGGGGGTGACACAGCAGCCCCTGGGGGTCTCAGGCAGTGCCCACATACCTGGGATGTACGTGTGTACTCCTCATAGAGCAGGTCGTACTCCCAGCTCTTGTCCTGGTACTGCTGGTGATAAACCTTCAGCTGCTCCCCCACAGCTTCCACGCTGTCCTCCTTCACCACCTGGTCCTGCCATAGGCACAGCCTCAGTCAGGACCTGCTCCAGCTGGTCCCACAAAACCCCACAACAAAACATTCCAGCACACAGGGAGAGGGATGGGACATTATCATCTACCAAAGGGGCAGGGATGGATGAACAAACACCCCTGGTTCAGGCTGTGCTTGTCAGCCACGTCCCTGCAGCACAGGCCTCACCTGCTGGTACTTGGAGATGGGGTAGAGCAGCCTGGTGTCCAGCTTGGCGTTGTACTGGGCGAGGGACTCGTGCCGGTAGTGGGTGATGAGCTCCACCACCGAGCCAAAGGTCAGCGGCTCCGAGAAGCCGTACTTGCCTTCCCGATGGAAGATCTTGATCAGCTTGTTATTGCCTCCCTTCCTGTGTGCAGGGCAGAGGAGAGGGCACTTAGCACCACCCCAGCCAGAGACCTTGGCATCCCTGGAAGCACAGGGACATGTCCCAGGAGCTGCACCCCTGAGGCTCCTCCCAAGGCATCCCAGAGCCCTACCTGAGTGTGAGTGTGTATTCCCCCTGGATCTTGCTGGAGGCATCACGCACCAAGAAGGTCCCATCTGGTGTGTCCCGGAGCTTCTCATTCACCTCCTCCCTGCGAGGAACACGATTGTCACGGCTTGGCAGGTGGCCCCAAGGCTCACCTGATGGACAGGGCACCCCAGGTGTGAGCTGGGGTCACCCCCTTACCTGGAAATGTCCCCCCAGTACCACTCGGCGTCCTGCAAGGGCGCGTTGTTCCCGTTGGCCAGGCTGGCTGCGCTGGGCTTCGGCTTCGGCGGCTTGGGAGGCAGGGCTGTGAGAGGAGGAGGGATGAAACAGGGTGAGCCCAAATCCCAGCTCCTCACTGGCAATTCCTGAGTCCCCCTCCCTGCAGCGACTGGCCCAGGAAGGCCCCTTGGCCACCACGCTTCCTGGAGGTGTTCCAGGCACATCTCCAGCAGCTGAACACCTTGAGCTGGCCTCCAGGCTATCAAAACACCCTCAGCAACCCAATCATGGGGGCAGAGAGTCCACACCCACAAATGCCAGAGCTTCAGGCCCCAGAGAAGGGGTATCTCAGTACCTGGAGGCAATTGTTCTGGCTCCAGCTCCTTCGTCTGCAGAAGTGTCTCCAGAAACAGCACAGAGAAGTCAGGGCTCAGCTCTGGGCTGCAGGGAGAGAAGAGACAAGCTAAGAACAGCAGTTGTGGGGTACAACATGGCACTGCTCCCACATCCCCCGGGGTCAGCTGGGTCACCCCAGACTGTCAGGGCAGCAAGGGCTCTGTCCCTGCTCTGAGTCCCACCTCTGTGCACTGCCACCAGTTCAATCCCACGTGCAGCCCAGCAGGGGCTGGACTCCTCGTCCTGGCAGGCACAGTGGCCGGAGCTGGGAACACTGCTGGGACCAAAAGCCTGACGTACCTGGCGCCAGGCAGCCGGAGGAGCAGGGGGCCGAAGATCTCTCCCAGGGCCCGAGGGTGGAGGCTGTTGCTCTCGGCCTGCTGCGATACCTTCCCCAGATGCCGGAGCAGGAACTGCAGGGTGAGCGTGTTCTGGAGCGGGACTGCAGGCGACTCCAGGGCCAGCAGCAGCTGCTTCCGGCAATTCTCTGGCTGGGGGATCTCTGGGGAGAGAACAAGACACGAGGGAAGAGCTGGGACAGCCGGCACCACTCTCCGCGCTCCGGCTGCGTCACAGCACAGGAGAGCTGTCAGCACTGGGGGCCATGTGCCAGGCCCCATAGGGACAGGGATTATTTTAATATCCCAGATGTGCCCACCCCACCCAGGCACCCATTCCCAAGGCAGCCAGAGAGGCCCTTACCCTGCAGGATGCGAAGGATATCTCCGTGCACTGACACTGGCACCACGGGAGAGGGCAGGTCCTGCAGGTAACCTCGCAGTGCCTCGCCCAGGGAGTGCACGTCCAGGGGCTCCAGGTCACCCAGGGTCCAATCTGTCAGGGCACAGATTTCCCATGGGAGGGCGGACACAGCACTGGGCACCCAGCTGGCAGCTCTGGTACTGCCAACACCCATCCCAGAAACCATCACACAGCAGCCAGCTATCATGAGGGCTCATCAGCACCACGAGGAAGCTCAGGCAGCCTTCAGGCAGCTCATGTGACAGAGGATGTGCACCCCAGAAATAATCTGGCTCTGGGAACCCCAGCAGTTCCCCTTGGGAGGGGGCAGAGGTCATTCTGGGTACCCACAACCTTTGCTCTGAACCCCAACACAAGAATTCTCAGCAGGTATAGTTCAGGTGAGAGTTTTGCTCTCCGCTGCCAGCAAGAGTCGAGAGCAGACTGAGCAGCCACACACCTCCCTTGAAAACAGGATTTTGGGAAGCACAAAAAGCCTGTCCCAAGAGCCCAGCCTGGCAGCACTGTGTGGTTGGGGTTTGCAGGAACGTCTGCGGGAGGGGACTCGCCAGCGTGGTGCCGGATGAGGCCCCAGCCCAGCCGAGAGGCAGACAGCTCCCAGGGCTCCCCGGCACAAACATCGGCTCCAGCCACCAAGCCGAGCTCAAAGATCCTCCCCTGCTTATTAGTGGCATGACAGGGCCAGAGAAGCCTCCACCAGCCCATCCGCAGAGCACCCCAAAGACAGCAGGGGACAAACACAGGGGTTCAGTTGTTTGCCTGCGAGTCTCTGAGCCAGCCCCCCACGGATGGAACCAGGGATCCCCCCTGTCCCATCCCTTCCATGTAGGACAAGGACGTGGTGGGATGGGGACAGCCCAGCCCCAGAGGCAGCGTGCTGGGAGTCAGGAACTGCCGGGGACAGGCGAGCCTGGCCTGGATTGCATTACTGCTGGCGCTGTCACATCCACTAATCTCCTCCATCTGAGCCGATTCGCCTCCACCGCGCCGAGCTGGTTCTTACCGGTTCTCAGCGCCTGCCTCAGTTCGGAGCCAGATGTCCTGTACAACATCTCGCTGTCCAACCCTGCAGAAGGGGGACACTGCTGTCAGCTCCAGCACAGGCACTGTTTCAGTGCCAGCTGGGCCATGGTTGTGGCACGGCCAGGCCTGGATGGTGTCCAAGCCAGCCCCCTGCTGCAGCCCCCTTGGCCCCCAGGACACCCGGTTCAGTGGCCCCATTTTTCCACCACGGCACAGATCCAGGCTGGAAACACTTTCCAAACCCCAGCACCCACCCAGTGTGTGTAGGTGCTCATCCCAAACACCCTCACAGGCCTCAGCGGCTCAACCCAGGGAGGAAGATGAGAGCAGCTGTGTCCTGTGTGTCTCACAGAGCTCAGGCCTCATTGTGGGGTTTTGGGGTGTACCAGCATCCCCAGTGCTCAGCACTGCCCCCTTACCTTTCTTCTCAATAGCTTCCACCAGCTTCACCAGGAGCGGCGGAGCAATCTCGGGAGGGCTGAACTGCTCCTGCAAGTCCGGGAGAGGAGACCCTGGGGGAGAGGGAGGGAGAGAAGGGCTCAGCACCGGCTCAGCCCTCAGCAGCAGAGCTGGGCACAACCCAGGCAGCTCCCAACAGGAGCAAGGAAAGCCGTGGCCCCTCGCTGTGAGGCTGTGGCTGAGGCAAACACAGCATGCAGCCTGCAAGGAACCGGCCCAGGAGCCAGCACTTGTTGAGCTCCAGCCCTGACTGGGTGTGCACAGGAGATATCTACAGCTCTGTGCAGAGGCCTGGAGACAGAGCCCACCCCCTGGGGACCCGTACCCCCCGGGCAGGCAGCACAGGGGGCTACCAGGGCTCCTGGAGCTCAGGGCTGGGTCCCTGCCCAGCACAGGGGCTGCGTGGGGCTGGCAGCGGAGCGGGGCCAGGGAGCTCGCTCTGCTCGTCGTGGTGAGCTGTGATTAATCCAGCGATTCAGACAGAACGCCGTGTCAGCAAATTCCTGCCCTTGATTGCTCGTTTAACATGGAAACCGGCCCTGTGCCTCCCCCCCCGTGAGCCCACAGCCTCTGTGCAAGCTGCTACAGGGCACAGCCAGCCCGTGGCACGGACCAGCATCCCCCATTGCTAAGGGATCCATGGCCCAGTGTCAGGTGGTATTTCACTGCCACTTCCAGAAAATCTTGAGGTTCTGGCTGCAGGCACCCCCCCCTGTGCATGCTGGGGCAGGAGCACGCAGGCCTGGCTGAGGAGGTGCCAGCAGGAGATTTGCCGAGGGATGAGCGGTGCCAGGCTCCATCCCGCTTCCACAGCAGCACCAGCCAGAGCAGGAGCTTCCTCCAGGCTGGTCCACAGCACCTGGCAGACCCCGGGGAGGCCGCAGTGGGTGAGGACACCCAGCACACTCCACTGTGCAGAGGCAGAGCCAAGAGGCTGCTCCCCGTTGCGAAACAGCTCCGTTGTCATGGATCTGACCCGAACTCGCCTGGTGTGGTCTCACCACAAGGCGCAGCAAGCTGGAACTGCGCACCCAGCTCAGCCTCCTGCACCCACGGCCTCGAGGGGAGACACAAGAGCCACGGCAAGGGAAGGGAAGCACAGGGGTCAGGCACCCAGCAGCTCTGTGCTGCTGGGGAGGGGGACAATCCCACAGAGGAGCGAGCTCCTGGGCACGGTGTGGGGAAGCTGCAGGCAAGCTTCCAGGCTGGCAGCTCCCTGCCTGACCCTTGGGAAGGACTGAAGGGAGAGTAAATACTGGCGCTGCCCACGTGGCCCGGCCGGGAATGTGCTGCTTCAGCAGGCAGCAGCTTGTCTTTTTTTGTCAGGCACAGAGCGGGGAGCCAGCAGCAACTCCTGAGCCTGCCGGGCCTCCGGGCTGGGCTGCCGTGAACAAGGCTGCTCACAGCACGGCCCGGGCAGCTGCGGAAATATTCCCGAGCCGCATTTTCCGCTCGTGTTCTCTGCGGAAGGCAAACACCAGCAGCTCGTAAATCCAGCGGCAGAACGCGCCGGGTCTCGCTGCTCCCGGGACAGCTGTGGGGCTGGCCCTGCTCCACGAGTGACACTGAGGGGCTCAGGGTCCCTGCCAGCCAGGGCAGGAGCTGGGAAGCAGGCAAGGAGCTTCGTGGTGCTGCCAGGAGACGGTTCTGCACCTCTTAAAGTGCACACCGTGAAGAAATAAGACAGGCTTGGCTCAAATATGGTTTTTCCATTGCAAAAATGTGTCTCCCCAGCAGAATACAGAAATAAAGAATCACAGAATATCCTCAGCTGGAAGTGAACCACAATGATCTTCAAGTCCAGCTCTTAAGCGAATGGCCCATAGAGGGATCAAACCAGAAGGCTGAGTGCAAAATGGCTCTGGGTGTTTGAACTGCCTCCCTGCAGGCCCTGCCTATGCCCTGAGCGGAGGTTGGCTCTGGGGATGGCCCCACAGGGGACAGGGACAGGGTAAAACTCAATGGAGCAGGGAGAGGGACCACGGCGATCCTGGCTAGTTGCAGAACAGAGGGGGAGAAGGATCTTGGAGATGTGAGAGTGGGACAAAGCTGGTCTCACGTGCCCTGGTACCCCACCCTCCATCCCTGGGCACGAAGCAGAGAGGCTGGTTTTTGGTTTCCTTCCCAAATTTGTCTTTGCTGTGCTTCAGAAGCTTTGGCACATATCTTGTTCCACCTCCCAAAGACCCCACCAGTGCCTTTGCCCACCCAGACACACCTCCACCAAGCCCCCTTGAGAAGAGGGGAGAGCCGAGGAGGGCAGAAATCCAGCCCCGGAGGGAGCACCGTGCAGGCAAGGCCAGCACACACAGCACAGAGCACATCCCAGCAGCACAGAGCACATCCCAGGCTCCTGAGAGGAGCAGCTTTCTTGGAAAGGCAGGTTGCAAGCGGGATGACTCAGGTCAGGCTCTCCTGCCAACCCAAACGCAGCAGGGCCCGGCCGCATTCCCACCCTGGGAGATGTTTCCTGGGGCCGCCCCTCCGGCTCCGGGAGCAGGAGGCAGCTGCAGGAGCTGCACCAGCCCCACAAGCCCGGTTTCGTAAGACCCCAGAGGTGTTTCACACACAGCCAGAAGCATCTGCTGGGGTAGCCGTGGCTCCCAGGCACAGAGGGACAGGGAGGATGCAGCACTGCCAGCTGGGAGCGTTCCCTGGCACTCTCCAGCTCCTGCTGCTGACCCCCTCCTCCCATGTACAGCAGCACGAGACTCTGTAAGGCATGGGAAGGCCAAGTGTGGCTGTCACCCCACAGAGGATTACAGAATGGTTTGGATTATAAAGGACCTTAAAAGATCACGGATTAAAACCCCCCTGCCTTGTGCAGGGACATCCTCCACTAGATCAGGTTGCTCCAAGCCCCATCCAGCTTGATCTGGAACACTTCCAGGGATGGGGCAGCCACAGCTGCTCTGGGAAACCTGTGCCAGGGCCTCACCACCCTCACAGTCAGGAATTTCTTCATAACATCTAATCTAAATCTCTCCCTCTTTTAATTTAAAACTTCCCCCTTGTCCTATCACTATCTGTCTGTATAAGAAGCCTCTCTCCCTCTTTTATGCAAGCTCCCTTTAAGTACTGGGAGGCCACAATAAGGTCTCCTAGAGCCTTCTCTTCTCCAGGTGAACACCCCCAGCTCTCCCAGCCTGGCTCCAGCCCTAGGAGCATTTCTGTGGCCTCCCCTGAACTCACTCTAACCAGCCCCACATCTTTCTTGCCTTGTCCAGACCCAGACTCAGCACTGCAGGTGGGGGTCTCACAAAGGAAGAGTAGAAGGGGGAAGCCTGGGGGCTGCTGAGGGTTTATGTGCCTGGGAGCCAAACAAACAGGCTGAGAGCAGGCAGCTGCCACGGCTCCACAGGCAGGGCTGAGGCACGTTGGCTCTCCCAGGCCAGGTCTGTGCCAAGGCCAGGCAGGCTGGGAGGCAGCTGCAGGTGCAGGACAGCCCATGCCCAGCCCCAGGGTGGCTGCCTGGCCCCAGCGAGGGCTCTGCGACCCGCGGGGTGGGCTGGCTGCCAGGCAGACAAGCAATTAGCTCCAGTTCTCAGAAGAACTCTTTTAGACCCTGACGTGTCCAAGCCAACCCCTGCTGCAGCCCCTTGGCCCCCAGGACACCCGGTTCAGTGGCCCCATTTTTCCACCACGGCACAGATCCAGGCTGGAAACACTTTCCAAACCCCAGCACCCACCCAGTGTGTGTAGGTGCTCATCCCAAACACCCTCACAGGCCTCAGCGGCTCAACCCAGGGAGGAAGATGAGAGCAGCTGTGTCCTGTGTGTCTCACAGAGCTCAGGCCTCATTGTGGGGTTTTGGGGTGTACCAGCATCCCCAGTGCTCAGCACTGCCCCCTTACCTTTCTTCTCAATAGCTTCCACCAGCTTCACCAGGAGCGGCGGAGCAATCTCGGGAGGGCTGAACTGCTCCTGCAAGTCCGGGAGAGGAGACCCTGGGGGAGAGGGAGGGAGAGAAGGGCTCAGCACCAGCTCAGCCCTCAGCAGCAGAGCTGGGCACAACCCAGGCAGCTCCCAACAGGAGCAAGGAAAGCCGTGGCCCTCGCTGTGAGGCTGTGGCTGAGGCAAACACAGCATGCAGCCTGCAAGGAACCGGCCCAGGAGCCAGCACTTGTTGAGCTCCAGCCCTGACTGGGTGTGCACAGGGAGATATCTACAGCTCTGTGCAGAGGCCTGGAGACAGAGCCCACCCCCCTGGGGACCCGTACCCCCCCCCGGGCAGGCAGCACAGGGGTTACCAGGGCTCCTGGAGCTCAGGGCTGGGTCCCTGCCCAGCACAGGGGCTGCGTGGGGCTGGCAGCGGAGCGGGGCCAGGGAGCTCGCTCTGCTCGTCGTGGTGAGCTGTGATTAATCCAGCGATTCAGACAGAACGCCGTGTCAGCAAATTCCTGCCCTTGATTGCTCGTTTAACATGGAAACCGGCCCTGTGCCTCCCCCTCCCCGTGAGCCCACAGCCTCTGTGCAAGCTGCTACAGGGCACAGCCAGCCCGTGGCACGGGACCAGCATCCCCCCATTGCTGAGGGATCCGCAGCCCCGTGTCAGGTGGTATTTCACTGCCACTTCCAGAAAATCTTGAGGTTCTGGCTGCAGGCACCCCCCTCCCCTGTGCATGCTGGGGCAGGAGCACGCAGGCCTGGCTGAGGAGGTGCCAGCAGGAGGTTTGCCGAGGGATGAGCGGTGCCAGGCTCCATCCCGCTTCCACAGCAGCACCAGCCAGAGCAGGAGCTTCCTCCAGGCTGGTCCACAGCACCTGGCAGACCCCGGGGAGGCCGCAGTGGGTGAGGACACCCAGCACACTCCACTGTGCAGAGGCAGAGCCAAGAGGCTGCTCCCCGTTGCGAAACAGCTCCGTTGTCATGGATCTGACCCGAACTCGCCTGGTGTGGTCTCACCACAAGGCGCAGCAAGCTGGAACTGCGCACCCAGCTCAGCCTCCTGCACCCACGGCCTCGAGGGGAGACACAAGAGCCACGGCAAGGGAAGGGAAGCACAGGGGTCAGGCACCCAGCAGCTCTGTGCTGCTGGGAGGGGACAATCCCACAGAGGAGCGAGCTCCTGGGCACGGTGTGGGGAAGCTGCAGGCAAGCTTCCAGGCTGGCAGCTCCCTGCCTGACCCTTGGGAAGGACTGAAGGGAGAGTAAATACTGGCGCTGCCCACGTGGCCCGGCCGGGAATGTGCTGCTTCAGCAGGCAGCAGCTTGTCTTTTTTTGTCAGGCACAGAGCGGGGAGCCAGCAGCAACTCCTGAGCCTGCCGGGCCTCCGGGCTGGGCTGCCGTGAACAAGGCTGCTCACAGCACGGCCCGGGCAGCTGCGGAAATATTCCCGAGCCGCATTTTCCGCTCGTGTTCTCTGCGGAAGGCAAACACCAGCAGCTCGTAAATCCAGCGGCAGAACGCGCCGGGTCTCGCTGCTCCCGGGACAGCTGTGGGGCTGGCCCTGCTCCACGAGTGACACTGAGGGGCTCAGGGTCCCTGCCAGCCAGGGCAGGAGCTGGGAAGCAGGCAAGGAGCTTCGTGGTGCTGCCAGGAGACGGTTCTGCACCTCTTAAAGTGCACACCGTGAAGAAATAAGACAGGCTTGGCTCAAATATGGTTTTTCCATTGCAAAAATGTGTCTCCCCAGCAGAATACAGAAATAAAGAATCACAGAATATCCTGAGCTGGAAGTGAACCACAATGATCTTCAAGTCCAGCTCTTAAGCGAATGGCCCATAGAGGGATCAAACCAGAAGGCTGAGTGCAAAATGGCTCTGGGTGTTTGAACTGCCTCCCTGCAGGCCCTGCCTATGCCCTGAGCGGAGGTTGGCTCTGGGGATGGCCCCACAGGGGACAGGGACAGGGTAAAACTCAATGGAGCAGGGAGAGGGACCACGGGGATCCTGGCTAGTTGCAGAACAGAGGCGGAGAAGGATCTTGGAGATGTGAGACTGGGACAAAGCTGGTCTCACGTGCCCTGGTACCCCACTCTCCATCCCTGGGCACGAAGCAGAGAGGCTGTTTTTTGGTTTCCTTCCCAGATTTGTCTTTGCTGTGCTTCAGAAACTTTGGCACATATCTTGTTCCACCTCCCAAAGACCCCACCAGTGCCTTTGCCCACCCAGACACACCTCCACCAAGCCCCCTTGAGAAGAGGGGAGAGCCGAGGAGGGCAGAAATCCAGCCCCGGAGGGAGCACCGTGCAGGCAAGGCCAGCACACACAGCACAGAGCACATCCCAGCAGCACAGAGCACATCCCAGGCTCCTGAGAGGAGCAGCTTTCTTGGAAAGGCAGGTTGCAAGCGGGATGACTCAGGTCAGGCTCTCCTGCCAACCCAAACGCAGCAGGGCCCGGCCGCATTCCCACCCTGCGGAGATGTTTCCTGGGGCCGCCCCTCCGGCTCCGGGAGCAGGAGGCAGCTGCAGGGAGCTGCACCAGCCCCACAAGCCCGGTTTCGTAAGACCCCAGAGGTGTTTTCACACAGCCAGAAGCATCTGCTGGGGTAGCCGTGGCTCCCAGGCACAGAGGGACGGGGAGGATGCAGCACTGCCAGCTGGGAGCGTTCCCTGGCACTCTCCAGCTCCTGCTGCTGACCCCACTCCTCCCATGTACAGCAGCACGAGACTCTGTAAGGCATGGGAAGGCCAAGTGTGGCTGTCACCCCACAGAGGATTACAGAATGGTTTGGATTATAAAGGACCTTAAAAGATCACGGATTAAAACCCCCCTGCCTTGTGCAGGGACATCCTCCACTAGATCAGGTTGCTCCAAGCCCCATCCAGCTTGACCTGGAACACTTCCAGGGATGGGGCAGCCACAGCTGCTCTGGGAAACCTGTGCCAGGGCCTCACCACCCTCACAGTCAGGAATTTCTTCATAACATCTAATCTAAATCTCTCCCTCTTTTAATTTAAAACTTCCCCCTTGTCCTATCACTATCTGTCTGTATAAGAAGCCTCTCTCCCTCTTTTATGCAAGCTCCCTTTAAGTACTGGGAGGCCACAATAAGGTCTCTTAGAGCCTTCTCCAGGTGAACACCCCCAGCTCTCCCAGCCTGGCTCCAGCCCTAGGAGCATTTCTGTGGCCTCCCCTGAACTCACTCTAACCGGCCCCACATCTTTCTTGCCTTGTCCAGACCCAGACTCAGCACTGCAGGTGGGGGTCTCACAAAGGAAGAGTAGAAGGGGGAAGCCTGGGGGCTGCTGAGGGTTTATGTGCCTGGGAGCCAAACAAACAGGCTGAGAGCAGGCAGCTGCCACGGCTCCACAGGCAGGGCTGAGGCACGTTGGCTCTCCCAGGCCAGGTCTGTGCCAAGGCCAGGCAGGCTGGGAGGCAGCTGCAGGTGCAGGACAGCCCATGCCCAGCCCCAGGGTGGCTGCCTGGCCCCAGCGAGGGCTCTGCGACCCGCGGGGTGGGCTGGCTGCCAGGCAGACAAGCAATTAGCTCCAGTTCTCAGAAGAACTCTTTTAGACCCTGACTTTTCTCCTCTTGCCCAGAGACAAGTAATTGTGTCTCTCAGCAGGGCTGAGCAGCTCTTGGCAGGGAGCACTGCCCCAGGCGCTGCAGGGGCGGGGAGGTGGTGGTTGGGAGAGGTCAGGACTTATCCTGAAGGGAGGGAGCCTGGCAAAACTCAGTGGAGCAGGGAGAGGGACCATGGGGATCCTGGCTGGTTGCAGAACAGAGGGGGAGAAGGATCTTGGAGATGTGAGAGTGGGACAAAGCTTGCCCCAGGAAGCTCTGCTGAGCAGATTGACAAGCTGGAGGAACAAAGTGCTTTCCTCTGGGCCAGGACTGAGAGACAGGCTGGCTTTTGGTTGTGACTCAACTGTACTGCTGCTGGTGGGGCAACCCAGTGCTGCCGAGCTGAGGGTTTCACCGCTGTCCTACGAAGCCAGTGGAGGTGTCCCAGAGCAACAGGGCATGCAGCAGGGCTTACCTTGCTCCAGAGCCTCGGGCAGCCGGCCACCGCTGGCCCCGGGTGTGGCAGGCAGGGGTCTCTGCACCCGGGGCCGGTGTGAGGGGACAGCGATTTTCACTGGCCCCACGTACTCCACGTAGGTGCCAGGAAAGTCCCCCTTCTGCTTGGTGCGCTCGTTGACACCCAGGATCCACCCGATCTGATTGGGGGTCTGCTCATCTCCATCTTTGAAGCCCAGGGCTTGCAGGGCCCCCTTGCTCACGACCAGGATGTCCCCGGGCAGCAGGTCAATGTCCTCCTCGCGCTCCTTGCGGTAGGGGTAGAGCGCGCGGTACTGGAAGCCGTCGGTGCTGCCCATCCTCTCTGCTGGGGGAGAAGGGCTCTGAAGGGTGAGGCAGCACGTTCCAGGGGGGAGAGGAGGGCCCTCAGAGGCAGCGCTCCCCCATCAGCACTCTGAACTGTCTCTGTGTGAACCAGCACCCCAGGAGCCTGGTCTGGGTGCCCAGGAGCGCTTAGGTGCAGCCCCTTTTCCTCAGCTTGAAACCACGATTCAGCCAAATTATGGAGCAAAGGGAGAAGGAGACGAACATAATCCAGCACTGGTGAGCGGGCATGCAGCAAAGAAACCCAAGATCAGGGTCTGTTTCACCAAAAAAGCCAGTCTCTTGGAGTCTGGGGAGGAAAAGCACAGTAGGCTTCCAGCCCGGAACAGCTTGGCACGCTATGTTCCCCTTTCCAGTGCCTGCAAAGAGAAGAAGAATTGTCACTGCACAGCCAGGCACCCCACGCCCTCCTGACACGCCAACATTCAAACCAGGGGTTCACCTGACAGAGGCAGGACTTGTTTCTCTCCTCCCTAGCAGCTGATGCTGAGCCCTGGATCCAAGCAGGGCATGCTAATCCCGATTTACACTCCCAAAAGCAAGTGAGGAGCCAGTGGCTGCGGGCAGGAACGCTGCCTCCTCTCTGCTACAGCCAGGCACCAGCTCTGCATCTTAAAGAGGTTCACCCCTGCTTCTTCAGCTTACCCTCCTCGCAGCACTTATGCAAACAAGGAGACAACAAGTGGGACAAAACAGCCTTTATGCAGGATAACTTTTGCATACAGAAAAGGGTGACCCTGCACCCACCAGCTGCAGGCCCTGAATGGGAGCAGAACAAACAGATTTAACCTTCCCTTGTTAAATCGATTAAATTTCACAGTTCACCTTTACATCTTGCCAGGCAATCCCCCACAAAGGCATCTTCTGAAGGGAGCTGCCCACAAATGTAGGTTAACCACGCTTTCAGCAAAAGGCTTGCGAGATGCACTGCCATTCCCACAGAACAGCACTTCAAAGCTTTGCTCTGAGCAAAAAGTCAATTTTTGAACTTTTCAAAAGCAGCAGCAGCATCAAGTGCAGGCACAGGTTCTTTTTCGCAGAGATGGAGGCAAAAGGAGTTAAAATAATCTTTAGAAGCCTTCAAGTCTACTTAGAGCTCCTAACTGCCTTTCAGCTATTCAGAGAGAAATTGAATATGCTGCCTGCCCTGCCCAGAAATCCACCAAAAAGAATAAACCTGGGTTATAACATGTTGTTGAAGGGATGTACGAGCCGGGACATTCCCACCAGCCAGGCACGTCCTCTTTTCCCATCCCCTCCTGGCTGCACAGGCCAGTTTTCCACTTCCCTCAGGCAAATCCCAGAGTTCTGGTTCCCGCAGAAATGGCGTGCAGCCGAGGACCGGACCTGCAAGGCACCGGGGCAGCCAGAGCCCAGCCTTCCCAGGGACACCCTGGGCCTGCTCAAATGCTGCAGGTCCTGTTAAAGGCTTGAGCTGTTTTGGCCCAGAAACCACCAAACCCAGCTCAAACTCTTGAGCCTCATCTGAAAACTATTAGCGAGCAGGAAGGTGCTTCTCAGGGCTGTGGGAGCCTGGGCAGAGGGATGTGAGGAGGCAGAGGGAGCCAGGACACCCTTCCCAGAGGGGTCAGTGAACAACCAAGCATGGCACGAAGCCAGGGCTGCTCTGACTGCTGGTTGGACTCTGTGACAGACACCAACGGTGGTGATCTGCAGGATTTCAAAATAACCCTTCCGGGCCAGTTACACTTTACAGCTCATATCAGCTACAAATCCCTCTTTCCTCCTGCACGTGGTATATCACCCCTGCACGTGTCACCACATCTGCACGTGCTGCCACAAAGTCTGGGATCGGGGTGAGTCCCCCGAGAGGAGCCAGCCCCACCTCTCACAGCCAGGCTCTCCAGCTCAGCACCAGGGCTCCTTCCCCTGACAAGGACAAAAGGCACAAAGAGGCCATGGCACAGGAAACCTGTGCAGCAGCCAGAGCCCGCACCGCCTGCCTGAGCTCGGGCAGGCGGCCCAGCTGGGCTGTCTTTGCCATGAATGAACAGGCACTGCCCGCGGGGAGGTGAGGCACTTGCGGCCAGAGGCGGGTGGGGAACAGGATTGAGCCTGATCCAACTTGCTGGAGAGCTTCTCCAGAACTCCAGGAGCAACACCAGACTGCAGAATTCATGGAGAGACCCTACAGAGGTTTCTGATGTTCATAGGGGAAGCAGCACAGCCCAGCATGGCCGCTGTGAAAGCTCCCGTCACGCTGGGATAGTGGCTGCAAGGAACTCGCAGCAGATCCCCCATTTCCCCAATCCAACTAGCCCCAGCCAGGAAAATATTACTTCATAATCCAGAGCATAAAGAGAGATTTATGACCGGGCTCACTGGCTGCCCCTCTGAGTGCTGCCTGTCAGGGTCCCCCAGAGCGGAGTCGCCGTGCCGGGGGCACTGTCTGCATGCCAAGGGCCTGAGTGGCCGCTGGGCATGGAGCTGGCAGCTCCCGCTCCTCCCGGGAAGGACAAACCCCAGAGCGGCTCCTCCTGGAGAGGACAGACTCCAGAGTGCACCCAGAGGCAGCAGAGCCCATCCCCAGCAGGGTCAAGGCTCCCCCACAGGCACCCCCCAGCTTCCACCCGCGGATCCCAGCCCCGACTCCAGGCGTCTCCGACAAGCCGGTGCAGCTGAAGAGGCTGGAAGGACAAAACGCTCGGGCCTGGCAAACTCGTTCAGTAGCTTTTAAAAGCAGATCTGCGTGGAGGGGTGGGAAGAGGAGAGTGACTCTGGAGCACCCAGTGTCTCCAAAGAGCAGGTCCCGCAGCTTCTTCCAACTGACTCCTTCCCAACCTTCTTCCCTGGGGTGGGAATGCAGGCACAGCTCTGTGCCACCACGCTCTCCACGTCCCAGCGGGTTACTGGGCACATGAAAAATCCAGAGAACTCAGAGCCAGGCTATTCCTGGAGAAGCCTCACCTGCTTTCCCCACACTCAGCCCAGGTGGGCACTGAGTGCTCATGAACATGAGTGAGGAGCCCCCCACGACACCCAAATCCTCATGGCTAATGCCAGCACCGTCCTCTCAGGGGCAACAGTTGTCCTCTGTCCTGCCAGAGGCTTCCCTGGCTGAGCTGCAGGAAGGCTCTGCACCCTCGGAGAGCAGCTGACAGAGCTCTGGGGATTGGGAACACACACTTCCCAAAGCCCTGGAACAGCTCTTTGGAGGGAAGGCAGCGCTGAGAGGCCGGGACACGCACGAGCCTGTCGGCTGGAAGCACACCTTGGAGCAGGAGAGAGGCAGCACCTCGCCAAAAGATTTCTGCTGGGCCCAGCTCCAGCTTTGCTCAGCTCTCGGAGAGGAACCTCGTGTGTCTGTGCTGGCGAGCACTTGCTTAGGCTGCTCTGAAAATCCCATGCATCAGACAGCTAAATACCTTTGGTAAATCTATCTCAGCGCCCAGAAACAATCCCTCGATTCATTAACTGCTGTCAATACTTTCTTTGTTTAATACATCAGTTTGAAACAAAAAACACATTACAAGTCTTTTTGTCTGTGCCCGGCACATAAATAAAAGCATCTTAACATTTTAAATGTGGTTCCTGTGCCTTTTAACCCAGTTCCAAATGCAGTTCAAAGTGCAGCTTGACTTGAATCAAGACTGAGTTACTTTCCTTCCAGAGAGAGGAAAGAATGCATAAAAATATTTAAAAGAAGAATATGCTCACACCAGTATATGCAGCTCCAACCTCTCCAAGTTACATCAGATCCTCAGCGAGCAAAACAAACACCATATCAAGTTTGAACCGCAAGTTACGGACAAAAAGAACAAACTTTTCCTTTAATAAAAAGAGAAAATAGAACAATGCAATGATGGATGGGAATAAAAATGGACAGGGAATTGCCTGCCACGGTGACATCTGCTGCATCACAATCTTCTGACCCACGCAGCCAGGGCAGCTCTGATGGCCTCAGCTCCTGAAGCTGGCAATGGCAAGCACATCATGGGTCATCCTGTGCCCACCGAGTGGCAGGGAGGGCAAGAGCTCAGCAACCCCTGATTTATAATCAGGACAAACAGCACAGCAAATCCCTGTGCTCCCAGGCAGCTTCCCACTGCCTCCCCAGCAGGAACAATGACTGGAGAAACGTCTGGCGAGGCTGGAGCCATGAGCCAGGCTGTGTTAGAGGCAGCGGTGCCACGAGGAGCAGTGGGGGAAGGAGCTGGGAGAGCCTGCAGGGCGCTGGGGAGGGCGGGAAGCGGAGCTGGACACGCTCCAGCAGCTGCCCCTGGGGATGCGGCCAGCGGAGCAGGGAGAGCTGGAGCCCGGGCTGGCCACGGCGCTGCCAAGCCAGCTGGTATTTCCTTCCAAACAGGGAAAAGCTGCAGGGGAGGAGGGGAGTTATGCCTGAGCCGTGCCCCAGCCAGGCATGGGACAGCCGAGGCCGTTTTCACCTCTTCTTTTCCCCAGAAATGCTTCCCAGCCAGCCAGCAGCAGCTCCTGCCCACAGCCACAAGCCACCCTTTGCCAGGGACACTGAGCATCTCCTGCTCACGCCTGAGTTTCATTAAATATCTTGCTTTATCCACCAAAGCCCGAGGAAGTGAAGGAATATCTGAAATATTTCACTGAAAAGGTCAATGTCACGATTAGCAGGGATAACGAGGAGTTGAATAAAAGAAGCTGACCAACACCTTCCTCACTATTGGGAGACCACTGGAGGTCCCAGAGACCTCCTGCGCAAAGGCTGGGCAGTGTGAGAGCGCCTCGGGCAGCCTGCACACCTACTCCAAGACTTCTCACACTGTCCACAGGCTTCTCCTGACACTGAACTTCCTTGCTCCAGCTGAAGCTTGTTCTTTCTTAACCACCTCACAAACTGTCTCCTTCTGCCCTACAAGACATTTTTACGTGGCCAGAGACTTTTATTTGCTGGCAGAGAAGGACCCAGCACCCAACGCCAGCCCCATCACCTCACTCCAGGCTGCTTTTACACCATCCCCCACGCAGCAAGAACACACTAATTCCATTTTAGGAGCATTCATGGAGCTGGCTTTAGGGATATAGAAACCCAGGAGCTGGATTTTGGCAAAAAAATTACAGTTCTAAAAAAAACCTGAGTACATGAAAAAAAAATCCAACTGCTCTTGCTAACTTATCTGCTTAAAATCACATTCCCCAGGGTATTTGGAATTTATATGATTTATTAGCAGCTCTGCACAGCTCAGCAATCACATGAAGTAACCGACGAGGTAAGAAGCACCCAAGTTAATAGACCAGCATGATTTGGATATTGGTGAGAGAGCCAAGACCTTCCAACTCGAGAAATCCACCATCCCTTCCTCTGTCTGCTTTTCATCTTCCATTACCCAGCTACTTTAGCTCCAAGCTGTGGCTCCAGAGATTCCCAGAGGAATTAAAAGAGCCCTCGATATTATAAATACTCTTTTTCATTGTAAACACACCCCGGCACTCAGAGCTCTGACACGGCTCCAAACTGGCTCCGCAAACCACTCTGCTCCTCGCCACATTCCAGCTGAGCCGCGCTCTCCCTTCCAACCCAGCGCCTTTGTCCAAGCCAGACCCAACTGCAGGCACAGAGGATTTTCCTGTGTGCCTAAAACCTTGTTCCAGTGACTTGGGAACGCTGGGGTTTGGGGTAGAGATCAGCTTTAGGAGGAACGAGGCCGTGCCACGAAGCTGGAAGCACGAGCTGCCCACGTCAAAGAGAGCCACCAAAGAAACCAAACCATGCCCCGGACTTTCCCACATGGAGGAAGGCTAGAGCAGAGCCCAGTGCAGCCTCGGGGACACAGCAGCCCTTGGCATGTCGGGGAAGGGTGGGGGAATGGCCAGGAAAGCAGTGATTTAGGCTATATTTACTCAGCTGTCTCCATTCTCTGCTCTCACAGAGAAAGTCACAGGGCCAGTTCCCCAGCGGCTCCAAGAGCTGCTTGGGAAATCAAAGCTGCATTAATGGGAGGAGAGGCAGCCACGGCTCCATTGAAAGGCAACACTGGGGCTGCTCCAGCTCCTCAGAGCTCGATTTTCTCGACAGTTTTGCCCCCTGGTTTCATCCCCCATCCATCACAGACCCCCAGTTTAGGAGGCACAGGACCATGGGAATCTTCCTCCTCAAGGGGCTGAGAAAGATCCCCAGGAAGGGAAGAATGCAATGGCCAACCTCCCTGAGAAGCAGAGCGGGGGCTCATGCCAGAGCCAGGGCTTGGGGGATGCTGTGCAAAGCCACCCTTGGGCTGAACCTGGCACATCCCTGGGGCACCAGCTCCAGCCTGGGAACTGCTGGGTGTGAATGGCCCCCGGGCAGGGGGAACAGAGCTGGGACCCTGAGAGGCCCACGGGACCCCCAGGACTCTCAGTGAGGGGGATGTACCGTGCCGGGGGTCCCTGCACTGTCACCACTGTGGGGACAGTGGCACGGGGCGGGGGATCTGTGGTGGCACTGCTGGGCTGCAGACAACCAGGAGGGATTGGGGACACAGCCCCAGCAATGGGAGCAACAGGGACAGCTCACGAGGGTACAGGATCAGGGGGTACAGCCCTGGCAATGGGGGGCACAAGGACAGCTCAGGGGAGGATCGGGGGTACAGCCCTGGCAATGGAGGAGACAGGGACAGCTCGGGGAGGGGAATTAGGGGGCACAGCCCCGACAATGAGGGGCACAGGGACAGCTCGGGAGGGGACAGGGGGGCACAGCACCGACAATGAGGGGCACAGGGACAGCTCGGGGGGAAATGGGGGGGACAGCCCCGGCAATGGAGGGGATAGAGACAGCTGGAGGGGGACTGGGGGGCATAGCCCCAGAAATGGGGGGAACAGGGACAGCTCGAGGGGGGGATGGGGGCACAGCCCCTGCAATGGGGGGACAGGGACAACTCGGGGGGGATCAGGGGCACAGCCCCTGCAATGGAGGAGACAGGGACAGCTCGGGGGGATCAGGGGTACAGCCCCGGCAATGGAGGCGACAGGGACAGCTTGGGAGGAATCGGGGGGCACAGCCCTGGCAATGGGGGGGACAGGGACAGCTCAGGGGGAATCGAGGGGCACAAACCCGGCACCGGGGGGGACAGACAGCTCGGGGGGATCAGGGGCACAGCCCCCTCAACGGGGGGACACAGGATCAGCCATGGGGGAACCAGGGGCATATCCCCCTGAAAATGGGGGACACAGGGACAGCTCACGGGGGGATCAGGGGGCATATCCCCCTGCAAATGGAGGACACAGGATCAGCCATGGGGGGGACCAGGGGGCATATCCCCGAAAATGGGGGGGACAGGGACAGCTCGGGGCAGGATGGGGGGGCACAGCCCCGACAATGGCGGGGGAACAGGGACAGCTCGGAAGGAATCGAGGGCCACAGCCCCGGCAATGGGAGGACACAGGATCAGCCATGGGGGGGACCGGGGGTATAGCCCCGGCATCACGGCGAAGCCACACGGCAGTGGCAATGTTCTGGCAGCGAGACACCCTGCGCCGGCAGCTCCCGAAGGATCCGGGGACATCCTCGAGGCTGCCCCGTGAGGGACAGAGCCAAGCCCCAGGGCGCCTCACGCTGAGGGGGTCCCGACGCCCACCCTGGGCCTGGTTCCGATCCGGGCCCGCTCTCCCCGATCCCGATGCCCCGATCCCGATCCCGCCGGTCCCGGCCCCGCCGCACCTCTCCGCCGGCCCCATCCGCCGCCGCTCGCCTCCAGCCCGCTGCTGCCTCCGGCCCGGCGGAGCCTTGGACAGGCCCGAGCGCCGCCGGAACGGCCCGAACCCGCCCCGGAAACAGCCGACAGCAGACGAGAGAGAACGGAACTGCCCGAATCTATCCCGGAAATAACCGAGAATCGACGACAGAGGACGGAGCTAACCGAAGGCTCCGGCCCCGCCCCTCCCCTGGCCCGATCGCTATCGCGGCCCCGCCCCTCGCGCGAGACTCTCCGGAAGGAGCCGAGGGGGCCCGGGGAGAGCGCGGCGGCGCCCCCTGGTGGCGAATGGAGCAGGCACCGCATCGGGCACCGGGATTGTACCGGCATTGTACCGGGATTGTACCGGGACTGAACCGGGATTGTACCGGAATTGTACCGGGATTGTACCGGGACTGAACCGGGATTGTACCGGAATTGAACCGGGATTGTACCGGGACTGAACCGGGATTGTACCGGGATTGAACCGGCATTGTACCGGGACTGAACTGGGATTGTACCGGGACTGAACCGGGATTGTACCGGGACTGAACTGGGACTGAACCGGCATTGTACTGGGATTGTACCGGCATTGTACCGGGACTGAACCGGGATTGAACCGGGATTGTACCGGGACTGAACCGGGATTATACTGCATTGTACCGGGATTGAACTGGGATTGTACCGGCATTGTACCGGGACTGAACCAGGATTGAACCGGGATTGAACCAGGATTGAACCGGGATTTACTGGGATTGAACGGGGATTGAACCGGGATTGTACCGGGATAGAACCAGCATTGAACCGGGATTGAACCACAGCACGGGTATTTTACCAGGATTGAACCAGGATTGTACTGGAATTGAAGCAGGGATTGAACAGGGATTGTACCAGGATTGAACCCGGATTGAACCGGGATTGAACCAGGAACGGGGAATACGACTGGCATTGAATCAGGATTCAACTGGGGACTGTACAGGGGCAGAGCATGGGGCACAGATTTGGGAATGGGGCAGGGATTTGGGAATGGGGCATGGATTTGGGAATGCGGCAGGGATTTGGGAATGGGGCATTGATTTGGGAATGGGGCAGGGATTTGGGAATGGGGCATGGATTTGGGAATGGGGCATGGATTTGGGAATCAGGATTCATTTGGGGACTGGGGCATTTGGGAATGGGGCAGGGAATGGGGCATGGATTTGGGAATGGGACACGGGAATGGGACATGGATTTGGGAATGCGGCATGGATTTGGGAATGAGGCAGGAATTTGGGAATGGGACACGGGAATGGGGCACGGATTTGGGAATGGGGCATGGATTTGGGAATGGGGCATGGATTTGGGAATGGGGCATGGATTTGGGAATGGGGCATGGATTTGGGAATGGGGCAGGGATTTGGGAATGGGGCACACCTGGAGTGGGGCGTGGCACCAAGCACGGGACACTGCCCTGGGCACAGGTCACTGGGGTGTGGGACACTGCTCCGGGCACCGGCACCACACCGGGACCAGCACCGAGCCAGGCTGGGTGCAGCCACCCCGGTGCCACTGCAGGGCCACCTCCCCTCCCCTCCCAGCTGTGCTGGCACCCCGTTGACCCCCTGCCACCACCCCCAGAGCGGGCACTCTCTGCCCTGCACGCTCCAGCACCACTGCACACCACACTCAGCGCAAGGGACAATTTTAATCCAACATAAAACTTCCCGAAGGTACGAATAGAGCTGGGCACTGGGCAGGAACACACAGTCCCCTTGGCTTTTAAGACATTTCCCACTGAAAAAAAATCCTCTTCCCACCTTATCCACGCCACCAGTGTGCAGCTGAGCCCCCCCGTGCCACCGTGCCAGTGGGCAGGGGGTGCCCGGCGTCTCCCCAAAACCCCGCTGCCTTCCCAAGACCTTCCTACAGAGAGTGGAGGGAGAAGCAAAGGAAACACGGAACAGCTCTGGTTGCTCGTTTTTTGGGGCGGGGGGGTTTAACAGCACCAGTTGAACGGGAGAAGCGGGGTACGGAGCCTGGCACAAACCACACGTGCACAAAAGAATCCAACACGCAGCCCAAAAATCCACCGGGGGTAACGGTGACACCTGATGGCAGCGGGGCTGGCAAACCAGGGATGCCCCCCTGTCACCAAACCACGGCAGGGGAGGGGAAGCCAGAACATGCATCAACAAATGGAAACGTTTATAGGCCAGGAAACGGTAGAAACGGGGGAGAAATGCTGGGTTGAGCTGTTGTTTGTTGGATCAAGAGCAACAACGGGGGAAAGAAAGGGGTGAAATTCCCAAATTACAAGTGAAGCAGCACAGGTGCTCACTGGGTTGGGAAAATTTTTTTTAAAAAAAAGATAAATTGGGATTTTGTAGGTGTCTGTGCACTGACCAACCAACTCCACAGGATTTTGTGGGATTTTTGAAGGAGGAAAAACTGACCCTAAAAATCCCATTAATATTCCCATCTGGGGAATGTCTCAGTTTTCCTCACCTGGAAGGGCCAATGGAGCCAGATGGCTATAAAATCTCCAAATAAAATAATTAAACCCTTTTTATACCTCCTATAAGCTTATAAAATGATCCATATGCTCATCACCTGATGATCCATATGCAAAGAATATCTCCCCCCCCTGCATCCCAGCCTGGAGCACCAGCATTTCGGGGATGTTGCTGTGGATTTGGGGTTTTGTTTTAATTTTAAATATTAGAATTAAGGGGTTCTTAGGAGATCTGGAATGTTTCCAGCTAGAATTGAAGTTTAAAAGTAGGGAAAAGCAAGTGGGTTAGAAAACAGTGGGCTGGGAGCTGGGAGACGCACGGGAAAGGCTGGGACTCCCAGAGCTGGGTTGGCCCCTGCGACAGTCCTGCACTGCCCGTTTAGCTTATAAAAAGTAATAAATTAATTAAGGAATATTTGCATCGAGTCCTTTCTGTACACAGAGGTTGGGGCCCAGCTGGGGAAACGCCGCTGCCGGAAAAGCTCCTGCGTCTCTATAAAAATATGAGCATCTTTCAGGGAGTACAAAAAGCCTTCCAGGGGGGCGAAGAAGTGCCGGGGCACAGCCGGCCCGGCCAGGGTCCAGAGTGGCTCCGGGGACATTTTTCTCATGGATTTGCCGCACAGAACGGGGTGCTGGGGATGCTGCAGGGAGCCTGAACCATCCCTGGTGTGCCAGCGTGGGGCTCAGGCGTGCTTGGCCCCGCTCCACGCGCCCCGGGGAGCCGGGAGATGAGCCCCCGTTGGCTCCTGGCCCTGTGCTGGCACCTGCCAGTGGCCGGGGGAGCCCTGCCCGCAGTTCCGCTGCTGCTGGGAGCCACGGTCCCAGTGCTCACACCCATCCCACCACGGCAAGGAGATGCTGCTGTTGGGCTGCTCCGTGCTGCTGATGGGGTAGGAGCCCTGGCACTCCCACTCGGCCACCGCCGGCTCCTGCTCGTCGCTCTCCGAGCCCTGCACCGCGATCTGCGGCACCGTGCCGGGCTTCGGCTTCGGCGGCGGCTCCACACCAGCCTGGGCGGCCGTGCCCTTCCCTTCCTCACTCTTGCCACCATCTTCACCTCCTGCCGCCGTCTCCTGCTCGTCAAAACTCACTTCTTGAACCGCCTCTTGCTTCTTGAAGGAGTCCCTGCGCTCCGACAGGTTCAGGCGCCGCATCACCACCATCTCCTGGTCCCGCTCGTGGCGCTCTGCCAGCCGGGAGCTGCCGGGGTGGTACCCGTGCTCCCCGGGGTAGGGCAGCGCGTCCCCCTCGGCGATGGCCTCCCCGTCCAGCGAGGACATCTCCAGGCCCAGCTTGCGGCCGCTGGTTTTCTTCTCGGCCAGGATGGTGACGATCTTCTCGGCCGACTGGACGCGCTTGAGCAGGGGGGAGCGGGGGCAGTCGGCGCTGCGGGGCCGGGAGCTCTGCCGCACGATGGTGGGGGGGGACAGGGTCTTGCCCTGGAAGGAATGGGGGGTTTTGGGGTACCCGTGGAGCGGAGATGGGGAGCGCTGCGGGGAAGGCGGGCGCTGGGCCGAGGAAGGGGTGCAGGCCAGGGGAGAGGGGGGGATGCTGCTGGTGGATTTGCGACGTCCCACTTTGTAGCGTGGCCCACCCAGTTTGGGGGCCAGCCCGTGCAGGGAGCTGGGGCGCACGTGGCCGGCGGGTGACGTTGGGGTGCTGGAGGAGGGAGAGGTGCTCTGAGGGGACACAGCATCTGCCGTACAAAGAGAAAAGGTCACTGTAGGGCTGGAGGGACGCGGCCTCCCCGAGGGACACGCAGCATCCTGCCCTGCCCCGAGCCAATATCCCCCCCCGGGGTACCTGAGGGCAGGTCGGGAGCGGGGCTGCGGCACGGCGTGGTGGGACCCGGGGACAGGCTGTGCGTGGGGGACTCCGGGAGGCTCTCACTGGAGGACAGAGAGTGGTGGAGACCAGAGGAGAAGCTGCGGCTGGTGTGCAGGACCGACGACTGCTTGGAGATCTTCTTGAAAAGGGATTTTCTCCTGCTGGGGGGACAGGAATAACTTTGGCTTCTCCTTAAAGCTGTTAGTCTCAAGTGTGCTGACCTTGTGGCAGCAGCACCAGACCTCACTGAACATCCCAGTATGGCAGATCCAGAGCATCCAACCCAGTGCTGGCAGGACCAGACCCCACTGGACATCCCAGTATGGCAGATCCAGAGCATCCAACCTAATGCAGGCAGGACCAGATCCCACTGGACATCCTGATTGGCAGATCCAGAGCATTCCCCCAGTACCTCATACGCTGGGACAAATAACATTTAATCCCAGTTTTACCTACCTGTCTTGGCCATCCCTTTTCCTGCTCTTTTTACTCCTCCGCCATCCTTGTCTTGGAGCTGTTTTTCCTTGCAGGACCGATTTTAATGGAGGTGTTTTCCAGGGCAGTGGTCCGCAGGGCCACTTTATTCCCACTCTGATGGATGGAAAACAAATCTTTGCAGCACCAGATCTGCGCCAGCTCCTGCCTCAGCTGCCAGCAAAGGCAATGATGGATTGATGTCCTGGGAGAGCAGAGTGGCCCTGGTCACCCACCTTCAGCAGCAGCTCCACGACGTCCCGATGGACCAAACCCAGCACAGACTCTCCGTTCACGTGTGTGATGAGATCTCCTGCCCTCAGCCCGGCCTCCTGCGCAGGGCTACCCTCCTCCACGCTCTGCAACACAAACAGAGCGGTTTTACTTGGATGCCAGCTCCCTCCTGGGGTTTAAAGCACCTCTAGACCCCAGGGAACATACCCAGACCATGTGGTGGACGGTGTAGACGTCGCTGTCGCCCATGTAGACGCGAATGGCGCGCAGGGTGAAGCCGTACTTCTTCCCCGAGCTGTGGATGATGATGGGTGGCCGCAGGCTGGCGATGGCCAGGGAGGAGTCTCGGCTCGGGGAGGAGTCCCGGGAAGAGGGGTTGGACGAGAGGGAGTGAGGGGAGATGGGGCTCATCAGGGCGCTGCCACCGAAGTCATCTGCAAGCAGAAGGAGCCACCTCAGCCCGGCAAAACCACGGGCAGCGGCCATCCAGCAGGGTAAATCACCCGGCACACAGACCTGAGGTGATGATGAGGGACAGGGCTGAGACGGAGGCAGATTTGGGCACACGGCTGCCCAGGGAGGCTCTCTGCCTGTCCGGCACATCCTTCTGGGTGCTCAGCCGACGGCCCCCGCTGGGCTCCAGGCTCCGTGGAGTCGAGTTCTTGGTGCCGGTGCTGTTGCTCCGCAGGCGGATGCGGTTCAGGCTGACCAGATCGGCTGCACAGAGGGCAGGAGGGAGAGTTTGGGCATATGCAGAAGCACAGAACACTGTGCCCTGCAGTGTTGCAGGGTGATGTATTAGCCTGTCTCAGCATCCCAGCTCTTTACCCAGGTGCTGCCAACAACCCCTCCCTTCCCCTCCCTTGCCTCTGCTAAGTGCTGTCCGTCCAATCTTAACATTCCAGCAAGGGCATCGTGTGACTGGCAAAGTTCACAAGATGCCTCTCAGCCCTGGGGTCATTGGGCCATCCAGGTGTCATTTGTCCCCTGAGACTCTCCCCTTTCTTACCTGCTTGGTGGGGTCCCTACCCCTTCCCTCCCCCTCTCCCTGGGGTTAAAAAGACACAGCAACCACGCGGTTTGGTCATTCTGTTGGAGCTGTTGCTGTATTCAGGGGCCTGTGTGCCAGGAATAGAGCTCTGGATCAAAACCCTCCAGCAAAACCAGACTCTTTTTCCTTCACCTCACCTAAAGCCTTTCCACCAGAGGTAAACCTGAGTTCCTGCTTGCCTGGACTTGTCCCAAGCGCCCAGCTACAGCATCCAGCTTAGCCAAAGGTGTCTCTGGGGTGAAACCACCTCAGCTGCCGCCCTTGGTCAAGCAGCAAGAGCCAGACCAGCCCAGGCACGTTCCATCCGGCAATATTGGGATTTAATTCCAATACTGCAGGACCCTGGTTGTCCCCGGAGAACCCCACGCTGTGCCCGCAGCCTACGCACCGGATAACGCCGACTGCTTCACCGCGCCGCCAGTCCCTGCGTCCGAGTCTCCCACCACAAACTTGGGTCTCTCTGGCTTGGATGCCACACAAGGGCTCTCATCCTCCGAGGAGAAGGCAAACTTGGGCATGGTGTCCAGGCTGAGGGTGCTGGGCAGCGCCGTGGGGCTGCGGCTCCGCTCGTGCCGGGAGGTGGAGCTGCCGGACGTCCAGGAGCGCAGGCTGAGTGGGGAGAGCAGGAGGGCTCAGGGCAAGCCAAGGTGGGCAAGGCAGATGGCACTGAGCCACTGCAGCACCCCCAGGACACATCCCGGTGACCCCTCAGAAATAACCAGACCCTTCAGTGCCATCACAAACCCATGGTGTCAGCACAAACCCTTGGTACCAGCACAAACCCTCAGAGTTGGTGCAAACTCTTGGTCCTAACACAAACCCTCAGTGTTGGCACAAACCCTTGGTGCTGGCACAAGCCCTGGGTACTGGCAGGAGCCCACACCATCAGTGCAGCCCCCCTGGCCACGCACCGGGGCTCGGTGCCCGCTGGCCTGCTCCTGTCCTCATCCCCCGAGTGCCGGTCCCACCGCTCCTCTTTGTCATCGCAGTGGCTCCGCTCAGAGGAGGAGATACTCAGGGTGGAGTTGACCGCCAGGAATTCTGAGCTGCTGTACACCTGAGAGGGAGAGGAGCCATCAGCAGGGAGCAGAGATTTGGGAGTTTGGGCGCTGTGGTGTCAGCCAGGTCGGCGATGCTCGGCACAGCCACGCTGTTTGTGGTGCCAAAGCATTTTGGGGTGCTGCAGGAGGGGCTGGAGCACCTTGCTGAAGCGGTGGGAGCAGGAGGAGAACTGCCCAATCTCCACTGATGATTCCTCATCGTTGGTTTCCTCATCCTCTGAATCCAAGTGACGATATCTCTCGGAGCGAGCTGAAAGCAAGAGGGGAAGGGATGTCACCCTGCCTGCAGCCAGAGGGAGGGATGTCACCCTGCCTGCAGACAGAGGGGAAGGAATGTCACCCTGCCTGCAGACAGAGGGGAAGGGATGTCACCCTGCCTGCAACCAGAGGGGAGGGATGTCACCCTGCTTGCAGCCAGAGGGAAGGGATGTCACCCTGCTTGCAGCCAGAGGGAAGGGATGTCACCCTGCCTGCAGCCAGAGGGGAGGGATGTCACCCTGCCTGCAGCCAGAGGGGAAGGGATGTCACCCTGCTTGCAGCCAGAGGGAAGGGATGTCACCCTGCCTGCAGCCAGAGGGAAGGGATGTCACCCTGCTTGCAGCCAGAGGGGAGGGATGTCACCCTGCCTGCAGCCAGAGGGGAAGGATGTCACCCTGCCTGCAGACAGAGGGGAAGGGATGTCACCCTGCCTGCAGCCAGAGGGGAGGGATGTCACCCTGCCTGCAGCACCCCACATCCTGCCTGCAGCAGGGCCCCAAAGGGTGACAGCCCAGCCCCAAGTCCCAGGGGAGTTTTGGGGGACAAAGCAGGTAAGGGTGAGCAGCCTGGAAAGAGGATTGTGTCTGTTTTGTGATTTGGGTTGTAAAGCGACCAGCTTCACCCAGGAGATTTTCATCCCCTGTGGGAGCATCCAAAGTGCAGCTGGGATAATGGATTGGCAGAGGTGGAAGAGGGATGGATTTGGCCTCACTGTCAAAGTAGCTGGTGTCATCCTCTGACTCCAGCTGGGGGATGAACTCAGCCTTCTGCCGCAGCAGCCCGTTCCAGTCCAGATGGAGGAAGAAGGAATGGTGCTTCACCTCATGTGCACCTCCTGCCAGGCAGAGAAACCCATGTCAGGGGCGTGGGGCAGGATCCAGGGTGCTCCCACTCCCACCCCAAACAGCACAGTCTCCTCCACACAGAGCAAACAGCTTAAAAAAGATAGACAGGGCCCTGTGCAGCCTTCCTGGGGGGAACCCCGAGCAGGAGACCTCCTCTGAGCACCCTCAGAGTGGTCGGACATGCTTTGGACTCAAAGCCACACAAGCCTGATGGGAATCAAGGTGCCCCTGAGGGGGCTGCCATGCTTACCAGTGCCCAGGCGCTCGAGGGGACACTGCCTCAGCAACCGTGTGATCAGGTCCTGGGCATCTGCAGGGAGAGCCTCATCCCCTTCTGGCCACATAATTTCATCTGCAAGGAAAAAGGAAAAGGGGGTTGGGGTGGCTGGGAGGGTCTGGACACTTCTGAGCAACAGGAAAGTCACCCAGGAGCTGCAGCAGGGGAAGGGGCCTCCCAAAGTGGGGAGTCAGAGCTCGAGGAGCCTCCTCACTGCTCAGCGAGGGTGACAGAAGCAATGGAGCTTCCCACGTGTTACAGGATGAGCCTTGGCTGCTGGGAGAACAAACGCGTCCCTGGCACTCACCACTGATGACCTGCCCGAAGAGCTCCTCGGGGGTGTCTCCGAAGAAGGGGACGCAGCCCACCAGGAACTCGTAGAGGATGATGCCCATGGCCCACCAGTCCACGGGCTTCCCATAGCCCTGGATGAGGATGACTTCGGGGGCAATGTACTCCGGAGTGCCACACACCTGTGTGGGAAGCAGGGGCTGACACCTCTGCAGTGACCTTTGCAACAAATCCCGAGGTCATCTGGGACCCCAGGGATGGCAGGTGGAGCAGGACCTCGTACCTGCTTGTCCATGAACTCCCGCGTGTCCTTCTCCATGTGCCCTTCGTAGAGGTTCGTGGTCATGTTCATCAGGCCAATCTTTGACAGACCAAAGTCTGTCAGCTTTATGTGGCCCATGGAGGTGATGAGCAAACTGCAGGAGAAGACAGACACCCCACAATGCTGCTGGTGACACCCCACAATGCTGCTGGTTGCTTCTGGGGAGACCTGAGATGGACCGGCTGCACCCCAGGGCCTCTGGTCCTGATGCAACAGCACAGAACCAGTCTCTGGGGAACAAAACCCATTCTGCCCTTCCCTCTTGGCTTGCCCTTCCCCATTCACACCCCCACCCTTGCTCAGGCCTGCCCCACAGGCTCACTTGTCAGGTTTGAGGTCCCGGTGGACGATGCCGTAGTTGTGGAGATACTCCAGGGCAAGAACGGTCTCAGCAAAGTACATCTTGGCCATGTCCACGGGCAGGGGGCCCATGTTCTTCAGCAGCGTGGCACAGTCCCCCCCTGTGGGAACACGGGGGGCTCAGGGAAGGCAGCGAGCTCAGCAGGACCAGCAGGCTCCCAGCCAGCCCCTCTGAGCAGCTGATCCCCAGGAATGGGGCACAAACACTCCCCTGGGTGACCACGGTCCCCACCTTCATCAAGGAGATCAGGACCACAAAATCACCTCCCCGTGCTTCCCTCTGCTCCCTGGAGCAGAGCAGGGCAGGAGATGTCCAGATGGTGTCCTTGATGCTCAGGCTTTGATATCCTCCCCTCCTCCCCGCACCGTCCAGCCCCGAGCTCTGCTCTCACCTTCCACGTACTCCATGACCATGCAGAGGTGTCGCTTGGTCTCGAAGGAGCAGAACATGCTGACCACGAAGGGGTTCTCAGCAAAGGTGAGGATGTCCCTCTCCACGAACACCTGCTGGATCTGGTTCCTCAGGATGAGGTTCTGCTTGTTGATTTTCTTCAGGGCGAAGCGCTGCCGCGTCTCCCTGTGCCTCACCAGGTACACAGCCCTGGAGGAACAGCTGGACCTCAACACAAATCCTCCAGCCACTGACCACCCCACACCAAGGGCCATGGACAAAGAAGGGCTTTGGAGTCATTTTGGAGTTGTCTCGATGGAGACAACTGATAGGAACTGCCCAACTCACCCGTAAGCCCCGTTGCTGATCAGCTTGATGGTCTCGAAGTCCCCCTCGCAGGGCTTCCTCCGTGGCACGGGGATCGAAGGCTGGCTCTGAGGAGCACACAGGTCTTTAATGGAGGAGGAATTCACCCAGTACCATCATGTACCACCTCCAAAAGCTTCTTTCTGCCAGTCACAAACCCCAACCCAAAAGCCTGAGATGCTCTGCAGATCAAGAGCCCACTCTGAGCTCTGTCCACTCAAGAAGCCAAATGAGGGACTGTGAGATCTTCCCCTTGAGTACATCAATCACCGCTGGGGACAATCCAAAATGAACAGCTCCCAGCCTAGGACAGCTGCCAGGAGCTCTGGTGAGGGGTGAGGTGGGAGGCAGCAGGTGGGACAGGCAGGTGGGACCACGCTCACCTCACAGGTGTCATCGTTCTCCGGTGTGATGGTGTTCCCGCTGTCGAAGTGATCCAGCTGCCCCATTTCTGCAGACCACAGGGATGGTTTTCACTTTCCTCATGCTCAACACCCATCAAAATCACCCCCTGCCCAACCACTCTCCCCCAAACCCAGAGACCCCATGCGGATTTGGGCACATGCTTTGCTCGAGCTATCCTATGGAGAAATTCAGGTCATGACGTTAAGAGGTTCAACACGAGGTTAAACATTTATATAATTCTTTTTTTTTTTTTGATAGTCATTCCTGCGTTCCCCAGGGATTATGATTCCCCCCCAGGGCCATGGATTAAGTGTTTTTGAGCTTAATCTGCTTTGCTGAACGTGTTGGAAGCAATAATAATGGACGTGGGGCTGGCCAGAAGGACTTGGCCATCGTCCTGGTCCTGCCGTGACCTCCCTGCCACGACACCAGCTCAGCCCTACAGGGCTCCCTGACACCTCCCAGTGCTCAGTTGTGATCACCAGTGGCCAAACTGGGAGTCCACATCCTGCTGCAGACCTCAGAGTGCTTCCCTACCCTCCAGTGGGTCCTTGACGAGCCCCAGTTGGCTGATGATGTATCGGGGAATATCAGTCTTTATTCCCTGTCCAACTTTGGCGTGTCCTTCTGCAGCTTCCAGGAGATGGTAAAACTCCTCTGGGTCGAACTCCTGGATGGGGAAAACCAAACACAGTTGAGGAGAGAGATTTTGCAAAGTTAAACTTTTCCTCTAAGCCTTGCAGGTGACACCTGTGAGTGGGGACAGGCCATGGATGCATCGTTCCCTCATCATTCCCCAGGTCAAGGGTGATGGAAAAAAAAAAAAAGCAGCTCTGTAGTGAGTTGGCCTTGGAAGGAAAACTCAAGGAGATGAAAATTTCATCAGGAACCACAGCACAAGGTCACTGCTTTAGAAATTCAGCAAATCAACAAAAAAAAAAAAAAAAAAAAAAACAAACCAAAAAAAACCCACAGAGTCACAGAATGGTTTGGGCTGGAAGGGAACTTAAAGATCAGAGACACCTTCCACCATCCCAGGTTGCTCCAAGCCCCATCCAAGCTGGCCCTGGACACTTCCAGAGATCCAGAGGCATCCTGGAGGCTTTGCCTCCTCCCTGGGCTGGCACGGACCATGAAAGACAAGACAGGAGCCTCCATGTCTTACCAGGCACTCCAGAAGTCGGGCAGGCCGCGAGATGATGATCAGCAGCTTCCTCACCAGCTGATCAATGAACTTCACCTCCTCGCTCTCAGAACGCTCCTGAGCCTGGTGGGAATGGAGACAGAAGCCAGGTGTCTCTTGGTGGCCTCACGAGGCGGCACCAGGCAGGGAACTGCCCCGCACTCACGTCTCGGAGCATCTTCTCCAGCTTCTCCTGCAGCTCCATGAAGTAGCGGGAGGTGATGAGAGCTCCCTGGGACTTGGCCAGGCAGTCTCGGGCCAGCTCGATGATCTGGTGGTGGATGAAGCCCAGCACCCCATCAGCCAGGGGCAGGGTGCTGCTCGGGGAGAAGTTTGTGATGGTGTCCTGCAGGCGCTCCTCCATCTGGGCTGTGGCCTGCAAGGCGGAGTGGATGGTGACGGCCAGGAACACACGGCCCCATGCCATGGGTTTGGCCAGCCAGGATCTCAACCCACCACCTCCTGCACTGGGTTTTATCAGTCAGGATCTCACCCTACCCTCCTCCATTTGATTTGACCAGCCAGGATCTCATCCTACCTCCTGGACTCTGTTTGGCCATCCAGGATCTCATCCTACCTCCTGGACTATGTTTGGCCAGCCAGAATCTCAACCCACCACCTCCTGCACTGGGTTTTATCAGTCAGGATCTCATCCTACCACCTCCTCCATTTGATTTGACCCTCCAGGATCTCATCCTACCTCCTGGACTATGTTTGGCCAGCCAGGATCTCAACCCACCACCTCCTGCACTGGTTTTTATCAGTCAGAATCCCATCCTGCATTTGATTTGACCAGCCAGGATCTCATCCTACCTCCTGGACTCTGTTTGACCAGCCAGGATCTCACCCTACCACCTTCTGCACTGGGTTTTATCAGTCAGGATCTCATCCTACCACCTCCTCCATTTGATTTGGCCATCCAGAATCTCACCCCACCACCTCCTGCAGCTCAAATATCCACATGCACACCAAGGCCCCACCTGGAAACCATCTTCCAACAGACTGCAAAAGCTCCACCAAAGTCTCCAGAGCCCCCTGCCTGCTTGTGTGGATAACAAACCCCAGGTTTGTTGTGTCTCCAGTGTCCCCAACACCCTCCATGATCTACCCATGCATTCCACGCTCCCACAGGGAGGAGAAGGTGCTGCCAGGATGCCATGGAGGCACCAACACGCTCATCCCCCGGGTCCTGGCTGTTACCTTGGGGAACCTCTCCTTGTAGACATGGTTCATCATCACCACCTCATTGTCAAACGTTCCGCTCGTCCGTCCGGGGCTGCAGGAGGAGGAGAAGGGCGGCGTTACGAGGGTCAGGTCATTCACATCTGTGCAAATGATCACTGCCCCTGGAGAGCAATTCGGTCCCTGCTCCTCATTCCTGGTTCCAAGGGGTGAAAACTCATCCAAGTGGAGCCACCAGCCTTGGGCCAGCACTGCCATATCCCATACACTGAATGTCCTTGGGATATGGTCTAGGGAGGCTTAACCAGGTCCCTAAACACAAGTCACTTGGAAATCCAGAACTGAGAGGCTCTGGATGTTCCATCATCCCCTCAGCTTTGAAGAGCTCGTCCGTCCGGGGCTGCAGGGGGAGGAGAAGGGCGGCGTTACGAGGGTCAGGTCATTCACATCTGTGACAATGGTCACTGCCCCTGGACAGCAATTCGGTCCCTGCTCCTCATTCCTGGTTCCAAGGGGTGAAAATCCATCCAAGTGGAGCCACCAGCCTTGGGCCAGCGCTTCCAGCAGCATCCCAGACACTGGAGGTCACTGGGATGTGGTCTAGGGAAGCTTAACCCAGGTCCTCAAACACAATTCACTTGAACTGAACTCTCGCAGACCTGAGAGGTTCTGGATGTTCCATCATCCCCTCAGCTTTGAAGAATGAGCTCATCTGTCCCTTCCTCTGGATCCCACAATTTCTTGCCATCGCTGCCATTTTTGCAGCTCACCAGCAAACAAAAAGCCCAACTAAACCTCGTGGTGGACACAGCGACCTTCATTAAACATGGTTTTCCTCCTTCCCTCACCCAGCACTGCCCCTCCCAGGGCTCTGCCTGGTGATCCCGTTATGCAAAGCGAGTCACAGGGGCAGCCAGCAACTCATTAACCACTGTAAAATAATAAATGTTGTGATTAAAACCAGCCCCAGCCCTGCCCCAGCCTGCGCTGTGCCCACTGCAGAACTGGCATCTCCTTGGTGAAAATCTCACCACCTACAAACCCCTGTCAGATAATTAATCTGATTTTAATGAAATTTCAGCCGGCAACATGCAGGGCTGTGCTCTGCCTCTGGTAGAAAAGAGGTTCAGGAGATTTTTCAGAGGGAAAAGAGGATTTAACCAAATTTAACCAAAAAAATCAATTTAACAAAAAAAAAAAATTCAAAATACAAAATTCTGAGGGACAGGGTTTACATTTTCCGTTTCAGGGGAGGCTCCTGCCTTCCTTAACAGACACCTGTGTTTCAAACCAGGGCAGCCTTGCCCTGGGAGCTGTGTCCCACCTGAGGCTGCGGGACCATGGGCGCAGATAATTCAGATATCTGATATGATAATTCAGATATTCAGATATGATAACTCAGAGGGACAGGGCTTTCATTTTCCATTTCAGGGGAGGCTCCTGCCTTCCTTAACAGACACCTGTGTAGCAGACTCCGTAGAGCTCGGGAAAGCTTCATGGAGGATTGAGACTTAACAGTAGGAACTGCTGAGTGGTGATGAGACAGCAAAATGAGCTCCTGCCCCTGACCCCCCGCCCCTTAGCCTTATCTTTGTAACCTTACAGGTCATCCTCCCTAACCCTTACTATTGGACAAGTTTGGATCCCCCTATACCCTATAAAAAGGGGCTGTTTTAGCCCATTCGACAGAAGAACTGTCTCTGGAACCCTTCACAATAAACCAATAAACCATCACTGTGGAACACCAGGACTTCTCCTTCTCCTCTCTGCTGCAGCCTCAGCCAAGGGCACCCTAGGAGCAAGCAAAAAGCTGAGATGCCAAGAGAGCTGAAAATCACCCATCTTGCTAAAGGGTAGCCTGTGGCGATGGCCACGAGCTGGCTGAGCTCTCAGGCACTCTGTCTCCCGGAGGGACTGGGCTCCCGGACCATCCTTGCACTGCTTGATAATAAGGCCAAGATCGAGGTTTTATTACACCTGTGTTTCAAAGCAAGCCAGCCTTGCCCTGGGAGCCGTGTCCCACCTGAGGCTGCGGGACCGTGGGTGCAGATAATTCAGATATCTGGTACGATAATTCAGATATTCAGATATGATAACTCAGAGGGACGGGGTTGTGGGAATTCAGCACATCCCTCTGGGATGTTCAGAGTTACTGAGAACCCTGGGGGGGGCTCGGAGGTCCTGGAGTGTTGGCAAAAGCACCTGGTGGCTTGACTTTGACCCTTTTAGGGATCTGCCACCTGTTTGTGGGGACATGGGAATCACTTGGGTTTGAATGGTTTGTTCACAGGGTGAAAAATGTAGATTTTGGGATTTTGGTACAGGGGGGTTTGGGAGACAAGATGGAGGATTCAGGCCCCGACCTCGTGGTCTTTCTCCTTCTTCTTGTCATCCATTTTCTGTGTGATGTTGGCACTTGGGGATTGGTTTAGAGTAGAAGATCACTGTCTAACATGGGTGATGGGCATTGGAAGGTGATTGTAAATATGTTATACGTAGTTTGTAGTATAAAAGACACGGGTCAGAATGCCTCAGACGATCCTGCTAAGCTGACCTCGTCAGGGCAGGAGAAAGAATTTTGTAGATAAGAAATAATAAACGACCTTGAGACGGCGAAATGAAGAGCTCAGACTCCTTCTTTAAGCACCGGGCTGAGAACAGAGACTTTCCAACCATTCTCGGGGTCACTCAGACAAACTAACGATCCCACACGGGGTTTGCATTTTCCATTTCAGGGGAGGCTCCTGCCTTCCTCAACAGACACTTGTGTTTCAAAGCAAGCCAGCCTTGCCCTGGGAGCCGTGTCCCACCTGAGGCTGCAGGATCGTGGGTGCAGATAATTCAGATATCTGGTACGATAATTCAGATATTCAGATATGATAACTCAGAGGGACGGGGTTTGCATTTTCCATTTCAGGGGAGGCTCCTGCCTTCCTCAACAGACACCTGTGTTTGAAAGCGAGCCAGCCTTGCCCTGGGAGCCGTGTCCCACCTGAGGCTGCGGGATCGTGGGCGCAGGCAGGGCGAGTGCCTGCCCTCCTCGTCCGTGACGCTCTCCGTACTGCGGAAATGCTTAGAAAGGAAATGCAGCTCGTCGGGGGTGGGCTGGTACGGCAGCTGGTGCAGGCGCTCCTGGGAGGATGAAGATGACTGGGGACAGAGAGAGACAGGGAGGAAGGAGATCAGCGATGGGGCTGCGCTCCCCAGAGAGAGAGCCCGTGAGGGAAATATCCTCCTTGGAGGCTGGGAATACTGACAGGCAGCGCAGCGTGGGTTTGGGGGTGTGGAATGTGGACAGGAGCAGGCTGGGGAGGTCTGCACCGCTCAGTGCCAGCCCAAAATCCCCCATTCTCCCACTCAAAGCTCCACTGAGCCCCAATCCTTGTAACTCCAGCATCCCAGGCAGCTCAGTCCTATCACACCCAGGGATGCTGTCACACCCAGGGATGCTCTAATGCCCAGGGATGCTGTAACTCCCACGGATGCTGTAACTCCCAGGGATGCTGTAACTCCCAGGATTGCTCTGATATCCTGGGATGCTGTAACCCCAGGAACACTCTAACACTAGGATGCTGTAACTCCCAGGGATGCTGTAACCCCAGGGATGCTCCAATGCCCAGGGATGCTGTAACCCCAGGAACACTGTAACCCTAGGACACAGTAACTCCCAGAAATGCTGTAGCCCCAGGAACACTCTAACACTAGAATGCTGTAACTCCCAGGGATGCTGTAACCCCAAGGATGCTCTGACGTCCAGGGATGCTTTGATGCCCAGGGATGTTGTAACCCCAGGGATGCTCCAATGCCCAGGGATGCTGTAACCCCAGGAACACTGTAACCCTAGGACACAGTAACTCCCAGGGATGCTGTAACACCAGGAATGCTGTAACTCCCAGGAATGCTGTAACTCCCAAGGATGCTCTGATATTCTGGGATGCTGTAACCCCAGGGATGCTGTAATGCCCGGAGATGCTGTAACCCCAGGAACACTGTAACCCTAGGACACAGTAACTCCCAGGGATGCTGTAACCCCAGGAACACTGTAACACTAGGATGCTGTAACTCCCAGGGATGCTGTAACTCCGAGGGATGCTCTGATGCCCAGGGATGCTGTAACCCTAGGACACAGTAACTCCCAGAAATGCTGTAACCCCAGGAACACTGTAACACTAGGATGCTGTAACTCCCAGGGATGCTGTAACTCCCAGGGATGCTCTGATGCCCAGGGATGCTGTAACCCTAGGACACAATAACTCCCAGAAACGCTGAAACCCCAGGGATGAAGTTAACCCAGAGATGCTCTAATGGGACACCATAACCCCCAGGGGTGCTGCAAGCCCACAGCCAAGCTTTATGACTTTTTTAAAAGCTCATTTAGGAAGCAGGATGCAGCTAAAGCACACGGTCCTTTAGAACCCAGCACCATGGAGCTTTGGAGGCATTTCACCAAAAATGTGGAGTTTTAGGATCTTATCATCTGCTAGCATGAGAAAGCAAATGTTACCGAGACCGTGGAGCTGGGGGTGTTGGTCCCATAGCCAGAGGAGGGTAACGAAGCCAGTGACCACCTTCTGCCATCAGCCCTGCCAGAGCAAACACAGCAATCACACACAGGGCAAAAAACCCAACGTCGAAATGCAAATCAACACCAGCAGAGCCAGAAGCTGGGGAGCAGGACACAGGCATGGCTTGAGGAACAAAGCCCTGAAATCTCTTTTCAGAATGGACTGAAATGGGGTGAAATAAGGGGTTTTCAGGTGAGGGGGGCTGAATGGACTGAAATGGGGTGAAATAAGGGGTTTGCAGGTGACGGGGGCTGAATGGACTGAAATGGGGTGAAATAAGGGGTTTGCAGGTGAGGGGGCTGTTGCAGGGACAGTGGCAGGCAGCAGGGTCAGAGCTGGGGCTCCATTGAATCCATTTCACACAGGGCAAAAAAAAAAAGCCTGCAAGAGTCTGATTTTTAATTAGAGCAAAATTCAGCCTGCTGGGAGTTTTCTTGGTGAGAAACTGGGATTCCCAAAGACTCATCCTGAGACAGCAGGCGCCGGGGAGCAGAGCCTGGCCATAAACAGGAAGGGAACTGCTCATACGCAGGCGAATGCTTCCTCTTGGAGATGTTTCCAAGGGATGGGGACACATCCAGGTCAGGACAAGGCCCTTCACCTCCCACTGCCATTTCCCCTGTGGCGTCAAGGACAGCAGGAGCTGGCAGGGAGCCACGTGCAGCTCCAGCAAACTCCTGACCCCACAGCCTGGCTGCTCCCTCCGGTACAAGTGTGCAAACCAGCAGAGCCTCGGGCTTGTTTCCAGTGACAATCGATGGGTTAAAATCAGCCACCCGCCCTCCATGTGCAATTAATTCATTAGTTAAACAGGGGAGGGCACGCAGCAGGGTCTGCCTCTGTGGGGATCTGGATGAGAGATCCCTGGACACCTTAAAATCCTGCAGGAGTCTGAGATGGGGCTGAACACCCAGCCATGGGAACAGAGATATTTCTGCTCCCAGAGCTGCAGGGAGCCCAGTCCTGGTGCAAAATTCCCCACAGAGGGATGCAAACAGAGAATCACAAAGCCCCAGATGGGCGTGCATTGGAAAGGACCTCAACAACCCAGTCCCACTCCCTGCCATGTGCAGAGACACCTTCCACTTGACCAGATTGCTCCAAGCCCTGCCCAGCTTGGCCCTGAACACTTAGAAAAGAAGGTCCCTGATGATGTGGAGCAGACACCCCCCCAAAATGCAGCCCATGCCCATCCCTGGTACTTGCCTGTCAGTCCGAGGAGCATGGCTGGGGTGGTGAGAGGAACATGGCAGAGGAAACACCAGCCGGCCAGAAAGCAGGCAGAAGAAAAGCAAAAATAAAAGCAAAACAAGTCACGTGAGACCAACAGAACGGTTCCCTGGAGGGGGAATGAACTTTTCAGTGAATATTCACTGCCCTGGGGCTGGGAGCTCACCTGCGAGCGAAGGGGAAGTTGATGGAGGTGCTGGCAGAGAAGTTCCGTGGGCTGTCCAAGGGGCTGCTCCCAGCTGCAGGGAGAAAGGGGGAAAATTCATCCCAAAACCCACCCCAGCACAATGTCCAGAGTGCTCTAGGCTGCTCCTTCAGGGAAAAGTGTTTAAGGCACTTCCCAGCCCTGGAGAAGGCACCTGGAGCCAGCCCACTGCTGCTAACAAGGTGCTGAAGCCCTGCATCCTGTTAGTTTTGGGATATTTGGGTGATTTTGGGAGATGCTGAAGCATCCACTGGGATGATCCCTTACCTGTTGGCACGGAGAGAGGGGAGAGAGGCCGTGAGAGGGTCGGAGAGGGGGTGCCCACCACTAAACTCTTCCTGTTGCTGCTTCGGCAACTGGGGAAGAAAGAGAGGGAATTAATTTAGGAAATCCAAGGCAGCCAGAGCTGGATGGGCTCAGGCACATAAATAAATATCTGCTTGCACATGAATTCCTGTGCCAGGGAACAGTGCTGCTGTCACCCCACTGATTACAGATCTCCTGCCACAGGGAAGATCCAAGCCCGGGCCCAGTGCTGCTGGAGATGGGCAGACAGGGCTATTTTTAACAAAGAGCTGCCCCAACAAGGTCCCACTTCTGGTTTCGGCTCACTGGGGAGGGCAGAGGCAGGAGGCCCCTTGGGCAAGAGCCCCAGGCAGGGATAGAAAAAGGGATGTAAAAGGAGGAAGCAGTGGAAATGCCAGGCAGCCGCAGCCTGACCTGCTCCAGTGCACGGACAATGCCCCCAGCTGCCATAAACCCCCCTGGCCTTGGTGGTCCCCATGTCACAGCAGAGAGGACAGTCCCAGGAATTTGTGGGAATTTTGCCCCTGTCTGGCAGCAGGAGGGAGCCACGTGCACCAGCACCGGGTGGAAAGCAGCCCCAGCACCTGACACCCCAGAGCTCCCCAAAAATCCCATCCTGGCACCACAGCCCAGCATCTCTGCATGGCCACATCCACAAGCGCTGGATCTTCACATCCCCATCCCCACTCCCGCCCTCCCAGCTCACAAGGTTTCCATCCTCACAGGAATTTTGGTTTTCCTTTCCTTTCAGCCCTGAGCCTTGCCTTGCAAGAGCCTCAAAAATCCCCACTGCTGCTCCCCACTCTTGTTGCACCCCACTCCCACATTTAAAGCACTATGGGCTCATTTATGTTCTCCTCCACTCTGCCAAGAGGAAACTGCAAGTATCCACGGCCCAGAGCAGAGGCTCCCCGAGGAGGAGCCTCCCCTTCCCCTCCTTCCGCTTCCTCAGGCTGCAGACTCCTCAAAGACACCGAGTTTCCTCACCGAGCTGGGAACAGGAACCCACAGAGATGCTGCTGATGAAAGGGCAGCTTTTAACATCACCCCAGGGCCACAAACACCCACAGCAGCCGGGGGTGAGCTGGAAGGGAAGGGATTCTCCACGGAGCCCAAAAACAAAGGGAGTGGCAGATGGGGCAGCCAGGGTGTAAAGGACAGTGACAACAACAGGTGCCTCCAGGTGGGTGTGCAAGACACTGATGGACAGCCAAGGTGTGGTCAGAGCTGCACACACATGGACAGAGCTCCAGACACATGGACACAGCTCCAGATACATGGACAGAGCTCCAGACGCATGGACACAGCTCCAGATACATGGACACAGCTCCAAATGCATGGACAGAGCTCTAAATGCATGGACAGATCTCTAAATGCATGGACAGAGCTCCACACAGATGGACAGAGCTCCAGACACATGGACAGAGCTGCACATGCATGGACAGAGCTCCAGATGCATGGACAGAGCTCTGCACAGACGGACAGAGCTCCACACAGATGGTCAGAGCTCCAGACACATGGACAGAGCTCCACACAGATGGTCAGAGCTCCACACACATGGTCAGAGCTCCACACACATGGACAGAGCTCCACACAGATGGTCAGAGCTCCACACCTGACATCCAGCACCCCTGACCTCCCTCTGGCATCCTTCCCCTGCAGGGCTCCTCCTGCTCTGGTTTAGTGGAGCTAAAACCAGGAGCCCCAACTCTTTTGAAGGTCCTGGCCACCAGGGAAGGTCCTTGGGGCTCCCGAAACCCCTCCTCTGCCCCCAGGATGAGGGGTCTCTGGGTGTCCCCCAGGACACACATCCTGTGACTGCTCTGAGCCTGCCTGGAGCTGCAGTGACCATGGAGGGCTCAGAGGCTCCCTCTCAGCGCCTGGGCTGAGCTGAGAGGATGGGGGAGACAGAACCTTCCCCTCCTGATTTTCCCCTTCCAGGAATCACAGAATCCCAGAATGGTTGGGGTTGGGAGGGAACTTAAAGCCCATCCCATCCCACCCCCTGCCATGGCAGGGACACCTTCCACTGTCCCAGGCTGCTCCCAGCCCTGCCCAGCCTGGCCTTGGGCACTGCCAGGGATCCAGGGGCAGCCCCAGCTGCTCTGGGCACCTGTGCCAGGGCCTGCCCACCCTGCCAGGGAGCAATTCCTGCCCAACACCCCATCGAACCCTACTCTCTTTTCTGTCTCCACTGTTTCATTTTCTCACATAAACACAGGCCTGAACCCCAAGCAGAGCTGCAAACTCTCAGCCAGAACCCACAGCCTCAGCCCCACGTGCTGGATGGGAAACTGAGGCAGGGTGAGCAGCCCTGCCCCAGCACCGCAGGGGCACAGGAAGAGGTTTAGGAGCCAGCAAAGAGCTCTGACACTGCTCCCCTGCCAGCCCTGCCACGGGGATGGCCTCTGTGAGCTCAGAGCGGGTGAGGGGCTCACCTCTCCTGCCTGGCCTTCATTTTGGAAGTGAAAACAAACCTTTAGTGGAGGCAGTTCCCGTTAGGGTGACACAGAGCGCGGCCGGCGTTTCCTGTTTCCGCGCGCTCCACCCTCGCTCCCACAACCGTCTTGCGCCACTGTCACCCCCCCTGCGCCTGACACATCATCTCCAGCTGCTTCCCATCCTTCCAGCACGGGGCTAGAAACCAGCCCCAGGGCACAGACAACTGCTGGGGCTGCTGCCCGCTCTGCCTCCATCACCTCACTGCACATTTGGTACCAAAAATGGAGTGGAAAATCGCTGTCAGCATCGCTCAGGCTGAGGCTGCCTTGGCCGTGGCGCTGCTGCTGCCATCCAGAAGTTGTTTCAAGGGGTATGGAAAGTGTGTGACAGCCTGTGTGACCCCAAAGCCTGGGGTAAAACCGTGTGTCAGCTGTCTGGAGGAGGAACCAGCCCCGCAGCAGCGCCATGGGATGTCCAGGGGCAGGAGATGGAGCAGAACCTGGCAGCTCCACTGGATCCCAGAATACCCTGAAGTGGGAAGGGATCCACAAGGATCATCCAGCCCAGCTCCTGGCCCTGCCCAGACACCAGGCTGGGCCTGAGGGTGCTGTCCAGGATCCACAAGGATCATCCAGCCCAGCTCCTGGCCCTGCCCAGACACCAGGCTGGGCCTGAGGATGCTGTCCAGGATCCACAAGGATCATCCAGCCCAGCTCCTGGCCCTGCCCAGACACCAGGCTGGGCCTGAGGGCACTGTCCAAGCACTCCCTGGGCTGGGGCTGGTACCCTGAGCAGCTCCTGGGATGCTCTGCACACACAACGCTCAGCTGGCACACACAGGCTCTGCCAGGAGATGGGTGAGCAGGGATGGGTGGCTGTGGAACACCGAGGGCCAGGCAGGGAAAAGCACAAAGGGGCTGCAGTTCCCGCTGATTTCCCGAGGGATCTGTTCCTAAAACTTGCCAGGACACCTGAGAGCTGTGGGGCAGATGTGCCGGGCACTGCGGGCAGGGGAATCAGAGGCAGAAAAGAGACGGTTTGGGACAAAGTGGGCACGGGTGGAGGGAGAAGGGCGGGGTCTGACGGTGATGAGCAGCGCTGTCCAAGCACTCCCTGGGCTGGGGCTGGTACCCTGAGCAGCTCCGGGGATGCTCTGCACACACAACGCTCAGCTGGCACAGGAGCTGGGCGAGCAGGGATGGGCGGCTCGGGGCCAGGGCTGTGGAACACCGAGGGCCAGGCACAAAAAGGGCTGCAGCTCCCGCTGTTCCCCCATGGGATCTGCCCCTACAACTTGCCGGGACACCTGAGTGCCGTGGGGGCACTGCGGGCAGGGGAATCCGAGGTGGAAAAGAGCCGGTTTGGGACCAAGTGGGTGCGGGGTGGAGCGAGCAGGGCGGGTCTGACGGTGATAAGGGAGCAGGCACAATCTCAAAGGGCAGAGCAGGCGGCTCCGCTCCTGCTGCGTGACTGAGAGCACGTGTCTGTGCTCCCAGCTCCCTTCCCTGCTGGCTCCATACCCCCCAACAGCTCCAGTGTGGAGCTGGAGATTTGGGGAAGTGCCATGGATCACCACGTCCTGGGGAAAAAAATTGCTTTCCAGTGGGATAAATTCATGTTTAATTTTGAAACCCGCTGAACCAAGCAGCTGCATCCCAAGTTTCCTCATGACATTTGTCCTCCATGAGTTGTGACAGCTCTGAACTCTGCTGCCTCCAGGGATGGGGCTGGGACAGGGCTGGAATGGGGCTGGGATGAGAACCAGGGGCTGGACAGTGAAATGCAACACGCTGGCTGGCACAGACCCCACCACAAATCATCCACCCCAGCCTAAACCACTGTGGCTGCTCCTATGAACCCACCCTGCAGCACCAAGCAACACCCAAGAGCAAAATCCTAAATCCTCAAAGGAAATCACAGGGTAACAAGTTGGGTGTATGTTGGGGAGGATGAAACAGGAAAGCCTTATCAATATGATTGCCTGGCAAAAGATTTTGAGAATATAGAAACTATAAGTGAGATTGAAATGAAAGAAAGCTCTGAGATCCCTCATTTACTGAAGAATAGGAAAACAATGGTGTGGCTGGCTGAAGGTAATCCCCTTTTGATGGAACAACACCCTCTGCTTGCAGACAGCTCCAAGGGTCAGAGCAGACCCTACAGCTTGGCAGAAGGGGCCCAAAGAGGAGTTTTTAGGGTTTAAAATGGAACACAGGATGCTAATGTAGTGATTCTTATAGGCTGTATGGAAATGCTATAGGATTTGTATGTTGTACTAGATTGGTTAGTGAGAATCAGAACATTCAACACAGAAGAAAATTTATTGTATTGTAACGGGAACTTTGCTCTCTTACTTTTCTATGCTCTTACCCCTTTTACTCTCTTATGCTTTTGCTCTCTTACCCTCTCTCCTCTCAGGCCTGCTCTGAGCTGTGGCTGGCAGCTCCCAGCAGGGCCCTGCACCCAGGCCCTTTGCAATAAACCCCAGGTTCCAGCCCTGGCTGCAGAGATCTCTCATCTCTGTCCGTCCCCACCATCCTACCCCGCGAGGCTCCTACAGGTACAGAATCATTCATTTCTTTGCACTGCAAAAAAAGCCCCAAGAGCCTGCCCAGCACCCTGGGGTGCGTCCCTGCCCGTCCCTGCTCCGCGGGTTCCCGGTGCTGGGAGGGAATTGTACCTGTCAGGATCGCTGGGCTGTGCTCCCTTGCTCATTGAGGTGAGAACAGCCATCCACGGAGAAGGAGAACCCTGCCAGCATCGAGCCACCGCCTCCTCTGCCCTGCACCGGCCATCTCCACATCCCCCACGGGAAATTAGGATCCCTCAAACCTCTTAATCCCACTAAACAACATCATATGCTTTCTGTTAAATAGGCCAGAGCGGTCCTCACCGTGGATTCTAGGAATGCCAACGAAAGAAGAGCAAATCCTCTGCCCTTCATGAGAATTACAGCCTCATCATGCTCAGCTGGAGACAGATGACTGCCTAGATCATCTTTCCAATTACACATCTCCCCCAGAGCCCCCCCAGATTGGAAAACGCCATCCAACATCTTTTCTTCACTATTAAAGGCCTTTTTTGCCCGTCTTCATGCACTGGGAGCAGGAATTCCCACAGCCCAGGTGAGCCTGGGATGGGATGGATACCTTTGCTAAGCAACCGCGCTGCTTTGTGCCAGCTCACAGTGACACTGAGAGACAGCAACAATGGGAACCTCTCTGCTCTGCCTCCGCACCCATCAACCACCTCAGGCACACAAAGCCTTGCCAGGGTTTGATGCTGGGCCAGCTGCAGCACCCCAAACCTGCTGGGGGGAGCTGCCAGCCTCCACCACCCACACCTGGGGGGCTCCGAGGGTGCTCGGCACCTCCTGTCCCCCTCCTTGGGGACCTGTCCCACCAGCCTGCCTGGGTCAGGCCTGGCCTTGCAGCTGGGGAGATGGGGCAGCCCCACTGCACCCCATTTGTGCACCCCCGAGCCCCACTGCACCCCATTGGTGCAGCCCCCCAGCCCCACTGCACCCCATTTGTGCACCCCCCCAGCCCCACTCCACCCCATTTGCACATCCCCAGCCCCACTGCACCCCATTTGCACATCCCCAGCCCCACTGCACCCCATTTGTGCATCCCCAGCCCCACTGCACCCCATTTGCGCATCCCCAGCCCCACTGCACCCCATTTTTGCACCCCCCAGCCCCACTGCACCCCATTTGCGCATCCCCAGCCCTGCTAACAAAGGGGGTGGGGGTTCTGGCCCCTTCCCAGTCTTCCAGACCCCTCACCCTGGTTCAGGCCATGTGCCACACGGGATCCATCCCATCAGCTCTGTCCACCTCGGCACAGGGGGTCACAAGGGTATGTCCCCCCTCAAACACGTAAAACAACCCTGCCAAACCCACACATGCCAAGGATGGGCACAGAGCACCCCAAAACATCCCCATATGCCCTGGAACCCTAAACCCCACACCCCCTGTGGCACTGGGGTCCCAACCAACCCACCCACCCACCCAATGCTGCACAGCCCACCCCACCCTGACACACTGGGGTGTTTCTCACATTTCCTCACTGCTCATCACCCCCCAAAAAGATGCAGCTGTGGGGCACAGCCCCTCCAAACCCCCCCCAGTGCTGAGACCCCCCCAAAACCACACACCCTGGTGCACAACCTGGTGCCCACCTCCCCCTGCGTTGCTGCCCTTCCCAAACCAAGCATCCCACCATGCACACAGACCCCCTAAGCCACACACCCCATTGTGCCTGCCCGGTGCTAAAGCACCACCCAAACCCCCTCCACACCATCCACTCCACTCCATCCCCCAAAAACACACACCCCCCGTGTGGGGACCCCCAAACCCACACACCACGTGGGCAAAGACGCATCCCCACATCCCCACATCCCCCACGCCAGTCACGCACACCCGTGCCCACCCCCCATGCACGGTGCCGTGTCCCGTGCCCCCCAAACCGTGCACCCCGATCCCCCCCTCTGAACCCCCCAAAACCCTGGATCCTGGTGCATTCCCCAGTGAGGCCCCCCCAACCCACAGACCTCGATCAGCCCCGGTGAACCCCCCCAAACCCCAGACCCCGGTGCATCCCCACCCCAAACCAGGGACCCAAATCACCCTCGGTGAGACCCCCCAAACCACAGACCCCGGTGCATCCCCGTGAACACCCCAAAACCACGGACCCCAAACCCCCCAAACCACGGACCCCAGTGCATCCCCCCCAAACCACGGACCCCGATGCATCCCCTCCCAAACCACGAACCCCGAACCCCCCTCTGAACCCCCAAACCCTGGATCCTGGTGCATCCCCCAGTGAGGCCCCCATTGAACCCCCAAACCCCCCTAAACCCCAGACCCCGATGCATCCCCCACCCAAACCAGGGACCCCAAATCCCCTCTGAGACCCCCCCCAAACCCTGGATCCCCCGTGAACACCCCCAAAACCACGGACCCCAGTGCATCCCCCCCAAACCACGGACCCCGATGCATCCCGCATTGAACCCCCAAAACCACGGACCCCGATGCATCCCCCTCCCAAACCACGAACCCCGATCCCCCCCTCTGAACCCCCCCAAACCCTGGATCCTGGTGCATTCCCCAGTGAGCCCCCCAAACCACGGACCCCAATCCCCCTCGCTGAAACCCCCCAAACCACGAACCCCAATCACCCCCTAAATCACGAATCTCCGGTATCCCCCCCAAAACGGACCCCCGATCATCCCCTCTGAACCCCCAAACCACGGACCCCAACCCCTCGCGGTGAACCCCCAAAACCACGCGTGCCGATCATCCTCGGTGAACCCCCCCCCGAACCACGGACCCCTATCCCCGCCCCCCCAAACCACGCACCCCGGCTCCGCTCCCGCCCCGATCCCCTCTCCCCGGTGCCGGTTGTGCCGCCGGTACCTCTTGGAGCGCTGCAGGAGGGCTCCGGCCGCCCGCTGGCCCCGGTAACCGGGCGGGGCGGCTCCCCAGCAGCTCGGGTCCGACATCGCCGCCCCTCCCGGCCGCGCTGTCCCGGTACCGAGCGGCTCCCCGGGACCGAACGGCTCCCCGGGACCGAGCGGCGCCCCCGGGACCGAGCGGCGCCCCCGGCACCGAGCGGCGCCCCCGGCACCGAGCGGGGCCCCCGGCACCGAGCGGGGCCGGGGACCGGGCCCCCCTAACTTATGCAGGGGCCCCCTGGACCGGGCCGGGAGCGGGGCCGGGCTCCCGCCGCCTCCCGCCGCCGCCGCCGCCGCCTCTCGCCGCCGCCTCCCGCCCCTTCCCGCCCGGCGGCGACGGGGTTACCATGGAAACGGGCAGCGCCCCGAAACGGGGTCGGGGTTGCCATGGAGATGGGGGGGATCACCCCCCAAAAAGGACAGGAAGTGGGGGGGGGGGGTTACCACGGGAAGGAGGCAGCGGAACAAAAACGCGGTCGGGGTTACGGGAGGGATGGGGCAGCGCCCCAAAATAAGGGCAGGGATGGGCTGGAGGTGGGGCAGCACCCCAAAATGGGGTCAGGGTTAGCCCAGAGATGGGGCAGCACCCCAAAATGGGCTTCAGGGTTAGCCCAGAGATGGGGCAGCACCCCAAAATGGGCTTCAGGGTTAGCCCAGAGATGGGGCAGCACCCCAAAATGGGCTTCAGGTTACCATACAGGCAAGGCAGTACCCCAAAATGGGGTCAGGGTTAGCCCAAAGATGGGGCAGCACCCCAAAATGGGCTTCAGGGTTAGCCCAGAGATGGGGCAGGACCCCAAAATGGGCTTCAGGTTACCATAGAGGCAGGGCAGCACCCCAAAATGGGCTTCAGGTTACCATAGAGGCAGGGCAGCGCCCCAAAATGGGGTCAGCATTCCCATGGAGATTCAAGAACTGCTCCTGATGCCTTCCAGGGGCACAAACATCAGCCACTAAGCCAGCGGGGGCAGCCCCAAAGCCTGGGCATTCCTGGGAGCCCCTGAGGGCACCCACAGGGTCCTGGCAGTGCCCTGCAACCTCCCACCCAGCTCAGGGCCAGTGGCACCCACCCTGCTGCGTGGTGGCACACCAGGGCCACCAGAAGCCCCCGAGCTCTGTGGGGTGGCACTGCCACACTCAGAGGGCAGTGCCACAGCCTGAAATCCTGGCGCTGCTGGGGTGGGCAGGGGGCAGCACATTTCCCCTTAGCTCCTGCCCAGCAGCCATGAGTCACCAGCACAGAGCGGTGCCCGTCCTCGTCCCCATCCTCATCCCCTCTCCTTGTCACCATCAGCGCCCCAAAAACTCCTCAAGGCCTCGGCTGAGCGCTCACAAGGCCAGGCTGGTTTGCACACACAGGCTGGCACACCTGGGCACAGGCAGAGCACACCAGGGCACGGGTATGGCAGAGGCAGGGCACACCAGGGCACAAGCAGGGCACAGGCAGGGCACAGGCTGGGCACACCAGGACACACCTGGACACACCAGGGCACAAGCAGGGCACAGGCAGGGCACAGGCAGGGCACAGGCTGGGCACACCAGGACACACCAGGGCACACCAGGGCACACCAGGGCACAGGCAGGGCACAGGCAGGGCACACCTGGACACACCAGCGCACACCAGGGCACACCAGGGCACAGGTATGGCAGAGCTAGGCCACACCAGGGCACACCAGGGCACAAGCAGGGCACAGGCAGGGCACAGGCTGGGCACACCAGGACACACCTGGACACACCAGGGCACACCAGGACACACCTGGACACACCAGGGCACAGGCAGGGGACACCTGGGCACACCTGGACACACCAGCGCACACCAGGGCTCACCAGGGCACACCAGGGCACACCAGGGCACACGCAGGGCACACCAGGGGCACACCTGGGCACTCCTGGGCACAAGCAGCCCCGGGCTCCTGCCCTCCTGCCCACAATCGGCTCTGCTGTTGCTGAGCAGCGCCAGAGCCACCGCCGGATCCCCGCCCTGCCGCCCCGGCTGCTCTCCCCGGCAGACAGACGGACGGACGGACGGACGGACGGAGGCGCCGGGTGCCGGGCAGGTGCAGCTCAGTGCCGCGGGTGCCACGGGGCACAGGGCGGGCTGTGCCCGGCGGTGCCAGCACAGCTGGTGCACCTTGTCCCCGGGCACAGGGCACGGCCGCCGCCTCCACCTGCGGGGCACCACCTGCGGGGCTTGGGGCATTTCGGGGGAGGGTAGAGGGAGGAGTAAAGGGAAACCCCCCCCCCCCACCCCCGGAGCAGCCCCTCCTCACCTTCAACACGTGGCGGAGCAGAAAAGGTGACAAAGGAGGCGCCGTCCCCAGTCCCGCCCTGCTCCCACCACAGTGCCTGGCTCCGTTCTCAAAGTCCCCGTTCACAACCGGGGTGCCCAGAGCCTGAGCTGCTGTCACAACACCCCCAAAAACGGAGCGGGCAGCAGCAGAACAAAGCCAGGCTGGTTTCGGGGTGCGCAGGGCTTGGCACAGGCTCCAGCCATGCCTCCCATCAAAGACAGCCGTGCCCTTTCGGGGCGCCCCAGGACATCCCTGGTGGAGGGGCCCCGCCTGTCTGTCCCCATGTCCACCTGTCCCCGCTCATTCCCTGGAGCAGGCGGCTCCCAGGGAGGGTTTGGGGGGGCCTTACCTGCAGGGGTGCGGGGTTAGGAAGGGGCTGCAGGGGCTGCAGGGGCTGCAGGGGCTCAGCAGCGTCGGGCTCTGGCTGCTCGGGGACAGGCTGCAAGGCACCAGGGGCCGGCGCGGGGTCAGCGCGGATGGAGGGCGCTGGGGGCGGCACCGGGGGGCCCAGAGCGGAGGGCACAGGGCTGGGGACGGGGGGGACAGGCAGGGAAAGTGAGGCAGAGCTGGAGGGGCAGCAGGGGCACTGCAGGGTCTGAGGATGGGAATAGAGCGGGTGGTCTGGCGCTGCTGCCACCGGCAGGGGCCGGGGCTGGGGCTGCGGGAGGAAGGAGCAGGACCTGCGGACCGAGGGTGGGGAGCGGAGCGGGATGGGGCAGTGCGGGGACGGAGATGGCCCAGGGTCCCGCCGCCCTCCCCCGGTGCCGGTGCCGGTGCCGGTACCGGCGCGCCCCGCCCCGGCTCCCACTCACTCCAAGGTCAGCGAGGGGATCTTCAGCCTGTCCCGACGCGACTTCATCCCGCCGCCACCGCCCCGCTCCCGCCCCGCTCCCGCCGCACCGGCGGCCCCCGCGCTGGGCGGCTCCTCCCGGGGGCGGGCGGCACCGGCGGCACCGGCTGCCCGACGGGGCTCCCGCCCCTACGGCTCGGCACGGCCCGCACGGCCCGGAATGGCTCAGCACGGCCCGCCCTACGGCGCGGGCTCGGAACGGCACGGCACGGAACGGAACGGAACGGCAAGGAATGGCACAGCACGGCCCCGCGGCACGGCTCGGCACGGCACGGCACGGAACGGAACGGCACGGAACGGCACGGAACGGAACGGCTCGGCTCGGCACGAAACGGAACGGAACGGCACGGCAGCTCCGGCCCCCCGCGCACCCGACCCGCTCCAGCGGCAGCCCCGATCCGGAGCGCTCCCGGGGTGAGCCGCTGCTGAGGCACCGCAATGCCAGCACAGCCCCGGTACGGCCCCGGCACGGCCCCGGTACGGCCCCGGTACAGCCCCGGTACGGCCGCAGTGCATCCCTAACACCGGCCCGGTGCTCCTGCCGTGCATCCCCAGCACAGCCCCGGCACAAACACCCACGGCAGCTCTGCAGCAGCCCCCGCCACACCCCAGTGTACCCCAGTACTGCTCAGAACACTCCAACACACCCCAGTGTACCCCAATACACCCCAGGACTGCTCAGAACAACCCAGTACACCCCAATATAACCCAGTACACGCCAGTACTGCTCAGAACACCCCAACACACCCCAGTACACCCCAGTACTCCTTAGATCCCCAACACACCTACAGCAGAGCACAAACACCCCAGTACACCCCAGTTAATCCCAGCATATCCCAGTACACCCCAGTACACTCCAGGAGATGCACAGTCAGGTCCCTCCAGTGCCAGACAACATGAGGATGCCACTCCAGATTCGGGGACAACAAGCCCCGGTGCCATCCCTGCCTGGTGCCATTCACCAGCCCTCCCCGCAGCCATCCCACAGCACGGTGGCAGTGCTGTGTCCCCAGGTGTGACCCTCCCGGTGACACCACCCCTGCCCCGGGTGGCCCAGCCCGGCACTTACGCTCTTCCTCGGCGCGGCAGGCTCAGCTCCTTCTGCAACGAGACAAGCACGAGGTGGGGTCAGAGTGTGGCCCTGGGGGTCGGGGCTGCCACCTGCCACCCCTGACAGCCACCCCCACACACCTGGCAGCACCCTCACTGCCACACACTGTCACCACAGGATCCATCCCCACTCGCAGTGCCCAGGGTGAGGGTGACATATCACCCCAGGTGGTCCAGATTGCAATGCAAGGTGTTTTCTATTACCAACTGTGTGGCAGATTATCTTTGTCAAGTGGGCAGTTTGCCTTATCTCTCTCTCTGAGTGACCACAATCACTCCTCCCTCGGGAGGGGACATCTGCTGATAACAGCTATTGAATGTCCCTGCATGGCTGATAAGAACTCCAGCATCCCATTGGGAGATGTGAGCCCAGAGGGAGGAGCCAAGCATTCCTGCCTGGATATAATCTGGAGATTCTGGAACACCAGCACAGCTTCTCCACTGGATTCCCCAGAGGAACAGCAGCTGCCTCTCCTTCCACTGGATCTTCAGAGGAAGAATCCATCCTTCTCTACAGATCCCCCTTGCTCCAGCAGAACCACCCCTGACACTGCAGGAGGGCTGCAGCCACAATTCCAATGGGACTGCCACCAACACCCTGACCCACAGGGTGTCAGGCTGGGTTCTGACTCTGGCAGTGTTGTTCCAGTGTACTGCATTGTTGATTTTATCCTTTTTTTTTTTTTTCCTTTCCCTATTATAGAACTCTTATTTCCTGCTGACATATCTTTTGCCTGAGAGCCCCTTAATTTAACATTTATAACAATTCAGAGGGGTGGGGAGGGTTTACATTCTCCATTTCAGGGGAGGCTCCTGCCTTCCTTAGCAGACTCCTGGCTTTCCAAACCAAGACACCAGGCCAGCACAAGGGGACATCTCCCGGTATCCCCAGGGCTGCTGGTCCTGCACTGTGCCTGTCCCTTCAGTGGGAGCCAGGATTAACCAGCAGCTGATCCCTGTGAGGACAGCATTAGGGACAGCACCAGGATGGCATCAGTGGTGGCAGTAGGGATGGCATTGGGGCAGCACTGGGGACAGAAGTGCTGCTCAGCCCTTTGGGATTAAGTCCCTGCTGGGAGCCCCTTCCCACCCCTCCTGCCATGGGCATGTGGGCACTCAGCCAGGTCCCACGGCTCTGCACAGGGTGAGGGTGACAAATCACCCCAGGCCAGCACAGGAGGACACCTTCCAGTGTCCCCAGGGCTGCTGGTCCCATGGCCAGGCCCAGGAGCGATGGCACGAGGGTGGTGCAGTGGGAGCAGCACCCATGTGCCCAGCTGGAGCATGGCCCCAGGATGGTGGCCTCACCCTGTCCCCCACCTTGTCCCCCCCAGCCCAGGAGTGGGAAGCAGCCAGCAGCCCCTGGGTTATTTATTTTTCCAGCCTCTGGGAATATTTCTTGTGAGAACTGTTTGCTCACAGGTGGTGCAAAGGGCCAAAGGGCAGCTGGGGACAGGGACCCATGCCAGTGCGATCCTCCTGGTGTGCTGGGGACAGGAACCCATGCCAGTGCCATCCTCCTGGTGTGCTGGGCACCATCCTGCTCCAGCACTGCCCTGGTCCCCACCCCTGTGCCACCTGTCACCCCACAGAGTGTCACAGATTCTGCCAGCACACCATGTGGACAGGCTGATGTGTGCCCTGGCACACCCTGGGATTCAGGGATGTGTGGCAGCTGCAGGTGCTGGTTAAAGCCCCATCATTGCCCTGGCCCTGTGCCCACTGCTCCTGTACCCCTGAGCAGCCCAGACCCATTTTTGGCACGGGCACGGAGCTCCCTGCGGGCTGGAGCTGCTGCCACCCATGTGGGGGCCCCCAGCAGCACCCACCCACGCCCCAAAGCCCGGGGTAGCCGTGCCCCATCCTGCTGCCCACGCCACGCAGCCCCTGTGGATGGAAATCCCGGGATTGGGGCGCGCTGCAACGCAGTGATGCAGCAGCATTGCCATGGCAACGGGTGACATCATGCCTGGGTGCACAGGGACGCGGCAGCCCCGGGGCCCACGGGTGCATGTCTGCCCCGGGGTGGCATGGGACACGTCTGTGGGTGCAGGGACGGGGACAGGGCGTGGGTGGGGGTGTCCCTGTGCACCCAGCACAGGCTGAGCCCGGGCCCGGGCAGGGCGAGGGGATTTGGGGTTCTTACATGGAGGGGGAACCCCCAGCAGCCTCAGCCAGCCCTGCTGTCACCCAGCCTGGACCCCCAGGCACCCCTGGAGCTGTGGCACTGGCCACCAGCCCCTGGGCAGGGCAGGGACACAGGGGGGGTGACGCTGGGGGTTTCACTGCTCAGATGGAACAGTGGGACAGGGGACTGTGCCCCGCACTCACCCACAGCCATCTGTGGGTGCCAGTGCACAGAGAACCCAATACCCCTCACTGCCAGGGGCTCTCCGGCCACTCTGTGTCCCCAGGGACACCCAGAGCATCCCCTGGTGGCCCTGAGGACCCCTGTGGGGGAAATGTCACAGAGGCAGCACCCCCAGGGTGCCCGACACAGCAGCACTGCCCAGCACTGTTCCTGTCCCTTCAGCGGGAGCCAGGATTAACCAGCAGCTGATCCCTGTGAGGACAGCGTCAGGGACAGCACCGGGATGGCATCAGTGGTGGCAGTAGGGGTGGCATTGGGGCAGCATCGGGGATGGCACTGGGATGGCATCAGGGATGGCATCAGGGATGGCACTGGGACAGGATCGGGGACAGCATTGCTGTGCAGCCCTTTGGGATTAAGCCCTTGGTGAGAGCCTCTTCCCACCCCTCCTGCGGGCACCCAGCCGGGTCCCACGGCTCTGCCCTTCCCGGGACTGCCAGGAACGACACCCGAGCCCCTCAGCCCGGGGCCGTGGCTCTGTCCATGGCACCCGCGGGGAGGCAGCTCCCGCGCAGGGCTCTCTCTCCCCCAGCGGAGCGCAGCTGCCCGCGGAGCTGCCAGCTTGGATGAAGGCAGCGCCGTGCCATCCTCCAACCGCGCCGACAGCTCCGCCCGGGCCCCCCGGATACTGCAGATGGGGATGGAGGCGTCAGGTCAGCCGGAAAATCCGGCTCAGCACTCGGCTCTGCCAGCCGGGGGGTCCCCGGTCATCATCACCCTCCGAGCGTGGCAGGGAGCGCCGGGGCTCCTGCGGGATGGGCAGGAGGGTGGGCATCCCTCTGGCTGAAGGAGCAGGAATGCCAGGCAAGAGAGGGGCTCAGAGAGGGGCTGGCACAGCGGCTGGGCACGAACCAGCATCGGGAGGGAGCCCCCACACATTGGGTGCCCCCCGCCAACGTCCCATGGCACAGCCGGGGCTCAGACCCTGCCAGGCTCCCACGGGGTGGGTGCCCCGCTGCTGTCCCGCAGCGCTCACACGCAGCACCCACCTGTCACCCACAGCCCGCAGCTCATAGTGCTGCAAAGAAACTGGATCGCTGTGGGGGGACATGGATGCAGGGGCTCTAGGAAAGTGGAGCTGTAATCCGTGTGGGGCTGGGAAGTGGCTGACTGTCAGGCTGGGATTTGAATGAAAGTGGAAAAAGGTACCAGACCCGTGAATGGTGCTGTTGGCATCCATGTCAGTTTATGCAAAGGATGGGACAGTGACTGGGGATTGTTGGCCGGGAGCTAAAATCATGCAGGGCTGCAATATTGCTGGTGGGGTGGGCTTCGGGAGGCTCGGGCGGGGGCTGAATTGTTGCCGAGTTGGAGCCAAGACCAAGACGCTGCCCTTTGAAGCTGGAGAAATACCGAGCTGGAGCGGGAAGAAGAGAGCTGGCAGTGAAATAAAGCTTGTGGGTCAAGAGCTGAAGGAGCTGAAATCACTGGGCCTGGAGTTGTCATCATTTTGGGTCTGGGATCGGGGCTCAACACGGCATAGGGACCATGGTGCTGGCACAGAGGCGAAAAAATAAAGCTTGTGGGTCAAGAGCTGAAAGAGCTGAAATCACTGGGTCTGGAGCTGTCATCATTGTGGGTCTTGGATCGGGGCTCAACACGGCATATCAACCATATCAACCATGGCTGGCACAGAGACTGTAGTGTTCTTGCCCAAAATCGCTGTAGGCCTGTGACATGGATGCAGGGGCTGGGTATTGTGACCGGGAGTAGGACAGGATGTGTGGAATGGAAAAGGAGCTGCAACCTTTGCGCCTGAAAACCCCGTCGATGGTAGAATATTGCCTGGCCTCTTGATGGCACCTCTAGAGGTGGAGCTGTAATCCGTGGGAAGTGGCTGCCTGTCAGGCTGGGAAGAATGGAAGTGGAAAAAGGTACCAGACCCGTGAATGGGGCTGGGACAGTGAGTTTATGCAAAGGATGGGGCTCAGTGACTGGGGATTGTTGGTCCGGGGCAAAATCATGAGGGCTGCAATATTGCTGGTGGGGTGGGCTTGGGAGGCTCGGGCGGGAGCTGAATTGTTGCCTGGAGCCAAGACCAAACATGCTGGAAGCTCAGAAACACAGAGCAGGAGGGGAAGAAGAGAGCTGGCAGTGAAATAAAGCTTGTGGGTCAAGAGCTGAAAGAGCTGAAATCACTGGGCCTGGAGTTGTCATCATTTTGGGTCTGGGATCAGGGCTCAACACATCAACCATGGGGCTGGCACAGAAAATAAAGTTGTGGGTCAAGAGCTGAAAGAGCTGAAATCACTGGGCCTGGAGTTGTCATCATTTTGTGGTCTGGGATCGGGGCTGTGAGCTGAAATCACTGGGTGGGCCTGGGGCTCAACACGGCATATCAACCATAGAGCTGGAGCAATCAGGGGTCATCATTTTGGTGAATGCCTGTGACATGGATGCACCATAGGGCTGGGTATGGGATGTGGAATGGAAAAAGCAGGATGGATGTGTGGAATGGAAAGGGGGCTGCAACCTTGCGCCTGAAAACCCCGGATGGCAGAATATTGCCTGCGCCTCTCATGGCACCTCTAGAGGTGGAGCTGTAATCCGTGTGGGGCTGGGAAGTGGCTGACTGTCAGGCTGGGATTTGAATGAAAGTGGAAAAAGGTACCAGACCCTGAATGGGGCTGTTGGCATCCATGTGAGTTTATAAAAGGATGGGACAGTGACTGGGGATTGTTGGCGGGGCTAAAATCATGCAGGGCTGCAATATTGCTGGTGGGGTGGGCTTGGGAGGCTCAAGCGGGCTGAATTGTTGCCGAGTTGGAGCCAAGACCAACATGCTGTCCTTTGGAGCTGGGGCACACAGGGCTGGAACAGAGCAGGAGGGGAAGAAGGGCTGCTCACAGCTGGCAGTGAAATAAAAGCTTGTGGGTCAAGAGCTGAAAGAGAGCTGAAATCACTGGGCCTGGAGTTGTCATCATTTTGGGTCTGGGATCGGGGCTCAACACGGCATAGGGACCATGGGGCTGGCACAGAGGCGGTAAAATAAAGCTTGTGGGTCAAGAGCTGAAAGAGCTGAAATCACTGGGCCTGGAGTTGTCATCATTTTGTGTCTGGGATCGGGGCTCAACACGGCATATCAACCATAGGGCTGGCACAGAGACTGTAGTGTTCTTGCGCCAAAATCGCTGTAGGCCTGTGACATGGATGCAGGGGCTGGGTATTGTGACCGAAAGTAGGACAGGATGTGTGGAATGGAAAAGGGAGCTGCAACCTTGCGCCTGAAAACCCCGTCGATGGTAGAATATTGCCTGCGCCTCTCATGGCACCTCTAGAGGTGGAGCTGTAATCCGTGTGGGGCTGGGAAGTGGCTGCCTGTCAGGCTGGGATTTGAATGAAAATGGAAAAAGGTACCAGACCCGTGAATGGGGCTGTAGGCCTCCACGTGAGTTTATGCAAAGGATGGGACAGTGACTGGGGATTGTTGGCTGGGGGCTAAAATCATGAAGGGCTGCAATATTGCTGGTGGGGTGGGCTTCGGGAGGCTCGGGCGGGCTGAATTGTTGCCGAGTTGAGCCAAGACAAACATGCTGTCCTTTGAAGTTGGAGAAACAAGAGCAAGAAGAGAGCTGGCAGAAAAATAAAGCTTGTGGGTCAAGAGCTGAAAGAGCTGAAGGAGAAATCACTGGGCCTGGAGCTGGGAGCTGGGAAGGCTGACAAGAGAGCCATGGGGCTGGCACAGAGGCGGCAAAATAAAGCTTGTGGGTCAAGGGCTGAAGGAGCTGAAATCACAGGGTCTGGAGCTGTCATCATTTTGTGTCTGGGATCGAGGCTCAACCAGGCATAGGGACCATGGGACTGTCACAGAGGTGGTAAAATAAAGCTTGTGAGTCAAGAGCTGAAAGAGCTGAAATCACTGGGCCTGGAGCTGTCATCATTTTGGGTCTGGGATCGGGGCTCAACACGGCATATCAACCATAGGGCTGGCACAGAGGCTGTAGTGTTCTTGCGCCAAAATCGCTGTAGGCCTGTGACATGGATGCAGGGGCTGGGTATTGTGACCCAAAGTAGGACAGGATGTGTGGAATGGAAAAGGGAGCTGCAACCTTGCGCCTGAAAACCCCGTCGATGGCGGAATATTGCCTGCGCCTCTCATGGCACCTCTAGGGTGGGCTGTAATCCGTGTGGGGGCTGGGAAGTGGCTGCCTGTCAGGCTGGGATTTGAATGAAAGTGGAAAAAGGTACCAGACCCGTGAATGGGGCTGTGGGCCTCCACGTGAGTTTATGCAAAGGATGGGACAGTGACTGGGGATTGTTGGCTGGGGCTAAAATCATGCAGGGCTGCAATATTGCTGGTGGGGTGGGCTTGGGGAGGCTCGGGCGGGAGCTGAATTGTTGCCGAGTTGGAGCCAAGACAAACATGCTGTCCTTTGAAGCTGGAGACACACAGAGAGCAGGAGCGGGGAAGAAGAGAGAGATGGGGCTGGCAGTGAAATAAAGCTTGTGGGTCAAGAGCTGAAGGAGCTGAAATCACTGGGCCTGGAGTTGTCATCATTTTGGGTCTGGGATCGGGGCTCAACACGGCATATCAACCATAGGGCTGGCAGAGAAACAGGAAAATAAAGCTTGTGGGTCAAGGGCTGAAAGAGCTGAAATCACTGGCTGTAGAGCTGTCATCATTTTGTTTCTGGGATCGGGGCTCAACCCGGCATAGGGACTATGGGGCTGGCACAGAGGCGGTAAAATAAAGCTTGTGGGTCAAGAGCTGAAAGAGCTGAAATCACTGGGCCTGGAGTTGTCATCATTTTGGGTCTGGGATCGGGGCTCAACACGGCATATCAACCATAGTGCTGGCACAGAAACTGTAGTGTTCTCGCGCCAAAATCGCTGTAGGCCTGTGACATGGATGCAGGGGCTGGGAATTGTGACCGAAAGCAGGATAGGATGTGTGGAATGGAAAAGGGAGCTGCAACCTTGCGCCTGAAAACCCCGTCGATGGCAGAATATTGCCTGCGCCTCTCATGGCACCTCTAGAGGTGGAGCTGTAATCCGTGTGGGGCTGGGAAGTGGCTGACTGTCAGGCTGGGATTTGAATGAAAGTGGAAAAAGGTACCAGACCCGTGAATGGTGCTGTTGGCATCCATGTCAGTTTATGCAAAGGATGGGACAGTGACTGGGGATTGTTGGCTGGGGCTAAAAATCATGCAGGGCTGCAATATTGCTGGTGGGGTGGGCTTGGGAGGCTCGGGGGGGAGCTGAATTGTTGCCGAGTTGGAGCCAAGACAAACATGCTGTCCTTTGAAGCTGGAGAAACACAGAGAGCAGAGCGGAAAGAAGAGATCTGGCAGTGAAATAAAGCTTGTGGGGTCAAGAGCTGAAGGAGCTGAAATCACTGGGCCTGGGCCTGGAGTTGTCATCATTTTGGGTCTGGGATCGGGGCTCAACACACATATCACCATGGGGCTGGCACAGAGGGTCTGAGCTGAAAATAAAAATAAAGCTTGTGGGTCAAGAGCTGAAAGAGCTGAAATCACTGGGCCTGGAGTTGTCATCATTTTGTGTCTGGGATCGGGGCTCAACACGGCATAGGAAACATAGGGCTGGCACTGAGGCGGTAAAATAAAGCCTGTGGGTCAAGAGCTGAAAGAGCTGAAATCACTAGGCCTGGAGTTGTCATCATTTTGTGTCTGGGATCGGGGCTCAACACGGCGCATCAACCATAGTGCTGGCACAGAAACTGTAGTGTTCTCGCGCCCAAATCGCTGTAGGCCTGTGACATGGATGCAGGGGCTGGGAATTGTGACCGAAAGCAGGATAGGATGTGTGGAATGGAAAAGGGAGCTTCAACCTTGCGCCTGAAAATCCCGTCGATGGCAGAATATTGCCTGCGCCTCTCATGGCACCTCGAGAGGTGGAGCTGTAATCCGTGTGGGGCTGGGAAGTGGCTGACTGTCAGGCTGGGATTTGAATGAAAGTGGAAAAAGGTACCAGACCCGTGAATGGTGCTGTTGGCATCCATGTCAGTTTATGCAAAGGATGGGACAGTGACTGGGGATTGTTGGCCGGGAGCTAAAATCATGCAGGGCTGCAATATTGCTGGTGGGGTGGGCTTCGGGAGGCTCGGGCGGGAGCTGAATTGTTGCCGAGTTGGAGCCAAGACAAACATGCTGTCCTTTGAAGCTCAGACACACACCTGGAGCGGGAAGAAGAGAGCTGGCAGAGAAATAAAGCTTGTGGGTCAAGAGCTGAAGGAGCTGAAATCACTGGGCCTGGAGCTGTCATCATTGTGGGTCTGGGATCGGGGCTGAACACGGCATAGGGACCATGGGGCTGGCACAGAGGCGGTAAAATAAAGCTTGTGGGTCAAGAGCTGAAAGAGCTGAAATCACTGGGTCTGGAGCTGTCATCATTGTGGGTCTGGGATCGGGGCTAAACACGGGACTATGGGGCTGGCATATCAAAATAAAGCTGGCACAGAAACTGGGTGGAGTTCATCATTTTGTGTCTGGGATCCTCAAAATCAACCATGTAGGCCTGTGACATGGATGCAGGGGGCCTGTGACATGGATGCAGGGGCTGGGTATTGTGACCCAAAGTAGGACAGGATGTGTGGAATGGAAAAGGGAGCTGCAACCTTGCGCCTGAAAACCCCGTCGATGGCAGAATATTGCCTGCGCCTCTCATGGCACCTCTAGAGGTGGAGCTGTAATCCGTGTGGGGCTGGGAAGTGGCTGACTGTCAGGCTGGGATTTGAATGAAAGTGGAAAAAGGTACCAGACCCGTGAATGGTGCTGTTGGCATCCATGTCAGTTTATGCAAAGGATGGGACAGTGACTGGGGATTGTTGGCCGGGAGCTAAAATCATGCAGGGCTGCAATATTGCTGGTGGGGTGGGCTTCGGGAGGCTCGGGCGGGAGCTGAATTGTTGCCGAGTTGGAGCCAAGACCAAGACGCTGCCCTTTGAAGCTGGAGAAATACAGAGCTGGAGCGGGAAGAAGAGAGCTGGCAGTGAAATAAAGCTTGTGGGTCAAGAGCTGAAGGAGCTGAAATCACTGGGTCTGGAGCTGTCATCATTGTGGGTCTGGGATCGGGGCTGAACAAACCATGCTGGCACAGAGGTAGGCCTGTGAAATAAAGGGGCTCAAGGCAAATCACTGGGCCTGGAGAGGGGATCGGGGCTCAAATAAATGCTTGTGGGTCAAGAGCTGAAAGAGCTGAAATCACTGGGGCTGGAGTTGTCATCATTTTGTGTCTGGGATCTGGGCTCAACACGGTGTAGCAACCATAGTGCTGGCACAGAGACTGTAGTGTTCTCGTGCCCAACTTGCTGTAGGCCTGTGACATGGATGCAGGGGCTGGGTAGTGTGACCGAAAGTAGGACAGGATGTGTGGAATGGAAAAGGGAGCTGCAACCTTGCGCCTGAAAACCCCGTCGATGGCAGAATATTGCCTGCGCCTCTCATGGCACCTCTAGAGGTGGAGCTGTAATCCGTGTGGGGCTGGGAAGTGGCTGACTGTCAGGCTGGGATTTGAATGAAAGTGGAAAAAGGTACCAGACCCGTGAATGGGGCTGTAGGCCTCCACGTGAGTTTAAGCAAAGGATGGGACAGTGACTGGGGATTGTCTCCCCAGACTCATTTGTGTCTCTTCCTGGTTGGGGTGATTTTGAGTTTTTTTTTGGGGAATCCTGAGTCCATTTTGGGGTGATTTTGAGTGATTTTTTTTTTTGATTTTTCCCATTTTGGGTGAATTTTGGCTGTTTCTCCCCCCAGACTCATTTGTGATCTGCCCCGTTGGGGTTTTTGGGATCCTGAGAACATTTTTGGGGTGATTTTGAATGATTTTTTTCCCATTTTTGGGTGAATTTCCCCATTTTGAATGTGATCTGTGATCTGCCCGGTTGGGGTTTTTGGGGTCCTGAGTCCATTTTTGGGGTGATTTTGAGTGATTTTTTCCCATTTTTGGGTGAATTTTGGCTGTTTCTCCCCCCAGACTCATTTGTGATCTGCCTGGTTGGGGTTTTGGGATCCTGATTTTGAGTGATTTTTTCATTTTTGGGTGAATTTTGTGATTTTGACTCATTTGTGATCTGATTTTTTGGGATCCTGAGTCCATTTTTGGGGTGATTTTGAGTGATTTTTTCCCATTTTTGGGTGAATTTTGGCTGTTTCTCCCCCCAGACTCATTTGTGTTCTTCCTGGTTGAGTTTTTTTGGGGTCCTGAGTCCATTTTTGGGGTGATTTTGAGTGATTTTTTTTCCCATTTTTGGGTGAATTTTGGCTGTTTCTCCCCCCAGATTCATTTGTGATCTGCCCGGTTGGGGTTTTTGGGATCCTGAGTCCATTTTTGGGGTGATTTTGAGTGATTTTTTTCCCATTTTTGGGTGAATTTCCCCCCCATTTTGACTGTTTCTGCCCCAAGACTCCTTTGTGATCTGCATGGTTGGGGTTTTTGGGGTCCTGAGAACATTTTTGGGGTGATTTTGAGTGATTTTTTTCCCCATTTTTGGGTGAATTTTCCCCATTTTGGCTGTTTCTCCCCCCAGACTCATTTATGATCTGCCTGTTTGGGGTTTTTGGGGTCCTGAGTCCATTTTTGGGGTGATTTTGAGTGATTTTTTTTCCCCATTTTTGGGTGAATTTTCCCCAATTTTGGGTGATTTCTCCCCTGATTCATTTCTGATCTGCCTGTTTGGGGTTTTGGGGTGAATTTTTCCCATTTTTGGGTGAATTTTCCCAAATTTCAGTATTTTTCTCCCCAGACTCGTTTGTGATCTGTCTGTTTGGGGGTTTTGGGTGATTTTGGCTGGTTTTGCCTGGTTTTTCCCCAGCTAAAATCAGCCCAATGCATGTATTTTATGATTGGCTTTTCACAAATATTCAAATGAATATTATATGTGTTGTGTTAGAAAGTAATGCTGTATTAATTCTCTTAAGTACTGTGTTAAATATAGTTTTAGGTTATAAAAAATGTATAAAATTTGTATAAAAATGTAAATCCTATAATGTATAAAAAATGTATAAAATGTATAACCCAGAAAATTTTAGGTTATAAAAAATAGAAACTATGTAGGATACTTTTTTTAAAGAAAGGACTCGCAGCGAGGTAGCAGCCACAGGACACCTGAATCTTTCAGAGAAAGAGAATTTATTGCCCCATTATCAGAAGAAATTAACTTCTTCCTGCCTCGAAGGCGCTGTTGGGATTCAGAGGAAGAAGCTGACACTGACCAGACAGAATCCTGTGTTTGAATGGAATTTATGCATCATGGATGAGGTGTATGAATATGCAATAGGCTGTTGTTTTTAAGGGTTAATCCTCTCTTAACTGTGTCCTTTTTCGTGCTCGTGCTGCCCAGAAAAAGTTACCCGAACCGTCGGTAACTCTTTGTTTCTATCGTCTCATATTGTCCTACTTCAATTTGTCCAAATTGCTATTACTCTAATTGTATTACTATTTTTATAACCATTTAATTACTATTAAACTTTTAACATTTTAAAAACCAGTGACTGGCGTTTTTCACAGACAGAAAGAAAAATGATAAAAAACCCAATAAAACCCCAACCCAAACCCCCAAGGCTCCTCTTTCGCTTACCTTGCGCTTCTGGCACGTGGTGCGACCGGGACGCTCCGAGCCGGCCCCATCCCGGCAGCCGTGCCGCCCAAAAAAGGGGGATCTTCTGGTCGCTTTCTCTTTTGTTTTTGGTAAATTTGGGGCATGCACTCACGGCTAGGGCTCTGCCCCGCCCGGGAACGGCACGCTCTCGGCATTAGAGGAAACCCCAAGCGCGGGAGGCTGCGCTGAGCACCGGGGCTGCGGCACGGCCGAGAGGGGCACCGGGGGTGCGGGGGGATCGGGGAGCGGGGAAGGGCAGCGGAGCCCGGATCCGGTGTGGAGCAGCCGGGATCCGGTGCGGCACAGCCCCGATCCGGTGGGGGGCAGCCCGGATCCGGTGTAGCACAGCCCCGGTCCGGTGCGGCACAGCCCCGATCCGGATCCGGTGTGGCACAGCCCGGATCCGGTGTGGGGCAGCCCCGGTCCGGTGTGGCACAGCCCGGATCTGGTGTGGCACAGCCCCGGTCCGGTGTGGCACAGCCCCGATCCGGTGTGGCACAGCCCCGATCCGGGGTGGCACAGCCCCGATCCGGGGTGGCACAGCCCGGATCCGGTGTGGAGCAGCCGGGATCCGGTGTGGGGCAGCCCCGATCCGGTGGCACAGCCCCGGTCCGGTGTGGCACAGCCCCGATCCGGGGTGGCACAGCACCGATCCGGTGTGGGGCAGCCCCGATCCGGTGTGGGGCAGCCCCGATCCGGTGTGGCACAGCCCCGATCCGGTGTGGAGCAGCCCCGATCCGGCGTGGCACAGCCCCGATCCGGTGTGGGACAGCCCGGATCCGGGGTGGCACAGCCCCGGTGGGCGATGCTGGGCTGGCTGCTGGCGATGCTCGCACAGGGTAAGTGCTCCTGCGGTGCTGGGAGATGAGAGATAACTTCAGAAGACTTTCAATGAATGATTCGGGGCCGATAAGAGCTGGGGAGCTCCCGGAGAGAGATGGAGATACTCACCCAAAACCACAGGGACGCAGTAAAGCTGGTGAATCTCCGCTGGGGCGAGCGGCACCGGGGAGGGGGAACACGGGGGGCTCGGGGTGGGAATCGCCGGTGCCGCCGCTCTGATTCCCCATTTGAGCAGCACGGCAAGCAACAACACGGGAAGACAGGGGGCTCGGGGTGGGAATCGCTGGTGCCGCCGCTCTGATTCCCCATTTGAGCAACATGGGCAACAGCCGCACCACTGCTCCCCCATGCATGGATGGAGTTGGGATGCAGGAGCCCCCAGCCGCTGCCCTGCCCCGCAGGCACCCTGGCAGCCCAGGACGTCTCCTGCTGGAAGAAATGCAACACCCCCAAGCCTTTCCACTGCTCCTGGCCGCCCCTCGGCCCCGCCGGCAGCACCTCCTACATCCTGAACCTCTGGTGAGTGAGTTGGGCAGCGCGGCGGGCAGGGGCAGCGCATGGGGTGAGCCCCGGGTGCCACCCTGTGCCCACCCTGTGCCCGCTCCCTGCCCAGCTTTGAGAAGCACGGCCTGTGCAGGCGGTTTGAGGCGGGCACGGCCACCAGCTACATCCCCCCATTCAGCCAAGTGTACATCTTTGATAACACCACGGCCTGGGTGGAGGCACGATGGGGGGACCAGGTCCGCAGGACCCCCAACCACACCCTGCACCTCAACGAGGCTGGTGAGTGCCCCAGGGGCAGGGCTGGCAACACCGGCACTGAAAACTGCCAAAACCACCCAAAACCACCTCATCTTTCCAGTCAAACTGGATCTACCGACTGGGATGTCCTTCTCCAAGACTGGTGGCCAGTTGAGGGTGCGGGTGCCACGGCTGCAGTGTGACAGCCTGAAGCAGCCACCGCAGCACGAGGCTCGCTTCTGGAGGGTGGGAGACAGCAGCTGGACACAGGTAAAAATGCTGTTTGCATGAGCTGGCAGCGGCTGACAGCACAGTCAGGAGCATCTCAGCAGCCCGGGGAGCGTTGGGGCTCAGTGATGTCACTGTCCCCCCCCAAACCCAGCTGTGTCCCATCTGTTTCCCTGGGTTATCAGCTCTGCCTTGTCCTCTGGCCATGGGATCCTGCTGCTGCCCCTAACAGGATTCTCAGGGATTACACAGACAAAACCCCAGATTATAGTAATGACGACAATGGATCAAATCCAGATGCTTGTCCCCATGAAGCTGTCACAGCTGGGGACTCCCCCATCCCTCTCAGCTGCTGCCAGGAGGGTCCCAGGATTGAGGGCACCCCTGTCCCCTGCACTGTTTGGCTCTCCCAGCCCCTGGGGTGTTTGGGGATCACAGGGCAGCACTGATGTCCCAGTAAAGTACTGGTTTTACTGGGAGGGTGTCTCCATGCCCGGTTCTCTCTGCAGGTGACATGTGAGACAGTGATGGTGACAGCTGAAGAAAACTCAGGTTGGTTTATCCTGTGGGGTTGTTGGGGACAAACACCTCCTGGGGGTGTTACCAGCAGCCTGTGATGGCCAAAAGCCGGGGAAAGGAGGGGTGAGCCCCAGGTGACCCTGCCACCCCTCTCCAGTGACCTGTGCCCTGGGGGTCAGCGGCACCTTCGTGGTCCAGCTCCGGCACAAACCTCCCCACTGGAGCAGCTACTGGAGCGACTGGAGCAGCAACATCTCTGCGGGTGAGGAAGAGGAGAGGAGCCTGCTGAGATCCCAACAGCTCCCAAAATTGTTGGTGGCTCAGTCGGGCCTGTTCCTCCTGCAGCAATCCTGAGGAGGCCGGTGCTGAGCCATCAACTGGGCAAACTGGGCAGAGACGGGCAGCGGGTGCTGAGGCTGAGCTGGCAGGTACAGTGGCATCTCTGGGGGCTTTCCTGGGTGTCCCCAACCATTTCACCCCCTGAGTCACCCCCTTTCCCTCCCCAGCCGGTCCTCATGGAGCAAAAGGATGTCACCTACAAGCTGGACATCACCATGCTGGGGTGTGGCTGTGCAGAGTCGGATGAGGAGGGCTCGGTGGTGCTGGGCGGGGAGGTGACAGAGCACAACCTCACCCTCTCTGGGGCTGAGTACCAAATCCTGCTGACCGCCAAAAACGCCGCGGGGCAGGGGCCAGCGCAGCAGCTCCGTGTGCCGGCAGGGCAGCGCGCAGGTACCGAAATGCTGAGCTCCCCGGCAGCCCTCAGGGCATTGTGTTTTTCCAGCTACCACGAATATCCCCTGTTTCATTCCAGATTGTTGTATTGCACTTAATGACGTGGCTCTCATCACCAGATCTCAGCTTCAAGGAGATCAGCGTGAACCGCAGCACCGTGACTGCACACTGGGAAGCGCCGGTGCCCGGCGAGGCTTTCTGCTTCGAGCAGCAGACGCTGCCAGAGCCCCCGCAACAGGGAGTCTGCGTCCAGCAGGAATTCCCTGCCAACAGCACCCACGTGCAGGAAGGCAAGGGAGCGCCCCAAGACCCCGCTGTGCCCCACCCCAGCCGGGGTCAGAGGGTCTGAGCAGCATCCCCGGTTCCTCCAGGAGCGCTGGGAGCGCGGGGCTGTCACCGCCTCGCCGTGCACGGCTGGGACACGGAGCGGGGCTGGGCCACCTTCGCCTTGTGGCACCGCTACACCGGCAATGGTGAGCGTGGAGAACAGGGCATCCGGCCATGGGGCATCCAAACATGGGGCATCCAAACATGGGGCATCCGGCCATGGGGCATCCAAACACGGGGCATCCGGGCACAGGGCATCCAAACATCCAAACATGGGGCATCCAAACATGGGGCATCCGGCCATGGGGCATCCGGGCACAGGGCATCCAAACATGGGGCATCCGGGCACGGGGCATCCTGGGCATGGGGCATCCGGGTACTGGGCATCCCGGGCATGGGGCATCCAAACATGGGGCATCCCGGGCATGGGGCATCCAAACACGGGGCATCCCGGGCATGGGGCATCCAAACATGGGGAATCCCGGGCACGGGGCATCCAAACATGGGGCATCCCAGGCATGGGGCATCCAAACACAGGGCATCCCGGGCATGGGGCATCCAAACATGGGGCATCTAAACACAGGGCATCCAAACATGAGGCATCCTGGGCACGGAGCATCCGGGCACTGGGCATCCCAGGCATGGGGCATCCAAACACATCCGGGGGCATCCAGGCACGGGGCATTCTGGCATGGGGCATGTGAGCATGGAGCATCCAAGCACCGAGCATCCACAACCTGGCTGTGCTCCACAAGGGGCATCCTGAAATAATCCCCATAATAACCCCCCTCAAAAATTTTTTTTGCCCCAGATTCGCTGGATGTGCCCTTCAACATCAGCACTGGGCACAGCGAGGCTGTGCTTCACTGGGAGCCATCCCCACGGGCTGCCTGCCCCGGCGCCCTGGCCAAGTACCTCGTCTGCCATGCAGCTGAAGGGGACAATGTGACCTGTGAGTGGGACCCTGCTGTCCCTGGGGCTGGAGGAGGTGCCAGACTGCCCCACGTTCGGTTTTGTTTGCCCAGACAGTGAAGTGGAGGCCACGGCATTGAACTACACCCTCCAAAACCTCCAGCCTGGCACAGGTTACAGGGTGGGGGTTTGGGAGGTGACCGAGGACAGCGAGAGCACCTGCAGTGCTTGGTGGCCTTTCCAGACCAGGGCACTGGGTAATGGCCGAGACCCTGTCCCCTCCTCACTCCCCATGGGGTGCTCACCATCACCCCAAAATGTCTCCTGCTTCCCTGTTGGGGCAGGAATGCCACCACCCAGCCATGCCTACCCTCAGGTCCCCAGGGAGCCCCGTGGAGAGGCAACCTGAACTACCTGGGCATCTGGCTTGGTGTCCCTGCTGCAGCTGCCATCTACCACCTGAGCAAGAGGAGGTGACAGAGTCCCCTGGTCCCCAAAGCCACCCCCAGCATTACCCAACCCCTCACCAACCACTCCCTCCCCAGGGCTCGCCGCCTCCTCTTCCCACCCCTTCCCAAGCCCGTGGGCACCAAAGCCACGCAGTTCTCGGCCAGCCAGGTGAGATGGACCAGGTGAGGTGGAAGGGGCAGGAGGGGGCAGATCCCACAGCCCCAAACGCCCATGCACAGCCCTGGCACGGGATGTCCCACCCCAAACCCACCCAACCCTTAGGGCCAGCCCCGGACAGGCCTCCTGGAGCCCTCGGAGAGGTTCAGCCCAGCCGAGCTGCTGCTGACGGAGCCGAATCCCGGCGAGGAGACGACTGACACGGGCAGCCAGAGTGCGGTGCCGCCCCCAGATGTGTCGCAGCCCGGCCCCGCCATGGAAAAGCCGGTGACAGTGGTGATGTCCCCAGTGGGCTGCGGGGAGGAGCTGCCCTTCGCCTACCGCAGGCAGGAGATGCTGAGCCCGGTGGGATCTCCCCCCTCCAGCAGCACCGACTGCACCGGGCACCCACCCGGAGAGGAGGAGGAGGAGGAAGAGGAGGGAAGGCAGCGGCTGCATCAGCCGCTGATGCCCATTGCCCTGCTCATCTCCGACAAGCCCATCATCATCAGGTGTTGAAGATTGCAAGATAAGATGTTTTCTGTACCATCTGTATGGCAGATTGCCTTTGTCAAGGGGCAGTTTGCCTTATCTCTCTCTTTGAGTGACCACAATCACCCCTCCCTCGGGAGGGGACATCTGCTGATAACAGCTATTGAATGTCCCTGCATGGCTGATAAGAACTCCAGCATCCCATTGGGAGATGTGAGCCCAGAGGGAGGAGCCAAGCATTCCTGCCTGGATATAATCTGGAGATTCTGGAACACCAGCACAGCTTCTCCACTGGATTCCCCAGAGGAACAGCAGCTGCCTCTCCTTCCACTGGATCTTCAGAGGAAGAATCCATCCTTCTCTACAGATCCCCCTTGCTCCAGCAGAACCACCCCTGACACTGCAGGAGGGCTGCAGCCACAATTCCAATGGGACTGCCACCAACACCCTGACCCACAGGGTGTCAGGCTGGGTTCTGACTCTGGCAGTGTTGTTCTAGTGTACTGCATTGTTTATTTTATCCTTTTATATTTTTTTCCTTTCCCTATTAAAGAACTGTTATTTCCTGCTCCCATATCTTTTGCCTGAGAGCCCCTTAATTTAAAGTTTATAGCAATTCAGGAGGAGTGGGGAGGGTTTACATTCTCCATTTCAGGGGAGGCTCCTGCCTTCCTTAGCGGACTCCTGGCTTTCCAAACCAAGACATCAGGGATGAGGAAGGATGGGATCCCCGTCCGGGGGAGGCGCCGCAGCCATCAGGGAGGCTGGAGCAGCAGGGACGGGCACGGGGTGATCCCTGCAGTGCAGAGTGTCTGTGTGGGACGCTGAGGGGCCAGTTCGTGGTGGCACTGGCACTGCCAGGGGGGTTTCTGGTTCCCAGGGCACGGAAGATGATGCCTCTGGATGCAGCATTGCACCAGGACAGGTTTTGGCCTCGTAATTTCCAGTGTCAACATTTCAGTGGCGCTAAAACCCGAGTAAAGGTGGGAGGAGAGGCAGAACTTCATCCCAGGTGGCTGCTACCTCTGGAACCAGTATCCTGGTGGGGACACAAAAAGCCCCAGCACTAAACACCAGCTAAAAAAAAAACCAAAAAAGAAAAGACAAACCACCAGGAAAAAAAAACCAGAAAAAAAATTAAATACAAACATTAAAAAATTAAAATAACTGCACCAAACAGCAGGGCTGAGATGGTTTTTCCTCGCCTGACCCCAGCAGATTACAGCAAGGATTTAGAGCCGGGGTTCCATGCACGGGGCTGGGGAGGACACAGCCAGGCAGCCAGGACGGGGGTGATCCATGGGGGCCCCCCCAGCCCCTTCCCGTGGGGCCACGCCGCCGCCTGGGGCCTTATCTGGGACAGAAGAGGAGATGAAAAGCGACCTGTGGTTTTCTGCGCCTGGCGCGGCGGTGTTTACTTGCTGACAGAGCAAAAGAAAAAAGTCTTAAAAACCCCAAAAGCGACGTGTGTTCGGTAACACGGGGAACTCCAGGTGCACAGCGCGGTGTGTGAGCCACCGACACGCGGCCTCCTCGCTGCTGCTCTTGGCTCCACTCGTGTTTTGCAGAGTGTTTCACCCAAACTGCGCTGGCAGAGCAGCACCCGCGGGCGGAAACCGCGGCGGGGCCCGGTGGAGACAGAGCCCAGGGAGGCTCCTGCAGCCGGACCTGGCCAAGGATGGGGGGCTCGGCTTTGGGGGCACTCCCGGCGCTGCAGGGATGCAGTGCTGCCGCTCCCATGGCTGGGGTCTCAGCCAGAGGGGACCCTGTCAGAACTCAGCACATCCCTCCGGGTGTCCAGAGCTGCCAGGACCCCGCCAGGGGGCTCGGAGACCCTGGCACGCAGCCCAGAGCACCTGGGGATTTGATTTTGACCCCTGGAGCAAGTTGCCAACTTTGTATGAAGACCTGAAACTCACAGAGGTTTAAATAATGTAATGATAAAATTATCATCGGGTGAAGGGGTAGTTTTAGGATTTTTAGAATGGGGGTTTTGGGGACAAGATGGAGGGAACTGGGTGTATCCAGGTCTTCTTCTTCTTCTCTGCCTCCATCTGATGCTGGCACTTTGGGGTTGGTTTAGAGTAGAAGTGCACTGTCTAACACAGGTGATAGGTATTAGGAATTAAGTGTAAATATGTTATACGTAGTTTGTAGTATAAAAGGACAACACAGAGCGCCTGTGGCTGCCCTGCTGAGCAGATCTCGGCTGGGCAGAAAGAAAATTTTATAGATAAGAATTAATAAACAACCTCAAGACGGAAAACTGAAGAGCTCTGACTCGTTCTTCAGACATGCAGGCCGAAACAGAGACACCCTGCATATCTCGGGGCAGCAATTAACAACCAAGCTCATGAGAGGACCCCCATCACCATGGCCACCAATGCAGTGCCACCAGTGCTGTGCCACCAGTGCCATGCCAGCAGTGTCGTGCCACCAGTGCCGTGCTACTAAGGCCATGTCACCAGTGCAGTGCCACCATCACCGTGCCACCAGCACAGTGCCACCAGCACCATGTCACCTGTGCCATGCCACCCATGCATTGCCACCAGTGCAGAGCCACCAGTGTCGTGCCACCATCACCGTGTTGCCAGTGCTGTGCCACCAGCACCATGCTACCATCACCATGCCATCAGAGCAGTGCCACCAGCGCTGTGCCTCCAGCGCAGTGTCACCAGCACAGTGCCACAATCACTGTGCCACCATCACCGTGTCACCAGAGCAGTCTCACCAGGGCTGTGCCACCAGTGCAGTATCACCAGGGCCGTGTCACCACCACCATGCCACCAGGGCAGTGCCAAGATCACCGTGTCACCAGAGCAGTCTCACCAGCGCAGTGCCACCAGCGCCATGTCACCAGGACCATGCCACCACCAGTGCAGTGCCACCAGCACCATGCCACCGTGTCACCAGTGCAGTGCCACCACTGCCGTGTCCCCAGTGCCGTGTCACCGCTGCCCGGCTCTACTGCCGGTGGAGCCACGAGGTGGCACCAGCCCCACGTCCCCAGGGCGATTCCCAACCTCTCTGCAGCACAAATCCATCCCTCCCTCCCTGCGAGTGGCAGAGGCTGTGCCAGGCCCCCGCCCCTCTCCAGCCCCCCAAATCCCTGGGGATGGGCTGAGGGGGCAGATCTGTCATCCTGCCAGGCAGAAGCCTGGCACAGAGACCAGATTTGGGGGTTTTGTTGGGATTTAGGCGTTGCCAGGCTCTAACACCACGGCTCTCTTCAGAGCACACCGGGCTCATGTGGAGGAAGTATCTGCTTACAGGCACGGAGGCACGCTCGGGTTTCAGCCCCAGCCGCTGTTTACAGCGCGTTTTGGGGGTCAGAGCGAAGAGGAGAAGCGCTGAGGGTCACTGGCAGCGCAGCACGCTCGGGTGGCAGCAGTAAACACACGGCCAGGCTCGGGGCCAGCCGTGCCAGTTAATCATTGCAGCCCAGGGAACGAGGTCACAGCAGGACAGCCAGACATCAACAACACCCTGGGCAGGGAGGGGGCACGAGACCCCCCTCATGGGGTCCCATCCCATCCATGGTGCCACTCACATCCCCTCTGACACCTTCAGGGACTGCCCTGTCCCCACCAATGGCTCTGTCCCCACCAATGGCTCTGTCCCCACCGGTGGCCCCGTGCATTTTTCCCCACAAGTGTCCCAAGCTGGCCAGTGCTGTGCCAGGAACACGGTGCCACGTGGAGCCACGGACGTGCCAGGGAAAGCTAATCAAGCCAGGCTTGCCAATTAGTGCTAGAGGACTTGCTAATTAGTTCAAATTTCACAGGACTGGTTCCCAAATGAGTCCCCAGGCGCCACACTGAGCTTGGTGACCCAAGGCCAGCTTTTGCAGGCAGGATGTGACTTTGCCGGCTCCTCTACCCCAGCACAGCACCCAGGCGTGCCACAGGGCATTGGTTAGGCCTGGCAGGAGCCACTGCCACCCACAGCCAGAGCACAGCTCATTACACCCAGCAGGGCACTCATTACACCAACAGGGGACTCCTTCCAGGACAGCTCTGGGATAAGCAGCCAAAATCCATCCCAGCAGGGAAGACAAAGCTCAGCTCGGTGCCATTAGGATGCATCCACCCCAAAATCACTCCATGGGGTCCCCTGTTCACAGCCAGCAGTGCCCACACACCACTGGTGACAATGTCATTTGCTGGCACAAGCATCCCTGCCCTAAAAGGAAAAACCCCTTTTCTCCCTGTTCTCACAGGGTCCCTGTGCTGTGTCCCCAAAAGGAAATGGCACTGGGGACACGTGCACATGGGCAGACCTGGCTCCACTTGCTCCTGTGGAGTGGAAAACCCAGCCCTGCATCCCAAGGAAGCAGCTGGGGAAGGAGCTGCAGGGAGGTGGGGGCAGCCTGGGGATTTGCTCTTGGCTCCCTGATTTTACAGAATCACAGGATCCTCAAGGTTGGAAAAGCCCTCTGAGATCATCGAGTCCAGCTACTGAGCCACACTGACCCATGTCCCCAAGTGCCACAGCCACACAGCTTTTCAATCCCTCCAGGGCTGGTCACTCCACCACCGCCCAGGGCAGCCTGTGCCAGGGCTTGACAACCATTTCCATGAATAAATGTTTCCTAATATCCAACCTAAACCTCCCCTGGTGTGACTTGAAGCCATTTCCTCTTGATTTTGGGGGGTGTGATCTCACAAAATAGCCAGAGGGGTTTGTTAAGACCCCATCAACATCAGCTCTTGGGGTGCCTGAGCCCCTGCAGGAGCAGAGGTCCATCCCTGCAGGCCCAGACTGATAATTTAACACCAGATTAGGTTGTTTTGCTCCCAGGTTGAGAAGTCTAACCTGTTTTCCAGCCTCGGGGAAACAGCCCTGTGGAGCCACAGCCTGGCTTTAACAGGGGCAGAGGAGAAGGTCACAACCCTGCCACCCCTTCCCTCATCCATCCCTTTCCCAGCCCCTTCCCTCATCCATACATCCTTCTCCCAACCCTTTCCCTGCACCCAGCACCATTTCCTGCTCCCCAGACCCCATCCTGGAGAAGAGCTGATGTCAGGGAGAAGTTTGAGCCCAGCCTGACCACCAGCCATGGCCAGGGGCAGGATTATTTGCTGGGCAAAAAGCCATCACTGCCACCACCTCCACAATGCCACCCGCTGCCAGGCAGATTAGGTGACTTAATCCTTAAGCAAACAAACTGATCCCTGGGATTTTTTTTTTACATTATTTTATTTGAAGCAGAATTCAAAGGCTGCAGACAGCTCATCTCATCCACCCCCCAAGCCCTGCAAAGCCCTCTGAGCAGGATATCCAGCCCTGTGGTAGGAAACCTCTGCTGCTGGGGAATTGGGGCTTTTCCTCCCTAAAAAACGCTTCTGGGATTCTTCTCTCTCCCAGAAAACACCCCCAAGCACTGCTGGTACAGGCACCCAGCGGGGAAGGGGCTGCAGGGCCCACAGCTGGACAGACGGACACATGTGGACAGAGAACCGCCGGCCGCAGCTGGGCTCAGCTTGTTTTGAAAGTCACGGGGGTTTCAGCGGCGGCGTTTTGCAACCGGCTCGGTGTCACAACAACAACAACAACTCGGTTCTGCTTCGCAAACAGGCCCCGGGGCCGCCCCGGCTCTTTCCTGCTCACGTCAGCTGCAGCAGCCTCACCCGGGCCGCGGCTATTTCCAAACCCGGCCACGGAAAACCGACTTGAAACAGCAGCGAAAGTGAATATTTCATCTTCGCCCCGCACGCAGAGGGGCTCGGAGCTGCCCCGGGGGATGCTCAGATCACTGAAAAGCCCTCCGGGATGCTGCGAGCCGCAGCATGCCAGCCGGGAGAAGTGGTTAAAATAACCAAAACCAGCTTCTCCCCGGCCGCCCATGGCAGGAAGCGTTTTCTTTCCTGCAGTTTCAGCGCTCTCGGATGGCTGCTCGCAGGGCCAGCTCAGCCCCTGGCACGGCCGGAGCTTTCCAGGCTTTGGCAGCTGTAAAACAGCCGCTATTGAATTACGGGATTTTTTTTTTTGTTCATTTTGTTGTTTTTTTTTTTTTTCAACGGAAACTTTACAATAGTAGTAAAAGAAATCATAAACTCGGGGTGTCGGGAGGCGGACGGCCCCGAGTATCGGGTGATCGGGAAGGGGCGGACGCTGCGCCCTTATCGCACTCGCGGTCCCTCCCTGCCCCCTTGGCCGGAGGTTTCGCAGCACAAACATATTTTGCTCAAGCAGACGGCCAGAGTTGAGCTAAGGACAACTCGATAAACAGAGAGCCCCCCCAAAAATCGCCCTTTTCCAGCAGTCTCCCCCATCTGTCTCATCCCAGCGAGCCGCCAGCCCAGCTTTGCAGAGATAAACAGCACCAAGAGCTACCCCCCCACTCCCTTTCTCGCAGATCCGCTCCCAGGGTGTTTACAGGCAGATTCACTCTCCCTCGTTTTTTCACACGCCAAAACCGCCGGGAAAGCGGAGGGAACCGGCTGGAGCCCCTCCGGGTCCGCCCGCAGCCCCGCAGCCGCCCTCCCCACCGGCGCTGCCCGGCACAGCCACCTCCAACCAGCCCGGACCCCCCGGGCTATCGCTGCTGCATCGCTGGCCGGGATGCGGTGGCATTTACACAGCTGCTCGGCAGGAAAATCCCTCTCCCTGCTCACAAAACCCCGCGAATTTAAAGATAACCCCTCGAATTTAGAGATAACCGCCCCCAGGGGGTTGGGAAATGGGGAGGGGGCTCGCTGCAGGCTGCTGGAGGTGTGCGGGTATCCCTGTGAGGTGGTTGGAGCCTTCTCCCCAAACCGAGCTTGGGCTGAGCTGAGTTTGGGTTTTTTTTGTTTGTTGTTGAAATCAGCTCAAATTTGCTGGTTCTTGCAGGGTGATAGGAAATAAAAAAGGAGCACAACCCGGTTTCTGAAGGGTTTGAGGTTGGGGCGTGGGAGGGAGGATCAGAGGCGTGGGGTTTGACAAGGCTGTCCCGTCTGTCACTGCTGAGGTGACAGGGACACTGAGGGTGACAGCCTTGCGCTCCCGGCCTCTCGGCTGGGGACAGCTGTGTCCCCGCCGACCCCAGAGCAGTGACTGTGGTGCCCATGGGGCCACGAACAAGGTTTTGTCTGCGGGGTCAGGGCGTGGGGTGCCACCGCGCCACCTCCCCCTGGGCATGGCAGGGGGTGTCACCGTGGGCATGGTGGGAGATGTCACCGTGCCACATCCTGGGCACAGCGGGGAATATCACAGTGCCACATCGGACATGGCGGGGGATGTCACCGTGCCACATCCCCCTGAGCATGGCAGGGGTATCACTGTGCCACATCCCCATGGGCACGGTGGGGGATGTCACCGTGGGCATGGCATAGGATGTCACAGTGCCACATAGCCCTGGGCACGGTGGGGAATGTCACCGTGCCACATCCTAGGCACAGAGGGGAATATCACAGTGCCACATCGGACACGGCGGGGGATGTCACCATGCCACATCCCCCTGGACACAATGGGAGGTGCCACCGTGCCACATCCCCCTGAGCATGGCAGGGGTATCACTGTGCCACATCCCCATGGGCACGGCAGGGGATGTCACCATGGGCATGGCAGAGGATGTCACAGTGCCACATAGCCCTGGGCACGGTGGGGAATGTCACCGTGCCACATCCTAGGCATGCCTGGGGGTGTGACAGTGCCACATCCCCCTGGCCATGGCAGAGGATGCCACCGTGCCACATCCCCCTGGACAGAGCAGGGGGTGTCACCGTGCCACATTCCCCTGGGCACAGTGGGAGGTGTCACTGTGCCACATCGGACACGGCGGGGGATGTCACAGTGCCACATCCCCCTGGGCACAGTGGGAGGTGTCACTGTGCCACATCCCCCTGAGCATGGCAGGAGATGTCACAGTGCCACATCCCCCTGGACACAGCGTGGGGATGTCACCGTGGCCATGGCGAGGGATGTCACCGTGCCACATTCCCGGGCACGGCGGGGGTGTCACTGTGCCACATCCCCCTGGCATGGCAGGAGATGTCACCGTGCCACATCCCCCTGGGCACAGTGGGAGGTGTCACAGTGCCACATCCCCCTGAGCATGGCAGGAGATGTCACCGTGCCACATCCCCCTGGCCAAGGCAGCCCACCCGGGGCTGCTCGGTGACTCCTCTGGGGTTTGTGGAGCGGCTCCTGGGAGTGACGGCAGCCCCAGCCTGGGCGTGGAGCAGCGCTGGGAGCAAAGTCCATGGTGCCACATCCCTGGCACAGGGCACGGCCGTGCCACCCGCGCGTGGCGTGGGAGCCGTGCCCCATCCCCAAGCTCCCTGTTTGTGTGCCAACACATCACGTGCCGCCGCTGGATGACCCCGGAGGGGGGGAATTTTATTTTCTTTAAGTGTTGTTGTTGTTGGTTTTTTTTTAACAAAGCCAAAATATTTGCGTCCCCACGGTGTCGGCTCTGGGTCACTGGGCATGGAACGCCACCCTGGGGTCCCGGCAGCAGAGGGGACACCCGGCTCCGTGGGGAGGGTCCGGTGCCGGCGGCTCCGTCCCTGGCACGGTCCCCAGTGTTTATACATAGACATGTTTGTGCGCGGCACCGGCCCCTTCCTCGCTCCCAAACAACTGGAGGAAAGTCAAAAAGTCACAAAAATTTTCCATTGCCCGAGGAAGGGAGGGCGAGGAGGACTGTGCAAAGGGGCCGGGCAGTGCCAACAGCGAGGGACCCCAAATGAGGGGTCAGACCCCCCCAAAAAACCAAGGGGTTGGTTTTGATATAGTGAATAAAAGTGGCGGTTTGCTGCAAAGACAACACCGGCAGCACCGGGTTTGTGGAGTGTCCCGGTGATGTCACCATGCTGCTGGCACGATGCTCACAGGGGACGGGACATGTGGCACGTGCAACACGGCCACCAGGCCGCTCCAGACCCCGTTTTTTGCCATTAAAAAAACCGGTTTAGAAAAAAAAAAAACTCCTGCGGTTTCTCTGCAGCTTTTCCCCGCAGCCGGAGGGGCTCTGCCCGCACCAGGCTGGGGAAAAGCTGCGATTCCTGTCGAGCCGGCGGGAAAAGCCCCGGTGCTGGGATGCGGGGACTTTGCCTGCGGTTTCCGTGGGCGGGAGCAGCTCCGGCAAACAGCGGCTGAGTCAGCGGGCGGAGGGCAGAGCGATGCCGCCCCGGCATGTCGGGGTGCGCGGCGGCTTCCCGGAGCCCTGGCAGGGCTGTGCCGCACGGAGGGGCGCCTCAGAGGCCCCGACCCCAAAGATGCTGCCAGGGCAAGCCCCCTGGAGCAAAGCCAAAGCAAGGCCTGGTGCTGCTGGGGTCTGTGCGAGTCCCCTGTAACCCGGGCTGGGCACGTCCCATATGCCCCATATGCTCCTGAGCCTCCTGCTGCCCTGCAGGGTGCGAGTGCTGCCAGCCCAGCATCCCTGATGCTGAATTTGGGCAGTGCCTGAAGCCAGACCCCAGCGCAGGGACAAGAGGGGGCGTTCCACTTCAGCCAAATTCTGGATTTATCATCACCGTGCAAACAAACAGATCAGCCCCCGGCGGGTGCCCCTGGGCAGGTTCCGGGGTGAGCTGCACCCCGCAGGGCTCAGCCCAGCTGCGATGGGGGAAGGCAGTGCTTGTTTTGGGAGCTGGATGGGAGCCCGGGCCGGAGGCAGCAGCGGCTCAGTTAATCCCGGCCCTCGCAGGGCTGCGCCAGCCCCGGCACATTCTGTCCCTGCCAGCGCCGGGACGGCCACAGGCTTGGCGTGTCACTGTCCCCCTGCCACCGACCCCCGGTCACCGGACAGCAGCCTCGGCTGCCGGCTGGGCCACCGAGATGGCACCGAGCATCCTCCGGGGACGGGCAGGGGGAAGGGGGAGCCCCCCAAAATGCTGCAGAAAGGGGCTGCAGGATCAGGGAGTTCTTGCAGAACCCTGAGCTGCACTGGGGAGGGGGTTCCCAGCAGCCCTCTGGGGGCATTTTGGGATTTCAGTCCCCCACAATTTTGGGACTGAAAAGCAAAACTGACAGGCCAGAGGAACAGGGGGTGGGGTTCCATGCCCCTCGCAAGGAGCAGGTTCTGACGGATGGTCTGGGCAGCATTTTCCAGCGCACGGGGCCAAGAGCTATAAATAATCCCGGCACTGTAATTGCATCACGCGCCTGCCGGCCGGGGTCGGTGCCGGTGCTGCCGCGGGGCCGTTCCGGCTCAGCAGCCCCCCGGGCAGCCCCAGCCCCCCGTGCCGACAAACCTGGACCAGCCCGGGCTGCTCAATCAGGACTTTGGAGCCGGGGCAGATAAACAACAGAAGGCTGGAGGGAGCACCGGCAGCGCTGCCAGCCGTTGTGAAAGCACTGCCTGGAAGGGTCTGCACCGTGCCCTGGCTCCGAACGTCCAGACGAGGTATTTTTAGCCCTCCAGGGTTCAGGATTCAGGATTCAGGAGTGCAGCCCTTTCCTGGCATGAGCTCCGGCTTGGCCATGGCCCCCCAACCTCGCTGCGCTACTGCCCGACTGTACGAGCAAAGCCTGGAGGCGTTGACAAGAATCCCTGCTGGAGAGATCGCTGCCACACGGGCACCGGGAGCGCTGCCCACCGGCCCTGCTGGCCTGTCCCCGTCACCGTGTGACGCAGTTCCACAGAGAGACACGGCAGGACAGGCACGGGGGGCTGGGCACTCGCCTCCCCCTCGGGCCTCGGGAATAAACAGCCCCTTGTGCAGCCGGGGCAGATGATCCGGGGCTGACCAGCAGCCCCCTGATGGCACAGAATGGCTCCCTTGTGGCAGGCTGGGATCAGCCTGGTCACAGGGCTGCCTTCGGGCCCATCTTCACCTGGGGTGTCCCTTTTGATGTCACCAAAAAGCCCCAAGAGGCCACAGCACAGCAGGCACTGCTGCTGCCAGTGGCAGATCCAGACACGATCCCCCCAAACGGGGATGCAAACAAATTCCCTGCGAGGCTGGTTAATCCTCCCCCAGGGGAAAAATTAATCAGAGCACCAGGGATGCCAAATAAAAAGCAGATTTAAATAAAGGTTGCAGGAGCACCAGGTTCTCACAGGCAAACACAGGGACAAGTTCTCTCCTCTGGCCCAGGGCAGGAGCACGTGCTCTGATGCAGCTGCAGGGCTGAGCAGCTCAGCAAATAAAAAAAAAAAATAAATAAAAGTGGGGGGAGAATCACATTCCAGTGGCAGCATTTTAAGCAGCACAATCCATGGAAGAGAAAACTAAAGCCCTGATTCAAACCTTGCCTTGCATACATCAAGATTTGCCTTGCTCAGTGGAGATGTGGAGCACAAAAATGCTGTGAAAACCCAAATTCCAGCCCAAGGAAGCAGGTGAAGGAGCCTCCCTGCTCTTCCCAGCCAGCACAGCATGGGGCTGATCCCAGCCCTCCTTGGGACTGGCTGAGCCAATGCAGGAGTGTCCCAGCTGGACCTGCTGGGTCCCTGCCAGGATTCCAGGACGGAGGAGAATGTGTCTGTCCTCCCAGAGCCTGGACATAAACAGGAAGCAAGCGTGGAAAAATACAACAGGTTTGCTTGCAGCTCTGCATCCCAGGTAAGGGCAAAAGTGCCCAAACTGCCCAGATGTGGAGGAGCTGGAGGCTCAAGGGACCAAAGCTGTGGGGAGCAGTGCTGGCTGAGTGACCCAGTTAATCCCAGTGCAGGACTGGGCACAGGGTGGAGCTGGACAATGAAGAGAGGGCAGGGAGCACTCCCAAATCCCAACAGCCACAGCATGGCTCCAGACAACGGGAAGAACAGAAAACTATCCAGGCAACAGTTTGGTTTAAAGAATTTATTTCAGACAAAAAACTCCCCACCAAAAAGTCGTACAAAAAGAGTAGAGACAAAGAGTGGTCATTACAAAAGTGTTCACAGATAGAAAAGACTCATCTGAGCAACCCCAGCACGGAGCCCAAGGCACGCTGGCATTGGTTGTGCACAGCCAGGGATTGTCTCAGTGAGGGAATGCAAAGGTCCTCGGTCCCCAAACTCTGCTCGGGTCCTCCTGCAGTGAGCAGGGTCAGCCCCTGGCTCCTGACCACAACACCCAGCTCACCCTTCGCACACTGGTTCCCACCCGGTGAGCACAGGCTGCTGCTGTGGGCCTCTGACACCTCAAGGACTCCCAGCCCTGAAGGATTCATCCCAACTCCACATCTCCCATCAGCACCTGTGGCTGCCACCAGCCTTACACTGGGCTTCCCCCTCTCTTCCTTGGCCACCAGGCACAGCTCCAGCCCCCTGTGCTGGCACCACAGTTTGAGGGCTGGTTTCAGCCCATCTTGGGGGAGGCACCAGCACACTGTGCAAGTTTGGTGCTGACACTCACAAACCAGCTTTCCTGTTCTTAGCAAACGGCACCAAAACACTGCCACAGATCATAAATTCATCCCCCAAGTCCTTGTATCAGCCCTTGGAGGCCTTTAGAGTTTGGTTAAGTGGCTCAAACCATTCCCCCTGCAGGTACCCACAGGCTTGTGGAAAAGATTATCAGCAGTGGCTGAGCCCTCTATTACATCCAGCCAGGAAAGGACCTTTCACTGCCTTGGGGACCAGCAGTCCTGGTGAGCCACAGGCAAAGGGCTGCACCTGCATCACCCCAGGGCCCAACCCTGAGCACCATCCACACAAACATTCTCCAGTAATCCTGAGAAACACCTCCAAGTTCCTGTTCTCCACACCAGGAGCTGACAGAAGTTTTCAGAGCACGGCACTGCAGGCAAGGGGAGAGCAATCTGGGTTTGAATTCCCTGTTCTAACCCCAAAATCCCAGGGCAGTTCTGAACCCTGCGTGTCCCGCCCGGCTCCTCATGTTCTCCTACCCGTGCCGGGGCCACAGCCCCGTGCTGGCTCTGGGCCTGGGGACAGTCACGACAGGAGTGGCCGAGAGCTGTGAGCAGGGTCAGGGTGTCACATGCCCGTTTCCAGACCCCAGTGCTGTGAGGCTGCAAGCTGCCATCCCCAGGGATCGTCACGCTGCACGCAGCCGGAGCTCCTCTCTCAGCAGGTCATGCAGCTGGGCGGATGCCGTCTGACGCCGGGTTGGGATCCACCTGCAGAGCCAAGGCCACAGTCAAAAACCTGAGCAGTGGCACATGCCAGCCTCCAGCAGCCTCCCAGCCCAGAGGGATGAATCACCTCTGAGTAGAGCGGGGGTGGTCGGAAGCGGAATTCCTGGATGTAGGCGAAGAAGGGACCCTCCAGGATGTCCCCGAGCTCGCTGCGGCACGGAGGAGCCAGGCTGGGCTCAGCCTCTGGGCTGGACACCACTGCTGAGTACTCAGGCGGGGCTGGAGAGAAAGGAGAACCATCAGGGAATAGCAAACACTCTCCATAAATAGGGGACACACACGTTAAAGGGCTTCAAACCCACTATTCCCCAAAGCCTCACAGTTCCCTGAGGAAGAAACCCAGGAGATTGAGCACCACAACCAAAAAATTAGGTTAAAAAAAAGCCGAACTGGCCCAGTTGAGAACTTTGCATCTCACTCTCCTGACCAGGGGGGTTACCCCAGGGAGAAGGAGATGCTCACCCTCCAGCTGCTCTGGGATGGTGCTGAGCCAGTCCAGGTTGACGCTGTACTGGCTGCTGACACTGGAGGTGCGGCTCCCAAAGGGATGCAGCGGGATGGTCCCGATGACCAGAGGCAGTTCAAGGAGCAGCTTGGACGTCCCAGGAATATCCACACAAACCTGCCAAGACAGAGAGCAGCAGGGAAGCTCAGCTTGGTGGTGTTTTCCAGTCTGGAGGGGCAGGTATCTCCCCTGAGCTGGGCAGGAGGGGATCCCTGCAGAGCTCCCTCACCTTCAGGGAGTATTCCACCTGGATGATGCGGCACTGGAGGATGGAGGGCCCCACGGGCGGGATCTTCAGTGCCCGGCCGTGCCACACCTCCCTCTTCCCGGCTGGAATGGGGTCCCCAGTGATGCTGGTCACCACTGACTTCTTCTGCTTCTTGGTGCCCCGGGCGATGAAGGTCTGCGTCTGGATGATGGCGGCCTTGGGCACCACAGCCCGGCTGGTGCAGTTGTCGATCTCAGCAAAGATGGGAATGACCTCACCTGCCAAAACAGACACACATTTGTTGGAGGAGGGGAGGCACAGCCCAGTCCTGCCTTGAGGAATTGCTGCACAGGCCCACTGAGGGCTGGCCACGCTGTCTGACAGGGCAGGCACGTGGGTTCATCCAGGAGGAGCATCCCGAGGATGCTGCCCACACTAAAGCTCTCTGATTTCCTGCCAGCTCCCAGTGACCCAAACCCCCTCCTCTGGGCTCACTGAGGGTGGTCAAGGGCCCCAGCACCTGGTCTCACCTGGGGTGTAGCCTTTTCGGTCAATCTTGGCAGTCACGGACACTTGGCCACGGTTGCAGTACCAGGCACGAGCAAGTTTCTCCTTAGCACCTGCCTGGGGAGCCTGGAGAAAGGGAAATATTTAGCCTATTTAGTAACTAAGGATGAAACTCACAGCAATCACCTCCCTGGCACCAAGAACCTGCCAGGGAGCATCAGCAACTTCTCAGGTATCTGATGCAAGAAGCTGTTGCAATGCATTAAAGTTTCCAAAACCAAAGAGGCACAGCTGACCTCTGCCCAGCCCAGGTAATGCTGGAGGGCACAAGTTACAGGGGGGAAATATTCCTCTGGAAACCAGGCTGCATTGTGATGCTGAAGGGGAGGCAGACACCTTCCCTGTGGGCTTCCTTGGGTAAGTTTTGGATGTCAGAGCCCTGGGGTGGAGCAGGGGGAGCTCACCAGCAGTGCAGGGGTGTTTATGTCGATGGGCTCAATCACAGTGAACTCCTTCTTTGCTTTCTTCACTGTTGACCAGGGTCTGTGCAGCTTGGCCTTCACCCAGTAGCGCACACTGCCGTGCTTCCCTTCAAAGGAGGTGGCCAGGGTCCTGGGCATGAGCAACAAACAATTCTAGAAGGGTTTTCCTCAAAAAAAACTCATTTTAAAGATGTCCTTTCCCCCAAAAAATGCCAACTTACTCGGGGAGCTGGAAGGTGAAGGGGAACTCGTGCTTTCCTGCCTGCAGGACAGTGGCCTCACCATTGTCTGTGGGCAAAACAGATGCAGGAGGATTAGCTCCCTCCTACAGAACCTCCTCCCCAGGCAGGTCACAGAGGTGTGCAGCACCCAGCAAGGAGCAGCACGAGGGCACAGCAGAGCTCCTGCCAGGGCTGAGCTGCAGCAGCTGTGACACAAGAGCTGGGCACTGTCTGCATTCCACGTGTCTGCAGACAGGCACAGCCCAGGGGCACCTCCTTGGAGAGCTGGGCAGCTTCCCCAGGTGGGCTCTGCTTCACCCTCACCTTCAGCCACCTCACCCCAGAGCTTTGGAGTGAGAGCCCAAGATGCCCAGCTGGAGGGACAGTGGCCAGCCAAGCTCCCATGACCCTCAAGAGTTTGCACCCCAGGGCTGAAAGGTTCATTAAAGCTGCTCAAAACAAGCTCCTGAACCTCCGCACTTTTCCAACGCTGCCTCCCTGCCACGAACAGCTCAGAGAAAAGGAGGAGCATTGTCCCCAGCCGAGGTGCCCTGCACAGCAGCATCATCCAGCTGTGCACCCCAGGATTTCGGGGTGCACCAGAACATGAAGTGTCTGCAGGGACCTCCACAGAGCGCCCAGTCCCTAAGGCACCCAAATTTAAACTTGTTCGTGTATCATGCCCTCAGCAGCCAGGATGAAACCCAGATCTCTGCAGTTTTGGGATGCCATGCACCCCCATTTGTGCCGGCTGGAGTGTCTGGAGCCCTCAGCAGCCAGGCTATTCCCTGCACCCAAATCCCTGCAGTTTTGGGGTGCCATGCACCCCGATTTCATCCGGCTGGGGTGTCTGGAGCCCTCAGCAGCCAGGCTGTCCCCTGCACACAGATCCCTGCAGTTTTGGGGTGCCATGCACCCCAATTTCATCCGGCGGGGGTGTCTGGAGCCCTCAGCAGCCCAGGCCGCCCCACAGCCCCGCTGTCCCAGCCCCTGCGGTGCCCGCTGCCCTCACCCGCCTGAGGGGCTCCGCACCCGGAGCTTCCCCCCGGTGGCAGGGGCTGCCGTACCTGGCGGTGCCATCAGCGTGTCGCGGTGGCTCAGAAACTCCACCTGGTCGCTGTAGCTCTGCGTGTAGGCGGTGCTGGAGCCGGCGCTGCGGGACTCGGTCCAGTGGACGCGGGCAGCGCCCATGGCCCTCAGGCGCAGCGCCCCGAGCCGCGCGGCCGCCGCCAGCTCCAGCACCACGCGGCCCGACACGGCCTGCCCGGGGCTGAAGGCGGCCGGGCCGTCCTGCTCCGCACCCTCCAGCACGATGGAGAAGCGTTTGAGGCGATCGAAAATCATGGCGCTGCTCAGCCCAGACCGGCGCGATGCGGCTGAACCCGGCTCGGCTCGGCTGAGCCCGGCTTTAAGCGGCCGGCGCGGCCGGGGGCGGCCCTGGCGGGGCGGGCCGGGCCGGGCCGGGCTCAGCAAAACAAGGCAGGGAGCATGTGCGGATCGGCCCCTCCGAGCTCCACCGGCGGGGTGGGACCGTGCGGGTCCGGGGCCCGTCCCAGCCGGGCTCCCCGACTTATCCTGGGGCCGCACCGAGACGTCGCCGCCGAACCGGGGGCCGGGCAGGGGCTGAGCGCTGCCGGTGCTCGGGGGAGACTGCCCGTCTGCTGCCGGGCCGGGCAGTGCCCCCCAAGGCTCCCTGCAGCTCCCATCCTTACCCCCAAACCCTTCTCTAGCTTCTCTACTTGCCCCACAAATTTCCCTTCCAGCTCCATCCTTTCCCCCCCCCAAATTTCTCCTCCAACTCCATCCTTGCCTCCCAAAACTCCATTCCAGCTCCTACTGACCCTCAAAATTCCCTTCCAGCCCCCATTCTTGACCCTCAAAATCCCCTTTGAGCTCCCATCCTTGCCCCCCAAAATTCCCTTCCTGCTCCTGTTCTTGACTACCAAAATCCCCTTTGAGCTCCCATCCTTGCCTCTCAAACTGCTTTCCAGCTCCTAACCTTGCCCCTCAAAATCCCCGTCCTGACCTCCAAGCCCTCCTCTAATTTCCATCCTTGTCCCCCAAATTTACCCTTCACCTTCATCTGTGTCCCCCCCAACTCCTTTCCAGCTCCTAACCTTGCCCTTCAAAATCCCTGTCCTTGTCCATCAAAATCCCCATCCTTGATCTCCAAGCCCTCCTCTGTTTCTATCCTTGTCCCCCAAATTTCCCCTCCACCTTCATCCTTATCCCCCAAACTCCTTTCCAGCTCCCATCCTTGCCCCTCAAGCTCCCTCACCACCTTTTATCCTTGCCCCTCAAGCTCCCCCTGCAGCTCCAATCCTGACATCCCAGCCCCATCTTTGTCCAGAATCCCCATTCCCAGGGTCACAGCCGTGGGCTGTGGCCAGGGGGGATTCTCCTCTCTCCTTCCAGTGCCCCCAGGCCAGAGCCGAGGGCCACACCCCACCCTGACCCACATCCACATCCTTCCCTCCCCAGGAGCCATTCCCAGGGCTGGGAACCGGCCACAGCTGGATCTGGGCTCCTGACACACGCGGGGATGCCTGGGACATCACTCAGTTCTAAGAAATCAAGAACTGGCTGGGGTTCAGCTTGTGCAACGACAGGGTGAGCAATCCTCTTCCCTGCGCTTGTTAACCAGGCGAGCGCCGGTTTTCCGCCAGTTCCTGCTGGGATTGGTGTCCCAAACCCCGTGATAAATTCCACCTGCATGGGCACGAGCAGCTCCATGCTGGTGCTCAGCTGGGCTGAAAGTGTGGAAACTGAGAACTGGTGATTCCCAGGGGGACATCACCATCAGCAGCACCCCGAGATGTTGTAAAAGGGAGGACAAAGGAATCTGTGCTCCCCAAAAGGCTTAGAAACTTCCACTTTGGGGATGGCTGTCGTGTTTGTGGAGCACCAGAGCCCTGCAGCCCCTGCACAGGCCAGGGATGAGACAGAACAGGCATTAAAAACGTTACTCAGCACTCGGCTGCCTGAATTTTGGGGATTCCCAGGGGGGACATCACCATCAGCAGCACCCCAAGATGTTGTAAAAGGGAGGACAAAGGAATCTGTGCCCCAAAAGGGTTAATGCAGCCTTAACACTTCCACTTTGGGGATGGCTGTCGTGTTTGTGGAGCACCAGAGGGCCCTGCAGCCCCAGCACAGGCCAGGGATGAGACAGAACAGGCATTAAAAACGTTACTCAGCACTTGGCTGCCTGAGTTTTGGGGATTTTTGAGTTGCTCCCAGCCATGCCGGGCAGGACCTGCTGTGCTGAACTCGGCTGATCACAGCCTCTGAAAAAAATGAACTGGGCTGAAGCCTGGCACTGCTTTTAGCTGTTTCCAAGGCTGGACTGGAATTGTCTGCCTCCCTCCCCAGGGGAAGGGGACTGTGGTTTGTTTGATGTGCACGGCCATTTGCTGCCACGGGCAAACATGAATCATAGCAAAAGCTCCGAGGGAGAGGGAAAGGAGGAAGGAAGGCACATCACAGCACAAGTTCACTGGTGACACCAGCTCTGGGAAAGAGCCTGGTGTCCCTGCAGTGACATGAGGGAGGTGGGGAGGCTCTTGAGAGGGGCTGGAGCCTTGGCTGGGCCCCTCTCTTTGCTTGGCATCCTGCTCCTCCTCCTCCCGGCACACACCCCTGGGCTGTGACTCAGCCCTCGCCCACGGGATGCGGATCCTGCAAACCAAACCCGACCAAACCACACCAAACCTCCCTCCCGTGGCACGCGATGCCCTCGGCTGTCCCTCACTTTGCCATGTAGGGAGGGAGGGCAGCTCCTCACTGACCCCTCTGGGACCCCCACACCCACGCAGGGTCTCTCCTCTCTCCTGCCATCCCCAGCTGGGGAGCAAGCCAAGGGCTTTCCTTTCAGGTGCCCAAGGCAAGCCCAGCCAGGCCGGGCACAGCGCTCAGGGCATCATCTCCAACTCTTCAGCCCCATCTAGAGTCTGGCCAGGCTGGAGCTGCTCCCAGCAGGAGCTGACAGCCTGCCCGGCTCATGGGGGGCTGCACCTTCCCTGACCCGCTGCTGCGACCTGGTGGCTCTCAGGGTCCCACGAGAAGGGAATGCAGCAGGTAAATGGGGCAGGCAGCAGCCCAGGATGGGGGTGAGATGGGACAGTGCAAAGCCTGGCACAAGCACGTGCTGCCAGGCTGAGGAACCAGCCCCATCCCTGCCAGATTTGGGATTGCTGTGAATGGATAAGCATTAAGGTGCTGCTGGAGGCCACCCCAAAAAGGAAGGAGAGCCCTGAAGCCAGAACTGTCCTGGATGTCTCCATGAAAATAAAATGGCTTCTGGATGTTTGCCTCTCACCAGGGCAGGAACTACACCTTTGGGAATGCTGCAGGATCCTCAGAGAGAAAAGATCACTGCACAACAATTATTTATGTTTCCTGTCCTCCCATCATCTCACACAGAAGAGTCCAGGGCTCTCCTTGTGCTACCTTTGCCCATTAAACCCCTGTCCTGTCCTCTCCCCCTGCTGCCTCTCTCAGATGATTACACAACACACGTTTAAAGGCCCTGCCTGAACATCCTCCTCGCACACTTTTTTCTTGTCTCTCAGCGCAGCACCCCAGTGCCAGCACTCACCACCCTGCCAGGAAACTGCAGATAAACTCAGCTGAGGGGAGAGCAGAAGGGAGGGCGCTTATCTGTGCCCAGCTTCCCTCCTCTGCACTGCCTCGTTACCATGACAAAACCTGCGTTTTTTAAACACCACGCAGACACAGCTGATCTCGTGGAGAAGCAACAAGAAAGGAGCAGTCACAGGGCCTGACTGTCGGATGGTGGCACGTTTCTCACCAGCTGACATCAGGAAGGCCCTCACGCTGCTGTTGGGGACAGAACAGGGGACAGCAGGATCCTGAGGAAGTTATTTTGGCTGCAGGACAGCCCCTCTCTGCTGTTCATTCCCATAAAACACCCTGGTGATCACACGTGTCCCTCTCACAAGGCAGGACAGGAATCTGTGTGCGGACAGAGACAATACAACCCAAGTTCTGCTGGGGCTCTCTGCCCCCCAGGCAGTCCCTGTGCAGCCAGGGAGGGCCAGGAGCCACCAGCTCTGAGCTGCAGCTGTGCAGGGTGCCTGTGAGCAGCTCCTGCAATTCCTGCAGCCCTTGGCCAAGTGCCCTTCCCCAGATGGCTCCAGGGGCTTCTGGAGCTCACAGCCCCAGCAGCAGAATCCAAACGTGCTGGCAGCAGCTTGTGGCTTCCCTGCAGGGATAATGGGGAGAAAACTCACCCTGTCACCTCAGGGCTAATGGGACACGGACCAAGAACTGCATGACCAAGTACTCAGGAGCTTCACTGCTGGAGAAGGGATTAATTGTAATTTGGACACTTTGTAGAGGTGCAGTTCCTGCAATTTCTGCAGCCCTTGGCCAAGTGCCCTTCCCCAGATGGCTCCAGGGGCTCCTGGAGTGCCCAGTCCCAGCAGCAGAATCCAAACGTGCTGGCAGCAGCTTGTGGCTTCCCTATAGACATTCCCTGCAGGGATAATGGGGGATAAAACTCACCCTGTCACCTCAGAGCTAATGGGACACGGACCAAGACCTGCATGACCAAGAGCTCAGGACCTTCACTGCTGGAGAAGGGATTAATTGTAATTTGGACACCTTGTAGCGGTGCAGCTGCCAAGGGGACATCCTTAGGCACAGCATGGAAGAGCTGCTGCCAACAGACACAAACTCCAGAACAGTGCAGGTGTTTGGAGCAGATGGCAGGGCACAGTTGTCCAGAAATAGAGAAAATTACCTTCCTAGTACAGTCCAGAAACAGGAAAACCTCCAACAAGCCAACTCAGGTCCTCTTTCCATCCCTCCAGTTTATTCCTGTAACATCTACATTTGCCAGATTGGGCTGGCACCATTCTGGGTTGCACTTGGCCACTGACACATTGAAATGCCCTCAGGATAAGTCCTACAGCCAGCTCCAGGGCAGGGCAACAAGGCCATGAGAAACAAGGAAAGAGGGAGGAAAAGCAACAGAGGAATGGCTGCGATGCTGTTATTGGAGGGGAGGATAAAAGACGTGCATGTTCCTAAGAAAAGCCAGAGTTAATGAGTGGATGGACGGTTGAGACATCCCATATCCCTCAGCTCTGGATCATTTCATCCCAAGCACAACAAAGAATGGCTTGTGGCATGCCAGTGGCTTGTCCTCCTGCAGCAGATCTAAGCAACGTGCCAGCTGGGCACGCGGCCCCAGCATCAGGGACCCGAAAACAAACACTGGCTGAAGCACTAAGTGCTCTTTCCACACTTGTGAACAGACACTCATGTTTGCTCTGCCCTGTGCAAACACAACAAAAGCCACAAATCCCTGGTGTTCCCCAGCCCTGGCTTTGCCATCAGCCTCCTGGAAACCAGCAGCAGAGAGAGCAACCCTTGGCCAAGGTGAGAAAAAGGGCAAGCAGCTCTGCGTGGGTCAGCAACGCCCACAGGGCAGAGGTGCCTCTGAGGGGACACCTGCAGCCTGAGGGGTCCCAACCCCACACCCTGGCACACAGACACACCCAAGGGGGTTCCAACCCCACACCCTGGCACACAGACACACCCAAGGAGATCCCAACCCCATGTCCTGGCACACAGACCCATCCAAGAGGGTCCCAACCCCACACCATGGCACACAGTCCCACCCAAGGGGGTTCCAGTTCCACACCCTGGCACACAGACCTATCCAAGACCCATCCAAGGGGGTTCCAATCCCATGCTCTGGCACACAGACACACCCAAGGAGATCCCAACCCCATGTCCTGGCACACAGACCCATCCAAGAGGGTTCCAACCCCACACCCTGGAGCACAGACCCATCCAAGAGGGTTCCAGTTCCACACCCTGGCACACAGACCCATCCAAGATCCACCCAAGGGGGTTCCAGTCCCACACTCTGGCACACAGACCCATCCAGGGAGATCCCAACCCCTGGCACACAGACCCATCCAAGCGGGTTCCAACCCCACGTCCTGGCACACAGACCTGCCCAAGGACACCCCAACCCCACACCTGGCACACAGACCCGCCCCGTTCCCCGGCCTTACCGTGGATGAGCTGCCGCCGGCGGTACAGGAAGGTCTGGCAGGCCGTGTAGTCGCGGTAGACGATGTTGAGGCCGATGCTGTGGCTCTCCAGCCAGTGCACGGTGGCCAGGCCGCGGGCACACACCTCCAGCGCCCGCACCCGCAGTGCCCCGCGCAGCTCCAGCTGCACCCGGCCCTGCAGCAGCTCCCCACCGCCATGGGCCCGGCCCTGCTCCAGCCGCACCTCCAGCCTCCTCACCCGCCCCGGCGGCTGCATCCCTGCTGCCCACACTGCTCCAGGAGCTGCCCAGGGAAAGGAGAAACAGCAAAGGCTGCACCAAAATTCCTGAATTTATCGCTGCAGGCCTCCCCGGGGGCTGGACCGAGCCCCTGTTTTGCAGCGGTGCTTCAGCATTGGACTCGTGTCCTGTAGTGATGAGGAATGTGTTTTTAAAGGGAGAAAAAAACGTGCCTCCATCTTATCTCTGAGTCACAGACACTGGCGACGTGACACAGGGACGTGCTGGGAGGGGTGACACCGCCAGCGAGGTGTCCCAAGGGTGGCACAAGGGCCACCATCTGTTTTTGAGGGTGTACTTTGCCAGGCCCTGTCTCCACAGATGAGCCGGGCCACCATCTATTTTTGAGGGTATACCTTTGCCAGGTTCTGTCTCCACCGATAAGCCAAATTCCTTTAGGAAATCAAAATTTCAAGGGTATACCTTGCCAGGTCCTGTCTCCACAGATGAGCCAAATTCCTTCAGGAAATGGAATTGGAAGTTTGTTAAAACAATCTGCATGAGGTTTGTCATGTGTAAGAAGCTTAGTTTGATTACACCAAGAAGTCATATTGTTATAAACTGGGTGATAAGGACTAACATTTATATGAGGGCTGTTTTCTCCTAGGAAATAAAAGAAGTAACAGGTATCCATAGTTAACAAGTCTAGGATTTCTAGCTCTTGAAGGTCAGATTTATCAACTTTAGAATTATCAATATGAGGTCAGATTTATCAAGTTTGGAATTATCAATATAAATTTGGTGTTTCTGGCTGGGAGTTGGAGATAAACGATGATCATCATGTGCTGGCAGATCTCACACAGTGAGCAGTCAAAGAAAGCCTGCTTGGGCCTTCCTGCTTCAGGCATTCCTGGGGCACTGCTGGAATGGGAGAGGAGCTCAGAAAACTCCAAAAACCAGCTTTGCTTTCCCTGACTGAAGTTGCACTAAAATCCACGTGAAAAAGAATGTGAATAATCACAGGGACTCCCGGCAACAGCTCTGCCAGCCAGCTGGTGCCTCCAAGGGTGATTCCAGCACTTCCCCCCGTGGCTGTTCCTGCAGCAGCACAGGTGGCAGTGCCACCTCAGGGTCACATCAAAGTAATGGGGCAGAGCTGGAGCAGATGCAAGTCCCTGTTACTCCACCAAATGTTGCAACTGAGGTGTTTGGAGGTGTTTAGGGACTGATGGGAGTGCCTGTGTGCACTTGGAAGATGTGAGTGCCCGGCTCCTTTGAAGCACGTGTGGAGCAGAGATTGTCTCATTCCTGAAAAATAAAGACACAAATCCATAAAGGAAAGCACGAGGCTCGTGGGCCCAGGCACTGCTCACACGCAGAGTGAAGCAGTTGTGAAACTTCACCAGCCCTGTGCTCAGAGGGTCCTGAGGAATCAAAGCCATGTGCATGAAAAGACTGAGAAGAGCTTCTCAAGCTCAGCTGAGCCACCCTGCTCACTCAAACCCCGAGGGACAGGGCTGGCCAGCCCCCGCTGATCCCTCTGGAACACACCTAGATCCCAAACAGAGTTAGTGCAAGCTCAGCACTCAGGAAGCCCATGTGAGTGAGCAGCTCAACAAAAACACAGGGCTCACCTCTGGGAAAACAGCCTGCTCATCACAAGCTGGCCAGAGCTGCCTCGCTGTCCTACTGTTCACTGACCTTTGCTTGCAGGCCTTGACACCAAAATCCAAACAGAAAATAAGGGAATATCCCATCCCCCAGGCAGCCCTGGTGGTGCCTCTGGCTCTGTTTGATCTCCCCACCTGCTCTGTTCCACCCCAGGGCCTGCCCAGAGGCTCTCCATGGCTCCTGCCATGCTGAGGGATGTGGCACCCACGCCTTTGGGCTAATCTCCTCGTGTTTATTCTTGCTGTCACAACACCTCCTTGTGTCCTCATTCAGTCTGAGAAATAGATGTTCCCTGTGACAACACAGAGCCGGGCCAAGAGCAGAGCACAGCGATGGCTCTGAGATCCCACGCCGTGTGGGCAGCTCAGAGTGCGTCAGCGCTCGCTGCAGGAGGGAGGACATCACCTTCCTCTGGGGACAGAGCCCTTCCAGGGTCCCTGTGGGGACACAGGGCCCTTCCAGGGTCCCCATGGGGACACAGGGCCCTTCCAGGGTCCCCGTGGGGACACAGCTCCCCTGGCAGTTTGCCTGTTGGATTTCAGTGGGTTTGTGGGTTTGGGTGTGAACTTGCCTCTCTGCTCAGCCCCGCAGAGGTTCTGTGCCCTCCTGGGCAGAGCATTTCACCTGAGGAGACAAAACAGCTCTCAGCTCACTGGGATGGGGCTGAGAAAGGGGCAGGTGGCACCACTGAGCCTGGAGCCCCAAGTTGTCACCTACAGGGTCATCCCCACCCGGGCAGCTGCAGCATCCTCTGTCTCTGGTACCTGGCACATGCTCAGCGTTCTCAGAGGTGTCCACCCTGCCTGGACACCTCTAGCCATGACAATTTTCCTCCTCTGACCCTCTGTGGGGGGCTTCAATCCCCTTCTACCTCCCTCCAACGCTCCCTGCCTTAGGGATTTGGTTGCCTGTCCTTCTCCCTTCAAAATATTTCTCATCTACGACTCTGCTCCCACCTGAGGCTGGAGCAGCCAGGGTTTGGTGCTCACTGGTCCATCTCAGGAGCACACTCCAAGGGGAATAAAGGGAGGCTGGAGCTTTGCTGGGTATAAACCCCTACCCCTGTGGTTAATCAAAGCCTGTTAAGGCTGGGCCTGCTGTGGCACGTCTTTGGGAAGTCCCTTTGCAGCATGGATCGAATGGTTCTGACAGAACTTTGATCTGATGACAGATGGAATCAAAATAAAAATTAAATTGGAGGCAGTAAGTGAGGAGGCAGCCCCAGGAAAGCTCTGCAGTCACAGATAGCTGTGTGCATTTCCCCTGATGACAGGAAAAGGCCAGTTCTGCTGTCAGCACTTTGCTCAAAACCCTCACCCAAACAGAAAACAACTCTCGGGGTGAAGAGGCAAATGAAGAAATTCCCATGGCAGCTCTGGGAATATCACTCCATATGGTAGTTATGGAGCTGCTCCAGAAGTTTAGGGCCAAGGAAAAGAGACCAATCCAGCTATGATCTGTTTCATATTTAGCAAATCAAATGGCTTAAACACAGATCCATGGCATGAAGGGGACCTCTCTGTGAACTGCTGGACAAACAGGAGGCAGCGTCACAGGAGGATTTTCTTAATGCCTTCCATGACCAGCTCTAACCACATCCCTTCCTGAGGTTGCATAAGCCCAGCTTTTGATCAAAATCCTTTCCTTCCTCCCAAAAATAAATGTAAAACAACTTTTACAAACAAATGTAGCGATGATGAAAGATCAAGACACTGATTCACGTCCCAGAAATAATTAATTTTATTCATTTTACGTAAGGAAGTGGCAAAGGGATTGACAGCAGATTGCAGTGAGGTGAGTCACGAGACTGGGACAAGGATGTGGTGCATCAGGTGAGATAACTGCAGCATCTGAGGATACAGCAAGGGGAGAACAGCCAGAATCACTGAATACCCCAGGAGGGAAGGGACCTGTGACCGTGTTCACAGGGGTCTGAGGATGAGGGAAGAGATGAGGATCTGAATCCATGTTTCAGAAGGCTTGATTTATTATTTTATTATATATATTATATTAAAACTATACTAAAAGAATAGAAGAAAGGATTTCATTAGAAGGCTAAGAATAGAACAGGAAGGAATGATAACAAAACTTGTGTCTCGGACAGACAGTCCAAGCCAGCTGACTGTGATTGGCCATTAATTAGAAACAACCACATGAGACCAATCCCAGATGCACCTGTTGCATTCCACAGATAATCATTGTTTACATTTTGTACCTGAGGCCTCTCAGCTTCTCAAGAGGAAAAATCTTAAAGAAAAGATTTTTCAAAAAATATCATAACTACAGGGACCCACAAGGATCTGAAGTCCAGCAGCAAAAGCTTGGCTGGGAGTGGCTCTGCTTAGTGCCATGATCCTGTCTCATGAAATCAGATTGAATTACTCAAAGGGTGATTTACTCAAAAGGTTCTTCCCCCCCAGGCTGCTGGGCACTGCCCAGGCTCCCCAGGGAATGGTGCCAAGGCTGCCAGAGCTCCAGGAGCTCCCAGGGGTGCTCAGGGTGGGGTTGTTGGGGTGGCTGTGCAGGGATGGGGATGCACTGATCATCCCTGAGGGATCCAGCTCAGGATATTCCGGGATTCTGTGATACTCCGTTATAAAAAGGCAAAATGTCAGGTAGTTCTTAGAGCTTGAATTAGCAGCAGTGTGAGTGTGACTCTGTGCCCAGCCTCTGGACCCACTGAAGCAGCTGTGTAAAAAATGCATGTATTTTGTGATTGGCTTTTGGCAAATATTCAAATGAATATTATATGTGTTGTGTTAGAAAGTAATGCTGTAGTAATGCTCCTAAGTAGTGTGGTAAATACAGTTTTAGGTTATAACAAAATGTTAAAATAGAAACGATGCTATGTAGGATTCTTTTTCTTTCTAAAGAAAGGACTCTTACAGAGATAGCAGCCACAGGACACCTGAATCTTTCAGAGAAAAAGAATTTATTGCCCCATTATCAGGAAAAACGAACTTCTTCCCACCTTGCTCAGCCATGACAACGCCGTTAGGATTCAGAGGAAGAAGCTGACACTGACCAGACAGAATCCTGTGTTTGAATGGAATTCATGCAGCATGTATGAGGTGTATGAATATGCAACAGGTCATTGTTTTTAAGAGTTAATCCTGTGTTAACTGTGTCCTTTTTCGTGCTTAAGTTGCCCAGAAAAACGTACCTGGACTCTCCATAACTCTTTGTTTCTATTTTAAAAGTTTAATAGTAATAAAATGGTTATATAAAAACAGTAATACAATTAGAGTAATAATAATTTGGACAATTTGGATTAGGACAATATGAGACAATAGACACAAAGAGTGGTCCAGGTACCTTTTTCTGGGCAGCATGAGCCCGAAAAAGGACCCAGTTAACAGACGATTAACCCTTAAAAACAACAGCCTATTGCATATTCATACACCTCATACGTGATGCATAAATTCCATTCAAATACAGGATTCTGTCTGGTCAGTGTCAACTTCTTCCTCCGAATCCTAACGGTGCCTTCGAGGCAGGAAGAAGTTAATTTCTTCTAATAATGGCAATAAATTCTCTTTCTCTGAAAGATTCAGGTGTCCTGTGGCTGCTATCTCGCTGTGAGTCCTTTCTTTAAAAAAGTATCTTACATAGCATCGTTTCTATTTTAAAATTTCGTTATAACCTAAAACTATTTTTACCACACTACTTAAGAGAATTAATACAGCACTACTTTCTAACACAACACATATAATATTCATTTGAATATATGCAAAAAAGCCAGTCATAAAATACACATTTTTCACAGGCACCATCCCCGGCCGCGGGGCAGCCAGGCCGCGTTGCCATGGCGACGGCTCCGCCTCCTTCCCGGCGTGCCCCGCGGTCGCACGTGACTTCACACCCGGAAGTGTTGCCATGGCGGCGGGCGCGCTGGGGGCTCGTGGCTGCTCTGGAGACGCACCGGGGCCGCGACCGGGCGGTGAGTGAGGACAGGCGGCGTCTGAGCCCTCCGGTACCGGGCGGGGAGTGAGGAGGGGGGGCCTGAGCCCGCCGGTACCGGGTGGTGAGTGAGGACAGGGGGCTCTGAGCCCGCCGGTACCGGGTGGTGAGTGAGGAGGGGCTCTGAGCCCGCCGGTACCGGGACTGTCGCGACCCACCTTTAACGGGAATGAAACACCTGAGGTATTCCTAAGTGCTGGTGGTGGAAAGGAACGACAAAGGCGGAGGGGGCACAAACAATCCAATGATTTACCGGTAAATGACGGGATATAAACGGGAATGGGAGTCCCGGAACACAGGGGGGAAGGGAAGGGAAGGGAAGGGAAGGGAAGGGAAGGGAAGGAAGGGAAGGGGGAAGGGAGGGAAGGAAGGGGAAAGGGAATGGAAGGGAGAGGAGGGAAGGAAGGGAAGGGAAGGGAAGGGAAGGGAAGGAAGGGAAGGGAAGGGGAAGGGGGAAGGGAGGGAAAACATGGATGGATGGATGGATGGATGGATGGATGGAAAAGGAAAAGGATGGATGGAAAAAGGAAAGGAAAGGGAAAGGGAATAAAGAGGGATGGATGGATGGATGGATGGATGGATGGATGGATGGATGGATGGATGGATGGATGAGCAGCCCCGGTTCCAGCCGCACCCTCCCGTGCCGTTCCCAGGTCCGGGCTCTGTGCTATGGCTGCCAGCTGGCGGGGGCAGCGCTGCCCGGTCCCGGGGGGCTGCCCGGGGGGCTCCTGGCCGCCTCTGCCCAGCTCAGCTCCTGCCGCACCGCCCTGCGCCTCTTCGACGACCTGGCCATGCTCCGGCACAGCTGCAGCTACGGGCTGGGCCCCGAGGTGAGCGCGGCCCCGGTGCTCCCGGGCTGGGCCCTGAGGTGAGCGCGGCCCCGGTGCCCCGGGCGGCCCCCGTGCCCCATGTGCCGCTCTGTGCCGCTCCCGCAGGGTGAGGACGCGCTGGTGCGGGGGCTCTCGGTGCTTTCCAACGTGGCCAACCAGCTGTACTACCCCTGCGAGCACCTGGCCTGGGCCGCCGATGTGGGCATCGTCCGAGCCGCCTCCCAGCGCTGGTGGGCACGGAGCACGGCGCTGTGGGGCTGTGCCCTGCTCCTGGGCATCCTACGGTACGGGGTGGGCACCGGGGGCTGTGCCCTGCTCCTGGGCATCCTGCGGTACGGGGTGGGCACCAGGGGATGATCCTGCCCTGGGCATCCTGGGATGGGCACCTGGGGGCTGTGCCCTGCTCTTGGGCATCCTGCGGTATGGGGTGGGCACCTGGGGGCTGTGCCCTGCTCCTGGGCATCCTGCGGTACGGGGTGGGCACCGGGGTGATCCTGCCCTGGGCATCCTGAGATGGGCACCTGGGGGCTGTGCCCTGCTCTTGGGCATCCTGCGGTATGGGGTGGGCACTGGGGGATGATCCTGCCCTGGGCATCCTGAGATGGGCACCTGGGGGCTGTGCCCTGCTCTTGGGCATCCTGGGATGGGGTGGGCACCTGGGGGCTGTGCCCTGCTCCTTGCCATCCTGGGATGGGCACCTGGGGGTATGCCCTGCTCTTGGGCATCCTGCACTACAGGATGGGCACCAGGGGGTGATCCTGCCCTGGCAAAACTGGGAGAGGTGCTCTTCTTCCTCACTGGAATTGGTTGTGAAAGAGGGAAAAAAGAAAACTCCTCCTGTTTGGTGCTGTAGGAGAAATAATTCTGTGCTTTTCAGATCCCTGAGAATTTTGTTCCAGTTAAGAAGAAAACTGAGCCAGCACAAGTGGTATGATTTCCCTCCGTGGTTGTAGAGCTGATCAGGCGATCCCAGAGTGGTTTGGGTTGGGAGGGACCTTGAAGCCCATCCCACCCCCTTTCACCTTCCACCATCCCAGGCTGCTCCAAGCCCTGCCCAGCCTGGCTTTGGGCACTGCCAGGGATCCAGGGGCAGCCCCAGCTGCTCTGGCAATTCCATTCCAGCCCCTCCCCACCCTCCCAGGGAACAATCCCTGCCCAATATCCCATCCATCCCTTCCCTTTGGCAGTGGAAGCCATTCCCTTTGTCCTGTCCTCCATGCCCTTTTCCAAAGTCCCTCTCCATCCTTCCTTTCAGTTCTCATCTGTAGCCAGCACAGCTCTGAGCACATGCTGGACTAATGTGGGAAATGGATTTGTAGAGAACTCCCAAAGTTTGACAGAAGGCTCCCACAGTGTGCAAACCTGGAGATAAGAAATGCTGACTTAGAAATGCCATGGAACAGGACAGACATTGCTGAGAGAGAAATGGAACTAGAAACAAGTTTCAAAGGATGGTTTTGTAAATAAGACTGGAGACTTTGGATAAATAGAACTATGAAAGATGCATTGCAGTAGGACACATGAGGGGTAATTTTGGATGATTGGCTTTAAGGCATTTACAGCATGGTGTGGCTAAAGCTGATAGGCCAAGAAATGTTTATAATGTATTGTAATTAGGAAATAGTTAATTTCTGATTGTGATGGTGTGAATTATGACATCTGTATTGTCTCACCCTTCACATGAGACTGAAATTGGAATAAAAATTCTTAAAACACCTCTCAGTTACCCCATCTCTGGGTCAGAAAAGGTTTAATCTGACAGACTGTCACTAACACCACCTTTTCCTCCAGCAGCACTTCAGCTCAGAGGCAGCAGAAGCTGAGAGCCCAGGTGAAGGCTGAAGTTCTGAGCATCCTCATGGACACAGCAGATCTCTGCAATGCCATCCACTGGCTGCCTCCAGGGTTCCTCTGGGCAGGAAGGTTCCCCCCATGGCTGGTGGGACTCCTGGGGACCATCTCCTCCCTGATTGGGATCTACCAGGCATCAAGAGGAGCAAATTCTGAAGCTGCTTAAGCCAGCACTGAGCTTCACAAGCTCAGTTTTCACGTGGTAAAAGTGCCTTTGGTGAGGCAGGGTGTATTTTAACTTTCCTGGGTTGATGATTGCCCTTCCAGATATCCCATAATTGGGACTGAATCCAGATGCCTGTTGCAGAGGGGTTTGCAGCTGATAAATCTTATCACTCTTCATCAGAGAAATAATTCAGGTGAATCCTCTGAAAATCAACAATGGGTAAAACTGAGGGGGAAAGTTGCTTCCATCTGTCCCAAAAGAGAAATGCAACCTGCCAGTGTTGTTTGCCACTTAAAGGAGCCGAGTGGCCACGGTTCTGTCACAGAGAGCTGGTACGGGAGGAATCCTGCGAGCTCCCACTCTGGGCTGGGGGCTGCACCTGAGCCAGGAAGGGACCCCTGTGCTGGGAACTCTGCAGGAGTTTGGGGTTTGGGCTCGGACAGGGGTGCTGCTTGTGACCCTTGTGTTTCCTCAGAGGTGAGAGGGGCAGGAATTGCTGCTGGAAGCAGCGCGGACCTTCCTAACCTGCCCTGCCCGTTTAGGGAGAAATGCTGGGAGTGGAGATTCCCGCAGAGCTGAGGCTCCAGCTGTGCCTTTGTGCGGTGCCACCGGGTGGAGCTCTTCCACCAGGCTCCGGCAGCCTCCAACCGACCGTTTTTTAATAAATTTCCTGGGGTTTTTTTTTTCTTTTTAATAAATCACCTTTCAAAGGAGCAATCAAACCAGTGCCGAGCTGGGGTTTGCAGTTACAGTTCTGGGCGTTGCCAATAATAAACGACACAAATTCTTCAAAGGTGGCCTTGAGTGATCATTCCTCCTGATAAGAGGGAGAAATTCTTTATCTTTGCTTCTGGAAAGCTCCAAAGCGTTAGTGCTGCGTGAGCTGCAGCTCCACATGTGTCACCAGCCTTCCTCCTTGTGAAAAACGCCAGTCACTTGTTTTTAAAATTTTAGAAGTTTAATAGTAATAACATGGTTATTAAAATAGTAATACAATTAGAGTAATAATAATTTGGACAATTTGAATTAGGACAATATGAGACAATAAAGACAAAGAGTTACCGACAGTCCAGGTACGTTTTTCTGGGCAGCACGAGCCCGAAAAAGGACCCACGTTTACAAAGGATTAACCCTTAAAACCAACAGCCTGTTGCATATTCATACACCTCATACATGATGCATAAATTCCATTCAAACACAGGATTCTGTCTGGTCAGTGTCAGCTTCTTCCTCCAAATCCCAACAGCGCCTTTGAGGCAGGAAGAAGTTTGTTTCTCCTGATAATGGGGCAATAAATTCTCTTTCTCTGAAAGATTCAGGTGTCCTGCAGCTGCCATCTCAGTGTGAGTCCTTTCTTTTAAAAGAGGTATCCTACATAGCATCATTTCTATTTTAACATTTTTTATAACCCAAAACTATATTTACCACACTGCTTAAGATAATTAATACAGCGTTACTGTCTACCACAACACATATAATATTCATTTGAATATTTGCAAAAAGCCAATCATAAAATACATGCATTTTTCACACTCCTGCTGCAGTAATTCCCAGTCCCTGCCTGACTGCCATGGAAATGCATCCTTTGAAAAGAATTCTGCTTACTCTGCATGTCCCTGCCCCTAGCATGGCACATGCTGCACTTCCAGGAGCTGTGGCCTTGCTGTGTGGGGTTGGTTTTGGCCTGGACACGGGGAGCTGTGTCCTGCCCGCGTCCAAAGAGCAGAGGCAGCCCTGGATACTCTTTATCCTTTGCCCTTGGTGTTTATCTGGACCTTCACCCTGCCGTGTCCCTGAGGATGTGGCTGTGCCGGGGATTTGCTGCCAGACTGGCAGGATTTGGTACAGCTCAGGGCTTACCTGCAGTTGGTTTATTCTTGTTTATTCTCCCATTTTCTCAGTCCTGTGCCTGAACAGGGGGAGCACGCAAGGCCTCTGGCTGTTGCCTGGTCCTGTCACCCACTGTGGTGGCTCCTGCTGCAGTTTAGTGGTTTTTAATAATAAATCAGATTTCTTTGCTGTTCTCAACCCCATTGAATCATTCCTCCAGGACTCACTGGACTGCTCAGCACAGGACAATACTATTAGGTATTCATATACTATTAACACTAATACAGCACAATTGTAGCTCTGCCAATTTTAAGAAAACAAGAAATCCTGCATAACCTCTGATGCCAAATTAATTAATTTGTTTGTTTATTCTTGTTTATTCTCCCATTTTCTCAGTCCTGTGCCTGAACAGGGGGAGCACCCAAGGCCTCTGGCTGTTGCCTGGTCCTATCACTGTGGTGGCTCCTGCTGCAGTTTAGTGGTTTTTAATAATAAATCAGATTTCTTTGCTGTTCTCAACCCCATTGAATCATTCCTCCAGGACTCACTGGACTGCTCAGCACAGGACAATACTATTAGGTATTCATACACTATAATATTAATAATAATGCTATACAGGACAATTGTAGCTCTGCCAATTAAAAAAAAAAAAACTGAGACCAGAAACCCTGCATAACCTCTGATGCCAAATTAATAAACATCTTAACCATGCATTAATTTGAATGTAGAGAAAGGAAACTGTAAGCTGCTCTAAGTGCAGTCTCCAGTGCATTTGCAGTGAATTTATAGTGTATTTCCAGTGCATTTGCTTCATCAATTCTTCAACAAATTACCTTAATTTGCATCTGGTAAAGCTGGAGAGTGCAGAGATAAATCAAAATTGGGTGATTCAGAATTTCTGGAAGTTGTATTCTTTTCTTGAGCTGGTTTTGATCCCTGCTGACACACAGTGTTTAAACACCTGTGGTGGCTGCTGCTGCCTCTCCAGGGCAGCATTCGCTCATTTTTAGCACAAGGACTTGTGCAGGCAGACCTGATCCTCCCAAAACTTGGTGATTTTCTTCTCTTTTCCGATGTGGCCTCTGAGAGAGGGTGACAGTTCCTTCCCTTGGCCAGGACAGCAGCCAGTCCTGCTGTCGGTGGTGCCGATGATGGGCCGGGCTCCACAGCTCTGAGCGTGCTCTGTGAAAAATGCATTTTATTATTGGGTTTTCGCAAATATTCAAATGAATATTATATGTGTTGTGTTAGAAAGTGATGCTGTATTAATTCTCTTAAGTAGTGTGGTGAATATAGCTTTGGGTTATAAAAAATGTTAAAATAGAAACGATGCTATGTAAGATACCTTTTTTAAAGAAAGGACTCGCAGTGAGATAGCAGCCACAGGACACCTGAATGTTTCAGAGAAAAAGAATTTATTGCCTCATTATCAGGAGAAACGAACTTCTTCCTGCCTCGAAGGCGCTGTTGGGATTCGGGGGAAGAAGCTGACACTGACCAGACAGAATCCTGTGTTTGAATGGAATTTATGCATCATGGATGAGATGTATGAATATGCAACAGGCTACTGTTTTTATGGGTTAATCCTTTGTTAACTGTGTCCTTTTTCGGGCTCGTGCTGCCCAGAAAAAGGTACCCGGACTGTCCATAACTGTTTGTCTCTATTGTCTCATATTGTCCTAATTCAAATTGTCCAAATTATTATTACTCTAATTGTATTACTATTTTAATAACCATTTATTACTATTAAACTTTTAAAATTTTAAAAACAAGCGTCTGGCGTTTTTCACACGCTCCATGCAGGAAGCATTTGCTGAGCAGGGCTGGCTGCTCCAAGCTGCCTTTGTCAGCAGCCGGGATCCAAAGGGCGCTGCCGGTCCCGGCGCGGCTGCCCCGTTTATGGCCCTTTATGGCGGGGGTGGCTGCGTCCGCAAAGCCCGGGAGCCTCAGATCCGCCGGCCCGGCCCCCGTGCCGCGCTGTCCGGGCCGTGCCGGGATGCTGGGACCGGGTGACACCGGGGGACACCGCGGGACCCCCGCGCACGTGGGGAGGGGACGCGGCCACGCTGCCCGCGGGCAGGGCAGGGTCAGCGCGCTGCGCATGCGCGAGGCTGGCCCCTCCTCCCATTCACAAAGGGAGAGTGAGGCGCGCCCCGGCCGCTGATTGGCTGCGGGGCGGGCGTGGGCGGGGCCAGAGCGGGGAGGCCACGCGGCGGCGGCGGAGGGGCGGCGGCAGAGCCGGAGCGGAGCGGGAGCGGGCGGGACCGGGACCGGGACCGGGCACCGGGCACCGAACCGGGTACGGGATACCGGGTACGGAACCGAATACGGGATAGCGGGGACCGGACACGGAACCGGGTACAGGATAGCGGGCACGGGATAGCGGGTACGGAACTGGGTACGGGAACCGGGTACAGGATAACGGGGACCGGATGGGACCGGTTACAGAACCGGGTACGAGATACCGAGTGCGGGATAGTGGGGACCGGGTGCAGAACCGGGTACGGGATATCAAGGACCGTGAGAAACCGGCTATGGCATCGGGTATGGGATAGCGGGGATCGTACGGCACCGAGTACGGGAACAGGTACGGGATAGCAGGGACCGTGCGAGACCGAGTACAGAACCGGGTGCGGGAACCGGGTACGGAAACGGATGCGGGATAACGGGGACAGCGCGGAACCGGGTACGAGATCGGGGGGACCGTGCGGGACAACTGGACCAGGTGAGGAACCGCGGGGCCGGGTGCAGAAAAACTGAGTCAGGCGCGGGACAGCGGAGCCGGGTGGGGACCCCTGAGCTGGGTGCGGGACCGCGGGGCGGGCTGGGCACGGGAATCACCGGGAGCGCACATTTCCCCCTCCCGGTACTACACGAGGCCCGGCGGAGTCGTGTGCTGCACGGGGGTTTGGTCCGGGAGCTCCCGGTGCCCCGTTTCGGTCGGTGCCCCGCAGCTGACTGGTGCTCCCGGTGCCCCGGGACGGCCGCACCGCGCTCCCGTTACCGGCCGGTGCCCCGCTCCTCCCGGCCGTGCCGGGCCCGGGCCCGCGCTGCCCGTGCTGACTCGCCGGTTTTGCCCCGCAGAGCAGCCTCAGCACAATGTCCGTCAGCAGCCACGAGAACCGGAAATCCCGCTCGAGCTCCGGCTCCATGAACATCCATCTCTTCCACAAACCGGGCCACGCCGACAGCCTCCTCACCCAGCTGAACCTGCTCCGCCAGCAGAACCTCTTCACCGACGTGGTGCTGCGGGCGGGCAACCAGAGCTTCCCGTGCCACCGCGCCGTCCTGGCCGCCTGCAGCCGCTACTTCAACGCCATGTTCAGCGGGGGCCTGAAGGAGAGCAGGGATGCCGAGGTCAACTTCCACGACTCGCTGCACCCCGAGGTGCTGGAGCTGCTGCTGGACTACGCTTACTCAGCCCGGGTGCTGATCAACGAGGAGAACGCCGAGTCCCTGCTGGAGGCCGGGGACATGCTGCAGTTCCAGGATATCCGGGATGCTTCGGCCGACTTTCTGGAGAAGAATCTCTACCCTGGGAACTGCCTGAACATGCTGCTGCTGTCCGATGCCCACTGCTGCGAGCGGCTGCTGGAGCTGTCCTGGAGGATGGCCTTGGCCAACTTCACCTCGCTCTGCAAGACTGAAGATTTCCTCCGGCTGCCCAAAGACAAGCTGCTGGAGCTGGTGGAGAGCGAGGAGCTGGAGGTGGAGGATGAGACGCTGGTCTACGAAGCCGTTATAGGCTGGATCCGCTACGATTTGCCCCGCGCCCACGAAGTTCTGCCCGAGCTGCTGCGCTCCGTCCGCCTGGCCCTGCTGCCCGAGTCCTACCTGAGGAAGCAGGTGGCCTGTGAGAAGCTGGTGACCAGCCACAAGCTGGGGGAGGAGATCGTGGCCGATGCCGTGCGCTGCAAAATGAAGATCCTGCAGAACGACGGGCTGGTGACGGGCTGCTGCGCCCGGCCCCGCAAGGTCAGCCAGGCCCTGCTGCTGCTCGGGGGCCAGACCTTCATGTGCGACAAGATTTACATGCTGGACCATAAAAGCAGCGAGATCATCCCTCGTGCCGACATCCCCAGCCCCCGCAAGGAGTGCAGCGCCTGCGCCATCGGCTGCAAGGTTTACATCACCGGCGGCAAGGGCTCCGAGAACGGCGCTTCCAGGGACGTCTGGGTGTACGACACCCTCCACGACGAGTGGGCCAAAGCCGCTCCCATGCTGGTGGCGCGGTTTGGCCACGGTTCTGCCGAGCTGGACCACTGCCTGTACGTGGTGGGGGGACACACGGCCATGAGCGGGGCCTTCCCAGCCTCCCCTTCCGTGTCCCTCAAGCAGGTGGAGCACTACGACCCTCAGCTGGACAAGTGGTCGCTGGTGGCTCCTCTCCGGGAAGGCGTCAGCAATGCCGCCGTGGTGGGAGCCAAGATGAAGCTGTTTGTTTTCGGGGGCACCAGCGCCAACCAGAACAAGCTGCCCAAGGTGCAGTGCTTCGACCCCTGCCAGAACCGCTGGACGGTGCCCACCAGCTGCCCCCAGCCCTGGCGCTACACGGCCGCCGCCGTGGTGGGCAACCACGTCATCGTCATCGGCGGCGACACGGAGTTCTCCGCCAGCTCCGCTTACCGCTTCCACAGCGACACCTTCCAGTGGTCCAAGTTTGGGGATGTCACTGCCAAGTGCATCAGCTGCCGCGCTGTCACCTCGGGGAACAGGCTCTACGTGGTGGGCGGCTACTGCGGGGCTCAGCGCTGCAAAACCCTGGACTGCTACGACCCCTCGTCCGACACGTGGAGCAGCGTCACCACCGTGCCCTACTCGCTCATCCCCACCGCCTTCGTCAGCACCTGGAAGTACCTGTCAGCCTGAGACCTGGAAGGTAAATAGCTGTGGGTCAAGAGCTCCTCTGTGTCAGGTTAAAAGTTGAGGGGCAGATGCATGTGGCTCTGGACTGGAGTTGTCCTAAAGAACAGCTTTGTGTATCAGATCCAAAGCTTCCAGGCTGGTAGTGTGGGGTCGAAAAGCCCTGCAGGAGATCTTGGGATCTAAAAGCCCTGCAGGAGATGGTGGGATCTAAAATCCCTGCAGGAGATGTTGGGATCTAAAAGCCCTGCAGGAGATGGTGGGATCTAAAAGCCCTGCAGGAGATGGGATCTAAAATCCCTGCTGGAGATGGTGGGATCTAAAAGCCCTGCAGGAGATGGTGGGATCTAAAAGCCTTACAGGAGATGGTGGGATCTAAAAGCCCTGCAGGAGAAGTTGGGATTTAAAAGCCCTGCAGGAGAAGTTGGGATCTAAAAGCCCTGCAGGAGAAGATGGGATCTAAAAGCCCTGCAGGAGATGTTGGGATCTAAAATCCCTGCAGGAGATGGGATCTAAAAGCCCTGCAGGAGAGAGAAGGTCTCTCTAGGTGCTGAAACGCTGCAGGGAGAAGGATCAGTATAAATAACAAGACTCTTAACCTGGCATCTTGGCCCGTGCAAAGATTTTGGGGAATGCTGTGTGCAGAGATTGGGTGTCGTGGCTGGGTCAGGAGGCTGCAGGAGCTGATGTTTGTGCAGGCAGGCTGTCTGCAGGAGCTGGGACAGACCCCGTGGTGCCACCGGCTCCAGCTGCTGCTTTTAGCACAGCCTCCTCCTCCTCCTGGTGCCACACTTAATCTGTCAGTGGCACCCAAACGTCTTGTGGGACGCCAGGGCTGTGAGCTGGTGCCAGAACAAGATTATAGCTGGGATTTAGTCCCAGAATGGTGGGTAATTGCATTTATAAGACAAGCCTTGTCTATGTATAAACACAGGGTTTCTCTGCTTCTAATTATTCCCTGGTGTCCCTTTCATGCCATTGCTTTTCTGCTACACAGAGATTGACTTTCAACATTTGCAACTGGAATTAAATCTTTCTAAAGGCTTTTGGCAGAAACTATGCCAGTGAATCACAGACCCTGCAGGGTTTTCCTTTTCTCCTTGCAGGAGTCGTGCTGTCTAAATAAAATTATTTACTGTAATAAAATATCCAGTGATACCTTTAGAAAATTCCTGGCTGTAGAGGGGAATCAGCAGCCATTGCTGGGGTTTCTCTGGGATTTGAGGCCTGAGGAGTGGGGTTGGGGTTGCTGTGGCCTGGTCTCACTACACTCTGCTGTGCTCCACAGGCTTCTCACCTGATTTTGCCAAGTGCCTCCCTTGACTGAGGACCCAGAGGGAACACACGGGCAGCAGGAGCACCTCCTCCCACCTGGCAACTCTGTGAGCTGGGTGCCACCAGCAGGGCTCAAGGCAACTCAGTTTTGGCTTTGAATGGCTTCTGCAAATCCATGCCTTGGTCAGGCCAGGGAGGGGACAGGCACGGAGGGACCTCCTTGGGCTGGCAGCTTGCGCTGTCCCTTGAGACAGCAAAAAGGTTTCCAAGTGTTCTCCGAACTCGTGTGATCTCAGAGCAGGAACCAGAGGGATTATTTTGGTTTCAGTGAGAAACTAGAAAGGAGAAAGGACACTCCTGACCAGCTGCAGGACTGCTCTGCTGGGATTCCCAGCACCCAAGCAGTAGCCTGGAATGTCAGAACACGTGACAGGACTTTGCCCAAGGGCTGGTTCTGCACGTTTATTTCTTTTTTATACGGCAGTTTTGTGTGTTTATTACTCAGCCTGGAGCTGCTTCAATAAATCTGAATAAAATCCACCGTGTCCCTTGCCTGTTCTGTGTGCTTAAGGTGCAGGTTTTCCCAGTCCACACTTGGGACCATATTTAGTAGAACAGTGAGGAGCATTCCCTGCTGCAGTGCAAATCAAGGGCTCAGATCTTCCTGTGCCTTTGTAACTTGGGACTGAGGAAAGCTCAGATCTCACACTGCCTTCTAGCTTTGAAGGAGACACAAATCTCTTCAAAACTTCAAAGATTAATGTATTCTCTGCCCTTTCCTGGTCACTCTGCACAGAGTGGGGTTTCCTCACTATGCAAAAGAATGGGAGAAGGTGCTGCCCCTTCTGTCCCAAAGGGCTGTGTGCCCCAGGCCCTGCTCCAGGTGAGGCAGTGCCTGGGAAAGAAAAGCTCTGCTAAGGGGAGGAGGTGAGACAGGAACCAGCATGGTCAGAGGAAACAGGCACCAAAGGTACAAGCAACTGTCTCACCACAGAAGCATGGTTTGGGTGTGATCCATTATTTCAGAATTAAATAAATCAATGTCACAACTCTTCCGAGCTGCTTGCACAGGCAAGAGCTGGCAGGAAGGGAAGGAAGGGAGCTGCCCTGCTGCTGGGGGCTGGAGCAGATGCATCAGCTTCATTTCCAACCCCCTTTCTGATGCTCTTGCCATTTTCAGCCCCCAGGCTGGGCCTTTTTTCATGCACCCTTGTTGTGCCTCCTCTCCATGGCTGGCTGAGCCCAACAGGAGCTCATCAAGCTGCAGGGAGAGGAGCCCACAGGCAGCAGCAGCAGGGACACAGACTCATTTTGATGAGAAAAGGCTGTTTAGCTCATGGGATCCAACCATCCAGCAGCTCCCATCCTGGCTGTGCCTTGCAAGAGGGGAAAATCACAGCACAGGACTCTGCTGGGACCAGCAGCTGTTGGGAAGTGTCTCCAGCTCTGTTATCCAGCCAGGAGCTGCCTCACCTTTGTTACACCTCCAGCTACTCCTGAGGGCTGGACAGAGCTGGAGGAGTGGAGGTTTCATTCATGGCCATTTGAGCAGCAGCTGTTTTGTTTTGTTGATGCTGCCAAGCAATAAACGCTGGCTGCCCGCCACATCCGCCCCCTGCTCGGGGATGGAGCAGCCTCCAGCAGCACGGATCCGTCTGCCTGGGCCTTACCTGAGCCAGGCTCGGGTGTTCTCAGCTGGGGGAGCGAGCCCCAGCTCTGCTGCTGCTGTTTTCTCCTTTCAATCCAACCCCCTGTCAGGGAAAACCAGCGCTCTGAGCACACCTGGGCTGGGCAGCTCCAACAAAGCCAGCCCAGGCTGCTCTGCTTGGGTTCATCCTCCCTCACCTGGCAGAGAGCCCCGTCCTGTTCCTCCAGCTCCACCTCCTCCTGGCAGGAACCAGCTCCCAGCTCCAGGGGTACCCTGGGGAAACCAGGGAGCTTCACTGGTGCGTGCCTGAGCTGTCCCAACAGACCTGTTCTCCCAGTTTGACATTTCCATGCTGGATCTGCTTCAGTGCCAGCGCCAGAAGGTTCAGGCCAGCTGAGCTGGAGGTGAATTTGGTTTAGAGGTGAAATTTGGTTGCTGGGTAGAAATCCTCCTGAATGAATAGAATTCATTTAGAACCATATCCCCAGCAGAATTCCCACTAATAGAATTCCCACTATATTCCCATTCAGATCCCCCACTAACAGAATTCCCAGACCTCTCCCCCACTAGCTCAGATCCCCCATTAATTTCATGTCTCACCTCAAACTGCAGGTGTCTGCAGTTTAGAGCCCAGCCCAAAGTCACACCTGGAAGATGTGATGCCACATGGGCATGACAAGGCTCAAAGGCAAAACAATCCAAGTGGGACATCACTGGGATGTTCCTCTTCTCACAAAAGCCTAGAAGCCACCACAGTCAGAGAAGTTTGGGGTCGGACTGATCCAGCTCCCTCCTGGCCACAAGACAGACAGACAGGGTTGATTTTAAGGGAATTGCTGCTTGGGTTGGTAGGTGCCTCCTGCTCAGCAGCTCCTCCTGCTCAAGCACCAAGGCAGGATTATGGCCTTTTTCCCATCCAAGCACAGCAGTGGCTGAGAAATTCCCCCTCCTGGTTAAGATGGGATATGGATCATGGAAATGTTCTGCGGCACACCCACCTCACATCTAGCAAGGAACTGTTACAATGATAATTCATGGCAGCCCAAGAAAAACAAGGTTTTAATGACACACAGTGTGGTTTTGTTCATGACTTACAATGTTCCAGAAGGGAAAAGGGGCATTGCACACCTGAAATTCCTTGGCAGATCTGCATTTCATGTGTAGTCATCTGGGATGGCTTCAGGTCTAGCCAGACACTGCTCCACACAGAGAAATGACATCAGCTGCTGCTCTGCACAGAGAGGCACATCCACACTGTGCTGTCAGCAAGGGGCTTTCACAGTCCTGTGCACAGGGAATCATGGAATGGTTTGGGTTGGAAGGGACCTCAAAGCCCATCCAGTGCCTCCCCTGCCATGGCAGGGACACCTCCCACTGTCCCAGGCTGCTCCCAGCCCTGTCCAGCCTGGCCTTGGGCACTGCCAGGGATCCAGGGCCTGCCCACCCTGCCAGGGAACAATTCCTGCCCAAGATCCCATCCAGCCCTGCCCTTCTTCAGCTTAAAGCCATTCCCTGGGTCCTGGCACTCCAGACCCTTGTGCAGAGTCAAGGAGCCCCAGAACAAGGTGATGCTGCCCTGCCTGAGCCTGAGTGCCTGTGACAGTCCCAGAGTGGGGACCCTGTGTCACACACTCCAGCACTGCCAGCTCCAGAAGGGTTTGGCTTTTATCCTCTGCCAGATCCCACGGGCACAGCAGCAGCAAACAATGCAGGACAGGCCCCACATCCCCCATCTGCTGAGCCTTGGGCTGGCCCCATCGCTGGGATGAGAAATGAAACCGGATTTGAGTCACAGAGGAAAGGGAAAGGCAGCAAGCAGCACATTCCCACTGCTGGAGCACACTGTGGAGCCAACATCCTCTGTGCATGTTTGTCCTCGAGCATCTGGCTCCCAGATGAATCCCAGATGCACGTATGGGAACCATCAGCCTTGTCTCACCCACATGAAAGAGGGAGCTTTAGCATAAAGCTGGTCATTGCCGATGGCCTCGGCGTGATTCATGCACAGAAAGAATGTGGTTTGGGTTTCGGGTTAATTAGCTGCAGATTGGGGAGGGAGACAAGGCAGGGCGGAGCCGCGGGGATATCGGTGTGTGAGCAGCTCTGAAGGCACCGCCAGTGTGTCCTGAAGTCACACCCTGCCTGAAATCACACCCTCGTGTCTCACACAGCAGTGACAGCGTCACCAGTGCCACTGCCAGGTGTTTGCAATCCCCAAGGAATGTCTGCCCTGCTGTTGTGGCAAAAACTGAACATAGCAACACCTACACACCTTTGAACACGGATGGCTGCAGCAGCACCAAACTTCTAACACATGCAAATTCTGCCCAGGATTTAAACTTGCCTCTGCTGAGCTCTGGGCTGCTGCAGCTGGGCAGTTCCCAGTGGGAATCTGTGCTGCAGGGATCCCTCCTGGCCATGTTAACCCTGGATCTCCCTGGTGCAGGCTCCTCTTGCCTTCCTGGAAACAGTTCCTACAAGTCTGACTGCACAAGAGCACAGTGCAGCTCCTCTTAGCTTCTCTCCTAGCCTCTCCCTCCCTGCTGTCCCCCACAAAACCACTTTGATTCCACTTCTTGCTGCCAAAAAATATTTAGAAATGGACATGGAGTGGCTGGCCTTGCTGTGGTGACACAGACACGATGTCTGGAAGCACAGAGGCAGTGACTGACCTCACTCCCAGGAGCTCCACAGATGGAAGAAATATTTTCCTAAAAAGAGCACAAGCAAAAGCCTCTACACACCCTCACTTTGAGACGTCATTCTCTCACATGACAGCCTGTTAGCTCCCCTAAAGATCAAACTTTAAACACTGGTCTGTCTAGAAGTCTTTGATTATTTATGTATGTGGAAAAGTAGAAAAAAACTTTGTTTTTTCCAGCGAAGTTGCAGTTTGCGTCACAACCCAGATGTCACATGCACTTCAGAGGCTGACAAATGCTGGCTTGTTTTACTGACTGCTGCACACAAAGGCCCAGGGACCCCCAAAGCTGCTTTGCTAAGCCCCAAAGGCAGTGACAGGCAGAGCAAACCTCCTGGCTCAGGGTTTTCCTCAGCCCTGGCTGCAGCAGGATTCCGATGGCAAACCCCTCCCTCCTCCCTGAGAGCACCAATCCAAGGCCCTGCTCTCCCACTGTCTCCCTGGTTTTACATCTGTTCTGCTCTCTAGAAACGATTGGAGGTTCCAGCTCTTGGATTTGCTTGCCAGCTGTGCCAGCAGTGGGGATTTCAGCAGGAAGCTCAGCCTGCTGCAGAGCTGGGAAGAGCAGCCCCAGGCAGAGGCTATGGGATGGTGCTGGCAGCAAGGGCTGCCAAACTGGCACGAGCACTAGGGAGAAAGTTTCTATTTTTGTTCTCCTCGTTCCAAGTGGGAACCGATACTGCCTGGGACAGAGCCAGGCATGTCTCAGGCTGGCACCATGCAAAGCACCTCCATGCTAATGTAAGCAACTTAACCAAGCTCTCTCTCTCTCTCTCTCTCTCTCACCAGCAGAGTTCAGATGTTTGGGAGCAGCTGATCTTTCCCTCAGGTGTTCACCTCACTGCCAAGGGCTGCAGCTATTTGTATTCTGCTCTGAATATCTCCTGTGGTCCGTCCTCTCCTTTGGAGAATGTCACAGTTTTGTTCCTGTGGCACAATATTTCTGTCCAGGGTAGAAAATGAGAAGCATGTGAGAAGTGGCAGCTGCTTTGATCTTCATTCAAATAGAAAACAATAAATAATTATATAGATATAAAGGCAGACAGCTTTTAAATGTTCTTTTTTTTTATTGCTAGAAGTTGGTTTCAGTCCTATTGCAGCTCTGAAATCCTTCAGTGGAGAAACATTGCAATCATTGTAAAAATCATCATTTGGTGTGCTAAGATCATGTTTACAATTAATCAAGAGTGCACAATTCAACAGAATATTAACATTTAACCATCAACTTTACAAATAAAATAAAGACTACAAAGATGTTGCTACTGCAGTATCAACAGTAAAGGAAATATTTACAATGTTTACACCCTAACGAAAAAACAAAACCAAACTCTTCCCCAACAAAATGGTCAATTTAACCATGGACCATGATTATTTATTAAATCTTTACAGTGCAAGGTGGGCCTAGAAACCAGACCTAAGACTAAAGAGTGTCAAGAGAGTTCACAGCTCTGAGTGAGATGCACGCAGTTATGCCAACAGGATCTACACCCATGAGAGATCTCTTTCCGGCTACAGACAGAAATGGAATTTGAAATCAACTTTTCTAAAGTGCTCCAATTTCTTTCAGTACAAAAATATAAAAAACTGATTTATAAACATGGCACAAATGTTATGAACCAGAGCTCACACATGCTGTTTGAAGACGATGGAGGATGATGAAGTCGCCAGTGGTTACGAAGATGTTGGGTCTGGTCTCGAAGAGAGAGCAGGGGAAAGGCTTTGCTTTGCCTACAGCACTTGTGTAACCTGGCATGCAGATCTGTTTCCTGGTAAATGTGAGAACTGCTGGGGAAGACAACAAAATCTCCAAACTCCCTTGCATGGGGGGCACAACACACAGGGACTCCACTGAGCAGCACCGGGGAGCCTCAGCTCCCATTCCGCAGAGTTAGAAGTAAAATGAAAGAAGTATTTTTAACCCTTTCCTAGTTTAAGTTTCGACTCTCATTGTAAATGCAAATGACAAACACCAAGCTCCATGTATGCAGAATCATCTGACCACTACTCAGAAAGACAAAACTGCCTGCAAATTATTTAGAATGACTCCTAGCTGTGCAGGAAGGCGAGTACCTGGATGAGCAAGCGTCTCTAGGAACACCAATTCTTCTGCCTCACGCTGGGGGATGAGCAGCGATCTCAGCTCGTGGGACATGCCACAGCTACAATCCACAGACAGCACAGATAAAAACCAGGGAAGCATCCACAACACACACAGGGCAGCTGTGCTCAGCACTAGTGGCCATGGAGGCATCCTCAGCCCGGAGCACGGAACCTCCACGTTCCAGATGGGAAGGGGAAGAGGAAGCCTCCTTAACACCAGAGTTCAAATTGAAATCAGAACCATAGAAACAGCCTCTACATTGCAACATCACAATATTGAAGGACAAACATGCTGATAAATTTTAAGGCTGGGACACCAAGCAAACAGGGCGGCAGTTCAAAGCTCGTGCTGGCATTTCCTCCACACCCCAGCTCAGAGAGAAGCCAAAAGGCACCTGGGAGGCACAGAATTTTGAACTGTCTAATCCTCAGGAATCACTTAAAAGGAAAGCTTTAGCTGAAGTGATCAAAAAGTCCAATAGGAAGGATGTAACTCAGAATCAATAGCAGGTTACTGAGCCCAGGACACAGCAGTACTTGCAAACGAATTCACCTAGAAGAGTTCTTTTTCTAGGAAGAAGATTTGAGTGAAGAGTCCAAAACCAGTTCACTCTGCTGGAGTGATTTGTTAACAATTTCACAGATTCAGTTTTGCACATGTGAAGAGACCCATGATTCACTTAAAAGAAAATAATTCACTTGCTTCCCTCAGCCTTCCATGGCTCCCCTGCCCACATTCTGGCAGCAATGAGGTATCACAGCACCTGCTAATTCCCAAACCTTCTCCAGGCTGACCCAAGTGACAGAAGCCACCTTCTCTGCTCAGGGTGCAAACAGGTTTCACAAAGGAGCTGCAGCCAGACATGAGCACTGAGGACAGAGAATGATTTCTAAGGTCATTTCTCAGCTACAGATTGAAGGCCCAGATTCCAAGGAGCTTTTGGAGTTTGAGCCAACAGCCTGGCCTGTCACAGGCCTGGGTCCATTTGTTAACAGCCAAAACTCATTTCAAGCACTGCTGACAAGAAGTATTCAAAAAGTTAATGTTAAAGATAAACCATTAAAATAAATAGGACCTCACTGCAGACTTTATTTTGCACATGTCACTGTTGTATATTCCAATTTGTTCATTGCACAGAAGAAAGCAGCCAACGGGCTGCTCCAGCCCTTCCAACACTCCCTCCCATACTTCTGGACAGGCACAAAATAAACCTAAATAAATGTTTCCAAAATTTGCTTCCAAGCACCCAAACTGACATCCCTTTTTGGCTGAGGTGATTTACTCCACTGATGTAACTTGGCTTTGGGCTGAAACTCCTAAAAACCTGGTAATTTAAGGCAGTGGGGGCATTGAGTTTTCACCAGGAGTGACCCAAACCACAGCATGAAGGACAGAACATCCTGTGCATTCCTGCTGCTTCCCTGTGAGCTTCCAGGGGAAATTACAGGGGGCCAGAGTCTGCACATCACCCAGTGGAAAAATCAGTGCCAGGCCTACAGAGCTGCTGGATCCCACACTGCTGCATGGATCAGGAGTTACACTGATTTTAAGAATTCCCCTCCATTCCAAACTAACTTTTTAGAATGCAAAAACTGAATATGGAGTGGAACTCTGTTCTTATCACCAAAGATAACAACACCACCAAAGCACCAGTGGAGCAGCCCCACTCTGTTTCCTGCTGACAATCACACCAAATCTGCAATGCTGCTGATTTACCAAGTAGTCCTTTGGTTGGTATTAAAGCCAAGTGTGTCCAATTTCACTTGTTGGGGGCTGAGGGAGCATCCCCAATCCTGTAATGAGCCATTCAGTTTGGAGTTTCCTCTCACTGAACTCAGTGCCACTGCCTCGGGTTTGTACCAGCACCACTCAGCAAAGAAAAAGACCCTAAAATCCAAGAACTGTTCCAGCAGGAGTGCTTGTCCCTAAGACCTATTCAGTATTTTGTAGCTTATCTTTCCCCTTTCTTCAATTTCTGGTCTGAAGGCAATAACACAAATTATCACCACTTGAAAATATAAACCGCTGCTGTTTTCTGCTGAAAATTGATAATGTTTCTTGCACTGTAACTACTGAAATAATTTTAAAACTCTGAAGCAAAGGGAAGTTATGGCCTTAAAGACATCACTAACATCACACAGGGCCTAATCAGGGACAACTCAAAGGAGACTGGCAAACACCACTGGATCCATTGCCATGAGACTGGATGGAGAACTGACCAGACCTTCTATCCACTGCAGCTAAAATCACTTTAAATCAGTTAAAGGTATAACAAAAAGCTATTATCAATCATGTCCTGACAGGTATTAATCCAAGATTTTAAGCTTTGAGATCCTGATTCCTTTAATTCTGTAACAATACTCCTAAACAATCTCTCCTGTGCATCATTACCTGACCAGTCACACTCAACACACACCACAACACACAACCTAGGGTGAGGGTGGGAAAAGAATCCGGGACACAGAGCGAAAAACACAACACAAAATGACTGTGCAAATTACTACAAAGGGAAATAATGCCTTTTTGAGCAGAACACTTAATGTCACCACCATTCCATGATCAAGAACGGACCCATTTCACAAGAGGTATCAAAGCTGGTTTAGCTGAAAGCAGCTAAACACAGGTTTAGCTAAGAGTACTTTTTTATTATAATTATTTTTAATTCTAAACCCAAACAGTTCTTATTCCCTTCATTCCTAACACGATACTGCAGAGAAGTCTCTGCAGCAACAGCAGCTTTGATATCTTCTGGTACTGGGAGTAAAGTCCCAACAAATTAACAGACAAACAAGGATGCAGAAAACAGGATAAAACAAGACAATAAATTACTAGCCAGACATGAGCACTGAGGACAGAGAATGACTTCTAAGGTCATTTCTCAGCTACAGATTGAAGGCCCAGATTCCAAGGAGCTTTTGGAGTTTGAGCCAACAGCCTGGCCTGTCACAGGCCTGGGTCCATTTGTTAACAGCCAAAACTCATTTCAAGCACTGCTGACAAGAAGTATTCAAAAAGTTAATGTTAAAGATAAACCATTAAAATAAATAGGACCTCACTGCAGACTTTATTTTGCACATGTCACTGTTGTATATTCCAATTTGTTCATTGCACAGAAGAAGAAAGCAGCCAACGGGCTGCTCCAGCCCTTCCAACACTCCCTCCCATACTTCTGGACAGGCACAAAATAAACCTAAATAAATGTTTCCAAAATTTGCTTCCAAGCACCCAAACTGACATCCCTTTTTGGCTGAGGTGATTTACTCCACTGATGTAACTTGGCTTTGGGCTGAAACTCCTAAAAACCTGGTAATTTAAGGCAGTGGGGGCATTGAGTTTTCACCAGGAGTGACCCAAACAGAAGTGACCCAGCATGAAGGACAGAACATCCTGTGCATTCCTGCTGCTTCCCTGTGAGCTTCCAGGGGAAATTACAGGGGGCCAGAGTCTGCACATCACCCAGTGGAAAAATCAGTGCCAGGCCTACAGAGCTGCTGGATCCCACACTGCTGCATGGATCAGGAGTTACACTGATTTTAAGAATTCCCCTCCATTCCAAACTAACTTTTTAGAATGCAAAAACTGAATATGGAGTGGAACTCTGTTCTAATCACCAAAGATAACAACACCACCAAAGCACCAGTGGAGCAGCCCCACTCTGTTTCCTGCTGACAATCACACCAAATCTGCAATGCTGCTGATTTACCAAGTAGTCCTTTGGTTGGTATTAAAGCCAAGTGTGTCCAATTTCACTTGTTGGGGGCTGAGGGAGCATCCCCAATCCTGTAATGAGCCATTCAGTTTGGAGTTTCCTCTCTCACTGAACTCCAGTGCCACTGCCTCGGGTTTGTACCAGCACCACTCAGCAAAGAAAAAAAACCCTAAAATCCAAGAACTGTTCCAGCAGGAGTGCTTGTCCCTAAGACCTATTCAGTATTTTGTAGCTTATCTTTCCCCTTTTCTTCAATTTCTGGTCTGAAGGCAATAACAAAAATTATCACCACTTGAAAATATAAACCGCTGCTGTTTTCTGCTGAAAATTGATAATGTTTCTTGCACTGTAACTACTGAAATAATTTTAAAACTCTGAAAGCAAAGGGAAGTTATGGCCTTAAAGACATCACTAACATCACACAGGGCCTAATCAGGGACAACTCAAAGGAGACTGGCAAACACCACTGGATCCATTGCCATGAGACTGGATGGAGAACTGACCAGACCTTCTATCCACTGCAGCTAAAATCACTTTAAATCAGTTAAAGGTATAACAAAAAGCTATTATCAATCATGTCCTGACAGGTATTAATCCAAGATTTTAAGCTTTGAGATCCTGGTTCTTTTAATTCTGTAACAATACTCCTAAACAATCTCTCCTGTGCATCATTACCTGACCAGTCACACTCAACACACACCAGAACACACATCCTAGGGTGAGGGTGGGAAAAGAATCCGGGACACAGAGCGAAAAACACAACACAAAATGACTGTGCAAATTACTACAAAGGGAAATAATGCCTTTTTGAGCAGAACACTTAATGTCACCACCATTCCATGATCAAGAACGGACCCATTTCACAAGAGGTATCAAAGCTGGTTTAGCTGAAAGCAGCTAAACACAGGTTTAGCTAAGAGTACTTTTTTATTATAATTATTTTTAATTCTAAAACCAAACAGTTCTTATTCCCTTCATTCCTAACACGATGCTGCAGAGAAGTCTCTGCAGCAACAGCAGCTTTGATATCTTCTGGTACTGGGAGTAAAGTCCCAACAGATTAACAGACAAACAAGGATGCAGAAAACAGGATAAAACAAGACAATAAATTACTGCATTTGAACACTTCTTAGACATGTCTTCAGCAAAGGACAAAATCCAAGTCTCTAAGTTCATTCTGAACCAACTCAGGAGTTTGCCTGGGAACTTGTACTGCTGTCCCCAACAGGGAGACAGATCCCAGTGATGCTGGTGGCCAATGAAATGTGCATTCAGTCCAACTCTTCATCATCACTGTGGATTCTCACACGTCCAACCCTTCTCCTCCACAAACAGGTGGAGCTCCTGCCCCTTGAAGATGCTGTCAGAAGCTCACCTTACCTTCTCTTCCACTGTACCTGGCCACAGGGCTTGTACCACTGGGTTCACAGTGCCTGGCACACCTGGCAGGGAGGGGACTGGCTTGCTGTCACCTGGTTACCAACACACAACCCATTACTGACCTGGACCTGGGAAAACAGATTTAAAAATTTGCAGCCATTTTGGGGCCTACTATTAAAACTTTTTACATAAAAATCTGGGTGGTTCAACATCACCGATAACAATTTACAAGATGGTGCCCATGAACAGTTACATTCTCCAAAAAGAGCACATTACAATAAATGTCAGAATTTTAACATGCTCTGAATTGATATAGCCATGCCATGTGTCAACACACTGGAGAATTTAAAAGCAAATTGTTACTACTGTGCCCTCAAAGCAGGACAGTAATCCTGGTCTGGTCCTTGCTTGTAGTAACTGGGCAGGGATCAGAAGACATCCATGTGGGGTCTCCATCACCGTGCACACTGGGGCCTGAGTTCTTGAAACAGTGTGGCAGGTGATTCATCTTCAAATGCAAACAATTAGAAGAAAATGACATCTTCTTTGCTGGTATCATCTTGCACATTCAACAGATTGGGCTGAGAGGGCACCAGGGGCTGAACCTGAACGTTATTGGGCTTGAAGAGGGTCGCTGAGGCAGATGAAAGTGCTTCTGGCTGAGCATCTGCAGGGCCATACAGTTCTAGAGGGGAAAAAACAGAAGAAGACACATTCATGACACTGCAGAGAGAGCCTGAGGCCCTTCCATGGACAGGCAAGTTGGCCAAGGCATACCTGGCTGGAATGCAGAGGTCTGGCTGCTTGGGAGGGATGGACTCGCTGACCTCCTGCCTCTCAGGACAGCCTCCTCTCGTCCAGCAAGCCTGGGGGGAAGCAGCTGCTTCTGATCAACAGAGGCTGAAGAAAATAGTTCATAAATTAGTATTTGAGGTGAGCAGCACTGCACAAATGTCACTGCTGCATGCTGGGGCCACTGTACTGACACCTTTACACACCCAAGAAAGCTGCAAAGCAACAAAGAGCTGGTCCTACGGAAATTTTCTCTTCGGCTGTTTAAACTATGAATACTTTTCCTTGAGACTTCTAGTTCAGTTACTGGCAGACCCTGACAATCTCAGATTTAAAACCCAGCATCACCAAGCACAGCAGAGAGAGAAAAAAAAATCTTTGTCTGTAGAATTCAAATAGCAAATGGCCATTTGTGCTACTTCTAACACACAGAGCTGTGATGAACTTTTGTCTCTGCTCTCCATCTGTCTCACAGCTGCTCAGCAGCACAGCCCACTGATTCTGGTGTTACAGCCTCCCAGTTTCTTGGTTTCAACAATGAAAGCAGTTCATGAAATAGCTATTCTGGATCTAAAGAACTTCTCTCTTTCAGTACACATTCCTTACATGTCTCAAAACCCAAATTCAATACACAGCATTTTGCCTCTGGTACAGAAAGTTTTGTTCCATTTTATTCTAAGATCAACACATGGGCACAACAAGCATGAAGCCCACTAATGCTCACAAGAGAATAGAGACCAATATATTAGTGGTTTATACCTTTCATATCAATTACAGAAAAACACCATTAAGTCCATTTCCACTGCAGAGACCATTATGTAAGCGCTATTAGAAATAAACTGGGGAGATGTGGCATTAGAACTTTGTATTACCAGCATTTGGTATGCAGGGTAAGAGGATACAGGCTTCATTTATGTGCAAAACCATAAGCAAGTTTGCAAAAGCACTAAACTTTATGCACGACACAGACAGATGTTTCTGCAATGTGCCAAAACCACTCTCCCTGATCTCTGTCAGGTTTGGCCCTGAGTCCTCCGTGGCAGTGCAGAGTGATGGATAAGCTTGCCAAGTCCGAATCCAGCCCAATGCTAAAAAGATAATTTTGTAACTTAAAATTACAGGCCATTCCCCTAAGCTGGCAGTGGGGCTACTTTAAGTGGTAGAGATAAAAGGGTTTTTAGTGTGTCTGTCATTGGCAAAGATCACAACTCCAGTACCCAGCAGTTAGAAGCAGAAATTACAACAGGACAGGGTGACTGCATTTTTACTTGCTTGTTTGTGACAAAATTAGCCCCTTTCAACTCTACAACACACACAGCATCTCAATTTTGGCCTGGAGATCTGTATTTAATGACTGACTGCTGCTAAGAAAAGCACTGCATTCAATGTCACTACAACTCTGGACAGACTGCAAGAAAAGGCTAAGCCAGCCTCAAAACATTTCACTCATGCACAACAGCTTCCTTTTTCTCTTTTTCTTTTTTTTTTGGTTTTGCTCTTTTTCTTTAACACTACAGTTAGACAAGAAGATTTTGCATCCAGGTTTAGAACCTCTAACTACCATTCTGTTGTGTTGGAATACACAGCTCTGTTTTCAGCATTAGCCCTTTGGGTTATATTTCCAATTCAAATAGTATAGAAATGGAACTCCTAACAGGAATTTAGGAGGCTAAGAGATTTTAACTGCAGCAAACACACTAATAACTTGCAGCATAGTAATTTCTGGGTTTCATACAGAGGTTTAACTGCAGGGTTCTGTCTCCCTGTGATCCTGGTGGAGATCAGAAACATTTAAATGGATTTCAAGTCACACATACCCGAACTGTCTGTCCTATGAGATGCTTTGCTCTTGCCACCTTTCTCCTTGCTTCCTTTTGTGAAGGTGGCCAGCTTGGTGGGGATCTGCTGCTGGACTGCAGCTGGTTTCTGGATCTGGTTGGTTGCACTCAGGAGATGGATTGGCACTTCGTTCTTCAGGGAGGGCCGGTTCTCCAGGGTGGTGCTGTCCCTGCGCGCCAGCTCCGGCCGCTCCAGGAACTCCAGCCCGGCCACAGAGCTCACCCTCACTGAGGATTTGGAGCCAGCTGCAGATGGTTCCACCCCTTCTCCATTGAAGCTGACGGAATGACTGATCATCTGGCTCTGCAAGGGGAAAAATGCATTCTAAGGCAAATGGGGAATTTCAGCCTCTCCAGCACAAGGAGGAGAAACCATGCCCAGCCCCAAGGGCACAAAGCACTTCCTAGTGCAGAGCAGAACAGGGTAGACAAAGCCTAAAGGTTCCTGGGGAACGGAAAGAAGAGCAAGGTGTAAGTCCTTAGACACACTGAAAAGAACATCAGCAGCTCCAAACTGCTTAAGACTGCACCTAGGAAAGAGCAGACCTGCACAAGGAGAGACCATCCCCAGCCCCAAGGGCACAAAGCATTTCCTAGTGCAAAGGAGAACAGGGTAGACAAAGCCTAAAGGTTCCTGGGGAACAGAAAGAAGAGCAAGGTGTAAGTCCTTGGACTCTGAAAGGAACATCAGCAGCTCCAAACTGCTTAACAGTGCACCTAGGAAAGAGCAGACTGCACAGGGTGATGACAGAGCAGAGAGAAAGCAGGACTTTCAGAATGTTTCAATGAACCAATTTAATCAGACCTCCAAATTTCTGTTTAAAGCACATGAAATGTTTTTAGAAATCAACTGTACAAAATGCTGTTGACGTAGCACAGCTTCTGCAATCAGACAATTCCTGAATTTGAAAACTACTCAGTCAGCCACAATTTAAAATAATTTATTGTCCATGTCTATCTTTTTAAAATATATTCTCATTGCCAGACATCTGGGTGGAACTTCACAGACACTGGTGTCTCTGAGAGTAGCCATCACCAGCTACTTCAGGTGATGGTTTGAGGAGCCCAGCAAAAAGGCAAGAACAAGCTGGTGCTGCAGCAAGTGCAACCTTCATCCAGAAGCAAGCAGGTTAACAGGAATAAAACTGAGAAAACCAATCCCTCACCTGGCCCATTTCTGGGGAGAAGGTGCCCGACACCGTGTTCTGCTTCTTCAGTTTCTTTTGCTGATCCAGGCGCTCCCTCTCCTTCTCCACAGCTCTCTGGGCTTCCCTCAGCCTCTCCAGGTCGTGCTGGTAGGCCTCCCTCTGCCTCTCCAGCTCTTCCCTGTCCTGGCTCAGCCTCTCCCGCAGCTGCCGCATCTCCTCGGCGCGTTCCTGCAGCTGCGCTTCCTTGAGCTCAAATTCCCTCTGCTGCCGGCTCTTCTCCCGCTCCAGGCGCTGCTGCTCCAGCTTCAGCTGGCTCTGGAGCTTCTGGACGTTCATCAGTTCTTCCCTCTGCTTTTCAAAGTTCCTCTGCTTCTCCTGCTCCAGCAGCAGATTGCCCCGGGTGGACTGCAGCCGGTACTGCTTCTCCCGGTCTGCCATGGTGGCTCGCTGCACCTCGATGTAGCTGTCCTGCTGAGATATCACAGCCTGCAGGGGTAAAAGTGCAGCTTCAGGTTCAAAAAACATGCACAGCTAAGCAGGAGACAACAGCATCTAGCAGATGAGGTTAGAGAGTCTTTTCCTCCCAGAGCATATCTTAATTCCAGCTCATACAGCCCATGGTGATTGACATGATATTGAAGACGGCCAAGCAAATAAATTATGCTTATTTGTGTCAAACTGGATATTTCTTGCACCTAGAATTGTTACTCTGAATCAAACCAGTCAAAATATTGCTGATTAAAGGCAATTGTAACATTAAGGCAACATACAAGGCAAGGTAATATTAAAACAACTAATTCACACACACTTGTATGAACAATGAGTGCAGAGAGCAGACAGAGCTCAAAGCAGGAAAAGAATTAAGTGAGCAGGAAAAAGGAAATAATTACTTAAGACAACAGCTCTAACACTTCCTCCAAAATACCAGGCCAGTTTCCTTGAGTCTCAGGACTAAATCAGCACTTCACTGCAGCTTTAGGGGATATTTTCAAGGTAGCTCCTCTCTATACCTGCATAAATTTTATTACATTTAGTGCCTAACAAATCTCTTGGATAGTAAATAGTGGTTTACCTGAAGACTGAAGAGCAACTGCAACAGCGTCTGTATCCTATGGACAAGCTGAAGAGGAGATAAAAAAACATTAGTCACTTGAGCAGGATTCTGTTTTGAGGCTTTAGACTTTTAAAAAATTTTTAGCAGTGAAAATCCATGGTATCTATACCAAAAGATACACAATGGAAGCATGGCCACCAGAGTACTCTAGCATAGCAAAAGCCAATATGCAGACACAAGGAATTTCAGTTTATTATCCTTGTGCAGATGTGAATCAGTGCCCAGCAAATCTCCCTGAGATTCCTCAGAGACATCTTAATCATCTTCTCTTCACCTGAACTTTTTAGCCATCACTTCTTCCCATGCCCCAGCACTGAATCACTGCACAGGTGCAGACCTCACAGGGATTCAGAAGCAAGTTTGGCCAGTGAGCTGTTAACGTGCTGGGTTCCACAGACATTTAAACACTGAGTTTTGGAGGTGGTTTGGTTTGATTTTACATGCTGTTATTGCACTATGGCTATTTGTCATTGGATTTCTTCACAGCAGATATAACATACCTGAGACTCTACGGTGGGCTGAGCACCACTGCTGTCATCCAGCCTTGTCCCATCACTCTGTAAGGGAAACAAAACCAACATTTGTGCTAGGGACACTTGCTGGGCACTGGCAGCGCTGCCAGAAAGGGCTGGGATTGCACCCATGCACTGAAGGACAGACATCAAAAATACTGAGTTCATAAGCCAAGCTGAAACAGCAGTGTGGTGATTAAAGCTGTGTTAATGGCACAGCATCAAACGAGCAAATGGAAAATGAATTATCTTGCCTCTCAAGTGCTGAGCTACCAAGGTGGCCACAAAACATCCTTAATAGAGTCAAGTAATTTTACAGACAAAGCTGCTCCAGTCCAGCCCTGCCAGCTATGACAGCTTTAACTTTGTGAGATTTGTTCTGCACCACTATGATGATGACAAACACAATGAAAAGCATTTAAATCCCTCATAAGCTCAACATACAGTTTGAGATCCTTCTTCTGCATCAGAAGAGGGGTCATGGAGTTGCACATCCGAACTCAGGGCAGGGCCCCTCCAGTCCCACTGCCTCTGGTCACCTCCACTGCTCTTCCTGCCACCTGAAAGAGGAGAGGAGTATGAGGAGCTCACACCAGCACAAGGCCTGGGATAACTCAGGGAGTGCCAGAACAAGCAGAAAAACATGGTGACTTTGAACCAAAATGCAACTGCATGGCTTCTCCATGCTGATTCCCAGTGGAAGATCAGGCTACAGTGACACACAGGGCTGCTCAAAAAGTTTAAAAAACTTGACAAGGCCGGGTTAAGATAAATAGGGAGGGTATGTTCAAATTACACTATTTTAAGTGAAGCAACCACAATGTCTGCATGAAAATAATCAGCTCCCAGAATTGCAAGATCATGACATGGAATACTGGCCAGCAGGAATATTGCAGTCACTGCAGCACCACTGTGATTGTGGAAGGAGGTAAGGGGAGATGGACCCCCTCTTGTAAAAAAGTACATGACAGCTGTATGGAGCCTTCCAGAGGCATAAGAAAGTGCTCTAGAGATTAACAACCAGTGAAATAAGGGCCATTCTCTTTTTCAATTAATGCATGAAGCAAAAATGAAGATAAATAGTAGCTGGTCTTTCCTCTTATTTCACTTAATTAACTGATAAATCATCTGTGTCAAAAGAACAATTTATATTATCTAAGGATTCAGCAAACCTCTAGTGACTGTGCAGATACAAAGTGGAAAAAAAGTGTTCATGACATAATGAAAGCAGACAACTGAATTCAAATTTTCTAGGTTTTCAGGCCAGGCTTATTTTTTTTTAAACAAAATTAAAGTTCTGCATGGAATTGTGGTAATTATAAAAGAATGGGTTACAGTAATGCCCTTAGCATAACACTGAGAGCCCTACTCTGCTCTCTAGTGTTGGTATCAGGAGCAAAACATGCTGGAGATTTGCTCTGATTTTCCTTTTTAGAGCCTGGTGAAGCTTCCTCATATGAGAGCCTCAATTCCTTGTTCTTACTCTCTGTACAGTAATCACAGTAAAAAGATCAGAAGAATTCTGAGTGTTCCCTTTCTTACTTTTACTTGAAATTGAGGGACTACTGTCATATCCTCCAAAGGTCTCTGCTCTCCGGGGGAGTCCTGAGCCATCCTCAGGCTGACAGGATGCACTGCCAAAGTGAGTGAAGATAAACTCCTGGAGATTTTCAGCTGGGGAAGAGGAGAACATGTCATGTAAACAGCCATGTCTATGCAGCAACACAAGTTATCATGCTAGTGAGTCCACTGTAAGTTCAGGCAGTCTGAGATGTCCTCCAGTACAGATGAATTTTCCTTTGTGAGTAGCTCTGCATGACAGGCTCTTCATATGAACATGAGCTCTTCCTTAATGGCAAGTTAAGATTATCAAGTTTTGAGTGTCTGTTTTTTCTTTCCTTTTTTAAAACAAAAGCTATCTTTGGGCTTATTTTCTTTGTAAACATACTATCTTTAGACAGGCTGTTTTTAATAGATAACCCTCCTATAATATCACATTTCAGGACTGTGTGTTATTAGAGCACTCTGTTACCCTTTCTGAACAGACTCATCTTGAGATTCCATTGGTTGATCCTTAAAAATAAAACAATCCAGGCTGTGCAGGTCTTCTACCTAAATGCAGAAATGCAGTTCACCTTTCCTGCAGGTTGGTTCTGAGAATGAGGAAGTCTGAACCGTGTTACATAAAAGCATTATGTTATTACAGGATGATTTTCAGGGCCTGTACTTAGATCCTGGGTGCTTATCCCCACCCCAGCACCTGAGTGAATGCCCACACATTCCCACATTCCATTCACCTTCAGTCACTGCAGACTTCAGAATTGCCTCTCCTTGCAGATTCTCTGAGATATCCCCCCGAAGAAGCAGCCTGGCTCGGGATCCTTGGGAATGGTCTTCAAAGCCATTCACCTCAGACATTTCCAGATAAATCTGCTGTTTCTCAGTGAGACTTTGCAGAATCAGGTCATCTTTCATGTTCAAACGCTCTGAAGGAAGAAACAAATTCAGTCCTGCCTTTCTTGTCACTGTCACAGGACTGTGTTCAATTTGGGAGATTATCTTTGATTTTATGGCCAGAGCATCAAATGCAGAGATGTAATTAATAGTTAAGGAAAAAACTTATGGAGCAGACAAAGCTTATTAGACTTCTTTAGCCACTATTTCTACAGAATCTTACACCACCTTGAAAGACACATGAAGGAGAAACTTGATCTTGATAAGGAATTAGACAGCCATAAATCACAAATAATGCTGAGAAGCAGCTTGTAGAATATGTAACTAAGTCATTACCTTGAAAATCTTTTAACTTTGCAGCTCTTGCTTCAGCCAGCCTCCTCTCTGCTTCAGGTTCATTAAATGTACCTCCTTCCTCATCAGGACAGCTGTCCAAAGGGAAAGACAGATTTATGTTTGATTTGCATGTGACATAATTTAAAACCATCTCAGGATTCAACCTGAAGCTTTTGCCTCAGTTGTGGTTTATCCTGGTTGTCAATCTTCCTCCCTTTTCCAAAACCCTGCTGCATTTGACATCAGTGAGCGTTAAAGTCTTTGACTAGTTTTTATTTCATCTTTATCAGTGGTTTCTTCCCAATGAACACAAACAGAATTGCACACTGAAGTCTTACAAAGAAAGTTTGTGGAGAGTCAAAAGGATTTTAAGATAAATTTACACCTGTGAGTAGAAGACAAGCAAGAAATCAGGCCTCTGCTTTTCCCCTCCCTTACCTCTCCACAGCCCTGCGGATGTGTGCCATCCAGGAATTCCTCTCCTCTTTGGAGCTGGTGTGAATTTCATACATTTCTGGTCCTTTTAAGGAAGCACTAATTAAGAACATTGCCTTTTCCTCATTAGCTACCTCTCTCACAATCAATTTTTGCAGTGAGATAACTGGTGGCTTAGAGTCCTGTAAAATAAAATACAGTACATTAGATGTGTTTTTTTGGAATTGTGTTTCCTTCCTGTTTATCCAGAGCCACCAGGAGCTGTAACATCATGAAATAACTCTGATCTTTTCACATGACACTTCTGATGTTGTCATTTGATAAAGAAAACATGGAATGAAGAATATGCATGTCAGAAAAAAGAGGTCTTGATACCTTGAGCCTGTGTCAATTTAAAGATTCCCACCGAGTCCCAGGAGTCAAGAACAGGCTCAAAAAATTTTGCTCAAAAGAAGGCAAACCCAAAATTTGAAAAAGAAAACAAAAACTTTAATGACACATTGTGAAGTGAAAGGAGAGAAGGGTTAGAGGTTTTAAAAGAAATAAAACAGAGGTGTTAGAGGGTGTCAGGCCCTGATAAAAATGACACCAGGTGACAGGTAGTGTATTGTATAATGAGGATTAACTGGATTAGCTGTCAGCCTTTGCAGTGAAAACACATTTACAGGAGGGATATTAGTTACTAAAAACCTGTCTAGGCTTCCTAAAGCAGAGCTCCAACATATGCAGCCTAGAAAGTTCCTTCCCAGGATAAAGCAGCTCTCTGTGAACCTTCCCAGAATAATCTAGAACCATGATAAGAGAACTGAAGTGTGAAGCAAACACCAGGAACAGCAGCTTCTGCCAGCTTCTCTGAGCAGCTGTACTGCAATTCCAGCCACAAACAGAGCTCACTGGAAAAACAGAATCACTGAGCAGATCCATTTGCTCCCTCACTTGATTTATTTATGGAGAACTGATATTAAATTTCAAATGAACTGTATATACACAGAGATGCAAAAAAATTGGTCAGACTCTAAGTGTAGAGCATGTTTTCCAGAGGGGGAAAAAAAATCTACCACACAGCACCCTGTTCTGTGCATTAGGAGAAGGGTAATTGAAAAGCAGTTGTTTGTACAGCCCTGAGGTCACCCAAATAGCTTTTGCCATTAGAATTCAGCTCTAATGGTAATGTTTTGAAAAAAAAATTACATCCAAGAAAACAATTACATAAAAGAATTTCTCTGTTACAGGTTCTACAACAGCCATCAGTGAACTAGATCAGGACAAAATGTACAAATTAACTTCTCTGAGGACACCTGTGGAAATGCCCTAGAAAAGCAAGAGAATTCACTGAATGTTCTGGAGTGCTGCAGTAATAACATCTGCATTTAGTGCTTATTCCATGTATTTCAGGAAAGTTCTCTGCCCCTAGTAAATCTCAGGGCACTATGACCCCAGTTACCATGTCCCCAACTGAGATGGCAGATTCTTTCCCTGCACACTGAACAGAAGCAGGATTTATCTGCAAGTTTTTCAAAGCACAATTCCAGCATGTGCAATGTCCATGACATTGTGTACAAAATCTCAGCCTAACAAAGTTCAGTGAAAGGGAAAGAAGAGGAACAGGGAAAACCACAGGAGATATGGCAGCTACAACTGGCCAATGGAAGGAAATACTGGTTTGCACTGGGAGAGCAGGGAAAGGATTCAACAAGTACCAGAACTCCTTCAGAAAAAGTGATTCCATAATACTTGGCTGGTTTATTAATTTAATTTTTTTCCTGAACCTCCTATAACAAGTATCTAACATCCCTAATTGTGTTTCTTCTGTAGTTACTGTCACTTTCATAAATCCTCCAAGTGCATGTATTAAATAAAGAGAACAATACCTACCACAGATGCAAATGTGTATTTTTGGTCCTTTTCTTGTAAGAGCAACAGTACATCAGTGAGCAGGACTGCCAGAATATCTATAGTAACAAAAGAAACAAAAAAGGAAATAAACTGATATTTCAAAGCAGAAAAACCAGTCCAGACTCAAAAATCACTGAACTTATATTTCCTGCAGGCCAGGGAATAGCATGTCACCATTTTCAACATTGGGTCTGTTGCTGCCTTCCCCTTTGGCTGGCCCCAACCAGGCTGCACCATGCAGCACCAGCTGATTTAAACAGAGCCCATTTAAAGCTTGAGAACACCCACACACACATCCTACACATGGACTCCAGCACTCCAGAGGGAACACATCTCTCTAAACAGCAGATTCTTCTGGAACTGCAGCCATTTAGGGTCCCACCTACTCCTGGCTGCACTTTCTGTGCCACTGAAGCTTCTCCTTGAACACCTGAGCAATGAAGCTGCTCAAATATTCCCTGATGGCCACTGCTTTGATTTTCTGGCAAATGCAGAATTAAGTGTCATGCAGCTGACATGACACAGGTTTTGCAAAGTGTGAAGCAGAGATAATGCCTTTCCACAGGAGACTAAGTCAGGATGACTCAAAGCTTTGTCATCCATCTGAAGACTTCCCTCTTGAATTGGGAAGCAGACCAGCCAGATAATAAGCCAGCAGCATAAGGAACTTATCATGCACCATTACAGAGATGCTTATTGGACAAGCCAAGAATAGAACAAGTGCTATTTCCTCCAATATCCTATTAAACAAGCAGGTTATTGTCATCTTATTTTATACCCAATCGATCAGTAATAAACAGTTACTAAAAAAAACACCCCAACATAAATCTTGTTTCCCAGTTGTGTTTGTGTCCTTGCTGGTGCTGTACCTTTGAGCCTCCCTGATGCAGCTTTCCAGTACAGCATCCCATCCAGGAGGAGCCGCCTCCGGCCCATGTCATCCTTCCTGAACAAAAGCCCATTCTTGCATTTCCCAGATGATTTCAGCTCCATTTTGTGCATGATCTCCTTGAGTCGCTGCCCCTTCTCACACTCATTTACCATGGCATCTACATGGCTGATGGTGTCCTTAATCAAACCAAGGGCCTGGGTCAGGTCTTCATAATCTCTAGTTCCAGCTAAAGGAAAAGAGAAGCAGTCAGCCACATTTTCAGCTCTGGAATACAAGACATGAGCCATCCAAGTGTATTTTAGCATAAGGGTTCCATACTGGACACCTAACAGTATTTTCTAAGAAAAAAAATTAATTAAAAAATTATTATTTAATTTTATTTTATTATAACATTTCATTTTATTTTATTAAAATTTTTATTTATTTAAAAATAAAATATAATAACCTAAAAACCTCTGAAAAAGCTAATGAACCAACAGGTTTAACTACTATGGGTTTGTGGCTGCAGACTTTAAATGCTTCTCTTCTCCTCTAAAGAGAGGCTGGGAGAATTGGGATTGCTCAGCCTGGAGAAGAGAAATTTCAGAGTGATCTAAGTGTGGCCTAAAGGGGGCCTACAGGAAAGATGGATTTTATTTAACAAGGGCTGGAGTGACAGGACAAGGGGGATTGGCTTTAAGCTGAAGAAGGGCAGAGTTAGATGAGATATTGGGAAGAAATTCCCCACTGTGAGGGTGGGGAGGCCCTTGCACAGGGTGCCCAGAGCAGCTGTGGCTGCCCCTGGTCCCCTGAAGCATCCAAGGCCAGGCTGGACAGAGCTTGGAGCACTCTGGGATAGTGGAAGGTGTCCCTGCCCATGGCAGGGGGGAGAATGAGATGAACTTCAAGGTCCCTTCCAACCTAAACCATTCTGTGATTCTCTTGACCCTCTGAGGTGAGACAGATCTGGCATCATCAGGCAACAGAGAAGTGAGTAAGCAGGTAACAGCCTGTCTGAGGTAAGAACACACAAAACATGGCAGAAAAAGGATCAACAGACAACTTGAGGCTTGCAGGAACCATCCCACCTTCTGTGTTCTGGATGATCCGCTCCAGCAGCACCGGGTACTTGGTGATGCGCTGGGTGACCAGGAGGATGCACTCCTGAACACCCAACCTCCTCACGATGGAACAGTTCCCAATTTTCTAGAAAACAAGAGAAACTCGTCACACCCACTGTGCATGGTGCTCTTCTAACTGCCTCTCCATTCTCATGCCTTCTGCCCCAAAACACTTCTGCACATTAGACACAGCACCATGAAATTAGCTGCACTCTTCTACTAAAGCCAAACTCCTGACAGCATTCAAAAATTGCTTTTATTACTGGAAAATATCTTAGGTACTGTTTTCAACTCCTGTTAACTAAATGTGGAGTCAATCAGGGAAACTTCCAAATCTGAACTGTCTCACTGCCTGTTGCTAACTGATCACACTTTATAGCAGGGTCAGACCTTAAATACATAGAAAAGTTCTGTGGTTTTAAAACCAGACCCAACCACCTACCAGTCAAATCAGATCAATAATGAAGGAATTAAGTGTTTATTTTACCACTGTATGCTCCCCAATAGCCTGACCTACAGAAACACATTCCTGATTAGAAAGGGAGGACTGTAAAGCACCAGTTAATCTGATTGCAGGTACAGCACACAACTGGCAGCAGGAGAACACAGTACCAAGATCTTTCTCTACAAGGATTTAAGCTAAATGTTTTAAAACTCTGGTCACTTATTTAGCTCCTTAGAAGTGAAGGGCTCTCACTTTAAAGGTGCCTGGCTAAGATGAGGTGTAAGTACAGAGCTAAGCTGGAAAGTTCACACAGTATCACTTACTGGTGACTGGAAAATGAGAATATTTAGGCCTCTGCAAAGCCACCTGAGATTCAGGTTACAGCTTCCACTTGGGCCGTGTCTCTTCAGCCCTTCCTATTAACTGCACATTAAGAGTGTGCAGCAAACCACCCTGGAGCCAATCTTCTGCCTTTGGAAAGATGATGGCGTGAGCAAAACCTGACTAAGGACTAAGAGTCCCTGCTTTTTCTACAGCAGCTCATCAACAGCATTTATCATTGATTTAATTTATTAACAAACCAATTTATCCTGATGGCCACACAGCAGGACATAGCCCTGAATTGAACAAATACTCTATTCCCCAGTCCTGGGTGCTCTCAAGAGCCTGCCTCAAATGTAACACTTCCTAATTGTGGTTTTGTCTCCAAGTAGCTCAAAAGATCTAAAATACAAGAAGCTCACAACCCACCAAATAATGAGAATATGCCTCTAACCCTGCTCATTCACATTTGAGGGATCTTCAAGTACAAAACAAAGCCCAAAGCAGTGAAGTATATTTTGCATAGTGAGAAGAGAGGAGACTTCTGGTTACTGTTTACCTTTATTAAGTTTTGGAACTTCTTATTGCTTTGAAGCAGGTCTTTGTAATGGCTGACAGCTTCATTGTGTCCACAACAGAACACACCATATTTTTCTTTCATTCTCTCCCCATTTTCACCTGAAAACTAATTGGAAATTGAAGAATGAAAGACATGAATCATTCAGAGTAAACATACCTCCACTACAAACTCCAGGTCTAACATGGTTTCTAAAACATTTCTTCTGTATTTCAATTTCTTCTGTACCAGAAATGAGACATTTATGCAGTGTGACATGTGAAGGCTTGGAATACCAAAAGATAACCAAATATTAAATGATGGATGTAATTATGAGAATTTTTAAAAAGGATTTCTGGATCTCTGAACTTAAAAAGTCTGTGAACTGCAAAAGCTGAAGGGCAAAAAAAAGGTCATGATATATGATAGAAATTGTTGCAACCACTCCATGCCAGAATGGTGCTAAAGCCTCCATGAGTTCAAATGATTCTGACTGTATTTTTAAAAGATCAGAACAAAGAAGTTTGGCTTTATCTGAAGGACAGCCAGGTCTAGAATGGACACTAGGAATATGTTACTTTACTCTTGGAATAGATGAAAAATAGAACCAAACAAGTCACATATCCCACAAGGTATATATGTGCATGCCCAAAGAACACTTAATGACCATTTCATGTTACTTGTGACTAGAATTATTCCTGGGAGTCATGCTCCCACATTAACTGGGAAGAGAACCACAAACCAGGATGAAATCAATCTTTGCATCACAGAACTTTACCCTCACAGGTAGCTTTTTAGAAGCTTCATAGTGTCAAGATCACTGGTAGGATTGAATTCACACCTGTTTTACCAAGAGGTCTCCAATGTTCTGGATTATATAATTTCGGTCACTGCCTTCTTCCAAGGATTCCTTCCGTCGTTCCTTCAGCTGGAGCAGGAATTGCCCATGCATCTCCAGCAGCTCATCCACACAGGGAAAGAGCTTGTTGATGACTGCATGTGAGAACTGCAGCTCCTCTCTCATGGCTCTGGAGTACACCTTCAGCATTATTTTCAGTGTCCTAACGTGGTGCATTTCAGTCTGCATGAGTTCTGGGCAAGGTGAAATACAGAAATAAAATCAAAAGTCATTTATATGCTGTGCAGTGAGCAGGGAGACAGAAGAGCAAGCTCTGAAAGCCACAATCATCTTCTTCACTACAGTCTTTGCATCACTCATGTGAAGCTCTTAAATTTGCCTTGCTAATGTCCCAACCCAGCAGTGACTGACCCTTGCTTATTTAAGGACATCTCCCAGTGGCAGTTGGGCTGTTCCCTAATTGTACAGCTGGGCTTTGCTGCTTACAGAGCCCTGCTGAAACCCAGGGGATGCATAAAGGCATTCACACAAGGAATTACACACATTAATGTAGGTAACAGACTCGAAAACCTTCACCCAGTTTTAGTTTTCAAGCACAAGTCAAAATGGGAACCAACAAAAATGATTTCTGCTTTGTATCATAACAGTGGCACTATGAAACAGAAAAAGTTTTAAGAATAACAAATACTCTTACCATAAATGACATCTTGCCTTTTTATAACGTCTTTCCTTTGCCTTTTTGCATACGGCTGTTCCACTGCAACACTCCAAGACTCTGCCTCAAACTCATGAGCATCTGTTTCTATTTCACTCCGAGGGACACAGAATATGATTATATAATTTCGGTCACTGCCTTCTTCCAAGGATTCCTTCCGTCGTTCCTTCAGCTGGAGCAGGAATTGCCCATGCATCTCCAGCAGCTCATCCACACAGGGAAAGAGCTTGTTGATGACTGCATGTGAGAACTGCAGCTCCTCTCTCATGGCTCTGGAGTACACCTTCAGCATTATTTTCAGTGTCCTAACGTGGTGCATTTCAGTCTGCATGAGTTCTGGGCAAGGTGAAATACAGAAATAAAATCAAAAGTCATTTATATGCTGTGCAGTGAGCAGGGAGACAGAAGAGCAAGCTCTGAAAGCCACAATCATCTTCTTCACTACAGTCTTTGCATCACTCATGTGAAGCTCTTAAATTTGCCTTGCTAATGTCCCAACCCAGCAGTGACTGACCCTTGCTTATTTAAGGACATCTCCCAGTGGCAGTTGGGCTGTTCCCTAATTGTACAGCTGGGCTTTGCTGCTTACAGAGCCCTGCTGAAACCCAGGGGATGCATAAAGGCATTCACACAAGGAATTACACACATTAATGTAGGTAACAGACTCGAAAACCTTCACCCAGTTTTAGTTTTCAAGCACAAGTCAAAATGGGAACCAACAAAAATGATTTCTGCTTTGTATCATAACAGTGGCACTATGAAACAGAAAAAGTTTTAAGAATAACAAATACTCTTACCATAAATGACATCTTGCCTTTTTATAACGTCTTTCCTTTGCCTTTTTGCATACGGCTGTTCCACTGCAACACTCCAAGACTCTGCCTCAAACTCATGAGCATCTGTTTCTATTTCACTCCGGAGGGACACAGAATATGCATCTAGACCAAAAGCACATTCAATTTCAATTATTATTCAACTGTTTCTTACCATATCCCTGTTTACCATCAGTAACAACACGGGGAAAAATACCTCAATGCTGCTTTCAAACCCATGGGAGAAGTTGCATAACAATCCTGAAAAGCACAGAAATTCCATACCTTCCAGAAAAATGGAGTCTGCTGTTGAAGGTGCAAGCGAGATAACGTCATCTGAAGTCTGCTTAAATTTTACAAAGCCTGAATCCCCTTCATCCATGTCTCCTGAAATTAGCCTAAATGGCCAAAGAAATTAGACCAGAACAATTAAAATAAAATTTAAAAAATCCAACTTCTTCAACAAGAATCTTCCCTAAACTACAGTGCAATTATCTTACAATAAATAAATAAAAGATATCACTGCACTCTTTAAACAGTTCAATTAATTTAGCAACTCCAACGCTGAAATACTGCAGTTTAATTAGAGCAGCATGAGCAAAGCTTGTAACTTCTGGTATGACAGTTTACAAGGACATCACCTGGTGACAAGGCACAGCCAGTTCAGAGTACAAAGGGCACTTTCACTGGGAAGGGAGTATAACTGGGGCACATCAAAAGTAAATAGCTACTTAAAACTGCAGATAGCCTTGAGTTTGCTTACTATTTTAATGAAGGTATTCAGCAATTTAAAACACTGCTGCCTCCTACACCAGCCAGCACCAGCCCAACCTAGAATAGCTGAACTCAGCCGAGACCACTGAATTTCACAGCAGTTCTCAAGACAAATACATCCAAGACAGAAACACTCAAATACTGCACTATTTTACACAGCATCTTTTGTGACACAGGACAGAGGGACTAAAGACAAAAAAAAAAGCACTGGTCAGGGAAAAAACTTTCAAAATTAAAACTCAATAAAACTCCTTTGAGCTTGAAAACAGAATGTGAATTCTCCTTTTTCTTTTCGCACTGGGGAGGTGGGGACATCTGAAGCCAGTGGATTAGAAGAGAAGCATTTTACTCACCCAAATTTATTAACAGCTCCAGCAGTGTTCAGTGAAGGCTGGGAATGTCCTCTTTGGGCGATAGTCATCCCGAGGTTCCGGGACAGTGCTGGGGTGCCATCCGCTCCCAGGAGGAGACTTCGGGGCTGCTCCTTCAGAGAAGTGGCTAAAGAGGCAAAAATGGAATTGGTGCTCAGAAAATGAGGCGTGCACTGCAGCTCGCCTGCTCTCAGCCCTCGCTCGGAATGCGGCCGGAGAACTGACAGGATCTTGGATGTCAGGAGCTCATTGTCCAAAAAAACATTCTCATTCCATTTTCTTGAAAAGGAACCACAAAAAGACAGCTCGGGCTGAGCTGGAATCGCATTGCTTCTGCCGCTGCTTTTTGAATTTGTATTCCCCATGCTCACCACTGGCTGCCCTCAGACCTGGCACAGTAAAGTGGCCCCAGAGATGCTCTGTTTTTATACTACCTGTGATCCTTCTAGAAATGTAAAGCTGCCACTTAACTTACTGTATTGGCTAAATCAGCAGGTCTGAAGTGCAGGAAATTGGTCCCTACTGTGCCCATTTAGTGTGGAAATTGCAAAGTATCTTCTCCTTTAGTAAAACACCAGAACCTACACACAATTATTCACACCCCACCGTATAAGGGCACAGAACATTTCATGGCAAACAAGAAAAATCAGAGATCACAGAAAAAAACCCACAAGTTCTTTGCAATGCTTAATGCTCACAGCAATTTATATCTGCACTCACACACACTGCACACAATAGATACCTGAGCTAAATTCAATTTTAATACTGCAGCTTTTTAATGCTTTTTAAATCTAGACAGACTGTGAACTGGAAAGATATTTGAAACTTTAATCACTATTACACAATATGTGGGAGCCTGTAATAGACTTATAAAAAATGGATACAATTATTTAGTACTAATGTCTGTAATAAATGATAAGGAACGGGAGACAAAATACATCCTTTTAAAAAAGGAACTTCAGGGGAGTCAAAGATGAAGACTCAGCCAGACAATCTTTAGAATTGATCCCTGACAATGTCTGTGGCTGCCCTTTTTCAGAGAGCTTTTAAGGACATGGGAGTGGGATCTCACAGATCCCTGCGCTGTGTCACTGCAGGGACAGACCCAGCTCCTCTCCCAGTCCCGGGAGGCTGCTCCAGGACCAGGGGCTGATGCTGTAGCAGAGTTCAAGGGGTCTCCAGTTCCCAGATAAGGCTTATGCCTCACTTTTCTAGTAAAAACATTGTGTCCACCCAGCCCTAAAAGTTCCCCTTTTTCAGCCTGCCCTCCTTAGTGCACCTTCACGAAGAATTCTCTCTCCCACTTCTGCCTTCTCAGTGAAGCACAGTTAAACCAAGGTATTTGTGGTTCCTGTCATGAAACAGGTCTTTCCACATTTTTTCATACCCCTGCTCTCTACCTGCTTCTTTCTCATTTAATCTTCATTGACAGAGGAATTGTTTTGGGGCTGCAGGGGAGGTCTCATCAATGACATTTCATAGAAATTATATCACCACATCTTTTCCTGCTGGAAATACTTTTCCCAAAACTGGTTTGGGTTTGAAACCTCCTGGCTACACACACAGTACAACAAACTGGGTAAACTGAGTCCTTTCCATCCTTTCCAAGCCCCAAAAGGAGATTAATTAAATATCTGAAAGATCTGCCCAGTCAGATTTCTTAAACAAAGGCTTAATAACCAATGTCCCTGTGTTTCCATTTGGGGAAGTATTGAAATTATTGGCCATCGAGTTCTCTTTCTGTGCTCCTCAAGTCAGGAACATAAAGTTCTGTTACACAAAGGCCAGTCCTAAAAATCCCCAGAGGCAAAACAAGGGGACAGGGATGGGGACACACAACACAGTTTATACGTCTCTGAAAATTAATTTTTCTTTTACGTTGAGACAATATCTTTGGGATTTTTTGCTGGGCACTGCAGTCTGCAGGGTTATGCTGTGGCTAACAACATACAATGCCCAGGCTATTAGCTGTTCCTTTAATTTCCAGCTCCTGCTTTTGTCTAAGGAAAATGAGTACTGGCTGCCTAGCAGAGGCTGCACGGCCCACAAGCCATTTTCTGAGTTCAATTAGCACTGTCTGCACACTGCTGTGCCCACATCGATCGCTGCTCCCCTCACACACGCCAGCCCTACAGACAACTTCTCCCATTTTCATCAGCCCTTGCTTCCTATTTTAGTCTCTGCACTTTCTCCTAAATGCACAGACCCATTGTGGGTAATGCAAACAGCCACTTATCTCCTTATAGCAATGATCCCCTGTGCTGCCTCTTGGGGAGAATCATTTCATGAAGAGGACACCTTGCAATGCACAGGGTACCTGAAAACACCCAGAGTGATGCTCAGACATCCAAGTCAGCTGTGTCTGACACTCACCTGCTCTCTTAATGCAGACCTTGTAACATCTTGTAAAATTAAAATGCTATTTAATATATCTGGGACTGGGATGGTCTTTTCCAGGAGCAAAAAGATATTTCAAAGTCTATGCTGCACAGATGCTCTTTCTTCTTATTTTTTTTTCCCTCCCAGATCCTTTTTCCTCATTTTGTTTCAACAAAGATTTATGTTTAGACCATTAGTGCTAGCTTGTCTTAGAGATTTCTAGCAACCACTAGCTGCAGGCAAGTTTTAAATAGACAATTATGAAAATCTGATGTAAAACAAAGTTCACAGTTCTAGTCTTTTCAGAGGCCAGAGAATAGACAATCAATGAAAAACGAGCTTATTGATCCCTTTTCACCATGATATTTTGAGGTTACACAGCAAGAAGGTATAAAGAAAAATAAAAAGATAAAAAGATAAAAACACACAGGAGATTGCTAGGAGCCTCTAAGCCATTCCCAATAGAAAAAAAAATGAAACCATCTTATTAAAAGAGACCTTCTCTATACTTCAATAACACACCGTGTATAGCCTTTAAAACATATTAAAGAAAAAAAAATGCAATTGAACAGATAAGCCTTGAGCACAGAAATCATTCTTTAGTACAAACCTGGGGAAATGCACTGGGGCGAACTTTGTGGAGATCCAGAAGGTCTGTGCTGCAAATCTTTCTGCTACAGGAAAAAATACAATATTCTTACACATCCAGACCAAACTTTCAGTCCAAAATGAATCAGATTTTTCCCATCCCATAGCATTAACTGTAAGTGAAGATGTTCACTGAGAATATAAAAGATTTAACACAATAACAGCTTTGATTTTTTCATGTGTCAGACGAATGACATAGAGACATTAACACTTTGTATTAAATTCCACAAAGTATAAATCAGGATGAAATAGAACCAAAACTGAAACTACAGCTGAATTAAAGCTATGATAATTAATTTATGAGATGAAAGCAACCCCTTCATGATGACAGCCTTCACTTTGCTGTAGTTTAGTTTCTAGCAATACTGACTAAACCAATCCAGCCACTTTCTACCAAAATTCAGATTGTCCATTTCAAACTGCATCTTTGGTAATCTTTGCTAAACTTTGTCCTTCTTGCAACACTAGGATATTAAAAACCATTGAGATACAAGTTATCAAAGATGCAAAGAAATTAAATAAATAATACAGGCTGTATCAAATGGCTTTTGGGGAGCTTCCCTTTGGGGTTCCCGTTTCTGACCGAATTCTTCACCCCATTTTGTGCCACCACTCCCTCTCTGCTCTCTTCAGGAGTGCTTTGTTAGGGCTGATTCAAGCATGAAGTTTTGGGTGGTGGTGAAGAGTGGAAATGAAAGCATCAGAGCAAGTGAAGTTTGCGTTTTAAAAGGAAAATTCACAACGCCCTGAGATGTTTAAAACGATACATCAAAACCCCCACAAGAACATTTCTGCCCTCAGAAGAGTTACATTCCATATCACCAATGGCTGAACACACTTCCTCTAACCTCTAATTGCTCAGGTCTGAGCTGCTCTGCTCTCTCCTTTCCCTCCTAACAGTACTCCCATATCTGCTATCAGTCTCTGAAATCATCAGCACTTGCAGGTTAAAACAAACTAAAACTCCCTCAAGTATTATTAGTTATAAGGAGGAGGAAATGATTTTCAAAACCAATACCAGAACAAAAAAAAAGCCCAACAGATAGACATCTATGTGAAACAACCTGTGACCTTACATGCAATCATAGGCACCATGGTGACAGAGAGACAAAAATAAACAGCATAGCAAGACCAAGTTCATCAGAGTTTCCAAATGAAATCACTTATTCTGCATTTTCCAGCTTAGAAATAAAATGCAACTGTTACAACCAAGTTCCTCTCCCACCCCTCATGCTCTTCCATCGGTTTTGAGATGGCACAACATTCAAAAGTACCATATAGTTCAATTATATTCCTCAAAAAGTTTGAGCACTCTTAGGGTTAGTCACAGTTGTGGGACACAGGCTAAGGAATTCAGAGTATAGCAGTAAAAGGTTTCACTTTAATTTCCCTCCACACACTATCATTAATTACTATAATAACAAGTTAATAACTACTCAGTGCCTCAAAGATGTAGGGCAAGATCCTGTACTGATGTAAATTAAACCACTGACATAAATTAAACTTATCATGTCAAGCCTTGTCATCGTAAAAGAACAAATGTTAAAGCCCACCTTGGGTCTGGTGCTGCTGCATTCAGTCAGCAAACTCTTGCAGTTCTTGTGGACATTCACTGCACAATCTGCAATACACACACACACACACAAAAAAAAGTCTTAATTATTTTTCTTTCCTGTCTAGGGAAAGGAATAATGGCACACAAAGGATCTTAATTTTGGAAGAGGTGCAGATTAAGCTCAGGTGTTGTGGCAAGCATCCTCGCTGTGCACGTTCTGCTCTTGATTTTATCCCAAACCCTTGAGTTTTTTCAGTAAAACTGCACCACTGAGCGCAATTCACACATGCAAGAACCAAGAGCCACTCTGGAATGCAGGAGCAGTTTTCTGCCCCAGCTCCACTGAGTGGAGCACAGCTTTCCTCATCTTTGCAAGCCCATTTCCACGTCTCTCCATCCAGAACTGATTCCAATCAAGGGGGCAGCAATTCTTTGGCTCCACAGGAAGAGCTGCCCTTCTGCACAGACTGTTGCTGGGAGCTGCAGTAACTACAGTAAATTAAAGATCAAAACATCCTCCAGAATCATCAGAGCATTACCAGCAGCACAGCATTACCACCCTTCCAGCTGCACAAATTGTTTGCAGATACAGGAACCAAAGCAGCCCTCTCACCCAAAAGCCATAAAACTATTACTAGTATAATAAAATCCGACCTCTTTTTTTTCCTCCTGATAACTACTTATTGAGAAAACAGGAAGGGAAACTGATAGTGCTTTCTAATTTCTGCCCATCTATAAAACAAGCCTTCATCAAAAGCAAAGCAGGATACCAACAACTCAGTAAAGGACACCAGGATTTGCCTTTTCCAGACACCAACAACTCAGTAAAGGACACCAGAATTTGCCTTTTCCAGACACCAACAACTCAGTAAAGGACACCAGAATTTGCCTTTTCCAGACACTATCAGAAAACTGATAGTGCCAAATATTTTTTGCAGCTTTTCTGCCCGTCTATAAAACAAGCCCTCATCAAAAGCAAAGCAGGACACCAACAACTCAGTAAAGAACACCAGGATTTGCCTTTTCCAGACACCAACAACTCAGTAAAGGACACCAGGGATTTGCCTTTTCCAGATTTGCCTTTTCCAGACACACGGTGTTCTCTCTTTAAAAGAGAATTAGAACAAAACTGAAAAGATGAACACTGTATCTGCTAGAGAAAAGCCAGTTTATGTTTAAAGCACAGAGGAAAAACTATTTAAGGTCCCTTCAGAACCACCCCTGCCTGGCGCCAGGACTGGGGATCTGCTTTAAGGCTCCTGGCCAACCTAGAGAGATGCTCACTTGTGTTTTCCATAATTTCAGCAAAAGCCAGAGAACAGGACCAAAATATTTCCTTGGCTTTAAACACAAATAAATTAATAAAGATATAAAAACAAGACTGAGTGCACAGACCTGCAAGATGCTCACATGTTATACAACTTCCCCAAGTGTGGGAAATGAAGTGCAGAGTTCTGCTCCCAAGTGCTTGTCACACACACACAAAAAAAAACCCTCCACAAAAACGAACACCTCCCACAACTTCTCTTATTTGGGATATTCCTACTGCTACCACACCCCACGCCACAAACCAAAAGGCACCACATCTAATTTCAAATGTATGTGCCTCTGCAAATGCACGAGAAAAATGTATCAAAATTATCACTTATTAAAACTGCGTCGAGAATAACAAATATATTCATTATTTCAGCAATGATAAGGCCTCCACCTACCACGAGGGAACGCAGAGCTCGTAAAAAGACATGCCTCCACAACAAACAAGTAGCTGACAATGGAAATCCCTTTTCTCCTGAGACAAAGAAACGAACTGTAGGACAAAAATCACCACACAAAAGGAAATAGAGAAAATTCTCCATGACGTCAGGCTGGGTTGGCTTCAAGTGCTGCTCGCAGATGGGTTCCCTTCAGGGCAGAACAGGCAGCCCCATGGATGCCCGAGGTTCCTACAGCCGCTGCCCTCCCACACGGTCCTGAAATCCACAGAACTCATCTAGAATTCTGTAATATAGTCAACTAGAAACATCAAATTTTAACTAGATATTCATATTCCCCAACATTTACCCATTTTCAGTGGTTACATTCAGTAATTCTTTTCCTATCAATGATTAGCAGGACCAATTCCACTTGAAAAGCTTGGGTTCCTTGTGAAGGTAACTGTAAAAGGGATCTCACTTAAAAACATATTTCAATTTTAAAATCATGCCCTTGCTCTGGTAAAGATAACAGCTTGTGGCACTCTCAGTAGGCATTTTTCACTTAATCAGCTGACATATCTAATAATGCTGTGTATGACTTCCCTCCACTGCTGAAAGGTTCTTTACACAACAGTGGAGAACATACTAGAAACCAGGAAAATGCTACAGAAAAGCTGCAGGAAACTGCAGCTGAATCCAAGGACCTGATTCTCCGTGAGACTATTTGAAATGCATTTTTTTAATGATTTCAAAGTGGCATTATATTTACCCACATAAGAGAAATGTGAAACCTGCCAGAAGACTGTTTTATAAGCATACTTCATTTTCTAAAGCATGCTCCAGCTTCCTCTATTCAACATTTCTGCAGTGCTGAAGGGAGGCCACTCTAACTCAGGATGAGAAGGAGCTTCTGAATACCAGTGGCTGTGGTTTCCCTTTAATGCATGTAAGATTTCTGCATTTATTATTGTTACTTTGCATTCATGATTGTTACTCTGCATTCGTATTAAGCCTCTCTGAAAATGGTATCAGAGAACTGCAGGGGTGAAAAAAACAGCAAACAGAAGAATGAGGGACACGAGGGACAGGGGACAGCAAAGAAGGGACAGGAACCTGCACACATGGAGGTAAGGGCAAAAATACACTTGGAGGGTTGTTTACAGGTGTAGAGAAATAACACATCTCTAACAGGTCTATAGAAATATCAGATTTCTATATTTTCCAGTCATCCAGAATAAAGCAGCATCAGTAAACTCAAACTGACAAAAAAAATTATTTTTGCATTTACCATCAGTAGCATTTGGGAAAATCAAAAAAAAAAAAAGCAGAAAAATAAAAAAGAACAGCCCTGTCAGCAAGCTCTATCCAAACGGGAGAGGCACATAAGATATTCCTGAGAAAGGCAGAGATAAAAACTCAGAGGAGATAAAAACTCAAGGAGAGCCAGGCTCTTCCTTGTCTTCTCCTCCCTCAATCACTCACTGAACAGCAAGAAGATGAATTTGGCAGGGAAAAACCGACCCTCCAAAGGATTTCATCTTGAGACAGACTGTGCAGAAGGGCTGCAGCTCTGGCCAGTGCTGCCAACACCAAAGTGCCAACACACTGAAAGGAAGGGTCCAAGGATTTGGGTCACCTTGACTGGATGGGGACAGGAGCACCACTGCTACAGCTGAGGGTACCAGAGCACCTGAAGCACACAGTGTGGAAACTCAGCAAACCCACCAGGTTTGTTCCTGGCCTTTAATCAGCAGGTTTGGAATCGAGGCTGAGAATTTTGGGAGCATCCCATTATCCCAGATCTGCTTACTACAGGGACTGTCACTCACTTGAAGCATTTTGCAGCAGCCTGTGCCAAAGATGACCTCATGAGTGACTAAAGCAAGGACCAACCAGAAAAGAAATATTTAAGACTAAAAGGCTCATGAACAACAGAAAAGATCCTGTTCATGGCTGAGGGTAATGAATTTGTAATCTGGTATAATGAAAACCATCTCCCTTATTAATGAGATATTTTCCCAATGGCTCACAGAAAGTAATTTACAGCCTAGGAGCATTTTATTGGCCATTACAACACCCAAAAGCATCACCCTAATGGCAGTAGGAGAGGGCAACAAACCTGGCTGGAAAGGGGCAGGCAAAGACATTTTTCCCCCAGCTGGAATACCTTCCAGGGGATCAGACACTGCCAATGTCCTATAAATGTGTTCCAGAATTGGATCCCAGGGCAAATCTATGACTCACCAGACATTATGAGCACTATGACCCTGACCTTTGGTCTGGAACGGTACTGCCCAATAAAATAACTCTTAAAAGACCATTTGCAAACAACAACTCACAGACAAAAATGCTGTGATTAATCTAAAATTCAGCTATTGACTTTCTTTATCTCAAAGATTTTTTTTTTTTATTTTTTTAAATGACAGATTAAAAACAAACCACTTAAAAGCAGCTAAGTTCAAACAGGGACAGACTTCAACAGTGCTTCTAATGATACAAGGAGTTCAAGAATATTCACCACCTATGAAATGCAATCAGCTGAAAAGAGCTGAGGACAAAATAGCTTCCTTGTGGAATTAGTAATTTTAATTTTTTTTTCCTCTTTTTAATTGTCCAATGCTTCAGGGATCAAAAAGAATCTTCCCTCCTTCCTCACCCTTAACACCACACAGGGAACTCCTCCCTCTTGAACTGACAAAGGAAACAACCCTGATATGAATGATTAACACTGAACATAATAAACTCTGCATTTATAAACAGAGATGCACAACACGACAGGCCAAGAAACATCTCAAACCACCACAGCATTCCAGAAAATGCAGAGTGACTGTGACAAAGCTTCTCAGGAAAGAGGAGGAGTTTCATTGGAACACGAGGAAGTTTCTGTATTGGGTAAATCCAGGTCAGGTACCCTGAGGAACTCGGAGCAGATTTAACTTTGTCCTGGTGGCTCCAGTGGCCGGTGTTTATTTGTTTTCTCACTTGTCTAATTACGCAGAGGCAGAAACCAAAAACTGGAAGGGTACAGGGAGATGAGATACTTCACATTCTGAAACAGAGACAGTCCACACCAGAGAGCAACAGCACGAAATTATCAAGTTTCAGCCTCCCTGTTAGAGCATTCCTCTTTGTCGCCAAAACAACCTATAATTACTTGCTCACTGTATCTGGTTTTATTGTCAAAATATCAGTCGGAGGAAGAAAGAGAAGGGTTCTGTGATACCCAGCAGTGCAAATTCTGGTGGCCACAGGGTTTTCTTTAGGCACAGAAACACATAAACAATTGATACTCCTGGTTTTTAAACATGGCCAAGTAAAATGTGCATGTTATCCTAAAAGAAAGAGGAGTTTCAATTCAATTGTCTTATGCTGAACCCTTCCCCCAGTCTACGCTACAGAACTGAAGCAGCAACTATGACAATCATAAAAGGTATTTAAAATATTTCATAGGTAAACAGTAGGTGGAACTACAACACACTATGTCCGATGGTTCCTGTCTCAGAGCCATGTTTCACGGCTTTCTTTTATTTTACCGTGCCAAAGAGAAACGATTACCTTTATAAAATTAAACAAAAAGGGCTAAATAAACAAGCCTGCCATAAAACTCTCTTAACAGGGGAGTGAAAAGCAACTAAGAAGCAGCCTTTTTTTCTCTAGGTGATACACCAAATCTTCAAATAATATTCAGAAATTATGCTTATTTATTAGAGCAGCAAAACCAAACACAGCACCAGAAACATTCAGAAAGCAGTTTGATCGAATCACTGCCTGTTTCCCTGCTCCTCCTCCAAAATCCATCACCACTCCTAGCTCCTGCTGGCGTTTCCTTTCAGCACACAAAAGCTAAGCTGATAGCATCTCCCGCTCCTCTCCCCAAGGAGCCAGAGATGCGGAATATTTAAAATGGGTCAGTCTTCGCAATTGTGAACAAACGGAAGTTTTCACCACTTTTCCCCTAACGCATTTAAGGTCTCTTCACGACAATCCCAGACTTTTCTCGCTGCTGCAGCACCAGTACACACAATGTGTGCAATAACCGAAAAGGACGAGGTGCGGGATATATAACCATCACAAGGATGCTCAGACTCAAGCTGTGGCATAAAGAGAGCCGGTTTCACACCGGCTACAGCCGATCGCCTCCCTACCGCACAAAACAACATTTTTCACTCCTTCCGTAGCCCTCGAAAGAGCTTTCTACTATAAACACTGCATCTTTCAAGCTGCGTCCCGTCCCGCAGCTGAGTTGCACAGGTCGGGACTGCTGTAAACCTGCGGGATTGGGGCAAAGCGAAGATCAAGCCCCTGCCCCGGCCAAACGCCGGGATCCCTTGGAGCCCTCTGAGCCCCCCTGCCCGCACAGGGACCGGGACCGGGGCCGGGCGGTCCCCGCGCCGCGGCCCCGGAGAGGGGGTGCCGGTGCTCGGGGGCTCGCTGGGGCCGGGGGAGCGGAGCCAGGGGCCGGCGGGCGCGCTGACAGCCCGGTCTCTTACCGGACTCCCCGGGGAGCCGCCGGTTCCCTCTCGGTCCCGGGAGCCGCCGCCACAGCAACAGGAAACGCCCCCGTGTCCCGGAAGGAAAAATGGGAATGAGGGTGCGCCTGCGCGCCGCAGCAAGGCCGGGCAGGGTCCCGGCCCCTCGGGGACGGGGCAGGGAGAGCCTGGGGCCGTGCCTTCCCCTCAGGGACCGCACTGGGACACCATTAACCCGCGCTTTCCCCTCAGGGAGAGCACACGCAGGCCGCAGGTTCCTCTCAGGGAGGGCATACGGACACCCTCAGCCCGTGTTTTCCTCTTAGGAAGGGCACAAAGACACCCTTAACCCGTGTTTTCCTCTCAGGAAGGGCACAAAGGCACCTCAGTTGGTGTTTTCCTCTCAGTGAGGGCACACGGACACCCTTATCCTGTGTTTTCCTCTCAGGGAGGGCACATGGACACTCTTAACCCTGAACTTTTCCCTCAAGGATGGCACTGGCCATCTATATCCCGCTATTACCCCAGAGGGCATGAGCATCCTTAGCCCACAAGCTTCTCTCAAGGAGGGCACACAGACATCCATGTTTTCCCCTCAGGGACACCATGAGCACCCACAGCCCGTGCCTGCTCCCCACGGAGAGCACATGGCCATCCTTAGCCTGCTTCTTCCCTTCAGGAAGAACACACGGCCATCCTTAGCCTGCTCCTTCCCTCACAAAGAGCATGCACAGTCCTGACCCATGCTTTCCCCTCAGGGATGGCACATGGCCACCCTTAGCCTGCTCCTTCCCTCATAAAGAGCATGCACAGTCCTGACCCACGCTTTCCCCTCAGGGAGGGCATATGGCCACCCTTAGCCTGCTCCTTCCCTCATGAAGAGCACACACAGCCCTGACCCACACTTTCCCCTCATGGAGGGCACATGGCCACCCTTAGCCTGTGTTTTCCTTCGGGAAGGGTACGACTACCCACAGCCTCTGCCTTCCATGAGGGAGGGCATTCCTCTGGGTGGAGCGGGGCCCTCCATGCCATCCATTGACACCCTCGTTCCCCTCATGGAGGAGACAGCCATTCCAGCTGCTCCTGCCCCTCAGGGATGGCAGAGCCTCTCACAGCTCTTGCTTTCCCCTCAGGGAAAGGATGTCTCCCTTGACCTGCCTGTTTCCCTCATGGAGGGCACGCAGTCCTTCCAGCCCCGCACCTTCCATCAGGGGAAGCAGAGCCACCCACAAGCCTCACTTTCCTTCAGGGAGGGCACATGGCCACCCATAGCCTGCTCCTTTCTCCTGCAGGGAGGGCACAGGGCCCCCAGCACATGTCTCCCTCACAGAGTGCATGAGCATCCTCAGCCTGTGCTTCATCCTCAGGGAGAGCACACAGCCATCCATTACCTGCTTCTTCCTCCTGAAGGGCATGGCCGCCCATAGCCTGCAGTTTCCTCAAGAAGGGCACAGGGCCCCAACTGCATGTCCCCCTCAGGGACACCAAGAGCATCCTCAGCCTGTGCTTCATCCTCAGGGAGAGCACACAGCCATCCATTACCTGCTCCTTCCATCCTGCAGGGCATGGCCACCCATAGCCTGCAGTTTTCCTCAAAAAGGGCACAGGGCCCCAACTGCATGTCCCCTTCAGGGACACCATGAGCATCCTCAGCCTGCACTTTCCCCCCAGGGAGGACACATGGCTGCCCAGAAACCATGAGGTCTCTGAGGGAAGACACATGGCCCCCCAACCCATGTTTTCCCCTCAGGGAGGGCATACAGCCATCATTAGCCCACACTTTGCCCTCAGGGAGGGCACACGGTTCCTCCCAGACTAAAGAGGCCCCTAATGGATGGGATGTGGCACCCCAGTGACACCTTCAGCACAGCACTTCATATGTTTTTGCACATCGCCTGTGACTTGGAATATATAATTTGTTATTAAAAGCCCAGTGGGATTTGCCATCCCAATGTGCTAGAGTGTTTATGAACACCCTGCCAAGGCAAGGCTGCAGTGCCTGGAGGGTTGGCAGGTGCTGGCTTCCCTGTCTGCCTCTCAACAGCCAGTGCCTGCCCAGGCCTTTGTCAGTGACCCATGCACAGACAAATGACGAGAGGAAAGGGGAATTATCTTCCCTAGCAGGAGATCCATGCACTGACTCACAGAACCAAACTGCTTGCTGGAAAAAACACCTTTTCCCTGACACCAATAAGGTTTGATGTACTAGCATGGGGCTGCTGGAATACTCAGCACGGGCAGGAAAACTGGGAAAAGCTCACCACCCAACCTCCCCTCCCAATTTCACTCTGAGGATTTACAATACTGATGGAAAGTTTGTCATATTTTAAATCACACATATTCTACTTGCCTGTTGAGCTTGAAAACACAATATACACGATTACAAAACAAACTTCCCTCCCAAAATCCACCCTGCAGCTTTCCCCATACTGCTTTGAAAGAACCTGCCACTTTTTGGGCTGGAGATGTGATGAAATCCTGCCATGGGGCCAAGATGATCTCTGGTTCCCACCTTGCCACCTGTTTAATCGATTTTATTTTTATCTTCATCTCATAGTTTCAAGCTTTTCCAAAATGTTCCCTTTTGTGCTGCTTCTCTACAGGACTGAGTACACTGCAGTCCCAATTGTTTATTGGGGCCTGTCACCACTACAGAGAAATGATCATTACACAAAGCAGTTTGGGAGTAAACAGCTGGCTGTCACTTGGTGACTGATTAATCCTTGGGCACTTCAAACTTCGTGCTTTGCTGTAATATAAAAGTAAAGCATTGCAGATTGCCCAACTGCAGCTGTCATGGAGAGAACGTGCTGTGCTTGTGCAGCCTCAGGGCATCGCCACAAAATCAGTGCAAAATCTGGCACAGCATCCAGCTCCAAGACTCTGTAGCTTAGAGCTAGGTTTGGATTGCAAAGAAGAGAAGGGTACCAGCTGTCTAATCCTGTGTAATTCTGTAATAGCAAAAGATTTCTTACTGAATGTGTCTCAGATCGATTACTGTCCTTATGCATTTGTCAGCCCGAGTGTACAAGATCTTGAGGTTTTATCAGGGAATTGGAAGGAGCAGCATTTGGAGATGTTCCAGATCAAGGTACTACTGCCCAGAAAGAAAAAGAAAGTGAAAAGCAGAGAAGGAGAAGCACTGAGAAGAGGATGTACTTTGGTTTCCTTTTCTAAGCCCTCTGGAGCTGGCTGAGCCAGCTCTGTGTCAGGACACTCAGCTCAGTCAGTGTTTCCTCTGCAACCAGCACTGCAGCCGCTTTCACATTTGCTTCAGATCCTGCTCCATTGGCTCAGAACCACCTTAACCCACAGCCCAACACAGCCGCTCTGGTTTTGCCTCTGTTTATTTGGACTCCTGTCAGTAATAGTTTATTCCAAGTGGGACTCCCAGTCCATTTATCACTGTCATCATGTTACAGCAGCCAAACCTCCTTTTCCCCCCCAAAACAGAAGGTTTTTGGCAGCTGTGCCTCTCTACGGAAATGCAAAGTTCCAGGTTGTCTGCTGCTTTTCAGATTTCTCAGGCCTCTGTGTGGGCTGTGAACAGAAATTTCAGGATAGAAAATCAAGTGATTCCTCCTTACTGTAAGTCAAAACTATCCTTCACCTATTAGCTTATTGGTACTGCATTGGGAATCCAAAAGCAAAACTCTTCAGGCACAAGTGCCGAGTGAAAGGTGAATTTCACCCCAAATTTCAGGTCTAAACCAAAAGTTATTCTGGCCTCTCCTTGGCCATGGGTGGAGGATGTTTGCCTGCCAAACTGCAGAAATCTGTGTCCTCTCCCTTTCTTGTTGTGAGAAAGGAAATGGTTTTCCAAACCTCTTTCACAATGCGCCTTAAATAAATCCTGGACACCAGTTGTTACAGCAACCAGTTAGAGATCAGCCAGTGCCCTGAAGCAGCCAGCAAGGGTCAGCCTAGGACAGGTGGACAGTCTAGCACAGCCTGTATTGTTCAGGAAGATTCATTAAACTGAGCGCCTTCTCTTAAAGAAGAGATTGCCTGAAGCCTGCCAAAGTTTGGTCACAGCTATGTTTCCTTGGAAGAGGATGGTCAATCTGTCACCCCTGTGGGGGCCTGGGCTCTGTCTTTCCCCTGAAGTAATAGAGATTGATTCTCAACTAGAGATGTAGAAGTCCCACCTCCACCTCAGTGCTCAAGCTCAAGGGAAGCAGCCCTCCTTCCATCTGTATTACACAGCATATCCCTGGCTCTCCTCCATGGCACAGCCTCCTTGGAGAGCTCTCCTCCTGTCAGGGCTTCCCTGGGACTCATCTAACTCTTGTTGCATAAACTCTGGAAGCGTGTTTATAACAGAGGATTAATTTAGGCACAGAACCTTCTCCACCCGTGATAGCAAAGGCTCAAGAGGAGCTTTCTCATTTCCAGGTGAACAATAAACCTCGGGACTCACAGCTCATAGTTTACGTAACAGCAGAGTTTGGGTGGCCACTGCTGTTGAGATCCCTGTGACTGCAATCATTCCTCATTGTTTTTCATCCCTACCAGGCTCCTAACTGCACATCTGTGAGCTGCAGAGACTCTCCTGAATCGCTACTCTCAACACACAGCACAGCCTTCTTCTCCCCTGGGAGACTGTGTGTGTGTGGGGTGAGGATGGATGGGAGGAATCAGTGGGAGAGAGAAATGAGTTACCATGTACCAGGCTATCCGAGCTGCCCACTCCCTTCACAGCTCACACACATGTTTCTAGCAGAACAATGGTTTTTTGTTCTCACTTAAATGCAGAATTCCTCCTACTGTTAGTATCTCTAATAGGAAGAGCTCTCACTCCTCCAGCTCATCACAGCCATGGAAGTCACCAGACCTTTTGTGTCTACTGGACAGTGAAAAGATCTCAGGCTTGCAATCATTCTCCCATCCTTCCTCCCCCTTCAGCTTATCCCCTTGCTTTAAGCACCATCTTTTCCTGTGTTTTCCACGAGCCCGTTTTGCGTTGGACCACGTGGTGGTGCTGCAGTTAAAAATACCACGGAGACAACAACAGCAACAGCAGCACCTGACCAGCGATGGGCCGAGGGCTGGCCGGGGGCCAAGGCGCGGGGATGGTCAAATGGGAGCCCACGAGGAGAAAACAAGAGGCGCTGCCAATGCCCTCACATCCTGGCAGCAGGCACGGCTCAGGCTGAGCCCTGACAGAGCTGCTCACACTTCTGAAAAGCCTGCTGCTCTGGCTTCCCGGTGGCCACGGAGCGTGCTGTCCCAGAGCTCTGTCAGGAGCCCACACACTGCTCCGAGCTGCAGTAACGGGAGCTGCTGATATCAGCTACCAGCTCAGCAGCAGCTCGCAAAGCTTTCAGCTCAGCATCATCCAAATATAGGCACTCTCAGGCCATCAGCTGTCACACCACAAGTCCCAGCCCATCTCTCACCATAGACAGGCCATTAATTTTAACAGACATCTCAGAACTTTGCCCGATTGTTCAGCCTCAGTTCAAGCCACTGCAAAGGGAACATTACAAAACAAGCTGTGCTGCTCTGCAGCCTGGGCAGCCAAGAGCCAAAGGAAATGTCACAGAGTCCCAAACACAAGCCAGTGCCTCTGCCACCTCAGAGTTTTTCTCCTGAATGTTCACAAGACAGCACACAGATTCCTTATGGAAGGGCTGGAAAACAAGGTGAAAGTTGCCATAACTCATGCACAATCCCTGTGTATTTATGATGGACAAGCCATGCTGAGACACACACTCATTTCAACAGCTAGCTCCAGCTCCAGATCACAGATCTCCATAGGGTTGTCCAGAGGAGAATCACTCACATTAATGCCCTCAGAGTTCCCAAGGCCATACAGAGCATGGCTCCATGCTCACGGGTATCAAGGGCTGTCTGTATATTCCCAGGTTAAGGTATATTTGTAAAGCAGCATGCAGGACTGCAAACAGAGCCTCTGGCTGGGAGATTCCTCACACAGGAATGACAAGGCACAACTCTGCCTCTTCCCATTTAATTTTTGTTCTCTCTAAATATCCACAAAATTCTTATTCAGCTCCCTGCTTCCCACTTTTTGCTGTGATGCCTGAAAACTATTCACTTATAGCCAGCTCTGTGCCTCTTTTCAGTTTCCCTCCAGCTGCCCTGAAGGGAAAATATATTTCTCACCACACATGTCTGAGGGCAATCAGTCCCTTTATGCCCCAGAAAGGTTTTACTGACCTTAAGAGCCTCTGAGAGAGCAAGCATTGCTTGAGGGTACAGGGTGGAGAAAGAGAGCAATCCTTTCATTTCCAGAAAATTTTCTCTGCCCACAGACAATCCCTTGGGAATTAAAACATTCTTCAGTGCCCTGAGTACCTGCCCCAAAGAGGAAGGACAGGGTTTGTCAGCCAAAGCCATGCCACAGTGGATGCAGTGGGAGCACAGAGGCCCATGCATGCTGGCATTACTTAGAGCTGAAAAGCACCAGTCTCACCCATGCACGTCCTGGGAGGCAACATTTGACTTTTTGTTAGTTAACAAAATTTTGGGTGCTCTAGAAATCCCTGTGCACATGCAAAGGGCAGATGCTGAGCTGAGATATCACTGTGGCTGTGAAAAACAGCCTAAAAGATCCTGCTACACTCAGGCAGTTGGTATATTTGTTCAGGCAAAGCAGAACTTCATGATTAAAAAAAAAAATTAGTAAAACAAAAGTTGACTTAGAACCCTCCTTGGGAGAAAGGGGCAGGAAATTATCAAGTGACCAAAGAGGATAAATTATTGCCAGGCAAGATTCAGAGATTATTTAGACTATTTGGAGAAACAACCGAGCCAGGTCAAGCAGAGTGGTGGGGTAGAGTCAAGGCAGGCAGAGAAGTGAAGCAATCCAGGGGTGGTTTAGGCAGGAGCTCGGCCTGGGCTAGAGGGCAGGCAGGGAGCGCAGGCTGGGGCAGAGCCAGGCAATGACAGCCATACTCACTCAGGCACTGCAGACCACTTTTATTCCCAAGAGGTTTGGCACACAGTGAGCAGCTGGTGCAACTGGAGAAAACCCCTGGCACAAGCTGGTGCCCATTGATATCTTTACACCTCTCTTTTGTCTCCTTTGTCTCTTTCTCCTTCTCTCTCTCCTTGAGCTGCTCTTTGTTCTTACCCTGGAAGGAGAGAAAAACACAGCTCAGACACAAGCCTTGCACTGCCCACATGCTCCTTTCCCCACTGTACAAACGAGCAGAGAGCTGGTGGGCAGCAGGTACAGTGGGAATGCAGTGCTTTTCCCAAATGCCTTCCCAAGGCTTGGGCCAGCCCCTCTAGTCTAAGTCCATTTGTGGTGAAGGGCAGGGCACACTTGGCTGTCCCTGTGCAGGCTCCTCCTGCCACAAAGAGTGAACCAGGCAGTCACCCAGCCAAGGCACTCTTCTTGCTGTGCACAACAGTGCCAGGGCAGCCAGAAGAGCATCCAGAATATGCCCTGGAGCAAGGAGAGTTGGAATTCAGGGGTCACTCAGTCCCATGCACTACTACTGCTTTAGGGGTCACAGTGCATCTGCTGGCCAACATGGAGGCCTCAGCCATCCCAAAGCAATCCAGCTAACTGTTCCCTATGGTCGGATCCCCTTTTCTGCTTGGAGAATTTAACAATTCCTTCCACAAATTCAACATCTCTCTCTCACCTTATCCTTCTGCCAGGATCCAGTGACTCGGCTCCGCAGGGAACTCAGTCGTCGCATCACCTTTGTGCCTTTCTCTGCTTTATCGCTCTTCCCACTGTCCTCATTTCTGAAAGGAGACCAAAATACTTTAAAAAGGGGGAAATCCACTGACCAAGCCCAGCTTAGGGAGATCACTGATGAAGTTCATTGAAGCATTACTTTAGGACCCCAAGTGTGAGCTTTCCATCTCCTGGAGGATCTGGTTTGGCATCAGCCATGTCACTTATTAATGAGACACTTGCAAATAAGGAGCTGAACTTTCAAGCTATGTGTGCAGGTTTTGTTCAGTGCCACACTCCTGGCTGAACCCCTGCAGATACCGGTGTCCTGCACACAGGATTAGCAGGGCAGTAGAACTTAGATGGACAGGACTGGAAATTAGTCTGTTCTCAGAACACAAAGTGTGTGTCACCCGCTGTCTCACTTACTCATTAGACAGGAACTCAAACCAAGTGAGGTTCTGCTGGGAAGAATCGCTGCCTTCTTGCACACAAGCTCTCTGCTTCGCCCTGGGCAGGGAAAAGGCATCAGACACAGCAAAGAACACAAGAGCAGAACTTCTGGGTCAGCTGAAATGCTTATTTTCTGGATGGGGCAGGAACATTTTTAGATTTACTGAGGAGGTACATAAAATGTCCCTTTTCCTTGCAATTCTACCCTGGTTTCACTGGAATAAATCAGTGATTCTGGTACCCTGGGGATTTGCCCTTCAAGGGACCAAATGTCCTTTTCCAGGTGTGTCTTAGGTAGACCTGGGACCTCCCCACACATCTCTGTCCCAAACACACTTACCCATGGTAATGTTTCAGCTCCTGAAGTACCTTCTGGACAATTAGCCTAAAAGAAAAGCAAGGGATTAGAAAATATCCTTGTACAGACATTCTGCACCCCACAAAGCCTCAGGTGCTGGTTTATGACCAACTGCTCAGCTGTGACTCAGCACAGAGTGGGATCTCCTTTGCTGTTGCATCCCCAGTAGCTCAGATACACTCAAAAATCTCCCTCATCTCAAACCAGCCAGGACTGACAATACCTACACGTGGTCTGGGGACACGTGGTCCTTCTCCAGCATCTCCAGAGCAGGGGGTTCAACACCTGGAACACAAAACGCTCTCAGCAGGGATCCTGGTTTGCCTTTGCAGAGCACCACCTTGCAATCTATGCAACTGGATCCTGCCAATTGTGCTGAGCTCCCACTCTGCCTTGATTGGTGAGGAGGAAATGCCAGGAGCAGTTAGGGAAGGAGATTCTGCTCTACATTTCTGTGAGGGAAGTGAAGGCCAGATCACTTTTCTGTGTTACTCCTCCCCTCCCCAGTCTGTATATTTGCTGCTGAGGGTCCTGCTTGCAGTAGGGAGGAGCTGGTACCACCCCAGAGCCCTTCCCCATGACAGCCACTCCCCTCCACTTCCCAGGCTCTGAAATCACCACATTTTTCTCCAGAGCAATCCTCACAGGTGGGACTTGAGTAGGGAGTGACCAATGCACTGGCCACAGGGAGGTTATGTGTCAATGTGTCACTGGGGATGGGCATGTCTGAGCTGACTGTGCTGTCTGCCAGGGCCAGACTCAGAACCAGCTTGGCTTTGTACTTCAGGAGCTCCTGGGACCATGTGGAAGGGAGAGCAGAGGCTGTCCACACTTCCAGAGGCTACAGCTCCAGTTTTTTATCTTCTTAATCGCACCTTGAACCTATTAAATGGCATAAAGTCTATACCAACCTTCCACAGCTGGAAGAGAAGTGTTGAAACTATGAGGTATCTGGGGGGAGGCAATGGTCTCACAGGCTGACGGGACAGACTTGGACCTCAGTCTCTTCCCGTTGCTGACACATTTCTGGAGAAGTAAAAAGTCACAGAAATCTTTGGTACATTCTGCACCAAGGGAGCCTCCATCATGGCTGATTCCTCACCCTTTCCCTCCTGTTTTGTCAGAGTTATGATGCAGGAGACCATTAGGCCCAGCTGTTTGTTGGCTTCAGGAAGAAGGAAGGTTTCAGGCACGAGTGTCCAGGAAATGACACTTGTGCCTGAAATCTTCTTAGGCACTTCTCATATTTACTGGACATGTAGCACCATGATGCAATTGTCCTTTTAATATTAATTGAATCCAAAGGCATTCCCCAGAGCAAAGCAGTGTTTAAGGGGTGTGTGTATGGGGGTGTGTGACACTGCTGTCTTCAACGACCTGACAGAGTATTAGAGAGAAAATAAGGCCAGACTCTTCTTAGAGCTGCAGTGACAGGACAAGAGGCAACAGGCACAAGGGAAGGGAAGTTCCAGCTAAATATATGGGCAAAAGAGGGCTGTACTACAGGCAGCTCCCAGGGCCTTAATCCCACAAGATGGGGCAGTTTATCTGTAAAAGCCCATCCTTGCTGAGATTCCTGCAGACCTCCTGGTTCCACGCTGGCATTGAAGGAGTCCAGCCTGCAGCTGACACATGTGTGCTGCTTTTCTGCACCCTCAGCTTGCCCTGCTGCCCCCATGCCCAGCCCTCCACGCTCACCACCTCCTGCAGGCTGGGGCTGGCCACGAGGTCTGGGCGCAGCGGCTCTATCTCCACTTTGATCACTGTGCCACCCCGGCTGCTGCTCCAGGCTCCCCGCTCCCCTTTGGGCAGCTGAAGGGACACATGAGGCTGGAGGCAGGACTGGCTCCTCTTCTCCACATCGTCCTGCTCTGGGTCACTGCCCAGCTCTGTGACATCCAGGCTGAACCTAATCAGGGGGCAGGAAGAAGTCTTAGAGCAGACCTGAGCAAACCCGACACACTGTGCCCAGCATGGCACAGCCCCTGCAATGTCCCTGGCTGGGGGGTCCTAACAACCTCATGCAGCTGGGACAAGGAGGGTCCCCACAGCAGGCAAAGGGAAAGGAAATGGCAGGAAGTGTCAGCCTGGACACCAAGTCCTGAGCATGTTAAAAACAGCTTCTCTGGCTGCCACCAGTGAGTCTCCAGCTCCCTGGTCACCCGGGATGTTTAGTGCTGGATGGCTCACACTGATCTCTTAGCAACCCCTGAGACTGTGCAGCCATCCTGGCAGCAGCCTGTCCTGCCTGCCCCAGAGCTGCTGTCCTGTCAGCTGCCATCCAGGAAAGTCCCTCTGGGCATTTAGAAGTGGCAGATGATGTTTATCACATCACCACTGTGGCATCATGCCATAAATCCTGCTCCCACCAGGGCCCAGATCTGAGGAGGGAAAAAAGTTATTTTCTAGGAAATGAGGGGTGGGCCAGCTCCCCCAGTCCCAGTGCCTCACAGTGTCCTGCACACCAAAGTGCTCTTGCAGTGAAAACACAGAAGCAAAATTATGGATAAAGCTCAGTGGAAAATCTTAGTCTCTGCATGGGTTCTGTCTGCAGATCACTGTCCCTTCATTCTGCTGCCACAGGCAGGCTTCAGGAAGTGTTTGCTTAGGGAACAGTGGGGTGTATTCCCCTTCCCTGGCCTCCTGCTCACACGTGCTTCATCACCCAGTGAGGAGACAGAACGTGTCCCTGACACCGACAGCCACTCCGTGCCACCGTTCCTCAGTGCCTGTTACAGCATAAACTGTGAATGATCCATGGCACATGGCACAACAATGGGTCTGAGAACCAAAGTCTGAGCTTGATAAAGGACTGCCAAGATTTCAGGCTGTGATAATTTTAGGGTACCGTATAAGGAGGAGAAATAAAAATAGTCCTTGCTGGCTTGCACCTAAATCCCAGTCAGCTGGGAGATCAATACATTTGTCAGCAGGGAAAGCATTCCTGGAGGAACCTGGAGCTCAAGGCATTCATGTGGCAGGAGCAGAGGATGGCAGGAATGCCAGGCCTCCCTCTGCTCCCAGCCAGGACTCAGCACCGTGCTACAAACACAACCTCCTGTGCAGCCACGTGGAGGGCAGAGGGCTGGAGCACAGCACAGCGCTTGCAGGCACAGGCCCCACCAAGCCAACTCACAGACAAGAAGAAAAAGGATTTGACAGAGCTCTCTTAATCCCTCTTTGATGGGAAAAATTCCCTTTGAGCCAGAGGATGGAGGTCATCAGGGCAACTGATGCTGCTCAAGATTCCCTCCAGACAGAAAAGAAAGATCCTCTTCTCAGCCCCAACACCAGGAAAAGAAGGTCTTCCTACTTGCAAGGAGACATTAAAGCCTCTTGCTGCCCTAGTCCTTCCTTTTCCACATCCCACCCAACATGAGCAGTGGGTGTCCAGCTGCTCTGGCAGATGCTGACAGGCGAGGGAGACCACCCAGCAGCATCTGGAGCTGTGGGCAGTGTGGTGCTCAGCCTCCCACCTCCACTGCATCGTGTACATCAAATACCACTCACAGTCCTGCCGTACCTGCGCCTGCAGTCCACAGGTGACACAGGGCTCTCCCAGCTGTGCCTCCGGGACGTGGACATTGATCTCACCAGTGTGGGGAAGGAATCCTGGGCCTCCTGCAGGTCCAGCTCATTGTCTGCCTCTGCAGGATACTCAGAAGTGCTGGTACCACCCTCTGGCATGGCTGCACAGGAGCACAGGTGGCCTTTGTTCAGAAAACGACAGTCAGCCTCGCCATAACGTACCGAGCAGGAAACGGGATTGGAAAAAGCAACATCCACAGACAGTTTGCTCACAGCCCTTGGTCTCTCTTCCAATGAGTGAAGGGCAGACACAGTCTGGGATCCTTGTTCTGGCTGTGTTGCTGTGTCTGGTGCTGTTTTGGCAGACGGCAGGCTCAGGAGTCCCAGATCTTTGTAATACTCTGTGCCGTGGAGAGCAGAGTCTGAGAGGAGATCCTCTGTGCTGCTGTGCAAGTCTGCTGCTGGCACATCCAGCTCTGTGGAAGACGAGTCTTCCTGCAAAGGCAGCACAAATTCTCTGAGAGCCTCACACCAACCCTGCCTCACACCACCCATGCAGAAACTGGGGTGCAGAGCAGAGCCAGACTTCCAAGTGACTTTCTAATAGTCACCCTCCCCTGCTGTCCCTCACAGCAACATAACCTTGTATTCCTGATCAGTACAACTTTTCCCCATTCCTACTCCACCACAAACCCCCGTGGATGTGGTGCTGACCACCCAGTTTGCTGCCCCTGGTCTCTGCCTTGCACGGTGGTAGCAGCAGGAAAGAGGACACTTGCCTTCTCTTCAGCCATGCTGGTGCAGAAGGAATCATCCTCAGCAATCAGGGATGGGAGGAAGCTTTTGGGGGTGGGATACTCCAAAGCAGGGCTGTGGTGGTCAGTGAATTCCCGTAAGCACGGCTTGCAGTCGGATCCTGCAAGACAGAGAAAGTCTCAGCAGGTAACCAGACATCTGTTAGGGATGGAAAACCTGCTGCATACCCACAGGTGACATCAGGCAGCACTGAAATGCTCCATTTGCCCTCTGCTCCTTCACAGACAGGCAGTGCCAGGCAATCTCCAGACCACAGCAGCCTTGATCCTGTAGGAACTTGGTGTAGGGATTTCCTGCCAGCAGAAACCTCATCCCTCTACAGAAACCTCATCCCTGCACCATGTGCAAGGGGCCAAACCAGGCTTGCACTGTCCCAGCCAGACCCTCATAGGGTGTCCTATGCTGCAGAGGCTTTTTCCACAGTAAAAGAATTAAGCACATTTTGCTGTCTGTTATTGACATTATGGACCTTTGAATCAGAAGTCTAGGAATAAAAATACTGATGGTGGTTTTATTTTCATCCATAAGGAATAAAGGACTCCTGGGTGGGTGGGTAATAAAAGATACTGGGAGGCAAATTGGTGGCTCCAGACAACTCTGAATATGCAGAGCAATACCAGAAGCACATAATTCTCCTGGTTCTGGGGATTTTCCCCAGGCAAGGAGTGTGAACCTGAGTGTCCATATTCCATCTGATAACTCACTGAGGAACAAACCAAGGTCTGGATGTGTTTGTGGTACAATAGATGGTGCAGCTGACTGAAGCACATTCCTGTGGAGCAAGACACACTGTAAACCTTAGCCACAATCCCTGAACCATTGCATTACTCATGGAGGCTTTTTATCCCTTCGAGACACACACAGCTGAGGCAAAAGGCTGAGGCAAAGGGAAAAAAGCCAGGCTGTTGGCTAAAGCACTGTGGTGGATCTCTGAAGATGAAGAGAACAACAGCAAGAGACTGTAAGCAGCCGTATCTATCCAATGGGAAAAACCAGCAGGAAACTGCTGGAAACCCATCACACTCCAGGAAAATCAAGCATAAAAACATTAATGTAAGGAAGACATTGTTAAAAAACACACTCTTGGAAAGCTTGCATCCTGCTGTGGATTATAAAGCTACACAATTCAGCCAGGAATTGCATGGTGCCAACTAAAAAAAGGCAGCAAACGTGAGGGAGAGTTTGGAGGTTTGTTCCTTGGATCCTGCTGCACACTGCAGATGCCAGATTTTCTGTTTTAAGGAGCATTTGGTGTGTTCAAATGTGTGTGATGGTTTCAAGTGAAGAACTATAAATAATATAGAAAGAAAACACTTCTGAAGGCACTATTTTAATTAAGGGGTTTCTAGCTACAAGACCAGGGAAAACTTGAAACAGGCTTTCTAGCAAGGCTGTAAAATTTACTTCACATGACATTTTTAATGAATAGACCAATTCTTGCCCAGGATATCCCTGAGCTGCATCTGCAACTGGCAGAGATTTAGTGAGCTATTAAACATCACCTTTTGCTTTCAGTGCACCTGGATTCAGCTTGCAACCTAAAATCAGTATTTTAAAGTGAATACACCCTTGAACCAGCACAGATTTTGGCATGAGCTTCTAGGAAACAGCAGCCAAAACTCTCACCAGTGAGAGCTCAGGCAGTGCTTGGGCTCTGCCCAGGCTGTGGAAATTGCTGAAGCTCCCAAAACAGCCTGGGATGATGGCTAAGGTAGAATGGACCCATGGAGAGCAACCAGGAGGTGGGGAACATCGCAGGGAGGCCAGGACAGAGGGTGCTTCCCCTCCTACAAATCCAAGGAAGGAAGAAAAAGGAGATTCCCTGCTCTTGCCATCCCTTCAGCAGTGAACTATCCACAGGGAGAGCAGCAAAGCCCTGGGAGGCAGCAGGAGCTGACAAGGGCTGTGGCCTGACAGAGGCCAGAGCCCTGGACTGAAGGTTTAACTAAAACAAGGAGTTTTTTCCTCCCAAGCAGTGTCCAGCCATCCCGCCAAGGCTACTCTGGGCCTGCACCAAGCTCCATGCAGCCCTAAAGTGGATCCCTGGAACAGAGTCAGCACCTCAGAGGCCTGGAAAATATTCCCTGAGCTCTGCCTGTGCCATGCAGGGCTCAGGATTTGGCCAAGGCATAGGCTGCAGTCAACAGACCCGGTCCAGACCCACCAAAGGACTTAAATCCTGCTCGGAGGTTTCAGACACTCGGTTCAACACGCGATAAATCAGAGGCGCCGCGAGCCCGGGGTCGGGGCAGCGGCGCTCGGGCGGGCGGGTGGCTGCCGTGGGGACACCATTTTAGGCAATGTGTGAGCACCAGGCACTGCTGAGCTCCCTCTTCACAGGCTGGGCTGGCACCGTGCATGGGCAAAGGGTGATGGAGGAGCTCATGGGGGAAATGCCTCCAGGCGTCGGGTTGTGGGATGGTGGGTGAGGAAGTTCGAGCACACACAGGAAGGAGGCAGGGCTGGGGGGCTGTGGACATCCCCTTATCGATGATCAAAGTGGTCACCAATGTGCCGGCAAATGTGGCAAACTCTGGAGCACCTTGAGTCGAGCATGGAGAGCACGCAGGAAGGAGACAGAGCTGGGGGGCTGTGAACATCCCCGTGTCAATGATCAAGGTGGTCACCGATGTATCAGCAAGTGTGGCAAACTCTGGAGCACCTTGAGTCTCCTGTTCTCTGCCCTTGAGCCTGTCTGGAAGGAGCCAGGCTCCAGCATGGTAGCAAAGGGGACAGGGAATCTTGGCCCCCCAGGCTCTGGCAGACAGCAGCAGTCACCTTTCCTTAGCTGAAGCTGGAGATGGGATAACAAAATGACACTTTCAAGAACAAATGCTGTTTGCTTTAGGAGAACATTAAGCAGATTAGGTATTGCAGTTGCTTAATTCGTCTCTGGCTGGAAACCATAAAAGGTTATTGCTGCAGGGAGCAGCCTCCTCAGAGGAATTCCCAGGGCAGAGCTGGAGAGGAAGCATCGCTTGCTGGGCTGGGACAGTTCCTGCACTTTGCCAGAGCTTCCCACGGGTGAAACATGATGACTCTGGGCTGCTGTGTGGGGAAGAAGGAAGCAGTGACAGGCATCCACGGCATGTGACAGTCTGGGATGGTCTCAGGGGGTTTGATGCTGTGGGGACAGCAGGATCAGCTGGCTGAGCTGCTCTGGATCAAGGAAGAAGGCTTCAGGCTGTTCTAACCCTGCCCAAGGCCACTGAGATCCCAACAGAGATTTTCATCATTCCAATTCAGACCTCTGATCAAACCCTCCCTCCTGTAGCTGGCTGTGCTGATTTCCCTCAGACAGGCTGGTCACTGGAGCTGCACCCACAAGTGTCACAGCAGGTGACAGCACCAGAGCAGCCAGCACTGGAAGAAGCCCTGCCAGCAGTGTCCCATCCCCACCTGCCTGCCCCTTGGCTTGGTGCAGGATGCTGCATGTCCCCGAGTGACCCTGGAGCCAGGCTGGTGCTGGGAGGGGACACGGTGGAGGAAAACATGGATGTGAGCTCTGGCCACACCAGTCACATCCTCCAACATCAAACACTGTCTCTGCATTCCCACTGGGGAAAGACCACACCAAACGTGGCAGGACAAAGGCACTGGGCAGTTCTGCTCCATGAAACAATCCCAGGAGGAAGGAAAGACAAGAATGTCTGGGCATTTCCCAGCAGTCAGGGATAGAGACTGTTGGGAAACCATGGAGAGCATCACAGACATGAAATAAAAATGATTCCATCTTCCTCTGACCCACCCCTGCCCTCCTGGCCCTGCACCAGCTGCCCTTCACGTATCTTGCAGAGTGTGCAGAGCTGTAAGGATAAACCTCTGGAAAGCAAGTGCTGAACTCCCTGTGCCAAGATGGGCTGAAGTGCAGTCCCTTGCCTGGCGTGGGCCTCTCCTGGCCAGCCCTGGCAGCAGTGGGGATTGGCTCTGGGCAGGAGCAGGGGGAGATAAGCTGTCCCACACTGTAACACCCTGTACAGAGGCACTGCCTTATCACCACACTGCTGGGGCCAGGCTCCTGGGCATGGAGGGCAGGGGAGCAGGGGGCTGGGACAGTTCCCTGCTGTCCCTCAGCTGAAGGGTCTCAGCAGGGCTGCGGGGGTTTGCAGCCCCTGTGATTCCCTCCAGGTCACTGTGCAGGTTCCTGCAGCGGCTTCAGGGGGCACTGAGGGAAGGGCCCACACGGACCAGCAAGTGCCACACTACAGAATATCACTGTGGGAGAGGGGCTGAGTGAGACCTGAGCATTTTGTGTCCAAGCACAAACCCCAACAGGACAAACTGACCTGCAAGCATCTGCTGAAGTGAGCTGGGTGCACCCCAGCTGTCTGCAAAGCAGTCAGTGCTTGGGAGCACGGTGAGGCTGATTCATTTGTTAGTGAAATCAGCTCACCTGAGTGATCCCAGCCAGCCCATAACCCCCACAGCAGGCATGGCTGGAGGGGGGTACCCAGCTGGGGCTTGGGGCTCACCACACATCAGAGCCTGCAGGACCCCCTGCGTCCTGCTCTGAATTAACCTTCCCCCAAACTGTTCACTTTGGATCTTGGTCTCCTGCACATCCACACCAGAAGAGAACTGGGAGTGGGTGGGAATAATGAAGAAGAAAGAGGAGCAGGAGCTCTGATGCTGCAGGTAAAGGTACCCAAAAGCATCAGCCTGAAGGCAGTGTTTGCTCACAAAGACACAAGTGTCTGGCTCCTCCAGGACCGCAAATGTCCTGCTTTCTGGGGCTGTCACTTCCCTCTTTCCAAGTCACCACATGCAGAAATGAGGCCAGCTGACACCAGTTGCTGCCATTTCCCACCCCTGCTGCTGGACACAGTGAAGCCCAGCCAGGGCCACCCAAACTGCCAGGGCTCCGGACACTGGGGCTCTGCTCATCAGCCCTCACTGAAAGACTGAAGAAATCTTTTCCCCCACATCTGCTCAAACACCAAACTCTGGCCAGGCAGCATGCAGAGACAGCTGTCTGCAAGCACCGGGACATCCAGCTCACTGCCAGCCACGAAACAAACTTATTACAAAACCAAAAGGCTGATATTTAACCCATTACCCCTGCTCCGGGAGGCAATTATGTGCCTCGAAAAGAAGATTAAATGCAAGGAAAAGTGTTAACCACCACTTAAGGCAGTGTCCCCTGCAGGGAGAAGCAGGGGGCACCTCCAAACAAGCTCTGCCCGGGCCCCCAGGGTTCTTTGGTACCTGCTCAGTCCAGGACAAGCTGTCCCTGCCACAGCCCAGCTCCCTCCACACCCTCAGCCCCCTGTCCCCACAGGCCATTACCTCTCTTAAAGGACCATCTCTTCTTCCAACGCTTGGAAAACGATGGCCAGGAGTGATTGAGCAGCGAGTCTGACATTTGGGAGCCCCGGACAAGGTCCAGCCCCGAGCAGGAGACGCCGGCACGGAGCACGGCAGAGCTCAGCGCGCTCTAAGGCAGCGCTGCAGGCTGCAGCCCAGGGGCTGCCAAGGGGGGAGTGGAGAAGCCAAGTGTTTTGTCAGAAGTATCAGCTGATGGAAGCTGTAGCCAGAGAGACATTCCTGGTCCCTGGCATTCCCACCTGTGTGGCAGGTCAGTGACTTCCTGCAGCTGGGCCTGGGGATTAGTGGCCTCGGAGCACACACAGCCCCTGAGTGCTGCTCGAGGCTTGCAGACAGAAACAGAAAACAAGCTGTTAACACACCACAGCCCCTCTGCCAAAACCTCCCTGCTCCGTTCATGGCTGTGAGCATGACAGACACTTTGTCCACCTGGTTCAACTGGTTTTGTAGCTGGAGGACCAAGATTGAAAGCAAGGAGATTTAACTATTCCATGCTTTGTCACGACATTTCTGTCTGTCTCTGAAGGAGACCTTTTGATCTCTTTTGCTTTCATTTTCCAGTTTGGAGAATGGGAGCAAAATCAAGCTCATGGATTGTGTTGCTGGACCTGTCAATAAATGCACTGTTATTTCAGACTTAAAGCAAAAGAGTTCAGTGCCAGGTTAATAATAACAGAAACTGGTTAACAATTATATTTATGTGTGTGTGTGTGTTTGGCTGAAGAATATAGACAGGTGGGCATAAATTTTGTGTGTTCACACTGATGAATATGTAAAGAAGTTGACTGTGGCAGTGAAGATAGAAGAGATGCAAATTTACAAGCCAGTAATCAGATGCCACCTTCTGGTTCATGGAGAGAAGGAGAAAATCAATAGTCCTTACACAAATAAAACAGTCAGACTGGTTTATGGGATCTGTCTGCAATGTCTGTGCACACGGGGGGATGTGGACTTGGTTATTTTCTGTTTAAGATCACTCAGTCACAGAACATGGTCACACAGGCAGCTGGAAAAGAGATTCTCTAAAAGGGACAAAGAAGGGGCAGTGAAGAAAGACAGAGAGAAAAAAGGAGGAGGAAGAGTGGAGAAGGGACGGCTTTGTTCTGGAGAGGGAGCACAGGTCATCTCTAGCCCACCAGGGATCCCACAGTGCATCTTGCTGAGTCCCAGGGGCTGCTGAAGTGAGGTTGGAGTCTCTGAGCACTCCTTGCTCCTGCTCCTGCCTGGGTGTCTGGTGCAGCATCAGAAAAAAAGATATGTACATAAAAGATTTGTACAAAAGCTATTCCAGCCTCTCAAAATCCAGTACAGCCCTGAAAGTGAACTAAATGCTAAAAACCCACAAAAAAACCCAAGCCTGCCAAAGCAGTTTTTCTAATGCCTCTGCTCTAGGATCCCATTCTAAGAAAGAAATTAGAAACACTTGGAACAAACATTTGTTTTTTTTGTGGTTATTTAAAACTGAGAATGATAATTTCACTTTAAATGCATTATTTACAAAAACTGATTTAACTCCTATTTAAGATGATGCTAAGATAAATTTAAAAAAATATTTTAGAGGCACAATTTGTCATTATGCAATGATATAATTTCAATAAATTAAAGATAATATTCAGAATCAAATTAATCCCCTCATGTATTTGTGCTCTCAAGTCAGTCTTCTTACAGGTAAGACAGGCAACAGCAGAACAGGGAATTGTTATAATATTTTAAAATTAAAATGCTTTAAATCACACCTTATTAAGTATAGCTTGACAGATTATCTGATGTATTCCTAATACTAATGACTTTGCAAGAAAAAAAATAAGAGCGCACACACACCTTTGTCTTTACCATCTAAATAAGTAAAGCTGAATGAGCATGTAAATATTTGCTTGGTCAGGGTTTAAATAAATTTTAGACTTTAAAATTATGTAGAATTTTTCCTAACTTTTCAAAGGTCAATATTTTTATTTCCTGTGGTTATCAAAGCTTTTTTTTTTTTTTTTAATTAACTCTCCTTTCAGCTTATAGGAAATAATTTTCATTTTAAATTTGCAGTTTATTCATCGGTCACCTGGCATTGTTCCAACTGCAGTTTTCTTTGTTGATTTAAACAGCTGGAAGCTGGAGAAAGAGAGGGGAATATTTACCTAATGAGTGCAACCCTGTACTGTCAGTGTTGTGTGTTTTCCTTGGAATCCCACATTAATACCCACAGAAACAGATTTGCTACAAATTGGGAATAAAATGTCAGTCACTATGTAGTAAATAAGACTTTATTTCTCCTTTTCCAAGACAGTGAAAAGGCTAAATATATGTATGAAAACCTATATATTTATTTAAATAAATTAAGGATAATTTACTATTTGCTCTGGGTTACCAGAAAGTACCAAAAAGTACTTTATGTTTTGTGTTTTAGTAGCCAAGAATAAGCAATGAAAGCAGAATTATTTTCTTTGAAAAGTAAGAGCACCAGGTGAAGAGCAGTGATGACTTTTTGCCTGGATTTTAAAATTATTATTAAGATTGACATTTTAATGCACAATGATGCATTTCAAAGTACCACAGTTGTAATTTACCAAAACACGTGGTTCATTGTCATTTGAGTTCAACACTACTGTTCACAGCAGAACACAGCAAAGTCCTGCATTTTTCCTCTGAGAGAAAAACTCCCGTGGTCATTAAGAGATCTGTATGATTAAAATCTTGCCCAAAATTTATAACATTTGCACAAGAGTTGAGTAGCAAGTTATTCCTTGTTTTCTTGTTTTCTTCCTCCATACAAAGCCTATTTTGTCCTGGTTCAGGAACACATATACAGTTTTCTTGAGCTGACTTTTCAGCAGAAACACAATTTTATTTTAACTGGAAGGAAGGAATGCCTATTTCAAATCTCTGAGTTCCTGATTGAAACCAATCTAGGGAAAATTCTTTAAAGGAGCTTATTTAATATTAGTAGACAGATCACTAATAGGTTGCAAAGGGAATGCAGAAAGCCTGAAGACCTGTAAGATTACCAGGTTGTGTCTTTGTATTTATCCATCTGTATCCTTAAACTAACTTACATGTTCAAAGGTGTTTGTGTTGTTTTCAAACTCAGAAAATGTGCAGATATTTGGTGTATGGTCACATGTGTTGCCTGTCTGGCTACAACTCCAGGGAAGTCTTTAAGGCTTATTTGGTCTGTCCTTCCTAAATGAACAGTAAAAATGTAATAGTGGTTCTGATATTTGCTTAGTTAGCTGACTGTGAAACACAGAAAAGTAAAAATATGAATTGTTTTGCTCATATTTCAATGTCATGTTTCTTTCTAAATCTTGCACTGATATCCACAATATATATAGGGAATTTCACAGCCAAAATATTTAGGTCAGCAACTAAAGCTATCAAGGTTAAGATCTAAGTTCCTTTTATTTAATAAGTACCTGTAAGTTTGTGGAAAACACTGGTGAAATCTAAAAAGCTACAGAGGTTGAAGTTGAGGAAAGCAGTTACACTGACATGGTTCCTGGTTTGTTTGTTTCAGAGGCATTCTCACAGTGAGAGAATCCTGGGTAGGACAGGGAAAAAAAGCCACTGGTGGGGGAGTTCCACTGCTGTGTCCAGTTCTGGGCTTCTCACTGGAGACATGGAGGGGCTGGAGGGTGTCCAGAGAAGGCAACAGAGCTGGGGAAGGGGCTGGAGAGTCAGTCCTGTGAGGGAGCTGGGAAAGGGGCTCAGCCTGGGGAAAAACAGGCTCGAGGGGATCTTCAGGCTCTGCACAACTCCCTGACAGGAGGGAGCAGCCCTCACCTTGCGCTAGCGCAGCCCATCAGGAGGGAAATCTTTGCTCTAGTGAAACAAAACCAGGTTTAAGTTAGAAACACCCCCAGAAGGGCCGGGGCAGGACAGGAGGCTCCTGGGGCACACCCGGTTACAGCAGCTCCACCACAGGACAGGGTGGGGCTGATCCTCTGCCTCTGATGCTTTAAAACCGGCAGGGAGGAGGAGTCTGTTCCCTCCCAGGAGGGAGCACCTGCTCCATGCCCAGGAAATAACAAATTCCATCACAGAGCCACAGCCCTCCGTGCTCCAGAAGGAATCCTGGCACCAAAGCTCACCCGATGGCATCAGAGGCATCACCCCAGAGCCCCGAGGTGAGGACAGGGATCACCAGAGCCATCAGGTAGAGGAGTTCCACTGCCTTCACACTACAAGCCTACAGTGGGTTGAGCTGTGGGTTTTGTTTTTTTCCTTAACACCATTTATTTTGCAGCTAATTCCAAGGTACAAATTTACTGCCTTCTCCACAGCAAAGCAGCCTTCAGTGCTGCACAGACAGCAGACACAAAATGAACAGTTATTCTTGGATAATTTATTCAGAATTTTAATATAAACAGTTAATTGTTCAATATTCTGACACACAGCAAGGATTTCTTTTTACTATTCAAAGATTTTCTGTACATGTCACTGCTTGGCTCTTAGATATGAAAACATTGAAAAAATAAATCAAGGGGGAAGGTTTTTCTCTTTTTTCTTCCTTTTTAAAAAAAATCATGGCACATTTGATCCTTTATTTCAAACAAGAGGTATCTGCAGTACTATTTGTATTCTGGAACCTTAGATACACAGAGGGAAAGGTGGGAGCAGCAAGAATGAACTGGGAAAAAAAAATAAAAACCCCAAGACTTCACAGAACATCACCTAACATGTAACTGAAACCATCTGTGGTTTATTTAAGTGAAGCAGAGAGCGTTTGCTTTGGGCTGTGTTGGATGAAGCTGATGTCCAGTTCCCCCATCCATGAGGGTCCTCAAATACAAACTGGTGTTGATACTCCAAAAATAAAATAATTCCCCTAACTAAAGCAAAAGGTAATGCTTTTCCTGCTCAAACAACTCTCTACCTCTGCAGATTTAGAAGTGGCCTTTCTAAAACTCTCCCTCAGTTTTCATGGGACTCGGTTAAGGGAAAAGGCTTGGAAGTGGGGATGGTGGAAGCGTTGGAATGCTGCTGGGAGAGTCTGGATTTAACAGAGCTTTGGCGTTGAGTCCAGCTCAGAGCTCTCAGGTAAAGAGCCCTCAGCTCAAGATTTACTGGTGCTGCTGGGACTGACCAGGGGATGGGGCTCAGCTAAGTAAGAGCCCGTATTTAATCTCCACTCATGGCTCCTCTTTAGCTGCCAGAACTATTCCAGGTCCTCCCAGCCACCAGACCCTGTTCCCAAGAGATCCTTCTGGGCTGAGAAAATGAGACTCTTTAACACCACCAGCTGGAACACTGGAGTGGGAACAAAACCACTACCAGGACTATTTCTGGCTGATTGCAAATCTGTTGGCAAAAAAGTAACAACACCATAGGAGTTAATACTAACTTTATTATACAATATTTAAAAAGTCATTTCTCTACCTGTCCCCTTACAGTTTGCATTGTGCTGCAGTGAATTTGCCCAAACTGCAAGAATAAGTGCTTCCTTCTGAGAAGGACAAGCAAATTCATTTTAAAAAGAAATACACATTTAATTACAGCAGATTTGCTAAAAATGGTTAACTTTAGAGTTGCTTTTCAACAGTCAGGTTCCTCCAAAAGTCAGCTGGATGATTGGCTTCACTCTTGTGATGCTCCTAACAAGGCTGAACACGTCAAGGCTTTACACCGACACTCACAGACAGAATCCAAGCAGAGGGAACACAGAGCCAAGCAGAAGGTAATAAAAAGGCCAAATTCCATTAAGTTCATACAAATACCAAACTAATCTTACGTTGAATTTCACGAAGTAACTATTTCTTGATTCCAACCCATTCAGCAGTTCCTTTCCCTGGACCACAGGACACTCCGAGGGGCGGCGGCTCCTTGGGCAGGGCCGGGGTTCCTGCGAGCCCCCGGCTCCGAGAGGATCACAGGGTTCATCTGCAGTTCTGAGCTCCCTCCAGGCTCTGAGCCCATCCCACACGGGAGCACCTGGCACAGCCTTGACTGTAAGGTTTTATGGCACAAAGATATTTCACGTTCTGGCTTGTAAAACAAGGTTCCAGTCTTGGTAGCGGGAAGGGCCCAGGACACCTCAGGGTCTGTCTTCGTGTCACAGTGGTTTTGAGAGGGAACTCGACTGCCTCCCTCCCTCCCTCCTCTAAAGCAGAGGCTCAGCACCCTTCTCCCTCCTGTCATTTCCTATTTGCCTTCAGCACAGTCAGCTCAGAAACACAAGAAGCGACTTTTGAGATTTTTTTTCCAAAGAGATACCAACACTACAGCCAACAGACTAAAATTAAGCAAAGTGTCCCATTGCTAAAATACAAATTTAGGAGGAAAGAGATAAACTACCCATAAATTAAGAGTACCCTTTAGCAACCTAAAAGCAGCCTCTTCATACCCACACAGCTGCTTTAGCATCATCGCTGCAGCGTGGTCTAGTTCCCATCACCTTTCCCAACCCAGTGCTGGCACAGAGTTTATGTCTGAGCTCTTCTATTTTACAACACAATAGAGTATTTACAAGCAGCCAAGACAGACACGTTCCTAACCCAGCAGCCAAGCTTTGCAGTGCTGTGCTGGCCTGCCAGAGAAGTTCCAGATTGGCAAGAGCCGTTCAGGAAGTGGCAATTGAGTTTAATGTGGAAACCCTTCTGAGAAACCTCTCCAGCCTCGCACTTCAGACGTTTTCTCAGTAAAAGCTCAGCAGAGCTCAGCTTCTTGCTCCTCCTGATTCACCAGAGTGAATTTCTGGCTACGTGGTGGTGCCAGACTGTGCCCCGGAGGCTCCAGCTGCTCCTGGACAGGCTGAGGGGTCTGTCCTGCTGCCTCATGCTGTGAGTGGGGCATTCTCTGCCCACAAAGGGCAGGAGCCAACCCTCCAACAAATATGAATGCAAGGAAAGAAAGAGCTTCCCACTGCTGGCTGCCCTCCTCCAGCCATCCCACCTGCTCTCCTGCATCAGTGTTTGGTTCCTCCTAAGCAGCAGCAGGAGCAGCAGGTGTGGTGCTTCCACTGCAGCTGGGAATTCTGCCCCATAGGGATGTGGCTGGAGCAAAGAGCAGCAGCTCCCCCAAGGAAGGCTCAGCACAGCACCCCTGCCCAGGCTGGGGTCCCTGGCAGCACCCCAGCGGTTTCAACAGCACTTGAGTCTCCACTTGCAGGAATTCTCTGAGCAGGAATCAGTGAGATCCAAGTGAGGCATTTGGGCATCCCTGGGATGAGGATCTTCCAGCAGCAGAGACCAAAGTGTCGGCTGTGAGCCAAGGAAGGATTTTCTAGCAGTGAGAGCTGGGCTTTGCGGGTGATGTTCATTTATTCTTCTTAATTCTACAGCTGAATGTGATCTGTAGCAGCCACGAGCAGCAACCACTAGTGTTATTTGTTTTACAGAGGAGAAACACGATACCCTCCCCACTGGTACCACACGCCTTCCCTCCCCCTGGGCACAAGGTAGGAAGGATGAGTAACCTTCACACAGTGCTGGGTACAAACAACTGCTCCGTTTGGTGCAGGGTGAAGGTGACACTGAGCCATGGGAGGGGACTGCTTGTCCATGGAGCAGCACACTCTCCCTGGCTCAGCCATCCGAGTGTTCAAACCATGTGTACTCACAGGGCCAACCAGTATCAACCACGGGGAAAAGCCACACCAATACAAGGTTCCAATGTTCCTTCAGGTAAAAGTTCTTCTATTCCCACAGTTATGATCACTGCCTTTGGAAATGCTATCAAAGCAAGGGTGTGCTGGGAAAGGTTTGTTTCAGGAGGTCACTGGCAGGACCTTGGGTCACCTGTGCACAGCGAGAAGAGCAGTGACCAAGCCACCCCAATGCAACCCCAACAGCAAGGGCTGGTCCCAGTCCCTGCTCCACGCTGGCACATGCTGATCCAGGAGGAAGCAGCCTGCTCCTTTTAGGTCATGAGTTCACTAAAGTCCAAACATTTAAATGGATCTTTTGTTCTTTTTTTTTTCTTTTTTTTTTTTAATCACAACAGAACTAAGGGATGAGATCAGATCCAAATTTGTAAATGGGTTCATTGGCCACTACTGTTCAGATTAGGGATCAACAGTGATGGGCCATTCTCCTTCCCATTCCCTTCATGAATGGTCCCTGGTATTGGAATCAGCTGATACTGATTTTCCCTGATCCACAATAGGTTCAGACCAGAATATTTAAACAGGTTTAGAGGTGTGTAGTATTAAAAAATATCCTTAAGAAACACTGAGGTAGACTGCACCAGAACAGGACAAAAATAATCCCACCACATCCACCTGCCAAGATTTTGCGGATACAAATTTACACGTTCCGTGTGTTTAAGAAAACTAATTGTTTGTTGCTTTTTTTTTTACAGTGTTTTATATATTAAAATAAATAAAAAATTCTAATAAGAAAAACTTCTCTTCCTTAGAAAAGTGTGAGAATATGTCTTCTTTCCTGCAGTGTAGTATAGAGCTGCTAAACAGTTACAACTTTGTAAAGCAGAAGAAATGTAAACGAGGCCTTTTGAAATCCAAAGGTTCTCACCCATGTCTGGACTGTGTTTTCCACCCAAATTTGTGGAGCAACCTGTACCCTCCACCTGGGCCAAACCCATCAGCCTCCAGCAGCAAAGGGCCCAACAGCTCCCGGTGCTGCCCAGTCTGTTGTCCCCTCTTTTACGACTCTGGAAGTGCTGTTTTGGCCAGAAGCAGCTGGGGGCAGAGGTTCCCAGCACCAGCTGCATCCCCATGGACTGCAGCCCCTCTGCCTCGCTCACAGCAGCAGCACTGCCCGGGCTGGAGGCACTGCCCTGCCCAGTGTTCTGCCCTCCTGAGCCAGGGCACCTCGGTTTCTCCTGGCAGAGAGCACAAAACACATCTCGGACTTCTCCGGGAGGAGAAGTGAAGGACTGAGCATCTCTCCCTGTTCGAGCACCTCCTGCATGCCACAGGCCTGTGACATCCATCATCTTCCTTTGCTGCTCCTGTCAGCTCCATGCTACCAGCCCCAGTTGAGTTTCACCGTTATTCTTCAACATCAGCTCTGTCTTTGCAAACAGCAGCACGACAAAGCACAGTCCCGACGGCGAGCGCTGACATTCCAAGAGTTCTGCAGTGGGAATCTCAGGGAACACAAGGCTGGAGAGGCCTGGCAGCAGCAGAGAGGCAGCAAACCACAGTCACCTCCAGGGTGCAGAGCCCAGAGCTTTGTGCTTCTCCCCTTCAGCGTCCCTTCCTCAGCTCCAGCTCGTGCTCGTCCTCTCTCGCCGGCTGCATCTGCGGCACGGAAGGCAAAGCGAGGGACACGGGGGCAGAGGAGGAGCAGGACTCGAGGCCAGGATGTTCTGTGTCCTTCAGCTCCCAGCACCCAAGATGGGGCTTCGACTGGAGCCAGCTGACTGTGTTGTATAAATCATGAAACTATTACAAAGCCTTGTCAAGTATGAACTGAACATGTGCTTCATCGCTCCTGCAAGGCTAAAATTAGTTCATTCTGAAATCTTTGGACCACTTTAAGACCAAACAATCCCCCAAAAACTCTCCCCGCCCCAAAAGGATCATAAACAGTCAATAATTTATATGAAGTTAAAATTTAAACTAAAGACATCTTTAAATATGTTACAACAAACAATATATATACTCAATGCTGTAAGGACAGAAAACTCCGTGTCTCAGGTCAGGGGACTCCTACTTCGTTTGGTCTTGAAAGTACCCACAAATCTCAGAGTTCTGCTCATTTAGCTCCCAGCACGTTTTCCTCATTTGTTAATGAGAGAAAACCTGCTCTCAAGAGTCCTCAGTATAAAAATAATCTGTTTAGGATTCAGTCCCTCCAGGGAAATGGGGAAAAAAGATAAGTACACACTTCCAAGAAGAGGAAAGCTCCTGTGAGAACAGAGAATCATAGAGTATGCTGAGTTGGAAAGGACCCACCAGGATCACCAAATCCAACTCCTGGCCCTGTGCAGGACACCCCGAGAATCCCACATGTGCCTGAAAGCGCTGTAAGTTGTGTACAAAACCAGAAGTGTCTCTTTTGCTATCGGGTACACCCCACATGTTGATACTGCACACACGCACACACACGCCCACGCACGCACCCCGGGGCTTTCACCCCTTGAAAACAAAGTATGAAAGCAGCAGCTATTGGTCAATCTGAGGATCTGACTGATGTGCTGAATCCTTCAGCTGTAGTGGAGAGGCTGCCTGAAAGCCTGGAATTCTACTGGAAATCTCTTGTTCCGCGCTGCTGGGCTGGAGCTCAGGCACCAGAGAACTTCACGTCTTCTGCTGGCAAACGCGGATGCTTCTCCTTCAGTTGAACTCACACGGTCGCTTCCTGTTGTGAAACCATGGTTACAGAAGGGACAGCAGCCATGGAAACCTCTTCCATTTATGTTCACAGATAAGTCCACTGACAACCAGTCAACTTGGCAAAAAAAAAAAAAATTAATCGTAAGATGATTAAAAATCTGAAGAGTTTGTAGATGTGTGTCATACACTGTGGCAGCAATAACAAGAGTCCTGAGATTTGTGGAGGGGGGGAAAAAAGCAGACACAACCCTTGGGCCAAACAGGAAGTGTTAGGAAGGACTTGACCTGGGCATGGAGAGAATCCGCCCGTTTTTCTTGCCACCGTTCATGTGAGTGTAAGGGATGTGCTCCTCATAGTTGCCCTTGAGGGCCATGGAGGGTCCATTGTCCCTCCCCAGCGCTTTGTCCCTCTGGGAGTACGAGGAGGGGTCGAGGGGAATGCTCTCCATGTTCTCGAAGTCCATCTCGTACTCCTCGGTCTCCAGAGGTTTGTTCTCCTCGCTGTAGAAGAAGGAGACCTCGTGGAAGCTGGGGTGCAAGTCCTCCTTCAGCATCTCGATGATCTCGATGAAGGTGGGGCGCATCTTGGGGTTGTACTGCCAGCACATCTGCATCAGGCTGTGCCTGCAGCGGCACAGAGCACAGTCAGGGCCAGCACAAACAATCCCACGTGCAGAGCAAGCCTTGCACCCATGGCAGACCCCCCACCACCCACACTATGCCTCTGACACCCCAGGTTGTTTGTTCTCTTTCCAGCCTCCCCATCTGCCTGTAAATCCTGACACTCCTTTTTCTCTATTTCTGTCTAGATTAAAAATTCCTTCCGATTCCTTCAATTGTTCTTAACTTGGCTGCTGAAGGAAACAGGGGCTGTGGTTCACAGCCTCTGTGTGTATGTGCACACGCACTTATAGCCAGGCCATCCTTTTTTAATTAATTCCCTTTTAATTTTAACTCAGCCTGAAAGATAACAAAGCTCCCAAAACTTCAAGGAAAATGGGAGGCTGGGCAGAGGACAGAGGTCCTGTAAACATCCCACCCAAAAGAAAGGCCTGCAGCAAGAGGTCACATGTTATCAGACACCATGGAGAAACAACTCACAAATACAAATAGAGTCTCAAACTGGAGTTTGTAACTGGCCATCAGACAAATGTCCAGCACAGCAGGCTTTTTTCATAGGGATACTCACAAAACATGTTTATTTTATGACTCTGGAAGTGCTGTTTCGGCCAGAAGCAGCTGGGGGAAGAGGCTACCAGAACCAGAGAGTTACCATCTGTTCTCCCTTTTCCAGCCAGAGCTGCTTTCCCTCACAATTGCTCCAGTGTGACTCCTCACACAGAATCCCAGCATCACTGAGGTTGGAAAAGACCTCCCAAGCTCATCAAGTCCAACCTTTCATCCACCCCCACCTTGTCCCCAGCCCAGAGCCCTGAGTGCCACGTCCAGGCCTTCCTTGGACGCCTCCAGGGATGGGGACTCCAAACCTCCCTGGGCAGCCCCTTCCCTGGATCACTAAGGAGACTTTGGTGGAATTTCTGTGGGAGGTGCCTCACTAAGGTCTGGTTTTGTCCTCCCCAGTCAAAGAGGGTTAAGAGGTGCCCCAGGTCAGGCCATCTTTGTGGGCCACACTTCAGGCAAAGAGTGCAGCTGGGCTGGCTGTCCCCACTTGGCACTTACAGCCTCTCTGGGCAGTTGTCTGGCTGATCCAGGTATCCTCCATCCATGACAAACTTGAGCACCTGCTCGTTGGAGAGTCCCTGGTACGGCTGCTCTGCCAAGCTACTTATTTCCCAAAGGACAACGCCAAATGACCTAAGGGAGAGAGAAAGCTCCTGGTGAGAACAAAACATCCTGGAGTTATTTTGGAAAATGAACTTCTAAAGAACACGGCTATACTTTATGGAAGGGTTTCAAAACAACGGCTTTGTTTTGTCTGTGCTCTGAGCAAGTCAGTTTAAACTATGTGTGCTAAAACAAGGAGCTCCAGAGCTGGAATCCATCTGGGATTGCAGAGGACAACTTACCACACGTCGGAGTAGGTGGTGAACACCCCATCCTTGAGCGACTCCGGGGCCATCCAGCGCACGGGCAGCAGCCCCTTGCCCCCCTTGCGGTAATAATCCGTCTCGTAGATGTCCCTGGTCATCCCAAAGTCTGAGGGAAGCAATTGGGATGTGTTAAACGCCTCTCCCTCCATCCTGCTTTTCGTGTGCAACATCTCCAGATGGATGTTGCCTTCCCCCAGTGCCAAAGCCCAGCCTGCAGTCATCTGTCACCTTGTGATTAATGGTCAAAACATTTCCCTTTTCCTGCATTTTTTTTCTACGGAGTCACAACAGAGACTCCAGAGTTAAATTTTTTGGTGACAGCTTCTATTCTAAACATTATTTTATTCATCCTCTGCAAGGAAAACAGAGCTCCCTTTGTCTGAAATCCCACTAGCCTGGATTTAACTCCAGAGAGCTCTGAAAAATCACCACACTGTGGGGTTCCAGGTTATTTTTAAATGTTGTATTTACTTGTTACTACAAGGGTTTGGGTTAAAAACTGGGTTAAATTACTTTTTAAAGCCACCTGACCCAATGACAGGATTATCAGCAGTGGGTTTTTGCACCCAATTCCTTCTTTGTCTTAATTTTCATGGAAGCAAAGACCAGTGAGAAAACCCAGGTAGCTTAGGCTGGAAAGGTAATGAACTTTTAGGACAGAGATCCTAAAAGTATAGGGAATAGAGAAGGGGAGAATAGAGAAGGTGAGAAAAGCTGCTCTGGCTCTACAGGAGATGCTTTTCTTATTGAAGTCCACACAATTCTGCCACAGGGAAGAAACAGAGGGAAGTGCTGCAGTTTCCCAAAGGCAGACAGTGAGAATCACCCATGTTTGACACATTGGTTTTACCAAATTGCTTTTACATCAAACCCAGTGCACAAAACCATCTCCTGATCACAGAATGGCCAGGGTTGGGAGGGACCAGCAGCACCTACCCCCGATTTTCACAGTGAAGTCCTCTGCCACCATGCAGTTGCGAGCTGCCAGGTCCCTGTGCACGAACTTCTTGGCGTTCAGGTAGGCCATGCCATCGGCGATCTCCGCCGCCATCTGGATCATCTCCCTCAGCGTCGGGGGCGGCCGCCCGGGGTTATTCTGCCAGGAAAAATCACAGCCACAGAAAGGTTTGGGTTAGGTGTGACCTTAAACATCATCCAGTTCCCTGCCATGAGCAAGGAGCCCTGCTCCAACCTTCCAACCTGGCCTTGGACACTTCCAGCTTCTCTGCGCACCCTGTGCCAGGCCCTGCCCACCCTCACAGCCAAGAATGTCTTCCCAAAATCCCATCAAATCTACCCTCTTTCAGCTTAAAGCCATTAGATTAAAAAGTATTAAACTCCAAATCTGTCGGAACTCAGTACATCCCTCTGGGTATCCAGAGTTGCCGGGGCCCCTGGCACGCAGCCCAGAGCACCTGTGGGGTTGATTAGGACCCGTGGAGTAAATTACCAGCTTTGTATGAGGACCTGAAAGTCACAGAGGTTTAAACAATGTAATAATAAAATTATCACTGGGTGAAAAAGTAGATTTTAGGATTTTTGGAATGGGGGTTTTGGGGACAAGATGGAGGACTTGGGTGTGTCCAGTCCTTCTTCTTCTTTTTCTCTACCTCCATTTTCTGCAGTGATGCTGGCACTTTGGGATTAGTTTAGAGTAGAAGTGCACTGTCTAACATAGGTGATAGGTATTGGGAATTAAGTGTAAATATGTTATAGGTAGTTTGGAGTATAAAAGGACAACACAGAGTGCCTGTGGCTGCCCTGCTGAGCAGAGCTCGGCTGGGCAGAGAGAAAATTTTATAGATGAGAATTAATAAACAACCTCAAGACCAAAAAGTGAAGAGCTCTGACTCATTCACATATCTCGGGGCTGCAATTAACAACTAAGCCCACAAGACCAATCAAGTCACTGTTCCACAAGAGACTCCCTCTCTCCTGTCTTTACCTCAGCTTCAGGCCTCAAAGAGCGCAGGTAACTTTTGAGATCCCCATGTGCCATCAGCTCCATGACCACCAGAGTAGGCTGTCCCTTGGAGACCACTCCCAGGAGGCGAACCTGGAAAAGGAGTGAGAAATTCCCTCGAGGCTGTGTCCAAACAGAGCTGAGAACAGCCCCACAAAGCCCTGTCAGGCTGAGAGGTTTAAAAAGAGCAGCAATGAAACAACTTGGGCAGAACGGGGAATCCAGCAGGGAGAGATCCCAGCTCTGATGGATCAGCTGCCTTGGCCAGCTGATGGTTGGGCTCTGAAGGCCCTGCAGAGCTGCGTGCTGAGGCACCCAGCACTTACCACATGATGGCAGCTGAAGCCTTTCATCACAGAGGCCTCGTTGAGGAACTCGATGCGCTCGCGCAGGCTGGCCGACTCGTTCACCGTCTTCACGGCCACGCGCGTCTCGGGCTCTCCCTTGACGATGTCCTTGGCGATGCCCTCGTACACCATCCCAAAGGAGCCCTGGCCCAGCTCCCTCAGCAGCGTGATCTTGTCCCGGGGCACCTCCCACTCGTCCGGGACATAAACTGTGGGGCACAGGGGAACATTCTGAGCTGAGCGTTGGGGGGCTGTTTGCAGGGGGCTCCGGACGGGGGAAGAGATGAGAATTTTCATGTTATGTTTTAGAAGGCTGATTTATTATTTTATGATATATGTTATATTAAAAGAAAATGATATATTAGAACTATACCAGAAGAATAGAAGAAAGGATTTTATCAGAAGGGGGAAAAGGGGAAAGGGGGAAAGGGGAAAAACCAAAAGGGGAGGGAAGGGAAGGGGAAGGGGAAGGGAAGGGAAGGGAAGGGGAAGGGGAGGAAGGGAAGGGAAGGGGAAGGGAAGGGGAAGGGGAGGGGGAGGGAGGGAGGGAGGGAAAGGAAGGAAGGGGAAGGAAGGGAAGGAAGGGAAGGGGAAGGGAAGGAAGGGAAGGAAGGGAAGGAAGGGAAGGGAAGGAAGGAAGGGAAGGGAAGGGAAGGAAAGGGAAGGGAAGGGAAGGAAGGGAAGGGAAGGGAAGGAAAGGAAAGGAAAGGAAAGGAAAGGAAAGGAAAGGAAAGGAAAGGAAAGGAAAGGAAAGGAAAGGAAAGGAAAGGAAAGGAAAGGAAAGGAAAGGAAAGGAAAGGAAAGGAAAGGAAAGGAAAGGAAAGGAAAGGAAAGGAAAGGAAAGGAAAGGAAAGGAAAGGAAAGGAAAGGAAAGGAAAGGAAAGGAAAGTTAAAATTTTGTGACTGCTCACAGCTTCAACACAGGTGGCTGTCATTGGTTATGAAGTAAAAATAACTTACATGGATTAATTAAAAATGCTTTGTTGCATTCTACAGCAGCAGATAATTATTGTTTACATTTGGTTTCTGAGGCTTCTCAGGAGAAAAAATTTTAGCAAAAGGATTTTTCATAAAATATGTCAGTGACAGAGCATCTTCTGAAAGATGCTCTCACAGCAGCCTTGGGTAGTGCTGCCAGATTGAGGGGGGGTGAATTCTACAAAAGGACCAGAAAACCCCACAAAGACAACTCCCAGCCCATCCTGCTGCACTGACTGCATGGTTACACAAGAAAGAAGCCCTGGCTTGCTCTCACCATCACTGGCACTGATGTACTCAGGGTTGGAGGATGCATACAGGGGTCCTGTTGGTCCTTCAGTTTGTCTGGAAGAGACACAAAATCCTCAGCACTCTGCAGCCTCTGAGGTGAGGGCAGTTTGATCAATCCCCAAAGCATGCAGCAAATAAACTGTCCCCATATGGCACAAACTATTTCCTGCACTTAAATTAATGCTGCAATCACTATGGAAATTTAGAAACTAAACAAAAACTGACTCCCAACAAAGCAGCAAAACTTTTGGATGTAAGTTTTGGTATTTCTGGTGAAAACAAGAGGAAAGTGCACTCACCTCTTTTTCACAAGCACATAAGCAGCTCCAATAATTCCAGCAATTATTATGGCAAAAATAATAGGAACAATGATAACAGCAATATTTGGCTGAGCATTCACTAGGATAGAAAGAGAGAGTTGAAGGTATTATATATATCCAAAATACAAAGTTTTTCCTCAATAAAATCTCAATAAAAATCTCCCCCTTCAATAAATTGGAACAAATACAAAACTAGAAACAATTTTACATCAAAATGTGGGGCTGGTCAGAATGGGGACTAATAAACAAAAGCCATGTGTTTCCAAGTGATTTCAGGTTCTTGACAACAGATGTATTTGGTAAACATTTAGTGACTCCCTGCTTGCTCCACCCCATCCTCCAGAAATAACCCGAGTTTCTGTCGGGGATTAAAAGTCAAAATGAACTCACGGTAATCGGCCACGTAGAAGTAGGTGGGCTCCGTCCAGGAGCCGTTGCCAGCCAGGGAGGTGGCTCTGATCCTCACGCTGTAGTTGCCAGGCTGCAGCCCCCGCAGCCTGCAGCCGCCCTCGCTGGCAAAGTGCTTGCGGGACACGCAGAAATGGGCTTCCTGTGGGGACAGGGCTGTGCCAGGCTCACCCCGCACCACCCGCGGCTCCCTGACAGCTCCCGGAGGATTCTGCAGCACCCAGAGCTCCCTGACCGCTTCCAGGGCTCCCTGAGGCTCCCTGAGAGCTCCCCAAAACTCCTGCAAGCACCCGGGGCTCCCTGACAGCTCCTGGGGGCTCCTGCAGCACCTGGGGGCTCCCTGACAGCTCTTGGGGGCTCCTGTAACACCCAGAGCTCCCTTAGAGTTTCATGGAGGCTCCTAAAACACCCCTGACAGCTCCTGGGGTCTCCCTGACAGCTCCTGGAGGATTCTGCAGCACCCAGAGCTCCCTGAGAGCTCCTGGGGCCCCTGCAGCACCTGGGGCTCCCTGAGAGCTCTTGGGGGGTTCCCTGAAGCTCCTGGGGGCTCCTGTAACACCCAGAGCTCCCTTAGAGTTCCATGGAGGCTCCTAAAACACCCCAGGCTTCCTGACAGCTCTTGGGGGCTCCCTGACAGCTCCTGGGGGCTCCTGTAACACCCAGAGCTCCCTTAGAGTTCCATGGAGGCTCCTAAAACACCCCAGGCTCCCTGACAGCTCCTGGGGTCTCCCTGACAGCTCCCGGAGGATTCTGCAGCACCCAGAGCTCCCTGAGAGCTCCTGGGGGCTCCCTGACAGCTCCCCAAAACTCTTGCAGCACCCTGGGCCACCTGACAGCTCCTGGAGGCTCCAGCAGCACCCAGAGCTCCCTGACAGCTCCCAGGGCTCCCTGAGAGTTTCCTGGAGGCTCCTGCAGCACCTGGGGTTCCCTGACAGCTCCTGGGGGCTCCTGTGACATCCAGAGCTCTCTTACAGCTCCTAAGGGTTCCTGCAGCACCCAGAGTTCCCTGACAGCTCCCCGGAATTCCTGCAGCACCCAGGGCTCCCTTGTGAGTTCCTCGAGGCTCCTGCAGCACCCAGAACCTCTCACCAAAGGTGCTGGGACCCCAGGACCTCCCCCCCAAGGTGCTGTGATAGAAGCTCTCACCTCGGTGTCCCCAAGGCGCCCGTAGTTCACCTCGTAGAGCACGATGAGGCCGTTGGGCTCCTTTGGCTCCTGCCACTTCAGATGCACAGTGTTCTTCTCCACCAGCTCGTGGGACACTGGGCCAACAATGTCGTCAGCCTTAGCTGGAACCAAGTGCAAGATCAGGTTTAGTTTCACATCTTTGGGCAAAATGCACACCTCACCCATCCTCCTTTCCCACCAGGACATACGGACAGCCCCTCTCTGACATATTGCAGCTGCCTCCCGTGGGAAAAGCAGCATTTTGGGAGGAACCACCAAGGCACAGCGGGGCTGAGGGACAGAATCACCTTCTGGCATGGTCCTGGCACTGACATAAGCTGCCACGCTGCAGCGGGACTCCTGGGCATCGTGGTTGCAGGCGTGCAGCTCGATCGGTACCACGGGCGCAGCCCCGAGATCACTGCGACTCCTTGGACAGCACCTTCTCAAAGGTTTCTGCTCCTCTGCACCCTCAGCTGCTGCCGAAAATGTTGGGGAAGGATGGGATGGTGGGGGAACACCACAGTGGCGTTGGCCACGGAGCCCAGGTCTCTGGTAGTTTTCGACGGCCTGTTGGACAACGGTCACCAGGTTAGTGTCACAGCCAGTGCCAACACATCCAGCTGGACAGGAAGGGTCCAAAGCGGGAGAGCTGAGTGCCACTGAAAACTCCAACTTTGAGTGCCACTGAAAACTCCAACTTTGAGTGCCACTGAAAACTCCAAACTCAAATCTTTGAAAACTCCAACTTTCCTGCCACAAAACCCAAACTCAAATCTTTGCTGCTGAACTCAACTTTCCACTGCCACCTCTGACTACCAGGCCATGGCCAGCCCCAACAGGGATTTGCTCTCACAGGTCTCTGCCACCTTCCCTGCTTCCTCTGCCTTCCCTGTGCTGTTTCTCCTCCTACAGCAAAAAGGCACCAAACAAACAGAGTTTGACATGTCCTGATATTTGCAAAGCAACAAAGAAATTCAGGATTTTTATTTTTTTTTTTAACCAAGAAAGAGACATCTTTTCATGAAAATCCTTTTCCTTAGGATTTTTCCTCTTAAGCTGAGAGGCTTCAAGAACAAAATGTAAACAATGGTTATCTGCTGCTGTGGAATGCAACAGGTGCATCTGGGATTGGTCTCATGTGGTTGTTTCTAATTAATGGCCAATCACAGTCCAGCTGGCTCGGACACAGAGTCTGAGCCACAAACCTTTGTTATCATTCCTTCCTATTCTATTCTCAAACAGCCTTCTGATGAAATCCTTTCTTCTATTCTTTTAGTATAGTTTTAATGTAATATATATCATAAAATAATAAATCAGCCTTCTGCAACATGGAGTCAGATCCTTGTCTCTTCCTCATCCTCAGACCCCTGTGAACACGGTCACATTTACAAAATTCTGTATCTGCACAACTGCACAAAGGGAGATAAAACAAAAATAAACCAACCCAAAAGTCAAGCATTTGCTTGAGAATTCAAGCTCCCTGGGTCTCTCAGCTGAGTCTAGCTTCACCAGGTTGTCTCACAGATGCCTCGGGCAGGGTTGCAATGCTTTGGAGCTGCAGCCCTGAGCACCACCAGGTCACACCACGGCCCCATTCAGTGACCTCAGATGTGCCACATGTCCCAGGTGTCACCAACTTGCATTTATAAAGCAAAACGCCACTCTCCCAGCTCTCTGGGATACATTTGCCACTCTCACCCCCAAGGCTGAACCTCGATGGATACACAAAGCATTTTAAACTTTCCCCAAGAGATCAAATCTATTAAGTCCTTTTCAAGGCATGCGTTTAGAACTCATGATTCTGATTACATATTCACTGTGTGGTTTTGTTAACCAAATGTTGCTCCTCAGGTTATTGCATTTCAGTCTGAAAATGTGATTTTTTCACTTGTAAAAACAGCACCTGCAGTGTGACCATGTCACCTTCCCTGTCTGCACCTGAGTGCCACCAGCCAGCTTTCATGTCAGGTTCTGTCAGCAAATAAACAGAATAAATTCAACAGAATTAAGAGACATCCAAAAATTTCATTTTCTTGGCAAGCAAAAAAAAAAAAAAAAAAGGGATCAGTACCAAACCAAAAGTGCTCAATCTAACACTCTTATGTGCTGCCACATATTTGCCACGGGGAATTCCAGGTTGGGAACTAACCAAGGTGGTGAATCAGTAACTGTATTCAGTTACACAAAAGGAATGAATGCCTGCTGAAATCCAGACCATGTATTTTAAGGGGGTGATGATCTTTTTGTGTGTGTGTGTGTGTGTGTGTGTGTGCAGCTATTAAAGGGTCCCTGGGCCACCTGACAGCTCCTGGAGGCTCCAGCAGCACCCAGAGCTCCCTGGGCCCCCTGACAGGGTTCCCCCTGGCTCCCTGAGAAGTTCCCTGAGGCTCCCTGCAGCACCTGGGGTTCCCTGACAGCTCCTGGGGCTCCTGTGACATCCAGAGCTCTCTTACAGCTCCTAAGGGTTCCTGCAGCACCCAGAGTTCCCTGACAGCTCCCGGGAATTCCTGCAGCACCCAGGGCTCCCTTGGGCCCTTCCTCCCCAAACCTTGCAGGCTCCTGCAGCACCCAGAACCTCTCACCAAAGGTGCTGGGACCCCAGGACCCTCCCCCAGAGCTCCAGGTGCTGTGATAGAAGCTCTCACCTCCAGTGTCCCCAAAGGCGCCCGTGCTGTGATAGTTCACCTCGTGAAAGGCACGATGAGGCCGTTGGGCTCCTTTGGCTCCTGCCACTTCAGATGCACAGTGTTCTTCTCCACCAGCTCGTGGGACACTGGGCCAACAATGTCGTCAGCCTTAGCTGGAACCAAGTGCAAGATCAGGTTTAGTTTCACGTCTTTGGGCAAAATGCACACCTCACCCATCCTCCTTTCCCACCAGGACATACGGACAGCCCCTCTCTGACATATTGCAGCTGCCTCCCGTGGGAAAAGCAGCATTTTGGGAGGAACCACCAAGGCACAGCGGGGCTGAGGGACAGAATCACCTTCTGGCATGGTCCTGGCACTGACATAAGCTGCCACGCTGCAGCGGGACTCCTGGGCATCGTGGTTGCAGGCGTGCAGCTCGATGCGGTACCCGGTGAAGTGGCGCAGCCCCGAGATCACCAGCGACTCCTTGGACAGCACCTTCTCAAAAGGTTTCTGCTCCTCTGCACCCTCAGCTGCTGCCGAGTTGTTGGGGGAGGATGGGATGGTGGGGAACACCACGGTGGCGTTGGCCACGGAGCCCAGGTCTCTGCGTTTTCTCGACGGCCTGTTGGACAACGCGGTCACCAGGTTAGTGTCACAGCCAGTGCCAACACATCCAGCTGGACAGGAAGGGTCCAAACGGGAGAGCTGAGTGCCACTGAAAACTCCAACTTTGAGTGACACTGAAAACTCCAACTTTGAGTGACACTGAAAACTCCAAACTCAAATCTTTGCTGCTGAACTCAACTTTCCACTGCCACCTCTGACTACCAGGCCATGGCCATGGTCGGTCGCAACAGGGATTTGCTCTCACAGGTCTCTGCCACCTTCCCTGCTTCCTCTGCCTTCCCTGTGCTGTTTCTCCTCCTACAGCAAAAGGCACCAGCCAGGAAGCAGAGTTTGACATGTCCTGATATTTGCAAAGCAACAAAGAAATTCAGGATTTTTATTTTTTTTTAACCAAGACGCAGACATCTTTTCATGAAAAATCCTTTCCTTAGGATTTTTCCTCTTAAGAAGCTGAGAGGCTTCAAGAACAAAATGTAAACAATGGTTATCTGCTGCTGTGGAATGCAACAGGTGCATCTGGGATTGGTCTCATGTGGTTGTTTCTAATTAATGGTCAATCACAGTCCAGCTGGCTCGGACACAGAGTCTGAGCCACAAACCTTTGTTATCATTCCTTCCTATTCTATTCTCAGCCAGCCTTCTGATGAAATCCTTTCTTCTATTCTTTTAGTATAGTTTTAATGTAATATATATCATAAAATAATAAATCAGCCTTCTGCAACATGGAGTCAGATCCTTGTCTCTTCCCTCATCCTCAGACCCCTGTGAACACGGTCACATTTACAAAATTCTGTATCTGCACAACTGCACAAAGGGAGATAAAACAAAAATAAACCAACCCAAGCTTCAAGTATTTGCTTGAGAATTCAAGCTCCCCTGGGTCTCTCAGCTGAGTCTAGCTTCACCAGGTTGTCTCACAGATGCCTCGGGCAGGGTTGCCATGCTTTGGAGCTGCAGCCCTGAGCACACCAGGTCACACCACGGCCCCATTCAGTGACCTCAGATGTGCCACATGTCCCAGGTGTCACCAACTTGCATTTATAAAGCAAAATGCCACTCTCCCAGCTCTCTGGGACACATTTGCCACTCTCACCCCCAAGGCTGAACCTCGATGGATACACAAAGCATTTTAAACTTTCCCCAAGAGATCAAATCTATTAAGTCCTTTTCAAGGCATGCGTTTAGAACTCATGATTCTGATTACATATTCACTGTGTGGTTTTGTTAACCAAATGTTGCTCCTCAGGTTATTGCATTTCAGTCTGAAAATGCGATTTTTTTCACTTGTAAAAACAGCACCTGCAGTGTGACCATGTCACCATCCCTGTCTGCACCTGAGTGCCACCAGCCAGCTTTAATGTCAGGTTTTGTCAGCAAATAAACAGAATAAATTCAACAGAATTAAGAGACATTCAAAAATTTCATTTTCTTGGCAAGAAAAAAAAAAAAAAAAAAAAGGGATCAGTACCAAACCAAAAGTGCTCAATCTAACACTCTTATGTGCTGCCACATATTTGCCACGGGGAATTCCAGGTTGGGAACTAACCAAGGTGGTGAATCAGTAACTGTATTCAGTTACACAAAAGGAATGAATGCCTGCTGAAATCCAGACCATGTATTTTAAGGGGGTGATGATCTTTTGTGTGTGTGTGTGTGTGTGTGTGTGCAGCTATTAAAGGGTACAAAGAGTGACCTGATCTGAACCCACACTTGAGGCATCTCCAGGCTCTAAAAATGTAACAAGCTGTTGAAGCAAATCTTTGCTGCTGAACTGAACTTTCCACTGCCACCTCTCACTGCCAGGCCACGGCCATGGCCAGCCCCAACAGGGATTTGCTCTCACAGGTCTCTGCCACCTTCCCTGGAGCTGTTTCTCCTCCTACAGCAAAAGGCACCAGCCAAAAGCAGAGTTTGAGATGTCCTCAACCTAAACACTGCACACAACACCAATATTCACAGAGTTGTCATCATCACAGAATGGTTTGGGTGGGAAGGGACCTCAAAGCCCATCCAGTGCCATGGCAGGGACACCTTCCACCATCCCAGGCTGCTCCAAGCCCTGCCCTTGGGCACTGCCAGGGATCCAGGGGCAGCCCCAGCTGTGCCAGCCAGGAATTCCTTCCTGCACAATATTCGTCCACCTGATGACAAATAAGGATGGCAAACAGCAGGTTCAGCAAGCACATTCCAGTTTTAAGTTTTCTCTTTCTTAATTACTAATTAACTCCTTTTGGAGCTGCTGTTCCCTCAGCCTGTGTGGTGCTGTGGCCCCTCAGGATGGGGCAGAGTTCAGGGACCCAGCTCTGGGTCGTGCCACCTCCCTCCTTGGGAAGGATTCCTTATGGTCAAACAGGACCTGGTTTGCATGAAAGCAAAGCTACAGCCTCTGTTTATCCAGTGTGAATTCAGCTGATCCTCGTGTTCGAGGGAATTTTGTTTTTCACAAGTAAAACAGTAATTTGACCACTGATGCAACACAGAGTAAAATGCAAGAATTCCTTCCTTCTCAAGTCACAGTAAGTTAAGAAAAGCTTTTGAAGCTGTAAATCCCCAATCTTCCCATATTTATTATCCTGGATTTGCAGCAATTTTCTTGCCAAATTCTCTGTATTTTCAAACATCTGATTTGTTCCAGTGTAATTTGCATTGAGGCCATCTCAGCAGCTCCCTGTGAAACCCTCAGGTCCAGGTTCCTCCTGTCCTCACAGGTGACCAGGGGGTCTGGGGGGGCTGGAAGTGACCTCAGCACACCCAGCATGGCCTGTGCTGGGGGATTCCAAAGATGCCTCTGGTACCTTGAGCCAAGCCTTTCCACACCCCTGAAACTGCCTCAGGTCAGCTGGCCTGGCCAAAGCATTTTAAATTTCTCTGTGTGACCATGGTCACAGGGGTCTGAGGATGAGGGAAGAGACGAGGATCTGACTCCATGTTTCAGAAGGCTGATTTATTATTTTATGATATATATTACATTAAAACTATACTAAAAGAATAGAAGAAAAGGTTTCATCAGAAGGCTGGATAAGAATAGAATAGGAAGGAATGATAACAAAGGTTTGTGGCTCAGACTCTCTCTCCGAGCCAGCTGGGCTGTGATTGACCATTAATTAGAAACAACCACGTGAGACCAATCCCAGATGCACCTGTTGCATTCCACAGCAGCAGATAACCATTGTTTGCATTTTGTTCCTGAGGCCTCCCAGCTTCTCAGGAGGAAAAACCCTAAGGAAAGGATTTTTCATAAAAGATGTCTGTGACATTTCTGTACAATGAATTGAATTGGGAAACACAGGGGGAAATGATAACTTTTAAAGTGAGTCATTCCTCAGATCTTGCTCCCCAAGAATATTGGGAATGGCACAAATGTGTGTGACAGAGGACAGGGACAGAGAACTGGGGCTGCAGGAGGGAAGGATGGAGGGAATACCTGGAATGACACCCTGAACAGCAGTCACTGAGCTCCCCTCTGCCTCTCAGGAGTTTTTCTGAATCTCTCCCACAAAATCATGGAGGGCTGAGGCTGGAGGGCACCTCTGGGGATTGTCTGAGCCCAGCCCTTGGCCCAAGGCAGCTGGAGCAGGTGCTCAGGACCATGCTGGACTCTCCAGGGATGGAGACTCCACACATCCCTCCCTGGGCAGCCTGTGCCAGGCTGTGACCAGCCCTGAGCTCCAACCTGTGCAGCACTCCTCCAAAATGAGAGCAAATAACCCAGGAAAGAAGAAACAAAGCACCAAACAAACAAAGATGGCCACTTTGTTCAGCCCCAAAGGGACCTGGAGTGAGGCACTGCCAGCTCTGCCTGCGCAGAGGAACATTCCTGAACTTCTGGTTTGGCTTTTTGTCACTGCCAGAGAAAACTGAGCCCAAGGAGGTGTGACAGTGGCTCCTGGAGTGGGGAATCAACGTGCCCAGGGGAAGGAACTGTGATTTCCAGCGGGTGAGATCAGCCCTGCACTGAGGCTGGATCCTGCCCAGGGATCAGATCGCTGGGAGCGGGGCAGGAGGGCAGAAATGGCACATGGAAAACAAGAAGGTATCAGGGAGAAACTGCTGTGGTTCTGCTCCCCTGGCATCTCCTGTTCCCTGCTGGCCTCATCCCTGATGTTCCTCCCGTGGCTGGCAAGCTCCTGCTCTCCAGGAGAGGCCACACAGCCCCTCAGGAGAGGTCACTGAACTCTCAGGAGCCACAAAAAAAAGCACCTGAAGTAAACTAAACCACACTCCCGGCTCCCTGCCAGGCTCTGTGAGCAGGTGATAGCACAGCATTCACAGGAAGAAGAATTCTGATTTATGGGCTGACAGCCTGGAGCCTGCCAGGGCAGACAGGCAGGGCACGTGGCAGCAGGGAGGCCTCTCCAGCACTGGCTTGTTTTAGAGGATTAGTTGGCCATGGGATGCGGGGATTTCTTCCACAGGAGGCTCACAAGGTGGCACATCCTGGTGATTGGTTTCTTCCTAAAATACATACCCCAGAAAAACTGGCCTGAGAAGCATCCTGGGCTGGCTGCACAATAAAATTGGGAGTAGGGAAAAAAAATTTAAAAAATCAGAGTGTCAGAATTGTTCTGCCTGCATCAGGAGGAGTTTGGCTTTTGCATATGGCTTGGTTCTCCTCTGCTTTGGAATGTGCCATGTCCTGGCATCCTGTGGCACACTGGAGCTCATCCTGATGGGCACCAACAGCAGGAGGAGGGGTTCTGCCCCAGCTTCCAGGTGAGGACTGCAGGCACCAGGGCAGGGAACCCCAGGGATGCCTTAACAGGGAAAATGCTCAGTGCAGAGACCCAGCTTTTGTCAGGCAGCTGCAAATGCAGGTTTGCTGGCTGAGGGCAGCAAGCAGGGAATAAATTTAGAGCACAAAAGGCATGAGAGGGAAGAGGGTAAATCACCACAGATCCTACCCTGCTCCCCAGCACTTCCTCCCCAAGGCTGCAGATGAAGTGTGAAGACATTCAACACCACTTAATGTGACACCAAGTGTGCCACTGCAAACAGGGCATTCACCACCCAGGCACTCACATTCCTCATGGTATTGGAGGCATTTCCCACACTAAGTGAAGGGAGACCACAAATACCATGCTGGAGGACGAGGCTGTGGCCTGGTAAACTGCCCTTCTCCTTTCTTTGCAACTCAATGAAAAACTTGACCACAAAATTTCAAGACAGGAAAAGAAAATCGCTATTTTTGGCATCATCTGCTGCCAGATGAGCTGCAGGCTGTTTGTTAAGGATTCTCACTTTATTCTTGAGCTGAGGAGAATTCAGGGACAGGAAATGAAAGCAGGAGCTTCCCAATCTGCAGGAAGATCCGTGGTAGGGGCTCTGCTCTCCCCATTCCAACACCCACACCCAGCTGCACCAGACAGGCTCATGGAAGCCTGGCAATGTGGCTGTGTCCAAGCTGGTATTTTTATTTAATCCTCAATTACATTTCCCTGCCCCTGAGCCCTGTTTGATGTTCTCACCTGGGCACAAAAACCTCATTGTGGAGGTAATTCTCGAAGGTCTTGCGGAAAGCAGATTCCTCCAGCTCCTTCTGGATCTGGGAGTCTGTTTTAGGACAGGAGCAACATTCCCCACTGACATCCTCAGCTTCACTCTGGTTGTACTTCTGGGGGTCTTCAGATTCAAAAGGAGGAGACCACGTCCTTGAGGGCAGCTTTAATCCTGGGGACAAAACAGTTTTAGTGTCACTTGTGCCTGAAGATGTTTGATCCTACAAAAGGTCTCAAACCGGTGTACACAGGATTCATGGCACATTTGGGCATCCCATATTTCACATCCAGGGCTGAGCAGTTCCCTTCTTTCTGGCAGGCCTTTAATTCAAAAATGCTGATTTTGCAATGGAGCTTGGATGCTGCTTTATCCTAGTTCAGGTAACACAGAGCAGCAGGTGAAATTTTGGAAGTCCTCAGTGCAATTCTGTGTTCTCAAGAAATTCCAAACCAGGCACCAGCTGCCTTCAAAAACTAACTCGAGCTCCAGAACACCCAAATTTTTAACTTTACTATTTCCATTGTTGCTATTAAACTCGTAATTCAGTTTAAAAGGAGCAAGGGCAGAAGGGACGTTCCCCAAAGGAAAAAACACATGATTACCTTGTAAAAAATGATTTTAGACCTTTTGCACATACCTTGGCAGTTCCACCTAAGGTAACAGAACCGGTACAGAGCTGATTCCAGAAAAACAATCCTGAATCCAGCAAGATTGAGAGCCCCAGAGCACCCCCAAGGAAAAACCCCAATTCTGGGAGAGACGGAGGGAAAGGCTGCAGGGAGAAGCAGGCACTCACCTTTGAGGCAGTAATCGAGTTCATAGAGCTCACTGTCCTCTGCCTGCTGCTGCCAGTACACCAGGTAGTGTGTGATGTTCCCGTTGGGCTCTGAGGGAGGCTTCCACTTGAGGATGATTTGGGATGAGGAGTTGGAGACAGAGATGGGATCTAACGGGACCGACGGAACTGCGGGGTGGGCAAGAGGCAGAGGTCACTGCACTGCCCTCAGAGCCTGCCAAAGCAGGCACCAGCACAGGCAAATGCCCATTTCTGTGGCAATCAAGCATTCCCTGGCACCCAGCAGGCTCCTCCAGCCTGGGCTGGATCATCCTGGGGGTCTCTTCCAGCCTTATCTTAACGAGGTCACACAAACGGGATGGAAGAGGCGTCCATTGGCACCATCTGGAATCACTCCCCTGGTTTAGGAATTCCCTCCTACCAAAGCAGGGCAGTGGGAAATTTCCTGGATAATTCCTCCAGGGTAGTGGGAAGTTTCCTGGATAATTCCTTCCTACCAAAGCAGGGCAAGTGGGAAATTTCCTAAATAATTCCTCCCTAGCAAAGCAGGGCAGTGGGAAGGAAGTTTCCTGGATAATTCCTCCAGGGCAATGGGAAGTTTCCTGGATAATTCCTTCCTACCAAAGCAGGGCAGTGGGAAATTTCCTGGATATTTCCCTTCTTCCAAAGCAGGGCAGTGGGAAATTCCTGGATAATTCCCTTCTACCAAAGCAGGGCACTGGGAAATTTCCTGGATAATTCCCTTCTACCAAAGCAGGGCAGTGGGAAATTTCCTGGATAATTCCCTCCTACCAAAGCAGGGCACTGGGAAATTTCCTGGATAATTCCCTCCTACCAAAGCAGGGCAGTGGGAAATTTCCTGGATAATTCCATTCTACCAAAGCAGGGCAGTGTAAGTTTCCTAAATAATTCCTGCAGGGCAGTGGGAAGAAAGTTTCCTGGATAATTCCCTCCTATCAAAGCAGGGCACTGAGAAGTGTCCTGGATAATTCTTCCCTACCAAAGCAGGGCAGTGGGAAGGAAGTTTCCTGGATAACTCCTCCGTACCAAAGCAGAGCAGTGGGAAATTTCCTGGATAATTCCTCCAGGGCAGTGGGAAATTTCCTGGATAATTCCTCCAGGGCAGTGAGGAATTTCCTGGCTAGCCCCCAAGCACACTCAGTCAGGGCTGGTTTCAGCCCAGGACGGGCTGCACTGACCCGTGGCGTTGGTCTGCACGTAGATGATCTCGCTCTTGGCGCCGTACGTGCGTCGCTCGTCGGAGAAGGTGACCAGGGTTTTCACAAACACTGCATACTGAGTCCAGGGCTTCAGGCCCCTCAGGAGCCAGCCTGGCTGGGCCTGGGCTTTGGGCTCGTTGGAGCGTGGCGGGGGATCCACATCCACAACTGTCCAGCTGTTGGAGCCACAGGCGTCCTGGCCATCGAACTCCGTCACGTTCTGGTAGGGACTTGAGGATAGAGAAGGCTCCAATTAACAGAATCCTCAATCAGGCTCTTAAAAACATTTCTAAAGACACACTGGAAGTCATCACCTTTCACCCTTCAGAGAAAGTAAAATTATCTCATTGTATTTATTCTGAAAGGGAGGCATTTGGAGCTTTGTCACCTGGGCCTCCAACAGCATCACAGAGCAGGATCTGTGCCACACATGACCCCAACAACTAAATCCAGACTGATTATTGTGAGTTTTATGAAAATCAGCTTGGTTACCTTGATTCTACAAGAATCTTTCTCTTGATTCTAAAAGAATCTTTCCCACCTCAAAGGGGATAAAACCCTCAGCATTCCACAGAGATGAGAAACTCCATGGTTTGAGTATGTGTGTCTGGAAAACAGCAGGAATAATTAAAGTTTGGATTGTTCTTAAATGAGGAACTGTGAGGAGATGAGAAACTCCATGGTTTGAATATGTGTGTCTAGAACATCAGGAATAACTAAAGTTTGGATTGTTCTTAAATGAGGAACTGTGAGGAGATGAGAAACTCCATGGTTCGAGTATGTGTGTCTGGAAAAACAGGACTAACTAAAGTTTGGATTGTTCTTAAATGAGGAACTGTGACTGTGCACAAGTCGACGATTTTAATGAACACTTTTATAGAAGGATATCACTGAAAACTTTAGTGTAGGAGCCACAAAATCAGAGACTGAACAGCTTTGCCCACCCAGCAGGTTGAACATCCACCTTTGAATGCCAGCTGCTGCTGGTGGCAGCCCAGCAAGGTCACTGCACTTACGCCTCCTTGTAGAACAGCATAAACCCCAGGAGGTCACGGAAATCAGGGGGCCAGTAGGGCTCCCACTTCAGCAGGATCTTGTCATGAGAAGTCCTAATGGAAGAAAATTTCAGCAGTTCGTTTTCACCTGTAACAAGTGAGAAGTGACACGAGTTTTATTGATGCTGGAAAACGAAGCATCAAACAAAATTAAAATTTTGTTTTTAATTCTCTTAGAAGTTTAAGATAAATGTGAGGATGTTGGCACTGAGAAGAGCTGCCCAGTAAAACCTTATCTTACTTGGCAACCATTCCTACTCAAATCAGTGGCTGCTATCAATGCCCTCCTAAGGCTAAATTTTTCTATGTTTTCATGAAAATGACTGTAGAAGAGCTGAACTAAATTCTAAAAAGTGAGAAATCTAAAGGCAACACATTTCACAATTGATGATGATCTGCACAGCTGAACCCAGCAATATGGTTTGCCCAGAAGGTAAGAGGCCACAGAAATGAAGCAGAAGAATTTCCAGCCTTGCCCAGGAGGAGGTCCCTCTGTGTTTGCAGGAGGATGGAGCTCAAGGGACATGGTATGACATGTTTTGTGCCCCCAGCCCAAGTGGCTCTGACTGAATTTGCTATTCCTGCAGTAGCTGCAACAGGAGGAAGAACATTTCTTTTACTGGCACCACATCCAGAACAAACAGGGGCGCTTTTTTTTCCCTTTTCTATTTTTTTTTTTTTAGCAAACAGGATGCTGCCAATGTGAAAGCTGAGCTTGAAATGTAAAAGCAAACAAAAACCCAAACAACCTGGCAAACTGTGGTTTGAGGTGGGGGTGGCACAGACACCAGCTCAGCAGGGTGAGGGTAAAGCTGGCAAAGAGAAATGCAAAACTTTACACCAAACACCAGCCCGGGAGCCACAGACAGAGCTGGATCTACCCAAATTCAGGTTCATCCCCAATGTGGGAAGAGTTTTTCAGGGTCCCATGGGAGGAGATGAACTTTACAGACAGCTGATTCCTTGTGCTCCGTGCCTGTGCCCAGGCTGGAGCTGTGGTGCCCCAGAGGCTCCGTGTGTGTTTTTCACTGCTCCTGCCAGGTTTCAGGTCACAGCCATTGCATTCCCCTCTCCCCCTGTGCTGGCCTGGCTGCCTGTGGTGATATGTGGGAAACCAGACCAGGAAACTGAGTCAACTGAAAGATCTTCACTTTTTAGGTCTGTTCACAAACAGCTGCATCAATGAGGGGCAACGAGGACAGGACCAGAAATCACAGAACCCTGCAATGTTCTGGGTGGGAAAGGACCTTGGGCTCTTCTGGCAGTGCTGTCCCCAAAAGCAGAGGGACAGGGAAGCCACAGGATGAGCCAAGCTGCCCTGCAGGTTGTGAGCCAGGATCTGAAATCCCAGTTCAGTCACTGCTGGGCTTTTTTGGTGGCAATACCTGCCCCAGCATCTCCCAGAATCACAACCCAGCTGCTGGAACACTGCATGGATGGGTCACTGCCCCTGTCCCCATGTCCCTCACAGAATATCCTGAGTTCCAAGGGGCCCATGACCACCTGCACATGCTCCTGTTCCTGTGTGCAGGTGAAGCTCGGTGGGGCTGAGAATGAATCAGAGCAGAGAGACACCACCAGCTCAGAACAAAGCTGGGTTCTTCCTGCCCCTGATTACTCCCACAATAGAGCCCTGGTACAAACAGGGAAAGGGGATTGTTGGTGGCACGGAAAGGGAGCAAACAGCAGGACTGGGGGTGCAAAAGGACTGCATTTATTGCACTGTTGCTGCCAAATAAGTGCCTGCAGAACCCCATCTTCAGCAGCACAACTTCAAAGCCCACCCTGTGCTGTTTGCTGACACAGGAGCTGTCTGATCGTTGTTCCTGAAGAAAGCTGTTGGGTGAAAAACCTCAGAGAGGCATTGCAAAAATTGTTGGAAATTTTTCCCTGCCTGTTGTCATGGCAATTGCCTCACGTGGCTGCAGGGATGGGTGGAAATCCTGTTTCTCCTGTGTTTATTCCATGTTGCCTCATGACATGGGAAAAGCAGATTATGATTATTAATCAGGTACTCAACAGTAACACAAAGTCCCAGCCTGGGCCGAGGTTACACTGTGCTAAACTCTTCAAAAAGACACAATAAATACAGTCCCAGCCCAAAAAACCTCCCAGGATTTTGTGGACCAAGGGTGCCAGAGGGAGATCCTGTGGGGAATTTTACTCCTGGCACAGTGACAATGAGTGCACAGGCAAGGGGCACATCTGCTGCTTTAGCAAAGGGATGAAAAGGGATGAAAAGGGATGAAAAGCATCATGGGGTGGGCTGGGAGAAAGAGGAGCATGAGGAGAGCAAGGCAGAGGGAGAGGAAAGGGAAGCAAAGCTTTATTTTGAGACTCTTACACGAGGCTTGATCCCCATTGGTCTTCAGGGCTATGTCATTCCTCTCCTGACGCCCCTTAGTCCCAGAGATCTCTTCCATCTTGTGGATTTCTGACAAGCACAGCTTGGGGTTGTAGTGGAAGAAGAGTTTGCCCCGTGCAATAGTGAGGTTGTGTTTGCTCCAGTCCCAGAGCTGGCGGAGATTCTGGTTGTCCAAGGCATAAAAAGAATAATTCCTGAAAGCAGAAGAATGAAAACATGGCTTGGGAGGGGATGCATGAAAAACTCTTTTTGCACTAATCCAGGCACCAAAGAAAAATGAATGTAAATTGTCTGCCCTGGTAGGGCACAAACAATGGGCAGAGGAACATTTAAAAATAACTTGGGAATTGTTTCCCAATACAAATCACCGTGCTAGAACTGGCACTCCTGGTACTTCAAAACATTAAAATAAAGCATCTTTTGAGAGAACTCACCCAGCTTCGAGTGTCTCTCCTCTGATCAGATGGAGTTTCCGAAAAAAGGAAAGAGAAACCAAGGCGTAAGAGCGGCGGATTTTTAGGTAACCTGAGATTTCTTCTATCAAGCCAAGGTTTGCTTCCAGCTCAGCTGCTATGTTATCTACAGAGAGGAAAAGATTGGGAAGAGTTTTCTGGTATCACAGAGAGAAACACCCACACATTACATTATTATTAAACAATCAACATGAATATTAAACAATTAATATTAATATGAAGCAATTAACATGAATATGAAACTATTAAAGCCCAAACATTAATATTTAACAATATTAATTATTGTATTTGCTGAGACCCTCGTGGCAGGGAGCAATGATGAATCTCAGTCCATGTTCTCAGAAGGCTAAATTATTATTTTATGATACTATATTATATTAAAGAATACTATACTATACGATACTATAGAATACAGAAAGGATACTTACTATGCTAAAATACTAAAAAGAATGCTAAAAAGATAATAATGAAAAATTGTGACTTTCTCCAGAGTCCCAAGACAGCTTGGCACTGATTGGCCAAAGAGTAAAAACAACTCACACCAGAACCCAATGAAACAATCACCTGTGGATAAACAATCTCCACATATGAGCAAAACACAGGAGAAGCAAATGAGATAAGAATTGTTTTCCTTTTTCTGAGGCTTCTCAGCTTCCCAGGAGAAAAATCCTGGGCGAAGAGACTTTTCCAGAGAACGCGAACGCGACAATTAATAAACATAAATATTTAATTTCTTTACGTTAATTCAGGAGAGCTCGCAACCATCAATTAACAAAAATATCAAATGAAAGCCTTTGCTTTGAGCTGGTTTCTCTGGCTCCCTCTGAGGCTGAGGGGGGCTCCCTGGCTGCCCAGCTGTGCCCACTTACTTCCCCCGCGGATGTTGATGACCAGGCTGCCGTTGATCACGGTGCAGCCCCGCAGCTCCTGCGCCGATGTCACCGAGTCGACGGTCTTCTCCTTGCCAAAGTCACACACCTTGGGGCAGGGCCCTGCACAGGGCGTGCAGTGCAGGCTGCGAAACAGCACAGGAGGGGAGCAGGGTCAGGCAGGATGGCCCCAGCAGTGCCCAAAAGCTGAGTGATCAATCTGTCGTGGGGTTCGTTTTTTAGGAACTCCAAAGAGAGGCACAGAATCGTGGAATGGTTCGGGTTGGAAGGGATCTTAAAGCTTGTCCCATTCCAACCTCTTTCCACACCAAGCCCCATCCAACCTGGCTTTGAAAATAACTGATAAATTTAAATGGTCTAAAATTGTCACTTCCAGATTTCAAACATGAATCGTTCCATCCCTCCCTACAAAACAAAATGAAGTGACCTGAATTATTGTGAAGAAGAAACTGGCCACGATGCTGCCCAGTGCTCTCCATACCAGGGCTTTCAAGATAATAAATCCCAGCCCAGTATTCATCTCAAAATCATTCACCAAACATGTAATTAATGAGTGGAGAGCTGGCCCTGCATCTGGGAATCCTCTGATTGAGGACTGCACACAATGTTGCTTTAAAAAAAGGCAAGAATGTGCTTTGTGCTCTGGGGAAATACTGCTTAAATAGCACGAGCTGATGGCTTGCCCTGGTCACACCACCACAAGAATGTGTTCCCAACTAGTTCAGAGAAAGAAATGCTCTAGGAAAAGCAGGGAGCAGAGCTGTGAGGTCCCACTGGCAGCAGCCTGGAACAGCACAGGGGAGGCCACGGGGCTGTTGCACAAGCAGCACAGCCACTTTGGGGGCTGCTTGTTGGTTCTTTGGAAAAACAAAACAGGAAATGGCATAAAAAGTCCTGTTAAGAGTGAATTCCCTGAAATTATTATGGCAGGAGCAAATACATGCAAGCACAAAGTGACCAATATTCATGGGAAATCTGACTCACCACAATCTAGAATGGTAATGCGGGACAAACAACCAAGTTTTCAGTGATAAACAGCTCAGGACCATAAATTATTTAATTCCTTTGTCAAAACCCCCTGGGAATAGACAGAATGGCTGTTCCCTGCTTTGATTCGTGCTACACTTGTTTGTTACATTGTGCATTTATGTCTGGCACAGCTTGAACCTGCTCAATGAAAGTAATTACAGGGATGAGGGACTGATATTCTGAGAATGAGCACTCAGAGGACGCTGTGCTCCCTTCATTAGCCACAGCCTCTCCCTGCTGTGCTTTTCCAGCCTGGCTCCCTGGCCTGAGGCTGCTCCAGAGGGGAGGGAAGCAGGGCTGCTAAATCCTCTCCACTGCCCATCTCCCTCCTCCCATGCCGTGGATGCTTTTCCTTGTCCTCTCTCCATTTCCTTTCCCACTTTTTCCAAACTTGACAGCAAGCAAGGGAAGAATAAACTACCAGCCCATGGCAGGGAGAGCTTTTAATGGTTTGAATTAGCAAGGTATTAGTTTGTAAATCATATTAAAGCAGACCAGGTGATTGCTCCAACTCCTGTGCGGATGGCCATGGGACAGAGAAACAGCAAGCGTTTCTCACAGTGGCTTGTGAGAATTTTCAGGGAGTTGTAAGGATGTGATAACTAGTTAGCAGGTGGTGTTCTTCCACTTTGTTCTTCTCAAGGATGGTGTATGAGGAAGATTGTTGTATTGCACTAAATAGCACTAATTTAGTTGTTTGCACTGGGTGTTTGGTAATTTGCACTGTTCACGTGATTTGTATCCTATGACCACATGTTCTTCCCCTTTTCCCCCCACTAAGTATCAGCGTTGGTGGTCTCTCCCCTGGTCAGTCCTTCCCCTCGCCCCTCCTCACTGGTATCCCATTGGCTGTGGTCCTCTTCCTCCACCCCCCATTCCCTCAGGTATAAAAGTCTCCCACCATGAGCCATGAGTGCTTCCCATGTGGGTTTTTCCATCTCAAGTCAATAAAGAGAGGACATTCATCCCCTGCCTCATCTCCACTTGATAGAGCAAATTCTGCCTCATTTCCACTTGTCAGTGCTAATTCTGCCTCATCTCCACCTTTCAGTGCAAAATCTGTCTCATCTCCACCTTTCAGTGCAAATTCTGCCTCATCTTCAGCTTTCACTGTAAATTCATCCACACGTGGAGAAGAGCACTTCTCGTCTTTTGCTTTCATCCATGTAAGACCGTGTGGGCTGGGGTCCCCAGCCAGCTGGGTTGGACCCAAACAGCCCATCCAGACACAGATTCTTACAGGTGGCGCCCAACGTGGGGCTCAAACCCACAACCCTGAGCTCTTACAGGTGGCGCCCAACGTGGGGCTCCAACCCACAACCCTGAGATTAAGAGTCTCTACTCACAGAAGATTTTTTGTTAGTTAGCTAATCAAATAGAATGTATTTTATCACTCTATAAAAACGGTTCTCTTGAATAAAGAAGTTCTCTTGAATAAAGAAGTTTCAACTGTGTTTCCTGGGGAAGCCTATGGTACAAGAAGGACTCCACTCTTCTTGATGAACTGAGAATTGATTATCTCAAGGGTGGTGATGAACTGAGAGGTGGTAATTTGATTGAGAATCCAAGGTTTTGTCTCACTGTGCTGTGTTGGAATTTGGTGGGGGGGAGGAGGAATGTTTTTGGAAGGTTTTCATTCCGAGTTCTGTGTGTATCTTATACATATTGTAAGTTAATAAAGTTTTTTTTCCTTTATTCCTAAGTTGGAGCCTGCTTTGCTCTATTTCTGGTCACATCTCATAACAGCCTCTAGGGAGAATATATTTTCATGGGGGCACTGGCATTGCGCCAGCATCAAACCACAACACTGTGTCACTCCCAGCACAAGAATGACACTCCTGCTCTTGACACACCACCCAAACCCCGTGTCCAAGGAGGAGAAAAGCCCAAATTTTCTCCCAGCAGCCCAGGTACTCACTTGCTGGAGTTCATGATGTATCCCGAGGGACACTCGTGCACGCACTCGTTGTTGTGGATGACATGGCAGCCAGACTCGCGGGCGTTCTTGCACTTGTTGTGCAGCTCCTGGCAGAAGCTGAAGGTGACGCAGCGCCAGCCCTCGAAGCGGTAGTGCCCAGGGGGACAGTTCTCCACACACCTCCCATCCAGGTAGAAGTTTCTGCAGGCCACGCACCGGGCGGGGTCGTTGGGCTCCGTGCAGTCGCCCAGGCACTCGCTGTGGCAGCACTGCCCGTCCGCCGTGCAGCCCTGGGACTTGCAGGCAGGGGGACACACTGGGGAGAAACACCAGAGGCAGGTGAGTGTCACTGAGAGCCTGCCCACGTGTGACCTGAGAGGTCACAGAGGTGGCACCTGCTCCTGCTTGTCCTGGGAGCTTCCTGTGCGAAGGGGCAGCCATGGAGCATCGGCCTCATCTCCAGCTCTCAGCGAAAATTCTGCCTCGTGTCCACTTGGCAGAGCAAATTCTGCCTCATCTCCTCCACCTTTCAGTGTAAATTCTGCCTCATGTCCAGCTTTCAGTGCAAATTCTGCCTCATCTCCAGCTTTCAGTGTAAATTCTGCCTCATCTCCCCTTTCAGTGCAAATTCTGCCTCATTTCCACCTTCCAGTGTAAATTCTGCCTCATCTCCACCTTCCAGTGCAAATTCTGCCTCATCTCCACCTTTCTGTGTGAATTCCACATTTCAATAATGTTTTTGAGGAGTCTTATCATTCATCCTCATAACTCATCAGTGCTCATCTTCAAAAGAAAACTGAGTTTTCCTGCTCCCTCAGTCCAGCAAAGAGGCTCCAGGAGAGCCTTGGTGGCTCCGGTGTCATTTCTGAAGCTCAGGAGTGATGAGACTCCACACCAGGAGCTTCCCAGCCTGGCACAGCCAGTTTCAGCCAGAAAATTCTTGGTTTTCAGTTTGAAAAACTGAAGTTTCCTACAGCAGTACTGTAAATAACAGATGTCCAACAGCACTTTTACGCAACCCTCCATGTTAATCAGGATTTGCTTCCCATTGTCTGTCACCTTATCCCTGGTTTCCTGGAGGAAGCCCTGGCACCAACACGAGCTCTTCAGTGACTCTCCCAACAAGTCCACTAAGAAGGGCACCCACAAGTGTTATTACTTGAGGGTTTTATGGTTTTCTTTTTAATTACTCATTACTTAGCACCCCACAACAGCTTTAACGAGCAGTTTGGGCTTTGAACTCCAAACCAAGCAGAGCAAACACCATGAGTAACTCAGGGAGGAGGAGGAGGGCAGGATGAACAGACCTAGGGAAGCTCCAGGGGAAGGTCAGTCCTGCCCCTCAGCATCTCCATGCTCAGTCTGAGAGGTCCAAATGAGGCTGAAATAATCAAACCCAACTCTGTAACCCAGAACACATCAAGAACTCCATGTCAGGAAAGAGAACAGAGCTGAAATCAGCACTCCAGGAGCCAACACCAACCCCAAGCAGGGCTTCAGAAGGAGAAGAAGGGCTTTAGATGGGGGACAGGGACCTGGATTTATCCTCACAGCCTTTGAGATGCAGCTGTGAATTGCAAAGATGCAGATCAAGACACCCTTGTCCTCACCAAACCAGTGTTCTGTCTGAGGGAACACCTGAGCATCTCCTGATGTCCTGCCTGAGCCCCCTTGGGGAAGGGAGACAGCAATAAATCCTGAATTAACACCATCTGCCTCAACATTTCCCCAGTCTTCTGTCCAATATTCAATGTCCAGGCAGGAGGGGCTTTATTAACTTATTTATTATTTATTTTATCCTGAGCCAGTGATGTCCAGAGGTGAAATATTACCTCTATTCTAAAATATTATCTCTAAATTCTGGTTAAGGCACCTGAGCAGACCAACAGTGGAATGTGGCCATGTTTTATCCAGCCAAAGGAGCAGCATGTGGGAGCCACAGCACAACATGTTGGGATGATCCAACCCCCAGCTGTGTTAGGAAGCAAATCCCCCTCCGGCCCATGCTAGGGGATTGCAGAATTAAGTGTGTTAAAGCTGTTAATGCCATTCTTGGAATAAGCAGGACTAGATGAGGTAGTAAAGATGAGCAACCTCTGCTCTGCTCCAGCCTGATAAATCCCTTGAAGAAATATGAAATGGATAAAGCTGAAATTCTGCCATAAGGACAAGTTAATCTCAAATATCTCACTGCTTCTGTATTTGTCCTTCAGTGCAGGTGTTTTCTCTGTGCATCACTCATCCATTCAAAAAGCACAGCAATGTGCTTCAAATTAATTTCCTTTCCAACTTTTTGCCCTTTTCTAGCAACAGGTCTTATTTTGTGAACGTGTCACAAGCAGTACTTGATTGAAATGCAATAGCCAAATAGCAACCTGCAAGTAACACCTTGCATTAGACTAAATATAAAATGGGTTATACACGGATATTTTAAATGGTTATACATGGATGTTTTAAATGGTTATACACAGATGAGCACAGTCTAGCAACAGGTGTCCTGCCTGTAGTTTATTAGAAATATTTGCAACAGAAAAATTCTAGAATTTAGTCCAAAGCACCATCAAACTTACTAATTCCAGCCTGGAATATCAAGGTTTGTGAGCAGGGGGAAAGCCTGGGCTGTTTCTCCCACACCTCCCCTGAGACAGGGATGTCCTGCTAGGAATCCTGCTCTCAGTGTTCCTCACAAAGGGAGTTTTCCCCTGCCTCTTTCATGCTCAAGAACTACAAAGTTTAAAGTATCCAAAAGACAACATTTATTTTCCAAGGAGCAGCCAGGTAATTGGGAAAAGCCAGCCCTCATGCAAAGCACCCGGTGACACATGGCACCTACTTAACATTCTGTCACACAATATTTTTATTTAATTTGTTATGGAAACTAATCTTCAAAGCCCTGTGCTTATTTACACATTTTGAACTCAGCTGCAAGTATTCACAGGGCAGAAACTGCCTAAAGTCCCCACTCCAAAGGTTTTCAGAAGATACAATTAAACTATTTTTAAACCATTCTTAACGTTTCTCTTTTTCCTGTTCCGCCAGCTTTTGATGTCTCAAAGACAGCTCGAAGAAAGCAAAGCACCCAAGGCAACAGCTCTTTTTCCATTAAGCGCTCAAGACCAGAAATTCAATCACCATTTTGTGCAAATCCTCATTACCCAAGATCCTGAACAGATGTCATGACATTATCAAAGTCTGCATGCTACAGAGCACCTCAAGTCATGTAAAACCTCTCCAGAGCATCATCACTATGGCTTCTTACAACTGTCACTCCAGGTTATGTCACTCAGATGAGCCAGAAACACAGGTTTTGTTTGGGTTTTTGCTGCCACGTTGTGCTTTCACTGCAGGTCAACACCGAATAGGTTTGTGCACCTCATTAACCTTCTCCACCAAGGTCTGCAGACCCCAATAGTTGCCATGGCACGCAGAGATTTGCCTTTTTGCACCAAAAAAAATTGGCTTCCCAGTGAATAGTCCCAACCCCAAGGCTGCCAGAGCTTCAGGAATGTTTGGACAAGGCTCCCAGGGATGCTCAGGATGGGATTTTTGGGGTGTTTGTACTCGAGGATCTTTGTGAGTCCCTCCCATCTCAGGATATTCTGTGACTCTGAGGTGGCTTTTGGGATTTCTGGCATGTGGAGAGGCTCAGGGAGGTTCAGACATGACATCCACAGCCCCCAGCCTCTGGTTAAGGCTGTGGGAGACTTTGGATAATCAGCACAGGGAAAAAAATCAACTCCCCCCATTCCTCACAGAAAGTCCAAAGGGAACTCCACAAACCCAAGCAAGGGGACAAAGGAACAGCTGTTCTAGGTAGGGGCAGAAGCCACCATGCTGCACCACAAAAACTGCTGGGGGGCCATGGACCAGGACAAAGCTGCCCAGCACAGCCACGACACCTCCTCACCACACCTGTAGGATCTGGGTGTTTCAAACCCTGTCCCAAAGCTGACCAAGACCTCTCCCAAAGCCAAACACCTCCCACCAGCACCCCTCTCCCAAAGCTGCCCAAGACCACAACAGCTCCTCACCACCTCTGTAGGAACTGGGTCCCAAAGCTGCCCAAAACCCCTCCCCTCTGTAAACTGGGTGTTTCTGCCCAAAGACCACAACAACAGCTCCTCTCCACCTCTGTAGGAACTGGGTGTTTCAAAACCCCTGTCCCAAAACTGCCCAAGACCACCACACCTGTAGGAACTGGGTGTTTCAAGCCCCTTCCCAAAGGTGCCCAAGACCACAACACTTCTCCCAAAGCTGCCCAGCACAGCCATGACACCTCCCCACCACCTCTGAAGGAACTGGGTGTTTCAAATCCCTATCCCAAAGCTGACCAAGACCCCAACACCTCCTCATCACATCTGTAGGATCTGGGTGTTTCAAACCCCTCTCCCAAAGCTGACCAAGACCACAACACCTGTAGGAACTGGGTGCTAAAACCCCTGTCCCAAAGCTGACCATGACCCCAACACCTCCTCTCCACCTCTTTAGGAACTGGGTGTTTCAAACCCCTGTCCCTAAGCTGACCAAAACCACAACACCTCCTCACCACTTCTGGAGGAACTGCGTGTTTCAAAATCCCATCCCAAAGCTGCCCAAGACCCCAACACCTCCTCACCAGATCTGCAGGAACTGGGTGTTTCAAACCCCTGTCCCAAAGCTGCCCAAGAGCCTGACATGAACAAACCCGTGGATAAATGCAGTGACACGAGGGGCTCCAACCTGTCCTTCCAGGGGTGTATAAATATTTAACTCGCTGCTAGCACGGCTCCCAAGACTGAGGGAACAATGCCTTTCCCAAAGCTCTCTGATTAGAGATTCAAACAGACATTTCTTGGTGCTGCTGGGGCCCAGCTGGGGGGGACAGGCGGCCGTGGAGTCAGCGCAAAGGAATTTCCACCTCCGGATCGCTCAGTGTTTCACCACTTCCCCGTGCTCCAGGTGGAAACAACCCTCACTGAGACTGTAAACACATTTCCCAGCCAGCACAGGTAACCAGGTATTTAATAGGCAAGTCAATTAAGCGTTAAGCTGTTAAAAACTTTGGTGTTTGGTCTTTTTTCTTGTTTTCTGTTAATAAAATGGTGAATTGTCCGAAAAAGAGGGGGAAAACACCATTCAGGATAAGTTTTCTGGTTTTTTCTCCTCTGGGATTTTGCTGTTCTTTGGGATTGTTTTAACAGCAACATCCTGGGTGAGCTGAAGTGGGTGTTCACACAGGTTTGGGCTGGGTAAGAGGAACATGGTTCATTAAGGACAAATTCTGAACCACACACACCAACATCAAGATGCTGCACATGTGCTGTCCAGGCACCACATGGGTTTGGGACTGATTTGTTGTGAATAAAGGTGATTTTTAAGGGTGAAATAACAAGCCCTGTGTGTGTGGATGGGGGTCAGTGGAGGCAACCTGGGCCACCGTGGCTGTCCAGTGGCCAAGCTGGCCAAACTCTCCTCGCACCACCGGCTCCTCTCCCCTGGCTCACACAAACTCTTCTTCTGATTACAGACAAGGCAATTAGGAGGCTCCAGATCCAAGGGAGTCCAGGACACAAAACAACTGCGGCAGGAGAACCGCCCTCAACCTCAGCCAATGCATTTGCTGCCTGAGCAGGGGAGGCATCCAAGCCAACCGCCCGCTATCTGCACAAGGCAAACAGCCTTAACCCTGCCAGCTCCCCAGCCTCCCACCACCACCACCCAAAACACCACCAGCCTCATGCATTTAATGCCATTTCATGCCATTTAATGCAGCTGAAGGGTTGCCGTGGCTTTTGTGGTGTTTAATTGGCACGGGGTGTTTATAAGCTGGAGGGGAGAGCAGGAGGGAGCGTGGCGTTGCCACGGCTGAAAATGGCTTTTTTTGGCTGAAAAGGGCTTTTTTTGGCTGAAAGGGGCTTGTTTTGGCCGTGCCACAGCTACCCTGGTGCCAGAGCTGGGCTGGTGTCATGTTAGATGATGGGCACAGGCACAGAACCCAAAGGCAGAGCCCCACAGAAACAGGATCTGCACGTCCCCGTGGCTTTTTTCCCCCTCTTATTGTAAATGGCTGCGAGATGTGACACATAAATTTATCCCCACACACACACAGAGTCCTGCCTGAGTCCTGCCTGAGTTAGGGCTGCAGAGGGAACTGTAATTTCATTTCCTAACGGTACAGTCCCGGCAGTGACCTCCGCAGCAATGGGTTCTTGTGGTTCCAAACAAAAACAAAACCAACAAGGAAAGGGGAACAAAAAATAAAAAGGAAACCCAAGGACTAATCACCCCCGGCAGTAACTCCTCAGTGTGTTGCAAGCATGTGATCCTAATTTAGTACTACAGAGCCTGGGCTTGCTTCCTGCTGCAAGTGCCGAGCAGCACTGCTGCTATGGAAATCCATATGGGTTTTACTCCTTAGAAAATCATGTATGAAATCCTGTTGTACTTACACTGTATTTTTTGCTCTTTCACTCTTTCTTTTCCAGTCAAGAAGACCCCTAATTCAGGCAGTTGTTTAGTGCCATTTGTCCTATAAACGTAATTTTTATCCCTAAACCTATTTTTATTTTTTTCACTCGTGATCGTCTACTTTTTGTGAGCATTTATTTGATCTGAACACAAAACTGACAGCACATCTTCAGGCAAAATATTGTATTTCATTCTGTACAGCAGAAGAGATCACTTGTAATTTAGACCAAGACCAGAATCTTTAACGTTTATTTGGGGCATTTCTCTGTGAAGCTTTGACTGTAATTTTACTCACAACAATAGAAAAAAGACAACACCTAATCCCAGTGCATTAATGTATCATAAAGCTGAAAACAGCTATTAAATTAAGCAAAACTGTGTCTGGTGAAGACTAAGTAAAAAATAAATCTAAAACCCACAGTGGAGTGGGTAGACAGAGGATTGCTGCAAGAAAACCGGTGTACTGCAAATCCCACTGCATTGTGGCTTATTCCTTCAATTATTTCTTCAAGGCACAGAGGCCAAAGAGGCAGGAACCTAAACCCCAAACCCCACTGCATTGTGGCTTATTCCTTCAATTATTTCTTCAAGGCACAGAGGCCAAAGAGGCAGAAACCTAAACCCCAAACCCCAGCAGCAGCAGCAGAAACGTGCCTGGGAGGGACAGGGCTGGAGGGCTCCAGTGGACTGTAAAAAGCACAAGGACTTTAGATCGCCTTGGTGACAAACAACAGCAGCTCCCCCAGCCCTTCCTGAGCCTACAAAAAAATAAATGGAGTAACTAGAACACAAAAAATAGGAAGCCAACACGGTGATACCAAAATCCTGTTGGCAACGCCCAAGCAAAATTCAGGAAATAATCACGAGATGCTCAAGCAAATTTGATGTCACTTCTTGCCCGTGCTCAGCTGCTCTAACAACACTCACTCATCCCTTCCTTTTCCCCAAAAGCAGCCAAGGAACAGCCCTTCCAAAAGGCATCGACTCAAGGGCTGTAACCCACAACAAAGGGCTGCAGTTCTCAGCACCAGGTCGGGAAGGAGCAAGTGCCAAATAAATCCCAGATTTTACAATCAGCACTAAAATAAAGTGTTATTTATAAAATAAGATATTACAGTACATAATGCCATGACCCCTCTGAACTGCGAGCTGGGAACGTTAGGAGGTCTGTATTTACACAGGAACAGATAAAATTAACTGCAGGTGCCTCCCTTCCCATGGACAGTGACTTCCAAAAACAACACACTTGCTACAACGTCAAGGAAACTCTTCCCATTGACATTTCTCAGGACAACATTACACCTCTTATCTCATCTATCGGTAAGGACAAGGAAATAAAAAAACAACCCTGCTTCTCCTCCCAAGCCTTCCACAAATTACGTGCTCAACTGGAGCTACACGGAATGTCTCAGATATTCCAACCCAGCCACTTCCAGCCAGGAACAGATGAAACCCAGGGGGATGTTGGACCTGTGAGGATCAGCGAAGGCACTTGAGATGGCAGCTCATGTTGGGACTCAGGTGTTTATTATTTCTTATCAGTAAAACAGTCTCACTACTGTGAGTTCGACAGCAAGGCACAAAATGGCCAACAATGTCTTGTTACATCTTAAAAGACTAAACTATCCAATTAAGAACTGTCACCTCGATTATTTTCCCTTTAAACCCAATAATTGATCCCAAAGAGCCCGCCACGTGGAATTTCTGCCCAATTACAAAATGCCACCCAAACCCATGGAGAAGAAGGAAGCAGAAACCCAGGATGACACCCAGTGCCTTCCATTTCCCTGCTTCCATCCACAACACACTAAAAATCCCAAAACCTCAATTTCTCACCAAGTGCTACACCTACACTGCTCTCTATAATCTATTTCACACTTTTGTGGATTCCAGCCTATCTTGAAGTCTAAGAAAGTTTCTCCATGAATGAGGGTCAAAGTCAGTGCTGCCCTGGGGGTCAGGGCACTCCAGAGCAGACAGAGAAATATTCCCAATGTCCTGGGCTTCCACAGATCACCAAATGTGAGTTTAGACCAGATAAAAGAGTTTGGAGCCTTGTGCCACCTTGTCCTGCCGTGATAGTGGAAGAAGTTGTTGAATGGAGATACGGGAAAGGTTGAGCTCAGTTGTTTACAGAGGAAAGGGGCAGATAACAGGAGAACTCTCCAGAAACAGCCTCCTCTGTGCCAACCTTCTGCTGTTTAAACTGAGGAGCAATTCATTATCTTCTGCACTACACCTGCTGCTGGGACATTTCTCTGGAAATACATATTTGCTCCTATGTGAGTTATGACAAGCAATACGGGAAACGTGGTAAGAAGAGCTCTCACATATGTAAACACACACATTTTGCTTATATAATATGTAAAAGACATGTAAATAATTTCAATATGGTGAAACTTGGAGGAGTCATCAACCTCAATGGACCCACAATGCCTTTGGTCACTCATTCTTCATCTTCTCAGTGAAAACCTTCACAAATGAGCTTCTCCAGCTCCACACCGAGGCACAAGGCAGGGCCCAGGTGTGCCAAGTCCAAATTCAGATTTCATGGATGGAGATTGACAACCCAATATCATCCCTTAATTTGAGGGAACACCAATATCATCTCTTAATTTTGGGAAACACCAATATCATATCTTATTTTTGAAGGACACCAATATCATCTCTTATTTTTGGGGAACACCAATATCATCTCTTATTTTTGGAGGACACCAATATCATCTCTTAATTTTGGGGAACACCAATATCATCTCTTATTTTTGGAGGACACCAATATCATCTCTTATTTTTGGGGACAGGACCTCTTGGGCTACAAACCTCAGCTATGGAAGGCCCTCATCTTCTTCCACTGAACCCTCAGGACAGGCTCTCACTTTCATGGATTTTTTTAGACCTTTCTGTTTCTCTCCCTTGAAGGTTTTCACTCCTGCTCTCCTCTGTCACCCCAACTATTTACACAGAGAACTGGAAGTTTCCCACCCAAGTATCCCTAATATTGCCCAGACAGAACAAAGCTCAAAGAAACATTTTCTTTTTGTGCATTTTAAGCAGTGGTGTTCACACCATGGCTGCAAACCCCTTGTGAACTGGACTTACAGAGCAAAGCACCTCACACAGGAAAAAAAAAAAAAAAAAATTAAATTAATAAAGAAATTAAAACTCAAGACTAGGTCTGTTTTCATTCTCTGGCACCTTTCAATTGAGCTGATTCCCCATGCAGGTACAAACAACTTGCAGAAATCGAGCAAAGCTGTTGGCAGTTGAGCCCCAAGTACCAAAACACAGAGTTTGATTTGAAAACACGGCAGCGACTGTTAAAGGTGGGACAAGTGTCACAAAGTGCACACCAGGATAGCGACCAGGAGCTGTAAATACTTTACCCAGTGTCTACAACAGTGCTGTTGTGCCATTCTCTGGCAAGCAGGTCAAGCCTGCTCCTTGTACTTTGTGTTCAAAATTACATGGGAGCTTAGTGGAAGGGATCAGAAATAACCACCCACCTCTGCTTGGCAGCTGGGGTTTTTTTTTAATATGCCAGCCCCAAAACTGACACCACATCTTCAGGCAAAATATTGTATTTCATTCTGTACAGCAGAAGAAATCACTTGTAATTTAGACCAAGACCAGAATCTTTAATGTTAATTTGGGGCATTTCCCTGTAAAGCTTTGATTGTAATTTTACTCACAACAATAATGTTGTGGTTTTTTTTGTTGTTATGGTTTGTTAAATTTCAATCTTTATTACAACCCAAGGATTTGGTGTTATCATCCAACGGTTGATGCCACCTGGGAGCCTCATGAAAGCTTCCTGTTAATATTTAACTATTTATTACTCTCCAATGTACAGCATCTTGTAAACATCCCTGTTCACTTTAACCTGCTCCTGCCAAACCTGCTCACTCACTGCAACCCCAAATCACAGCAAAGTGTCCAGGAATGTCCTAAAAATAAGTGATGGTCCTTCCAGTCTAGGATATTCCATGATTCTATGGTTCTGTGTGAGAAAAGAGACAAGTGGAGATACACACAAGGACTTGGTGATGGTTTAAGAGCAAGGTCCATCTGATTTTTCCAAACCCAGGTTATTACTTTTACCTACAAAGCCCGCCGTGAAAATGAGGAGTGATGATAGGATCAGGGCACGAGGCAAAACATCCAAGCTCTGCTTTCTGCAGAGATAAGGGAGGGACAAGATTCCTTTCCTCAAGGCCAGGGGGAAGGATGTTGTAGTAAACAAGGCATGAAAGAACGAAAGCTATGCTTGCCACGTGGGGATGAGGAAAGATGGAATTTTAGATACGTTATATAAACGTAATCCCAGCACAGAAAACAACAAATCTACACCAAAACAGAGGCAGAGTTTCCAGCAAAAATGGAGCTGTCCATAGCTGAGAAAGGCAATGGAATGGGAGGAAGTATAAGATTAACCACAAGGAGATTATGCTGATAACTAATGATCTACACAGAAATGTCAGGCAGAGGTTAAGATTTTAATCTGGGCAGATCTCATGGCGCAGTCATGGATTGTAAACATCGATACTGAAACCAAATTTGTGTTTGTGGGTGACGAGACTGAAAACAAAGAGAGGGAGAAAAGGAAGGGGATCCTCCTCCCTTCCTCGCTCCAGATCCCCCTTCCTGCCTCACCTTCCAGAGAGGATGAGGAGAGAAAGGCAAAGCAGCGCCTGAAGGCCAGGTGTGCAAAGAAAAGTGAATTTTCCTGGGAAGCAGAGTTAATTGGCCCTGCCAAAAAGATTTATTTCTTTCTGAAATTACCAGGGTGCGTGAACTGTTCAGTGCACAGTCACTGCCCAAATTTAAGCTCACCAGGAGCACTGACACATCCATCCTCTGCTGATCTCCTCCTGTGCCTTCACACACTCTACAGGCGTCACTTCAGCTTCCCCGACCCTACAGTAATTTTTTCCAAAGCAATATCTGAACTGTGGAAAGGAGAAACAGATGCAGTATCTTGTCAGCCAGTATCAAATCCATCAATTCTGTATAAAATTGTCTCAACTCCTCGAGTTGTGGCCTCCTCAGCTCCTGCCCATTCCCCTGCACACCCTCCCCTGTTTGCCCAAAGCTCTACACACGCTTGCCACAGTTTATTTCGAGGCATAAGAATTTCCTTAGCAGGACTGAAATAGATACTGTTTGCCTGCAGAGCCAAGCAATGTGCAATGTATTTTTATTTACTACTCGCCCTCATCATCCTTGGCATACCAGCAATGCCCATTTTCAAGTAATTCACTGTACACCAATGTGGCACTGCACAAATTCTCCAGCTTGGCTCTTCTCAGACATCCACTGGTTTAACAGCTTCTCCTTACAAACACACTCATCCCTGGAGTTTTTTGTGACTGTGCCACATCCCTCTGCTGCTCTGACCCAGATGCCAAATGAGAAATGATAAAAATGACCAAAAGTCACACAAACACAACCCTGAGGAAAACCAAACGACTGGAGATGAGTACAAAAACCATTCACTGCATTGCACAAGCCACCCTTGCAGGCCATTAATCTATCTCTCCTTGTAAATTACGCAAGAGAAAGTTGTAATCTGAAGGCATTTAATGCCAAACCAGTTGTGCCATCTCAACAAGGCCAACAACAGGGGAACTGAATCATCCAAAGTTACCCTGAACTCAGGAGATCTTGGATTCTCAATCCTCCTTCCACAACAGTTGATGGCTCCAACTGTTAATGGTCAGAATTGTGAAAATTCTGTTTTATTTCACACCATGGTAAGCTCTTAAAATAAAACTGACTGTCATTGAGGTCACAGGGAAGTGCAGGAGTAGTGAAAATCCCATTATCCACGCTGGGCCAGCGGGAGGAACAGGATCTGCTGACATCCCCCACCCCTGCAGGCGTGTGCCACGGTGCTAAAAACCTTCACTTTATCAGCACAGGACTCAGATATGGTCTAATCACCAGCTGCCATCAGCATTGTCCACTGCAGAGCAATTAGGATTATTCAGAGCTCTCTAATTGATGCCACAGCCACACACCTGCAGATCCCTCATGGGGCAGTGACTGGGGAAATCACCTTACAATGGAGAGAGCCCTCTGGGGAAAAAATGACACAAATCAGCATTGCCAAGCAAAGAAAAAGAGATGGGACTCTCCTCTACAAGCAACCTGAAGCTGTATCAGTTTCTCAGAGACAAAGAGCCTTTTCCTTCACCAAACCCCAGGGGTTTCAAGGCTCAGCTCGGAGCTGCTGGCTCTGGAATCAGTCTGCCAATGGAAGGGTGCCCAAGGAGTTTTGGAGATGCCACCCAGCCCATCCACCTGTCCAAGCCCACCTCAAATACTCTACCTAAAACATACCTGATGGTTGTTTGTCTAAATCTATACTAAAGTTAAATTTTGCCTGGAATCCTTTCCTGCATCATCCAGCTGAAGTTTACGGAGGTCACAAAGCGAGGGACAAAACCTGTCAGTGCCAGCAAGAGACTGACGGTACCCCAAAGCACACCCAGCACTCAGCCCTCCTCAGAACACCCAGAACAGCACAAAGGAAAACAAATCCCTTGGTTCCAGCTCGTGCTGGGTCCTGCTCAGCCTCCTCCAGCACCAGAACAAGGCGTGGATCTGAACCAGAGCCACTCCAAATCAGGCTCTGGGTGGACAGACACACAGCAGAGAGAGCCACTGGCAAATCTGAGCACTGGGAGACCCACAGTGCCTTTGAAAAACACAATCTGAAGTTCTTTTTGTTATCACAGATTGGAGCATGTGGAAAAACAACTCTTCCCTGGTGCTGATGAGCAAAGAGCATCACGAGGCTGCTCCTCCTTCGGCCGCCGGAGCCATGCAAAACACGAGGACGTTTTTCTTATCACACCCACCAAATTCACACACTGTACAGGCCCAAAGCAGAACATTTCATGTTTCCCAGAACAAAAACTGACACTCCATGCAGACACCCAGCTCCAATGGACTGGTTTTGTGGACTAGAAACTCGATATCCAAGCACTGAGAGAGCAGCCAAACACTACACAAATCATTTAAGCAGCTATTGGAGTGTGGAGGAGAAGCCTAAGGAAAATCTACACATGGCATTTATTTTGTTGATTTAATAATTGTAAAGATGCTGATGAGGTGAGAAGTTGTTTCATATAAAGCACCAGTTTCTAAATAAATTGCTTTATCCTTAAGTCTCCAGGTAAGACTGTCCTGTGTGCTATGCTCCCCTTGCCAGAAACAGAGTGCTCAGATTCCCAGAGCCTAAAATCCACAGAACTGAATGAACAGAGAAATAGTTTATTGAGCTTTAAAGGCTTCCCTTCAAGTACTGTTTTAAAACAAAAGCCTTATTCCTTTAAGCCCTGTTAAGGCTCCACTGGGCGAGACTTTCAGACACTCAGACATCCCACTGAGGAGCTCCATTTCCTCTCTGGCTTTTGGGAGCTTTTGAGGGGTACTTAGAGGGAGCTCTTGGACTCCTCCATCCCAAACTGAAGCTGTGTAAACACATCGGCCTGACTTCAGAAAGATGACATTCAGAAAAGACCAAAGACCAGAAAAAAACCCAATCCTGTTCATTTCATTAAATCCCTGCTCTATGTTTGCACTACCCAGAGAATATAATTGGATTGTCTTTGCAGAAATGACAAGAAAAACATTTGTCTGATACTCAAATTTTAATGAATCCTTTCATTGCTCATGAAGTATTAAAATCCTCGCAGTGCCGTAACACAACGTGGATGTGCTTAATGAAGTTGCAAATGGAAACAGAAAAATGCTTTGTTATCCTGTGATGTCTGTGGAACTGCACATGCCTCACTCCTGGGAAACCAACACACAGGGATAAGGCTTCCTGCACAATTCCTGAGATTTTCTAATCGAGCCCACCTTCAAGTGCAAACATTCTTTATGTACTTTATCAATCACAAAACGCTGCTGATAGGGCAGAGTTTGTCCACAGCCTCTGTGTGAGGGATTTCCCAGTGCCCAGTCAGTGCAAGAGCTGCAACTTGACTTTTTCCCTGCAGGTTGCTGAGTGAACTCTCAGTTCCTGCAGATATTTCAGAGCAAACAACTCAGAACTGACGTTGTCTCACTCATGGTATGAAAGCGTCACTGCCAAGTTCAGCAGCTCTGCAACAGACCCCAAATAATCCCAAATAATCCAGAGCTCAGCAGCTCTGCCACAGACCCCAAATAATCCATCCCTGCAACACCCAGTGTCACACTTGGGATCTTCACATCCATGGGGGAAAAATCAGCCAGCAAAAATCAGCCAGCAAAAATCAGCCAGCAAAGAGCCCCATTTTGTGTCACCAAAGCGCTGTGTGAGAACATCACATCCCAGCACCCTCTCCACAGGGAAGGAGCGTCTGTTCCTGCACCTCTGGAGCTGTGGAGAGCCCAAACTCCTGCCCTGGACCCCAGCTCATGGGGTTAGAGCCTTGCAGTGCAATAATCCTGTGTGCCCTCAGCATAATTCAACTCCCACAGATACAAAACCAGAGAAAAACATCAAAAAATTGAGCTGGAAATTACGGCTGCACAACTCCAAACCTGCCTGCCCTTCCTTTCCTCACACCCTACAGTCCAACTGGCTTTGCTTTGGTGACCACACTGGGACCAAGCTCCTCCCTCCCTGCCCCAGACAATTCACATTTTAAACGCCACTAAATGAGGAATTGTGCCCAGGGGTCAGAGCAGAGTGAGCTGAGAGGAGCAGCAAGGCAGAACCACAGACATCACAGGTGTTTGCTCTGACCTCTGACAAAGCTGCTCCCTAAATTCCCTTAACTCTCACTTAAAACCATCAGTCTTGTGCTCGAAGCTGAGCTCAGGCTCAGCTCATCACATCAGGGCCCTGAAATTCCAGTGTGGCCACACACCAGCACTGATCCTGTGCGAGACCTAAGTGACTCAATGTGTGCAGCTCCAGAAGCCTCCAAACTGCACTGAAAAGTGACTAAAAAGACCTTGAAAGTCACACACAATTTATCAGACCAATATTGCTAAATATCTGCCACCCTTTTATTCCTATGAATGAGGCATAATTCCTGAGAGGGGTCACAATTCCTGACAGTTCACCCACCCAGCACCTGCCAGTGCATCAGCGACTGCAGAGTGGGAGCTGAGCTCTGCAAAAGCTGGAACTGCCTGAGTTACAATTCCAATGGAGCAGCAGCTCTTGGCATCCTTGGAAAAGGGCACATCTGACCTGATACACACCATTAAAACCACATTTCTCTTTCTGGAGTGCACCAAAACCACGCAGACCCTGAGTTCTTTAGAAACACGCTGAAGAGAATTAATCCCAACTTGCTGTTGAATGCTATTCTAACTGGACTTTCTTTCCAACCTTTTGGTGGGATTTCCTTCAAAACATCATCTTCCTCAGAGCCTTCACCCCTCCAGGTGCTCAGGAGGCAGGGAAATAAACACCATCTCAAATGAAGGAATTCCTGCTGAGGGTACAGAAGCTTCTTAGTACAGAGCATCCAATTCCAGCTATAAAACTTTCTGGACAAGAGCAGGAGCCGAGTGTCCTGCCCTGTTTTGTCAGTTTAAACCCAGATTCACAAGGAATCCAGACTCTTCACACAAAACCATTAAAGCCCTCAGCCAGCACTGAAGCACTGCAGGAGCCAAAGTTAATTCTCTGTTTGTTTTCCATGTCACAAGGCAAAAGGAAAGCCAGGCCCACAACCTGCAGCGACGTCAGCCCGTGCCCCCCAGTACCCTCAGCCAAAAATCTGAGATAAAGACAAGGCAATGGCTGGGATCCACAGCTCCCTGCACGCTTATGCAATGCCAGACAAAAACTGGGCTCAAAGCAGGAACTGGAATAACTACGGGTTCATCCCAAGCAGGCAATCCCAGCCAGGACCCCCACAACTTCCCCTGACCCAACTTTCTTTTCTTTCCCACCTCCCACCAGCCTTAATGAAGCAGCATAAACATCCCAGCAAGTTCATTCACATCCCTCAATGGGAATTTGCAGACAATTATAGGATATAATTGGGAAGCCTAATCATTGAACTTGTACCCAACTATTGTTAGAAGCTGAGAGGAGGGTGAGTGTTGCTTCCTCCAGGACACGGCTGCTTATTCCCCAGCTCTGTAATTAATGAAAAGGTCCTGAAATCCTCAACCTTTCAGTTAGAAATAATCTCTGTGCTGGTCACACCTGGGGGGTTTTGAGCTTTTTTTTTTTTGTGTTTTGTTGGGATTTTTTTTTTTAAGCGCAGCAATTATTTACAGAGGCAATCCCTGTCAAATCCAATTCCTGATAGGAAAAGATGTTTCAGAGAGCTTTGCCAAGTGACACATTTCAGTTGGTCTGCTCACACACTCTGAATGCACTTCTTTGTACAGACCCAACAGTTCACAGCCTTGAACAACAAAGATTTCCAGTCCCTTCCCTGTAAAATCAGAGACCGTTGTCCCACCACACAGCTTACATTTATTCTGCTCACTTTGCCTAAATCTGGGAAGCAGCATTAGAATTGCACACAATTTAGAACACTTTTATAATTAATTAAAATATTTAAAATGCAGAATTTCATTGCCCTGACTTCACGAAGGAGGTGGAAAGGAAAGAAAACACACAGAATACACAAGCACCCTGCACATCAGCAGGATTTGGTCTGAATGAAACACATCTCCTCCTCCTCCCTGAGCAAACACATCACACCAGGTGAACCATTTCCTGCTCTCCCATTCATGCACTACCAGCACATGTTAACTCTGTCACTCACTATATTATTATTATTATTATTATTATTATTATTATTATTATATTTCATGTTATTTTTTTACATTCCCTGACTTTCCCCTTGCACACCCAGCCAGCAGCGTTTTCCCAAGATTGTGTCTGCCAGATCTCCTGGTTTTTATCTAACAAGGGGTAGTGCAAGTTCCATTGTTTAAGCAAAAAAAGGTAACTCAGAACTGTTGTTGAGGGGGAAAAGTTCTACCTGAAGCACCCTAGGAACTCCCAAGGAGCCAATGTCAGGATCAGACAGAGATTTAAGAAGACCTTGAGTATCCTGAGTGCTGAACCACTGCATGGAACTCCTCTCAGACTCCTCAAGGGCCCAGACAACAACCCAAATAACAAGTGGTTTTGGGAAAGGCTAAGGTGAAAGAATTAAAATAGCAGCTATTTTATATATATATTATATTTTTATTTTTATATATTTTATATATATATTATATTTTATATCATTCTCCATTTTAACTCCTCAAAAACCTTTGTCTTGACAAGATTTTTGTACAGGAATTCAGATCTCTCAACTGTGGGGAGGAATTCTCTGTGTATTTACATCTCTAAAGATGACATGGGTCAGACAGTTCCTTCTGAAGTGCTGGCTGGGAACTGAGGCAGGAGCAGAAAATCTCCATTTCCCACCCCAAACTTAATGAAGGTGCAGCAGCGAAACACCTGAGGAAACATCAGCTCAGCTGCACCTGTGGGCATTTCTCAGCAAGCTGAGACCCTTTATATTAAAATCCTACAGCCTTGCATCACCCAGCTCAGTGGAGAAAAGCTGCTCCAGTTTTACCCCAGTTTTGTCTGGTGCTTCCAAAGGAGCGCATCCATGACATTCATTTATAGGAAGGATTGTTTGCACCCCTTCTCCCCCAACTCTGGGCTGTACCACAACCCCCAAGCACCATAAATCTCTTAACTACACTTAATAAGCTCAAGTGAATTAGTTTGGGATGTCTCAGTGTCACCACCGCCCCAGCTATGGGCCCTCAATAGAGCTGGGGCTTGGCAGGGTCAGCACAGACACCCCAGTGAGATTATCCGGTGTCAGTTCCCATCTGGCATTTGTCAGAGCAAGGGAAAAGAAAAAAAAAAAGGCAACCCTTATCAGATCTCCAAATAAAAGGAGCACTTCCACTTCATGTAATAGCGACTGGAAAAATTTCCTTTGTGTTTGAAGCTTTAAAAATATCTTTGCCCTCGAGGTTGGCTGAGTCTGCTCAGTGCTTCAAGACCCCTTTCCCATACAAAGGTAATAAAACCAAGCTCATGGTTACAGAAATTCCCAGCACATAAAAATTACAGGAAGCTGTTGCTAAGTAATATTTCTACCTAAGTAAACATCACAAAGCGTTTCCCACACACACCTCTGAACTTTGTTATTCAAACTTGCCTTGAAGAAGTTCAGAGTTGCAGAATTTCTGCTGGCGCTGTTCTGCCTGAGAGTGCTCAGTGCTGTTTCACAGCAGTTGAAAGACATTTCAGGCTGAGCCGTGTTTTTCTCAGGGCTTTGTTGTGCTGCTTGTACTCGGGAACAAAGCAGCTCCTCAGTTCCTTACCTGTCCCTTATCTGTCCCAGAATTTCCCCCAGATAAATCACAGGGAAATTAAAGAGAGATCCTGTTGCATCCCTTTGTCTCTAGACCTGTTCCCCAACATGATAGAAAAACAAAAAATTTAGAAAAATCATAGAATATCCTGATTTGGAAGGGAATCACAAGGATCAAGTCCAGCTCCTGGCTCTGCATAGGACAGGCCCAAAAACCCCACTCAAAACCAGGAAAAACATTGTTATTTTCACACAGAACCTTTCTTTAGCAGCTCTTTGCATGTCAATGATCCCACACTGTCATCCTTTCCATCTGCTGCTTTACGTCCTCTTCAATGGACACAAACTGTTTCATCTACTCTCCACAAAGTCAATATTTTGCCACAAATTCTAAACTGCACTAATGGAGAAACAACTTTTGTTTTATTAAAAAAAAAAAAAAAAAAAAAGAGATAATAGATGGAAAATCTACTGATAGACCTGAAATGGCCCACACTGACAATACCTCAAATTTCCTGGTAGCAAGAAGCCCTAGTAGCAAGAACCTTCTAATGAATGAACTTACAGTTCACAGAACTACAGAATTAATCTCAGAATGGGTTGGGAAAGACCTCAAAGCCCATCCAGCCATGGGCAGGGACACCTTCACCATCCCAGGCTGCTCCCAGCCCTGCCCAGCCTGGCCTTGGGCACTGCCAGGGATCCAGGGGCAGCCCCAGCTGCTCTGGGCACCCTCTGAGTAAAGAATTTCTCCCTAACATCTGCCCTAAATATTTCCTCTTCTAGTTTAAAAACCATTCCCCCTTTTCCTATCACTACTTGGCCCTGTAAAAACTATTTCAGATATCCATCCTTGTATCCCAGGAATGCGGCCCTTCACTGTCTGATACTGCAGATAATTTCGTTGGTAATTTTTATTTGGCCATTCCACTTTTCCTTCCTATTGCCTTACTCCACTTCCACACGACCAATAAAAGGCAATAAAAGGCTGAACCAGCCTTTATAATTAGACTGTCAAAGCCATCAGCCTGCTCCAAGCTCTGTATGGACACAGCAGCCTGACTGCAGGGAGAATTGGCAGGAAATCCTATTTCAGAGGGAATTGTTCCTTCCACAAGAGGAGTGACAGACATATAGAAAAAAAAAAAAAAAAAAAAAAAAAAAAGGACGTGGAAAAAATGCGAAATATGAAAATCATGTTTGGCAGATCCAGAGCGAGGTCTAGGACGTGGCATTTGCAGCATTTTTGTTGTCTGCGTTCTTCAGCAAAGACGCTCTCTGCAGTGCAGGACTAAGAAATACATTTTGATGGCAATAAAATAACTGTGTTTGTGAAAAAAAAAAACCCTGTTAAAAATGTCAGGGAAGAGGTACAAAACCCCCAGAACAGGAACAGCACTTGGCTGCCATAAACAGCATCAGGCTAGACCCAAATTCCAAACAGACTACACATTTCCCTCCCTGCCTACCCAAAATATAACATGAGTTGGCCTTAACTGAACTGACTTGGTTTTCACACCAACATGAGTGATTTAGGAGGAAAAAAAAAAAAAGAAGAAAACTCTGAGGCAGCACATCCTGAGGGATCTCAATCCATGGTGCATCCACCTACACATCCCTGCACTCAGACACACAATCCTCAATGCTGCCACTGCTTTTTCCAAGGGTGCAGCTGCCCACAAATGATTTCAGTTCCTCCCCACTGGTTTCATCCCCAACCTTTGCTCCAATGTCTGTAAGAGGATCCTTTACTTTGTTGTCCTGAACGCTGTTATCACCAACTGAAAAAAAAATTAAAAAAAATTCCAGGCTGGAATTGTAGCCACAGGGATGATTCAGAGGCTTGGATGTGTGCCTTGGAGATAATTCCATGCTATAACTGAAAAGTTAGTTTTGGAGTCAACTGGGATATTTGCACTGATTAAATAAAGGAGTAATTAAATAAAGGAGGGATAACATGGAGCAACCACAGAGAGCTGGCAGGGGAAGGGCAGGGAATGGTGTGGAAGAGATGGGGGACACCAGGACCCCAATCCAGCCCCAACTTTGCTACTTCCACACACACAAGACCTTTCTGAGAACCCCAGAGTCCTCAGGGCTGGAAAAGATCTTTGAGATCAAATCCAACCCTCAGCAGCAGCACTGTGCCACATCCCTAACCCTGTCCCCAGGTGCCACATCCCTAACCCTGTCCCCAAGTGCCACATCCCCAGTGCCATCCCTAATGCCCATCCCTAACCCTGTCCCCAGGTGCCACATCCCTAATGCCCATCCCTAACCCTGTCCTCAGGTGCCACATCCCCAGTGCCATCCCTAACCCTGTCCCCAGGTGCCACATCCCCAATGCCCATCCCTAACCCTGTCCCCAAGTGCCACATCCCCAGTGCCATCCCTAACCCTGTCCCCAAGTGCCACATCCCCAGTGCCCATCCCTAACCCTGTCCCCAGGTGCCATCCCCAGTGCCATCCTCAACCCCTGTCCCCAGGTGCCACCCTCCCTTTGGGATGGAACTCCAACACCTCCAGTGCTTCAAAGCCTTTTCCATTAAGAATTTTCCCCCAGTTTCCATTTTAAACCTCCCCTGGAGCATCTTGAGGCCATTTCCTCTCATCCTGTCCCTTACCCCTTGAAAAAGAGCCCAATCCCCACCTGGCTGACCCCTCCTGTCAGGGAATTAATTTTCCAGCCTTCCCACAGGTGCTCTCCCAAATTTCCTGCCCATTTCCTAATATTTTCCAGTGAGACTCCAAGCTCAGCGAGCTGGAAAATCCGGTCAGCTTGGGACTTGTCTCTGTCAATTGACACCCACTCTGTAAAATCAAAACAATCAATATTTACATATCCTTCAAGGGTTTTTCCCAGTCCCAGTGCAACAACTTCCCATCCAGAGATACAAAAAAAATTTAAAAAAAAAACCCAATAAAACAGAACCAGGAGATTCTACACCAAGTTTCATTAAACAAACCAGGGGTACAAATAACCTGGGTTAAAAACTCCACACAAAACCAAAGTTCCCTCTGAAAATGATACCGAAATTGCTGCATTTCATTCTGGTTAGAAGATAAAGAGGAAAAAATAAAGAGAATACACTTAAATCCAGAGAGCCAGGAGACTTCAGCATGGCATTAGCTGCTGAAGATTCCTCGATAGCAGAAACACAAAGGGAAAGATTTCATTCCATTAATACCCTGGGCACTGGGCATTGTAAGAAACTTAGGACTTTGGAATAACTAATGTGATCAAGCAGAAGCTGTTTATTGTTTCTATTACACTTTTATAAATTTTATAAACCACTAAATACACACTTTCCAATTGGTGTTTTTGTTTTGTTCGCTTGAGTTTTGTTTGTATTTTTTGGGCTATATGATTGGTTACAGTTTAGGTGTTTCACAGTTTTCTGCTAATTAGTTTTTGTCGTCTTGGTATTCGGTTTCTCAGCCTCTTCTTCCTTAATTTAGCACCATTTTTGTTCTAATAGCTTTGACCAATTCTTGAGGCTTTGACAACAAACTGAGAAGCAGCCTGGCTGGTGCACACTCTGCACCCTTGCAAATACATTGCACCAACTGGGAGCTGCTGTGAGGCTCTTCAGGCTAAGGAAAGCCAAAATACAATTCACACAAGCTTTTAATAATCTTGACAAAACAATTACACATGCTAAGGATACATTAGGGCTGGCAGGAGAACAGAGAGGCAGCGATTGCACCGGCAGGTTGGCTAAATAAATGTCACTTAATCTCCACCACTGGCGTGCGCTCAGAGTCTAAAGGCTACTCACAAACAGCCCAAAAAGGTTTAAAAAAACCTCTCAGGCTGTCAAAACAACGGCAGGAGCACAGGGGCAGGTGTCACAAGGCACGGGATCACACAGATCCCAGCCTGTGCAAAACAGCGGCCACCAAAAACCTAAAGTCCAAATCCCAGCGTTCAAACAAAGATAAGCCTGGCTTGTTAAGTGCTTTGGGAAGTGCATTCCAGTCACTGCCCAAATATTCAGGAGCATGGCTGCCCTCCTGTTCCTTCTGCAAGGGACACACAAAACCAGAGCATCTGTATGTCGTGCCTTTGAAACCATTTTCTGATGAAAATCTCAATTTTGGGGTCAGACTGAGCTGAGGCAGGTACAAAACAGAGGCTCAGCAGCTCAGATTTCATCCCAATGGTAAAATATTAGTGTTTTCCAGGTTTCATGAAATAGGCATTTTTGAAGAAAAACCATCCATTCCAGTCTGCTCCAAAGCAGCCCCAGAAAATTCACAGGAATTTTGGGAATATTCAGGAGCATGGCTTCCCTACTGTTCCTTCTGCAAGGGACACACAAAACCAGAGCATCTGTATATTGTGCCTTTGAAACCATTTTCAAAAATCTCTTTTAAGGCGTGAGCTGATCACAGAACAAACTCTTGCATCAGAGGCAAGTTCAGATTTCTGTCCCAATGGTAAAATATTATCATTAAAATATTACATTTCTCCAGGTTTCATGGAAATAGGCAGTTTTTAAAAGATGGAAAACCATCCATTCCAGTCTGCAGCAAAACAGCCCCAGAAAATTCACAGGAATTTTGGGGCATTATGTTCTAGGCACTAAAAAAGTGCCAACTGGACCTTTAACCTTATGAAACAGCAGAAAACAGAGCACATGAAATGCATAAGAAACCAGGTTTCAGTGCTGATGTAACTGCATACCTGAGAGTTTATAAATAAAATGCTTTACAATCTTATTTTTCATTTAAAAAAAGGAACACACGTACACACTTGCATCTTCTTGCTCATACCCTGTTATTCTGGCCACAAAAAATAACCACTTTCTTTAAAAGGAAGCTGGACGATTTTGGGGTGAGGAGTAGCAGAGGGGAAACCACATTAATTGCATTAGTTTGTGCATACTGGTAGGAATTCCTCCTCAAATTTGGCACTTAGCACTCAGAGCTGCCCTTTAAAGCTTGGCAAGAATTTCTCTGCAGCCCACAAGTTTCCTAATTTCGTCTCAGGACACACTGGTTCGTTTGGATGCACGACCTCCAGAAAGGCAGACAACCCTAAATGTGTCACTCTCACCTCAATTCACTTTGCTCCCTGTCAAGTCAGATTTAACATAAATCAAAGCCAATATATAATTAAAGCTAAGCTTAAGGTCAGTTCCAAGTTTGGAAAAAAACAAATCTGTATGAAATTAAAAGCAACTCTAAAACATTTGAGGGAGGACTGGGGTGGCAACAGCAGCGAGCTTTTTGAACACAGCTTCTGCCCTGAACCAAAGCCCTGGGCTCAAAGCTCTGTTATTTCACCCTGTACCCCATCCAGGTCCTCTCTTCTCCTTCAGGTATGACTCCAGCTTCTTCTCTGTGCAAATGCTGTTCACTCATCCCCAGATCTTACACCTTTTTATGGCAGGAAGGTTTTGGTGAAGATGGAATTGCACCTTTCCAGAATGGGGTTTATTCCAGTGAGACTTTTCCCCCTGTTGTGCTTCCACCCGCTGCAGCCTCTGTCAGTCTGGACTTTCATTCCCTCCCCAAACCCCAATAAAGGCACTCAGAGTACCAAATGTTATCCAAGACACTCACAGTCCATTAAACTGGTGAGCTCTGGGCAGTTCCTGACTCTGCAGGAGAACCAAACACAGAATTCTGGAAGGTGTTTGGAAGGTGGAAGAACTGCTCAAACCCATCCCAAAGGTTTTCTCTTCCTCTTCTAAGGTCAATTTTCAGCCCTGCTTTTAGGAATCTGTGCTTACAGATAGCAATCAACAGGCACCTGGTCAAGCCTCCAAGAATTCCAGAGTGGTTTGGGTTGGAAGGGATCCCAAAGCCCATCCCATCCCACCCTTGCCATAGTGGGACACCTTCCACCATCCCAGGCTGCTCCAAGCCCTGTCCAGCCTGGCCTTGGACACTTCCAGACAGCCACAGCTGCTCTAGGCACCCTGTGCCAGGGCCTCACAGGTCCTGACAGATCAAAATTTGACAGCAAACCCCAGCTGAGACCCCTCACTGTGCACTCACCTCTCTGGCAGCGATCGTGCGTCCAGCAGCGCTCGATGAAAATCCCATTTATCACTGTGGGGGGACAGTTGCTCTTCCCTTTCACGGTGCCTGGGCACACGTCTCCACACTCTTCTTTGTCATCCTTGTTGGCCACGATGTAATTGTCTTCTACAGAATCCAAAATCCTGGACCAGTCGATGGTGGACAGGTAGCAGAGCTCGTTGTTCTTCTCAATGCGCACGGCGCCCCGGGTGATGTTCATCAGGTTGTAGAGGCCAATTTCCTTCAGGTGAACCATCTCAAAGATCACCAGGGCGTAGTTGAAGAACAGGTGAGTCCCTCTGATCACAGTGAGGTTGGGGAAGAGGCCCTTCAGGCTCTCCAGGCCATAGACACGGAACAGCAGCAGGTAATCGGTGATCATGGTCAGCTTGGGGAAGCTGAGCTCGCGGAAATCTTCGGGTTTGGTTTTGAACATCAGCAGGATCTGCAAGTGGCCCTCGATCACGGTGCAGTTCTCCAGCATGTTCAGCCTGGTCAGGTTGTTCCTTATATCCATGCTCCTGCAAACTGGGAGGCAAAGGAGAATCCATTTATTTAATTGTTGGAGTTTTCCAAACTCTCAGTTTTGTCCAACCGCACCGAGCTCCGCTGGGGACTTGTGGCCCTCTCAGCAAGGCAGGCTTCAAGTGTTAAGAAATACACTGTGGGGAACATTCCCTGGTATAAGGTTACAAAACAAGAGGATTTCATCATTTTTTCTGCCATCTTGAGCGCCTGCCTGTTGCCTCTATCCCGACTGCAGTGGTAACAGCAGCGCTGGGACATCACAAAGGGAAGAGATGGCTGGGCTGTTCTCTTCAGGGAGCTGCCAGCAACACACCTTCCTCATCTCAGATTGTGCAATTAATGCCAGGGGATTAGAGGGAGGCGTTTAGAATGGTTGCAGGGAGGGGAAGATAGGAAAGAATAATGGCCAGAGATGGTAGTGCTTGGGAAGAGAGCAGAAAAACCTGGAAATGCACAGGGGCACAGCCCACGCTCCTGCCCAGACTCTGCTGACAGCAGTAATTTACTCCATTAGTAATTTTTGCCCTGAGCATTCTTTTCAGATGAGGTGTTGGAGGGTTTTTTTGTGATTATTTTCTCAAGGGTGCAAATCTCCCTCTCTTGACTATCTGGGCAGTTTATTTCATAGAACCAGGAACCAAAGAACTGGCAAAGTGAACAAATGCATGAAGCATAAATTAGAAGGTAAACTGAATAATAGGAATCCAGGAACCAGCAAAAGGACAAAGTTTGAATAGGGAAATATTTTTCCAACTCTAAGCACAGGTAAGAAATCAAGAAGGAAATTTGCAGCCCCACACCCCTACAGCACAACAAAACAACCCTTTTGTGACAACCCCTTTGAAATCAACTTCATAGAAACATCAACCAGACCATAATGCTCAAATCCAGGTGGATTCTTCCTGAATTTTTCCTTTTTGAAGACTGCATCCACTCAAAGGATTCTCTCTTTTGTCTACAGCTGGGCCAGTGTCTTCCCTCTCCACTTAAGAACAAAAAACACCGGCTCTTTCCTTTTTTTGTCACTATATGTAAAGTTCACCAGCTATAAAACCACCACATCACAGCTCCAAGGGATCACCCAGCCTTAAAAAACTGATGTGGACACAAACATTTCACAGTGAGGACTGCCTGACTCCTCCTGGTTTTAACACAGGGGTTAAAACCAAATTCTATGCAAATATCTTAATAATTATTCAAAAATTTGCTCCACTGACTGCAAGAAAAAAAAAAATTGGCAATACTAATATGGGATTTGCAGCAATGCTATTGCCCAATGGGATTTTTTGGCACTATATCCAAGTCATTTCATAAATTGCTTTCTGGAAGAAAAAAGCCAATGCACACGGTGCCTCAAGGATTAAGGGTGTACTTGGAAAAAGTGGGAAAAGGAACCTGATGACCAGCCAGCAACAATGCTGTGCCCCAAACCGTACTGCTGCACATCCCAACCTGGGATAAGAGACCTGGGAGAGCAACAGATTCGGCCTCAATGCTCTGGGTATTTATTTGCAATAAATAACACTGGTATTTCCAAAGAAGCAAGTGCATGGCAGGTCAGGTCAGTGAAAGGAGAAGTAACAGAGGGACACGTAAGAAACTGAAAGACTGAATTCAACTGAAGTCACCAGTGCAGCTAAAATTACCAGATAAATTCAAAATGCAACATCTTGGTTCTTATTTATTCTTTGTTCATTATTTTAGGTGTTGGGGTGGTACCCACCCCCAGCTGCTGCCCCACAGGATGATGCACTGCCTGCTGGAATGGACAGCTGACCTTAAGGAAAAGGAAAGGTCAGAAAATACAGACCAGGAATTACTTGTGAGAGTCAGAGCTCCAGGCTGGTGCCCTGAGCACAATTGCCTGTGCCTTTCATCATTTTGGGCAGAATGAGGTGAGTCACAGGGGCTGGACACAAACCCTGCACCCACAGTGCCCCTGCCCAGGGCACCCTGAGCAGGGCTGGGAGCATCTGCAGTGAGGGGTGGCCAGGAAAAAGCCCATGCATCACTGCCTGGCTTTTGAAACTGTGAAAAATGCATGTGTTTTATGATTGGCTTTTTGCAAATATTCAAATGAATATTATATGTGTTGTGTTAGAAAGTGATGCTGTATTCATTCTCTTAAGTTGTGTGGTAAATATCGTTTTGGGTTATAACAAAATGTTAAAATAGAAATGATGCTATGTAAGATACTTTTCTTTAAAGAAAGGACTCACAGTGAGATAGCAGCCACAGGACACCTGAATCTTTCAGAGAAAGAGAATTTATTGCCCCATTATCAGGAGAAACGAACTTCTTCCTGCCTCGAAGGCGCTGTTGGGATTCAGAGGAAGAAGCTGACCATGACCAGACAGAATCCTGTGTTTGAATGGAATTTATGCATCATGGATGAGATGTATGAATATGCAACAGGCTGTTGTTTTTAAGGGTTAATCCTCTGTTAACTGTGTCCTTTTTCGGGCTTGTGCTGCCCAGAAGAAGGTACCTGGATGTCCATAACTGTTTGTCTTTATTGTCTCATATTGTCCTAATTCAAATTGTCCAAATTGTTATTATTCCAATTGTATTACTATTTTTATAACCATTTTATTACTATTAAACTTCTAAAATTTTAAAAACATGTGACTGGCATTTTTCACAATACCAACTTCATAAAAACATCAACCAGACCATAATGTTCAAATCCAGGTGGATTCTTCCTGAATTTTTTTTTTTTGAAGACTGCATCCATTCAAAGGATTCTCTCTTTTGTCTACAGCTGGGCCAGTGTCTTCCCTCCTCACTTAAGAACAAAAGTGCTGTTGCTGCTTTTTCAGGCTGTGGAAATCTTCCTTTTTGTGCAGGAACAGAGCTGGGTGTGGAGGAGCCAGCCCTGGTGCTCAGGGTGCGTGCCCAGCACTGAGGAAACTCCAGGTCCTGCCTGGCAGAGGAACAGATCCACAGGCAGCAAGGATTCTGAGAGGATGATCTGAATCCCAGAATGGTTTGGGTTGGGTTGGGAAGGATCTCAAATCCCATCCCATCCCAGCCCCTGCCATGGCAGGGACACCTCCCACTGTCCCAGGCTGCTCCCAGCCCTGCCCAGCCTGGCCTTGGGCACTGCCAGGGATCCAGGGGCAGCCCCAGCTGTGCCAGGGCCTGCCCACCCTGCCAGGGAACAATTTCCAATTCCCAATATCCCATTTAAATTTCATTTTTTCAGCGGAAGCCATTCCGTGTGTCCTGGCACTGCTGGTCACCGCAGCCCTGGAGATCCCAGCTCTCCTCAAACACTCCAAACCAAATTAAACCACTCTGCTCCTGGAGCTTCCAAGCTTCTGGACATCACCACTAACATGAGCCATGCTGCTCCTGCTCCAAAGAGCCCAAAAGCTGCTCTAAGATCTTCCTCAAAGATCTTCCAACCTCCACAAAAACCTCAACCATCTGAGCACCCCCACAGGGTCCCAACCTCCCTCTCTTCCAGCTCTCCCATCCTGACACAGATTCCTCACAGAAAAGGTGACCAAAGGCTAACAACTCCAAATATTCTGAAAAGATGTGTTAAGGAACAAAGGTTAGCTAAAGGTGAATCTAAAAAGAAATGAGAGAGGCTTTTGAAGAAATAAAAATATAGATCTAGCAGAGCTGGAAGTACAACAGCCATGGTTCATCAGCTGCTTTTCCCCACATTTAGAGAAAAATCACACTTAATTATTTTCCAGGTTCTACTTCAATTTAGTTTTTAAGTGATAAATGGTATCTAAGCTCCTTCTTTTTAACACCTCAAAGATCAAAGAGAATAATAAGGAATTAAGAACATCTGAAACAAAATGGGCTTTTTAGTTGGAGGTTTCTCCATCTTTTCATGCCTTTGAATTTTCAGCAGTTTATATCTCCTGCTCATGCAGTAGCAGCTTAAGTCACCCCATAAATTTATTGTTACCAAGACAACAAGAAGCAGTTTTAAGCAAAGTAATAAGTGTTTTTCCACAGCTTCTCTTGATAGTATTTCTTCTGCAAGGACAGGGGAATTAATCAACCATTCAGTAGGAAGGCAAGGCAGGTTTGATCCCAGAAGAAGGAGAGCAAAGTTGAGCCATCAATTATAACACAGACAACCTGGTTTCAAAAAACACATAAATCAGCTTTCAGGGAAATTTAAAAAAAAAAAAAATCACAAATTGATTCTCCAGTAGTGGGCCCAAAGCTGCTCCTGTGCAAACGACTGGCAAAACCCCCACTACATATAAATTCCTAAATTTCAGCAGAAACAGCAGCACAGCTCTGAGCTGCCAGAGGAAGCACAGCTCCATCCCTGCTACCAAGCTACTCACTCAAAAAAAAAAAAAAATTACTAAATCATCCTACACATGTTCCAGCAGCCCCCCCAGAAAACCAAGCCGAAGCCACGCTCTTTAAAAAACAAACAAACAAACAAATCCCAAGATGCCAAAGCCTCTTGGACAAACTGGTTTGGTAACAACCTTCAAGTCCTGAATGAAGAAACCAGATCTGATGCCAGAGGTTAAGTTTTCAAGATAGAGTCTAACCAGGGGAATAGCTGGAACTTAAACCCTGTTTATAGTAAATCATGTGGATACCAAACCTTAATGATTCACTGCTTCAGAGCTCTGGCCTTTAACAATCAAGATCAGGGTAATCTGGCACAGAAGGATCACAAACCATTTGAGGTAACTATGGGTTAATTCTGATTTTTTTGTAGTCTTTGCTGCCTACTGAATAAACAAACTATTGCAAAAAAAAAAAAAACTACACTTGCTTGGGTTGGGTCAAAAGCATTGCAATTCTACATAAAGCTGATTTTTGGAAGTGGCTTTAGGGAACTGGGAAAAGGTATTTCTTGGGATTTTGGGTGATTGTGGGGATTTCTTGTACTTTTTTGGGTGTTTGGGATTAACTGCTGAGACAGGAAAACATCCTGGTACCAGGTTAGAGGGAAGGACTGTGTGACAGCTCCTAGCTGTTTAATACACATAAAAACCATCTAATTGTGAATTATGGATTTTTAAGCTTCAGTTCTGCATCTCAGATACCTGGAGCTGAGCAAACTGGATATGGACTCCAAAATGAGCCCCTGTAAACCCCCCAGGCCTCAGGGAACATCTCAGGTGCCTGACACACCTGCCTCAAAACCAAATTAAACCACTCTGCTCCTGGACCTTCCAAGCTTCTGGACATCACCACTAACATGAGCCATTGCTGCTCCTGCTCCAAAGAGCCCAAAAGCTGCTCTAAGATCTTCCTCAAAGATCTTCCAACCTCCACAAAAACCTCAACCATCTGAGCACCCCCACAGGGTCCAAACCTCCCTCTCTTCCAGCTCTCCCATCCTGACACAGATTCCTCACAGAAAAGGTGACCAAAGGCTAACAACTCCAAATATTCTGAAAAGATGTGTTAAGGAACAAAGGTTAGCTAAAGGTGAATCTAAAAAGAAATGAGTGAAGCCGCTCAAGGCCCAAACTGAGAGCAAACCCCTCAAGGTTTGCCCTTTAAAGCCTGGTTTGGGCTGTGTTTATGATCCCATCATTTGGTTCAAAACCCAAACTGCAAACAGGACTTGTCGTGCCCCATTTCCATGCAGAGATAACCAGGGACAGCAGCCCAGCAGCACTCAGGGTAACAGTGGGGTCTGTGCTGGGGCTGACACACCTGAGGAGCCTCCCTGCTCCAGAGGCAGCAGGAACAGGTTCTACACCTCGCCCATATCAACATCACTGATATTCCACAAGGCACTCACCCCAAAATTGACCTCCAGAAAGCTCCTCTGGGGTTTTACCCTGCTCAGAGACAGCCACTGTGCTGCCTGTCCCCACAAAAAGGGACAGGACACGCTGGGTTTGGTACAGCCCTGCCCTTCTGCACTCACTTTTCCTACTTTATTCTCCTACTTTTCTCACCTTTATTTCTACTTTTTTTCTCATAAAAAATTCATTCTAGACCGAGTGTCTAACATAGGCTTGAGGTGGGACAAGGGAACAGTTTCTTAATGAGTTTACAAGCACAAAAATATCTGTATCAGCCAGATATGACACTAACTAAGAAGCAACCTATTTTAGAAGTGTGTTACTACAGCAATTCACAGGGAAATTTGTCCCACAGGATGACTTAGGCAGAGATCTCTCAACTGCATTCCCAACACAGATCAGCAGCAGGTACAGGAGCACATGTGCAGCTCCCAAATTTAGGGGAAGAGTTCAGGAGGGGAGGAAGAGCATTCCAAGCACCCATGACTGCATTGATCAGTTTTCTATTAACCAGAAAAGGAGCCCAAAGGAAGCTGCTCCATTAGCAGATGCCTAAAACTAGGTGAGGTAAATCCCACCCCAAATACCAGAGCTAATGAACTGACAGGCATGAGTCATGTGCGAGATTTATTTCAAGAAGTTGCATTATGTTTACACAGTCATTAAAAAAAAAAATACACAAAACTGTCTTTCTTCCCAAAACAAGATATATGGACCTTCATTTCATGCACAAGTCAGCCCTTCTCTCCTTAACCCTTTCTTCTTCTCCTGTCAGTAATTCCTAAACTCAGCAACTACCCTTAACCACAGGCAGGAGAGGAAGAGTACTCTCATATGAATATTGTGCTCTCACATGAAGTATTGCAAAAATATTTAAGAAAAGGGGATGGATTGAGGAGGAGAAACTCATAATCTGGATGTAAATGTGAACTTTACCATCCACCCCATTCTTCTACAGAATCACCTCCATCTACCTGCTGCTTGCCCCCAGCTCTGCCTAAAGGCACCAAAGGGGAGAGGAATTCATGGGGCACAAGGAAAAACCATGGATGGGGGGAATTTTGTCCCTGGAGAGGCTGTCTGTGGGAACAGATCTCCAAGAAAGCTGCCTCCATCAGAGCCGTTGCTCAGGGAACAACTTGTTTGCTCATGCAGCTCTCGTACGTGCATTTCCCCCCCTGGTTTTTTGTTTCTGTTTTCCATCCCCACCGCGGGGCTCCGTGACCTCACCATTCCCAGAAAACTGAGCCAAGCCCCCAGAAAACAGAATCAACCACCACAGCAGCTGAAAACCTTTCAAATTAGGTTCAATCATCAGAACCCTGATGGTCCAAATCGTCTGTAGAATACTTCATCAAGTATTTGCATGGTAAAAATGACACGGAAATGTTCCAGCCCACGCTTTGCTTTGCTGTCTTGTGCCCCTGCTCCTCCATCCATGAACTCAAGAGTGCATTTTCCTACCACGCTGTAACACAGCAAAGATTAGGGAGTTTAGAACATAAACACGCTTGAACCCCAAAAAGCAAATATGATTTAAATAAATAACCAAATCACAGGCTGCGCTGTGGCAGTAATAATAGTGTTTTCAAATTAGGAACTGCTGGACTCCAGTTGCACACGTATTTATTTATTATTAGTGCTATATGTCAACTGCCTTTTCCATCTCTGTTGGAGGAGGGCAGGTTTGCCCACAGCAGCTGGGGCTGACCCTCCCAAGGTAACACAGTGTCACCGGCCTCTTGTGAGCTTTCAAACGTGTCAGGGAAGAAACCGGGTTATTTTTGAAATATATGACTTGTCCTCTTGCTGGAAAAAGAGGTTGTCTTACAGGAACATGCTGCTTTATTCCCTGAATCCCATACATATCCCAATAATGTCCATCACTGTGTTGTCTGTACATGAACTGATTCTCTTGCCTTTCCTGATGGGAAAGCCAACAGGCAGATTGTCTATGGGAGACATGACCCACGGATCCAGTTAGCTGTCTTTAAATAAGTATTTTCCTTTTGTCAAAAAAATTTGTAAGGATCACCCAAAATTAAAGAACCTCTCATTAAAAGGATTTCCTGAGCAAGTTTATTTAACGTAGCCCATCAAAACAGCTCGTAAGGCTTAACCTCGAGCCAGCCGTGGGTTTAACAAGCTTGTGACCTCCAACACAACATCTTTATTCCCCTGTCTTGTATTTTACAAGCCCCTGTGTACACACAGAGCCTCCCCCCGGAGCTCTCCCATCTTAATACCTGTGGATTTGGCACACTACCTAAAAGTGGTTAAAGACAAAACCTCCGCGTCTGGCCGCACTAAACCCTCCTGAAACCGGAGCCGGTTCTGAGGCAGCCGAGGAGCGGCGGGGGCACAGGGCTGGGGAGGGCACCGGGGAAGGGATCAGAGAAGGGACCCGAGAAGGGAGACCCGAGGGCAGCCAGCCGGGAAGGGACCCGGGAAAGGAACCTGGAAAGTGACAAGGGAAAGGAACCAGGGAGAGGGACACGGGACAGGACCTGGGAAAGGGACTAGGACAGGATCTGGGAAAGGGACACGGGACAGGATCGGGGAAAGGGACCGGGGACTGGTTCGGGGGAGGGGACCAAGGGAAGGGGCCGGAGAGGGGTCCGAGAAAGGGACCGGGGAGGGGACCGAGGAAGAGACCCTGTCAGGGCCCGGGGAGGGGACTGGGTAGGGGGCGCGGGGAGGAATCGGGGAAGGGACGGGGCAAGTGCCCATGGAAGGAGCCGGGGAGCGGCATCGCAGAGGGGCCCGTGCCCTTCCCCGCGCCTGCCCCGGGCGCGGCCCCCGCTGACCCCGGCCCAGCGCCCGCCCGCGCGGGGCCCCGCGGGCCGGGACGCGCCGGGGCAGCCGCTGCCCTCCCGCGGCCGTGCCCGCTGCAATCTCGGCCGCCGCCAGGGCCTCCCGGGCCGGGGTGAAGGTGACCCGGGAGCGCTCCGGGCCGCGGCCGCTGCCCGCGGGCCCCGCGCAGGTACAAAGGGCACGGCGGGGCCGGGCCCTCCCCGCCGCCGCCGCCGCCGCCGCCCCCCCAACCCTCCCGGCCGGGCCCCGACTCACTCTCGCCGCGGCCGCGGCCGCACCAGGCTCCCAGCACCACGGCCACGGCCAGCGCCGCCGCCGCCGCCGCCGCTCTCGGTCCCATCCCGCGCCGCTGCCGCGGCCGCCGCCGCCCGGCGCGAATCAGAGCCCGCGGGGCGGGCGCGGGGGCCGGGCCCGGCCGAGCATCGCCGCTGGAGCCCCCGCGGAGCCCCTTTATAGCGCCGGGCTCCTCCCTGCCCGCGGTGTCGGCCCCGGCCCGGCGGCCCCTTCCAGCGCAGGCCGGGCTGGCGGCGGCGCCCCGGCCAGTAAACAAGGGGCTGCCCCCGTCAGCTGCGAGCCGAGCGGGGCGGCCGCAAGAGGCGGCGCGGAGCGCGGGCACGGGACGGGACGGGCCGGGGGAGGAGCAGCGGCAGCGGCTTCCAGCCACCCTTCATCAGCCACCCATCAGCCCTCCGTCCGTCCAACCAGCCATCTGTCCGTCCATCCTGCTGTCCGTCCGCCCACCCACCCGTGCAGGCCGGCTGTGAGCCCTGCTGGCGCTGCCCGAGCAGCCGCTGTGGCCTCGGTAGCCTTGAGCGAGCGAAACGCAGGAGTTGAGCAGCCTCACCTCGCTGTGGGTTCCAATGGAAGGAGTAGGGTTAGGTTAGAGATTAGGGAAAATATTTGTACGGGCAGGGTGGGCAGGCCCTGGCACAGGGTGCCCAGAGCAGCTGGGGGTGCCCCTCCATCCCTGGCAGTGCCCAAGGCCAGGCTGGACAGGGCTGGGAGCAGCCTGGGATGCTGGAAAGAGTCCCTGCCATGGCAGAGGGTAGAACGAGGTGGTCCCCAAGGTCCCTTCCAACCCAAACCACTCTGGGATTCTGTCCCAAGTGCTTACAGCCCAGGCTGAGAGCAGGGCTGCTGCCCTGGCTGTGCCCGTGTCCCTTCTCCTCCCCTTGGAAAGGATGAATTGCCGCAGAGCTGGACAGAGCTTGGGATGAGGATACCGTCTACTACTGCCACTGCTTTCAGTGTCACAGAACCCAAAGAGCCATTGTAGATTTCTGGTTTTCTGGTTCTTTTTCCAGTGGGATTCACCATTTGGTGCCTTTTTTAATCATCTTTGCGCTGCACTCGCACTAAGCCATGACAGTACGTTTCCTGGCAACTTCCAGTAATTTTATCTGGCTCTTGCTTTCAGCCATTTCTGCGAGACAAATGAGTTTTAAACTGCTGGGGAAAAAAGCCTTTTTTAATTCAAAAATGCTTAGCAAATAGACATTCTTTAAAATTTGTATCCCACCATCTTTAGCTTACAACAGATCTCTCACTTCTGCCTGACATGAAGAGCCCCTGGGCAGGCCAGTGGTGACCAGCAGGTCACTGTGCCTCAGTCCCTTTGTCTGGACACTGAATTGCACTATGAGTTTACCCTATTTAAAATACTTTGCATTGCTTTTCCGGGTAAAGCATCCCTGCAGTTGTGCCAGGGACACGGCAGAGTGTGAATGAGGGGAGGGCTGGTCAGTGGAACCGTGGCTCTGCTGCTGTGATTCAGCCCCTGACGTTGTTTGAGGTTTCCCTGTCGGACAGGGTAAGGCTGGCAGCCTGATTCGACCAGAGTAAGCAGGATTAGCTGGGATGGTATACGTGTGCAACAATAACTACATCTTGGCATTTGCAGACTATTTAAATGCTGAGATGAAAGGCTCTGCTTAAGTGGGGATGCTTTCTCTGTCATCAGCACAGCAGATGTGTGTCTGCACAGCACAGGAGCTGTTGATTCAGCCCACTGATGCATCAGAACCACAGTCATGGGACAGCATTTCCCCCATTTCTGTCCTTTTTTCCAAAAATCCATGCTGCTGCCTTGAGCCGGCAAGTGCAGAGAGACTTGGAACCCAACTCATTCTGGACTGCTTCAGGAAGTAAGGGCAGTTAAGGAATGGAAATAAACAACAAAAGAATGCATTCTCTGTTTGCAAATTAACCTGCTTTATGAGTGTAGACTTTGCATAAAACAGACAGAGCCAAACATCACCTGGACAGCTCAAGCTGTGTGGAATTTATACTGAGACTGTAAGAGCAACCTGCTCTTGCTTACTCACTTATGTTCTCATTGCCTTTCGTGTAATAATGATATCAGCTTACACATTGGCACATGAGGATTAAAGGCTACAGATTTATTATCTTTCCTTAAAATACTATTTTTAGTTTCTAATTACTGATTAAGAACATCAGGGTGCAACCTTTCCAGCATCTTTCCCATATATTCACTGCTACATATTCATCATGCTACAGTGCACTTGGTTTGCAATCAGATAAACCAACAGGAGCAATGTGGGCGCTTAGAAACTAAGCCAACACCTGCTTACTCTTTTTTTTTTTTTTTAATAGCTGCAATGCAGGCTCTTCTCTTATTCCTGATTCAAGAAGCTACTAAAATCACCAGTTTGATATATTAAATATTGGCAACAGTCACATTTCTTTCTCTTCACTACAGATGTTTTATGGTTTAGTTAAAGTAACTTGGAAATAAGCAGGGATAAGTGCTATGAACTGTGACAATCACAGACCATGGGGGTTCAGATCTGAACCCTCCTGAGAAAATAAGTACAGAGAGACTTGCAATGGAGTTATCCATCCATCTGTTTGACCATACAAAGATTTATTTGTTTTGGTTTGATCCATTCCTTACTTAAATCATGGAATGGTTTGGGTTGGAAGGGGCTTTAGAGCTCATCCCATCCCACCTCTGCCATGGCAGGGACACGTCCCACTGTCCCAGGCTGCTCCCAGCCCTGCCCAGCCTGGCCTTGGGCACTGCCAGGGATCCAGGGGCAGCCCCAGCTGCTCTGGGCACCCTGTGCCAGGGCCTGCCCACCCTGCCAGGGAACAATTCCTGCCCAAGATCCCATCCAGCCCTGCCCTCTGGCACTGGGAGCCATTCCCTGGCTCCTGTCCCTCCATGCCTTGTCCAAAGTCTACTGCTCTGTCCTACAGATGCCTCCACATCAAACCAACCTAAGAGTGACAAGTTCCCATCAGATCCTTCCTCCAGATCAATGCTGCTCACAGCTGAAGCTCTTGGAAGCCCATCCCTGGAGCAGGAGCCACGTTTGCACAAACAGGCAGGGACAATGACTTTGTAAAGCAGCTGGAATGTTGCAGCAGTGACATCCTTGTACTGTCACAAGTGTCTGTGGAGAGAGAACCCAGCTCAGCTCCCAACCACCAACACATGGAGCTGCTGAAAGCTTCACATCTTGAGAACCAACGTATCTTTTTTTCTATATACTGGAACACATGGGTGGGTTTTAGGCTATGTGTCTTTAACCATACAAATTAAAGTTCCTCATTAATTAACCAGCTTTGGAATAGTCAAGGAACACAGACTTTGTGCCCAAAAGGAGCTTTGGAGCAGTTGACTCACCAAGAAGGTTCATTGGTACCAATTCTGTTTTAAGAACTAAACTGCTTGAAAACCAGTTCAGGAGCCAAAGCCACACAGCAGCCTGGGGCTGAGCTCAGGTCACAATTCCCACTTTCTGCTCCACCAGTTCACTGTGGCCTTCTCTTAACAACAAGTTGCACCTGTCTGGGTGAAGAGTTACCCCATGGCTGGGGTTGCTCTGTTTTTATTGATTTGCCAGGCACTCTTTCCTGCTCACACATTTCTCACCAGGCAATTTGCACGTTTTGCAGCCTCCTGCCCTTTGAAGATGCAGCAGAGCTGCTGTTGAAGCCAACAACAGCCAAGTCTCTGCATCACCGGCAGGATGTTGCTGCGAAGGTTTACGGGATTGACTTCTCAGTGACTAAACCTAACGCTGAGAGCACAGGAGAGCTGACCTTGGAAAATTATCTCATCCTGTTTAGAGTCACACAAAACCCTCGGCCAAATCTTTTAATATAAAATATTTCACGTCATGGATTGACAGAGTTCCTTTCTTACCCTTCCTTCCGTCCACACCAAATCCGATAAGTGACTTCTGTCAGTGAGAAGGCTCAGAGGATGGAGATCCGGTCACTTTATGTGCTAAGGACACAAGTCTCAACTTTTTAGTCTTGAAACAGGAAACACTGTCAGATCCTTCTGGAGAATTCTATTGTTCCATGAGCAAATACAAATTTTGGCCAGGGTGAAAATGGCAGAGGGCATCTCTCTGCTACATGCAGGTCAAAGACCTTGGAGATGAAGGATGCAAATTCCAGCTCTTCATGGCCAACTTTAGCACTGCCTCATTTTAGCTTTTTTTTTGGTCCAGTTTCTGGTTTTGTGCAGTTTGATTTTGGGGTGTCACAGAGGCAGATGCAATATTCGACTTGTTTTTAATTCCTTGTAAGAATATTTTTGTTCTAATTCAGCATCAAAGTTTTCAACTTGAAAAAACCAAAGTACTGTTAGCGTTCCCAACCTGGGTCTGGCGAGCAGGGCCCAGATGTGAGACAGCCAGACAGATGTGGCCTTCAGCCCTCTGAGCCTCCTCATCCTCCATCCTTCCCTACAGCTCCTCAGGCTGACCTCAGGCAGCCCCAGGTGTGTTTTGCACAGCCTCCTGCCCGGCTCCCTGCTCTCCATCAGCCACCACAGCACGGCCACGCTGGGTTCCAGCCCAGCCACCAGCTACACCAGTTCTGATCCACAGCTCACCCCCAGCCCCTCCTTCCTTGGTTATTTCTTGACACTAATGCCTGGTTTTGTTGCTCCAGAGTCTAATTTGGAGGGAGCACTGGTGCTCTGGGCAGCACCAGGGGTTCCCAAGCCCTGGCTCTGTGCTCTGCACTGCTCAGGGTTTGCGTTTTGGACGAGTCAGAACTCCCAGTTCCCGTTTGATAACCGGTTTGTTCTGTCGCTGGGAGACACGCCCTCCCTCTGTAAATGTTACAAATCAGGCGTATCTGATCCATTATTCACTAACTGCTGCTGCTTCCCAGTTCCAGCTCCTATTAGAGGGAGCGCTGATGCCAGAAATGTCACGGTGGCATCATGTGACAGGTGGTATTGATTTAGTGCCGTTGGGTTTAATGTCACTCCCGTTCAGTGGGACACACAGCAAGCGCACACGGATTCCCAGCAGTGGGGCAGGTCAGGACAGGAGCTCCCAGCCAGCCCCATGCCAGGCCCTGGCACTTGGGAATTACATTGGGAATTCTGCTGCTGGCTGGGACATTTGAGTATCTGCTCCGAGCTGCTCTAGCACTGCCATTACAGTTTTTGTGATTCACAGAATCACAGAATGGTTTAGGTTGGAAGGATCTTAAAAGCCCATCCCATCCCACCCCTGACATGGACAGGGACACCTTCCAGTATCCCAGATTGCTCCAAGCCCCATCCAGCCTGGCCTGGAACACTTCCAGCAATAGGGCAGCCACAGCTCCCTGTGCCAGGGCCTCACCACCCTCACAGGGAAGAATTTCTTTCCTAAAAGAAACTAAATCATAACTATAAATCACAAAACTCAATTCAGAGGTTTCATGGCAGGTTTACAGCAGACAATGAGAAGGGAGGTGACACTGGGTGTCACACAGGGAACAGTCAGGAGCAAAACCCTGCTCTGCCCAGTCCCTCCTTTTCACTCTCCATGGGATATTCCCTTCTGGCAGAATAGCTGCTCACAGCCCCTCAGGTGTGATGCACAAAGTGCAAAGAAAACCCAAAGGAGCACATGCCCAAAACCTGGCACTGCCCAGCCACAGCAGCCATTGCATCCAGCGTTCTGCTCCTGCCATTCCTGCACCAGCAGCCTGTGAAGGATCCTTCCAGCACATCCCATCCGTGCTGAGGACACAGCCGAACACCGAGCATTGTAACACACACAGTCTCTGCCACCAAGGGTGGTTGCCAGAAAAGCTTACACTGACCCAGAGTCACTGCTGCTGCCAGACTCTGAACCTCTGCATCCACTGGCCTGACATGACCCAAGCCTCCAAAAGGGTTTTGGTTTAATTTTCCTTGCTCTCTCAAAGCAGGTAGTCTGCCAAGAAACCAAGCAAGGCCCAGCCCTGTGCCTGATAAACATCTGCCCATCTGGATTTCCCAAACTTTTGGGAAAGTTAAGCAACTCTCACAGAAGGCCATTTCTATACATATTCTATACAAATTACTCTGTGGAGAGCTGCACAGAGCCCTGTGCCACGAAATGGAGCTGAGGGCTGGAGCAGCAGAGCATCCACCACCCCCCACAGGTCAGTCAAAAATAAAAACTGTCATTCATCTGGGAAATGTCACAAAGCCCTGAGTCATTGTTTATTCTAAATAGCACCGGCTCCCATCTTCAAAGTGGTGTTGAATGACTGCAATTGCTAAATGAACTCGAGAAAAGCAAAGACAACAACCCAGCCTTTGTGTGCAGGGCAGTGGATCCGTTGGGTTGGGAGGAGAAGGGAACATTTTTCCACCTGGGAGAGAAGCCCCAGGAAGCAGAGGCTCAGTGCTCAACGGCTGCTGGAGATAACAAAAAGTGTTACAGGGTTCACTCCTGGCCGTTCATTCAACATAACAAACACCCATGAAATGTCAATGGGCAAAGTTAAGTGGTTTCTGAACTCACTCCATGCAGGTTTCTTTGTGAATCAGTATCTGTGACTTGGAGGGGTGGATGTTTTCTTGGAGACAAGCTATCACTAGCAGCTCCCTTTCATGTCTTTCCAATCAAAAATTTCCTAATTTATAAGTGCCAAAAAGTTATAGGCAACCCATTTTGCCGATAGCAAAAGTCAGTTTTAAACTTGTCTGCAGTGATGCACCAAATCTTTTGTAAACTAGGAAAAAATAATTTATTTCAAGTAATAAAGAGGACAGTGTTATGGACAATGAAGCATTAATGTTGCATCCCAAAATCTCACATACAAAAACCATTCCAGCATCACATTCAGCCTCTAAGAGAAGAGCTTGGCATTGAAATGCCTGCAGGGAAAGTAGTGAACAATTAGAATTGAAAAATAATTTGGTGACACAGCATTGACTAATGAAGCACAGTGAAATATCAAACATTACATACAGATGAAGGAAAACAACTGGGAAAAGTAGAAATGTCCATAAATTGATTGCTACAACTATAAATTTTCTAAATTCAAGGTAAGTAAAAACAGGAGTATATCACAGATATCTGAGTAGCTGGAATGAAAAGCTGTACCTCATAATATAATAATTCATTTGATAATCCATAAGTGAGTGGCATACTACATTGCAAACATTGTGTTAAAAACCAGAAATATTTTGTGTAAAAAAATGTTAACTGCCTTCATTACCAGAGATGAGAAATTGGGAATGTCACATTTCTGTACAAAAAAGAGCACAGCTCTGACACAGAGCCTGGTGCTTTGGGATGCGTTCAAAGCAAAGCTGGATGCTCCTAAGAACCCAGTTGTGATAAACAAATCTTCTCCCATCACTCCTGGGGCTGTTGGGATCAGCAGCCAGGCCTGGAACACCAAACACAGCCAGGGTCACCTGGTGCCCTCATCTCCTCCGTGGGACACAGCTGAACGCTGACCAGCAGGATGCACAAGGGTTTGCTTTCAGCTTATCACAAGCACCTACAGAGACTCCCAGGCTGTCACACAAACCCAGCTTCACTACAGTCTCCAAGTTTTTCTAGTAGCAGCAGTGTTTTAAAAATATGAGTTTCTTTATTCTCTGTTTTATTTTAGTGAACACTTAAGACAACAGGAATAATTTGCTCAAAAAGAAAGGCTGAATATTTTTAAAATTATTATTTCCATCTTGAAGACACCACCTTCCTTTGCCCTCATCTTCCAGCACAAGCATGTTTGCACAGGTGAGGTCTGTGCCACCTGCAGCACCGTGTGTACAGTTGGAAGGTGGCAGGGTCACAGTGTTTCCTTCATCAACACCACAATGAGAAGTGAGAACATTTGCACACACAAAAGGGAGGCAAACACTGCACAGAAAGCAGCTCCAGTCCTGTAGTAATTTAAACTGAAGAAGATGGTGAAGTCTGAAGTCCCAAATACCCATCTGGGCAAAAGGTGAGCCTGAGAGTTTTACCTGTTGGTACTCTGAATCTGAGCCAAGCAAGCACCTGAACAGCAGAATTCTCTTTCTACACCTGCAGCTGTGTATGTACAGAACTGAAATTAAATATCCTGTTGGCAGCAAGCTCCTAGGTCAGTACAGAAAAGCTGTGAAGACAGGAAAGAATGTAAGACTTCAACTGTTATTTAACTTTGTATTGACTAAATGCCTTTTAGGAGTCATAACATTTGTCACAAACACATTAAAAATGACTGTATTTATCCACTAAAGAACCTTGTTAGCAGCTCAGAGTAAATTCTCATCCTTACCTGAGCTCTCCCTGCAGGAGGCAACAAGAGTCACCAAGTAAACAAGAATGCAAGTGTGGAAAGCCTTCCTCAGGAAAGCCTTCCCCCACTGCCTGCACAGGAGGAGATGCAAGGTGGGCCTTGCACAGCCTCTTTAAGGGCACTGACTGTGACAGTTCTCACACCAGCTGAGCTTTCCCACTGCACTGCAGCCAGCTTTAAGTAACATGAAACAGAATCATTTCAGTTTGGGGAAAATCCTGATGAAGAGAATCATGCTGATGAATATAAAACAAACTACAATTAGCATTATCCACAGCAGCCAGTTGACAGATTTCTTGGCGTGCTGTTCCAGGCGGTCGGATTCGTCCTTGAGCTTCTCGAAGTTCTGGTCTGCCATCCTGAGGGAGTGTGACAGTGTCTGTGGAGCAAAGAGAGCAAACAGGGTCAGCCTCACAGCTGCCAGCTCTGGCAGCTTCCCCCAACAGAGAAAAGGTTCAACTGCAGGCAGGTGTTGCCCCCACCCCAATTCCACCTGGAATCAAGCTGCAGGATTTCACACATCAGCACTTGAACCTTGTGGGTTGCAAAACCTGAGGGGCCACAGCTCAACATGCACTACCTGGTTGTCCTGTTTGATCACGTTCTGGGCAGCCAGAGTGTTGTTTTTGAGGCTGCGAGCCAAGCTGAGCATTTCCTCAGCCAGCTTCTCCTGCATGTCCTGGTGATGCTGCAGCACAGCATCCAGCTCCACTGCCGACTGCTTCTCGTCTGATGTGAGGCCTCTGCAAGAGCACGAGGGAAAAAAAGGGATTTACATTTCCTTGTGGGTTGACCTCACAGGTTTTCCCCAGGTTTTACATCTCTACAAGACAACAAGGCCCATTGAGTCAACTGAAGCCATTGTATTTTGGTTTCTCTAAGCAGACACTTCACCCAATTTAGAGCAAATCAGGGATTTAATGGTCATTGGGAAAACAGTTCCCAAAACACTGAGCACTGGAATGAGAAATTTTGACTTACTTTCGCCTCCTTATGTTCAACTCCTCAGAATCTGGAAAAATATAAGAAAGTGTTTAGTATATTATAAATTCCCATGCAATCACAGACTGAAAAAACAAGTCTCCTGTAAGGGATTTTTGGATATCCAAATCCTACTTAGCCTCTACCCCAAAGAATATGGATGTCAAATGACTACCTGCTTTCTGCAGGGAAAAGAGGACAGCCAACATCAAAAGAGGGGAAAAACCCCAGCTGAATCACATCCCTGAGGGCAGGGTTTCAGCCCGTGTGTCTCGGTGTTCTTTCAGGACACGTTAGATTGGCCCAGCTCCAGCCGCTCTAACAGTAGCCATGGAAACCTCAAATTAATTCCTCCCAGTTCCCTACGTGAATAACATGGCTGTGTATTCCAGAGGAACTGAACAACACCTACTCAAAGCACCCAGGATCACATGGTTTGCTCAGAGCAGAAGGGAACAGGCACAAAATAAATTGCCCCTGCTAATTCTGTAATTAGAATGTCTGTTTCTGCATGAATGCTACAAAAAGAGCTTCCTGCAAGTCCCTGCCACCATTGATAACAACGCTTCTGCTTTCATCTGTCAGGGGTTTTTGGTTTAGTTTGTTTTTAAAATCTGTTGTCTTAAAAAGAAGCGAGGCACTAAATTAAAAGTACACTTTGGGAAATCTTGAATACCTGACCTCCCTCTCCCCCTCTTTGTAAGACTCAGGTTGACTACAGTTAGAGGAACCAACAGACTGAACTTACCATCAGCAGCCAGGGGGTCCTGGGAGGAGAAAGAGAACCAAAACAGCAGATTACAAAGGGTCAGTCATAATGGACAGCCCTGCAGGCTTGGCAGAGTGCCTGTGCCCAGGATTTAGAGATAAAGAGGTGCCTCCCCACCCAGCCAGGGACACTTGTGAGAGGCAGCCACCCGAGGCAGCTGAACACAAGCAGGACAATCTGTGCAGCAGCACTGAACGCACCGTGCCGAGCAGCTCGCTCCTCATCTGGCCCGTGCAGCGCGCCTTGGTCTGCAGGTGCACGGTCTTGGTGGCCGGGGTTCTCTCCTTGGCTGTCGTCGGGGTGCGCCCCGGGGCCAGGAACTGGTTTGCCAGAGCCTTTTCTGTGGATGAAGACTGGGAGTGGGAAAAAGCAGTCATGGATACGACACCGTGCAAGGTGAGGCAGCTGGGGCGTGACCCACAGCGATGGGGGTGCAATCCCACAGCTGCTTCCTTGTTGTAGTGTGTTTTTATGCTTTGTAATACTTTGTAATTAATTTTGGTTTTGTATCCCCCTCCCTAATTAGTTTTGGTTTTGTATCCCACAGCTGCTTCCCTGTTGTAGTGTGTTTTTATACTTTGTAATACTTTGTAATAGTTTTGCTTTTGTATCCCGTACTTTCCCCAAATGGTTTTCCCCAGATTGTACCCCGTCCCTTTACCTGTGTAATCCCTTTCTCCTTTGCTGAGATCATCCCCAAATCCCCACCCTGGCTCTCTGTCAGTCACTCAGCATCCCATCCCCTCCATCTAGAACTTTCGGTCCAGGACATTGAGTGATTAACCAGAGGCCAGGGGTCAACCCCCAAGTGTTTCTCCATACCCTGTCCTAAACGTCCATTTCCCAGTATCCACACCTTAATTTTTCTTATTGGTTAGTAAATGTTATCTACTTTATGTTTCCACCTCCGTTTAAATGTAACCTTGGCACCTCTCCCGGGGCTCTCAGCAGGAGCCCCCTGAGGTGCTCCAAATAAAACCTTGGATTGAGCCCTGCTAAGAGTCGGCCCTTTTATCCTCTACCAGTGTCTCTTTTCAAGCTGAACTAGTAAATCTTACCAATTTTTCAGCTTCTAGGAGTCCCTTTAAAAAATCCACTTTGCGAGAGTATTCATTCAGCAGTTCAGGGGCTGGCTTGCTGTTGGAATTGAAAGATAACAATATCAAAACCAAAAGTTATCAGCATTTTCTAGTGTTCTACTTTCCAAATGAAATAATAAAAAAAACCCCACATGTTTTTTCAAAGAAGCAGAAATAGCCTCAGGTCGAGAATACACTTGCAATCCTCTGTAAATCACCTTTTCCAAGGCAGGGAAGGCTCAAGGAATATGTATTTCCACAGGGAAGACACACTGCTGTAGTGTTTGTAGGCTATGGCTGATTTACAGGTAAGAGATTATTGAATCACAGTCTCATTAATGTTGGAAAAGACCTTCAAGATCATCAAATCAAACCTCAGACTGAATCCCCCCATTCCCAATAAACCATACTGCAAAGTGCCACATCTGCTCTCTTTTTGAACACTTCCAGGGATGGTGACTCCATCGCTTCCCTGGGCAGCTCTTCCCAGTGTTTTACCACTTTCACTGATGGAATTTTTCCTGGCATTCAACCTAAACCTCCCCTGGCACACCCTGAAGCACAAACCCAGAACAGGCACCCAGGGGCTCAGGGCGCTCACCTGGACTGCTTCTTCAGCTCCCGGAGCATGTCCTCCAGAGCAGCCACATACTGAGGGCAAAAACAAGATTTTAAATGACAGTATTAAGGAGAAATCCCCTGTCTGGCAAAGGCCGTGGGTTTAACACCACAGCGCTCCCGTTACTGAGGGGCCGGACGCGGTCCTGCGGGGCAGAGGAGCGGGAGGGGCGCGGCGGCCTCACCTTCTCCAGCCGCCACTCCTCGGGGTCCCGCCGCTCCGCCGCCAGCGCCTCGCACCGGCTCAGGAGCCGCATTAAGTTCAGCTCCAGCCGCGTCGCCGCCATGGTGGCACCGGAACTCCCCTCAGAGCCGGGCGCCATCTTGGGGCGGGGCGCGGGGAGGGGCGGGAAGCGCCGGGCGGGCCATGACCGCCCCGGTTTATTTAAAAAACCCAAAAACCTCCCCCAAATCACCCCAAACCCAAGGCGTGCACACGGGCACAGAGGCAGCTGCGGCTCGGGCAGCGCTGTGGCCGAGCTGAGCTCTTCCCTCACTCCAATATGCTGCAGCGCCGTGAGGGGCCGGGGCACGGCCGTGGCCTCAAGGCGCTGCTGTGGGATGGCAGCTCGCCCTCAGGTGTGTCCCCGAACAGAGGTGGCTCGCACAGCACACCCAGCATGGGAGCTCCCCTTTGCTCCAGGAGCGCCAAAATCCTCCCCTGTGACACCACAGCAGCGTTACTGCTTCCCTTTCTCCCGTTCTTTATCACTACTTCATTAAAACAATAACCCGAGTAAAGGCTTCATTCGGAATAAATTGCTTGTTAGTTAGACATCGATCAACTACCACATGTATTTTTTAAAAGTGCAATGTTTTAATAAACGTTTTTATACATGTTGGTCTCAATTAAGGCTATTACCACATTAACAGCTTTGTAAACCATAGAGAAAATTGTCATAAAATCATACAAAACATTAAGGCAACACACATTGACCTAAACTGACTGTTGGTCCCGTGAGAGTCCATTGTAAGGCAAATGGAAAAGGCACAGCAGCGGAATGGGGGGGGCTTGGTTCCTGTACACTCAATCCATGTATTTTAACATAAGACTTTACTTTCTTTGCAAGATTTTAATTTAAAGTGGAGAATATTTGCTTTAAACAACCTTGCTTAACCCTTACAGTACTGTACATTTCTGGGCTGCCTTCCACGCAGCCCATGAATAAAAGACCATGAATGAGTTCACAGCCTTCAAAGGGTTAAAGCCAAAGCTGTGGTCGACTTCAAGAAGAGTCCAGAGCGCTGAAGAATTTCACTTCTCCACACAGGGAATGTGAGAGTAAGGGTCCGAGAACCTGCGCTTGAGTTTTGCTGTGGGTTCGTATTCATCCCCGAGTTCCTGAGCGTGGGCCAGTGCAGACCCTTGTGCAATGTACACCGAGTGGATGCTGTCAGTCCGCCTGGCTGGCTGCTCCCTCCGCTGCACCCTCTGACACTCTTCCTCAGAGAAAGCCTCGTCCTGGGATTCTGTACATTTGAAAATCCCGGGAGGAAGTTTTATGTTTGCTGTTGGCATCACTGGAGTTCGACGGGGCACTTTAATCTTGGACAGTGTTAAGGAGTATCTGCGCCTTGAAGCCAGGGGTGCAGAGTAAGAATCTGAAGAGGTTTGCGGGAGAGAAGGCACTTTGCAAATGTCTTTGGCAGGCACGCTGGAGCTCTGAGCACAGCAGTCTAATCCAATAATTGCTTTAAAGAAAGAAGATACTTAGAGACTGATAGCAGGCCTAAAATGTAACTCAATACGAGCCGCTGTGACCAGTGTTTGGTCACCTGGCTGCATGCAATGAAAGATGTAGAATAAAAAAAAGCACTTACTACCTTAATACTGACCTTCGGTATCCACCCGGCCTGGTTTGTCCTCCAGCAGGCTCTCTGTGCTCGCAGAGGTCTCCGAGTCCACGTTTTCCTCATCAGAGCCTCGCTGGTCGAGCTCAGGTAGGCGGTAAGTGATGTCCTCCCTGCACCAAACACAGGCTGCAGCACCTCTGACACCAGCACCTTCACCCAGCTCGTGTTCAGAGGTAAAGCATGGAGCCATTAACTATTAATGCTCATGGTGTTCTCTCAGTTAATGCTTTGTGTTTTCCTTTTTCCCCTCATCAAGGCCTTACAGAACAGAGTTAGATCCTTTTGGACAAAAGGTATCCTGCTTTACTACCTGTGTTGCCTCCAAGTGCAAAGGGCGTGGCCTGACCAGGTAAAGGGGGACTTACTTTTCTTCTTTTATTGACTGTATGCGATCGATGAGAATCTCCTTCTCCCGGTTGGCTTCAGAAACATCCTCCTCTTCGTGCACAGAGTCCAGCTCTGAGGTGCCACTGTCACTTCCTTTGACCTGAGAACTTTTACTCTGCAAGACACATTCACATTAAAACTTGTCAGTCACAAGCAGCTACACCCATCTGCAAGTTTCAGAGTGGAAGACAAATGAGTGGGTCAAAGGAGAGGCTGATGGAATTGATGAAGAGCTGTTAGTTATCCACACAAATGTTTTAAAAAGTAAGAAAATTTCCTATTCACCTGATATCCAGGATTTTGTTACCTTTTTTTGATCTGTGAGACTCAGCTTAGTTTTAGTAGTCCCTTAATGAGTAATATTATTACATCCAATGTAAGTTACATCCAGTGTCTATAAAATACCAGGAGATGACAGAAGAGCCCAGCAGCCCTGCATGCAGTCTGGGGAGGAAGTTGCACCAGTACATGCAGTCCTGATTGTTCAAAAGTGTTTAAAAGTGAGTTACAACCCGTGTAAGTATTTTAGTCATGCAAGAGTACCATAAGAAAAACCCATGCACTGGAGCCAGGCAGTTGTACATACCAGCTTCCCCTCGTAAGGGGAAGAGAACCCCAATTTTATAGGCCAGAGCTAGGGAGAGATGGAGACCAAATTCACTATATGCAGCCTCTGATCACAGTTTGGTTTGTATTAATCAATACAACAAAAACAAAGAGTAAGTGTATTTTCCCTCCTAGAATGCAGCACATTTTTGCACACCAGCCATCTCTGTAGTGAAGGAACTCTTTTGCCATATCAGACACTCAATCTTAGTTCCACTGACAGAATTACATGGGAATAGATTTTGATCACTACAAAAGCAGATTCCCATCCCTGCACCCTTCATTTATCAGAAGTTCAGTGCAGCTGTATCTTTAGCTCCTACCTACAGCTTTGGGCAGTTGCTTTTTTCCAGCTGATTTTTTGACTCACTGAATGGATGGACAGGAGAAGTAGCACTCCCTCGCTAAGAAGTTGGTGGAAGCTTTATTTATTTTGGAAGTTTTATTTCAACACTTACCGTGTTCTGCCGAAGCAACGAGAGCCGTCGGAAAGCAAAGCTCTCTGCTGCTTCCAGCTGATTGATTTCTTCCATTTTTATCTTGTACTTCCTTATCTGCTCCTTTATGAGCATCTCTACACACCTGTGAGAAAGGCAAGAGCTTATTGAGCTGCCTCATACCCCGAAGGTTCTGAAACAGCCATGGTGGGATGGGACAGTGCTCCTGGCCTGGGGGTGTTTGTCACACACGTGGCTGCAGTGTGACCACAGTGTCCCAGCCCATCCCTCACAGCAACACTGCATGGAAACAGGGTGAAGAGTCCAACACAGCAGGCACAGCAGGACAGGTAATGGTGACAGGCAATGGCACATGTTCCTCCTGGGATCACCAGAGCCGCCCATGCTGGCTGTACACAGAGGTGAGCACACAGACATTACCACAGCTGCCAACAGCTCCTGCTGATTCTACCTGTTGTCCCTGTGCTGGCACAGGCTGGCAGAGACACAACGAGCCTGCAACTGCCCTTCTCCACCTCTATGGCCCCAGGGGTCAGTAAGAAGTTACAAAAAGCTGCCATTTTTCAAACTCTTTCCATTGGAGGCAGAGGCAAGGCCAGCCATGCAGTGAGGATGGTGAGGGACTCTCACAGCCAGAGTTACTGGAGGGTGAGGAGAACAGAGAGGGTCAAGGACAGAACCTTCTTCAATTCAAAGAACAATGCAGAAGAGATCATTGGGGGTTCTAAGTATGCAGGAGACAGCTTAATTCTATATAGTTTATTATGCCTTGTATCTCAGCAAAATAGATAATTAGGATACAAGCCCCCCAAAAAATAGATTATCTTGATGTAAAACACAAACCTGATAGTTAAGACTTATAGATCATCCTACTTTATGCTTAGTAAAACAGAGACAGATGGAAGGTCTGAGAGGGGTGTATGAACTGGCAGCACTGGCAGAGCTAGAATTCAACAACTCTTGAACCGCATCTTCTCAGCTTGATATGTATAACAAATCACAGGTAGTGGTGCTGACCTTCCATCCCATTCCAAAACACTGCTTCTCAGCAGACTGCCAAAACTTACATGGTTGTTTTTGAGACATCCTTCATGCTGGTCAAGGGGTCAGAGGTATCAGGACAGCGCAAGAGGCACGGAGCAAACACGATGGCCAAGGCGTTGGGGGACATGCGGTTCACATCTTCTATCAAAGACACTCTGGAATTCAACATCCAGGAAAAGAGATTTTAACCTTGCTAGGATACAAACACCCTGATCACACCTTGCCAGAGTTCCCAAATAACATAAGGAGGACTCTTGGACACTCAGTATGTACAGCAGCCCAAAGAAGCTTTACAATTGTTTCATACCTACTAAGTACACAACATTTCAGGAAGTCACCCATGTTAAGCTAGTCTGGTAGCTTCTCAAAAGTATGTTGGTGATTCAGCATCTTCTTTTCAAAAATCCCTTTTGCCCATGTTCAGAGGGCTGCTTGGAAATCCCCAGGTTCCTTGGGTAAGAGCAGCCCCTTTCCCAGCACCATTTATCCCTGCTCCTGGGACTTGCCTATGCTCATCCTCAGTTCACTACAAGCCCCTCTGTCTAAATCCTGGTGCTTGGATTATTCATCAAGGCTTTGAGATCTACCTTGTCCTCAAAGTTGTTCTTCCCTGCTTTGATCCAAATACACCAGGTGTAACCACACACCTGTTCATGAGCACAACTACCAGCTTCAATTCTTTCATTTCCAGACCAGCAGCACAATCCCCACACTGACACCGAAGGTGTTAAACACTTTAGAAAGCTTTCAAGCAGCATTCAGAATCACAGTTTCTCTACAAATGAAGAAATTAAACTCATTACTTGACAAGATGGAAGATGAGTCGTTCCAAGGTGTTATGATTTGCTTGTGGGAGCTTCTCCAGGACACTGTAAATGGCACAGAGTTGCTCCTGTTTCTCTGGCAGTTCTGCACAAAGGGAAAAACACAAGACATTAATTGCTGTGCTAGGCTAGTGGAAAGTTTAAAATTCCTTAATTCTGATAAGTCTTACTGTCATTTCATTTAGCAACTCTTATAACTGACTGTTAAAGTACCCCTCATGGCACTGCAATTATCCTGCATTTTCAGGTGCTGCTGCTGTTAGCAATTACCAAGTGACACACTAAGACCTCCAACACCATCTAGGGTGCCTTAATCCCACTGAAGTTGAAAGAATCTAGGTATTTAAAGTATCTGTATATCCAGATCTGGTTCAGAATTACAAGAAAACCTTTCCTGAAAGAAAACTTACGCTTATTCAGTTTTTAGAAAGAGCAGCTGTAAGTGACACATTAAAAATAAAAAAAGAATCCTGAAGCAAGATGAAGTAAGCTAGAGGAGAAATTCCCTGAGGAGTGTTTTATGTAAAATGTCTAAAATCATTGTTATAACTGCACTGGAAGGAGCTGTTTAGTCAGCATGAGCATCTTAAGAATTGCTTTTCCCAAGGACACAATGAGGCAAAGCAGAAATGTTTGAAGAATAAACCTACCTACAGCTCTGAGAAAATCATTGTACTGTGCTGAGGTCATCAGTGGGTCTGGCAATTCCCTCAGCCACTGCTTAAGGATCCCTGTGATGGTGTGAATAGGGTAATTCTCCAGTTTCACTGAGTTTGGGTCTGAGAAGAAATGTTTTATTTAGAGCAGTTCATTCCTTTGATACACAATGAGACCCCACAGAAATAAGATTAGAAACATTCTAATCTCCTGTTCACAGAATCCAAATTACAATCTTCTGCCTATTCTTAACTTCTGAATTGAATTGATAAGTCTGATAACACGATGGACATGCAGTTCACATCTTCTATCAAAGCCACTCTGGAATTCAACATCCAGGAAAAGAGATTTTAACCTTGCTAGAATACAAACACCATGATCACAGCTTGCCAGAGCTCCCAAATGACATGTAAGGAGGCCTCTTGGACATTCAGTATGTACAGCAGCCCAAAGAAACTTTACAATTATTTCATACCTACTAAGTGGACAATTCAGAAGTTAAAAAATAGGCAGAAGACAGTAATTTAAAGGTACTAAACAGCTTTTGGCAGCCAACAAAAATAATACAGCCTGAACAATCAGCAAAATAATACAGTCAGCAAAAAGCTGTTTTTAAACACTAAGAAGTGACAGATACTTTCAGACAGAAGAGAATTGCAGGGAAAACTGATATCATGCAATGACATGCAAAGAGTCAACACTGCCTGGACCTTCTTGCAGCATCTGCTTCAGCTCCTTCATGCGATTTGCTGATCCTGATTTCCTGTAGATGCCTTCAGTGTAGAGCCCGTGCATCTCCACGTACTCCAGCAGCTTCTCCATGACCACGGGCACCGAGTTCCTCTCGCTGGTCAGGGCGCTCACGCACACCCCAAAGTGTCCCCGCAGGGACTCCGTGTCCTGCTCGCCCTGGGGGTGACACAGCTGTGAGCCCAGTGCCCCTGGGGGTGACACAGCTGTGAGCCCACCGCCCCTGGGGGTGACACAGCTGTGAGCCCAGTGCCCCTGGGGGTGACACAGCTGGGAGCCCAGTGCCCTGGGGGTGACACAGCTGCGAGCCCAGTGCCCCTGGGGGTGACACAGCTGGGAGCCCAGTGCCCCTGGGGGTGACACAGCTGGGAGCCCAGTGCCCCTGGGGGTGACACAGCTGCGAGCCCAGTGCCCCTGGGGGTGACACAGCTGCAGCCCAGTGCCCCTGGGGTGACACACCGCCCAGTGCCCTGGGGTGACACAGCTGCGAGCCCAGTGCCCCTGGGGGTGACACAGCTGTGAGCCCAGTGCCCCTGGGGGTGACACAGCTGTGAGCCCACCGCCCCTGGGGTGACACAGCTGTGAGCCCACTGCCCCTGGGGGTGACACAGCTGTGAGCCCACCGCCCCTGGGGGGACAGTGCCCAGTGCCCCTGGGGGACACAGCTGTGAGCCCACTGCCCCTGGGGGTGACACAGCTGTGAGCCCAGTGCCCCTGGGGGTGACACAGCTGTGAGCCCACCGCCCCTGGGGTGACACAGCTGCGAGCCCAGTGCCCCTGGGGGTGACACAGCTGTGAGCCCACCGCCCCTGGGGGTGACACAGCTGTGAGCCCACCGCCCAGTGCCCCTGGGAGCCCAGTGGGGGTGACACAGCTGTGAGCCCACCGCCCCTGGGGTGACACAGCTGTGAGCCCAGTACCTCTGGGGGTGACACAGCTGTGAGCCCAGTGCCCTGGGGGTGACACAGCTGCGAGCCCAGTGCCCCTGGGGGTGACACAGCTGTGAGCCCAGTGCCCCTGGGGGTGACACAGCTGCGAGCCCAGTGCCCCTGGGGGTGACACAGCTGTGAGCCCACTGCCCCTGGGGGTGACACAGCTGTGAGTGCACCGCCCCTGGGGGTGACACAGCTGTGAGCCCACCGCCCTTGCCCCAGCCTGGCAGTGCCATGGCTTCCTGCTACAACCACCTCATGCTTCCAGAAACTACAGCTGAGTGCTTTATTCTGCCTTGGATCAAAAGGCAGATTTGCTGAGCTGCAGCAGTAAAGAGCCTTTATGGTTCACACTGCAGGACTGCTTTATCACTTAGGCGAACACTGCACACGCACTCTGTGAGAAGGGTTCCTAAATTAGGTCAAGCATCACCTCCTAGAAGAATGATGTTTCTGCAGAGGGTCCCTCTCTGACTGAGGAGGGAACTGTTTCAGCAACTTTTATTCAGTGCCTGGGCATTCACTGTTCATTTACTGAGAAGTAAAGGCAGCATTTTGCATGCAGCACTTCTGCTACCACAGAACCCCACCCCAGATCCACGGGCCTTACCTTTTTCCCACAAGAGGTGCAGCTGCTCTGGATTTTGGACATGCACTTCTTGTGACAAGTCAGCTTGCAAACTAGAGAAAGGAGCAATTGTTACAAGCATCTAAATCACACTTTGTACCCTAAATTACCCACTTTCTACATGGCCTGTTCACTCACCACTGCACAGACAGGCCTTCTCCATGGGCCAGATGTAGGAGGAGCAGTGCTCACACGACTGCCGGATGCTCACTTGGTAATTTGTGAACACGTGGCCATTGTGCTCTTCAATCTGGTGAGACACAGCAAGGAATAAGTGAACTCTTCATGCCTTTTAAAAACTATTATTATTATTATTATTATTACCATCTACCCTATCTCACATTTCCACCTTTTATTTTACAATTATTTCACCCAGAAACCAAATTTCACCCTATCTTAAGGAACATACGTTTGTTGGAACATTTCCTAATTGACTTGCTGCCTTAAAGTTCATCAGTAAAATACAAGAGCTGTAGTTTTGTTATTAATATTTAGTAGTTGTTTTCTTTTAAACAGCCCATGATTGAAAAAGCTTTTAGACTTTAAAAGAAGCTATGGACAAGCAAGAAAATGCTTGAGTACCACCTATCACTGCATGAGAAATATCTCTGCTTTGTGAAAACTGGTTTCATATTGTCACATCTTCATAAAAGAGGTAAGTGAATGAGCATGCAAAACAAACCAGAATGTCAGTACAAAATCAAACTCTTCAAAGGGTGTTTGTGTTCTGTGAGTGCACCTGAGGACTTGGATTATTACAGAAAGAAAACACTTACTGCACGATCCTGCTTCCGTTTCTTCTTCTGGGCTTTGGTTTGCTGCAACGGGAAACAAAACTGGCCTTAGTCTTTGAAATTCAGACATCCCATTCCTTTTTTTCCCCTTATTGAGTTTCCCAGACTTTACTTCACCTCCAGACATTCGAGACACTATCCTGCAGCTTCAGCTTGGTTTGAGGGTTGTCTGAGCTCACACTATCAACTTCCTAAAAACCAACTGAGCTCACTGCCTGATGACAAAGCAACTCCATCTCTCAAACCTCCAGAGAACTCCTATGTTTTCACCAAAGAAAATGCACGCTTTCAGATTCTGAAATTATTAAGTTAAAAAATTAACAATTCCATAAAGGTGTATCAGCAATCAGAATTTGTTACACACGTGATGTGTATATGGCAAGTGTTTCCCAAATAATAAAGAATGCCATGGAAAAGGTTTTTGAGATAACACAGGTCCCCTATGTCAACAGAGCAACAGTGTTTCACCATACCATGAACCAACAACAGAATACCTTTCATACCTTGGGCTGCTCAGGTTCCTCTTTCTTTGTATATCCTCTAATGAATTCATCCAGAAGGGATAGAAAGAGATTCAAAACCAGCTTGACTTCTTTCTCTTCCCTTTTTTTGGCCAGGTTTGTAACTAGGAGCTGGTAATTTTCCACCAGATCTTTATAGCCAACATGGATTTGTCCATTCTAAAGAAGGAAAAATACTTGTCAGACATTCCTTTTTAATACTGTTGAGACAGTTTCATATTTTCTTGTACTTAAGCTCAGAGGTGAAAAAGCACAGCCATGATCAAAGTCAAAGATAACAGCCCATGACAGAAACAAGTTAACACACTTCCCTCCTGCACTGTCCAACAGCACTTGGCTGACACAAGGCAGTGTCAGAAGAACATTGGAAAAGCTGTTGGCTCCTCTCTTCAGCATTAGGAGGCTGAAGACAGCAAAATCCATCCATTTCTAAAAATAAATTTATGGCTGAGTGAATGAGCAAAGGAAAACAAAGCAGGCTGCTTGAGATTACAGCAGAGCTGTAAAATGAGTCTAACATTCAGCTCTGAATGCTATGCTGAGAATTGCTGAACTGCTTTGTTGAAGAGCTGCAGGCCAAGCCTTTAACCTGCACACTCAACTCATTTATTGCCTGCCAACTTCCCTTTATTGAGACTTACTACTTACAGGAGCAGAGTACATGGTCTTGATGTTTCCTCTGAACTTCTCTGTGGCTTCAAAAAACAAACATTCAACACCAGACTTCTGGGAGCGTAAGTCATTGATCTAGTAAAAAATACATCTGCATCAGATTTTGTTAAAAAAAGAACATCTGAACAGAGTTAAGCTTCAGTGGCTGGGCTTAGTCATTTGTGACCATTCCAATTATTTAAAACAACATTTTTTTAATGCACTGTGCTGATGATACAAAACAGTAGAGTTAGACAGTTGGGCTTTAGAGAACTCTCTATTTACAACTCTCGCTTTTTTTTTAATACAAGTTTTGCTGCCCACTCATTTGTAAACAAAGAACTAACATGAATGCCCTGTATTGTATTTAATGCAATATTATGCATTCAGTGACTTGAGGAAAAGAACAGAAAGGGCCCTAATGCAGACCTAACTCAGTCAAACCATCCAATCAATTCCCTTTTGCTTTAAATTATAACACAAACTTGCACCTAGACCAGCAGGCTTTAAAATTCTACACAAACAATGAACAAAGACTTGAATTTTCTCATGGCTGGGAGCCTTTCACCTTGTTCAGGAGGAACTCATCCAGGTGTTTCAGCTCATTGGCGTTTGCAATCTCCCGGACCATGGACGCGCGCCAGTTCTGGGACGCGCTGGAGATCTTGCTGATCTTTATGGTTCTGTTCTTCTTGGCTTTGCTGCTCTCCTTCCCAGCCTGGGGGCGGCCTGGCTGCCCCAAGGAACCTGCCAAAGAAAAGGATCTGGATGTTCAAGCAGGGCGAGGGAATTGTGCAGCATTTGTTTCCTCACAGGAAAGGCCCACTGTGCTGAGGGCTAAACCACCAAACTCACCTTCTGAAACTTTCTGGACACCTCCTGTGTCTGTAAAGAGGACACAAGACACCAAGGAGAGGCCATCTCCTTCCTCAATCACATCAGAACTCTCCTTTGCAATTTTCTTGTCTGGCTTTTTCCCCAAAAGTCTACGCAAAGGGCTTTTGAAAGCAGACCTGAATACAAAAGCAGATACAAGTCTGTCCCATTAGTAATGGAAGCTGGCTCTGCCACAAGAACAGGCTCTTAACAATAACCCACAACAGGATTCACAACTACGGGGAATATTTAAGGCCCAACCTGCAGAAACACTGAGCAGCATTAAAAAAGGAAAGACAATGTGAAAGCACTCCTGGACCTTCTGGTATTTGCAAGATCAGAGCACTACCTTCAGCACACACAGACAACACCTCACATACCCAAAACATCACTTCTGGCTCAGGAATCTCTGGGCTGCAGAATGCCAGAGGCTGGAGCAGGCCAGGGAAGCAGCATTACATGCTTGCTGGGCTCTTCAGCTTTTCTACTGGTGTTGTATTACACTACATGAACCTTTAATCCCAGCTGTAAGTTGGTTCTTATTTTAAAAAAGAACCACTTCACAGAAAGTGTTATGCAAGCAGAGAATCTGTTCCTCAGCAGGCTCAGATATCACGCTCAGAGCAACATGAAGCAGCAACACAGCCACTGGTGTAGCTGATGCCAGCTTGTGCCTCTGCACAATCAAGGTGCCTAACTCAAGAAACAATGGAAAATCTTTTTTTTCCATTTTCTGAAAGACAGGCCAGTCACACACACACACAAGCCATACTTGGCATCCCCTTGCTGACTCGCTGGCTGCACGGGAACGGCCGAGTCCGAGCTGGGGAAGTGGTCACTGGGCTTCTTCTGCACAGGGTATTTCTTGTTGCCTTTTTCTTCTTCAATTGGGTCTGGTGACAGCTACAGCAGAGATGAGGGGTCAAAAACTGCATTTTGAGTTACATAGATTCTTTAAATGGCTTAAAAGCTAGAATGGTGAAGTTTATTTCATCAAGACAATACACTTTACCCAATAGATATTAGTTTCCTAATACAAGAGCCAAGCATGTTTAATGCTTTGATCAAGGATCCATTTATTAAAAAATAATATTTTCAAACTACTGTATATTTCCTGATGATTGTTTTTACATGGGTATCAAGCAAAAAGAAAATCAACCCGAAGGAACACAATACACCACAGACAATTACTCACAAATCTTTAAATATTTATAAACAATGATAATTAAGGATAAATATGCACAATAGCATCAGTACCTGGTTCATGGCAACAGTCTGGGCCAGTGTTGAGAGGTCACTTAATGAAGCTGAACTCCCCTTCTTCCTGTAGTAAGATAAGTTTCAGAATATGTATTTTAATAAAGTCTGTGGCCACCTCACATCTTTTAAATAACCCACATATCAACACTACATCCGAGTCAGCCCTTGCAATTCACTTTTAAATGCACAATGTACCAGAGAAGTGAAAAAGCATGGGAATGTCAGATTTCCTGCCATATCAGAGGGATGATGCTTGCAAACTGCAGGTCACTAAAACCTTGTTTTCAATGGGTAAAGGACACATGAAAATAAACTCCAGACACTATTTCAACTAATGCCCTGACTCCTCCTTTTAATACAGCCAGGCAGGCTTTGCAGCTTTTGTGAGCTTCTGAAAACATTCTACTCATACAGATTCACTGCAGGACTGGGAGCCAAGGAAAAGCAGGAGTTGTTCACAACTCCATGTGCTCCCATAACATGGCCCAAATGTACAGGCTCTCAGGAGTTCTCCATTGATTTTTAAACAATACAGATATTTGTTTTCTGTGAAGTGGGAAAAAAGGAAAGTGCCCTTACTCTAGCTGATCCTGAGGAGACTTATCCACACGTATCCTTCCATCCAGAGACTGACTCAGCACATCATTCTGGCCAGCATCAGACTGCCTCTTTCCTTTCCACTTCTCTCTCTTGAACTTTAGCTTCTCTGGGTCATCCACGTATCTCTGGATTGCAGAAGTGGAGCTGTCCAGGTCTTTGGTTGCCCTCTGCCGCCTGTTTCTATCTGCCCAGCAGTCAGCAGGGCCCTTGAAGCTGCCAGTAGCAGACAGTGTGCTATGAACTTTCAGTGCAAGATCTGTTGGCCTTTCAGGGCAGGTAAAGCTTTGGCTGCTTTTTATTTGGTTACTTTGATTCTGCTGTGTTTTCGTTCTATCAGCTGCCGTGTCCTCTGCATCTGATCCAGGTGGTTGCTCAGGAACAGAACTACTTTCTTTTATCCCGCTTGATGGTGGAGCGTCTGAAAGAGTTTTTTCTTCACTCGGACTTTTCTCTCCCTCACTGCTTCCCTGAAGGACATTATCTTCTTGTGCTGTGGATTTCTCTGTCTCTGGAGCAGTTTCCAGGGTCTCTTCAGAACCAGTTTGCTCCTCGTGGCACAATGCAGACGGTCCTTCCAAGGACAGGAGTGCATGCTTGTTCTGCAAGTCGTTGTGCTCCAGCCCCCTCTGCCGACGGGATTCCCGCTTCTCCCGGCTGTTGCTCACTCTCTCTGAGCCCTCCACCTTCTGGGGTAATGTGGCTTTCTCAGATGAGCTCAGGTTTTCAGCTTGTTCATTCTGAGCTTGATCTTTATCTTCAACAGCTTGATCTGTCTCTGACTCGTGCCTCACAGGCAGCTCATTTGTTGCCGGTTCACTCTGCTCACCCTTACTCTTATCTTCATCTATGACATATGTCCTGCTTGTATCTTGCTCTTTGTCTTCATCTTCCTGCATTTCTCTCTGCTCTTCTTGAGCTTTCTGCCTTTCTAGAACCATTTTCCGGTATCTGTTAAGAATTTTTAATATGAAAATACAAATCCTTAAAGCCCAGGGGTCAAAAAAAACCCACCAACTGCTTAAATGCAGCCCAAATAGCAACACAGATCCAAACTGCACCTACAGTAGAGGTGGGACTGCAGGGAGGTGTCAGGACTGGCAGCACCAACACCAGTGCAGCTGAGCTCAAGTCCTGAGCACTTATCCAGTGTCCACACTCCACTGACCACTCGATACTGACTGAAATATCACCTGGCAGTAACTACCTTAAAGTTCATGCAATCCCAGAATGGTTTGGCTTGGGAGGGACCTTAAAGATCCCCTTGCCATGGGGATGGGACACCTTCCACTATCCCAGGGTGTTCCAAACCTCACCCAGCCTGGCTTTGGCCACTTCCAGGGGAAGCCACAACTTCCTTGGGCAACAATTTACCAAGTTGTTGACTAAGTCACCCCACCACACAAACTTGAGCTTGGCAGGTGAAGCCAGGTGATAAATTTTTGTTTTAATGCCACGTTGCTCCTTCCCCTTTACCTCTTGCGCTGCAGGTGCCCCCTGACCAGGGCCTGCAGGAGACAAAGTCTCCTCCTGAGCTGCAGGAAGTGTTTCCTCTGCCGGTGCCGCCTCCAGGCCGCCTGGATCTCGATGGCAGCGTTGTTCCTCTGCAGGGCCATCCTGACACGGCGGGAGCGCCAGCACGCCTGCAAAGGGACATTCTGAACTGAGGGAGGGCTGCCTCAAGGTGGGCAGTGTTCCATGACAGGGTTTGTTTGCTTCTTGTTAGGAAAATAACAACAGTTATTGGCAGTTCTCAAAGATACCTGTAAAACAATGGCTGCCTGCCGCATCCTGAGAAAACGTCTCCTTTCCAAAACCATCCTGAGCCAGCTCTGAAGGAGGATGATTTTCCTGATCACTTCTTTGTGTAGTGTATCCTGTAGTATCTGACGTTCAGCTTCTTTCATAAAAACCTGTTCAGTTAAAGGAAAGTTCATCAAGAAGGATTTAACTCCTTTCAGCACCCCACTGGAGCTGTAATAAGGTAACAGATAAAGTAATGGTTTGGTACCACTGCCCCAAACCTTACTGGCTGACAGCTTGCCCAAAAGATAAAAGTCCTTTTAAATTTCAGAGTTTGGATTCTAAAACTTACACCTGTCCTTGCAGCCTTCAAATCACAGAACCCTTCTAAAATGTAAACATTGATCTGTTTGACAAATGCCAATAGCAACAATTTCCCAAACTATCTATATAACATGGATTTGTATTGTAGTCAAGAAACCAGGCTGGCATCAAAACCAAGGGGTCAGGTATAACCTCTGTGTCACCACTTGTAAGAGTTAAAATAGCCAATTTAGGTATAAAAATCAGAGAAGAATAACACTTGTAAATGAACTGCACTGAATTTTGCAGTGTACAGCAGTGTTTCTTACTGCCTTACAGAAAGTTTCACAGACCTTGGTCTTCCCTATTTGATAGTAGTTTTCATTCAGTTTTAGTTTATTCAAATAAGCACAAATGTCTTCCTTGGAGGCTTTGGCATTTTTGGGCAGTAACACCTGAAACTGGTCGATGAATTCCTGTAAAAAGCAGAGACAGCAAGAGATCAAAGTTAGAAGGCAACTCTCAATTTTGGAGTGTTAGCTCTAAAACAGAAATCTATTTAAGATACTTAAGCTACAGGGATCTAAAAATACCTACCACTCACTATAAACTGAGCTATTTCTCCATGTAAAATCCAGGCTACAGTCAGCCTCTGTTAATGAGGAAGATCACCTGGATGTGATTTCTAAACCTACACAGAGTTTTTTACAGAAAACTAATTCCCACATTAGACAGCACTGACTGTACTCAGAATGTTTCTTCCTGGTTGTGTGAACTGGCAGACAACCCACAACAGTTTAACTATGACTTTTTACCATGCAGGCTCTCTCAAAACTACATTTTTACAGCTCATCCCAAGTGGTCATGAGCCACGTATGAAGAGACACACAAGACATGTCTTCTGAAGAGAGCAGATATTCCTGAAAGCACAATCCAGTTCCCATGTACCTGGAATGTGTATTTGGCACTGTAGCCAGACCTCCTGATCCGCACAGTTTCCAGCATGCCCGTGTACCGTAACTGCTGCAGCACCAAGCTCTCATCAAAGAGCATCTCCTTCTGGAAAGGACAGCAGAAAACAGCCAGTGAGAGCCTGAGGAGCCTGAGCAGAAATAGAGATTCCAAGGCTTGAGCCCTGGATCTCAGCAGGCAGCTCAGCTCTGAGGCAGCCTCACCTTCTCTGCATTGGAGCGGATGCAGCGGATGAAGAATGGCTCAGCTCTGCTCAGGGTCTCCAGCAACTTGTTAAGTGAAGCCTGAAATGAAACAATCACGAAAGTTTTTCTTCAGGTATCAGCATTTTGATGGTGATTTGGTGTTTGACAGCAGGATAGCTTCTGCCTCAGGAATCAGGTTGTTTCAGGTCTCATGGTTACACAAAATCCAAACAGATCCTCCCATATTGCTCAGCACATCCCTGTATTTGCTTTTAGCTTTTCTCAAGAGAATTTAAAGCAGGGATTGAACATGCTCTCACAGTAGCACTAGATCTGTATACAAGGATGATCAGTACAGAGAACTGACACATTTCATGGCATAAATGGCATCTCAAAATGTACTCGGACTTTAATCAAGCAATAAACCCCACTTCACAAAAAACCTCAAGAATAAAACCCACTTGGTTTTCCAAGCAAGAGCAGCCTAGATCAGCCCAGGAGGGACTGTTCCCTGAGGTGTGTCACCTACCTGGAACTGGGCACTTATGCTGGGGTTTCTTCTTCTTGTGCAAGTGCAAAAGGGACTTTGTCGTCCGGTCATGCAGAGTCATGCTCATGATGAGCTTCAGAGATTTGGAATCCAGCAAGTTCTACGAAAAAGTTTTCATAATCAACAAAGTGCAAGTCTTTCAGCTAAAAGGAAAATATTTTCTCTGAAATGAGTCAGAATGAAACCAGCTACCCAGAGTTCCACATTCAGTGGCATGTTTTATTTCATGATTATTTCTATTTTGGGCCAAAACATTTCTTAGGAGTGAAACTGTTCCACTGCCCTGTCCCAAGAGTGTAAGGTGAACAAGAGGAATCACGTAATCACTGCATTTGCCTTCCCTGACTTGGAAGTGATTTTATGCATTTATGGCATCTTTATATCTGTCTAATTAAGTAATTCTTATTAAAGTGAACATTCACATATTTTTTAGCTTGTCAGGATAAATAACACAACTTTCCTACACTATAAAACAGTACTGAAGTGAGTTCTGTCAATCAAAATGCAATTCACAATGCAAAAAAGCCCATACCCAAGAGAAATCTAAATTTTCTGATTACCTTGGGAATGATCTGCTTTTGCTTGACACCTTTACTTTTCCTGTGAAAATATTAAAGATAATTTAAGGAAAAAAAATGCACATGATTTTTAGTTATTTCAGCAAGCCATAAGTTGGTGCAATTTATGAGGCAAGGTAAAGGACAGAAGAAAATGAGCACAACAGCACCAGGGTGTGTTCATGCATGACTCTTACAAGTGATCAATGCAAGAAATGCAAACTGCTCTGCAACAAGAACAATTTCTTTTTCTTAAATAAACTCTGTAGGTATTGGAAGCTTTCAAAAGTGAAACATTACCTCAGAAGTTAAAGCTATTCAAAATTGCATTGTTGGACAGGCTACTCTAGACTGAGTTATTCTCTTTAGCAACTGTATGGTCATTAAAGTCACTATAACACAAGGTCTAGGAAATAAAGTACTCAATTCAGAAGTTACAGCTGCTGGCACCAGAAGCTCTGTGAAAGCACCCAACTGCTCCCAGGAGGACAATGCATGTCCCAGCACCAGGAACTCTGTCTGAGCAGGACACACACAGAAGGTGAAGCAGTAGAAGCTCTCAGAAAGAAGGCTGCAGTTCACATCCTGCTGGTTCTAAGCACATTAACTCTGTGATATAGGGCAGGTTCCTGCTCTGAGCCACCTAGTTTACATTTACTCACTACACAGCAGAGCAGAGATTAATTTCCTTACACACACAGAACTGCAGATGTAATTACTCTAAACCCAGGAACACATCCAGCACCAGCACCCTGAATTTCAGGAAACATTTGTCACACTTTGTGGAGAACTCACTATTGAATATTTTGCAACAACAAGCTCATATTAGATACTTGGAGTTTTTAAAGCAAATTCACATGAGAAATAGGTTTAACTTTCAACTAATGCAATGAAGCAACAAGGTGTTCTCTACAGCCTCTTTGCAGAAGGGATGTTTTCTTTTTAATTGTCTTGTTTAGTGCTTTTCAAAAGACAAATTAGGGACTGGAGTAACTGCCTGGTTCTTGTTGCACTTCCAAAGCAATAGCCAGAGCACTCACAGGAGGTGGGAGCGGTGTTGAAGCTGACTGAGGGACCGAAGCAGCTCACAGGGATCATCACCCTGCCAGGGCAGTCCTTTAATACTGGCGATGATTTGTTCATGCATGTCTCTAAAATGATCCACAGCAAAACACAGGTGGCAAACAGAGATACAGAGCAGTGAGAGAGGGGGAAAAAAGGAGTTAAAACCCCAAAAGGTTCCATCACCAAGTGTGCTCCAAAATGCAGCAGGTCAATCCCAGGCTACTTTTTCCTAAACGTGAATGATTTTGATGACAAGTCAGCACTTTCTACTCCATCAGTGCTCTAAAATTTAATTGCCAGAATCTCATACTCAACTTACTCTCTGATTCTGCCTTTTAATGTAAATTCTTGAGCCATCAATTCAGAAAATGGAGGGAAATTTAGCAAAATGCACTCAATGGGCAGGGAACCCTTGTGGTTAAGCCAAAGAACCTTTTCAGGTTAATATAAGCTTCTTTATAACCAAGAGTAAACATTTTTATAGAGAGATTTGACTACTCAAATGAGGCTACTTAAACTAACTTACATCAGAAAAGTAAATTATAAACAGTTAGAGGGCTACTTGAAGAAATTTTGGGTTTCATTTCCATTTCAAACTTATTCTCATTTAGCTTTTCAAAGTAAGCCTGGGATGGTCCTTAATTCATGGCATGTTCCATTCTTCAAGCATGCACTGTGGTCTTGTGAAGTGCTGTGTCCTGGCACAGAACTTACCTTCTTTACTCTCCAGAGAGGCACAAACCAAAAATAACAGAAGTGTAAGAATCACTTCTGACTCTTAGGTGCTCTCCCCATTCTGAGCTGCTCACAGAGGCAGCAACATTAGCACACAGGGAAGCCAGGGTTGTGGCTTCCTGGGTACCTCTGAACTTTTCTGAATATTTAAGATATCCCAAGGAAATAGATCTGGTAAGCTGTGACCAATCCTTTCACACAAATTGGATATTTAGTTCTTTGTTTCCCCAAGTGACAGAGGCTGTCCAGGATGCAGTAATTAGGAAGCAGCATGAAGTCACTACTTTAAGTGCTCCATGGCTTCACAGTTACCCAGAGCACACTGAGAAAGTCACTGTGTCCTGGAAATGTGCCTCCCTGGCCTGGGAGTTCAGGCCTTTTGCTACTTACTTCTTGTTCTCACAAAAAGAAATGATGTCTTGAAAAGCACTTATATCGAAATCCTCAGAACAATCAAATGAGAAATCGAGCACTGAGAGGCTGCAAAAGGAACATGTGCAAAGCCTAAATATCCATGGAAAGGCAAATCTCCCTACAGAAATACAGTTCTGTAAGACTGGCCCTGCCTCTGCCCCCTTCAGTGACCCAGACTGGCTGCAGAGGAGCACACAATGCTAAAAGCTGCACACAGCAACCACAGAGATCTCAAAAACCCAGTGGGAAATGGAACTGAGGCTGTCCCCAACATGTGGTGGCATTGGGTCTCACATAAAATAAGCTAGAGTGTTGTTTTGATGGTATTAAAAAGGCCAAAGAAAACAAGACAGAAGAAATAAAGCTTGCTTTCCCTGTGGAAAGATCTAGTTGAGATTTAGATCTATGAAAATCCAGCTCAGCAATTCAGCTGTTCCCTGCAGGGGTTAAGGATGTGTTTCTCACCGATAAACTTTTTCTACCGGCGTATTGGATCTCTGGAGTTCTCCAAGGGGAACTCTGGGTCCTTGACGTACCACACCTGTTAGGAAATAACCAAAAAACTGCATTTTGGCAAAGATATGAGCAGACAAAAAACCCCCAAAAACCACCAACTTTAGCAAGCAAAGTATCATCCAAAGGCCTGGAGTTTTTATCCAGTCCTTTATCAAGCTACCGTACTTTGCTGTTCAAACTCCCATCTACCAGACAGGAAGCTGCAGCTGCTCAAATTTAGTTATTAACCCTGAATACTCATTTGATACTTCACAGAGGTCTAAGTAGATCAAAACTACTGATAAAATGAGAATACCAGAACTACCACCTCCAACTTTCACAAATAGGCCTTCAAGTCTGTCTCAGCCTGCTGGAAATGCTGCACTGACAGGAGCAGGAAAGCTGAATGACCTCAGGCAAGAGCAGTAATAATCTCCTCCATTATTAATATTAAACCATTTCCACACTCAGTTTGCCTTCAGCATCAAAGATGGTGTTGGGTTGATGAGGTTTTGCCACAAACTCACTTTGCCAGCAGAGCAATTGTAGTGTATTAAGCATTTTCAGAGCAGTTTTCTGTGCCAAATCTGCAGTGTCTCAGCCCTACCTGCAGTTTCCCAGCCCTACCTGCACTTTCTGAGCCTTACCTGCAGTTTTCCTTGCCATACATGCACTTCCCCATGTCTTACCTGCACTTTTTGAAGGTGCCTACCAGCACCTTCCCATGCCCTACCTGCTGTTTCCCAGCCCCACCTGCCATTCCCTGGTCCATCCCTGCCCTTCCCCGTTCCATCCATGAGGTTCCTCAGCCCCACCCGCCATTCCCTGGTCCATCCCTGCCCTTCTCCGCTCCATCCATGAGGTTCCTCAGCCCCACCTGCTATTCCCTGTTCCATCCCTGCCCTTCCCTGCTCCATCCCTGTTCCATCCATGAGGTTCCTCAGCCCCACCTGCTATTCCCTGTTCCATCCCTGCCATTCCCTGTTCCATCCCTGCCCTTCCCTGGTCCATCCCTGCCCTTCCCCAGCCCCACCTGCCATTCCCTGTTCCATCCCTGCCCTTCCCTGCTCCATCCCTGTTCCATCCATGAGGTTCCTCAGCCCCACCTGCCATTCCCTGTTCCATCCCTGCCATTTCCTGTTCCATCCCTGCTGTTCCCTAACCCCACCTGCCCTTCCCAGATCCATCCCTGCTGCTCTCTAGCCTCACCTGCCATTCCCCAGTCCATCCCTGCCAACTCCTGTTCCATCCCTGCTGTTCCCCAGCCCCACCTGCTATTCCCTGTTCCATCCCTACCACTCCCTGTTCCATCCCTGCTGTTCCCATCCCCACCTGCCATTCCCAAAGTCCATCCCTGCCATTTCTCGTTCCATCCCTGAGGTTCCCCAGCCCCACCTGCCATTCCCTATTTCATCCCTGCCGTCTCCTGGTCCATCCCTGCCCTTCCTGGTCCATCCCTGCTGTTCCCCAGCCACACCTGCCATTCCCTGGTCCATCCCTGCCATTCCCTGGTCCATCCCTGCCCTTCTCCAGTCCATCCCTGCCGTTTCCTAACCCCACCTGCTATTGCCCACTCCACCCCTGCCGCTCCCTGGTCCACCCCTGCCGCTCCCTGGTCCATCCCTGCCGCTCCCCCCAGCCCCACCTGCAGTTTTCTGTGCCCGCTCTCTGCCGGCCTGGTTGAACACGGCCATGGCGCGGACGGCGGCGCGCAGCACAGCCCAGCGGAACACGGCCACCGGGTCCATCCCGATCAGCTCCCGCACGAAGGCGCTGTCGCTGCTGCGCAGCAGAGCCACGATGTCGGGTCTCATGTAATCCATGTTCTTCTCCCTGAAATCCTGCAAAACAGCCACGTGGAACCACAACATCTCACAGAAGCTCCCTGGTTTGTTTATTCAGAATAACAGTCACGGTTACCATCCACTCACCGCCACCACTCCCCAAAAAACAAACCCAAAGTACCTCTGAGAACCCTTCTGATCCAGCCCATTCCCAAATTTTCTACATCCTGACAAAAAACTCCCAGAAAGACAAGGAAATTTTTTTTTGTGCCCGTCAGATCTACCACGTACTTTGATCTGGTATTTCACTTTGCCAGCAAAGTGGCGAATGATAAAAGCAGGCTCCATCACTGGGGTTCCAACAAAAAACTTGTTCTCTTCATGCTGCTGTTTGAATTTTGCCAGCAGAGTTTGGTTGGTGGCATGTGGAAAACTGGGAATACAAGACAAAAGAGGTCAGCTATTTCTCAAATTCAGGTTATGTTTATTAGAATGAACACCTATTGTTGCTTGTGGAAAGTGTTAATTGTCCAAGATCTCTCCACCTGCTTTGAATTTTAAAGGTGGGCTCAGTTTCTGGACCCAAACCAAGCAGCTCCACACACAGCAGAATATTCTGAGGTTTCAAGCGTACTTCAGTGTTTCCTCCTACTTCACCAGCCAAATTTAGTTTGCACCACATTAACTATTTACCACACTTGCTACTTAATTCTGTAAAGACTTACAGACAGGCATTTTACTTTAACTGCAGTTCCATGGTAAACCACAAACATGGAAGTTCCTAAGTTTGCATAAGCCAAAGTTCAGGTTTAGCATCAATGTATTTCACCACCATATTGGAGTCATTAGAAGCAAACTCCAGTGTAAATCAGTCATAAATAACCCTTTGCTTCCCACATTCCCCTCCTTTTTGCAGTGCTGTATTTCTGTTCTTTCACAGTCCTTCCCTCCTCCCTGTCACATGTTTTTGCAGATGTTTGTTGCTTACTTGCTTTCTTCATCCAGAAGATGGAAGAGGCCAGTGGGCTTCTTGCTGATTAAGTGAATGCAGGCCACGTTATCAGTATAGTCAATATTGTGCCAAGTGATCCCTTCACTCTTATATTCCTCCTGTGTGGCTCAAGAAAATTCCTTCGTCAGTACAGTGCCCTGACCTTTGATGTCCTGTGGTTTAAGTGCTTAAAACACAGCCTTGGACAGCCACAGCAAGTACAGTTTGTTAGTTCAGGCAGCAGAGACAAAAATAAGGAGAATTTATAAATAAGAACAGAAGAACAAGCACAGTGGCACAGATCAAAGGTCCTCAGGCACGTCACTCAGCAGGGTCTGTTTGGGGTGAGACTATTTAAAAACCAAAGCTGTGAAAGGAATGTTCTGCTGTGCTCTGCCTTCCCAGCAATCAGCAGCCCAGGACCCTGGAGTCAGACATTACCTCCTCAGTGCTCCAGCAAAACTGGGCACACATAGAGGAGTTTGAGTTTATTTGCTCTGCCATAGTTTTTGTATTATGGGAAATGAGAGTAGTTAAATATCAAGTTCCAGAATTTTCACATTGCACAGTCAGAGAAAATAACAGAAGTTTCAAACCAGGCAGTGAAGGCCTACACAACATCAGCACCAGAACTTCCCTCAGGAAGCAATGGACATTGCTTAGGCTCAGAACATTTGGAGCTCCCTGACAAGAGAACACAAAGCTCTCTTGCTGAAGTGACAATCCCTCAAATGCTTGACAAGACAATCTTCCCACTAAGATACAGAAGCAAAATACCAGATTTTCTTAATGCTGTAAATACCCACAAAAAAAACTAATGATAAGGTAATAAAATAAAAAAATGATAAAGGAAAAATAAGAATCACACAGAAAATTAAATAAGTTTTATGTTTAACAAAGGACAAAGAGCACCTCTCATGGTCTGGATGATGATGATGATAAATGCATTATTTTTAAGTAGGTGGAATTCAGTCTGCCCAGCACAGTGCACACCGTGTTACAGAACTGAAATGCCATTTTCCACAGACAAAAAAGCCTTTATTTAAAAAGATATAGAGATCTCCCTGAGGGCCCTCAGGCTACAAGAGATACAGGAAATGGGTCATTCAAGGATTAAACTTATTTGGAAAAATGGCATTAGAAAAAAAAAAAAGAAGACAATGTAACTATTTACTCTGGCCAGCCTGGATAACCAATTCTGTCCTAAATTACAAAACAGGGACCTCAACATCATGTTTACAGACAAAGTTTGGATGTTAGGTAATTTTATTTTCTTTAAAATGCTTGCCTAAAGTTGTTGACAAAGTACCACAGAGTAGAGAATGAACCCTTTCAGCAGTGACCTGAGAACCACAACTCTGCACAAAGCAGAAATAAAACAAGTCTGGAGCAAAAAACCCCTGCAAAACCCAGTCCAGGACAGGATCTGCTGGCTCCTGCAGCACTCAGAGAGCTCTGTCAGGTGACAGCACCTGCAAACCAGTCAATCCACACATGCCAATAACAGCAGGACTTCAGCACCACTGCCAGGATCACAGCTGCACCCCCTAAATGCAGTTGGGTGGGAGAAGCAGCAAAGATTGGTTATTAAATACTTACAGACTGCTAAAAATAAGAGAAGCTGTTTCCCAACCATTTAAACAAAAACACCCAAATCCAACCCCTCACCTACAGACTTGCAATACCAAAGTTCACAGTTTTAGCTGAGTTCTGTCTGGGATCACCTGAATGTTATCTTAGTTTTTGCAGTCAAGCAGAAATCTTAGTGCCAGCCCTCCGAAGAAAGACCCCATTAGTACAAGAACAAGCAATAGTGAAAGAAGAAATTTTAAAAATAAAGACTTTCAGAAATATTCAAGCAATTGCAGAGTAAAGGCTAAGTTTGCATAATACACAAACACTTGATAAAAACAGGTTTCACTTCAGCCACTCTCGTTTCTTACCTGCTCCAATTTGAAAATGTGCTGATTGAAATAATACTGAAGTTGCTCATTTGCATAATTTATACAGAACTGCTCAAAACTGTTGGTTTCAAAATCTTCAAATCCAAAAATATCAAGTACACCAATGGACAGACACTAAAAGAAGATGTGGAAATCTAGTTACCAATCTGTCATACAGTGCCTTAACCCCCAAGAGATAAACAGCCCAGAAAGCACTGCAGTTTGGGCTGAGAGATTTTAAATATTTAATAGTTCTGCCCACTGTGGAAACAGAGATGATTAAATATTACCAGAAAATTTACCACAGGCTTGAGAAGTATCAAAATTCATCCCAGATATCACAATATATCATCTCTAGGATTGACTGTTAGGTCCAAACACAGAACTGCCTGCAAAGACTGGGGTTTGTGAGGGACTTACTGTAACAGATTCCTCCATGTCCTTCTTGTTGAGGAGTGCATGATTGATTCTCAGAACAATCCAGTCAAACAGAGCACTGTACAAGGACTTGGCCATGGAATCTCGAGCTGTTATTGCCTGCAGATCAAACAATTTTCAGAACTTTGTTTAAAAAAATAATCATTTCCATTTCAAACCAGTGTCACTCACAGGTTACAACCCCAGCAGAGATAATAAAACTACAATTTGCCTTTAATTCAAACTTCTAACTTTCCAACCATCCCTCACAAAGTGTGAAAGTGTACCATAAAAGCTTTTTTAATCCAAAAAAAGAAAATTTCAGTTATTTAAAACCACTCTTCAAGTGCTTTTTTACTCACCTCATTGAGACTATATGGCAAAATAAGCTTATCATTAGCAGTCACAGTTTTTCTTTTTGTTAGCACTTCTACCAGGATTTCACGTTTAACCTTCAAAACAAGAGAGAACAAGAGTTGCTGTCACCATCCTGAACAAGTTATTTGACTGCAGCAGTGGACATGCAACTTCTCCAGAGAACCTCTTGGACAACAGCCAAACTTATCATCCATCAGTAGCTTTACAAGTCCTACAACTTGTTTCAATTATCCTGTTGACATTCATTCAGATGCTTCCCTGTGGTGGCAAAGAACACACCTACACTGAATCTATTCTTGCTCACCTCTGTGATTGGTGAGTCAACAGATTCTATTTCCATGCTGTAGGTTATATTCCATCTCTAACCCAAATAATCTCACTAATTTCATGTTTCCCCTCCCACAAGATCAATTTTGTGGATCACAAAGGAGATTTAGATACAGCAATTGGGATATCTGAGTGAAATACTGAGGTAGAACATGACAAACAGGTGTATCACACATTAATGCTAAAGAGAATTAGCATTAATTAAATTAATTAATGCTAAAGAGAAATACTCTACTTTCAACAGCTGGGAAAGAATGTCCAACACTTCAGGAGGTCCCACATCCAACCCTTCATCCCGACCTGTGGCTTTCTTCTTGTAGGTGACATTGCCCAAATACAGAATAGCTGAAAGGATTGAAAAGATCCTGAGGAAGAAAAATTGAATTATGTCAGAATTTTCTCAAGGGAGTTCAGTATGACAGGTTAGCAGACCTAATTCTACCTCAAGAATTGGTCTGCAAGCTCTCAAACACTCAGCTCTCGTCATTCCCTGCAGAATTACTTTGATCCCAACTGCTCATTGCAATAACCCATGAACAATAACTGCAATAACAAAAGCTAACAGAATTGCACTTACTGTTTCTTTGTTGCTGAAAGGAAGCCAACCATCTCCATGGCTTGTTTTAATCTCTCAAATTCATGTCGGAGATCTTCCCCATCTTCAATTTTCAAGTTATGCTGCAAAGAGAAATCCAAAAAAAGGCAAAGAGTGAAACCCAAACATCACAAAAAGCCCAGCAATAATCTATTCTCCTTCCTTTCATCTTTCACCAACACACAGACAACCCTTCTCAATGCATTGGTAAATCACAGATTACCTGGTTGAGGTAGAAATAATCTTCAGGTTGCTTGAGGTGAAATTCTTTACGCTCTTCCTCATTGACTCCAAGTAGCAAATAATAAAACACATGGTAGTTCCTGCAAAGTCAATGCATTTCTCTCATAAAAATCTAGTGGATTTTCTTTTATTCTGTATAATTCAGATGCTCTTAAACTGCTGAATTGATTTTAACTCTTTGAAAACTGTATTTCCAAACAGGTATTTTTCAACCACAGCCCTAAGGGCCACAGAAAATGAAATAAGCATAAGGGCAAAAAAAAAAAGACCTCAGAAACATCAGACACCAACTGCCAAAGAGTTCAAATACTGAGATAGATGTTTCCCTGTGGTGGCAAAGAACACACCTACACTGAATCTATTCTTGCTCACCTCTGTGATTGGTGAGTCAACAGATTCTATTTCCATGCTGTAGGTTATATTCCATCTCTAACCCAAATAATCTCACTAATTTCATGTTTCCCTCCCACAAGATCAATTTTGTGGATCACAAAGGAGATTTAGATACAGCAATTGGGATATCTGGTGAAATACTGAGGTAGAACATGACAAACAGGTGTATCACACATTAATGCTAAAGAAATTAGCATTAATTAAATTAATTAATGCTAAAGAGAAATACTCTACTTTCAACAGCTGGGAAAGAATGTCCAACACTTCAGGAGGTCCCAAATCATCCCGACCTGTGGCTTTCTTCTTGTAGGTGACATTGCCCAAATACAGAATAGCTGAAAAGGATTGAAAAGATCCTGAGGAAGAAAAATTGAATTACGTTAGAATTTTCTCAAGGGAGTTCAGTATGACAGGTTAGCAGACCTAATTCTACCTCAAGAATTGGTCTTTAAGCTCTCAAACACTCAGCTCTCATCATTCCCTGCAGAACTACTTTGATCCCAACTGCTCATTGCAATAACCCATGAACAATAACTGCAATAACAAAAGCTAACAGAATTGCACTTACTGTTTCTTTGTTGCTGAAAGGAAGCCAACCATCTCCATGGCTTGTTTTAATCTCTCAAATTCATGTCGGAGATCTTCCCCATCTTCAATTTTCAAGTTATGCTGCAAAGAGAAATCCAAAAAAAGGCAAAGAGCGAAATCCAAACATCACAAAAAGCCCAGCAATAATCTATTCTCCTTCCTTTCATCTTTCACCAACATACAGACAACCCTTATCAATGCATTGGTAAATCACAGATTACCTGGTTGAGGTAGAAATAATCTTCAGGTTGCTTGAGGTGAAATTCTTTACGCTCTTCCTCATTGACTCCAAGTAGCAAATAATAAAACACATGGTAGTTCCTGCAAAGTCAATGCATTTCTCTCATAAAAATCTAGTGGATTTTCTTTTATTCTGTATAATTCAGATGCTCTTAAACTGCTGAATTGATTTTAACTCTCTTGGAAAACTGTATTTCTCACTTACCTTTCATCTTTTTCTTGAGAAACCAGACGAGATTTTTCAAGCAGGTATTTTTCAACCACAGCCCTAAGGAGCCACAGAAAATGAAATAAGCATAAGGGCAAAAAGAAAAGACCTCAGATAACATCAGACACCAACTGCCAAGAGAGTTCAAATACTGAGATCTGCACTAGAATGTGCAAGAGAAGAGCTTGGACACAACTTTAAATCTGTACCAAGAATTTCAGTAGGCTCTATATTGTGACTGGAACAAAGAAATAACCAAGGAACCTCTCTGCAATGCTTGGGTTTGGTGCAGATAATTTAAAACAGGCAGACCAAGCCAGGAAAGTGCTGAAACAAGACCCACAGAGTGGTAACAATGTGCTATCCTGAAAGATGAACATTTATCTGACAAGGCATGCCAAGGCAAGAACCCTGAAATATCCCAGATATCTGCCTGATTCTCATCCCAATAAATCTGCTGGATTTTTTTGTCAGTGAAGACATCAGCAAAGCCCCTACAGGGTGACAAAGTAACCTAAACAAGAATTCCAAGTCCTTGACAAGGGGCACAATGATTGAGGACAAAGTTTGAGCACCTTTTCCTCAGGCTGAAGACAAAACAAGTGTATTCAAATTGTACCAATCTCCTGAGCTAGTGTGGCTGGGTCTGAAAATATGTTAAATTTATTCAGGATAACACTCAAGGCACATGTGGCACAGAGTTCCCAGTCACTCAAGTTATTGCAAATGAGAAGAAATCCAAAGAAAAGAAACACTGGAGCATCAAGGTCAGGGATTGCTCATGGCACTCAGAACCAGCAAATGTAGGCATTAAATATCTCATGTTTTAAGACCTTCAGATATAAGCACACACATTTGGTTAAGTAATTTTATAGCTTTCTTTATCTCTCTAGCTGATGTTTAAACTGTTTCTTTAAAATGGCTTCCTCAAATCTATTTCACTTCTCTTCACTCCTCTTAAAAATTCAGATCTTCTGTTTTTAAATGCAAAATGGAGAGGGCAGAAAGGCTTCATTTACCATGAAGGTAAAGATACAGCAACAGATCCTTAACGTGAGCAAGCTGTACAGCAAAGTCAGAATATTCAAAGTCAGAATATTTGAAATCAGAATATTGAGCATCACCTGACAATTCCTCACAGCTCAGTTAACAGAATTTTCAACTCCACACAGCACCAAATTATTTTCATATGAGCAGAGCTGCAACAAGGCAGCATTTTATGTCCAACAGAGGCTTCCCAGTTCCTAAAAGACCAGAGATCACCCCCAGAACCAGCTCACTCTGTACTTACCCCCTGACAATGCCATTCTCTAAATAGTTGACTTGAATGAACTTCCCGAAACGACTGGAGTTATTGTTATGTGCTGTTTTTGCATTTCCAAATGCCTGCAATAAAGCAAAATGAGTTAATTTTCAATCAAACTGAATATGTCAATGCACAGCTTCCCAAGCTCTTCTGTTCATTGTTCAGATTCCTGTTGGCTTCCAGAATAAATCAGAATATTGGGGGAATTGCAGCACACAAAGAGCAAAAAGGCAGCCTAGGAAGTTGCTCACAGAACTGTATGTGTTTATTATTTCACCCCTGCAGTAATATTGGTGGGACTGAGGGAAGGGAAGAACACTTTTAGATATTTTCAGGAGTACAGGACAGGTAGGACCTCAGAGAAGACATTCAGGATGGTGAAAATCCACCACGCCTCAAGCAATAACAAAAAAAATTCACATTAAACACCTCAGAGAAGACATTCATGATGGTGAAGACAGGAAAAAGGACCACAGGTAACCACAGGTAGAGAGTGTAAGTCAGCCTCAAGCAATAACAAAAAATTAGGACCTCAGAGAAGACATTCAGCACAAGCACCATGAAATCACCTCTTCCATACAAAGGTCACAAACCACAACCTATTCCCCACATATTGCTACCACAGAAAAGAATTCACATTAAACACAACTTTCCTTCAGAGAAGGAATTTTCAAAGTCGTGTATTCAAAACACACAAAAAGGACAAACAAAAATTTTGGTTTACAGAACAACTCATTGAGCAGCTACTCTGCTGCACAACACTGAAAAATGGGAGTTTTATGATGAGGTGTCAGGAATGAAAAAATAGATATGGCACAAATCTTAACTGTGCATTTCTAACTCCTCTAGCAGATCATGAGTCCTCTGACAGCTGCTAACGCACACATAACACAAAATCCTCTGCGTGAGCCACGCTTAACTACAAAGGAACTCATTGCATGTGAAAGTCCAGTACCATCGGTTACTGGGAATGTCTTTATCAACCTCTAACCATGTGTTCCAAGGGGAAGGGAAGCTTGTCACCCTTCTAGCAGACAGCATCTAAAGGAGGAAACCTCCCCAAAATGCAATTATTGCTCAGGATAGACCATCCCAGCATCTCCTGCCACAGATATTTCCTCTGAAAGCTCCAAGCTATGAAATCCTCCATGAGGAAATCCTCCTCCCTAGTACAGAACCCTTGTGAAATGATGTGTGAAATGATTGCAGAGAGCTTTGCAATCTCTTCCTCCACACACACACACACACACACACAAAACACTCCCCTGCCACATCCGGAGCACGGAGGATGTCAGGGCTCTGCACCCAGCTCAGAGCTCTGTGCATTTGTAAAAAAAGGAAAAGAAATCTTGAGAGAAGCTTTACACAGGATCTGTATGTACATTTTGAGATAAGAAAGGTTGATTTCAAAATGTTATGGAATAAGAATGATATTGTTGAGAGAGAAATGGAAATAGAAATAAGTTTTAAAGGATGGTTTTGTAAAAAAGATTAGATATTTTGGAGAAATAGAATTATGAAAGATGTATTAGGGTTCATGAGGGGTAATTTTTTGAGAGTATTCAATTTTTTGTGTTCAAGAGGTTATTGATTTATTTATAATGGGCTGATTGGTTTTTATGATAACTTCAGAGTGGTAGGAGTTGTTGTCGTTTCTATTAAAAACTTTTATCTTCACTCCTTACTGAGACAACACATCTTTTTCTACAAATCCATTTCCCACATGTGTATACCCAGCCATGGTGCACACATCCAAATATTCCTATTTGCATGGAAAACATTGGCATCATCATTATCTGTAAATTGAAAGTCTTCCCTTCTCTTCTGGTTTTGGTTGTTTTTGGGTTTTTTTTAAGTACCTTAAGGGTTTCAGCAGTGCTGCAGTGGAACTTTTGGGCCAGACCAAAATTTAATTCCACACCAGTTTCTCCAAACTCTCCCACTATCTGCATTCAGAGGATCTCAAAAACTTCCTATACACTGGAGAGTGTCCATAATTCTTCAGACAACTGTCACTCCTGACCTAAAGGAAGCAGCTTCCCTGTGCAGAGTAACTGTGCTGCAAGTCCAGAAAAATCAACAGGCTTCAGTAGGGAGAGGATTTGGATCCAGAAGTGCTCACAGACGGCTGAAGGGAGAGGATTTGGATCCAGAAGTGCTCAGAGATGGCTGAAGGAGAGGATTTGGATCCAGAAGTGCTCACAAATGGCTGAAGGAGAGGATTTGGATCCAGAAGTGCTCACAGACGGCTGAAGGAGAGGATTTGGATCCAGAAGTGCTCACAGATGGCTGAAGGGAGAGGATTTGGATCCAGAAGTGCTCACAAATGGCTGAAGGGAGAGGATTTGGATCCAGAAGCACTCACAAATGGCTGAAGGAGAGGATTTGGATCCAGAAGTGCTCACAGATGGCTGAAGGGAGAGGATTTGGATCCAGAAGTGCTCACAAATGGCTGAAGGGAAAGGATTTGGATCCAGAAGTGCTCACAAATGGCTGAAGGGAAAGGATTTGGATCCAGAAGTGCTCACAAATGGCTGAAGGGAGAGGATTTGGATCCAGAAGTGCTCACAAATGGCTGAAGGAGAGGATTTGGATCCAGAAGTGCTCACAAATGGCTGAAGGAGAGGATTTGGATCCAGAAGTGCTCACAAATGGCTGAAGGGAGAGGATTTGGATCCAGAAGCACTCACAAATGGCTGAAGGAGAGGATTTGGATCCAGAAGTGCTCACAGACGGCTGAAGGAGAGGATTTGGATCCAGAAGTGCTCAGAGATGGCTGAAGGAGAGGATTTGGATCCAGAAGTGCTCACAAATGGCTGAAGGGAGAGGATTTGGATCCAGAAGCGCTCACAGACGGCTGAAGGGAGAGGATTTGGATCCAGAAGTGCTCACAGGCAGCTGAGGCTGAGCTCCAGCTCTGGATTTTCCAAGCCCACAGCACACACGTCACAGTGCCAACAGCATCCCCACTCAGATTTTTCAAAGCAAGCATTGCCCAGCCACCAAGATCTCTTTGCAGCATTTATCCACCAATGTATCACCAGATTTCCCTTTTTTAGAGCCCATTTTGCATACATATGCATATTAATAGATGTATAAAATCCAGGTGAGCTCCCTGCCGTTGCCAAAGCAGCAGTGCAAGTGCTGTGACATCAGCACAGTGAACTGTCAGGAAATCAAACTCCTCTTCCTCTCCAGGACGGTGGCTCAGCTCCTGCTCTCTGCACACCATCCAACGTCCCATTCTGGCCTTTGGGAAAGCTCCTGCAGCCAACTTTGCCAGGCTACAGAGTAACGGACTTGCAAAATGATCCCAGAAAACATTTTTATAAAGTTTGCCAGCTTAAGCCATCAGTGAACTATCAGTTCACCAATTATGTCCAAGAAGCCAAATTACAGTACAGCTAAATTTGCAACCTTATTTTTTATTAATAAATATTTTTGGCATTCTAGAGTTAAGAAATCCCATAACTCAGGCTTCCTGAAAAACTTTTCTTAGTGATTACTCATGTAAGCAATGAATACAGTTTAAAACTAAAGGCTCTTATGATCTCATGTGTCTGGTATTTAGTCAAAGCACACAGCAAATTCTTAAAAGCTGATCTAATATTAACAGTTTTTAGGAAAGTTTTCATGTACCCATTTCCTCAGAAGAGCCTTTAACATCTACAACTTTTTAAAGAACGTTCCAAGTCAGGAAACATTCTGGGTGGGTTTTTATTTCTTTTTTGGTAACATTTAACTTTAATGACTATTACCACATTCTTCAAAATACTTTGAAGAGTACAAAATAAATTCACAAGAAAATTTCAGCTAAAGATAATTAATCCTTTATATAAGAAAACCCATTCACTGTTTTCCCTTGTGAGTCCATGAGAAGACAAAACCAAAAAACTTCAACTAAATCACTGCAATACACAACACCAGCTGAATAAAACAGGGTGAGTCAAAAATAGCAGAGCAATGGTAGCAGGAATCAGAGCTGGGACAGCCTATTCTGGGAGGCAGGAAATCATTCAAGCCATCCTCTTACCTTGGAATGCAAGAGGCAGAACCTGGAGCCTGACACTTCAATCTCTTACAACAGGGATAGAGATGAAAGTAAGCAGAAAATCACCAAATTTTCCTTTAATTTGTTAAAAAAACCAAAAAAAACAAAAAACACGCTCCCAAACCAAACACAAAAATTTCAAAATTTCATTTCAGTCATAAGAATTGCCAAAATCCTGTTGGGAGTTTGACAGACACCCCTGCACACAGACCCAGCTGCCAACGTGCCAAAGGGCAGGGGAGACCCCAACTCCACACCCTGGCACAGGAAAGGACTCCTTCAGAGCTGAGCTTGACACTTCAAACTCTTACAACAGGGATAGAGATAAAAGTAAGCAGAAAATCACCAAATTCTCCTTTCATTTGTTAAAAAAACAAAACAAAAAAAAAAAACCCAAAAACAACAAAACCCCAACCCCTACTGACACGCTCCCAGCATGTACCTCAGGAACACAAAAATTTCATTTAGAATTTCATTTCAGTCATAAGAATTGCCAAAATCTGCAAAAGCTGTTGGGAGTTTGATGTAAACCATGGCAGAACCACCCCTGCTCACAGACCCAGCTGCCAACGTGCCAAAAGACAAGGGAGACCCCAATTCCACACCCTGGCAGAGGAGAGGACTCCTTCAGAGCTGAGCTTGGTTTAATTCACTCGGTTGAAGTGCTCCTTACAGCCATGCTGTGAAATATCCACTCACCAACAGGAAATTCAGGGTAATTCTGCAACTCCTCCTGCTGGGGGATGTCCTGGGAACTCCCAGCAATCCCCCTGGCAGGATGAATGAAGAGTAAGGTGATTTTTCTCCAAGAGTTGTGTGCAGCAAGCAGGAAAAAGCAGGCAACATCACATTTCTACCAGAAAAAACAGTGCCATGCAAGCAAATGGAAAAAGAAGTTCTTCCTTTGATTAGGATTCTCAGAGCAAAGCCATGCAGAAAATGAATGGCCTCAGAACAATCACCTTCCCTGGAACGGAGCAGGCTGCACACACGAGGTGCATTTGCAGGCTTTTGATGCCTCAGGTTTGAGCTTTTCTATTTTTCACATTCTGTGCTGCTTTAGTGGGTGGGTCTGGGTTCATATCAGGGGATGGTGAGCTCTGTGCACAGAGCAGGGAGGCAAAACAATTCCTGCTCCAGCTGGGCACCAAGGACAAATGATCCAAATCTCAGCCCAGGAGCACAAACACCGTGGGCTGGAGAGAGAAAAACAAGGATGGGACTGCATGGGCTGGGGCTGGAATGGGACAATGAACTGCAAGATGCAAATGGAGCAGAACTGATCAAAGTGAGACACCCCGTGACCAGTTGTGCATTTTGTGACCATTTTGGTTCATCTTGGGCTCAGCCCTGGCTGGGCTCTTGTGCTGCCCAAGGTGCATCCATTGAGGCCTTTTAATAAATCCCTGCTTTATTCTTTAGCTCTGTCTGGTCTCTGTTCTAGCTCAGCTTTCACAAGGCATCACTTTGATGGTAAATAGAAATAAAAACCAGAGCTGAAGCTCCACTGAGCTCCAGCCCATCTCATCCCAAAGGCACCAGCACAGTGGGCCTGCGATGAGGGAAACAAAGCTGGCAGCAAATTGCTCTGCTCTTCTGCACAGAATTCTAAAGCATAAAACTTGCTATGATTAAATTTTAGAAGTTTTTAAATCTGGTGAGTTCTAGAAAATCTGATCTGCCCCCACCTGACTGTGCTGTCAATAAAGAATTCTTCTTTAGAAGATCAATTAATAAAAGCTTCCTGTTGGAATTTCCATTTTATTTGGCCTTAATTCTTTCCAAAGACTGGTTCAGCATCATTGAGAAACCAGAACACATCCAGATGGGAATAAGCAATGATTTTCAAAATAATACATGAAGAATTATGACACCCCAAATATTTTCATGTGTCTCAACTCCTCTCAGCTCCCATTTCAGAGGGAAATGAACTTTCAGCACACTCGAAAAGTGACTGAAATTCTGTAATAAACAGGGGACACCGAGGGTTACAACTTAACAACAGACAGCCAAGGGAAGATCTGCTGCAAGAAAACAAAGCTCCCATTCCCTCTGTTCTCTCACCACATGTTCCTACCCCCAACTCAATTTTCTGCCACTTCACTAAATTCACTGGCTTGAAGAATAAGTGAACTTTAAGTTTCCAAAATAAATTCAGAGTCTTAGATAGCATGCTGTGCATTTTATAGCTGAAACATGCAGTTAAGCCATTTTTCCCTGATGAAAGGAAAATATAAATTTATTGGAAACTTCTTCGGTGTGTATGGAAAGGTTTGTTTTGTTTGAGACTATAGAATAAACAAAGGTTTGATTCATTATTCCCAATTTGACCCAAATAATAGTTCCCCCAAGGTTTGATTCACTATTCCAAATTTGACCCCAATAGTTGCCAAGTGTAAATTTCTTAGAATTTCAATTATAAGAAACTTGACCTTAGTCAATACAAGAAGGCAAAGCTTCAGGTCAGGGAACTGTATTTTAATTATTAAATTTGGAAAAGGTTGAAAACATTAGGAGTATCTTAAAACAGAGCTTATATTTATCTTCCTACCAATTTTAAAGAAACTGGAGATAATCTCCAATTTGATTATTCCAAATTGGACCCAAACAATTGCCAAGTGTAAATTTCTTCTTAGGATTTCAATCATAAGTAACTTGAACTTAGTCAATACAAAAAGGCAAAGCTTCAAGTCAGGGAACTGTATTTTAATTACTAAATTTAGAAAAGGAGTATCTTAAAACAGAGCTTATATTTATCTTCCCACCAGTTTTAAACTGGAGATGATCTCCCTTAGCCTGGAGATACAATTAAAACAAAGAAGAAAACAACAAACCATGATGTGAGAGCAATTCCTGGATGGGAGAGGCAACTGAGAGCAGCACAAAGCTCAGCTTTAGGCACCCCTGTCCAGGGAAGCAGCCTCACTTCCTGATCCTTTTTCTCTGCAAAGCTGCAAGCAGGGCCAAACATAATGAGAATCATTGCAGTTGGTCTCTGCTTGTGAGCTGCCCTAGGAGGAACCCTTTAAACAGCTCCAAGGGGTGCTGGGATGGAGCAGGAAGTGGCAGAGCCGCCCCATGACCACGCTCCTCTCCCAGCCCATGTGACAGCACTTGTGCCGATAGCGTGGTTCATTTTTAACTCCACTGTCTCAGCATCAGGGCTTTGGTCTCTCAGATGTTTGACAAGGCAACATCAAGCAACATTTAACATCAGATCTTTCACGGTCCAGCTGTAACTCCGCTCTTCAGGCTAGAATTTGTAATCAAGGAACAAAAATATTAACAATCGTTTATCTGGAAACTGTTCAGAGATTTGAACTCAGATTAATCAGCCAACTCAGAAACAGGATTCAGTAAGAAATGTTTCTGTTCCCTAAGCATGAAAAGATAAAATCATAAATCCACCTCCATAACACCCTAATTGTGCTCACCCCCCTGTGCTAGAAACAGCTGCTTTAACCCCTTGAACTTTCACACAAGGTCACCCTACAAACAGCCCCATTTTACTTGGGTAGCAGAAAAATAAGAGATAACTAAAATGAGGAAGTTCTGACCCAAAATGCAACCCACTTCTACATCATGGAAGTTTTTAGTAAAAAACACATTTTCAACTTTGATGAAGATTCAGAATAAAACTTCAAAGTTAAACAGAGCATTCTCAAATAGTCTGGGCACACTAAAATTGTTTGTGCAAAAAAATCCCCAGAAACATTCATGTAAGAAAAACTCCCTTGTAGCACTTTAGTTCCCTTCAGTAAAAACCCAAAATGAGTCACCAGGGATGGATTTAGAAGTGACCAGCTCTAAGAAGAGCCTGCAGTCAGTTTAACTTCCACAAAGCAATGTAAGCTCTCTGTGCATCCCTCCCCAGGACCAAGAGTTGCATTTCTTTTAAAAATAATGCTTAGTGACTGAAATTGGGAAACATGGAAACTTCTCTGTCAGCTGAATCAGCCCTGATGCATCAAAACAGGAGAACTGGATTTTACCTCTTATGTCCCAGGCTGCCTTTTGGATGTACACTGAATTTACATGAACATCTCTTCAATTCCAAAAACCATTTTCTCATGAAAGGTATTACCAAACGCTCAGTGGAAGGCTGAAGAAATTGTGGTATTTAAGACAACCAGTCTTAGCATAGAGAAACACAAATATCTCTTTATGAGCATGCCCAGGTTTACACAACAGCCTGTGACTCCAACAAAGTTACGGATTTAGTTCTGAGCCCAGGAATAGCTGCATTTGTCACTCAGCAGACACACAGGACCTTAAATCTCTGTCTGGTTTGACACAGCTGTACCAGGTCTGTAGACAAGGATACGAAAGACTTAAATTTATCAAAGGCAGAGAGATCAGCTGATCAAGCAGGGCTTTCCACTGTGACCCCTTCCTGTTTTCTGTTTAGAACTGCAAACTTGAACTCCAGCAACCAAAAAGCCTCAATTTTACTTCTTCTTTCAAGCAGCTGAAAGTAACACAAAAAAGAACTTGCATATATTCCTCATTCTTTACAGAAGAACTTTAAGAAAAGCTTGAACTTTTTTTTTATGAAGGAGTTACTACATTTGAAACTAAACCTAAAAATTACAATAATGATGCTGAAGCTCTTTGCTGTTGAAGATGTTGTTATGGGTGAGCATTACATCCATCCACACTTCTGGAGTTACTCTTTTAAGAGAGCGAAAGGACCCAACAGATCAGTTTAAGTTTATCCTGACATTACCTAATACAGGGCCAGCTGTACCCTCTCCTTCTCACATGTTTAGTTTTGCTTTCTGTTGGAAATGCTGTAAGAATTAAAAGCCAAAACAGACTCCTACTTTCTCCCCAACTCAAAATGTTGCTCTCTTCCACAAGCAGCTGTAGAAATAACTCCCTCAAAAAGTGAGTTCAGTAAAATGCTCACACACAAAGGCAGGATCACACCAAGCAGTTGATGCTTCCGTGGAACAATATGTATTAAAAATTTGCTTATGATTTGATTGAAATGCCATCAAAACTTTCAGATGGAAAACACAGGTAACCTCTGCCCGAGATTATTGGTGCTCAGTGGTGCAAAGTTAAGTCAAATACAAATTATAAGCAACAGGAAGTCAAGAGAACAGAACAAGGAAAATCAAACAGAAGCAGTGGGGTAACGCTGCCAAGCACCCCTGCAGCCCAGTGACATTTAAACCAAGCCTAAACCAGACATTTTAAGCCTAAACCAAGTAGATGACTCAGAAGTAGCATTTAACAGCAGCTATTTGAAGTTTTTAAAAAACAATTTGCACAGAAGGCAACTTGAGCATGAATTTACCTCCAGAACTGGTCCAGCTCCCAGAATGGTTCTCTCCACACCACTGGCGTACCCTTTCTGGCTCAGTGCAGTGAGGCAGTGAATTAAGAAGTTTGTGCTTTGGGTTTTCCCAGACCCACTTTCACCTGATATAACGATGCACTGATTAACGTGTTTTTTAAGCATTGTGTGATAGGCCACATCAGCAATGGCAAAAATATGAGGCTCCAACTTCCCAAGCTGATGGTTCTCATACATCTTGACATACTTGGGGTTATAAATGGGCAGGAACTTGAAGGGGTTAATTGCAATCAGGATGCTTCCTGCGTAAGTGTAGATTCTGTGCTTTAGGAAGCGGCACTTGAGATTCTCCAGGAGCGTTGTCTCGGTCAGGTTGGGCAGATTGCAAAGGTCATCAAAGTCCTCCTGGTGCCAGGGCAGAAAACCCCTCTCCACCAGGCGCCGGGCATCCGTCTCCTTGGAGAGCAGCTGCATCTGCACATACTTGATGGAGCCATCGGTGTTCCTCTCCTGCAGCAGGAAGTAGTAGCCATCCTTCTGAGGGTGCTCGTCCTGAGCGCGCCGCGGCCAAAGCAAAACCCTGTGCACGGGAGAATCGTTGATGTCAAGTACCCATTCCTCTCCACCTGATTCTTTCACCTCCACGAGGACGTAATGTTTGGAGACATCCAAGTTTAAGATGTTGATCACATCCTTGATGACATCTGATGATGTACTGTCCTTAGTTGCTGTCACTTTGCAGCAGGGAGCGTTTTCTGTCGAGAGTTGGGGGTAAATATGAAGATTATAGGCTGCCTTTGCCTGGCAAACTGCACTGTCAGCATCTTTTAAACTCATTCTGTCCCCAGATGGGCTTCAGTCTTCCACCCCTGCTTAATATGCAGTGCCCATTGTCTGAAAAAAAAAAAAAAAATAAAAAAATCAGGTGTTAAAAAGCATGTACAACAGGTGTTAGGGCAAGGTGTGATTTTCTGCATGATGAGAATACAGTTGTTACATAGTGCATTTGGTCTTTAATAATTTAATACCAGTGATGTTATTTCTAACAGCCTGTCTGGGATATCCTATGGAGTGCAGAGCTGCCACAGCACTGAGCCTCCTTTCACTTTTCCTTCTACTCCCATGCCACCCTTCCACCTTGTCATGGCACACAATAATTCAAACAAACAATGCAAAACAAACCAGGATCAACGTCCAAACTAAAACTTCCTTATTTCCCCAGGTTAGTTTTAGCCCAGATGCTTTCCTTGACCTGGTCCACATAAACATTTATCCACCCTCCCACAGAAACTCCTCCTTAAAGCTGCACCAGCAATTTGAGGCAGAAGCAGGGTTTGGTCACTTATTAAGTCAGCAGTGGCAGTTTAGAGCAGCCACAAGTTATGGCAGAGGATCAGTAAACACAGACACAAGGAGGAAAATGGTTCTGACAGTGAGACTGGAGGAAAATGGTTCTGGCACTTTTTCTCCCCCTATTTTTCCTAACTGAGCTCTTTCCACGAGAAGTACAAGGCAGGTAGAGCATCTGCCCCCCTGAGCTCCCAGGAGCAGAGCTCCCAGCAGCCTGGAGCAGACACTGCTGGCAGCCCCCTCTAACACCACAGGGATCTCCTCAGCACAGGTCACTCACACAGCCAAGAGACTGCTCATTCCACTTGAGAGAACCACATCCTCGCTACAGAGGGGCTGAACATGACTTTTATCTTCCATTTTAGGCAACAAAGTAAAGTTAAGTCTTATTGCAGCTACTTTTCAGCAGTGAACAAGATCCTAAATAACCCACTTCATTCAGAAGCCTTGGTACCCATCACATCAACTCCTTCCTCACTGGGTTCAGGAACCTCATTCACACCTCTCCAAAAATCATTCATCACCATGGCTTTTTCCTCCCTTCAGCCTTGGTGCAGGCCAGACAGTAACCCAGCCTATCACCAACCTCAGAAGCCACCTCTTCCTCACTGCCAGTTAAAAGTCTCCAGACTGTGTCACCTCTGTGCCTTCCCCAGTGATTTTCCTCTCATGAGCAGTTTGGTGCCCCCAGGTCACCAGGACTAAGTTTGCCCATGCTGCTTTAGCTCCACAGTTCCTTTGCTTATCAAGGGGTACTGAAGGAGAAGGATAATGAAATACCCCTTTGTTTCAGCAGTCTGTAAAACTGCATTCTGAGAATAGCAGTTCAATTTTTGTTTCAAGAACAAAGTGTTCTAATTATACACTGACATGCCAAATACATTTAAAAAAAAAGAGGAAAGAGGCAGAGAAATGCCAAAGAAGTTACTTTTTGCCACTAAACAACTGCACAGGAACTTGCACAAGGCCACAGAGAGTAATCATTTCAAATTAAAATCAGTAGAGTTGGAGGCTTTTAGCTGCCGCTTCCAGTGCAATAATGAATCACTTCACAAAACATATGACATAGCTGTGGCTCATGAGCAGCCTCTGAGGAGGGAGCTGTGCTTTCAGGGACTCTGCACAGACAGCTTACAGCAGACACTGCCACACAAGCTGGATCATTTGTAGTGGCTACTCATCAAAAGGAAGGCTGAATAAGGCACAGATGGAAAGACAAACCACAATACATCTCTGATCAAACTGTATGATCCACCCAAAAATGTTTTTCCCCATTAAATGTCACTCTCTGTTCATTAAGGAGGGCTGGTTCCAAGAGCCAGGCCATACAAAGGCTGCAGCAGTGAGCTCCAAGTGCCCTCTCCGTTTCCTGTCATTACCACTGACCACTAAAGAAGTCTGAAGCACCTTTGAAGTAATTAAGGAAGTGTTAAGCATTTTTAATATATAAAAGCTCAGACCTTGACACAGAGGAGAATGTGCAGCAGACTGCTGCTCATGGGGAAGATCCACCTGAGCACAGAAAAACAGAACAACAGTGACCATTTTCCTCTGCAGCCACTCAGCCAGTCCAAGGGACACAGCCTTTTGCAGACTTCCTTTTTTCACTCCCCAGCAATTCGTTTCAGCCACTCTGGCTGCTGAGTTAGAGGAAGTCCCCTCAGTAAGCATTTTGGCCAAAAAAGCTCCCTAAAAAACGTTGCACCAGCTTTTTGCCAACACAGAAGAGCTGAACCTCAGTGCTGACCTGTGACTTTACTAACACACATTTCCTAACCTTGTCTCATGTCAGCCACCAAAATTTGGGACATTGCTCAAGATCCCAGCTCACACTTCCCAAAGGGGAAATCAGAGTGCAGATGCCACTTCTCCACAAATGATAAACCCAAGGCCATTAGAGCCAGTAGGGTCTGCCCAAGTGGGTACAACTAGAAAATTCAATTTTTCCATCTGAGAATGTCCAGATATTGCAGAGGTTCAAGGAAAACCTGCTGGTCCCCTACTACTTGTGATTTTCTTACAAAGGATAACAAATTTATTTGATGACAGACCTCTGGCTCCTCACTAAACAATTTTTCAAGCTACAAATTAGAACATAAAATCAAAAGAGCATTTACTGGACAGATTATTAATTGGTTACCTAATGAGTCCCAGTATTCAACTAAGGACAGGTGTCTTCAAGCAGTTGGAGGGTGAGTTCCTAGTGAAGTTGGGGTCTTGGCATCAAAGTAAACATTTTCATGATGGTTCTAAAAGAAAGAAAAGAGTTACTGATAAAGAACATATTATAGACAGAGAAGGCAGCAAGTGAACAAAAAGTGAAATCAATTACATAGTTCAGTAATATAGGAGCAAGAAAACAACTGCTTAACAGATTTCTGCTGAGTTTACAGATAAATCAAACTTCAACTTTATCCAAGAACCAATCTATATCAGAGGAATGGAAGGGGAGCTATAGGTTTGAAATAGGTTTGCAAGCACAGCAAGGAATTATTTGAACGTGGTATTCTACCATAGCACCACAAGCACGACAGCGAATGCAATCTCCAGATAAACATAAATTAATATTTTGTTAGGCAGTCATATCACCCTTGGACTCAGAAGATATGACCAACACAGCATCTAGAATAAATACAAATTTCAATTAAGGAGCTAAGGGCAGCAACAGCAAGAAAACACCCCCCTTCCAGGCAAACACTCTGCAAGCTTTGTCTGCAAGGAGCACACAGAGGACTCTGTTATCAGGGCAGTCCTTGCACGGGACCTGCAGTTGGGTACAATCACCAGGCTGGAGGACAAAGCCACAACACAGGGCAGGGGCTGCAATTCACAGCTAAACAAACCCAAGCAAACAGGAGACATCAACATCAGCAGAAGGTTAAACTGCAAAAATTTAACTGACACCAATGAGGCCTGGTTGCCAAACCTCTTTTTAGAAAATCAGCCAGCCCCCGGTAACTAAGTTAATTAGAAGAGTTAATTAGGTACCACCCTCTTGTTTATGTCAAGAGCAGTCTGAAGAGATGCTTGCAATGATTCCTACTCATTTTGTGATTATTTAGACAATTTGAAGCAATTGAAATATTTCTTCAGTGTGATTTGGCTCATCATGCAAGCACAAGCCTGAATTCAGGTGCAAAGAATGCTGGAAGTAAAAGGAGAAATACAAGAAAGAAAGTAATCCTGAAACCATACACATCAGCAGGCAAACCCTGCAGCCCAACCACCACTGCTGGCTTCTGGCTGGAGGTGGAAATTCTGCAGTTACCTCAAGTTCTTTCAATACCTTTTCTTATAAGAAATCCCTTTTCAATACACAGAAGAGGAAAAAAAATCCATAAATTTACTTTTTGCTCAGACAATTTTAGTAACAAAACCAAAAAATCCGATTCTAGATGGTAATTTTGATGGTATTTTGTAAGGGTTTTCCAGACTCCATTAAGCCAATTAATTTTTTAATAGGCATTGATGCCAACAGTGTCCACTTGGTAACAGTGGAACTCCACCAGAGAGCTTTGCCCCAATCAGTGCAGGGTCTCTCTTTAGTTTAAATAAGGCCATAATTTGAAGCCACATATTTAGTCAATGAATCATGGTGAAGCTAAAAAGGGAAAGCTACCATTACAGCAAAATTGTTGAGGATGAACTGTATAATATTCCAGTTCATCACATTTTCGTGTGCATTTCCACTGCTGCGTTCCTCAGAGGGAAAGATTCCAGCTTCTCCCACTGCTCACCAAGCAATTCTCACCACAAGAGTGGAAATCTACCACAGGTACTTGGTCTCTGATATTCAACACCAGAATTGCCAGCGACCATCCCCAAAAATGACCAATCTGTCTGGTTGAACTGAAAACATTTAGCAATTTCAAAAATACTCAGCTATTTCTGACCTTGATTTCCAAAGCAAGGGATTTCCAGCAAATCAGGCTACAGAGACACTTTAAAATTTCCACAATTAACTGGGCAATTAAGAGGAAAGGTAAAGATCCTTGTCCTACCTCATGTCATAAGGACAGGTGCTGTTAATTGAGCATAATTGATTTTAATTTTTTCAGTATTTCAGGCATTTGTAGATTACCTGAAAATCACTTCAGGTTCTAATCACACTTTAATGTTTTCCTTGGTAATAAAAAATTCAGCTGGACTAAACAACTTTAGATCTTTGCTTTTCTTTAACTGAAAGCTCTTGGATTTTCTGCTCCAAAAGGAGGAGTTCTGAATGGACCGCACAAAAATTACAACACATTTGTTACTCTTTGGGGCAGTAACTTCCCTGCAGGCTTGATTGCAGAGTGCCTGACAAAGGAGAAGCTGGGCTGCAATGTAGTGTAACACAGGAAAAAGTCAAAGAAATCCTTTTTGGTACAGGCAGTTCCTTCTCAGTTACCTGCTCCTGGGGCCCTGATCCCAATCCCCACCCTAAAGCAGCCACTTCCTCTGAGTGACTCAAGTGCAAAATCTCACCTCAAAACACAGACATCTCAGCAGGCTGTACAGTGATGGCACTTAGAAAAGTGATGTCACACAGTTACAGACGCACATGAGAGCATGATTCAGAAAATGTGGCCCAGCTGAGGAATCAAGGCAAAGCAACTGAAAGGTTCAGAGGTAAAGAATGCAAGCCAAAAGAACTTTGGGGGCCATTCTACCACCTTTTGTAGTTTTCTTAATTTTTTCCCTAACAGCACTACAGCTGTCAACAAAGGAAATAAAAGTTTCATTGCTGTGATGTTGCATTTACACCGATGAGAAATTTTTTGAAGAGACTTTAGGCTGAACTTTTGGGTGAACAGAACGTACACATGTCCAAAATAGCTCTAAAAACACTTTTATTGTTTAGTATCAATGGTCTTTATAGAAAGGGCAGATTTTTCTGGAATCTGCATTGAGTTTCATTTGGTAATCAGAGACACACAACACAATAAAGCCTTGATAAAAGCAACTCCACAAGCCACGCTTAAGTCACTTGATACACCAAGAAAACACAATATTCTACAGACAAAACCTTTGAATTTTCATTTTGGGAAATAAAGACATTCCTATCCTTCCTATTAGAAAAATAAACCCTTATCAGCATCTCAGGCTTTGCTTCTCCTTGATATTAGCATAAACAGGCCTTGTTTCTTAGAAATGTGATAAACACCTTCAGCCTTCAAATTCCCAAAAAAAACACTGAGCCAAAACATTCTGTTGAATCAGAGTCTTTCTCTCTTTTCCTTGACTGCTCAGACAGCCAATACTGTTGCATTTTTTAGGAATTCTTCCTTTTTAAAAGCCTAGGATATGCAAATCCTGCCCTTTGACCTTGGAGCTGAGGAAAGGCCATATTTAGCCTCAGTGTGCATGTGAGTCAAACCCGTTATTCATGCACGGGATTATTCAAGAGGTCTAATGTTTGAATCACTGTGGGTCAGAAAACTGCCTGCACAGAGTATTCCTTCCTAGGTGAACCTCCTTTAAATCTTTCATCAGCTGCATTTACTCTTCCTAAATTATTCAGTTCCACGGGCGTTTTGGGTTGCGCAGAAAAGGCCAGACCTGGGAGTTCTCCCACTGGGAATGGACAGTTTGTGCAGGCAGCTGTCACTGCAGGAGCTGCAACATTCAACTTGTGAAAAAGCTTTTTGTTGAGACAAATGTTCAAGCACAGTAACAAAAAAACCAAAACAAAAGTTCCAAGCTAAAACACTTTGCATTACTGCAGTAACTCCCGAGTTTTATGTGAATAATTAAAGATTAAATAGTGAGGAAGTGGCCTCGGATGCATCATCCTGAAAAGCACAATGTTATTGCACTTCAGATGTAGGGCAGGCAGAATACCCCACAGCAGTGCAAAGACAAAAAAACCCAAGCTGAACTATTTTCTAAAACAAGCCACAATGAATCTTGGAGCTAATATAAATGTGCATTAAATGCTTCCCAAGCTGCCTTCCCTACATTAAATGCATTTATTCCTGACAAGATCCTGAGTTAAAGTCACCCAGGGCTCACTAAAACTCGCTGGGTGTGACGCCAACATCCTAAACCGGAATGCAAGGTTACCCCACGCTGTTACTTTAGGGCAAGTTCTTCAGCCCTGGATTCCAGCTAACAGGCCTGGAAATCAAAGAGCTCCTAATTACCCGTGACAAACTTATTTGCAAACAGCTTGGCAGACGCACCGATACCGATCCACCTCTAGGAGCACCGTGGGAGGATGCTGATGACATCTTTGAAAGGCTAATTGCATCTGCCAGGAGCTTGAGATCATCTCCAGCCCTTTGCTCCACTGCCACCCTTTTCCAGAAGGTGAAATCAAAGAATGCTGAGCTCGTTTGCATCCAAAGTGCTTCTCGCTTTTCACAAACGCGAATTGCAAATAAAGCTGGGCGAGAATTTTGCCAAAATGCTTACAGAGAAACCGAAAACAAAGCTAAAATGATAGTGGGAATTCCTCTTCCACCAGGATCACACATACCTGTATCAGACCGATAGCCAGAATTGTCATGAGTCAGGATAGTAGTCTGATACTTTTAGTCTAGAAATATGTAACAAAGGATGTTCCGAGCTTGCAAAAGTTTTACTTCCCAGAGATTGCAAAACTAAGCTTGCCAGAAAGACAGAGCACTATCGACATGCACACAGCCAGAGGCACGATTCAAGTGGGCAATGACAGTCACCAGGATAAAGCACGATCCCAGCAGCGCAGCAGCACCAGCTGTCAAGAGCTGCTCGACAATAACACAAAGAAACCAAAGAACCCTGAGACTTCTAACGATTTTTTTCAAAGATCGTGAGATATGTATCTGAAAGATTACAGGCTGTTCATACCGAGAGTCAGAGACATCACAGAACACTGAAAAATCTCAAGCAGGGGACAGAGAAAAACAGGAGCTGGAAGCAACGCCGAGAGTCGGGAGGCACAGCCGGGGTCAGACACTTCCCTTCCCCTGGGCACCGCTGACACAAAGTTTATCAGCATCTGCCCGTGCCCGGTACAGCCCCGGAGCCCGGGCACAGCCCCCGAACCGGGCACGGCCCCCGGAGCCCGCTACAGCCCTTCGAATCGGGCACGGCCCCCGGAGCCCGCTACAGCCCTTCGAGCCGGGCACGGCCCCCCGACCCCGGCACAGCCCCCGGAGCCCGGGCACAGCCCCCCGACCCCGGGCATGGCCCCCCCGGAGCCCAGGCACAGCCCCCGGAGCCCGGGCATGGCCCCCCGAGCCCGGACACGGCCCCCCCCGGAGCCCGGCACAGCCCGGGAGCCCGGTAAAGATCCCGGCCCCGAGCACACCCGAACTCCTCAGGGCGTCCCGGGGAACCGCTCCGGCCCCGAGCTCCTCAGGGCGGCTGTCCCGGGCTGGAAGTGACCCGCAGACAGCCCCTGCGAGCCGACCCTCCCACGCTCCCTCACATCTGCCCCAATGCATCGACCATCACAGATAACCCACAGAGCCGACCCCCACACGCCCCCTCAGAGCTGCCCCGGCCGCCCACAGCGCTCGGTGCGAGACCGGTCGCTGCGAGGCACGGCCACTACAGCGCTGGGTAGCCCGTAGCGAAGGAGCGGGAGGTTTGCGGAGCAGGGGGAAGAGGAGCGCGGGGCCCGTTACCTGCGCCGGTGTCGAAGCGCGGCCGCCCGGCCCGGCCCCGCCGCCGCCACAGGCCCCGCGCGCGCCACTTCCGGGTAGGGGGGGCCGGGGCGCGCCCATTCAGCGCCGCGCTCGCCCCGCACATGCGCAACCCCGCGGCTGGGCCGGGTGTGCGCGGAGCGGCAGCACGGCCTGAAGGGAGCGATGATGGGGGTGATCCGGGAAACCCGGGTTCGAGCCCCGAGCCCGCTTCTCGCTCCCGGCGCGGGTGGGTGGCGGCAACAGCCAGGTGCTGTCTGTCTGTCTGTCTGTGGCAGCGCTGGTGGATTTTTGTCAAAACCGAAGAACCCCGGAGTCCTGCTGTGCCGGGTGCGTCCCCGCCCACCGCTGCGGCAGTTGTGGGGTGGCTGGTGCTGGTGTGTCAGAGCACTAGGGCACAGTGGTTCACAGAATCACAGAATTGTTTAGGTTGGAAAGGACCTTCGGAGGTCACCCAGCCCTGTCTCCACCTGGAGCAGATGATACAGGAACGCCTCTCTCCAGATAGGGAAACTGCACATCCTCCCTGGGCAGTTGTTCCAGTCCTTCGCCACCCTCAACGTAAAGTTCTTCCTCATGTTGAGGGGTTTGTCTTGTGTGTTAGTTTGTGCCCATTACTCCTTGTTCTGTCAGTGGGCATCACTGAGCAGTGACACCATTCTCTGGACACTCCTTGGACATATTTATACATTTATATAGGATTGTTGGGATCCTCTCTCAGCCCTCTCTTGTCTGGGCTAACCAGGCCCAGCTCCCACAGTCTCTCCTCATCACAGAGATGCTCTAGATTCCTCATCATCTTTGCGGCCTCCACTGGATTCTTTCCAGTAGTCCCTTATCTTTCTTGTACTGAGGATCTCAGAACAGACTCCACCAGCTAAAGCTACCTGCCACCAAAAGCCTGAGGCAAGGACCACTTTTGGTACCAGCAGTGCTGCAAAAGTAGCCGGACCCTCCTTTATCGCTTTATTTAAAAGCAGCGCAGCCTCCGGGAGGGTTTAATTCCTCCACTCCACCAGGGGCCGCGCTGCCACCCCCCTCACGGCTCCCGCCTCGGCGCGCGCATGCGCGTTGATTCAAACGCGATGGCGGCTGTGGCGGCTCTGGGCTGAGAGGCAGCGACCCCCGCCCGGCCTCTCGCCCGCCCGCCGCTGCCTCGGCGCGATGTCCTCGGAGGGCGGCGGCACGGCGGCGGCCGGAAAAACGCCTAAAGCTAAGCGGAAAGGTAGCGTGGGGTGAGGGCGGACCTGCGCTGGCTTAGGCGGGAGCCCAGCCCGGACCGGCCCGGCTGAGGGGGGACCCGACCTGAGGCGAGGACGGCCCGCGGTGGCCCGGCTGAGCTCTCTTTGCTCTCTTTCAGGAGGAAGAATCGTTCCGTCTCGCTATCTGCAGTTCGATAAGAAACATAGCAAGGAGGTGCCTAAACAGCCAAGCCCAGACGTCGCTCAGCGAATGGTAGAAAAGGTGTGAGGGGCGGCTTGGACGTTTGGGGCTGCTTGGACCTTGGCAATGAGGGGGAAAAAAACCAACTAAACAAAAAACCCACAAACAAAAAAACCCAAAACCAACAAAACCGGGGGGAAACCGCCTCTACTGGGGTTATGAGGGAGTTGTGGGAGCTTAGGACTGTACTCGGGTGACTTGCAAAGCAACAGGGTCCCCTGGGATTTAGTTCTGTATTGTCAGCATTGAAGTTGAAGGTAAGATATTGCTAATTATGTTTTGTCTTAGCTGTTTTCTTTATTTTCAGGATGCTTCGTCAAGCTCCTCTTCATCGAATAGTTCTGTGCCGTCTTCCAGAACTAAAGCAGAATCAGTTGTCCCTCAGAATCATGAAACTTCTGCTAGTAGGTTTTACCAGTGTTTAAAAGTTATTCTTATGTATTTCCAGCCCATGAAATTCTTAACAACTCTAAGGTATTGATATTTTGTGTTATTTGCGTTACTGGCAGTTATTATTTGTATGCACAGGAAACTTGATGTGGGACTAAGACCAATCAGGTCCTGGCTCTGGAATTGAGTGATTGGGTCTCTCCTGCCTTCTGCACAAAGCTGTCAATGCTTCTTTTCCTATGCCCTCACCATTACTCTGCTTTTTTTATTTGATCTTTCTATTAAACCAAATGCGAGTAACTGAAAATCTGTCTGCAAAATTGTCTATTTTTATTTATTTTGTTATTGCCACTGGTTCCTGTCTGGCATTACTGATAGTCCTTGGTTGTCTCCACAGATACCCAGTTATTGAGACAAATTATTCCCTTGTTTTCTGTGAACTGGGACCTCAGAGAGTCTCACTTTATGGGGTCATTAGAGAGTGAGCTTTAGCCATAATAATTTTCCATTCTGGCTGCAATTCCAGTTGGTAACTTTCTTGGGAGGTTCAAGAAAAATAAGTTTTTAAGGCTGCTCATTAGACATTGCTGGGAAGAGAGAGTGTTTCTGATGAGCTCAGGAGGTGCAGTTCATCAAGGCCTAAGGAGCATTTCTCAGGTCATAGTGGGGTGTGAGGGGAAAGATTTGACCAAATCAGCTTCCCTGGACCTCTTCAGCCTGGAATTGTGAATTGTGCTGAGCCTCATGCTTCTAGTTCTGATTCTCCTAGTCTGATAACAGCTTCTCTCTACAGGCATGGACCTCAGCTCATTGAATCAGGCTGGTTTTGAGAAGGGTGACTTGCAGTCCACTTTATTAGATGAAGGGAAAATGAAGCTACCAGAACTTGATATTTCTGATATTAATGGTAAATTTCCATTCATACGCTATTTCTGGGGTTTTGTTGGTTTTTTTTAATGTATGTGCTGAAACTTGGGCATAAGAAATTGTTGTATTCTTGTATATTCACAAAAGGATTTTAAACAGAGGTACTAAAACCTTTGGAGTTTAAATTAACCTCTTGATTTGTGGTATCTTTTGGGTGCTCTGTTTTTGCTTAAAGTCAAAAAGTAAAGAATAAAGTAAAAAATTAAAGTACTCTTGAGTCTTTGTTCTTATAACAGGTGGGTGTCAGCCCTTCTGAAAAGTGGATCACATTTGTTTGTCACTTAAAACTAAATGATCCATGTCTGCTCGTGAGTATATCTGAGCCAGAAACAGAGCACAGATCTTTTTTACTGGTGCACACAATAATTTTGAAATTATCTCTGCCTTTAAAGAACCTGGTGGTCTCTTGACCCACCCTATAGACCTCCCAGAAGAGCAGCACACTAACTTTGTTGTTGTGATTCAGATAAAAGTGACCCCAAGAAGAGTTCTTATTCAGAATCTGCTTCAGATGAGGATTCAGAGACAACAGAAATAAGTGGAGAGACTGATGAGGTGAGTCTCACTGCTTACATTGGTAAGGATATTTATTTTGAAATGAAGATTTTCTGTTTATCTTTAATCTGAATTACAGCTGAGGTCCTGGGAGGATCTAAAGCCTCCTTGCAGAAGTCAGTGCTGGCAGTGTTTGGTGTGTTGATCAGACACCTGGACACTGACCAGAGCTTTCCTTCCACTGCTTGTGATTAAAAATCTGTTCCAATTATTGCACCTCCTCAGGTGGATTCTTCTTACATTCCTGCCCATACTCTTTTATTTATATCACATTATCTTTAAGTATTTCCTGGCATTTTTGTTCTGAGAACAAACACTAATTCAGTCTAAGAAAAAGGGCCTTATTAGTGGATCTCATTGAATGGAGCACTGGAACTTCAAAATCTCTACCAGAATTATGAAAATCTGCTGAAAATATTATTAAAGGTGGTGGAACAAAGAAATGTATTTAATTAACGTGAGTGTTAAAAAACCAAAGTTTTATCATTGAGCTGCCTGTTGGCAGTGATGATTCCAGGCATGAATCAGACTAGTAGTAATTAATTTGGTAATTAATTTGACCATTGATAAAACAATTGTTTAAATACCGAACTTGATATAGAATATTCTTTTCTTTTCTGAAGGAAACTGATTCTTCTGATCCGCTGACAGAGCTGGAATCTGAGGCACTACTTTTAACTTTCCTAAGAATAAGGGTGAGAGTTGCTAGAATATTTGGTGTTTCAGATAGAACTTGATACTGAGGAGTTGTTTAATTACTTAAATGCTTCCTGACGTGTAAAAGTTAGGTTTTTGTGACTGTATATTTTTATCATTTTTTAAAACCATAAGACTTGCTTTGACAACTCTTAGAGTGGATTCAGTGCCAGTTTATGAAGCTAGTGCTGGTTCTTAGGAATTAGGGGGAGGCAGAAGTTTTGGGGAAAAATGTGATTCTGTCTGGAGTTGAAGGTTGTGGCAGTGACTTTGTTCCTTCAGTGCTCTCTGTGTGTGTGTTTTCCTTTACAAAAAGAAGCAGGGGTAAGGAAAGAGTTTTAAGGGGGTTTTTAACTCTGATTTTCTGTGCTTACTGTGTGAGGTCTCTTCATTAATTGAAAGTCTTTGGTCTAATCTGAGGCTTGCATTTCTTTATTCAGAATATGTTAATTGCTCAGGTGTAGCATTGCTTTAATTGTGAATATTTTTGGGATGTAATAGAGAGAAAAAAAGGTTGCCAAGATGGAGGAAAAAGCAGAAAAAAACTTGTTAATGATGTGTGAAGAAAAGCGGAAACAACAGGAGAAGCTCTGGGAGCTGAAACGTGAAATTCTGCTCCAGGAGAGAGAGCAGAAGCTCAATGAAATATTAGACAAACAGGTAAGTTTCAATTAATGCTTCTCTGATAGTTACACAAACTCATTTATGAAGTAGCCCTTTATCCAGAGGAGATTTCTCTCTTTCTGTGGCCTGCAGAGCTACAATTTCATACATCTTAAAGGAAATCAATATCTCCTTCCTGTTGAGGCCTGCAGCACCTTTGTCACTGTTGGGTTCCCTGGTGGACAGACAGAGGGAGAAGCTGGAGCCCCTGGGCAAGGGCAGAGATTGCAGATTCTGTTGTTTATTTGCCTTGTTTGTATGTGTTAGCCACAAGTAGTTCTAGCCTAACTTGTAAGAAGACAGGTTTCTAATGAATAATTAATGTTTGAATAATGAATTTTCAAAACTGAATCTCTTTGCTTTTTAACAAATACACATTGCAGAAATTGAACAAGGCTTTTGGAGAACAGGGTTGTCAATTACAGTCAGAGGATCTGATATAAAACCCTTTGCTGTGTTGCCAGTATCTCTGAGCTACAGAAACAAGGGAACTGGTACTGAGAATTTTCAAAACTGAATCTCTTTGCTTTTTAACAAATAAGTATTGCAGAAATTGAACAAGGCTTTTGGAGAACAGGGTTGTTAATTACAGTCAGAGGATCTGATGTAAAACCCTTTGCTGTGTTGCCAGTATCTCTGAGCTACAGAAACAAGGGAACTGGTACTGAGGACATAGAAGAAAACACAATCAACAGTTTGATAGGATTATTGTACCACAGACTTGTCGAATTCCTCGGTCAATAAGCATTTCAGAGTGGTGTTTGGTTTGATCATACAGTGTTTTTCTGTGGTGAGCCAGGTGTGTAATTACAGATGTGCTTTGGGAGAAGTGTTGATCAGTGTCTCTTTCAGATAGAAGTGCTGTCTCCCCTCGTTGCTGTCTGTGAACAGTTTAAAGAGCAATACAAAAGCTTTGCAACTTCCCTGGATGCTACAAGACACGAATTACCCATAAAGAACATTCACATAGAAGGAGATAAGCAAACCTACCTTGGTATGAAAATTTCATTTATCAAATTTGTTTTCAGTTATAGTGGATTTATGCTAAAAAACTTCTCACATTGTTACTGCTGCATCTGCCTCTGGAGAAACTGTGTGTGCTCTGAGAGCCTGTGTGGACACATAACCACATTTTGTGTGTGTGTAATTCTTACCTCTGTTTAACCACTTAACTACACAGCTTTTTATCTTGCAGCACAGAAGAAATGAACTTTTAAAGTTAGCTCAGTCTTCATACACATCTTCTTTAGCAGGTTTCTATGTATTTCAACTATTCATGGCTTCCCTCCCCCTTTCTTTTTCCTACTGTGTAAGCAAGTTGTGAGAATGCTCTGCTCTTTCTTGTTTCTGTGTTTGAGGTACAGAGTCACCTGGGCAGACTTGCTCAAGTTTCTTGCAGAACTGGAGTTTAAATATTATTGTGTGCTGTCTTGAATCAGAGAATATTTAATAAATCAGTAGATGCATTTTGTATTGAAATCTGGACAAAAAGTTACATTTTTAAACTGCTGGTCTTAAAAAAAAACCCGAGATTTTAAAATTATTTACAGTAATCTTGCACTTTAAGACAAATAAAAAACATTTATTGAAGAACTTATAATTCTTGTGAGAAGACTAGAAAGGAATAGGTGCATTTTTTTGTTTGTGAATGTGGAAGGAAATAGCTGAGTGACTTTCATGGAGGAGGTACATGGCAACAGCAATACATGAAACTGGCCAGGGAACTTTGGGTGTCTAAAACTTGTTTTTCCTCTTACATTTCTCTTTAAAATCTTGGACATACTATAAATGAGAGCTTGATGAGCATTTTAATAGCCTGTTGCTGGTGCTAGTCAAAACAGTGAAAAATAATTTGGCTTTCACAGTTTCATGGTGGTTTTGTGAAACATCACAAATTTTGTCATCTAGTTCACCTGTCTCTGGGTTACTCCAGCTGTTAATATCTTGTATTAACTGCTTCATTTTTTAGTAATACCTTTAATTTCTCATCTTCCAGACGAACTGGAAAAGCAATTAATGATCACACAGGATCTTCTGACAGAAGTTATGCCAAACCACTCAGAGGATGGTGCAAAAGCACTTGGTGCACTGAAGGAGCTTCAAGAAGTGTCTCAGCAACTGAGTAAAGGGCTTCAAAGGTATCACAACAATTGGGTGGAAAGACTTGTGACTAAATATTTGGAGGAAAATCTATATCCCTTGCCAGAATATATCCAGAACTCAGGCTGGAGGAGGGTTATCTGAGGGTGAGCCACCTCAGTGCCCTTCTCTGACACTTCAGCTGAGAATTTCACTGAGTAAGAACAGACTTGGCAAGTTTAGGTGTGTAGGAGTGGAGAAACCCAGAAAACAGAAAAGTGAGCTGCAAACTCCTAAATAACAGCTCTGCAAATGTGTCATCCTTGAGAAGGCACAAGGAGCACAGAGAAGGGTTTTCTCCTCAACTGTTGTGACAACAAATACAAAGCATCACTGGGGAGGGTGAAGAAGAGATAAAGCATGACTAATGTCCTTCCCTTCCTTCATTGCCCCAGAAGAGATTGGAGTTAAAATCTTTGAAGATTAAGAGACCATTAAACCACTCAACTGCCCCATCTCTCCTCCTAGTTCTTGCTTTTGAGAAGAAAATTCACATTTCACATTTGTTTTCTTCTTGTGGGGCCATGGTAGGAGAAATATGCAGATGTCTGGGCATGCAGTCTTTGGGCTTAAGCAGAATTTTTGTCCTTCAGAGTCACTGATTTAGCTTCATGTGTTCCAGGAGCTTCACAGATGTGCAGAACCTGTCCTTTGAAGCCAGTAAAGAAGTTTCTCTGCATAACCAATACTTGTGTGAAGAGAAGCACGGAGTAGATGCTGCGAAACGCTGGTATTTCAACTGACTTTATGTAGTGTTTTACTACTGGGTAGGTACTAACTCAAAGCCAGCAGACTTCTGCTCCTTTTACTTCTGCTGTGGACATCCAACTTGCCCAATTTTTCAGTGAAGCCAGCAGCAGGGGTGCTCACTGATACAGGAATTGGAGAGTTGTTCTGCAGCCTGTCCCACAGGGAGACATCACTGCTTGCTTTTAATGGGGATTTCTGTGACAGGTTTTCCATCCCTTTCTGCCCTGACACAACTGAAAGGTAAATGATAAAAAGTGTTGTTCCTGGCAAATCTGACCTGTGTGGTAATTACAGCTTGAGCATTGGTTGCTCACTGAACAACTTCTGCAGGAACTCTTGATTTGTCCCATGTTTCTGGATGTGCTGGGTGGGAATAAAGCACTTGCTTGGAAGGAGCCTGGTCACTTCAAACAAGTGAGAAGTTTTGGTAACTTCTCATTTCTTCTTCATTGCCTAATTGCCTTGTAAATAAATTATTGAAATTACAAATGCTTTTGTATAAACCTAATCCTCTTTAAGGATTTTATTGGTTTTTATAATAAAGACTATTCTCCACTGCTCTAACAAGTTTGAGTGTGTTCACTGATCTCCTACAGCAGCTTCTGTTTCCATCTGGCCTTACTAAGGGCTCATACTGCACAGTCCAGTGCTGCACTGGTGCACACCAGGTGTCCCAGTGTCCCATGAGCACCCCAAATGCTGAGGCCAGAGACTGGGAATGGGGAAAGAAACCACAAACCTGATCACTGAGTGCATGTGCTGTGCTAGGAGCATCCAGGCCACATCTGGCATGTTTCTTCAACATAATTTCCTTTACATTTTTCTCTGGAAGATGTGCTGTAACCTGTATGTTTTAACCTGTGGAACCTCATTCTGTGATGAGTTTTCACATTTCTAGCTTTAGCTGTGTCTATAAGGCTTTTTGGCCTATTCCTAAGATACCTGGAATATTTATCCTTGCACTCCTTCAGGTGCTGTTCAGGCTTTCTTCCTGGCACTACTAATGGTCTAAAAAGGTCTAGATTCTTTTCTCCTTTTTTAAAAAATCAGGAGTAAATTTAGTGTGATGGTGTTCACAGGGGTATTAGCATGAGGGAAGAGACGAGAATGTTGACTCCATGTTTCAGAAGTCTTGATTATTATGAAATATATTATATTAAAACTATACTAAAAGAATAGAAGAAAGGATTTCATCTGGAGGTTAGCTAAGAATAGAACAGGATGATAACAAAGGCTTGTGACTGAGACAGTCTGGACAGCTGGACTGTGATTGGCCATTAATTAGAAACAACCACATGAGACCAATCCCAGATGCACCTGTTGCATTCCACAGCTGCAGATAACCATTGTTTACATTTTGTTCCTGAGGCCTCCCAGCTTCTCAGGAGAAAAATCCCTAAGGAAAGGATTTTTCAGAAAATATCACGGCTACACTTAAGTAACTGGATCAGTCAGTGTGCCACACCCATAAAGCAAATTGTTCAAACCTTCCTTGCCTACAATCTCAGTGTCATTTTTTTAGCAGTAGCTTCTCTGTGAACCAGTGTTATTTCAGGATATCCATCTGTTATTTCTTTTTCCTCACAATCTGCACCTGGCAGTTCACCTGTGTGGCTGCAATCCAGCACAGCAGCAGTGTGGGTGGTGCAGCTGCAGCAAGCTCTGGGGCAGGAGCATCAGCTGCAGCCATGAATTTGGCCGCTGGATGGGGAACTCTGCCCAGCAAAGTCAGCTTGGCTGTAAATGCTTGGGCTGGTTGGTTTTGGTGGGTGGAGGTGTGGGTAGAAAGGCTCCAACATGATGGAACTGGTTTGGATTATTGCTGAGCTGTGTGTCCTCACACCTTTAGCCTGTTTATGATCAGTGTGTCAATTCCGAGACTGAAAGTAGGGAAGGGTCATCTTAAATATGGGAGGGGAGGGATAAAATTAAAATCAATATTGTAGTGCCTTGATTATAATATCTCAGCACAGGCATATCAAAATGTCTTTCATAGGATTCTTTAATGGTACACCACACTGATGGTTTGAAAAAGTCACTTTTCTTTTAAGAAATACTTTAATTTAAACCCATCCTTTGCAGTCAAGTGACTTCCTACTCTTAAGATACTTTTGGATATGTATACCTGTTACTATAGGACATGAAACAACACGAGTGCACACACTGCTGTTCTCAAGGCAAAAAAGGGAAGTTTATTTTCTGATTCTAACATTTAGAGATTTCTAAAAGTGACAGTGCCACCACTCCAATGACACTGGACAAACCAACAAAGTCCATCAAATTTCTCCCATAAAAGAACGCAAAACAATAAGTTATTTACAGAAAGTATGTGAGGAAGTTCGTTACAATAATGTAGACATCAGAAGGCTTAGAAAATTTTTAAAAAATCAAGACGACATCTACCTACACCCAAACGTTCCTTAAGCAACAGCCAGCAACGCCGATTTTCCCTCCGCAGAGCGGTGGAATGTTGCTGCTCTCCCCCGGGGAGGTGCTTGCTGTGAGCACAATTCGAGGCTGTAAATCTTGCGGGGGCAGCAGTTCAGCCCCGCTTGCTGCAGGCGGCACTCGCTGCACTCCTCATCCTCCCACGAGGCAAAGGGGAGTCCTGGGGCTGGAGCCAAACTGCTGCTCCACAACAATTCTGTGCCCGGGGATGTGCACTCATTGTTTCAGAAGAATCACAGGCATTAATTTCAGCATTCTGGCCGTTCTTTAAACGGAGCGCTTGTGTAATTCTTTGTACAAATGGTACAACAAGTGTTAGCTGAAGCAGCTCGGCCTCTCCAGGAAAGGGTTTTAAACTACTTTGAACTGAGGCTTTTTTTTCTTCTTGGTTTTCATCAATGTTGTTTCTCAGTGGTCCTGTTTTGGCTCTTTGCAGAAGTGTTTTAGGCTCCTCCACCTTGAAATAGCCACAGAATTGGCTGTGTCACTTCACTGGAGCAGGAGCTAAACAGATGTTTATTTTGTATTTTCCACTTAACAATTCACATGTGCCCAAATGTGCCTGGAAAAAAATCACAGGCATTAATTTTCTGATTCTGGCCGTCTTTAAACGGAGCGCTTGTGTTTCTTTGTACAAATGGTACAACAAGTGTTTTCTCAGGAAAGGGTTTTAAACTACTTTGAACTGAGGCTTTTTTTTCTTCTTGGTTTTCATCAATGTTGTTTCTCAGTGGTCCTGTTTTGGCTCTTTGCAGAAGTGTTTTAGGCTCCTCCACCTTGAAATAGCCACAGAATTGGCTGCTGTCACTTAGCACTGTACAAACAACAACAAAGAACTGCAGAATCACTGGAGCAGGAGCTAAACAGATGTGACACCACTTATTTTGTATTTTCCACTTATTTTCTGACAATGTCACATGCTCTAAATCGGTTGGAATCCTAAACAAATTAAGGGCTCTTTTTATTCAGGTTATGTGTCTTTTTTTCCCCTGTGGAATTAATGATGTTCTCCGTACTGTAACTTCTATCAATGGAGATTTAATTTTGTTTTGTTTGAACTTGTGCAGTACTTATTACCTATTTATTCATCTTTTAGGCCAGAAGTTCTTGCCCAGTTGTTAACATTCCTGTGTGTTAAGGTGCTTTTTTGGGGGGAAGGGATTTTTTTTCTTCCTCCAAAAACTGAAAGCAGTTGTGAATTGAGCCAGGTGGGTGAGAGCCTGTGAGGAAGGGGGAGCCCAGAAATGCAAGTATTTGTCCCTTGCAAAACTCTTGGTTGTTTAAGAAGAGATTTTAGGCTGGGTTTGCCCTGTAGCTTGCCCTGCCTGGGTGCTGTGGCCACGTTCTGTGCCAGCCCCAGCTCAGGAGAGCTGATTCAAGGCAATTTTTTGCTGTAATTCCTGTGCTCCCTGCAATGGGGGCTCTGGGGTGAAGGTAATGCGGGGTCCCCCCTGCCCGGGGGGCTCTGGGGTGGAGCTGCAGCTCTGCAAATCCTCAGGGTTCCTTTGTCCCCTCCCCACACCCCAAATCTTCAACTCTTTGTTCACATGAGCTGCAAAGGGAGCTGAGCCTGTGCTCATCAACAGCAAAGCAGCTCATGACCCCAGCAGATGTTTTTGCATTTTAGGCTAATGAGAACTTATTGGATTACTGCAGTCTTCCCCGCCTCGGAGTAAATACCACTTTGTTGGAGATCCGGAAATTCATCCTGAATATGATAAACAAACTGCTGGCTGGGCTGGGATTGCCAGGACATGAAAAGAGTTCCAGAGGGGCAGAAGATCTAACAGCTCTGAAATGCACCACTGAGCCACACCAATTAAGAGCATTTCCAGTGATTATGTGAGCATTCCTGTTCAACTCACAGAAATTATTTTAGGTTGTTTCTTCCGCTGCATTTGTGTGTGGTCTGTACAGCCAGCACGAGGTTTGCAGAGTGGGCTCAAATGCCTCTGATCAGTTTCTTTTTAAAAATATTTCTGTGATAATGTATGTGCAAAATCTGAGTTTCCTGCTAATTCAAGATCTTTAATTTTCTATGTTACGGTTTCTCCTTCAGATATAACTAATTTTTTTTTTAATTTATAAAGACAATTTATGTTTGGAGATGGCCTGTAGGATAGAAAAACTGAATCCCTTTGTTTAATATCTCTTGCATATGGGAGGTGGCTCTACTGTTCAGTCAGACTACACACAAATTTTATTTCACCAGTCATGTAGGAGCTGAGAAGAGAATTGGGAAATTATTTCTGACTAAACATCTGAATGACAGCCCCTTCTGAGAAGCACAGTGCTCTTCCTTCTAAATCATTCAAAATCCTCCATTTGAATGCTTTCCTGGTACTATTTCAGTCACTTTGTCAGGAATTAAAATGTTATATTACTGTGAAAGATCAGACTCTCCTGCTCTATAGATGAATAATAACCATTTTTGACAGAACTATTTAATAATTATATTCTCAATATCATTATCCTGTTAACATGCTACTTAGATCACAGTCTTAGTTGAAAAGTGCTCTTTAATTATCCTTTCCTTATAATTTTTTCTAGAGATGTTTGTATTCCTGGGGGGCAGGACCAGTCTGGTTCCTGCCACTCTGTCTGGACTGATGTAGTCTCTGTTAAACCATTTTCCTCAGTGCTGGGAGGTGCAGGAGTGTGGCAAAGCCTGGGACACTTTGCAGTTATCAGTTTCTGCTTTTGCTATCTCTGTTTGGCTGTCACAGAAAAATGAAGGGAGAACAAAACTCAGAGTTAAAGAATAGGTGTGGCTTTTTTACCATGAATATAATGCTGTAAAAATTAACTAAGGCCTTGTTCTGTCTGGTGCTGTGGAATGATTGAGATGAATGTTTTTTCCACTGGGAAAGGGGGAGAAGTGATTCTGGAAATTGATGACTTTTTTATTTTTCACCCACCTTCTACTGAAATCTCCTGTGTGCAGGGCTTAACACAAAACTCAATGATAGTACAGTATCTTTTATGCACAATTTACATCCATTAAAATCTTTAAGTAAGTGAGAATTACCTTTTATACCTGAGTGACAAGTGAGTGACACCACTCATGCTGAGGCAGTTAGCAAGGGCTGATTATTGATGGCTTGGTTCTACCCCTTGTATCCTGTGAGTTGTCTGACTGAGTTCAATCTGGCAATTGAGGTGAGGGGCAAAAGCAGAAGGATTCCCAGCTGTGAGTGGCAGTACTTGGAAATTATTATTTTTTTGCTTGGCAAATCCCTGTCTGATAATTTTCACACTGCACAGGTTTTTTAATGAGGTATTTGGGACATTTATTTAATGAGGGGGGAGGATCCCTTTTCCTGCAGGGCAATGATGAGAAGTGATCAGGGCGTGAATTTCGATCCAGTCAGAACCAGTACAGATGGATTCACACCTTGTTCCCTAAACCCCTGTCCCTCTCTCACCTTTCTGCCACCAGCAGGGCCAACACCAATCCCCCACATGCTCCCAAGTGCCTGAGATTCCTGAGACTTTATGAGGAGCAGAATTACGTTTTCTGTAAACGAAATAAAAATCTGAGCTATGCACAGAGCAAGCGGGTGGGTGAATATGGCCCATAGATGTGACTGATGAATAGTTTTTATACATGAGCAGTTCTTACAGAACTTCCTTTTAACTCCTAACCATTACCAGATGTGGGTTGCAGGCGGCTGCTGGAATTCCAACACCTGTTGCATCACACTGAATGGGATTCATTTTGGCAAGCACAGAAAATTCCATTTCAGTAAGTAAATAGTTTGAAATTATATCTAAAGCCTCCTTTTTTTTTTTTTTCAGACCAAGTTGATTCCAGCCTTATTTACAGGATTGCACATACCTTCATAATTAGAAGATGGTTTGCAGTCTTCAGAGGCTGTAATTGCCTGAGATTTCTTGTAGTCAGTAAATATCAAATGGAAAATCTTCAATTTAGGAGAAATCTCTCCTTTAAAAGAATGAATAATTCAAAAGGGCTGTATTCCACATGAGGGTGATTTCTCTCTGTGCTTTTTGAGATGTACACATCCACATCTGTGCATTACTCTGAAGATGATGGAGCTCCATTTTAGAACTGCACTTTGCTGCCTGCATCAATCCATTGCTGAATCCTGCTGCTTGTTCAAAGTCCTTACTCAGAACTTTCTCAAAGCTCTTCCTGTGCTTGGCAGGATGGGTGTTTAGTGGCATTTTGTGGGTTTTTTGGTACATTCCCCATAGATCTCATGTACAAGTCTGTAATGAGCCATTTATGGTTTGCTCTAGAAAGATATGGATTGAGTGCAGAGGTAATTAATGAATTAATATTTTTGAAAGCATGATGCTGTTTCAGCCCAAACATACCTGATCTCTGCCATGCCATGGGAACAGCAGAGGTGCTTCATTTTCATTTTGCCTCCTTTAATTTTTAAACAAAGGATCCCAACATCCCCTGAAGAGTCACCCTGAGGAGAGGCTGGCTCAGTAAGGCTGCTCTGCAGACAGGGAAACACTGAGGCAGGCAGGGTTCTGGGTTTGTGGCTCCGAACAGGAAGAAACTGGAAAACAATTTGGAGTTACCAGATTTTTTTCTCTGCTTCTTTCAGTTTGTCTCCAAAAAAATTCCCCAAACCAACAAAACCCAAACCATTCCACTTGAATGTACTTTCTAATAAGTTCCTTCTCTTAGTTCCTAGCTCATTATTTCCTTGGGAAGTGACCTCTGTCCTTCTAGAGTCTTATCTTGTCTAATTTGTCAAAAAGGGTTTGTTCTTTTTCTAGGTTTGTTCTGCCTCTCCACAAAAATGAAACAGTGCCTTTAGGATAGATTTAAGTAGAAAAATGTAGGCACATCTCACAGTGTTAGCCATTATTCAAGATAATCTGAATTTATCAAAAAGCTGTTGAGTTAGTGACTTCACTTTTAAGAGAAGACATCAAAATGAGCATCAGTTTCACACAAGATAAAAATCAAAGCACTCTTTGTGTGTGTAAGCCAGGTGTATTGGGGAAAAAATATTATTCCAACTGCCTACATTGAGATTTTTCATTTATTGCTGGGGGCAAGAATTCCCCTCTGAAGCCCCGGTGTGCCTGGGATTTCCCCAGCAGGGATCAGAGGAATCACTCCTGGATATCTCCATGTAGAGGGAGATGGCATTTGTTCCGTCACCTCGGCCCTCTGCTGTCGCCCCGGGTTTGCTCTCTCGTTTGTGCGAGCTCTGCTCTTGGGCTGCAGCTCTTCCTCAGGCCGGTGCAGTCAGTGGGGGCTCCCTCTCCTGTCCCAAGCCCTGGAACCGCGGGACACAGGGATGGAGAGGGGCAGATTAGGGCCTAGGGAGCGAGGAGGATGGACGAGCAGCAGTGCTGGAATTTGGGTTGGAAAAGCAGCTCCAGGACAGAACTCCACGGAGCTCTGAGCGCACAGAGCTCAGTTACGGGGACTGGACCGTGTCCCGGTCCTGCTCCACGGAACCTCGGCTTTCGCATCCCATCTGCGGGGCTCAGGAGGAAGGCGAGGAGCCCGAGCAGCGCTGCCGGGGCTCGGCCGAGCCGCGCGGGCGGCGCTGCGGGGCGGGCGGAGCTGCGGAGCGGCCGGGCCGGGCTCAGCGCACCTGGGGCCGGGCGGGGCGCGGCGGCCGCCTCCCCTCGCCCCCTCCCCGGTGGCGCTGTCAGGAGCGGGCGGGGAGCCGCAGACAAAGAGCCGGGGCCGGAGCCGAGCGGGCACCGGGGCCGGGAGGGGGCGGCCCGGGGGCGGGGACGCGGCGGGGGCGGCGGCCAGAGGCACCGGGGAGCGGAGCCCGGGCGCGGGGCGGCGGAGCCTCGGGCTGCGCTCGCCGGGAACAAAAGGCTCCAGCTGCCCGCGCACGGCGCCGTGGCCCGGGCTCCGCGGCACCATGTCCGGCTGCGAGCCCCGCCGCGCCCCGGCGCTGCTGCTGCTGCTCGTCCTCTGCAGCCTGAGCGCTGCCCAGCCCCGCCAGCGCCAGTAAGTACCGGGGACCCCGCGGCAGCATCCCCGGGCAGGGCTGCGGGGGGAGAAGCGGCTCTGCCCGGCCACGGCTCCGCGGGGCTCAGCGGCCGCGGAACAAAGCCCGCGGAGCGGCCGGAGGGGTCGCGGATGGAGCGCGGCGCTCCCCGGCTCTTCCCCGCTGTCCCCGGCTCTCCCCGGCTCTCCCTGGCTATCCCCCGCTGTCCCCGGCGGTCCCCGGCTCTTCCCCGATGTCCCCGGCTCTCCCTGGCTATCCGCCGCTGTCCTCGGCGGTCCCCGGCTCTTCCCCGCGGTCCTCGCTGTCCTCGGCGGTCCCTGGCTGTCCCCTCTGTCCCCGGCTCTCCCTGGCTGTCCCTCGCTGTTCCTCGCTCTCCCCGGCTCGTCCCCTCTGTCCCCGGCTGTGCCTGGCGGTCCCCGGCTCTCTCCCGGCTCTCCCTGGCGGTCCCTCGCTCTCCCCGGCTCGTCCCCTCTGTCCCCGGCTCTCTCCCGGTTCTCCCTGGCTGTCCCCGCGGTCCCCGGCTGTCCCCGGTGTCCCCAGCGGTGCCGGAGCGCGGGGAGAGGGAACCGGGAGGAGGCGAGAGCTCCCGTGCGATACCTGCCTGCAGCTGCTCTGGGAACGCAGCTTTTATCTGGCAGCAGTTATTTGAGGAATCCGCCCGCTGCCGTGCTGGGGGTGGTTGAAGGTAGCGCTGGGCGCTCCTGAGCAGCGTGTGAAGATTTTTCTGTTGTGGGAAAGATCAGCCGGGGAGAAAGTCAGAGAACTTTCCCCGCACTATTAGGAACTGAATCCTCAGCTCTTTCCCTGCATGTTTAGGTTGATTTTGATTTAGGTTTGCTTTGTTCTTTACCCCTGGCTCATTATAGCCCGACAGCATCGCGAAATAACTGCATTAACTGAGCGCCATGGAGAACTTATGCTCACTTGCTTACTAGAAAATATTTCACGTCCTGCCAAGTTTTGGTGTAACCTGACAGAGCTGCTGGTTAAAAGTGCTCGAAGGATCTGTCCAGTCCCTGTCAAGTTAACTCTTTGATTGCCAAGTCCAATATTTAATTTTCAAATGCCAGTTATTAAGTGATTTAAATGGTTGTATCAAGGGACTGATACTTCAGAAGGGGATTCAGCAACTCGGAACAATGTGAGTACATGTGCTTCACACATGGCACTGCAGTGCTGGGCTCATGACAGTTTAAATCTGAGCATTTCATCCTGAATGCAGCTGGTACTCCTTCTCCCTCTGCAGCTAGATCAGCTATCTCTCTTACCCAGGATTTCAGGCTCAGTAGTGACTTTTTATTGTTATTTATTGCCATTCTCAAGAATTTTCAAACCTGGCAGCCATAAGGTCTTGAATCTGCAAGTACCCCGTGCAATTTAACTCAAATGCCACAGAGTTCTGAACTTCCTTTGGGGGTAATGGGATCTCCATGGCAATGAGGCCTGCTGAGAGAGGAACATGGGCTTGGAATTTGATAAAAGATTACTTGGGGGCTGTAAAACACCATCATCCTCATCCCAAAGTGATAATTAATCATGAGCTAAAGCGACCTGACTCATGGGACCGTAGAAAGGCATGGGCTGAGAAATTTGGCTTGAAAAGGCATCTGAGGAATTGCCTCTTGTTTAAAAAAAAAAAAATCCTTTTGGGTAGGGAAAAAACCCCAGAAAGGTGTGTCATGAAGAGAATAGAAATGTGTTGCTTCCAGCCCAGTGCATCAAAGGGCTCAGAGCCTGCAGTGCTTTTAGCTGACAAGTTCATGGCACGGTGCCATTCCGAGAGGAGTGGTGCAGATTCCATTCAGAAACTCTCACATTGCAGCATCTATGGGAGGTCCTTTTGGGTGGCTTTAAAGCTCTCTGTGTGCCTCCTAAAATAATGCCTTTTGTAAACTTGCGGGATCTCATTGTTTGAACAAGAATGTGGTAGCAGAGCTGGGAATGTGGGCTCGGTTTGGAGCTGCAGTTTCTGGGTTGCTTCTGTAGAAACTGCAGGGTCAGGTGTGTTCCATGCCTCGAGCCTGACATTTAGAAAGCTCCAAAAATCTCCTCTGGGTCCCTTCACTTCTCCTATATGAAGCTGAACTATGAAAATGGAGCCGTATGATTGAGTTAAAAATATGAAAATTGTTTCAAAGAAAGCATTGGCTAAGAAGCACTATAAGAGGTTCAGGTACCTCCTTATTTCTTAATGAATTTTAACTCTTTTATGATCGGCTGGTTGTACATTTAGTTTGTTACACATAGTAGATAAATAAATGGGGTTTTATTCATTTATTTACTTGAATATGAATTATTATAGATGCAATAAACATGGATATAATACTGGTTTTATTTAAATCCTAAGGATTTGTAGCCAGTTAGGCTCTGTTAATTTATACAATTAGATACAGGCTTAGGTAATTATACATTAGATTATATTTATATATTAGATACAGGCTTAGACTGCTGGTAACAACAAATGTGGCCCTACAGAGGCAAAAACATCACAGAGTATTTGTTCTTTTCCTTTTGCTACACAAGAAGTGTCTCACAAATGGTGACATTCCTTGTGGCTGTGTCTTGACTGACCGCTTCCAATTGTGCTCCTCAGGGGTTATTTGATTGCAGCACCTTCTGTTTTCCGCTCTGGGGTGGAGGAAGCCATAAGTGTGACCATCTTCAACTCTGCCAAGGAGACCACGGTGCAGATCCAGCTGGTGGTCAAAGGAGAGACGGTGTCACGGAGCCACGGGACAGTCCTGGGTGAGCTCTGAGAACTGGTTTATGAGCTGAGGTGCTGTGGGAGCACCTTGGTGTCTCCTAAAGAATTGCATTAGGTGATAATGGCATCGAACAAATTGATCGGCTGCTTCTGCACCTTCTCTGTTGATTGTGTTCATGTGGTTTTGATCTCAAACACTTTGACTTTGGAACACCAAGACATACAGAGAGCCAGTATAACTGATATTCTAGAGTTTTATAGTGATTTTACTTCCTTTTGATGATGCCTGAATATTTATGAGTGACTATTTGTAAGTTTATTTTTAATAAAAATAATAAATCTACATCATCCATCATCAATTTCTTCTCTCCAAAACGAGTGCTGGGAACACAATCTCCCCATCTTCAGGACTGGGTGCTGCTGAGACAGGTGGTAATGTTTGTGTAATTGGATAAATCTTTCAAATCCAAGTCAGAGACCTCTGTCCTGTGAGTGAAAGCCATGTGATCTGATAATATCCAGCTTAACACTGAGTGAATTTACAGTGGTGAGAGTGAAGTGTGGTAGCCCTGTGGTACCACTGTCAGTAATGGTGGAAGCTGCAATGTAATCAAGGCAATCAGGCTCTTAAACCCTCATGTTTTAACCCTTTCTGTATGTTAAAACTGGGAGTTTTATGAAAGCCATTCCATTTCTTGGAGCAGATTGTCTCTGGTTGTGTCCTCCCCTTGCTGTCTTTGAAAGTGGCCGACAATTGCAAAGCGATTCAAAGGGAGTGATGCTGCCACATGTGGACAGCAAATGCTCCAGAGAACTCCTAGGTACGGCTGGATCCAGCAATCCAAACAGATCCCATGAGTGTTTGTTTTGAGAATTATTTAAGTCCCAAAAGAGGCCAGGTCCTTTTTAGAGCAAAACAATTCAGCAGGCACAGGCTGCCCTGTGCTCAGCCTTGGGGGTGTTCTCCAATCACAGAGCGCTTTGCAATTGATGTTGGGCAAAAGTTATAAATAAATGTGGACCAGGTTTATTTTGGAGAGCTCTTCTGGGTCTGACTTATCCCGCAGAGAGTGCAGGAAAATTATTTCAGGTGAAATCCCAACACAGGGATACTGCAGGGAGCAGTAAAATCCCAACAAAGGGAGCAGCTCTCTGGTGTGGGGTCTTCACTCAACTGCAAAGATCTAAATTCTTAGTGCTTGCCTTGAGAATAACTCTTGCTTTCTCTCTCATATTTTAGATAAAGGAACAATCAAGCTGAAGGTGAGTATCAATAATTTTAAGGTGTTTTTGATGAACATGTAAAGGATTTTCCTCAGCCACACCAAGCATTGCTCTCTGGCACAAATAAATGTCACATTCTGGGGCACACCCTGAGGAGGACACAGCCTCCACCAGAGGAAAAGTGGAGAGTGAAAACAGCAAAGCTCAACCCATCACAGCTCGCCTTCACACCACTACAGAAAATCAGTGGCTCCACGAAAATTTCTGTGTTGGGGTTATTTTATACAAGTGGTAGTAGAGAATTCTGTGTGGGAGTTATGACTTCAAATGTTGGCAAAATGGAGCTGGACTAGAAGAACAAGCCCTTAAAAGTGTTGGGTTTCTGAACTCAGGACTTAATTTGGGTTTGTCATCTTTGGGAGATTAAAGGGGGGTGGTGGAACAAAATATTCAATTATGTGCACATGGAATGGTATCAGATTTTTTATTTTGTCACTTTTAATCTGAAGTAATTTTAAAGTACTTATTTCTCTGAGCAGCTGGTTGAACACGTTCATGCAAGCACTTTTTGGTTTTGGGACTTTTTGGTGTTGCTCATTGGGGTTTTTCCCCCTGTTGGGATGGTTTCCCCATGTAATACACCTGTACTGGGAGCTGCGTGCGTAGATCATGGATCAACCATCAATCTGCTTGAGTGATAAAGGGCAGAAGAGAATTTCCTGCCATGTTTTCAGCATGAATTTACCTCCTTTGAAGTGTATATCTTGTAGAAAACCTATTATGTCCTTAATTTTCCTTTCACTGCTAACACGGATTGGCACCAAAACGCAGCAGGTGCCTCTTCCTGCTCACCTCAGGGTCTATTACATCCCCAAAAGCTCAGAGGTTTTTCTGGGTGTTCCTCATCTCCTGGTGTGTTTTTCAGGTGCCCTCAGGGCTCCGTGGACAAGCACACCTGAAGGTTTGGGGCAACAGGCACCTGGCAGAGGAAGGGGCACATTTTCCACAACTACACCACGGTCACCATCGACAGCAAGGGCTCCTCAGTGTTCATCCAGACTGACAAACCTGTCTACAAACCCAAGCAGAAAGGTAAAAATCATCCTGGATAACTTGCCAGATGCCTTCAAGGGGAGTTTTAGGATGAGCTCTTTTGTTCAGGCTCAGCTCTGGCGACTGATAAATTCCTTCTTTTCCTTTTTTCAGTGTTGATAAATCTCTTCATGGTGACTTCTGACCTGAGGCCAGTCAACGACAGGGTAAAAAAATCTGTTTTCTTTCACACTGGGCAATATGATGGAATACTTGGTATATACAAGTGGTAGTAGAGAATTCTGTGTGGGAGTTATGACTTCAAATGTTGGCAAAATGGAGCTGGACTAGAAGAACAAGCCCTTAAAAGTGTTGGGTTTCTGAACTCAGGACTTAATTTGGGTTTTGTCATCTTTGGGAGATTAAAGGGGGTGGTGGAACAAAATATTCAATTATGTGCACATGGAATGGTATCAGATTTTTTTTTGTCACTTTTAATCTGGAAGTAATTTTAAAAAAGTACTTATTTCTCTGAGCAGCTGGTTGAACACGTTCATGCAACACTTTTTTGTTTTGGGACTTTTTGGTATTTGCTCATTGGGGTTTTTCCCCTGTTGGGATGGTTTCCCCATGTAATACACCTGTACTGGGAGCTGTGTGTGTGGATCATGGATCAACCATCAATCTGCTTGAGTGATAAAGGGCAGAAGAGAATTTCCTGCCATGTTTCAGCATGAATTTACCTCCTTTGAAGTGTAATATATCTTGTAGAAAACCTATTATGTCCTTAATTTTCCTTTCACTGCTAACACGGATTGGCACCAAAGCGCCCAGCAGGTGCCTCTTCCTGCTCACCTCAGGGTCTATTACATCCCCAAAAAGCTCAGGGTTTTTTCTGGGTGTTCCTCATCTCCTGGTGTGTTTTTTCAGGTGCCCTCAGGGCTCCGTGGACAAGCACACCTGAAGGTTTGGGGCAACAGGCACCTGGCAGAGGAAGGGGCACATTTTTTCCACAACCACCACGGTCACCATCGACAGCAAGGGCTCCTCAGTGTTCATCCAGACTGACAAACCTGTCTACAAACCCAAGCAGAAAGGTAAAAATCATCCTGGATAACTTGCCAGATGCCTTCAAGGGAGTTTTAGGATGAGCTCTTTTGTTCAGGCTCAGCTCTGGCGACTGATAAATTCCTTCTTTTTCCTTTTTTCAGTGTTGATAAATCTCTTCATGGTGACTTCTGACCTGAGGCCAGTCAACGACAGGAGTAAAAGAAATCTGGTTATAAATAAATGTGGACCAGGTTTATTTTGGAGAGCTCTTCTGGGTCTGACTTATCCCGCAGAGAGTGCAGGAAAATTATTTCAGGTGAAATCCCAACAAAGGGATACTGCAGGGAGCAGCAAAATCCCAACAAAGGGAGCAGCTCTCTGGTGTGGGGTCTTCACTCAACTGCAAAGATCTAAATTCTTAGTGCTTGCCTTGAGAATAACTCTTGCTTTCTCTCTCATATTTTAGATAAAGGAACAATCAAGCTGAAGGTGAGTATCAATAATTTTAAGGTGTTTTTGATGAACATGTAAAGGATTTTCCTCAGCCACACCAAGCATTGCTCTCTGGCACAAATAAATGTCACATTCTGGGGCACACCCTGAGGAGGACACAGCCTCCACCAGAGGAAAAGTGGAGAGTGAAAACAGCAAAGCCCAACCCATCACAGCTCACCTTCACACCACTACAGAAAATCAGTGGCTCCACATAAATTTCTGTGTTTGGGGTTATTTTATACAAGTGGTAGTAGAGAATTCTGTGTGGGAGTTATGACTTCAAATGTTGGCAAAATGGAGCTGGACTAGAAGAACAAGCCCTTAAAAGTGTTGGGTTTCTGAACTCAGGACTTAATTTGGGTTTGTCATCTTTGGGAGATTAAAGGGGGGTGGTGGAACAAAATATTCAATTATGTGCACATGGAATGGTATCAGATTTTTTTACTTTGTCACTTTTAATCTGAAGTAATTTTAAAGTACTTATTTCTCTGAGCAGCTGGTTGAACATGTTCATGCAAGCACTTTTTGTTTTGGGGACTTTTTTGTGTTGCTCATTGGGGATTTTCCCCCTGTTGGGATGGTTTCCCCATGTAATACACCTGTACTGGGAGCTGTGTGTGTAGATCATGGATCAACCATCAAGCTGCTTGAGTGATAAAGGGCAGAAGAGAATTTCCTGCCATGTTTTCAGCATGAATTTACCTCCTTTGAAGTGTATATCTTGTAGAAAACCTATTATGTCCTTAATTTTCCTTTCACTGCTAACACGGATTGGCACCAAAACGCAGCAGGTGCCTCTTCCTGCTCACCTCAGGGTCTATTACATCCCCCAAAAGCTCAGAGGTTTTTTCTGGGTGTTCCTCATCTCCTGGTGTGTTTTTCAGGTGCCCTCAGGGCTCCGTGGACAAGCACACCTGAAGGTTTGGGGCAACAGGCACCTGGCAGAGGAAGGGCACATTTTCCACAACTACACCACGGTCACCATCGACAGCAAGGGCTCCTCAGTGTTCATCCAGACTGACAAACCTGTCTACAAACCCAAGCAGAAAGGTAAAATCATCCTGGATAACTTGCCAGATGCCTTCAAGGGGAGTTTTAGGATGAGCTCTTTTGTTCAGGCTCAGCTCTGGCGACTGATAAATTCCTTCTTTTCCTTTTTCAGTGTTGATAAATCTCTTCATGGTGACTTCTGACCTGAGGCCAGTCAACGACAGGGTAAAGAAATCTGTTTTCTTTCACACTGGGCAATATGATGGAATACTTGGTAGCCTGCATTTTATTCAAGTATTTGAACATTTGAGAATTATAGAAATATTATTTTGTCTTTATTATATATAATAAATATAAATATTTATTATTATATATTAAATATATATAATAAATTATAATATAATAATATGAAATATATTATTATATATTTAATATATGATAATATATATATTATTTATATAAATATAAAAGGTCTTTTTTTGAGCAAAACAATTCAGCAGGCACAGGCTGCCCTGTGCTGGAAGCTCAGCCTTGGGGGTGCTCTCCAATACACTTATGCAGAAGCAGAATTGGATTTTTAAGCTGTTTGTGCATAGCTTGTGACGGCTTGTTTTAGCTGTAATTTTTATTTGCAATTTGTAATTTTTTTGTAAATTGTAATTTTTGCAATTTGTAATTTAAGCTTTTTTCACTCGGTCATATTCCCATTGGAGGTGAATACAAACTTTTGGAGTGCTGGCAAATAGGAGGCAGCTCTGCCAGAGCGGAGACAAGAATTTTTCAGAGATTTGCACCTTATTTAGGTAGCACACAGATCTGGAAATTGTCACTTTTCCAGACAGATCTCGGAATTAAATGTGTGTTTCTCAGGCTCCTCTTAGCAAAGATGTTCAAACTCTGTCACTTTGGGTCTCACACTTTGCTTATGTTGACTCAACACTTCATCACAAACAGCAGAAAAGTTGTTTCATAAAGCCTTTTCTTTTGCTTTTTTCTTTCAGATTGAAGCTTATGTGGTGGTGAGTATCTGTGTGCCCTTCTAGCACCTGTCCTGCAGAGGTACAAGGTTTGTGTAGCCTTTAAAGGAACAAATTTCTGCTTTTCCTGTCCATTATTGCCATTCCCACCCCTAACCGATGCAATTCTCTATCCCTGTGTCTCTATCTGATCTCTGTGCCTTGGGTTTTTTTTTGCCATCACCAGTAAATATCCTGGTTTTCTACTTCACTTTCAGAAATTCATTCCCATTTTTCAGCCTGGGAAGAACTGGCTTGATTCACTGGGGTTTATAACTGTGACAGCCCCACTCCCTCTCCCTTTTCACAGCAATCCTTGCACCCAAACGAGGATAGTGGAGAGTAGAAATTCATGGAAAGGAAAGGGTTCTCCTGTCCTTTTCCTTATGAGGGGAATGAGAGGTTCCCTCTGTGCTTAAGGGGTTTTTTTTGAGTATTTTTTGGGTGTTGTTTTGTTGGTTTGGGGTTTTTTTTGGTGTTTTTTTGTTTTGTTTTTTGGTTTTTTGATGGTTTGTTTGTCTTGTCTTGTTGGTTGGTTTTTGGTTTTTTTATGGGTTTTTGTAGATTTTGTTGTTGTTGTTGTTTTGCTTTGGTTTTTTGGGGTCTTTTGTTTTTTTTTGTGTGTTCACCCATCAGAAAGCAGAAGGATTCACTCTTTTTGAAGGTTTAATGCTGACAAAACCATCAGGATTCATTTCATCTGGGTTTTTTCATCCAAAATTTGGTTTTTTGCTTGCACAGCTCCCTTTAGGAATGAGGTCTGTTAATCCCATCCAGGGGTGATGTTTTAAGGCAGGGGAAAGATCTGCTTGGCATTTACTTGTGTGCATTGCTTACAGGAGCAGAGCTCTCAGATAACTCCAGAAAGCAAATACCCCTGCTGTAAGGCATTTTTGGGACATTTTTGACAGGCTTTGGTTGCATTTGAGCTGTCATTGAGGTGTGTGCATTACCAAAGGAAGCTCTTTGTTGCAAACTGAGTTAAATGCATGAGTGATGCTCATTTCCCACCCCTAAACCTCCCTGCAGGATCCCCGGGGGTCCCGGATGATAGAATGGAATAACCTGAAGCCATTTTGTTGTGGTAAGTTCCAGATCATTTATTTTTTTTTTTCCTCTGTGTGCTGTGATTTGTCTTTGCTTCTGCTTTCAGTGAGTGGTGTTCAGTGAGGCTTGGCAGGGGCTGGAGAGTGACAGAGCCCAGAGAATGTTGTTTCCTTTTTCAGGCATTGTCAACATGACTTTTCCCCTGTCTGATCAGCCAGTGTTTGGGGAATGGCTCATCTTTGCTGAGATGCAGGGGCACACCTACAACAAATCCTTTGAGGTGCAGAAATACGGTGAGTTCACCCTAACCCAGGTGCGTTTGGAAGAACGGAACGCTGAGAAATGCCTTCACTTGAGGTGAAATTGAAACACTGCATTTAAAATGCCATGAGGAAAAAATTCCTTAGAGCCATGTATTTCAGGGATGCAGCCACTGCTAAGTGGGAGCTTTGCTGAGGTCACCTTGCCAAGGTGGTTGTGGTTTGTTGCTGTTGTTGATTGTCATGGTTTGAACAGACAGGTGTCAGCTAAGGAAGGCAGGAGCTGCCTGTGAAATGGAGAATGTAACACCCCTCCCTCCAAATTATTATAATTTTGAAATTAAAAGGCTCTCAGGCAAAGATATGGGAATAGGAATAACAGGATTAACAAAAATACAAATGCAATAGCACAAAAAAAAAAAGCCCAAACCATTGACAGAGTCAGAATAGACCTGGTCCCCTGTGTGTCAGGGTGGGGGCACAGCCCCATGCCATGGGGGCCCAGCCCTCCTGCAGTGCCAGCTGTGGCTCTGCTGCAGCAGGGATCCTGCACAAGGGGGGAGTTTTCCTCTGCAGCTCCAGGGCTGCTGCAGATGGGCCTGGGCTCCCTCTGGGAAATGCAGTAGAAAAACTGTTCTGGTGTCCCAAACCCCAGATTGGATCCAGGTAGGAATGCTCGGCTCCTCCCCTGGGCGGAGCATCTCCCCATGGGATGCTGGGATTGGATCAGCCCTGCAGGGACACTCAGTGGCCATGGACAGCAGAGATCTCCTGGAGGGAGGGTTGGCTGTGGGAGGGATAAAGAAAAAACTGCCCCATGGACAGCAGAGAACTGCCCCAGCTCTGACAGATGGGAATAGAACACACATCCCTGTCACAGACATCTGTTTATGAAAAATCCTTTCTTCAGGATTTTTTCCTCCTGAGAAGCTGGGAGGCCTCAGGAACAAAATGCAAAAAAAATTATCTGCTGCTGTGGAATGCAACAGGTGCATCTGTGATTGGTCTCATGTGGTTGTTTCTAATTAATGGCCAATCACAGTCAGCTGGCTGGGACTCTGTCCCAGCCACAAGCTTTTATTATAATTTTTTGCTATTCTATTCTTAGCCAGCCTTCTGATGAAATCCTTTCTTCTATTCTTTTAGTATAGTTTTAATATAATATATATCATAAAATAATAAATCAGCCTTCTGAAACATGGATTCAGATCCTCATCTCTTCCCTCATCCTAAGATCCTTGTGAACATGGTCACACACCCCCATTTCCAACCTAATTGATTGACCCTCTACTGGGTGTTACCCTGATTAATCAGAACCAGCTCCTGTCAGAGCTGTGGGGGCTTTTGCTATAAGCTGGGCAATGAGATCTGCTTGGAAAGGTTCTGCTTTATTTCTTTTCATTGCAGTGTTGCCAAAGTTTGAGCTGCTGATCGATCCCCCTCGCTACATCCGTGACCTTTCACTGTGTGAGAAAGGAACTGTCCATGCCAGGTAGGAGCAGGTCCCAAACCAAATTTCACTGCTGGGGGTTGTAGTGCAGTCACTGGAGCTTGGATCCCACCTCCTGTGGACTTTTCAGATGATTTCTAATCATCACCAGAAGTTTTTTGATGTAAGAGCCTTCAAAAACATGGTAAAAATAACAATCCGGAAAACTTCCTGTGGTAATGTTTTCTAGATGTGCAGGTGACATGGTAATTGTCTTTATACAACCAGAAGAACAGAAAGCAGCTGGAAGTTATTCATCATCTCCTTTGCATTTCAGATACACATTTGGCAAACCAGTGACAGGGAAGTTAATTGTCAACATGACTATAAATGGTGTTGGGTACTACAGACATGAAGTGGGACACCCTGTCCTCAAGACCACCCAGGTGAGGGAGACCATGGACTCACCCATGATAAAATGCCTGATCTGTCTTCTTTAGCATTTATCCCACAGCTCTGTTTTGTTGCTGATGGGAGATCAGAAAATGAAGGAGTAAATATTATAACTGGGGCCAGCATAATAAAAATATTGTTTATTTTTGCATGGTATGTTTATGGTTTCAGATAATAGGAGGAAGCTGTTTTCCCCAAAGCTGCTGGGTACTGCCCAGGCTCCCCAGGGAATGGTGCCAAGGCTGCCAGAGCTCCAGGAGCTCCCAGGGCTGCTCAGGGTGGGGTTCTTGGGGTGGCTGTGCAGGGACAGGGGCTGGGCTGATGATCCTCGAGGGTCCCTTCCAGCTCTGGATATTTTGGGATTTGGTGGGATGAGACTTTGTTGGCATCATTTTAATCTGTTTTAAGAGCATATGGGGCTGAGGAGAGCAGGAGCCTGAGGTGACAGAGTTAGTTCAGACCATGGCTAAGGGAGGAAAATGAAACACCCTTCCCCTTTCCTTTTCCCCCTTTCTTTTTTGTCCCGGACATATTTTATGAAAAATCCTTTAGTTAGGATCTTTTCTCCTGAGAAGCTGAGAGGCCTCAGAAATTAAATGCAAACATTGATTATCTGCTGCTGTGGAATGCAACAGGTGCATCTTTGATTGGTCTCATGTTGTTTTTAATTAATGGCCAATCACAGTCCAGCTGTCTCAGACCCTCTGGCCAGTCACAAGACTTTATTATCATTTCATTCTGTTGCTTGCTAGCCTTCTGATGAAACCCTTTTTCTATTCTTTTAGTATAGTTTATAATTTTCTTTTAATATCATATATATCATAAAATAATAAATCAGCCTTCTGAAACACGGAGTTAAGGTTCTCATCTCTTCCCTCATCCTTGGACCCCTGTGAACACTGCTACAACTTGGTGACCCCGAGTGAGGAACATTCCCACTCGGGAACTTGGCCCTTTCCTCGCCCCTTTCCTTGGCCCTTTCCTTGGCCCTTTCCTTGGCCCTTTCCTTGGCCCTTTCCTTGGCCCTTTCCTTGGCCCTTTCCTTGGCCCTTTCCTTTCCATCCTAACCCTTCCAAAACCCTGCTGCACCCTCCCTCAGGTGCCCGGGCTTTAGCTCTGTGTGCTGTGCCCTGTGTGGGTGTCCAACCCCTCCCTTGTGCGATCCACCACAGATCGATGGCTCGGCCGACTTCGAGGTGTGTGTCAGGGACATGATGCCAGCAGATGTCCCCGAGCACTTCCGAGGCACTGTCAACATCTGGGCCACGGTGATCAGCTCTGATGGCAGCAAGCAGGTGACCTTTGATGACTCCACACCTGTCCAGAAGCAGCTGATTGATATCAAGTACTCCAAGGACACCAGGAAACAGTTCAAACCTGGGCTGCCTTACAAAGGCAAGGTGAGGTTAAGAATAATCCTGTTTTTAATGGTTTTGTGTACTAATATGGCTGATTTAAGTTGATCCCAGTGGTTTTGCCCACCTGGAATTGCTGATAATTTAAAGCTAATTGTTCTGTAAATGCCCCACCGTGCAGGTAGAGGTCACTTACCCCGATGGAAGCCCAGCTGACAGAGTCACCATCAGAATTAAAGCTGAGCTCACACCAAAGGACAATGTTTACACAAGTGAACTGGTCTCAAGGAATGGCCTGGTGGAGTTTGAAATCCCCTCCATCCCCACAGCTGCCCAATATGTCTGGCTGGAGGTGGGTAAAAGCTCCTTATAGGATTAGCAGGCTTTAATGGAACTAATCTTGTCAAACCTGCACGTTATAAACCAGTGCTACAAGCAGGAAATCAGTGCCTTTTAGCTGCAGCTTCTGCATTTCAACACAGCAAACACTGGCTTGTTTCCTGCTGGAAGAGAACTGATGTTGATAACCACCATGAAAAGATGCTCCTCCAAATACACCTTAACATGGTAGTAGGGGGCAAAATCTGGGCAGTGAAGATGTCAAGAGATGAAAGGTGAAAGGTATAAAATGGGAGAGGAGAGTGAGATTAAGAAAGAACAAAATGAGCTTTTTATTCATAACATTGATGTAACTTTTTTTTCCGTTTTTTGAAGACCAAAGTGACAGCAATTGATGGGAAACCCTCTGGGGATCAATATCTGCCCAACTATTTGTCCATCAGCAGCTGGTACTCACCCAGCAAGTGCCACATCCAGCTCCAGGCACCAGATAAACCTTTCCAGGTATGTGGGCTTCACCTTCCAGCATGGAAATGAAATTAAATCCACTGCATTGCTTGCCTTAAAGTACTTTGCTCTAATTAAATATTTCTGGGCATTCCTTGATTCTGGGATCCTGAACTGTTTCCACCACAAAGGAATGGAGGAACTTCACTGGAGCCACCAAATAATTGTTGAATGTGGGCTCCACAAGGTGCTAATCACAATTCCCTGGGTGCTCTGTGCAGCACCTCAAATCCAACCCGTTCTGTTCAGACAGGATTGGGTGTAGGCATGGAAAACTTCATAATTTCACATTTGAATGTGTGTTCTGTGCCTCCAGTAATGCTCAGACATGGATTGCTTGCTGAAAATGATTGGAAGTGATGTTAGTGGGAGTGGCTGAATCGCTAAAGACCAAAATTATGGCTGTGTAGTCTCACTGGAACTTCCAGTTTAAATCTCAGCTGGACCTGTTCAATCTCCCAGTTCTTGAGCTCTGAACATGATTGCCTTGTTTTCTTTGGTAGGTTTTGTAGGAGCCTCTCTAAAAATATAATCCTGCCCCATAAAAGTTGTTGTGATTTCTCTCCTAAAGTTCTGATTTAACCATGGTTCCTGTTGTATAATGCTTTCTGAGAGTTGTTCAGAGTTTCTTCTTACCCAAGAAAATGTTCTGAAGGTCTGCATTGCTCAGTGGAAAAGAAAAAAAGGGGGGGGGTCTTGGCCATAAACACACTGAGATTTGTTATCAGCAGGTCTGTGAGGTTGCTTTCAGATTCTTTGTGTCCAAATAAGAGTAGTTTTTTTTTTAATCATTGCATTTCATGGAAGTTTAATGGCTAATTAATCTTTTACAAGTTTCCTGAGGTATGGAAAGGGGATTATACACCGCTAATCTGAACACATTGTTCTTATTATAACCTGATTAGAACTAATTCTTCTGTGGGAAAGCTTGGAGCTGGATGACCAGCTGATGTGGGAACTATTCCCATGCATTGCCAGCTCTTACTGGGTGTTCCAATTAGCTACATTCATTTTTTAATGAATTGTTTCATCATTTGCACTGGGGGATTCTTAATACTTCAGATATTTGATGTCACGAGGCACCTCTTGGACTCTGTGGCATTCTCACTGTGTTTAAGCATCAGCAGCTCCTTGTGTTCCAGTCCTGCCCTTCTGCTTGGTGCCATGGGTGCATTCTGCAGGGAGAACACTTGGGGCTGAAAAAAGAGAAGTTTTTCAGAACGTTTCTTTGGGATTTTCTAGGATTCCATGGTTTTATTTGGGAACTGCTCTGCTTTAAACGGCAGGAGGGTGAGGAGGGGAAGGTGCTGAAGGAATCCTGCTGATGTAGGATCCTGCAAGTGTCAGCCACCCCTCAGACCCCAGAAGGAAGGAGTTTGTGTTCCTAGGGCAGTCTGCTGCCCTCAGGGTGATTCATCCCATGGCTGCTGTCTGTTCTGTTGGGAATTTGGGGGATTTGGTTTTGTTCAGCACTCCCTGAGCCCCTCTGGGTGCAGAGTGCCCAGGTGTGCTGCTCTGGATCCTATTGCAGGCATCAGATGAGCTACCCAGACTAAAAAAAAAGCCAAAACAACAGATTTCTTCTCATTTATTTGTGTGTTTGACACCTCCCTTGTCGCAGACATCCTTTATGAAAATCCTTTCCTTAGGATTTTTCCTCCTGAGAAGCTGGGAGGCCTCAGGAACAAAATGTAAACAATGGTTATCTGCTGCTGTGGAATGCAACAGGTGCATCTGGGATTGGTCTCATGTGGTTGTTTCTAATTAATGGCCAATCACAGTCAGCTGGCTCAGACAGAGTCTGAGCCAGCTGCCTTTGTTATCATTCTTTTCTTTTCTATTCTTAGCCAACCTTCTGAGGTGAAACCTTTTCTTGTATTCTTTTAGTATAGTTTTAATGTAATATATGTCATAACATAATAAATCAAGCCTTCTGAACATAGAGTCAGATCTTCATCTCTTCCCTCATCCTGGGACCCCTGTGAACACGGTCACACTCCCTGAGTGCCCAACTTACAAATTGTTATCAAGACTTTGTGTCATTTGGCAGCATTTTCCCTCAGATCTCTTCCCAGTCATTTCATGGTGATGTTTGAATTGGTATTTGCCTCATTAATGTAATCACAATTAAACTGCATAAACTATCAAACATATATCTCTTCCCAACCCCGATCCAACTCTTTCCTTTTCTGGGCTGGGCTACTGAAGGGGTGTCTAAAATTCAACCAATTCTGATGGCTGCTCTGTGCCAAAAGGCTTAACTTCCAGGATTCCAGAGATTCCTTTATTGTTCCATTAATGCATACAACCCCCAGCTCAGGCTCCTGTAGATTTGCATGAGCACAGGCTCCTTTTTAGTGTGGAAAAAGCCCCTGAGAACAGTGCTAATGTAATAATTCATTTTTTTTTCTTCCCCATTTCCTTTCCCCATTTCCTTTCCCCATTTCCTTTCCCCATTTCCTTTCCCCATTTCCTTTCCCCGTTTCCTTTCGCCGTTTCCTTTCGCCGTTTCCTTTCGCCGTTTCCTTTCGCCGTTTCCTTTCGCCGTTTCCTTTCGCCGTTTCCTTTCGCCGTTTCCTTTCGCCGTTTCCTTTCCCCATTTCCTTTCCCCATTTCCTTTCCCCATTTCCTTTCCCCATTTCCTTTCCCCATTTCCTTTCCCCATTTCCTTTCCCCATTTCCTTTCCCCATTTCCTTTCCCCATTTCCTTTCCCCATTTCCTTTCCCCATTTCCTTTCCCCTCACCATTACACACTTTTCAATGCACCCATTTGTAAGGAGAGGGCTCACACCTCCTGTGGCCTGGAACCCAAGCAGGTTTTTTGCTTTATCACCCCAAAACTCCTAACAGAACAAATCTTTGGCTTTTCTGTCCTTGCCTGCAGGTGGGAGAGGAGGCCTGGATTGCGGTGAAATCCACCTGTCCTTGCAACTTCACCCTGCATTACGAGGTGGCCTCACGAGGGAACATTGTCCTGTCGGGGCTGCAGCCCAGCAATGTCACCCAGCAGAGGAGCAAAAGAGCCACCACAGCCCTGGAGAAGAGCATTGACCTCACACACTTCCCAGGAACAGGTAGCCAGCATCAGAAATGCAGCTCACCCCTCTTTTCAGCAAAAAAAAAAAAAATCCCTTTCCACACCCTTTTTGTTAATGTGATGCTCCTCAAGGAATAGAGATGGTTTTGTGCAAGAGAAAATATGCAAAAATGGGATGCTCTACACCTTCTTGTTAATGTGATGCTCCTTAAAGTGTATAGATAATTTTTTGCAAGAAAAAAATGCAAAAATGGGATGCTCCTGAAAGAATAGAGATAGTTTTGTGCCCAGCAATGTCACCCAGCAGAGGAGCAAAAGAGCCACCACAGCCCTGGAGAAGAGCATTGACCTCACACACTTCCCAGGAACAGGTAGCCAGCACCAGAAATGCAGCTTACCCCTGTTTTCAGCCAAAAAAACCCCAACATTTCCACACCTTTTTTGTTAATGTGATGCTCCTTAAAGAATATTTGTGCAAGGAAAATGGTGAAATCCATTGCCCTCAGGCATGTAAAAAAGTTCTCCAAGAGGGGTGACTCTTGAAAAGTTTTCTTTGGTCTTTCTGAAGTCTTTCTCAGATGAGGAAAATCTAATATTTGCTTGGAGTGGAGTGGCAGGGGAGGGTAGGGCAGGGCTGGGGCAGTTGGTTAAATTGGTTGGGTTTAAACTGAGGAGAGGATGTTGGATGGGAAGAGAAAATTAAATGGATTGCACACAGCTCACAGGGGAAGGGAAATGAAATGGGAACTCCTGGATTGCACAAGGAGTAACAGAAAGACACAAATCTGATGGATTTGGGGAGCAGGGGGTGAAAAATGGTGGGGTTGGGAAGATGGATGTAACATCTGCCAAAGGAAAAGTCTGGCTGTGCTGTGGGAGTTGGGGAAAGAGGAACAGGAACCTCCCTTCAGGTGCCCACCAAGATTCTGGCAGTCAGCAATTTAAGATTTGTGGTGATTTTCTGCACTGAAGGGTTTGTTCTGAGCTGCTGCATTCACGGTTTGCTCAGAGGCTTTGAGGCTGCTCTGGCACTGGGTGAGTTCAAGGCCAGGTTCTGTGGGGACTTTGGGCAGCCTGGACTGGTGAAACACATCCTTGTCCACAGAAATGCAGGATCTTTAAAGGTCCCTTCAACCTAAACCATTCTGTGATTCTATTTAACAGCTCCAGTGATTCTCTGGTCTACAAGCTACATAATCCTTTTTCAAGCTTATTCCTTTTCTCTCATCAGCATTCTCCAGCAATAGATAACATTTTCTGTTTATTTTCAATAGCTTGATAACTTAACTGTGTTTTTCCTTGATTTCATGGCTGGAAAACCACTGAGTAATCCTTCCCTCCCCACCTTTTCCATGCTGCTCATTAAATTATGGGTGCTAATTACCTTTCACAACGAGGAGGAAAAGGGAAATACTGTGAACTCAACAAGGTGTGCAGCAGAAAAAAGGGAAGAATGCAAGTCCTGAATGGAGAATTCTGTGCCTGTCAGCATTAGGAGGGGGCAGGAAGGGAGTGACTGGGATAAATAAAACTATTTTTTTTCTGCACAATTCCTGTTCCAGCACCTCCCAGCACTCCTGCAGCAGAGGTTGAGGTGTGTGTGACCTTCCTGAGGTTCTCTGTTGTTCACTCCATGGCTCCCCTGGCTCGGCTCCTGGTGTACTACGTCAGGGAGAACGGAGAGGGGGTCACAGACAGCCTGCAGTTCCCTGTCACCTCCTCCTTTGAGAACCAGGTACAGGAGAGGGAGGGCTCCTGTCTCACTGCTCAGGTTTTGGGAGGGCTGCTGTCTCACTGTTAGTGTTCACAAACACATCATCACGAGAATGATTCTATGCTTTTATTGAAGAGCTCTGGGTGTCAGGGGTACAAACCCAAATCTGACTCCGACATGGGTTCGGGATGAACATGTTTTTATATTCTATTGTTGTATAGCTTTCATGTTAATTATTAAACTTATATTGTTCTATTGTATACATAGATTTCAGCCAAGCGTGGGCTCCTCGTGGCCCCCTCAAACTTCTGACATAGCTTCTCATGATTCTTCTTATGATTAAACAATAATTATATTTAATTACTAAACAATCATCACATCTAACAACTATATCATTTATCATATACTGCTTACTCAGGTCCGATTTCACATGATCTGGCAAAACACAAAGCCTAACGTTTTCAGAGTCTATCTTTAACATTTTTCCAGGGCTCCACTCTCATCACTGCTTGGTTTTTGGGAGGGCTGCTGTCTCACTGCTCTTTGGGTTTTGGGAGGGCTGCTGTCTCACTGCTCTTTGGTTTTTTGGGAGGGCTGCTGTCTCACTGCTCTTTGGTTTTTTGGGAGGGCTGCTGTCTCACTGCTCTTTGGTTTTTTGGGAGGGCTGCTGTCTCACTGCTCTTTGGTTTTTTGGGAGGGCTGCTGTCTCACTGCTCTTTGGTTTTTTGGGAGGGCTGCTGTCTCACTGCTCAGGTTTTGGGAGGGCTGCTGTCTCACTGCTCAGGTTTTGGGAGGGCTGATGTCTCACTGCTCTTTGGTGTTTGGGAGGGTTGCTGTCTCACTGCTCTTCAGTTTTTTGGGACAATCACTGGATTTAATGGCATTTCCCTTCCCAGGTCACCGTGGCGCTCTTGGCCAATGAGACCAGGCCTGGTGACCTTGTGAACATCAAGGTCAGGGCTGCCAAAGGAAGCTGTGTCTGCCTGGCCACGGTGGACAAGAGCGTCTACCTGCTCAAACCAGGCTTCCAGCTGACAGCCAGCCAGGTAGGGTGAGCTCCCAGCACTGCTGTCCTCTCCTGAGCCCCGTGATCCTCCCCCAGCTGGAGGAAGCAGCCAAGGAGAGCAGCCCGTGCCCTTTCCCTGCAGGTGTTCCAGGAGCTGGCAGAGTACGATGTGTCTGATGCTTTTGGAGCTCCAAAGGAGGAAGGGCACTTCTGGTGGCCTGGCATGTCCTCCCGCAGGCGCCGCAGGTCCTCGGTGTTCCCCTGGCACTGGGACATCACCAAGGACGCTCGCTTCGCCTTCACAGTAGGAAGAGCCACCCTCCCTTCTGTCTTTTGTGTTTGCATGTTTGCAGGGGGGTTTTCAGCTCCAGAGTCAGCCTCCCTTCTCTCTTCCCTGCTTCATGTTTGCAGGGCATTTTCAGCCCCATAACCAGCCTCTCTTCACTCTTTAGTGCTTTCATGTTTGTAGGGTGATTTTCAGCCCCATAACCAGCGTCCCTTCTCTGTCCTGTGCTTTCATATTTTTATTTTCAGCCCCATAACCAGCCTCCCTTCTGTCTTCTGTGCTTTCACGTTTTCAGAGGCATTTTCAGCCCCATAACCACCCTCCCTTCTCTCTTTTTGCCCACTGCTGCTTCTCCTCCTGGGGTCTGAGGGTTTTTCTTCTCTGACGCAGCTTTTTTTGTCCTTACTGAGAGCTGCAAACTCTTGGGAACAAGTTCATTTTTTGGGGAAAAAGTTCGTTTTTGGGGAGCTGGTGTTGAATGCGGGGCTGCATTGTGTGTGCAGAGAACAAAGCTCATCCTGCAGTGCTGCTGGGAGCTGCTGCCTCTCGTGAAAAAGGGAATTTAGGGCCCAGAGCTGGGAGCTTTCCCTGTGAGGGAACTTTTAGGAAGGGCAAAATGCTGTGATGTTGTATTCCAGGGGGAAAATAAGATTTTTTTTAACCTGTCACACTCGCCCAGTAATGTTAAATGCTGGTTTAAATGCTGATTTAAATGCATTTTCCTAGCAGACAAGAGCTTTCTCATAAAGCCTATGCACCTTCACATTAACAATCATTTTTACACAAAGCTTTTAAAAACTCCTCAAGATTCCATTGAGATTTCCCTGGTAGATGTTAAAATATGATTGAGGGATTCTACTTTAAAAAAATCAATTAATTAATCACATTTAATTCTTTTTCTTTAATTCTTTTTATTTATTTTTTTTTTTCTTCTTCTTCTTTTCCCTTGCTGGTTTTTGTTTTGTGGTGTTGATTTTTCACTGTCTAGGAAACTGGCTTGGTGGTGATGACTGACATAGTCAGCCTGAACCACAGGCAGAATGGAGGGATGTACACGGACGAGGCTGTCCCAGCCTTCCAGCCACACACCGGCACCTTGGTGGCCACCATGCATTCCAAAATAGCACCAAGGTAACTTTTGGGGTTCAATATCCATTGTCCGTGATACTCCTGGCTGGGTTTTATTCTCAGCTTTTTCCACTTCAGGTTTAGACAAGGCAGTGATGGGGAAATTCTTCCAATGGCTTGGTGGATATAAAAAAATATAATTGACACTGGTTTGTTACATTTAATTTAATTCTGGGAAAGTGACACATGCAAAGAGTGCTAAATTCTCATTTTGAAGAATATTTCTTTGCGATTTGTTGTGAATTTCTTGGAATATTGGCAAGATACAGCTGTTTCTGCAGAGTCGCTCATTGCTCATGATTTGGACCATTCAGCTGCTGGTCAAAATCAGCAGAATGAGGATCTGCATGAGGGAAAGGCTGTGAAGTTCCACGGGTGATGAGGATGGGCCTTCCCTCTGCATCCTGACCTTCCTAAAAGCCTCTCTCAGCAGAGCAACTTCTGGGGTTAGTTAGGAAATAGATAATGGAGTATAGCAGGTATAATGGAGTATTACAGGTATAATGGAGTACCACAGGTATAATGAAGTACCACAGGTATAAAAAGCTTATTTCAATTGTTAAAACATTAGAAATCAGGACAATTCAAAGAGCAGGGGTGGATGCAGAGGAGTAATCGCAGTAACTGCTGCTGGAAGTCGCACGCTGCATTTCTTCTCTTTGATTCCCTTTGGTAAAAGAATTTGGATCACTAACCAATTTCATTTTAATTTCCATTGTTTCTGCTGGTTTCAAAGGTTATCTTTCTTATACTATTTTTTAGATTCTTGTTTCTGCCTGCAGAGTGGGTGTGCACACAAAAGGATTGTTTCAAAACCCAATAATTTGTGTTATTCACTCCATAATGAGTCTGCACCAGGCAGGGTTTTGGTCATGTGAGCCAGAGTCAGCTGATAACTCTGATTTCTCACTGACTGCTGGAAATATCTTATTAAAAGAATCCATTTGCAAGGATTTATTTCTTGTTCTAGCAGAGCAGAGAAGAGGAAAAGAACCTTCTTCCCTGAGACGTGGATTTGGCGCTGCCTCAATGTCAGGTACTGGCATTAATTATACCCAGAGGGTTGTAAACAGAGTTCTTTAAAATCTAATGAGTTACAATGGTATTTTCTGATTTTTTAAGGGTTTTTTAAAATTATTTTTCCCCCCATTGTTGTTTTCTTCATTACCACTTCAGTCTTTGCTGCATTTCCTCTGTTTCTGAAGCGTTCCCTTGCTTCAAGCTGAACCTTTCAGTTGTACCCACATGGATTCTCTGTTGATTGCTTATCAAATTTTCACTTTCTCCATCATCTCCTGCAAGAACATCTCCCCCAGGCCTCAATCTGCCTCCTCACAAATCCTGCTTGCCTCTGGGTACAGTTGAAACTAAAAAAAAATTAATTATTCAAGAGATAACCAATCCGTCCCACAACAGCACATCTAGGATAATTTGAAGCAATTATTAAAAAGCTTCTCCAGGTTTGCAAGTAAACTTCATCCTCAATGAATGATTGTAAATTAAATTTGACAGGAACTTGGAGCAAGTGTATTCAAATCTGTTCAATTGAGCATGAAATATGCTTTGTAGAAATACACAAAGAATTCCAGAAGTGCCCATTTGGGCCTCAGCAAGCCAGGGCAGTTAATTATAAGTGGGAGAGTGTGGAATAAAAAGTTGCAGATTGCATTTTCTCTACTTCATTTCATTAGAAACAACTGAGGTGGAGCATTCCTTAATTCCACTCTCTTGAACAGGAAGAATTAATTTTTTTTTTCTTCTATAATTTATAATATACAATCCTTAAAAAAAAAAAGAAGAAAGAAAAGAAAGAAACAAAAGCCTAATGTCAACTTCCCAAACCAATTCTAAAAATTCCTAGAGCCTGGCTGGAGGGTCTAATGGCTGGAAATGAGTGTGTACTTTGGCCCTGTGCCCAGAAGAGTAAGTGCCCTCATGTGTGAAAATAATGTTAATGCTGGTTATGGGCTGAAATCCCAATGGAAAGAACATCAGCTGCAACAAATTGTCCGGTTAAACAGGCTGGAATTGTGCCAGAGCTGCCTCCCTCCCTGCTGCTCCTCAGGGCTCAGCATCAGGGCAGCTGCAAACTGCAGCAGGGTGAGCCTGCTCAAAAGGAGGTAAATAATCTTGATATTTAAGTGGGTTTAGATGGGATATTGGGAAGAAATCTTTCTTTCTGTGAAGCTCTGGCACAGGGTGGCTGCCCCTGGATCCCTGGCAGTGCCCAAGGCCAGGCTGGACAGGGCTGGGAGCAGCCTGGGACAGTGGAAGGTGTCCCTGCCATGGCAGGGGTGGGATGGGATGGGCTTTGAGATCCTTCCAACCTGAACCTTCTGATCCTTCCAACCTTTCCATTGCCATCTGGGGAAGGGCTGTGAACCTCCCAACCTGAACCATTTTCCATTCTGCATTTCCATTGGCAGCTTCTCTGGAGCAGTGGAAGGTGTCCCTGCCATGGCAGGAGTGGAACTCGAGGGCCTTTAAGGTCCAACTTGAACCACCCTGGGATTGTGTGACCATTTCCATTCCTCTGGGGCAATGGAAGGTGTCCCTGCCCATGTCTGTGGTGGAACTGGATGGGCTTTGAGATCTTCCAACCTGAACCATCCTGGGATTGTGTGAACATTTCCATTGCTTGGCAGCTTCCCTTGAGCACTGGAAGGGCAGGGGTGGCCTGAGATCCTCCCAACCTGAACCATCTGGGGTTCTGTGAACATTTCCATTGCTTGGCAGCTTCTCTGGAGCAGTGGAAGGTGTCCCTGCCATGGCAGGGCTGGCACTGGATGGGCTTTGAGATCCTTCCAACCTGAGCCCTCCTTGGGTTGTGTGAACATTTCCATTGCTGGGCAGCCACTCTGGAGCAGTGGAAGGGCAGGGGTGGAACTGGGTGGGCTTTAAGGTCCCTTCCAACCTGAACCACCCTGGGATTGTGTGACTATTTCTATTGCTTGGAAGTTCCTCTGGAGCAGTGCAAGGTGTCCCTGCCCATGTCAGGGGTGGAATGGGCTTTGAGAGATCCTTCCAACCTGAGCCAGCCTGGGGTTGTGTGAACATTTCCATTGCTTGGCAGCCACTCTGGAGCAGTGGAAGGGCAGGGGTGGCACTGGATGGGATTTAAGATCCCTCCAACCCAACCCATTCCATGTTTTTATGATCCAAGTGCATTTCCCAAGGTTTTTCCCCTTTGGAGTTTGAGCTGGAGGAGCCGCATTCACCAGCCCAGCGCTTGGAGTGGGGCTGAATGATAAAAAGCACACGGATCTCCACTTTTTATTGTTCACACTGCTCTCCACTTTTTATTGTTCACACTGATCTCCACATTTTATTATTCACATTGCTCTCCACTTTTTATTGTTTTAATCCTTTCCCTTTGTAATACAAACACAGAGATGAGTTCCTAATGAGCTGCCTGGCTCCTGGCAGGAGCAACACCTTCAGCCTCACTGGGAATTCATTTATTTAGAGGAGGAAAGCAAAGACCAGGCGCTTCACTGGTGCCTCAAATGAGAACAAACCTGAAAAGCAATGGCAGTGCAGCTCTTGGTGTGCATCTTCATGAGGACAGCATGTCGTGCTGGACGCTTCTTCTGGAGTCCTCCCATTCTCATTTTCCACGTCCCCAGAGCTGGCAGCGTGTGTGTCAAGCTCTGGGGAATAAGGAAGGACTTGTGAGGAAACAACCTTGGGGTGTACTCACAACTGCACCAATCACCCTGCCAGCTGAGCCATGAAATAGCTTTTGTTCCTGTGTTAGAGGAAATGTTTTCTGTTCCAGGCAGGGCCAAAGCTGCTTTCCAGGAGGGAAACAGCAAAGTCTGAAGAGCAAAACTGAATTTCTGTTATTATAAAGCATGGAAGAGGATACCAGGGTTATTATGTCCCTTTGTGCTATGCACAGGAAAGCTAAATAAGGCAGAGATTTGATTTTTAATAACTAATTTCTATCCTCATTGAAAAAAAATATAGGTTTGGAAATTTTCTAAATCAGTCACTCCAAAACCAAGCAAACCAAAATGTTTCTGAATCAAAACAAGCGGTTGCTGAGCTGGATGTTTAGAAAGTTTCTCATTTGTCCTTGCATTCAGGCAGAGTCTGCAGTGTGGCAATGGACACAGGGACAATGAGTTCCAAAAAACTCCACTTTTATTTCTCTAGCTGTTAAATCAATTATTGTTGAACTGTTTTTATCCAGGAGTTTGGTTTGGGATTATTTTTTGTCTTTCCTTTTATATTTTGGGGTTTGTTTCAGAGTTTTGTTTAGATTTTTTTAACTTTGTGCAGACATTTGCCTCTAAGAAGAGTGACTTGGAAATGAGGCTGCAAATGAAGTTTTTAACCCAGGAAGAATCTGTGATTTGCAGAAGTAACTATTTGCTTTTCTGCTGCTTATAAATATTAAAAATTAAAAATTTGCAGGTCTCAAAACTGATAGAAAACACAGAGCCTTTTTTAAAGTTCAAAGCAGATAATGCTATCTGATAAATCTGCATCTGGAGGGAATTCTCCAAAATGCCTGGGGACATCATTAAAAATGTTAGGAAAATCAATCCACAAATATCAGAGGTTTATGTCCTAAAAGGAGACAGAGGTTTTACTTTATTTATTCGAATAAAGGGAGAGGCCATGGGGCATTCCCTGGGGTCTCTCCAGTTTTTGGAGGATGCAGCCTCCTTTTTATCCCAATTTCCCTTCTCTCTTTCCCCATTTCTGAGGTACTTGGGAGGTTCAGACTTCCCAGAACCCCTGATACCAAAGATTCCCCTCTAATGTACAACCTCCTTTTTAATTTTTAATTCTTATGGAATTTAGAGTTTTTCCCCATTGGCTGAGGTACTTGAGAGGTTCAGACTTCCTGATACACCTTATACCAAAGATTCCCCTCTAACATACAATCCTCCCTCTTAATTTTTAATTCTCATGGAATTTAGGGGTTTTTCTTCCCCATTGTTTCTTTCATCTTTCAATGTTTAATTTCATTTCTCAGCAAACCTAAAGGTTATTTGTAAAAGCAAAATATCTTTTTCCATTCCTCAATCAGTGGAACCCTTCCCATTGTTTCTTTTATCTCCCAGCAGCCCCACAGCTTGTTTGGGAAGACAAATCCACTATTCCTCTCAAAAATCATTTAATTAATGTGATGAACATGATTGCCTGTTGCTTTGGCAGTACCAGCTGTGAAAAACACCAATCACTTGTTTTGAAAAATTTTAAAAGTTTAATAGTAATAAAATGGTTATAAAAATAGGAATACAATTAAAGTAATAATAATTTGGACTATTTGAATTAAGACAATATGAGACAATAAAAACAAAGAGTTATGGATGTCCGGGTACCTTTTTCTGGGCAAAATAAGCCCAAAAAAGGACACAGTTAACAGAGGATTAACCCTTAAACATAATAACCTGTTGCATATTCATGCTTCTCATACACGATGCCCAAATTCCATTCAAACACAGGATTGTGTCTGGTCAGTGTCAGCTTCTTCCTCTGAATCCTAACTGAGCAAGGTGGGAAGAAGTTCATTTCTCCTGATAATGAGGCAATAAATTCTCTTTCTCTGAAAGATTCAGGTGTCCTGTGGCTGCTATCTCACTGCGAGTCCTTTCTTTAAATGAAATCTCTTACATAGCATCGTTTCTATTTTAACATTTTGTTATAACCTAAAACCATATTTACCACACTGCTTAAGAGGAATAATACAGCATCACTTTCTAACACAACACATATCATATTCATTTGAATATTTACCAAAAGCCAATCATAAAATGCCCATTTTTCACACAGCTCAGGGGAAGCCCAGCTGCAGGTGGAGGTGCCTGACTCCATCACCACGTGGATCACAGAGGCTGTGGCTCTGTCTGAGGACAAGGGGCTGGGCATTGCCAGCCAGACAGAGCTGAGGACCTTCAAACCCTTCTTCATTGACTTCACCCTGCCCTACCACGTCATCAGGGGGGAGCAGACCAAGATCCCCCTCACTGTCTACAACTACCTGCCCCTGTGTGCAGAGGTAAAGCTCAGCCCTCACCTGTCACTGACATGTTTTATGGAAAATCCTTGCCTTAGGATCTTTATCTCCTGAGAAGCTGAGAGGCCTCAGAAACAATTATTTTATATGGTAATTATAAAAGTGACTAAAATAATTAATATTTACTGAATTCAATTAATTAAAATAATTAATATTAATTATTTTAAACAATAATTATCTGCTGCTGTGGAATGCAACAGGTGCATCTTTGATTGGTCTCATGTGGTTGTTTTTAATTAATGTCCAATCACAGCCCAGCTGTCTCAGACTCTCTGATCAGTCACAAGATTTTATCATTCCACTCCTTTCTATTCCTTCTGATGAAATCTTTTCCTCTATTCTTTTATATAGTTTTAATATATCATTTTCTTTTAATATCATATATATCATAAAATAATCAATCAGCCTTTGGAAACACGGAGTCAGGATTCTCATCTCCTCCCTTGTTGGGGTGTTCTGCAAATTCCAGCCCTGCCCCAGCTCTGGCTCCTCACCAAGGCTGGTGGGTGATTTACCTGTCACAGGAGCCAAGTGTCAGGCTGACAGAGGGGTAAACTCAGCAGAGATGCTTTAAGATGATGAATATTCTCCTAAATAAATAAACATGCTCTTTTTTTCGACTCAAATAAATATCATTGCTTGGTTTGGTTTCGGTTTGAAACGCCTGTGGTAGGCTGAAGTGCCTCGCAGCACTTCAGAAAAGCAAATGTTGAAAAAGGCAGGGAAAAGACATTTGGAAAGACATTCCCCAGTTTGGAATCTCGTGCTGAACCAAAAAAGAATTTCTTTTCATAATCAAAAAGCTGCTAACAATTGGTCATTTTGAAGGCATTTTTTTTTCCCAAGGATAAACAAATCTCCCTTGATGTTTTCTTCTCACACTCCCCATCTGCCCAGCTCCAGAAGCATCTCCCAGAAATATTTTAGAATTGCTGAGCTGAAAGTACTGCTCTCAGTAAAATCCATGGCTAGAAACATTGAAAAATGAATAATCTTCAAAGATTTGAAGATCCTTCAAATCTTCATTCTTCATTCTGTGATTGTTATGAAGAATTCTGTGGGTTTCCCATCATTCACGTAGCTCAGTTTGATTTTTTGTGGCTGATATGAATTCCAATAAATGACATTTCCAAATCTTTCACAGGTGCACGTGAAGATTTCTGTCCCAAAAGGCATCAAGTTTGTGGGACACCCTGGGAAGCACCACCTGACCAGGAAGAAATGTGTGGCCCCAGGGGAGGCCAAGCCCACCTCCATCGTCCTGTCCTTCAACGAGCTGGGCCTGAGCAACATCACCGGTACTCACAACTCAAAACAGCTTCTGGAAGGGGTTTTCCAAGGGTTTCTTCCTCTTCCTCACTCAGGAGAAAATTCTCATTTCCCTATTGCCCCAGTTCTTTCATGCCAGCTTGGCTTTTCAACCTCATTTATTGTAGGGACAAATCCCCTGCCTGTGACGCACAGAATGTACAAACAACCAGCAGGACATTCTCTGCTCATCTTTTGTTGTTGTTGTGATATTAAGGTTGGGCTTGTTTCATTTTTAAACAAGAGAATAATAACAAATTCTGTGCAAATAATCCCAGTGAAAATTAGAATCCAAAAACTCAAGGGAAGAGTTTCTCTGTTGCCCCATGATTGTTTAAGTATTGCCTAATTTTAGATGTGATCACTCAAATATGGATAAAGGGAACATGAGAGAGGCAATTACAGCACTTGTTAATCAGCTGCTTCTAATTAATTTGGATCTTTTTAACTTCTAGAGATCTTTATATCTCAAAATCTCTGCTGCTTTTCCCTTCTGTTTCTTAGCAAAAGCTTTTGCCTATGGTGGGACCAACTGCTGCCAGGAGGGGATGCAGAGCCTGAAGAATGGCAAACACTCAGAGGATTCTTACCTGGACAAAAGGAGCCCTGTGGGGGTGGATTATGTTCGCAGCAGTGTCATTATTGAGGTGAGAAAACACCAATTTAGGATAATTCCGGGGGAAAAAAAGCTTGGGAAATAGTGAAATCAAAGGTGAGCAGGTTTATAAAAATCCTCAAGGTGATTTATGGTGTGTTAGGAGATTGGAAATAATCAGCTTTAGTGGTGCTCATACAGAGAGAGCCCATCTGAGCTCCTCTGGTGAATCTTCAACCCTGTTCAGGAGAAAAAGCAATGGATATTTTATGGGATAAGCTTGCCCTGTTAATCTAAAAAAATGATAAAAGGAAAAGTTCTGGCACTGCTTTAGCTGACAGAACACAGTGCCATAAAGGATATAAACCCCTGCACAGCAGCAAAAATAATTTCTGTGTTTTCCAAGTCAAACTGGGATCTGTTCCTGCTAATCCAAGCCCTGTGGTTTATGCATGGATTTCTGTCTTTCTATAGCCAGAAGGACTGTCCAGAGAATACACCTACAGTGTGTTCTTCTGCCCAAATGGTAAGTTCATGATTTGAATGAGATATTCAGTTTGTTTGAATCAGTTTTAAAAAGAAGCATTTGGCTTCTTTAAAAAAAATTTAAAAATTTGTTTCCATTTCTCTGTGATTAATGAGTTCTGGTCTGTAGGAAGAACTTGTAAATAAAGAGTCTTTCTTACCTGGCTGGCTAATTATGAATTTGCTCTAACTGCCCAAGTGATTTCTGGAAATGGCCATTAAATTCCTTTACTTTATGGAACAGTTTCAGTATTCAGCACTGTGGACAGTAACTGGGACTGTGCTTTATTTTCAGCTGGTGCTTTAAGATTCAGTTCTGGAATCAGTCTGTCCTTTCTGCCAGAGATTTGGATAGCTCAGAGCTGGCTCCAGTGCCTGCACAGAGATGCTTTTGACCACTAGATTAGAACTGAAAAATCACTTGCTGAGCTCATAAGAAATTCAGCTGAGCAGTTTGAAGGATTTTCTGCCTTGAAGGGGGTAAAAATAAAAGATGAGAATAAACAACCGTGTGTGTTTTAACATGCTGTTCGTCAGAATGGGGGAGATGTTGGGAAGGATGAAAGTTTGACAAGAAAGCCTCACAGATATGTGTGCTTGGCAGGAAGATTTTTAAATGTAGAGTCTGATGAAGGAATAGAGATGGAAGCAAGTTTTGATGTAGAAGAAAAGAATTGCTGAGCCAGTCTTACTGGCTAACCAAGGAGGCAAAGGGTGTGTGAGTTTGAGGTGGGTTTGTCCTTTGTTCTAAGCCATAAAAACACCTTCTAACTGTTTGAGGTGGGTTTATCCTTTGCTCTAAGCCATAAAAACCCCTTCGAACTCACACACCCTTTGCCTCCTTGGTTAGCCAGTAAGACTGGCTCAGCATTTCATTTCTTCTATATCAAAACTTGCTTCCATCTCTATTCCTTCATCAGACTCTGCATTTAAAAATCTTTCTGCCAAGCACACATATCTGTGAGGCTTTCTTGTCAAACTTTCATCCTTCCCAACATCAATACTTTAAAAGAAGCTGGAACAAAACCATGTGCTTAGCAAAGCTCTGTTTGAATGTCAGTTATCACCTCTAAGGTGAGCCCCAATTCTTACAACGTCCCCTTGTTTTTCTGGCTAGAGAAAATACACATTTCCACACCTAACAAATACGAGTACCAGTACCTGCAGAAGCCAGCCCAGATGAGGCACTTTGAGCTGGCAGTGAAGGCTCACAATGACGCTCACCTGGCCCTGTCCTCGGGCCCCCACGACATGGCCGAGATGGCCGAGATCGTCATCGGGGGACAGCAGAACTCCAGAACCTGGATCTCCACCAGCAAAATGGGAGAGCCAGTGGCCAGCAAGGACACACCTGGCATCCTCTCCTGGGATGAATTCCGCAGCTTCTGGATCAGCTGGAAAAATGGAGTTATCCAGGTACTGATTTCTTATGGGAGTCTCTTTGTGAGCAGAGTTTGAGCACACACAGAGCAGTTTTTCCTTGAGCTCCATTCCTGTTGCCTTTTCCTTCTGAAGCCCCCACCAGGCTGCTGTGATCACAGCAAATCTGCTTTTGCCAGCAATATGTTCTCAGGACATCAGTCCTGGTTGAGATGGAGACAATACAGAGCAATGTGTAGCCATGATATTTCCTGAAAAATCCTTTCCTCAGGATTTTTCCTCCTGAGAAGCTGAGAGGCCTCAGGAACAAAATGTAAACAATGGTTATCTGCTGCTGTGGAATGCAACAGGTGCATCTGTGATTGGTCTCATGTGGTTGTTTCTAATTAATGGCCAATCACAGCTGGCTGGCACTCTGTCCAAGACACAAACCTTTGTTTTCATTCTTTGCTATTCTATTCTTAGCCAGCCTTCTGATGAAATCCTTTCTTCTATTCTTTTAGTATAGTTTTAATATAATATAAATCATAAAATAATAAATCAAGCTTTCTGAAACATGGAGTCAGATCCTCGTCTCTTCCCTCATCCTCAGACTCCTGTGAACACGGTCACAGCAATGTATTGTCTTTTCTCCATTGTTTTATTTGCCTTATTGTCTTATTGCCATTTTCAGAAGGCTTCAAACTGTTTTTATTCTAGTATACATGTTTTTTATACCTTCTTACAAAACTCATAAGTTTACACTTTACTCATTGGTTACAAGAGACAAACAAAGTGTTTACTGCAATAGTTGCAGGTTTCTCTTATTTCTCCTTCTTTCTTTCTTGGTTTCCATGTCAATGACCTCGGTAGAAAATTCTGTCAGGGGTAAACATGGACCCTCTGATCAAACTTCTCTCTGGCTCACAGAAGTTGCTGTAAAACCTCTTCCACAAGTCCTCAGCATTTGTAGTGCTGAAACCTTGCAGGCCGAGCCTGTGGATTTCTCACCGAGCTCCCTTGGATTGTTTTGTGGGTGGGAAGGAGCGAGGAATTGCTGCACCTGCAGGGCACAGCTGGGCTGGGAGGTGTCCCAGCACACCAGGCACTGTGACTCCACCTGTGTGGAGCTCTTGGACCTCCACCTGTGTGGCCTCTTGGATCTCCATGGTCTCTTGTCCCTTTCAGGTTGGCCACGGTACTCGGGTGCTAAACGAATCTATAATTGTGGAGTGGACAGTCCCCAAACAGCTTGAGGTGAAGTACATTGGCTTTTCCACAGGCTGGGGGTCAATGGGAGAGTTTAAAATTTGGAGAAAAGAAGAGACTGATGAAAATCACAATGAAGCATTTACTCTTGGAGTTCCCCACAACATAATTCCAGGATCAGAAAGAGCTACGGCTTCAATAATAGGTATCAATAATCAGGAGGTATCACTTAGGTACCCCTTCCCAAATGTCAACAGATGCTCCAGCTGTTACTTCTGACCAGTTCTTGAGTAATGCACAGCAGACAAGATAGTCACAGGCACTTTAGAAGGTTTATTCCTGCTTAATTTTGGGGCAGATCATTCCTTGGGGTTTTTGGCACTTGTTTGAAGCCTGTTTGGGTTGACAGTGGCTTGAAGTTGGTGAGGGGCTTGGCAGGGGCACTGTTACTGCTCATGGTGTTTATCTCATTGTCATCCTCATCACGAATTGTGCTGTGTTCTAAACTGGTCTAAACTGGGAAGTCGTGGATAATCAGAGGCTGAAATGTGGAATTTCTTTAATCCAACAGAAGATTGAAGGGCTAGGACTTAACAGCTGAAGGACTTCCCATTTTTCACAGTTCATTTAAGCTGATTTGGGGTAGCCAGGAGATATTAGTGCAGTGAGGTGGGGGATAACCACAAAACACCAAAAGAAAACCTTAAATTGCCTGATCCTGAACCAAAATTCCCCTCTTTCTCACCAGGAGATGTGATGGGTCCTACCCTGAACAACCTGGACAACCTGCTGAGGTTGCCCTTTGGCTGTGGGGAGCAGAACATGATCCACTTTGCTCCCAATGTCTTTGTCCTGAAATACCTGCAGAAAACCAAGCAGCTCAGCCACGAGGTGGAGGCTGAGGCTACAGATTACCTCGTTCAAGGTAACTCACCACAATTAAATGTACAGATGGAGAAAAGGCTTTCAATTCATAGATTTGCTTTACGTGTCACTTTTTGTAATGAAGAATAGCCCAAGTGATGAGGAGTCATCATTTCTTGCAGGATAATCTCACAGTCTGACAGATTTTGATGGCAAGGTGTTTTCCCTTGATATAGAATCTCTGTTTCCCTTCAGTAACTCCTCGTTCAGATGTTTATTGATTTATCTTTATCTTTTTCCTTAGCTGATTTCTATGTTTAAACATTTTAGAAAGTAAAGGAAAATGAAATTTAGTGAAAAATCTGTGTATTTAGGGGGTTTTGCCTTATTCATGGATTGTCTTTGAAACCTTTAGTCACTAGAGTTATGGCTCTTTTCTGGACTTTTTTAAACAGTATTTTCTTAGTAACAATATACGAAAAATCAAAATTTAGTATCCAGAATTGTTAAAAGCCTTCATTACATGGCTCTAGGTTATCTGTCCTTTCAATGTCCCATCCTACTTTACCAAGCAGCTCCAAACAACCTTTTTTTGCTTTCATTTTTCCCTTTTTCTTTTTTTGCACTGTTTTTCTCAGCATTTGTTTTGGGAAGAGCCACATGCAAAATAGTTTTATAACTGAGTGCAATAATTCTCGGGACAAGTAAGAATTCAGAGATCATTAAAAACCAGAGTGACCCAAAGGGACAAAGCTCTCTTGTGTGTGAGTCAGACAATAGTCATGTCATGAAATCAGAGGTGACAGGGTTAGGTGGTTCTCCTCTGAAAATATAAATATAAAATGTAATATGTGAGATATTTCTTGTGTGCAGCAGCAAAAGCCCAGCTCTGCTTCCTCTGCCTGGCTCCAGTCATTTCACTTGTGATTTTCCGGGCTTGCTGGGAGCAGTGAGGCAAAGGGAATTTGTTAATGGCCCGAGTCAGTGTTTCCTTTGCAACATCATTTGCTTTTGTTTCTTTTTATGAATCTGCAAACCTTCCAGGTTTTTGGCTCCAAGCTCTGTTTGCTAATTAACCCTTACAGAAGAAACCCCCAAGAGTTTTAAACCCTTCTGTGTTCACTGGAGCCCTGCCAAGCGTAAGGTTTAGATGGGAAATGCTCGCTCTAGAATTGCTTTTGTGATTTACCAAGCCAGAAAACTTCTTCATCCCTCAAGCATCCATCACGGAAAGTGCTGGTAATAAATGCCAATAATTCCCATGTATTCCCTCTTCTTTTGAGGAGGCCTGGGCTGAACCAATCAGTATTTTTAATACTTTCCCACAAAAAATAAAAAGAAGCAGGTGAACAGGGGAAAACTGGATGAATACACAATATACATTTTACAGAATTCATTTGCTGGGGTGGGCATGGCTGTAGACAAACAGGTCTGAGAAAAAAAAAACACTTTTGTAGTAGAAAGAGCTTTTTTTTTTTCATTTTCAGCCTCAGAAGACATTCCAGGAGGGAGTTCTTATCTTCAGCATTCACCTTAATTGTTCACCTAATTATTATAATGTTAATAATGATGTCTAAAGCAAGCCCTGGGACATTCCCTGCAGCTGGAGGTGTTCACATGCATTGAGGCCACAGCTGTTGTTTTTGTGTTACCTCAAGTTGTTCCAAGCAACAGCTTTGGGAAAAGTCAGAATCCAGCTGTAATGTCACAGGCAAAACCTCTTCATTTGTAAATGGAAGTAAAATGGAAAGAGAGCGGCTGTATGATTAAGTAAAAACCTTTTGATAGTGCATTTTTTTTCAGAGAAGTGTCAGATTTTTAGCACTTGCAGGGTCCCAGATGTTACCCTGAGCAGATTTCTGGACAAAGTGCACACAGAGCTGGCTCTCTCTCACTCACAGCAGAATAAGAAGCTGCCTCGGGCAGCAGAATCCCTTACACATGTTCCAGATGTTCTGAGTCTTCATTCACTTTAAACACTCATTTTTCTCTGTGTGAGGAGGTTTTGGAATTCCCAATTCTTTTCAATTTCTTTTCTTTTCCCCAATTCCTTCCAGGCTACCAGCGCCAGCTGACCTACAAGAGGCAGGATGGCTCCTACAGTGCTTTTGGGGAGAGGGACTCCTCAGGCAGCATGTGGTGAGTGGCTGTTTAAAACTGAGCTCAAACTAGTTAAAACTGAGTTAAAACTGAGCTCAAACTAGTTAAAACTGAGTTAGGAAAGTGCTAAGTGTCTGCTAAACAAGAAAAATGCACTGGGCTGGGAAAGAGGAGTCATTTTCCAGCTTCTCTCGTGGTATCACACTCAGTGGAGAGCAGAAATAATGCAAGAATACTCAGAAATATTCAATAATATTCTAGGGATTGCTGTACAGTGCTGCTGAGTGCTCTGACTGCATTAGCTGGTGTGTTGGAGGTGATTCAGGACTCAGGAGCTGTTAGGAGGGTTAAATCTGCTAATTAGTCCAGGTTTCAGGCACAAAGCTGTAGTTAAGGATCATATCTCCAATTGGAGTAGCAATTAAGGGGTAATTAAGCGCCTGATTCCATTAGAGAAGGAGGTTTTACCTGAAGCAGGGAAATGTGGCAGAGGCTTCTGTCAGGTACAAAACCCACCAAAACCACCTCAAAACCCCCCAAAGACACCCTTGTACCAACAGGATGGGTTTGTGTGCTGTGATCTTTGGATTTGTGCACTGTTATCTTTGGAGATGCTCCTTAAATACATTTTCCATGACATCAGTTTGTTGTATATTCATACACTTTTTTTCTAAACTAGTTTACATATTCTATGAATTGTTTAGCACGGCTCCTCCTTGGTTGTACTTTATTTTAGAGTATGTGGATTCCTTGGTTGTGGTTTTAGTCTTTTTTTTATTATCATTTTTAGTTTTGGGCCCTGGTCCTCACTGTTTTCAGTCAGTGAGTGCTGATAATTGGCATTTCTGTAGCAGGTGTCTTCATTTATATTATTATTGGATCTTATATTATATTTTTATTTATCTTATATTTTTATTGGATCTTATCCCATCCAAGCAGGCATTTTAACACGAGCACACTATATCAGCTATTTCACTAATCTTAATTAACTACAGAAATAAAAAGTATATCTCTGTAACAAAGTTATTTTGACACCACACATATAAAATCCATTTTAATATTTGCAAAAAGCCAATATTATAATCTGTAACCATAACACAGGGAACTTCCACCTCAGCCCCAGCATCTGCCAGTCCCTGGATGTGAAATGTGGTGACACAGAATTACTCAACACTCCAAAAATCCCCTGCCAGGCAGCAGAGTTTGCTACCCTCCCATTCCTCAGGGGCTTGTAAGTGCAATGACTCAATCCCCCCAAGCTGGCTCACACTTGTTGTCAGAGGTTTAGAATTCCAAAAACACTTCTGGTGCTCTCTGAAGTTTTAATTCTGTATAAAGTGTAACACAGCTTCAGGCTTGAGGAAAGGGTCTGGATTTCTTATGAGAAATATATTGATTCTTAATTGTAAAATATTGATTCTTAGCTTAAAAGCTTTCATAATTTGGGATAAAAAAGAACTCTATTTCAGAGTGTGCCATAATTATGATAAATACACCTTTGAGTTCTACTTTTCAATTTAGTTTGTTGACCTTTAATCCTTTTCTTATCCAAAGCCTGGACGGTGTTCAGGTTCTTTTATGTCCCATGAGCTTTTAACAACAATATTTAGTGTTTCCCAACAAGATTTTTTTCCATTTGTGCTTTCTAAGAATATAGATTTTCCTTACAGGTACTTTAATCTGAATTTGTTTTCTCATTAAAGATGATTAATTCATTTTTACAGGTTAACAGCTTTTGTCCTCAAGTCCTTTGCTCAGTCCCGTGGGTTTATTTTCATTGACCCCAAAGAACTCACAGCTGCCAAAGACTGGATCATCCAGCACCAGAAAGAAGATGGTTCTTTCCCTGCTATGGGCAGGATACTAAACAAGGACATTCAGGTAAAAACCACCCAGGATCAACTTGCAGCAAGGACATTTTAAAAGTTATTATCATAGCATGAGGTGTGCTGCAGTTTGAATGTGAATTTTGCATTTGAAAGGCTGGGATGCTGCAGGGAGAACCAGGGGAATTTCAGTTCGGGAAGGTCTGTCAGAATGTGGCTGTGGGGTGTCCCCAGAGGATGGAAATCAAGGTGTGAAATCTTAAAAAATCCTGCATTAAATGAGTCCTCAGGCCAGGGACAGCTGGCTCTAACCTGTGTGGGCTTGGGTTCCTAAATTTTGTACTCCTTGTGTGCAAAGAAAAGAAATTTGGTGATGCTTCAGCTTCTCCTCCAGTTCTTACACACCCTTTGAATTGTTTCAAATTCTGTTTTTTTCCCCCAGTGTCCTTTTCTCTGATTTTCATCCAGTGGTTTGTGTTCTTTGCCCTTCCAGGGTGGGATCCATGGGAAGATCTCCCTGACAGCTTATGTGGTTGCATCTCTTCTGGAAACAGGTGTCACTTCTGAGGTAACAAAAGCTTGGTTAAAACAGCTCCAAAAATTCTCTCTATTCTTTCTTTACAAAAACTTCATTTTGCTGCTGTTTGCCTTCAGAGGTTCTGTGCTCTCTGGGATGACTGACAGCATCCAGGGAAGGGGAGGCTGCTGGAAAGCCTTGGGGCTGTTCTGGAGTTAAAGAATCTGAAATTCTGAAATTGTTCAAAGTGATCTCCCGCCCTCCAGCCATCAGCTCGTGATTATTCCGGCAGAGCAAAACACTTCCCTGCAGCCCCATCCCTCAACCTCTCCCAGAAATTGCTGCTAAAAGAGTTTTTCTGCCTCTTAGCTTCAAGCTGTGAGTGCAGCCTGTGCTGATCCTGCTCTCTCAGAAATCCTGGCTTGGTGCTAAAAGCAGTTTAACTTGGGGATCCAGAGAGGTTTTGTGGTCTGGCTTGGCTGCAGTGGCCAAAATGCTACTGCTGTTAGATTACAGAGCCTTTGGAGAGCTGAGCTCCTGCTCTGAGCTGGATTCAGGGCTCTGGAGAAAAATGTTGCTGTTCTCTGCAGGAACACTGCAAAAAAGAGAAGCAGCTATGTAGAAACAGCCAATTCCACTGGGGAAAAACCCCAAATTTCCAGTGCAGCTAGTGGTTTTGGAATTCCTCCTTAAAACTCCTGGTTAACACAGTGCTCCTGCCCTCTGATGTGTTTCTGCCAGCATGCAGCTTCACTAGGATGGAGATGTTTAGGGAATATTGTGGTGACACATTGCCACTGGCCAGGGCTGGGAAGATGCTCCCTTGCAGATGTTCCCCTGCCCTTCAGCCAAGGGAGAGGGCAGGGGTGGCCTGGGAGGCGAAAAGAGGAGCTGCAGTGGATGCTGCAGCATCTCTTGGAGATGTGTTCTCACACAAAAGGGTCCATTCAAGGCGCAGTTTGGGTTTGATAAGTTTGTGGAGGTGTCAAAGCAAGCAGTGCCCATTCAGGACCTCTGATAACCTCAGCACTCCTCACCCATCCCTGTGGAGCTTGAAGAGCAAAAAAATAGAGCTGCTGTTGCAGGCAGATGCCCCCTAAGCCCTTATCCTTGTTGGAGTGGGAGGCTCTCAACCTTATCAAAAATTCAGAAAACCCTGCAGAGCTCACAGAGGAACTTCCTGCCTCCCTGTGAGCAGTGACGTGAGGCTCTCTCTGGGCTGCTCTGTGCGGCAGGGCAGCCCCAGCAGTGCAGTTTCTGTGCGTTCTAATGGTTTTCCTAGAGGAGATTTGTGAGTGTTCCTAATGATCTTAGCTAGGAAATGAGGAAGGGCAAGGTTAGTGCCACAGGGAAATCAAAGGAAACCAAATTACATCAAGTCCAATTAAATGGTTTCTATAAATTATCAGAGCCACGTTCCTGCACGGTGAGGTCATTGGGGGAGTTAATAAAACATGTTTGTTGGCTGCAGGGACCCCTGGGAACCTTGGCCTTTATTATCCTCTGGCGTCTGCCAGACGCTCCGGAGTGTCAGGAACACAATCAAACCTCCAGCACAGAGCCCACCCTGCCCTGCTCATCTGCTGCCTTGCAGGGCACACAATTTCTCCAGCTTTAGGGGAGGATAAGTGTGTCTAAAAGTTAGCCCAAATCATTCTTACTCTGCTGGTTGCACCTTTTTTTTTGGAATTTTTGATGCATGGCTTTTCTCTGTTAGCCTAAATCATTGTTGCTCTGCTGGTTGCTCCTTTTTTTTTTTTTTTGGAATTTTTGATGCATGGCTTTTCTCAGAGTGTCCAGTGTGTTCTCAAAGTGTCCATGCTGTTCTGCAGAGAGCAAAATGTATCTTTCTGAGTTGACTGTGTGGGGTTTGCGTTTGGATTTTGTTGGTGCCTTTTGTTTGGTTGCTATTGTATTTGCTGGGAAATGTCCCGACCAAGGCAGGAATGATGAATCTGACTCCATGTTCTCAGAAGGCAAATTTATTACTTTGTTATATTATATTATATTAAAGAATATTATCGCTTTATAATGCTTTATATTATATTAAAGAATATTATCACTTTATAATACTTTATATTAAATAAAGAATATTATTGCTTTATAATACTATATATATTAAAGAATATTATCAGTTTATAATACTATATTATATTAAAGAATATTATTACTTTATAATACTATATTATATTAAAGAATATTATCAGTTTATAATACTATATATATTAAAGAATATTATCACTTTATAATACTATATTACATTAAAGAATAGTATCGCTTTATAATACTATATTGTATTAAAGAATAGTATCGCTTTATAATACTGTATTATATTAAAGAATATTATTGCTTTATAATACTGTATTATATGAAAGAATATTACTGCTTTATAATACTGTATTATATGAAGGCATATTACTGCTTTATAATACTGTATTATATGAAAGAATATCACTATTTTATAATACTGTACTATATTAAAGAATACTATACTATACTAAAGAATACAGAAAGGATACTTACTGAATGCTAAAAGGATAATTAAAAATTTGTGACTCTCTGCAGAGTCCTGACAAAATTCTTGGCACTGATTGATCAGAGTTAAAACAACTCACAGCAAAATCCAATGAAACAATCTCCAGACACATAGCATATGAGCAAAACACAGGAGAAGCAAATGAGATAAGAATTGTTTTCCTTTTCTCTGTGGCTTCTCAGCTTCCCAGGAGAAAAACGGGGATTTTTTTCAGAAAATATGAATGCTACAGGTTGCCTTTTTTTAAAAAACGTAACAAGTAATAAAGCAATCCTAACTCCTGAGACTGGTACATCTACCTGGGCTCTTTCCTCTGTGAATGTAGGAAGAAAGAACAGCTGTAGAAAAAGCAAAACACTTCCTGGAGTCCAACCTGTACTCAGCAGAAGATCCCTACACCACTGCCCTGAGTGCCTACGCCCTGACCCTGCTGCACAGCCCCAGCGCTGCTGCCACGCTGCGCAGGATGAACAGCATGGCCATCACCCAAGGTAGGAGCTGCTTGTCCTCACAGGTGCCTTGCACAGGAAAAAGGAGAAAAACCTGATGGGTTTTGTGCCATATGAGTTGATAAGGGAGATTCTGCCAGCTGGAGTTGAGCAGAGCTGTTTGGGAGTTTGTTGTGTTCCTGTGTTCTTCATTATTCTGCCCCCACACCATCCAATCATTCTCAGATGATCCAAACCTGGATCATCTGAGCTGCTGGACAGGATGGGACCTGGGGGATCAGGGATTCCTCACTGACAGGAGCCAGGGTTTTTTTCCAATTTGGAAAAAAAAATGAAGAAAAATCCCATCTCTCTAAAGTGGTAACATTTGTGTTTGTATGGAAATCATCACAGTTTCCTTTGATAGGAAAAGGGAGCAAAACCTGATGGTTTAAATTTCCAGAATTAAATTAATGAGGGAGATTTGCTGTTTGGGAGTTTGTTGTGTTCTTGTGTTCTTCACTATTCTGCCCCCACCATCCAAACCCAGCCTGGATCATCTGAGCTGCTGGACAGGATGGGGGATCAGGGATCCCTCACTGACAGTTTCACTGAAAGAGGCTGATTTTGGAAAAAATAAATGAAGAAAAATCCCATCTCTCTAAAGTGATAACATTTGTGTTCGTATGGAAATCATCACAGTTTCCTACAAGCACACTTGAAGCTCCTCTGTGCCCTCTTTAGGATCAGACCCTTGGTAGGATCCTTTAAATCCTATCAGAACAGGAACACCAACAGGACAAGCTCTAAATCTGGAATTTTTTCAGTAGATTATAAAGAAAAGATTAAAAAATAAAGAGGTAAGATTTTCATACAAACCCAAGGTGGCACAGTTTGGCTTTGTAAGGCAAGGGTGCTCCTGGTTTTCTTTGGAGAGGGCTCCACACATGTGGCTGATGCTGAAGGAAGGCAAATGCAGCAAAATCAGAGAAAATTCTGAATTTTAGGGAACCAGCTCGTGAGTGAGTGGCCCACACAGAGATCAGAGCCACAGCCCTGGTGTTCAGTTCAGTTCTCAAACCAGCAGAGTGATTTTGAGCTGTTCAGAGGCTCTGCAGTGCCCTGTAACACCTCACATTCCCTGCTGGTGTATTTGAATCCAAAATCCAAGAATCACCTGATTTTTTAAAATGATCTCTGTCATTCCAAAGGGAGCCCAGGCACTGGGTGTCCAAGAGGAGGGACGGGGAGCTCAGGGCAGGGAGCAAAAGTGGAATTTGATTTTTCCTTTGCACAGAGGCTCAGCTGCTCTGATAACAGCCCTGTCCCTCTGCCCTCTTGTCCCAGATGGATTTACACACTGGAGCCTCACAGGAACCCTTGTGACGGATGAAGACACCTTCATGGGGTTTAATGATGGACTCTCTCAATCAGGTAATTGGGAACCTGCACAACAGAGAAAAGGGAAGGGGCTGCCCCAACCAGCCTGCATGTATTGCAGGGAATTGTTTATAAAATACAAGGTATTCTGAAATTCTCATTCAGTCAGGGAAGGGTCCAGAGAAAAGAGAGCTCAGACAGGCAGGTAACATGATGCTGAAAGAATAAATGAGAGACAGAGCAAGACGTGGTCCAGACAGGACAGGTTTTTCAGCCCCAGATGTCTCATCAGCTTTCAGTGTTATAAAGACAGAATCCCAAGTGGTTCTCACTCTTCTGTCAGGGAGTAATAATTCCAAATGGAAATCTGAGAGAATTAAAATAAGTTTAATTTTAGAACTATTTATCTTTGTATTTTCAATGGAACGTAAGGATTGTAGCATTGACTCTTCAGCTAATTTTTCTAGATTTTGGCTGTCAAAGCCACAGAAACTGAACGATGCTGTAATTTTCAAGCCACTTAAAGCCATTGACTCTTTGGATACAACGCAGGTGCAGCAATGCTCAGGAGGGATCTGACTGGACATTGAATGAAAATCTCTAGGGCAGGACAACAGCGTGGGCAGCAGCAGAGTAGAACTGGAGTGGGAGAGGAATTACTTGTGGGATACAGCCAAGAAAAAGGAGTTTATTCTGTAAATATCTTTATTATTGGTTATCTATTGCCTGAAGGGAGGCTTTTGTTGAAAGCAGAGATATTTTAGGCAGGTGAAGCACCTTGGGTGCAGACATTTTAACTTCCCTTTTCCTGTGTTTGCTTCTTCAGATGCTTAACTTTTTAGAATTATTTTTTCAGTTCATAAATATTCATAGAACTATCTCTAGGCCTGGATTCTCACATCTAGGTGGTATTTTGATTTTTTTTTTTTTAATATTCACCCTTCTTTCAGTTGTTTCTGCAGAGGTGGAAATGACATCTTATGCCCTTCTGACCTACACACTGCTGGGAGATGTGGCCTCTGCACTCCCTGTGGTCAAGTGGCTCTCACAGCAGAGGAATGCACTGGGGGGATTCTCCTCTACTCAGGTGGGCAGCCTCTGGAAAAGGTACCTGGGATGCATGCATTGGCAATTGGTTCAGGAATGTGGAGTTTCCATCTTCCTGACAGAAATTATTTGTGTTCTGGCAAGAAGAAAAGCTTTCCAGAGCTCTTTACTGCTTCCTCCTCAGACTGGTAATTTGAAAGGAACCCAGAGTTTGTCCTCGCAGGTGCCTTTGATAGGAAAAGTGAGCAAAACCTGGGGTTTCTTTTGCCATATGAATTGATACAGGAGATTCTGCCACCTGGAGCTGTTTGGAAGTTTGCTGTGCTCCTTTTTCACTATTCTGATTTCTCCCTCTTCTGGCCCCCAGGACACCTGTGTGGCCCTGCAGGCCCTGGCTGAATATGCCATCCTTTCTTATGTTGGAGGAGTCAACCTGACCATTTCCTTGGCTTCTACAAACCTGGACTACCAGGAGACCTTTGAGCTTAACAAGATGAACAAAAAAGTCCTTCAGACTGCAGTGGTAGGTGGTTCTGTGCAGGCAGATTTTTAAAGCAATCACATGAGCTGGGTTCTGAATGAGGACTTGGATCGGTGATGGGAAAAGCAGAAGTTAAGCACGGAGACCTGTGGGACTTTCTGCGGGTTTGTGGCTGGGTTCTGCTGGGAAGGAGGCAGCACTCCTAACTAAAGGCATTTTTCACCATAACCAACGCCTGGTGTTTATTTTGTGCTGCTGTTTGTCTTTGCCACTCTAAGTGCAGCTGGTGAATAGACTAAGCCATGCTCACTTCCACTTCCTTCTGCAATGTCCTTTATAAAGGTATTTTGTACAGATCAGAGCTAAATTTAGTATTCATTTCCATTCTGAGTGCCTTGTCTTGTCTTGTGCATTCTCCCCAGATCCCCAGTATTCCAACAGGGCTGTTTGTGAGTGCCAAGGGTGAAGGCTGCTGTCTGATGCAGGTGAGCTTGTCGTGGGGCTGGAGAGAGCATGGCAGCAGATGATCTCTAACCTCACAACCTGTTTGCTGCTTTTGTAACCTCACTTTGCTGCAAGGAAGGACTTACACGAGGAATTCCTCTCAAAATAATTCCATAACTCTTGGTGTTGCTTTAATTTGGGGAGTGAATGTGTAGATGTCTATGTAAGCTCTGGTAGAGCTTAGATAGAGATAGAACTGTGTGTTATTGTAGCAACGATTCCCCCCTGAATGGGCAATAATTAGCACTGACTCCATGACTCCAATAATTAATAATCATGACTCCATGATTGCAGAAGGCTGATCAATTGCTTTATTAAGCAATACTATATTATATTATACTATACTATTAAAAAGCTCATAACCTTTGACTGTCTGATACATTTTTAACTTAATTGGTCAATCAATCCAAACACCATCCAGTGTCCAATTAAGAAATCACCCTTTGGTAAACAATCTCCATAACACATGTGCACAACAATAGGGTGTAGCAAATGGAGATAAGAATTGTTTCTCATTCTCTTCTCTGAACTTTCTCACAGTTTCCCATGAAAATCCTGGGAGACAACTATGTCTCTCTCTGTTTTCAGAGGATGTGTGATTGCCACATGTGGTAAAGCCTCTGTTGCCTCCACCTCTGAGGTGATCTTGTGTCTGTGCTGGACATTTGTGGACACTTTTTTGTGTCAACATTACACTGGATTATTGTGACCATGTTCACAGGGGTCTGAGGATGAGGGAAGAGACGAGGATCTGACTCCATGTTTCAGAAGGCTTGATTTATTATTTTATGATATATATTACATTAAAACGATACTAAAAGAATAGAAGGATTTCATCAGAAGGCTAGCTAAGAATAGAAAAAAAAAGAATGATAACATGATGTCCAAGCCAGCTGTGATTGGCCATTAATTAGAAACAACCACATGAGACCAATCCCAGATGCACCTGTTGCATTCCACAGCAGCAGATAACCATTGTTTACATTTTGTTCCTGAGGCCTCCCAGCTTCTCAGGAGGAAAAATCCCAAGGAAAGGATTTTCCATAAAACACGTCTGTGACAGATTACATTGGAGCTGTAATAACCCACCCTGATTCGTTTTCCTTCCCCCTCTTCCCGCTGCAGATTGATGTCACTTACAACGTGCCTGACCCCATAGCCAAGCCAGCCTTCCAGCTGCTGGTGAACCTGAAGGAGCCCAAGGCAGAGCAGCCCCTGCCAGCCCCGGCCCCGCTGCGCTCGGGCTCGGGCGCCGAGCGCCGCCCTGGAGCCCTGCACAGGGACAGGGCCCTGGGGGACGATGAGGACCCGGCCTCAGACCAGGACCACCGAGAGTACAAAGTCATCCTGGAGACCTGCACCAGGTAGGAGATGCTGTTCCTGCTCCTCACTGAGCTCTTGGTTTGCTGGTCTTGGTGTGCATTGTCACCAAAGAGGTATCGGAGACAGACAAAGGTGACACAGAGACTCCATCATAGAAAAGTCATTTATTATTAGAAATCCACAGCTCTTACAGAAGCAATTTTCTTTTTTCTCAAAAGAAAAAAAAGCAGAAATTTACTATTGCCCTCGTCTTTATATAAATATTATGTATTTATACATATATACATAATATAGTTTGTAAATATATATATTATATATAGTGTCTGTATCCTGGAGACCTGCACCAGGTAGGAAATGCTATTCCTGCTCCCCACAGAATGTTTGGTTTGCTGGCCTTGGTGTGCATTGTCACCAAAGGGGTATCGGGGACAGACAAAGGTGACCCAGAGACTCCATCATAGAAAAGTCCTTTATTATTCGAGATCCACAGTTCTTACAGAAACAATTTTCTTTTTTCTCAAAAAAAAATTAGCAGAAATTTACTGTTGGCCTCCTCTTTATATAAGTATTATGTATTTATACATATACACATAATATAGTTTGTAAATATATATATTATATATGGTGTTTATATCCTGGAGACCTGCACCAGGTAGGAAATGCTATTCCTGCTCCCCACAGAATGTTTGGTTTCTGGATCATTTTCACCACTTGGGTTGTAGGACAGAGTCATTCCAAGGTCATTCTTGATCATTTCAGTGCTAAGTGTGTGGCAAAGGTAGAAAAATAAGAAAAATACTATCACTGAGTTTCATTATTGCCTCTCCAAACCCAAAAATGACAAATGTGATGTGATTTACTTGTACAAAGATGAAAATAAAAAGTTCTGGATAATTTTCTCCACTGTGGGTTGTAGGACAGAGTTGTTACAAATTACAAATGTGATGTGATTTCCTTCTGTAAGGGGTGAAAAGAAAAAGTTCTGGATCATTTTCACCACTTGGGCTGTAGGACAGAGTCATTCCAAGGTCATTCTTGATCTTTTCAGTGCCAATAAGAGAAATAAGAACAAGACCTTGAGGTTTTATCATGGAGTTTCATTATTGCCTCTCCAAACCCTGAAAATGACAAATGTGGTGTGATTTGTTTGTGTAATGATGAAAAAATAAAAGTTCTGGACTATTTTCTTAAAAGCTTCAAAGAGCAAGGTAAATTCAACTGGCTAATTAATATCTTAATTATGTAAATAGTTTTATAAATATTACTGACTTCACTTTATTATTTGAGCTCCTTAGTGGTTCAGTTTTGGAAACCAAAAACCTAACAGAATATGTTTGTTGCCATGGTATGAATTTGGAATATAGGGTAAATGCACAATATATGCAGATATTTGTTTAAAAGCTCTTAAATTCCTTATCTCCTTGCTCCATATAATGAAATGTAAAATAATTTTTAAAAGTGACATGATCCAGAAGTTTCATTTCAAGCAATCAAAGCAGTTTGCAGAGACATGAACAGTTCTGTCTCACTTTAGAGATTAGAAAACTGAAGTTATTGTGGGAGAACAGCTTGGCTGTAGACAAAGAGCAGCAAGAATAGTTTCTGACCTGTGTTAAGATCCACTTACAAGTTTTGCTCAAACACCTCGGTCCTGCTGCAGTCATCAGGAGTTGCTTATCTCTTTAGAAAGCATTTGGATTTTTAGGGAGGTTATTGGGAATTTGACCCAAGAGAGATAAAGCCACAACCAGAGGAACTAAGGAGAGCTCAGAGCATCATTCTGTGCAACAGGAGAAACCATTCCCAAGAAATCCAGAACTAATTCCATGTCTGTGACCAGGAGCAGGGCAGGTGCTGCTTCTCTCCAACAGGAGAACTCCAGAGAGTGCCTCAGATGGAAATGGAAAATTGTGGCTGCCTTATCAGAGCTTAATGGGAAACTCTGGCTGCCCTATCAGCTTCAGTCCCTTCCTTCCTGCAGAGACAAGGGCACACAGGGACTGCAGAGCTGCAGGGCCCCAGGAAAAGCTGGGATTTGTTTTCCTTGGCCCACACTTGCCCCTGGCCCACAGGGCTGTGTTGTGGCACGGGCACTGCCCCTAAGTGTCACAATGTCGCTGTGCCAACCTCCTCTCCCCCTGCCCGAGCCCTCAGCCTGTTCTGGGGAGAGGATAAAATTCCACAGTGGTGTCAGATGCTGAGGAGGCTGCCCTGCATCAGCACAACCTCTGTGCTGATAGCTCTGAAACTCCTGCCCTGGGAATTGCTGCAGCTGAGGCAGAAATTTGAGAGGAAGCCCAGTGCAGGGAGATGGATTGCTTGGAAAGGAAACAAAAGCAAATGAAATCTTCCTTTCCTCCCCTTCTCCCTGCAATGATGCTCTCAGCTCCATCATCATCATCTTGCTGGGGCAGTGTGAAGAGAGGAGTGCAGCTGAGGATGACAAGTGAGCTATTTTGGAGCTGGGGGTGTTCTCAGGATGTGATGAAGTGTTGTCATAGCCAGTGACATCCCTGGGGCACTGCTGAAGGGTTGGGGAGAGCCCAGGCTGGAAAACAGAAAGCTGTGATGTGTAACAGAGGCTGGGGAGATGCAGGCAAAGGGATCCTGGATGATTTATTTGGGACTGTGGGTCTGTTTGAATACACTTGCATCTTTTTGTGCCCATTACCAAGAGGAGCATGGAGTTAGATGAGAATTGAGCGATCTTTTTTGTGCCCATTACCAAGAGCAGCATGGAGCTATGATTTATTTGGGAATTGAGGGATCCCGGATGATTTATTTAGGAATTGAGGGATCCTGGATGATTTATTTGGGAGTGTGGGTCTGTTTGAATATACTTTGCATGGGCATCCCGGATGATTTATTTAGCATGGAAGATTGAATTTGGGATCCTGGATGATTTATTTGGGAATTGAGGGATCCTGGATTATTTATTTGGGAGTATGGGTCTGTTTGAATATATTTTGCATGCTCTTGCATCTTTTTGTGCCCATTACCAAGAGGAGCATGGAGCTAGATGGGAATTGAGGGATCCTGGATGATTTATTTGTCTGTTTGAATACACTTTGCATGCTCTTGCATCTTTTTGTGCCCATTACCAAGAGGAGCATGGAGTTAGGTGGAATCGAGGAGGTTTAATGGCTCTGGGAGCCCTGAGTGCCTCACCCAGAGCCACCTCATGCTACTGTGAGCCTTGGGCTGGGCTGTGGCACCCCAGGCTCAGCCAGTTCAGCACCACTGAGCTGAGGGGGCTCCAGAGAGAGGAGCCAGCTCAGAGCTGGCAAATCTGGTGCTGGAAGCTGTGGAATTGTGTTTTCTCAGAGCTGGCCATGAGCTGATGAGCCCTTGCTGGGCCCAGCCCAGGTGGGGCACAGCAAACAGGTGAGGTGCCAAGGAAGGAGGGCTGGCAGCTGCTGGCAGCATGGAGAAAAGGATTCCAGGAGCTGCCTATGGATGGACACTCCTCTGCCATGCTGCAAAAATTGAGATTTTGCCCCAACAGCCCTTCTCTCCATGCCTTTCTTGTGTGTGGGGTTTTGTGCACATTTGTAACAACTCAATTTCAGAGATTTTTCTGAGTTTTCAGTTGTACTCTAGAGGATGATACAGGCAGGGATTTAACACCAGTGAGGCAGCGACTTTTCTGACTCATTAGCAAAAGCCCTTTTCTCAGTGCCAGGGGTGAAACAGGCATTTATCACTGAGTTTTTTCAGTTCCTGAAAGCCCAGGACTGAATGGCCTTGCCTGGGGTAGGGAATTAGCATCCCTTTTCCACCACAGTCCATCCACAGCCCTCCTCTCAGGGCGGAACAGAAGTTTCTACTGCTCCATGGGTTTATTTCCTTTTCCCAAGTGCATTTTCTCAGTGATTAATTGGAAAAAAAAAAAAGCAATCAGCCCCACAGGTGGCTGCATCCCTCTGCTTTTCTTTCTCTGTGTTCCAGGACATCTTCTATCCCCTGTGAGCTGGGCATCATTTTGTAAAATAAAAGCACAAAAGAGGATTTTTAAAAACCAACTTGTGGCTTGTGGGTTTCCCCAAGCACTTCAACAAGGAGAGACCTTTTAATATATTTTTTTTCTTCTTCTGGAGTTGGTTTCTCCATTCTGAGTTGTCCATGGATCTTGAGTTTGCTCCCATTTTCTCTTTTTTGTTCCCATGGGAAGATGGCTGCACTCTGGATCCTCAAACATGGCTGTGTTGGAAGTGCCTCTGTTCTCGGGGTTTCGGGCAGATATTGAGAGCCTGGAGCAGGTAAGGGATGGGATTGGGATGGGATCCCTGGGATGGGATCGATGGGATGGGGTGGGATCCATGGGATGGGATCACTGGGATGGGATCAACGGGATGGGATGGGATCAATGGGATCAGTGGGCTGGGATCAATAGGATGGGATGCATCAATGGGACGGAATCAATGGGATGGGATCGGTGTGGTGGGATCCATGGGATGGGATGGAATGGGATCAGTGGGGTGGGATGGGATCCCTGGGATGGGATCAATGGGGTGGGATGGGATAGGATAGGATCCATGGGATGGGATGTGACCAATGGGGTGGGATCCATGAGATGGGATAGGATCCATGGGATGGGATCACTGGGATGGGGGTAGGATCAATGGGGTGGGATGGGACCAATAGGATTGGGATGGATGGGATGGGATCCCTGGGATGGGATCAATGGAATGGGATAGGTTAGGATCCATGGGATGGGATGTGACCAGTGGAGTGGGAGATGGGATGGGATCAGTGGGATGGCATAGGATCAGTGGGGTGGGATGGGACCAAGAGGATGGCATCCATGGAATGGGATGCATCAATGGGATGGGATCCCTCGGATGGGATGGGATCCATGGGATGGGATCAGTAGGATGGGATGGGATGTGATCAATGGGATCCCTGGGATGGGAGCAGTGGGGCGGGATGGGATCAATAGGATCAGTGTTATGGGATCAATAGGGTCAGTGTTATGGGATCAATAGGGTCAGTGGGATGAGTGGTGCAGGGCTGGGATGTGGATCTCTGCCTGGGAGGGGCTCCCTCTGAGGGGCAAGAGGAGCCCATTGAGTGTCAGAGCACTGCTGAGAAGATGCAATTAAAATTGGGAAAGGGGAGGAAGAGATTTCACTTGTCAAAAAACCTCACTGAAATGAGGGAACAGCGTTCAGAGCAGGCTGAGCAAACCCAGCCTGGCCAAGCCAAGGTTTTCCTGAGCCAGTGCACAGTAATTAACTGAGAGCCCTTGGAAAAGCTGAGGTGCAAATGTGCTCTAACAGGAGCTGTTTATGGCTGCTTAGTGAGCTGTGTTATCTCCAACATCTGGATCCCATTTCTTTGGAGGCTCTGTGTCTTGGAATTTTTTGCCCTTTTTATTATTTTTTTCTCCTTCTCTCTGGGAGAACATGGTGTTTCTTGCAGCCAAGCTGAGGTGGACAGAATGTGCCTCGTGCCCAGCCAGCCCTTCAGGGCAGATGAACTGTGATCTTGAGCTTTGCTCTATATTTGTGGGAGTATTCCATTCATTACAACCCATTACATTTTGAGGAACGTTGCATTCACTGCTGGGGTTCTTAATGCTGCAAAGATTTTTTTTTTTTAAGGACTGTTTAACTGAAGAGGTGCAAAATTTTTGCATCCTTGAGAGCTGGTAAAAATATTTGGCTTCTAAAGGACCTCTTCTGTTAATAACTTTATATTGGGAAGGGATCTGAAGAAAGAATTTTAAAGTAGAATCCTTGGGAAATTTAATTTTATATAATAATTCAAGGAGGAGTGCACATTGCTTTATCTTCTCTAGGATTTCCCTTAATTTGGCTGATTTATAATTGAAACTGAAGAGGTGTAAAATTTTTGTATCCTTGAGAGCTGGTAAAAATATTTGGCTTCTAAAGGACCTCTTCTGTTAATAACTTTATCTCATTATATTGGGAAGAGAAGGGATCTCAGGAAAGAATTTTTAAGTAGAACTATTGTGAAGTTTAATTTGATATCATAATTCAAGGAGGAGTGCACATTGCTTTATCTTCTCTAGTATTTCCCTAATTTGGCTGATTTGTAATTGAAACTGAAGATGTGTGCAATTTTTGCATCCTTGAGAACTGGTAAAAATATTTGGCTTCTAAAGAACCTCTTCTGTTAATCATTTTATATTGGGAAGGGATCTGAGAAAAAAAAATTAAAGTAGAATTGTTGGGAAATTTATTTTTATATCATAATTCAAGGAGGAGTGCACATTGCTTTATCTTCTGTAGGGTTTCCCTTGATTTGGCTGATTTATAATTGAAACACCATTGCATTTCCTTGGAGGAAAAAACCCTCTGGAGGGGTTTGCAATCCATGTCAGAAGCTGCTGTCAGATGTCCCTGAAGCCACAGAAATTTTTGTATTAATCCCTGAGAAGGAATTGCATCCTTTCAGAACAGGGATTCAGATATGGAATTATTCCTATAAAGAGAAAAACTGCAGTTATTTATATCCATTCACAAGCTGCACGTGGAGAAATCTCTTTTCAAATCCAAGCATGTAAAATGAGTCAGTTTTTATTTGCCTGTGGGTCTGATATTCTCTCTCATGCAACCAATTGAATGTTCAAGATAGGAGCAGGAGTTTTCCAGCATCCCCATGGGGAAAAAAAAGAGGAAAATTTGGATAAGGAGCCTGCAGTGGGTTTGGTTCCTGCTTTTCCCCCTCTGCTGAAGGTGCTGGAGTGATGGTCATGTGTAGAACTGTCAAATACATTCCTTTTCATAGTCATTCATGTAAATAACAGCAGAAAAAAAAATATGGATGAGAACCAGAGAGAGCTCCAAATGTCCCAGGAGGAGAACAACAGGATATCTTCATGGTGTTAAACCTATGGAATGTTCTGTGAGCAGAGGGAAAGGGTCAAAAGGAAGAGCGTGAATGGTTTTCACTGCAGGAGAGTAGGAAAGTTCTCAAGGAAGATATTCCTGTACTCCTTTTTTTTTTCCTTTTTATTTCCTTTTTATTTCCTTTTTTTATTTTCCCCCCCCATTTTTCCCCCCCCATTTTTCCCCCCCCATTTTTCCCCCCCCATTTTTCCCCCCATTTCCCCATTTTCCCCCCCATTTTCCCCCCCCATTTTCCTCCCCCCATTTTCCTCCCCCCATATTCCCCCTCCCCTTCCCCTCCCTTCCTCCCCCCCCCCCCCCATTTCTCCCATTTTTCCCCATTTTCCCCCCATTTTCCCCTTTTCCCCCTTTTCCTGTCCAGCCTGGCCTTGGGCACTGCCAGGGATCCAGAGGCAGCCAAAACTGCTTTGGGCACCCTGTGCCAGCACCTCAAAACCAAAAATTCCTGTCACAAGTGTTTGTGTGAGCCCAGAAGGCTCTGCTGCTGAATCTGTATTGCTTCCTTTAGAAAGCAGGAGATTTTCCTAAACTGGGAAGGATTTTGCATCTTCAGGAGGGAATGTTCCCCTTGAAGACCTGAATTCCATGGGGTTTTTATTGCATTTAAACCCTTTTGCATCTCTAAAAATGAAATGTGGTGACAAAGCCCAGGCATATCTACAGATACAACCCCAAAATGCAGATACAGCCCCACCTGATCCAGCTCTGCCAGGGGAACCTCAGAGCCTCTTCTGGGCCTCAAGGGGCTCCAGGAGAGCTGCAGAGGGACTGGGGACAAGGCCTGGAGGGACAGGACACAGGGAACGGCTTCCCACTGGAAAAGTGACATTTAGATGGGCAAAAATCCCATTTAGATGGGATGTTGGCAAGGATTTGTTCCCTGGCCTAGCTGGGGGTGCTCACCTGGAGGAGAGAAGGATCCAGGGAGAGCTCAGAGCCTCTGGCAGGGCCTGAAGGGGCTCCAGGAGAGGGACTGGGGATAAGGCCTGGAGGGACAGGAGCCAGGGAATGGCTCCCACTGGAAAAGTGAAATTTAGATGGGCAAAAATTCTATTTAGATGGGAAAAAATCCCATTTAGATGGGATGTTGGGCAGGAATTGTTCCCTGGCCCAGCTGGGGGTGCTCACTTGGAGACGAGAAGGCTCCAGGGAGAGCTCAGAGCCCCTGGCAGGGCCTGAAGGAGCTCCAGGAGAGGGACTGGGGACAAAGGATGGAGGGACAGAACACCGGGAACGTCTTCCCAGTGGGAAAGGGGACATTTAGGTGGGCAAAAATTCCATTTAGATGCGAAAAAATCCCATTTGGATGGGATATTGGGCAGGAATTGCTCCCTGGCAGGAGAGGATAAGGCTCCAGGGAGAGCTCAGAGCCCCTTGCAGGGCCTAAAGGAACTCCAGGAGAGCTGGAGAGGGACTGGGGACGAGGCCTGGAGGGACAGGACACAGGGAATGGCTTCCTTCTGAAAAAGGGATATTTAGATGGGAAAAAATCCTATTAAATGGGATATTGGGCAGGAATTGCTCCCTGGCAGGAAAGGAGAAGGAGAGCTCAGAGCCCCTTGAGGGCCTAAAGGAGCTCCAGGAGAGCTGCAGAGGGATTGGGGACAAGGGAAGGAGGGACAGGACCCAGGGAATGGCTCCCACTGGGAAAGGGGAGATTTTTGTGGGATATTGGGCAGGAATTGTTCCCTGGGAGCGTGGGGAGGGGCTGGGATGGAATTGCCAGAGCAGCTGGGGCTGCCCCTGGATCCCTGGCAGTGCCCAAGGCCAGGCTGGACAGGACTTGGAGCAGTGGGGACAGTGGAAGGTGTCCCTGCCATGGCACAAGGTGGCACTGGATGAATTTTAAGGTCCCTTCCAACCCAAGGCATCCTGAGATTTCTTCATGGCTACCAAAGTCCCAACACAAAATTCACCCACTGAAGCCTCACCACGTATTTTGGACCCCACCTTGAGTAGAGCCAAGTCCCACCTTGGCCCCTGCTGCCTTTTCCCTGCCCTGCTGTGGAGGGGCTGGGCTGTAAATCAGCATTTTCTGGCATTTTGTGATTTTCCCCTCAGCCCAGGCCGGGAGCAGCCCCACGTGCAGCCGCAGGGCAGCTGTGCTTAATGAGGGCTCTGTGCACAAGCCACCACAAATCCTCCTAATAATGCTGGATGTCGACAGGGTCAGGAGGTCACCCTGGGCTGGGATAGATCAAACCCCACCAGAAAAATGCACTTTTAGCTGAGCCCAGCAGTTCCCGGTGGCGCCGGCGTCTCCAGGCCCTCATAAAAGTCCTGTCTGCAGCCATGGGCTGCTGAGGAATAACAGCCACCAGCAGGGCCCTAAAATTATAAGGACAAATTAAATTGGCCTTTTCTATGTTGTGGGGGGCTTCAAGAGATGGGGCTTGGCTTGGTACAGGGGGAGCAGGGGTTTACAAGTAGGAGCACTCTGCTGGTGGCAGGTTTGGGCGAATTTCAGTGTTCAGAAAGAAGCAGGGCTGCTTGTTTTGTGTCATTCTAAATCATAATTGTAGTAATAATTATAATTATAATTATTTTCATATTTGTTGGTAGTAATTATTATAATTAATATAATATATAATATGTCATATATGTATATATAATATATAATATATTTGTTCCCATTTCCACAGAGATTTTATCCTGTGATCTCAAAGTAACTTGATATATATATATATATATATATAATTATTATTAAATTTATTCATATTATAATTATGAAAATAATAATTTATAATTATTTGTTCCCATTTCTGTATAGATTTTAGCCTGTGATCTCAAAGTAACTTGATATATATAATATATTGATATTACATTATTATATATAATTATTATTAAATTTATTTGTAATAATGATAATTATGAAAATAATAATCATTATAATTATTTGTTCCCATTTCTGTATAGATTTTAGCCTGCCATCTCAAAGTAACTTAAGATATATATATAATAATATATATTAATATTACATTAATATATATAATAATTATTAAATTTATTAGTAATAATTATGAAAATAATAATTATTATAATGATTTCTTCCCCTTCCTGCAGAGATTTTAGCCTGTGATCTCAAATTAACTTAAGATATATATATATAATGTATTAATATTACATCATTATATATAATAATTATTAAATTTATTAGTAATAATGATGATAATTATGACAATAATAATTATAATTATTTGTTTCCCTTCCTGCAGAGATTTTAGCCTGTGATCTCAAAGTAACTTAAGATATATATTATATATTAATATTACATTATTATATATAATAATTATTAAATTTATTAGTAATAATTATTATAATAATTCTGAAAATAATAATTATTATAATGATTTGTTCCCATTTCTGTAGAGATTTTAGCCTGTGATCTCAAAGTAACTTAAGAACATTAAAACCAAAAAACCCACCAAAAATAAACAAAAAAAACAAAAAAAACCCACCAAAAAACAAGAACAAAACCAAATCCTTCCCCCCAGAAAAACCAAAAAAAACCCCACAAGAATATATTTACAAATGGGATTGTCTGACAGAGGTTGAAGTAATGGGACAGTTTAGAGAATAGAATTATAGAATAGAATGCTCTGGCCCTATCTTGGCTCTCCAAACTTTGATCAAAACACAAAAGTCTTTTTCCACACACCCTCATCCTCCCCATTGTCTGTGTTAGGTATTTTCCATGTGCCAGGTGCATTCTAAATAAAATTATCAAAATAATAATGCTTGATCAGGCAGGACCAGCACAATATTGAGATGTTCCAAGGGCAGAAATCATAGGAGGAACTTTTGGGAAATTGAAAATGAAGATTTGGAGATGTGGGAAGTGCCCTTAGATAGTGTCAGATAAAAAGATGAAAATGTAAAAAGTGGGTTTGTGGGCCTGCCTGGTACAATGCAAACCCCAAATTCCAAATCCCTGGGCCTGGAAGGGAGAGAAGCTGAGGAGCAGAGGCCTGGCCTGACCCCATTTGTCAAAAGGGAGGGTGCCCGGGGCTCTTTCAAATGGCTGCTCTTCTCAAATGGGAGGATTAATTTTCCTGGCAGGAGAATGTTTTGGATTTTTCAGCTGCTGGGAGGAGGGGACCTTCAATACCCAGGGAGATTGCCTGGTGGTCTGAGGGGTGTCAATAAATAAGAGACTTCCTTGAGTGGTTTGGGGTCTCTGGGGTCTTGCTGGAGCCTTGGCACTGAAAACAATCTGGGAGTTGCTGGATGAGATCATGGATGAGGCAGCAGCAGAGTCCCAGGGGGATAAGGAAGAGCCCTCAGCTGGTGCACCTTGCAAGAATTCCTCAGCAGGACACAGAAGTGGCTTTTCCCCTTCTGTTGTGTGACAGCAACTTCAATCCCTTTGCATTTTCCCTCTCTTATGGAAACATCCTTTTCCAGCAGAAGAAATCCCTGATGAGTTCTCTAAGCAGCCTGAAATCTTATTCTCTCATTTCTACCTGTTTTCTATAAAATGAGATTAAACTAAACATGACAATTTTAATTTTTTTTTCATCCCAGTTATTGATGAACAAGCAAATTGGGTTAAAAAGATATGAAGTGGATGGAAGAAAAGTCCTCTTTTATTTTGATGAGGTAATGGCTTTGTTTCTTATATTTATGTTGGATTTTAATGAGAGGCAAATGAGCAGGGATGAGGCACAGGCAGGGTGTTGGGGTCCCTCAGGGGTGAGGATCACCCTGCAGCTTCAAGTGGTTTTTGCTTGAGCTTCTTTTGCTGCAGGTGGGGTTCTGGTTTTGCTTGGAAACCAAAGTATGACAGAGGCAGGTGATTCCCTTCAGCCCATGGAGTGGTTTTGGGTGGATATCACTTAGATTCTTGCCTTGAAATAATCTGATTTTCAGGTCCAACTAGCAGTGCTGAATGCAGAATAATGTAGATCTCCCAGCGCAGAGCTGAGAGTGGAAGGTGAGATCTCTCTTGGCTTGGTCAGCAGCAGGAAATTGTCTGGTGGTTGTGGGCAAGGCAGGGAGCACAGCTGGAGTGTCTGTGGCAAATATGAGTTTTAAAGGTCAGCAAAGCATCCTGGTTTAGTTCACCCTGTTTGGTTTTTAATCATTATCTCTGTCCCTGTACTTGAAGTATTGAGGTGTCTTTGTGCTTAGCATTTCGGGCATGTGCTGTGTTCATTTTCAAATGTAGTTTTTGAGTGTTTCACACCATTTCTCACAGATTCCCAGCCAGTGCATGACCTGTGTGAAGTTCCAAGCTTTCAGAGAGCACATAGTTGGGAAAACAGCCCCAGTTCCCATCAAAGTGTACGATTACTACGAGCCAGGTTGGTGCCTGTTCCCCTCTGATCCCTGCTGCCATCAGATCTCCAGGCTGGAGGCTCAGCTGTGATTTCTCCTCCTTGCTGCAGCTTTTGAAGCCACTCGTTTCTACAACGTGAGTGAGAACAGCCCCCTGGCCAGGGAGCTCTGTGATGGCCCAACCTGCAACGAGGTGGAAAGCTCAGCCAGCCAGTGGGTTGGTGAGTTACCCCAAAGTTACCCCAAAACCACACAGATCTTTAGGAAAAATGGGACCCACGACTGTTCTGAACTCACAACATTTATATTCTGAGTTAAAATATTTTTATTATATTTATATATAAACATATAGAAATATAGATTGTTATTTATATTATTATATGTATTATATTATATATTATTTATATTATTATATTAATACTATTATAAATTATAATTAGACACATGTGTTTCACTCTCTTAGTATAATAAAATAATATCATTTTATATTATATTTTATAGAAATATATAAAATTATATATAATTATATAATATTATAAATTATATTTAGACAAATGTGTTTCAGTCTCTTAGTATAATAAAATAATATCATTTTATATTATATTTATATAAATATATAAAATTATATATTACTATATAATATTATAAATTATATTTAGACAAATTATATGTTTCCCTCTCTGTGTTAGTAGAAGTTTCACAAAGGTTTGGGGGGTTGCAGTGTTAAAGTCAGGACAAAGGGAGCAGTGGTGCTCTTCAGGCATCAAAGTGACTGTGCTTTGCTTCAGAGGCAAGATAAAATATCTAATTCTGGAAGAACCTGAACAAGGGGAGATGTGTCAGTGAACGAAGAGGTAAAAAATCCTCACCATCCAATTTGGTTTTCTTTCTCTCTAATATTTCTTACCATGCAATTTGGTTTTTTTTCTCTCCAGTATTTTGCAGGGGAGTTCCACAATTAACTGTAGGAAGATTGGACAATTTCATACATCCATGAATGGAATAACTTGCTCCAGAAACTGTGTGTTCCTTTCTGTGCTCTAGGGCCAAAAAAGTTGCTTTTTCCCAAGTCAGGAAGCTGTTGCACCATGGCTCTTTCAAAAAGGCAATTTTGTTCCCAGAGCTTTTAACTCTATAAAAGTTTATAAATCCCTCTTAGAAATCTTCAAGAATTCAACACAAAAACTAATGATCCGTGAACTATTTCCCTCCCACCTTCCCTGTGCTGTGCAAAACTGACTGGGAATTGTTTCATCCCCAGGCTTTGTCCACTCTGGCCCTTGCAACAACATTTTTGGCTGCCTGGAGGACGAGCACTTCGAGCAGTGCCTGTGCTCGCGGGACTGCGGCTACGACGGCGAGCCCGTGTGCGCCTCCGACGGCCACATCTACCCCAACCACTGCCAGATGGAGGTGGCATCCTGCAGGAACAACACCAGGATAGAGCAGATGCCCATGTCTCAGTGTTCTTCTGCCTGTAGGTTGCATTTCTTTCCCTTTTCTGTCGCGGTTCAGCTGCTGGATGTCACAAATCGTCATTCGAGCAAATTAAAATTCCAAACGTGTGGTAGGGATTCAGAATTCTCCTGAACTTGCTCGGTGGTTTTTTGCTGTTCATAGTACAGCTGATTAAGGGATAAGGGCAGCTGCTTTTCAGCTTGAAATAGCTGGTTTTCTGTTCTCAATGGATACACATTTTACCAGTCAGAATGAATTGAAGAGGAAATATTCTTTGATCTGAAGTGAATATTCCTGGATAAAAATTAAATCCATGAAATGTAGCATGCTTTGGAGATTCTGCATGGGCTTTCAAGCTGTGTAGTGTATCAGGGAACTGATTACTCCACCTCTGGAAATGCAAACCTTTACTAGAGAGGCATTATTAACGAATTATGTGACAAATTAGTTTATTTTTCTTTGTATTGGCAGCCAAGAACTTGCCAGAAGAAAGGGAGGCACACTCCCACACAGCTGAACAGCCCAGTGTTCCCCAGACTCCAGCAGGTAATACAATACTTTTGCATTTATCCAAAGGCTTTCTTAAATAAGGTTCAAGTTTGTCCTATCTCTGTACTAAGTACAAGTGGCTCTCCAGCACATTTTAAATAAAGATGCTGAATTTCTCCATCTTATAAAAAAGATAGAATATTCAGAAATCAGAAAAAAGATGAAGATGTCAAGGAAGCTGAGGATGAGAGGTATTCAGTAGCAGACAGCTCTCCTAGTCCTTTTCCTTCCAGGAAATCATGCAGGAATCCTGCCCAGCTCAGCACCTGCAGGATTTAGATAATTGTTTGTAGGAGTGGACAACTGACCCTCCTATTTTCTCAGCCTTGCTGTGTTTGAACAACACACTCTCTGTGATCTTTTCTTCCACTGTTAAGCTGGAAAGATCCCATTGAAAGCCAGGCTGATGTAATGTGTTCCAAAAAACAACTGACAAGAGCCCAAACCACTGCGAGGACTCAAATCCAGGTGGATTAACTTTGTCCCTGCAGTTCTGTGCAAAAAATGGGACTGGCAGCCTTGGTTCTCTCAGAGCTGCTGTTTGGAATAAAGAGCCTTAGTGAACAAAAATGTTAAGGTCAGTGGATGGAGTAGCCAGGAATTTGGCTGCTCATTTTATTTGGTGCTTATGTTCATGCACTTTTTTCCAAGACTCGTGTCGAACTCGCTCATGGCTCACAATAAATCTCACCAAGAAGCAGCGGAGGGTCAATAGAATAGCTTGTTTCATTCTGTTTCTAGTAAATAAACTGGTCTAGATTTTTTTTTCCTGGCTGCTTTCCACTCATTAATTTTCCCCTGGCCTCCAACTCTCCCAACAAATTGGTAAAACCAGTTCAACTCTTCAGGAGAAGAATTAAATTCAGGAGCTTTGTGGCTCCTCATGTGTTCTGTGTGCACCAGAGTCAGACTAACACATGTCCAACAGGAGACACCATCCTGTTCTTTCCTTTCTGGACAGCAGCTGATGGACAGTTTTCTTATTAAGATACAAAAACATGGTGAATATTCCATTATCACATTTTCTAATGGTCATTCAGTCTTAGTGTTTAATATCTCTACTACTTTCCTCCCCCCTTTTTTTTTCCTAGACTTATTGTGAATATATTTATATCTTGTTGCCTTTTATTCTATACACATGCCATGTGTTCAGCATGGAAAATTTGCAATCTGAACCCTTTCAAGCAGCATTCCCAAAGTGTTTCATTTGGGCACTGCTGGAATGTGAGGCCACACCAAGGTCTACAAAAATGGGGCTGCCATTATATAATTTTCAAATAAAAATTTGATATGATTACCTGGGGAAAAAAAAATGGAACTTGATGGTAATCCACAATCAAAAAAATGTTTAGAACAGAGTTTCTGAAATACTCTGCATTGAAGTCAGAGGAAAATCCCTCTGTGGTTTCTGTTCTGAATTGACAGAGTGCTGGCTCAGAAGGAGCTAAAGGGGAAGATCTGATTATTTTGTGTGGCATTTTAATTCAGATTTTAGATGGACAAACTTGAGTGCCATAAAGACTTTTGTCAAAGCACAAGCACTTGGCTTTGTCCTGGGATCTGGGAGTGCCCAAATTTCCTGGCAGGAGGATGCTGAGCTGGGAGCAGCCATTGCAGAATGAGCATTCAGGAATCAAACTGACTAAATCCCACCCCAGGAAAAGGGCCCAGCATGTGATTTTCATTAATCCTCAGGGCTCCTCTCAGGTCAAGCACACGGGACATGAATCAAAGTGCAGCAGATGAATGAGCCCCTCCTCAGGCAGCCTCTCCTGGGCTGCTGGAGCATGTGATGGGGTTAAGTCGGCTCAGGTGCTCCAGCAGGGGCTCTGCTGAGCCGTGCCTAAATCTGGGACTTCCTAAAGGGCTGCAAAACTCCAGGAGCCGAATCAAGCTTAGGGCAGGTTGGTGTAAAACCAACTGGGTGTGTTAATCTGCAGGAAATGCTGGGTTCTCAGAGAGGCACGTGGTGTTTGTGCTGTCTGGGAGCCTCCTGTGTTTGCCATGGGACTGGTGCAGCTCAGCTTGGGCTGGTGGGTGCTTTAATTGAGGTCTTTAATTGAGGAGCAAGCAGCTGCCTCCCAGCCAGCAGTGGGAATTGCAGGGTGTGTTGGGGCTCCCTCTGGACCCACAGTGAAGTTCCACACACGCCAGTGGGTTTGCAGGAATAAATTCCAGCTGTTCAAGATGAGTAATTGAACAGAGATGGCCCTGAAAGGTCAGGATGCAGCGCTGTTGCTGTTGTCAGAACATTTTAAAATGCCTTCCCAAAGTCTGCAGAGAGGCAGAATGGCTGAGGTTTGACCTTAAAACTTTTTTTGAACAGATGGGTGGGATCCTCTTTGCATCTGTAGATCCTCTGATTGCCAGGGAAGTTTGCAGGGTGACAGGACTCAGCTGTAATAACTCCTGTGTGAATCCCCTTCCTCAGCTGTTCCTTCTCAGGTGAATTACTGAGTCTCAAAAGGGTGGGACAGGATTTTGATGAGTGGACCCAGCTCTGGGTGTGCTCATGGGCCTTCACAGCATGCTGCAATATTTGGATAGAAAACCCTGGAGCAGCAGCTGAGTTACGGACTGGGATCTCACTGAATTTCTGGCTGTGGCTTTCCTGAGATCCTTGTCACTCCCTGGCCCTGTAGCTCTGACAGTGTCTCTGTGATGCAGTGGTGCCTTGATTGCTCCCACACATCACTAACTCTTTGCTGTTCTTCTGCACACAGTGAGATAAAAGTGTCATGCAGAGGGCAGATGGCTCAGGGGATTCACTCTGCACCCTGAAAATCTCTCCTCTGACCAGGCACCTCAGGTAAGGAGAGCCCCATCTGTACGGGGACATGTCCTGCGTGCCCTCAGCTGTGCCTCATTCCATAAAACAAGTGACAAAGCTGCAGGGACACCCTGAGGGAACAGCTCACCTGGTCACTGATCAGTGCAGGCAGCCAATTTTCTTTTCAGCCCAACAAGTGGGAAAGTTTTGAGGCCAGGAAGTCACAGCAGAGCCATGGACTCCAGCCTGAACGAGCAGCTGAGCTTCCTCTGCCCCAGCACAGTCACACAGCACTGACATTTCCAGCACTTTGTGTAGGGACAGACCCAGCACAGGCAGGAGCAGGAATTTCTCCTTTTCCCACTCCCTGCAGCCTGTGCTGACCCCGGCAGGTGCCTCTCACCAGGCTGTGCCTCTGTGCTCCCTGTCCAGAGGGCAAAACTGGAATAAACTCCTCTGCCAAAGGCACTCACGGCACAGCCACTGATGTTGGAGGACAATGTTTTGCCATCACAGTGCTGATTCTGCTTTGTTTGGTGGAAAACAACATCCCAGGTGTGTGGGGCAGCAGTGCTGGGGTATCAGTGCTGCTGTGAGCAGGAACCCCCCCAGGCTCAGCTCTCTGGCCCCTGCTTTTCCCCACAGCCATGCCCTTTGCACAGTTCTGCTCCAAAAATCAGAAATGGCCAATGGCTGGAACTGGAAAAAAGTTCTAGGTGGAATTATGACAGTTTTGTTTGGTGGTGGTGTTTTGTTTGTGGGGTTTTCTGGGTCGTTTTTTTTTATTTTATTAAATGCCATCACCCACACCAGTTCCTACCAGGAGCATCAGCCTGAGCTCTGCTTCCAGGTGGAGTCATCCCCAAAATTCCCTGGCTGGTGTGTTCCCCACGGGGCTGCAGCTCTTTCAGGATTGATTGAGCTGGCACTGGGCTGTTTTTCCTCTCCCCCCATCACTGCTCAGCAAACACTGGCCGTGGCACAAACATTTGGGGCTGGGGGAGTGGTTTGTGTGCAGCAGGAAACCTCGGCCTGCGCTCTCTGCTTGGGCTCCAGAGCTGAATTCCTGGGAAGAGTCAGGCCTGTGATGTTCATCCCAGCCCTGGTGGACAGCAATCACCCATTCATAGAAGGAGCTCATGCTCTGGCAGGTTCTCCCAGGGAGGAGGCCAAGAAGGAGGGAACAGAGCCTGACTCCCCTGCCCAGAGCAGGGAGGATGTGGGAGGCAACAGGGAAGATCCTTCAGATATTTTCTTTCTAGAGAACAAACATTTTCAAAGGCCTTGATGAGTGTTCTCTTTAAATCAAGCCAACTTTGGGCAGGCTGGGGATTTTTCCTCCCTGCAATAATTCTGCCTCAGAGCTTGCTTTGGTTTGGATTAAAGCAGTGTACACAGGAAGGATGGACAGCTGAGCTGGCTCGAGGAGCACTTTAGGAAACACAAATTTGCTGCTGGTCCTGGAAGTTTTATCTGATGGGTTTGAACTTCAGCACCTCAGTTAATTCCATGCTCAAAAAGGGGACTTTTTTCAAACTACATTGCCCTTTATCTTGCAGTTTTGCCCTCTGGATAGAGAGCACAGAGGCACAGCCTGGTGAGAGGCACCTGCCAGGGTCAGCACAGGCTGCAGGGAGTGGGAAAAGGGGAAATTCCTGCTCCTGCCTGTGCTGGGTCTGTCCCTACACAAAGTGCTGGAAATGTCAGTGCTGTGGGACTGTGCTGGGGCAGAGGAAGCTCAGCTGCTCGTTCAGGCTGGAGTCCATGGCTGTGCTGTGGCTTCCTGGCCTCAAAACCTTCCCACTTGTTGGGCTGAAAAGAAAATTGGCTGCCTGCACTGATCAGTGACCAGGTGAGCTGTTCCCTCAGGGTGTCCCTGCAGCTTTGTCACTTGTTTTATGGAATGAGGCACAGCTGAGGTCACACAGGACATGTCCCCACACAAATGGGGCTCTCCTTACCTGAGGTGCCTGGTTAGAGGAGAGATTTTCAGGGTGCAGAGTGAATCCCCTGAGCCATCTGCCCTCTGCACTGTGTGCAGCCCTCAGGCTGATGGGTTTGAACTTCAGCACCTCAGTTAATTCCATGCTCAAAAAGGGACTTTTCTCAAACTACATTGCCCTTTGCCTCCCTTTATTTCCTTTCCCCCTTGTTTCTCTTTCTTTCCCCCTTGTTTCTCTTTCTTTCCCCCCTTTTCTCCTTTTTCCCCCTTGTTTTCTTCTTCTTTCTTCCCTTGTTTCTCCTCTTTTCTCTCCTTTTTATTCTTTCTTTTCTCCTTGTTTCTCCTTCTTTCTCCCCTTTTTTCTCCTTCTTTCTCTCCTTGTTTCTTCTTCTTTCTCCCCTTGTTTCTCCTTCTTTCTCTCCTTGTTTCTCCTTCTTTTTTCCCTTGTTTCTCCTTCTTTCTTCCCTTGTTTCTCCTTCTTCCCCCCCTTGTTTTCTCATTTCCCCTCCTTGTTTCCTCCTTTACCCACCCTTATTTGCCTTTCCCGTATGTTTTCCCTTTTCCTCCTTATTTCCCCTTTACCCCTTTCTTTCTTCCCCCTCTTCCTTTCATTTTATTCCAATTTCTCACACTGGGAAATTGAAAACTCCTTTTGCAGCAGCTTCTCCCCTTCTCTGTGAACCCCACCAAACCCATGCAGGTATTCTGACACCTGCAGCCTCCTTCCCTGGTATTGGAATATTTACCAATATATATAATATAATAAAACATGGATGGGATGTGCCTGAGCTTGTCTGGCCCTGCTGCTGAACCAAATAGTGGCAACTGTGGTGTTTCACCCCAGAGACACTTTTGGTTAGCTGGATCACCCCAGAGACACTTTTGGCTGGCTGGGTGTGTGGTGTTTCACCCCACAGACACTTTTGGCCGGCTGGGTGTGTGGTGTTTCACCCCACAGACACTTTTGGCTGTGGGTGTGTGGTGTTTCACCCCACAGACACTTTTGGCTGTGGGTGTGTGGTGTTTCACCCCACAGACACTTTTGCCTGGCTGGATGTGTGGTGTGTTACCCACAGACACTTTTGGCTGTGGGTGTGTGGTTTTCACCCACAGACACTTTTGGCTGAGGTGTGTGGTGTTTCACCCCACAGACACTTTGGGCTGTGGGTGTGTGGTGTTTCACCCCACAGACACTTTTGGCTGTGGGTGTGTGGTGTTTCACCCCACAGACACTTTTGGCTGTGGGTGTGTGGTGTTTCACCCCACAGACACTTTTGGCTGGCTGGGTGTGTGGTGTTTCACCCCACAGACACTTTTGGCTGTGGGTGTGTGGTGTTTCACCCACAGACACTTTGGGCTGGCTGGGTGTGTGGTGTTTCACCCCACAGACACTTTTGGCTGTGGGTGTGTGGTGTTTCACCCCACAGACACTTTTGCCTGGCTGGGTGCTGCAGCTGGGCCCGTGGAGCCAAGTCCAGGCCTGCAGGAGCTCTGGTGGTGCTGGGATGGAGCTTCCCCCCATAACAGGGGCTGCTCCTCAGGTTTCCCTCTGTGGAGAAGCTTTAAGGCGATGGTGAAGGAAAGGAGTCGGTTCTGATGGAGGGTTTGGATCCAGAGCTTTATTCTGGCCCACAGGGCTCTGAATGCAGCACCAGCTCCAACAGAACTCCCTGAGCCCGTGGCTGCTGCTCCTTTAACCCCGGGGAGAGGGGCAGGGAAGGGGCAGGGAGCCACCAACCAGGGACAGGAGGGGAGGGACAAGGGAGAAAGGACACCTGGATGGCCCAATGCCCCCCAGGGGTGTGGTGGTGTTCGCAGGGGTCCCAGGATGAGGGAAGAGACAAGAATGTTGACACTATGTTTAAGGTTTGATTTATTATTTTATGATATATATTATACTAAAACTATACTATAAGAATAGAAGAAAGGATTTCATCAGAAGGTCAGCTAAGAATAGAAAAAGAATTAATAACAAAGGCTTGTGACCAATTGAGACAGTCCGGACAGCTGGACTGTGATTGGCCATTAATTAGAAACAACAACATGGACTAATCCCAGATTTACCTGTTGCGTTTTACAGCAGCAGATAATCATTGTTTACATTTTGTTCTTGAGGCTTCTCAGCTTGTTCAGGAAAAAAAATCTTAAGGAAAGGATTTTTCAGAAAATATCATGGCTACACAGGGGTAGAGGGCATCCTTTGAATCTGTCAATCCTTCTGGACTCCCAGGACTGAAAGACAGTGCTGGGAGGGGGAAGGAGAGGTGTCTGACACACCTGGGAGGGGGAAGGAGAGGTGACTGACACACCTGGGAGGGGGAAGGAGAGGTGTCTGACACACCTGGGAGGGGGAAGGAGAGGTGACTGGCACACCTGGGAGGGGGAAGGAGAGGTGACTGGCACACCTGGGAGGGAATCTTCAGGGGAGGGAGCCGAGGTTCTGCGGTAAACCCTGAAATCACAATGCAACACCTTGGTGTCCCTGACTAAAACCCTTCTACTGCTGCCCTGCCCTGTTCCTGCAGCTCCTGCAGCTCTGGTTCCCCCAGCAGCCGAGGAGGGGCCCCCCCTGCACACAGACCTGTCCTATTACTCCTACGAGTACGACCCCGACGCCTTCGCCGTGGAGGGCGACGCGTTCGAGCTGGTGGCAGAGCTGAGCACAGCCAGCACCTTCAGGGCAGGGGACAGCAGCCATGCTGAGGCCACCCCAGCAGAATGGTGAGTCCACAGAGGGGCAGAGGGCTGCTCTGAGCCACCTTGTGCTGCTCAGTTCCCCAAAAAGGAATGGGGCAGCTGGAAAAGGCTCTGGGACCTCAGTGGTTTCATCCCCAGGGGAATGGAGTTATCTGTCACTGGGTGTGTTCAGCTGGAGCAGAAGAGACTGAGGGGAAGGTGGGGAGGAGGAATGGACATGGATCTTGCTTTGGGACAGGAGCCCAGCAAGGGCTGGAGCTGTGCCAGGCCTTGGCATGGAGCTCAGGGCAAGGTTCTGCCCCCCGAGGCTGCTGGGCACTGCCCAGGCTCCCCAGGGAATGGTGCCAAGGCTGCCAGAGCTCCAGGAGCGTTTGGACACAGAATCACAGAATTCACAGAATCCCAGAATCACTGGGCTGGAAGAGACCTCCAAGATCATCAAGTCCAACCCAGCCCCAACCCCTCAACTGAACCCTGGCACCCAGTGCCACATCCAGGCTTTGTTAAACACACCCAGGGATGGGGACTGCACCACCTCCCCGGGCAGCCATTCCAGAACTTTATCATCCTTTCTGTAAAAACTTTTTCCTAATATCCAACCTATATTTTTTTCCAGATATCCAACCTTTATTTCCCTTGGCACAGCTTGAGGCTCTGTGCTCTGGTTCTGTCAGTGCTGCCTGGAGAAAGAGCCCAGCCCCAGGTGAGCACAGGCACCTTTCAGGAGCTGTGAGAGTGATGGGGGCACCCCTGAGTCTCCTTTTCTCCAGGCTGAGCACCCCCAGCTCCCTCAGCTGTTCCTCACAGGGTTTGTGTTCCCAGCCCCTCACTGACAGCGCTCCCAGAGCTGCTCAGGGTGGGGTTTTTGGGGTGTCTGTGAGGGACAGGGGCTGGATTTGATCCCTGAGGGCCCCTCCCAGCTCTGTGACCTTTTCAGCTTTTCCCAGGCTCAGTGATGTCTCACACAGATGCATCACAGCAAGGTGACTTTCCCTCCTTGTGTTCTCTTTCCCACAGAAATACATAATTTAAATCAAGAGAAGAGGCTCAGAACTGACTCCTGTATGAGTTTGCTCCTCCAGATGACCTGCTGCAGAACAGAACCTGAATGATGACTACTTCCTGATGCCCTCAGAACTGTAGGCTTTGCTGCCCCACAGGGCAGATCTGGAGCTCTAAGGGGGACACTCAGAGTTATTTTTCTGTCCATTTTCCTGCCTTCTTGTGCATCCTCTTTGGAGCCCTTCCAGTGATGAGAGACCAATATGCTGTGCCCTCTAGGTGAGAAAAATAGGGGCTGGAACTCAAACCTATAGAGCATTTCCAAGTGTTTTCTCTGCTATCAGGATATTCTGCAAATGCCATTTCCTAGCTACACTTAGAAGCTAAGTCCAGGCCTTGTGCTTAGCTGAACTGCTGTTTGAGGAAAGATGGCTGAGAAGATTTTTGCTCAAATTATAATAATAAAAATCAGTGTGTTTTGCCAATTATGACATAGCAAGAGGCTGCTCATCTCCCCCAGCCCATCAGTCTGCACCCACAAGAAAAACAATTCCTGTGGCTCCACAATTCAGGGAGGTACATTTTACCTGAGAAAACTGAAATCCACTGCCAGGGCTGAAAGGCTTCACGTCTGCTGCTGTTTGCAGCCTCAGCAGAGGCAGGGATGAGATGGGGGAGCCCTCTTTGTGTTGCACTACGTGCTGACAGGGGCTGCTTGCAGCCTTCTCAGCCCCTTTCTCCTCAAAGCCTGGCCTGAAAATGAACCTGGCCCAGGCACAGCCCTTTGAAATGTTTGCCTGACTTCACCAACTCCTTTCATTTTGCTCCCACTGGCATCCAGCACAGCATGTTCTGGTCCTGGTGCTCCCTGGCCAGGCCCTGGCTCTGCTGGCCAGTACCAATCCCTGGTGTCACAGGCTGGACTCCCTCGGTCTGACCTGCCCCAAGCAACGTGGCAAAACTTAAAAAGAAAAGCTTTGTGTTTCCAAAAGTGCAGGAGCCAAGATTTTTGAGTTTCCCTTCCTGCCTGGAGCAGCATTGTTCTCTTTGGAGGAGTTACATGCAATTGCCTCTTGCAAAATAGTGTTAATATTTTATCTTCCCACTTCTATTGTTACCAGGACCCAGAGCAGGGTGGAAACTCCTTTTGAGGGTGTTTATTGGTGAATGGAAACAGAAAAAAAAAGCCCAGCTCCATTCATTTTTAAGGCTTGTTTACACAGGAACCATGACAAGAATATATCCCAGTATAGACATTCCATTCCAGAATAAAGGCAAGTTTATTCCAGAAAAATGTCCACATGGGGACAACCAGGAGGTATCCCAGAGGTTGGGCATGTGTAGTTTCCAGTCCTTTTTGTCTGGGGCCAGACATTTGCAGAATGCAGTTGACATGATGAAGGTCTTGGTCTTGAAGTTCCCAGAAATTTCTGAGCTGCCTCAGAAGTTGGCAGCTGTGCCAGCCTCCCCTCGTGGGGATCCTGCTGGGATGAGGGTCCTGCCCCACATCTGGGGTGTGCAGGGGCAGATCCTGCCCTCACCCTGGCGGCTGCATTCCTGCCTGGCAGGTAAATTAATGCCTTGAAGCTAAATTCCACCTCCTGCAAGCAACTGTCCTGGCAGGCTATTGTGTACACACACAGGACTGAGTCAATATTTATCCCTGGGTAAATAACAGGCCTAGTGTGAGCTGCAACAAGATTCCTTTTTTCTTTTATGTTTTTTTTCCTGTTCTAAACCTCAGAAGTGCGCAATACAAGCCCTGCTGTTTGCTGGTTCAGGCTGCAGCTGTTTGGTGCTGTGAGTTGGAGGATGAGGCATTTGGTCACCCTGGTGATGTCTGTGGCTGCCTTCATCCAGGAGCTGGGACCTGTGCTCTGGATTCCTCAGTCCCTTTCTGGTTTTCCTCTCCTGCTCTCTCTCACCCATTGTATGCCCAGTGAATGCTTCTGGAGAGACATTTGAAGTAATTTTAAATTCCTTGGTCCTCTCACAGATATTTGGGCACTCATACCTCCCCCTGGGGATGAGGAGATGAGGGTGGGGAGCTCCAGCCAAGAATTGAACCTGGCTTTCTTCACTTTCCTCAGGCTGTGGGACATGTAATGTCCTAATTCCAGCTGCAGACATCCCCCTGCTGCTGCCAGGTAAATAATTCCTGCTGGTGGTGCCAGGCCATCAATCAGGGCCTTGTCTGAGGGATCTCTGTGCCAGTGCTTGAGGCAGAGGAGTCTGGCTTCTGTTTTACAATTCAAAGTAAAGCCAGAGAGCCCTGGACCTTCAGAAGGCAAAGGCAGAGCAGCTTTAATGTCCTCAGAGCCAGACAGAGCAGGGCAGTGTGTGGGAGGGGATGGGACAGGATTTCTGGATCCTGACTTCACCCCCAGCCTTGGCACTTCCAGTCCCTCTGCTCTTGGCAGCCTCTACCTCCCCCTGCTCTTGCTGCACCAAACCAGCTTTTCTTCGTGGCTAAAAAGAACAAAAGGTGATTTTATTGAAGGAAATGAATCAAGGAACCTGCAGTTCCACCACTGGGTTTGCCTTTTCCCCCCATCACAGGAATAAAGGAGGTGTCTGCTCCCTTCTCCACCCCAGCTGAGGGTCCAGAGCTTTCCCCTGTCCCACATTTGCAGTTCATGTTTCTTGTAACCATCATTCATTCTTAAGTAGGGGGGAAAAATCATAGATTATTTTCCCTCCATTGTTCAACATCCTGCTTGGAATAGAGAAGCTGTAGGACTGGATCCCTGAGCAGCACTGGACACAGCACAGCTCGACAGACTCAACAGACTCACAGGCTTAGACCCAGCTCTGCTCAGTCTCCCTCCTGTCCCTGAGGGCACAAGGACATCTCAGGCTCCCATTTTGTGCCAGGCAGTTTAGACAGAAGGATTGGGTTTATTTTTTTATTTTCCCACCAAGGAAAAGACCAGCTGGGTGCTGGAAAGCCAAAGCCAGCAAGGCCAGCAGCTGCTGCTGCTTTGGGTTGTTTCTGGCTTAGAGACTTTGCCTCCCTCTGTCAGAGATATTTCTCCTTTCCTTTTCTTGATGGTCCCTCACTGCAAAAGGAGAAAAGTGCCAGTGGGTTTGTAAGACACAGAAATCTCTTCTTCCATCGAGTTCTGTGACTGAATAGCTGCAGCAGTGCTAGTTATCAGTGATTGATGCTTGCAATCCTTTCAAGGAAATTAATATTTATATATTTGTAACTGTACATTATGCAGAGTAATCATTACCATGGTATTTATTTTAAAGCAATAGTTCCCCTTGTTCTTTCTTGTCCCGTGTTTTGGTCTTGCCTCTTCCCCTCCTTCTTAATCAGCCTCAGTAGAAAGCAAATACCAGAAGAATGTTCAGCTTGCTTGAAGAACATCCCTGACACACCAGCACTTGCTTTGCTCACACTGACTGTTGACATTTAATGCACAATAACCTGGTTTTCATTATTGTGAATAGAGAGGCTCTTTAGAAAACTTCTACCAGCCTGGGTTTGGGGGGGTTTTTTTTAAGTCCCTGCTGTTTCTGACTGAGTGCCCAGCACCTGGAGCCCAGCTTTGTGTTTCCCCTGCCTTTCGCCCCCACAGGTACACACAAACAGCTCTCTGACCAGTTGTTGGTTTGTTCACACACATCTTAGCAAGTCTGAGTCCAGAAAAGTGTTTGTTTTAGATTCTGATAAATATTTTATTAAAAACTGATTTTAAGACAATCCTCTCTGCCTCTTATTCACGCTTTATGTTGTCAAGTCCGTGCTGGGAAAACTAAAGAATTAAGGAGCTCTAAAGAGGTTTATTGCTCATTTTCTACCTGGCTGCTCACAGAGCAGTGCCCCAGTTGTGTCTGAGAGATGAGCTGGCTGCATTTTGTCAGATTTGCAGCAGGTTCCAACAAACAACAAACCTGGGCACCTCTTTGATCAGAGCCAGCTTTTGGCTGTGGGTGACATTACACAAAGGAGATGTGGAGTCCCAGAGGCTTTGCTCCATTCCTACTTTACTATTTCCCTTCATGAGACATCATTTTTTTACAAAACCCATTAATACAACCTCTGCCTCAAAGAAATGTTGGATGCCAAGGGTGATTTGCAAAAACAGGGATGAGTGAAGGGGATTTTCACAGCTTTTACCAACAGTGGGCTGACATTGCTGACAAATCAAGCCAAGAATGTTTTTGCTACACAAGCCAGCCCTCTGCACTCTTTTTGACAGCCTGGTTTAGTTCAGGAGAGTAGCATTTGAAAGATGTAGAAATTTGGGGTTGCAATGATGGCTCTTTTTTTTTGTTTTAGGGGAAGGGAATATGCATTTAAGGACAGAGAGCAAGCCAGGGAGGCAGAGAGCAGCCAGGTTAGGAGCACCAGACCCAGCTGGTGGTGTGGGACCAGCTGAGAAGTTGCAGGCAGAGCCCAGTGCAGGATGGATGTGTCCAGCACTCAGCATCTTGTCTGGGCAATGAATCCCACAGCCTGGCTTTGTTCATCCTTATCTGTGCAGACAGAAGAAAGCACTTGGCCTCTGGGAAACGCTGTCCTGGGTGAAACTTGTGGAATTCCAGTGCTGAATTCCTCTTATCCCCTCTTTGTGCATGATGAGTGCCTTGGAGGCTCACACCAGCGAGTGCTTGGAACGGGGCAGCGTTTCCTTGGAGGTCTTTAGGGACGTGGTGGTTTTTTTGCTGCCCCTGAACACCCTCCTCCTCACCTTCTCCCGAAAATCCTCCGACACGTAGTAATACACAAAGGGATCAGCGCAGCTGTTGAAGGTGCTGAGGGCCAGGCTCACCATGTAGCTGAGGTACAGCCGGCCGTGCAGCCTGGAGCAGGGGCTGGAGTAGTGAAGCAGCAGCAGGATGTTGCTGGGAGCATAAAAAACCACCAGGGTGACCACCACGAGGGCCGTGAGCTTGGCAGCGTGGCCGTAGCGGCCGCCCCCGCGCAGGAGGACGCGCAGCACCGCGCCCGAGCTCAGCACCAGCAGCACCAGCGGCAGCAGGAAGGCACAGGAGATCAGCACCAAGAAATAATAAAAGTAAAACCCATCATCCTCGTGCCTGGGCAGGACATCGTGGCACAGCGTGAGGCCTGCCCCGAGCAGCGGGTAGGATTGCTGCTGCAGGGTCAGGGGCAGCGTCAGGGCCGCAGAGCAGAGCCAGACCCCAGCACAGGTGCTGGCAGCCAAGGTGGGAGTGCGGAAGGCACGGGAGGAGAAGGGGTGAGCCACGGCCAGGTAGCGATCCAGGCTGATGCAGCTGAGCAGCAGCACGGAGCAGTACATGTTCCCGTAGAACAGGGCCGTGGTGAGGCGGCACAGCCCTTCCCCGAAGGGCCAGTGGTTGCCTAGGAAGTAGTAGGAGATCTTGAAGGGCAGCACGGAGATGAGCAGCAGGTCGGCCATGGCCAGGTTCATCAGGAACACGGTGGGGGCCCGGCGCTCGGCCCGCGTGGCCAGCACCCACAGGGCCAGGGCGTTGGAGGGCAGCCCCAGCAGGAACACCAGGACATACAGACACGGGATGAGGCGCACGGTGACGGCGCTGCCCAGCTGGGCACGGGTGGCCTCGGGGATCAGCAGGTAGGTGACGTTGTTGACCGTGGCCTGGTCCCCCGGGATGGCTCGGGGACAAGGGGTGACCTCTGGTGCGCTGGCCTGCTCGCTGGTGCTGTTCTGGGAGTAATCTGGGAGGGGAAGACAGCCTGTTACTCATTTAGTCTGTTACAGAATCAGCCTGTTCCTCACTCAGCCTGTTCTTCACTCAGCCTGTTCTTCACTCAGCCTGTTACACACTCAACCTGGTCCTCACTCAGCCTGGTCCTTATTCAGTTTTGTTGAAGATTGCAATGCAAGATGTTTTCTGTTACCATCTGTATGGTAGATTATCTTTTGTCAAGTGGGCAGTTTGCCTTATCTCTCTCTTTGAGTGACCACAATCACACTTTGGGAGGGGACATCTGCTGATAACAACTATTGAATGTCCCTGCATGGCTGATAAGAACTCCAGCATCCCATTGGGAGATGTGAGCCCAGAGGGAGGAGCCAAGCATTCCTGCCTGGATATAATCTGGAGATTCTGGGACACCAGCCAAGCATTCCTGCCTGGATATAATCTGGAGATTCTGGAACACCAGCACGGCTTCTCCACTGGATTCCCCAGAGGAACAGCAGCTGCCTCTCCTTCCACTGGACCTTCAGAGGAAGAATCCATCCTTCTCTGCAGATCCCCCTTGCTCCAGCAGAACCACCCCTGACACTGCAGGAGGGCTGCAGCCACAATTCCAATGGGACTGCCACCAACACCCTGACCCACAGGGTGTCAGGCTGGGCTCTGACTCTGGCAGTGTTGTTCTAGTGTACTGCACTGTTTATTTTATCCTTTTTTTTTTCTTTTCCCTGTTAAAGAACTGTTATTTCCTGCTCCCATATTTTTTGCCTGAGAGCCCCTTAATTTAAAATTTATAGCAATTTGGAGGGGTGGGAAGGGTTTACATTCTCCATTTCAGGGGAGGCTCCTGAAGACTTAGCAGACTCCTGGCTTTCCAAACCAAGAAAAGTTTGTTCCTCACTCAGTCTGTTCCTCACTCAGCTGGACACTCTGTGGAGGCTGCACACACAGCTCACCCCAAAGGCTGCCCCTTGTTTTTTCTGTTGGGATCCCTACAATTGGGAATGTTCTGGAAAGGCTGTTGACTGACAGGCAGGAAAAGCTGGCTGGCAGAATTAGGTGTGCAGGAGCCACCCTCAGCCACCTTTCTGAAAACATCCCCAGTTCCTTTGCCCTGTGATTTCCCACAGCTCACAATGGACTGTGATGCTCTACAGCCATCAGCAGGCCTGGGAATCCAGAGAGAAATTCCTCTGTAAATCCATGAACAGGCCTAGGGATCCAGAGAGAAATTCTCCTGTACAGCCATGAACAGGCCTGGGAATCCAGAGAGAAATTCCTCTGTACAGGCCTGGAGATCCTGAGAACAATTCCTCTGCTGGGCTTTCACAACAATCCAAAGTTCTGGAGCCACTCCAGCATGAAGTTGTGGCTCTGGGTGTACAATTAGCTGAAGATTTGGCTTTTTAGTCCTTTCTGGTTTACTGCTCCTCTCTTTTTCATTTCTCTTTCTAGTTTCTTCCACCCCAGCTTCTTTCTCTGCTGTATCACCTTTGACAACCTCCTGCTTCAACAAGAGCCACACGAAGCTCTATCAGAGCATCCTCCCATGTGAACCCATTAAAAAACGAGCTTCCAGGGCTCTTACAAAGCTCCAAACACCCTGCACTTTAACAAGCACCACCTTTGCACCCAAAGCAGACACTCACCATCGTAGTCCGAGGCCAGGCAGAGTCCCCAGAGGGCACAGCAGAGCAGGAGCTGCCTGTTCCCAAGGGTGCCCATGGCAGTGCAGGGTCTGGCAGAGCCCAGAGCTGTGTGGGAGCAGCAGCAGCAGCAGCAGGGACCCTGCTTACGCATTTCCTGCTCCTGCTGCTCCTTAACTCTCGGAAGGAACGGGGCAGGATGAGGGGATGGAGAGGGGCTGGCACCGCTGGACATCCCCAGCGTCAGACTGGGACTGGGAGGGGCTTATTCACCCAGTCTGAAGTGTTTTAGGGCTGCTCTTCATCCTCAGTGTGAGATGATGGCTCAAGTGACTCATCCGGGTCTCCTTCCTGCTCCGGAATATTCCTGGAAATAACAAATGTGGTGGGGTTTGGTCTGCACATGAACAGAACCCACAGAGCTCAGCCCATGGAAATGCTGAGCATCCTCCCACAGCAGAGACCTGAGTGGCTCTGAGGGTGAGCTGAGGTCTTTTCCTAAAGCCTGAGTCACAGCATTTGCTGGTACTACAAACAGGGAGATATCCCAGACACCAGAGCTGCAGACCACCCAGATCTGCCAGTGTTTCCAGGGGGCTCCTGCAGGACTCATGTTCTGGCAGTGGAAGGGTTTTAGTGTCAGCCTTGCAGCCTCCAGACCAGGCTCGACCCTTCTGAGTTCCCTTTTATTCCCCTTTATTCCCTTTTATTCCCCTTTTATACCCCTTTATTCCCTTTTATTCCATTTTATTCCCATTCATTCCTGGCTAAACAGCACCAAGCTCCCGCACCTCTTCCTGCAGAGGATGGTTAAAAGCCCTCTGGGCTGGAGCTCTTTGCGCTGGAAAGCAGCAGCAGGAGCACCATGACACACCAAGGGTGGGTGGCAGAGACAGGAGGAGCTTTGCTTCCTCTGATAAAGCCCTGGGACAGGGAGAGCAGCTCCAAGCAGCAGGAAAGGGGCCTGCAAAGGGCACTCAGGAAGTCCCTGCTGGTGGGGAGATAATGGGGAGCTCCAGCCACTCCTGCCCCACAGAAAGCTGCTCTACCCAGAGCTGAGCAGTCCCACCCTGCACAAACCCCGCTCTGCCTGGGATCAGAACTCGGGCAGCACCTGGAGCTGCAGACAGCCCAGACGATGCTGTAACAGGGCCTGGCAGAGCTTAAATGAGCCTGAAGACCCTTTGCTGCCAGGTCCCCCCCGCTCTAACCCCCAGAGCAGGTCCCTTCTGTGCTCTGCTCTGGGAAGCTCCTAAATCTCAGGGATTTGGTTGTTAATTGCTGCCCCCAGATGTGCAGGGTGTCTCTGTTTCGGCCTGCACGTCTGAAGAACGAGTCAGAGCTCTTCACTTTTCGGTCTTGAGGTTGTTTATTAATTCTTATCTATAAAATTTTCTTTCTGCCCAGCCGAGCTCTGCTCAGCAGGGCAACCACAGGCGCTCTGTGTTGTCCTTTTATACTCCAAACTACCTATAACATATTTACTCTTAATTCCCAATACCTATCACCTGTGTTAGACAGTGCACTTCTACTCTAAACCAACCCCAAAGTGCCAACATCACTGCAGAAAATGGAGAACAAGAAGAAGAAGAAAGGCTGGACACGCCCAAGTTCTTCCTTCTTGTCCCATAACCCCCATAGCAAAAATCCTAAAATCTACATTTTCACCCCGTGATAATTTTATTATTATACTATTTAAACCTCTGTGACTTTCAGGTCCTCATACAAAGCTGGTAACTTGCTCCAGGGGTCCAAAATCAAACCCCAGGTGCTCTGGGCTGCATGCCAGGGTCTCTGAGCCCCCTGAGAGGGTTCTGGGCAACTCTGGACGCCCAGAGGGATGCGCTGAGTTCCGACACCTAAATCCTCTCCCATCTCCCGTGTCAGAGCCCCAGTGTGGCCCTGGCCACCACGTGCAGGGGGACAGGAGGGTGCTGGGCTCTGGGCTGTGCTCTGCAGCCCTTGCCTGGCTCTGCAGGGAAGGAAGGAAGGAAGGAAGGACAGGAGCTGGAGCCCAGGCAGTAGGAACTGTAAATTTGGTTTGGCAAGCCGAGGAGGAGCAGCTCGTTTCTTTCTCCTCGCCTCATGAATGGCCTCTTCTGTGAAGGTTGCAAATCTGAGCCTGGCTGCTGTTTGATGAGATTCTTCTATTCCAAGGAGAAAATGATCCTATTTCCTTTGCTTTCACCATATTCCCACATCCCTGTGCCGAGCGTGTCAAGAGGTGGAGTTCCACTGGCAGGCAGAGGGAAGATGCAATGTTAGATGTTTTGCTTTTGTGATTCTCTCAGGATTTATGAACCATTGCAGAATGACTCATGTGGCCACATATTTTCCATGCCTCAGCCAGGATCCTTTCCATGCTCTGTATGCAAAAAATTAGCCATAATCAGGTTCAGATAGTGTGCAAATCACAGCCCTGCTTCCTATGGGCAGGTCTCTGGAGTGGAGCAGAGAGGGGTTACTCATCGCTGTATCCTTCACGTTTCAGATGCTGTGTGATCTTTAGTGACTGCCTTAGATGCAGAACAGCTTGCCTGAAAATTCTGATGCCAGAGGTTTGTCACGGCTCGTTAACATCTCTTTAAGTCGTGTGATCCCTGCCCTGTGGGGTAACAATTTGGTTTCAAAGTAATTCATTGTGCAATAGATCATCTCCTGGGAGCAGGGGCTCCTCCATTCCGTGGCTCTGAACCCAAAAGATGTAATGCTGGAAATCGGGCTGGGGATTTCAGAGCTCAGAGGGAGGCTGCAAACCCCACCTGGCCTGTCCCATACGTCTTGGAGGCTTGGAAGAGCAAACTGTGGTGGGTAATGGATGGGATTCACTGCGGCTGCTCTGCTCCAGCAGCTCCAGGGGGTTCCTGAGCAGCAGCTGGGAGCTGGTTCTGCACATTCAAATCTCTGACACAGGTCCCCTCCTTCTCGCTGAGCCTGAGACTGCCCATGGCTCCAGGGAATCCCCTCTCCTCTCCTCTCCTCTCCTCTCCTCTCCTCTCCTCTCCTCTCCTCTCCTCTCCTCTCCTCTCCCTCTCCCTCTCCTCTCCTCTCCCTCTCCTCTCCTCCTCTCCTCTCCTCTCTCTCCTCTCCTCTCCTCTCCTCCTCCTCTCCTCTCTCCTCTCCTCTCTCCTCTCCTCCTCTCCTCTCCTCTCCTCTCCTCCTCTCCTCTCTCCTCTCCTCCTCCTCTCCTCCTCCCTCTCCTCTCCTCTCCTCTCCTCTCCTCTCCTCCCCTCCTCCTCTCCTCTCCTCTCCTCTCCTCTCTCCTCTCCTCTCCTCTCCTCTCCTCTCCTCCTCTCCTCTCCTCCTCCCTCTCCTCTCTCTCTCTCTCCTCTCCTCTCCTCTCCTCCTCCTCTGCTGCTCTTCTGCTTGCTGGCAGTTGGCACTTCACACCATAAAAGTCCATGTGAAGACATTTTCCAGGAAAATTTGAAGCTTATTAACACCCCTACAACTCAGTGCTCTGGAACAGCTTTTGGGGGGCCTTTCTCAGCAAGATAGTGACGGTGGGGTGGGGGTTACCTGGTCTGACACAGCATCAGCATCATCATCATCATCATCATCATCATCATCCCTTTTCAGCATCAGGACCCTTTGGATTCATTCTTTATGAGGAACGAATCCTCTTTAGCACAGGTTAGGAGTTTGGTTAACTAGGAGTTTGGTTAACTCCTCTTTAGCACAGGTTAGTTTAGTTAACTAGGAGTTTAGTTAATTAGGAGTTTAGTTAATTAGGAGCTTGGTTAACTCCTCTTTAGCACAGGTTAGGGGTTGCCAGACTTTAATTTAGTCTGTAAATTGAATTAGTTCTAATCCAGAGGAATGGCTAAAACCTGAAGAAAACCTCAATTTGCGGTTGCACACAGTTCGAGACTCTCTCACTGATTCACAGCCCTGACCTTCCCAGTGCATCCCTGTGATGAGGAAACAATTAAAAATGTCCTGGAATGTTAAATGCTGAACTCAGGTTTAACAGCTCTGAGTTTAATTGTGCAAACCATTTATACCTATCCCATCCTGCAAACCTGAAGGATGTTTTTGAGCTCTTTGCTGTTGTCCACTCCAAGATATCTCCAAGAGCTCTCATGTCACATCTGGCTGTGCAGCACAGGGAACATCCCCTTTGTGAGAGGACCAAGAGAAGGACTGTGCAAAGTGGGCTGTGTCCTCTGGGAGCCCACCAGCACCATTTTAATCCAATTATTCTGTGCACAGAGGATTTTTCTGGGGAGAACAAGAGTTTGTTTCCCTGTGAGTGAGCAGGGGGCTGCCCAGAGAGCAGAGCTGCCTTTTGTTATGGCAACGGAAGTGTTGGGGATGATGTCAAGGAAACTCCTATCAGCTCTGGGTCACATCACTACAGCTTCATTTGCAAAATCCACTCATTCATTTGTCCTGCAGAGCTCACAGGGAACACAGTTAAACATGTTATTAGCCAGGAATTTGGGGAGGCTGAGGGGAAGGCGGGTGGAGGGTTATTTTCATGGTTGCAGTTTGTGTTGTCTTAACCTGTAGCAGATGTGCTTGTAGGGCTGGGAACTGGGATCAGCCCCTTCTCTTGAGCCCTGCTTGTGTTCACTGGGGGATTCCTGGGGCTGTGCCTCACCTCAGAGGTGCTGCAGGGCAGGAACCAGGCTGCAAGGAGTCACTGCCTGGCAGGACACAACTCCAGAGATGGAAGGATCCCACAAGGATCAAATCCAGCCCCTGGCCCTGCATCTGTGTGAGACATCACTGAGCCTGGGCAGGGAAAAGCTGAAAAGGTCACAGAGCTGGGAGGGACCCTCAGGGATCAAATCCAGCCCCTGTCCCTCACAGCCACCCCAAAAACCCCACCCTGAGCAGCCCTGGGAGCGCTGTCAGTGAGGGGCTGGGAACACAAACCCTGTGAGGAACAGCTGAGGGAGCTGGGGGTGCTCAGCCTGGAGAAAAGGAGACTCAGGGGTGCCCCCATCACTCTCACAGCTCCTGAAAGGTGCCTGTGCTCACCTGGGGCTGGGCTCTTTCTCCAGGAACTGACAGAACCAGAGCACACAGCCTCGAGCTGCACCAAGGGAAATACAGGTTGGATATCAGGAAAAAATCTAGGTTGGATATTAGGAAGTTGGTGAGATTCTATCCTACAGGTAGGATATTAGGAAAAACTTAATTAGGATATCAGGAAAAAAATATAGGTTGGATATTAGGAAAAAGTTTTTCACACAAAGGGTGATGAAGTTCTGGAATGTTCTGCCCTGGGGAGGTGGTGCAGTCCCCATCCCTGGGTGTGTTTAACAAAGCCTGGATGTGGCACTGGGTGCCAGGGTTCAGTTGAGGGGTTGGGGCTGGGTTGGGCTTGATAATCTTGGAGGTCTCTTCCAACCCAGATTCTGGTTCTGTGAATTCTGTGAATTCTGTGTCCAAATGCTCCTGGAGCTCTGTCAGCCTTGGCACCATTCCCTGGGGAGCCTGGGCAGTGCCCAGCAGCCTCGGGGGGCAGAACCTTGCCCTGAGCTCCATGCCCAGCCCTAGCACAGCTCCAGCCCTTGCAATGTTTGCTTTGAGACCTCTCTGGTGGAGCAACTGTGCCACCCCCTGGGCTCCCTGCTGCAGGAGGGGTTTTGGTGAGTGCAGCCCCAGCTCCTGCGTGGGATCTCTGCTTGCAGTGAATGCATTTCCCTTTTCCATCAGCAGTGCACTGCTCACACCCTCACACAGCACTTGCTGACACACAGCTGCATCAGCCTGTCCAGGAACCTCAACCTTTCCATTGCATTTTTCTCCCATTTAAAATCCAGTTTCAGGTAAAAAACAATCAATTCTGGGGGTTGTCACAAAGTTTAAATTAGTTGGAAAGAAATGAAAACAGTGAGAGCTGCAGACTTTTAAAATCAATATTTTATTTTACTTGAATGTGCAAATAAATATAAAAAAAAACTACATTCAAGGAGCTGGCAAAGCAATTACAAGCCCAAAAGCAAAGATCCTTCAAACAAATGGAAGAACAAACTCTTGACTCAAGGTCGTGCAGTTACACAGCTGAAACCCTCAGACATGAACAAGCCCCTCTCAAACCTGCCTGATATTCCCTTCACATCCCTTGCTACTCTCAGCTTTGAGACAATAGCACTGTAAAGGGCAAAAGTCTTGCTTTAATCAGTTCAGATTATAAATTAAGGTTTACAAAATAAGGATGCTTAAAAATACCTGAAGTACACTTAGAATGGGTGATGGAACAGGACGGTGCCCAGGTGTGTTGCCCACTTTGGGACACCTGGAATCAAATGCATTTTAAGCCACAAGTTGCCACCTATTTTCTAGTAAACAGTTTTCTGTATCATAAAACCATAAAATTTGGCACAATTGTCATCTCCACCGGGAGACAGCAGAGAGGTGAGCAGGACTGAGGTGTGTTTTGGTGAGCTGGCTGGAAGGGAAAGGGGGACACTGTGCTTGGCACTGGGCTTGTCCCCCTGCTCCCCCCAGCCCCTGCAGAGCCTCGTGGTCTCTTATCACTGCAAGGAGGGCAGGGGAAGAACCTTCAGATCATTTCAGGAACCAAAGTTTAGCAGAGACCCAGCCCAGGAGAACACGGGCTCTTGAAAAGTCTCTGCTGGCAGTGGTTGTGCAAGTGGCCACGAATGCCAGAGAGTGGCCTCCCTCCTTCCCTCCCACAGATTATTTTGCAAAAAAGACAAAGGCTTGGGACAGTTTTCTATTAAACAGACCCCAAAGGCCAATTTTTCTACTGTCAAGTGAGACAATTGCGAAACCAAATGTCGTACAGTGGAAATAACCCAGGACAAATCCTACAGGCTGCTCCTTAGGTCTGGCAGAAATCATAACCTAAAACTCAAAGCCACAGAAAGTTTCAGGGGTGGGGGGGGGGGGTTATTGCCCCAAAAGCCAGGGAAAAGTTGGAAGCAAAGCTGAAAGGAGGCTGGGTATGCCTCAAAAATGTTAATTTTGTAATACACTCCATGGACAGCGTGCTTGCCCTTGGCCCCTGACAAACAGGAGTGAAGTCACAGTGGGGCTGCAGGACAGACACCAATAAATTTCCTTGATTTCTCACTAGATTAAGTCAGATGTAGTGTTCTGCAGGGACCAGGGCAGGCTGTGTTAGGCTTCATGGCAAAAAAAGCTTCAATAGCAGTATGGATGCTCGTCTAGGATGGCTGTGGCTGGATCTCCCTCTGCTCCTCGCAGATTTCCGTGTGTCCCTGCAAACCCAGCGCCTGTGCTGACCCAGCAGAAAGAGCAGAGGCCGCGGGCAGGATCTCAGCTCCCAGCCGTGCTCCGGGAGCTCCATCTGCCGATGTCACCGATGTGCTGCAGCCCCGGAGCTCCGGGGGCAGGGCACGCCCAGGGAGACGCCCAGCGCCGGAGCTGCGCCCTCCAACATGCAAAACACAAACCCAAAAAGCAGGCCAGACCTCGCAATGGACGCTCCTCCCCATGGATATTCCTCCCCATGGAAGGCAGAGTCTGCAGCAGCTCCTCAGCTCCCAAAGCAGTGCCGGCAGCAGGAGGATCTCTGGCTGAGCATCACTCCCACCCCAGCACCACAGCTCAGGGTTCTTGCCTCAGTTCACGCTCCTGAACACTTGATTGATGAAGGAGAGTCAGAGCCTTGAGTGCTGGCCATCCACGTGTCAGTTTTGGCATTTTTCTCACCACAGCACCAGGAACAAGAGTCATTTGTTGCCTTGTTGGGTCACAGGGGCTCTCAGCCCTGCTGGCACTCCCCAGGGTACAGTGAAGAGTTCTGCAGGCTCCAAGACAGCACAAAGTCAGGAAGATAGGGAGTATCAAACCCTTGGAAGTGGAAGCAGCTGCCAGCATCTGCTCAAACACCAGCCCAGCTCCACCTCTCCAACAAAGCCACTAGTGGGAGTTCACCCCCTCACTGAGCTGGTCAGCAGTGGCCTGAAGCCAGGAAACTGCTCAGAAGTGTGTGGCAATGCCAAGAGCCCCCTTCCCATAAAAGCTTTTCAAAGTCTCTTCATGATGGCTGGAGAATTACACTGCAAGGAGACAAGTCTATGCCATATGGAAAATACATGATAATCCAAAGTAAAATGCTGTTTGGATAAATATCATTAATACATACATTGCATTCCCACCACTATTCTCACAGTAAATGTGCTTCACCAGCAGAGCTCTCTGCATCTCTGGGTGCTCAGGGCGAAGCAGGACGGCGGCTGTACTGCACTCTGTATCTGTTCACTGGCACCCCATGGACATTCACTGTCTCACAGGTGGTTTTGCAGGGCACCATCTCCTCATCCTCATCCCCCATGAGCCAGTCTTGAACCACATCCACGGCCTCCATGGACACGTTCTCCTCCAGCCACCGGTTGTGCCACTCCTCGAACTGCTGGTGGTGCTTCAGCAGCACCACGGGCTGGACCTGGGAGCAGGGCAGTAAAGATCACTGAGAGGTTCCTGGGGGAAAAGCCAAAGCCCTGAGCTCTACCTGAGGTGTGCAATGCTTTGGGAACAGCACAAACAGGAAACCACAAACCACAAACCGTTTAACCACCCCCATTTCCTAATGGTTGCCGCTCCCACTTAAAATTTGCATGTAAAAAAAAGGCTGCTAAACTAATCCAAAGTACAGAGCATTTAATCAGTTCTCCTCAGTGCTACACCCAACAAAGAGCAGTAACTTTTGGGTGCAGCTTGCAGGAATTCAGCCACAATTCCTGCAATTGGTACTGTGGAATCGGAATTATTGGTACCTACGTTTTGCCTCCCACCCCCAACCTCTGCAACCACCTGGGCTGCAGAGGAAGCAAAAGGGAGATGTACCTGCTTGGCTCTGCAGAGAGCTCCCCTCCTGTACATGTAATCCTCAGAGTTCATGATGAACATCATCTTGTGGGTGTTGAGCTTGAAGCGGCAGTCGACGTTGCAGGCGCTCTCCACCCCGATCAGGCGCTTCCAGGAGCTCTTGACCTCGCTGCGCAGGGCCCTCACCTGCTTGCACTGCCACTTGCGAAACTTCTTCAGGTTCCTGGAGCAAAACAAGGATGACAAAGCATGTGTCACACCTGCTGAGGTGCTCTCCTCAGCTGGCAGGGCTCACAGCACAAGTATGGGACTTGTATTTGCACGTTTTGTATTTCAGACTCTCTCCGGGATCTTCCTCTGTATCCTCTGACAAATATTTAGTGAAATGAGAACAAAACAGACCCAGAATCCCATCCTGAGTCCATCCTGCTCCATTCCAAACACTGTTCCATGAACAAACCTCAGTGCAGCGATCATAAATTTCTCCTTTAGCATTCCCAGGCAGCTCACTGGCCTGGAGCAGCCCCTCAGAGGTGAGTGCATTCCCCCAGGGCTGGCACATCACCCAAAGCCCCTGGCACAGGGGCAGGCAGGAGGCGGCAGCAGCTGCTGCAGGTGTGGCTCAGGGCAGGGAGCAGCTCACCTTTGCAGAAAGACCGGTTTCAGGAGGAAGCCATCGTTCTGGTTGTTGGGAGCTCCTTCCACCCCAACGTACTGCTCCATGTAGTTTGCCAGGTGCTACACAAGGGAGACAAGTTCCAGTGAGATTTCACCTCATCAGGACAAACATCACTGCAAAGAACCTGGTTATTTCCAAGCTGATTATTCTGAGGCTGATTTAGGTTGATACTCTTTTGCTGAAGCACCATTTCTGTCAATGGCCACAGCCCCACAAGTCATCTGCCCACCCTCCAGGCAAACTTGTCCTCCTGGCAAAGCCTCACAGTTTGGAACAATAAAGCAGGGAAATGAGTTCTCCTCATTCTTAGACATCTGCTCTGTGGTACCCAGACCCATGGTCACTGTGGTGTTACCTGGACCTCCACAGGATCTTCTGTCTGGGTTTCCTCTGTATCCAGCAGCTCAATGGTCATGATCACCTGTCCTTTCCTCTGGAGAAACATGACCTGGGATAAAGTTACAGAAAATATTTGCCACAGGGGTTCACAATAAAATGCTGCGTATTCCCAAATCATTTGGACAACAAACAGAAGCAAGGAGAGAAGCAGCAGGGCTTCTCAGTGAGCCACAATGTCCCCTCACTGCCTGGGCTCTGATTTTGGTACCTTCTCTCCATATTGTTCACTCTCCCACCTTGAAGCTTCCAAACCCAACTTCACCCAGGTGAAATGTCACCCAGGGAAATTTCCTGAAGTTTTTCAGTGATTTTGTGAAGTTCCCTTGGCAGCAAGGTCTCACCTTGAAGCAGTTCTCATCTGCCATGCACCGTTCAGCCTTCCACTGGTAGCTGGTCTCCTTGGCTGCCCGGACACAGCGGGATGACAGATTCCCCCCAGCAGCTCCTCGCTTCCTCTCGTTCAGGTACAGCTCAACCACCTTCAGGCAGATGTCATCGCTCACTAGATGGTGAAGCTTCCATTAAAAAAGGGGGAATTCAGTCAGCAAGGCTGGGCCAAGAGTTAACTCCAGTGTGTCATGAAAGGAGTGTAAAATTCAGCATGGCATCACACTCAGCTGAAGCAGCAAACCCCAAACACTTCCCATATTTCACTCTCATTTTCATGACTTTGCAATAAAAGAAGAGAGTGAGGGGCTGATGTGCCTTAACTATAAAGCTACATCTGAGAGACAGATTTGAGTAAGAAGGATCTGACATTTTTTGTGTTGCCTTACATGTTTGTCACTATAGGACACGAAACACGAGCCCTGCTCTCAAGGTGAAGAAAAGGGAAGTTTATTTTCTGATTTTGACATTCACAGTTTTCCAAAAGCAACAGTGGATTGGAGGGTGAAAGTGCCACCTCTCCAATGACACTGGACAAACTGATAGTCTATCAAATTTTTCTTCTTCTGTAAAAGAATACAAAACAATAAGTTATTTACAGAAAGTGTGTGAGAAATTTTGTTACAAGAATGTAAACATTAGAAAATCTTAAAAAATCAGAATGACAGATGTATTTTGAGCATGGCAGAATTCTGAAAAGACTGGAACTCAAAAAAACATTGGGAAAGGTAAATCCCCTAAGATGGTTTTTTGTATGGAAGCTGAATTCTCTCCCTAAACTTCTGCTGGGGCGTTTCCCTGTCAGGTTTAACTTTTCTCTGGATTTGCTCTGAGCTCAGTGCCCGTTGCTCTGCAGGGCACTGGAGAAGCCTGGCAGTGTGTGAGGGGAGATGCCCAGCCCAGCCCAGCCCAGGCTCACCTGGCGCACGATGTTCTGCACCAGCTTGTCCATGGTGAAGCCGATGTAGGCGTGGATGGTGAACATCTCCCTCAGGGTGTCCTCGTACTGAGTGGGGTCGATGTTCCCGTCCAGCAGGCTCCTCACCATGTCCAGGAAGGCTGGGTAGTACTCCTCCAGCTCCACCTCACCTGGCATGGGGAAAGGGAGTTCATTTCACACACAGAACAGGCAGAGTGAAGTCACGCAGTGCAAGAGGCAGCATGTCACAGACATATTTTATGAAAAATCCTTTTGCTAGGATCTTTTTCTCTTGAGAAGCTGAGAGGCCTCAGGAAAAAAATGTAAACAATGGTTATCTGCTGCTGTGGAATGCAACAGGTGCATCTGTGATTGGTCTCGTGTGGTTGTTTTTAATTAATGGCCAATCACAGTCAGCTGTCTCGGACTCTCTGGTCAGTCACAAGATTTTATTATCATTCTGTTCCTTTCTAGCCTTCTGATGAAATTCTTTCTTCTATTCTTTTAGTATAATTTTAATATAATATATATCATAAAATAATAAATCAGCCTTCTGAAACATGGAGTCAAGATTCCCATCTCTTCTTTCGTCCTGGGACCCCTGCGAACACCACCAGCACTGCTCAAGAACCACAAAACCCAGTGCAGAGAGAGATATTACAGACAGGAGAGTGACATTGCAGACAGGAGAGTGACATTGCAGACAGGAGAGTGACATTGCAGACTGGCAGCTCCCTGCCAGCTGCCCTGACAGGCTGGGACAGTTTTCCTCATGCACTTCCAGGAGTGCCCTGGGCAATAACTATTTCTTTGTGGGGCTGTTTACATTGTAAATCAAAGTAACGGATTCCTACAGTGAGGTACCTGAGAACAGCTGAGCACAGTGTTCAGGAAGTCTCTGTGAAGCAGCCTGTGACACCCTGACTGCCCTGCTGAAGGAGCTGTGTCACCAACACACCAACACAGCAGAGGATTGCACCTCCACACCCCTCACAGAGCTGCCTGCTGGCCCTGGTGACTCAGACGTACACAATGGAGCACCCAGAGCATTATGAATGAACTAAGCCCTGCATTATTCTTACTTGGTTGTTTGAGTCTTAGCTCCATGGCTGGATCATTGGTTTTTTCTTTCCTCCCTTCACAGAGGAGCTTCTCTCTCTCTTTCTCAGTCCTATATTCCAGAAGCTGCTTCTGGGCCTGCCGATAAATCTTGAGGAGCCTGGAGCACAGAGTCTGGTGAAGGCGTAGGAAGAAATACCAATTATTATTGACAAAGAAGAGGCTGTAAACATCATCCAGGGTGTTGTGGGGCTCAGCAGCTGTCACATCACAGAAGGTTGCTTTGGTCTCCAAAGGACTGCTTGGAGGCCCAGGCACGTGTTTTTTCCGCAGCTCAGGAGTATCCAGGTTCTGCCCCTGGTGGTTTTCTCTGTCCTCATCTGTTGATTCCTCAGAAATGTTGTGTTCAGGTGGCTGAGAGAAGAACAGCTCAGGTATGAAGTGATGCACAATCTGCCTGATGGTTGCCTGATCCTCCTTTTGGATGGTGGGCTGCCTTTTCACGTAATAGCTGATAAGAGATGCTGCATCTTCCAAAATCTGTTTGTCTTCATAGATGAAGATAAGATGAGGCTCGTTGGTGGATGAGCTCCTCCCCTCTGAATGCTGCTCCTGATGCTGTAATCAAGAGACAAACACATAAAGATCCTTCCAATGCATGCTCAAGAGCATTCCTGCCAGGAGGAATAAGCCTGTGCTTGGCACAGCTGGTTTTAACCCAATTTCCAACCCCTTCCACACGGTCCCAGATGTTACGGACACATCTGGGTCACACCAGCAAGGCAGGGAATGGAGGAAGGCTCATTCCCTGTCACACCCACCTCATCATAGACACTCTCAATTTCATTCAGCAGGCTCTTGGAGCGCAGAGCTTTGGTGTCATTCTGCTTGAAGTTGACAGCCTGGTGGTCCAGGGATTTCAAATAGGCCTTCTCATACTGCTCCCTCCAAATCTTGTTGAAGCCCTGCTGGGCCTCCCTCCATTCTTCCTCTTTTGCTTTCAATCTGCATAAATGAACAGTCTACATCAGATCAGACAGACAGGGACAGAAACACACCCAGAACACTTTAATGCAGCCAATTGTGGTGCAGCAAGAAGTTTTCAGTGGAAAAACTGGAATTGATTCCTGGAAGCAATAAATAAATTTGAGAAAGCAGCACCAGTGATGATGAGTTGAGACACCTAGAGAATCACAAAACCATTTAGGTTGGAAAAGACCTCTGAGAAGATCATCAAGTCCAACCTTTGACCAATCACTGCTTTGTCAACCAGACCAAAGCACCAAGTGCCATGTCCAGTTTGTTTTTGAGCACCTCCAGGGATGGGGACTCCACCACCTCCCTGGGCATCCCATTCCAATGTTTAAAAACCCTTTCTGTGGAAGAAATCCCCCTGATGTCCAACCAAGAGCGAAGCCTGAGGCTATTCCTCACATTTTATTGTTTAAAAATGCTTTAGAAATCCTTTTTCATCTTCTTAAAGAACCCAACACAATGGGAATTACCTCTTAAGAACCACAGGGACAGCAGTAACTGGGTTTTTCTTCAGACTCTCGATGATCTCTGGTGCTTTGTCACCGTAGATGCGGTAGATGGCCCGGCGCTGGATCACTTCTGAGGTTCCTCCCAAACAATCATCCAGGCGAAATTTCTCCTGGTCCTCCTGGCTCAGGCGGGACAGCTTCTTCTGCACACTCTCCAGCACACGGATTGTGGCTAAATTGGTCTCCAGGACAACATCCAGCTGTTGAGAATTCCCAGAAATCAGTGTCAGAACAGGCAGAGCAGGAACACGGAGAGCAGCAGCAGCAAGTCCAGGTTTGTGGAAGGTGTTCCAGGCCCACAGGGTGGAGCCAGGAAGCAGCAGGAAGGTTTTTACTGGAAAACAAACCTCTGCCAGCTCTCCCAAAGGTCACATGCAATTTAGAACTGGATCCAAGCCTAGGAAGAGCTATTAGATTCACAGCACAGCACACCAAACTCCATCTCAAACCAACAAACGCCAACAGAACTTTCAAGCTTAGGAAGAACTATTAGACTCCACACCAAACTCCACCTCAAACCATCAAAAACCAACAGAACTTTCAGGAATTGGCCACTAATTAATTCAGCAAGATCCAGAGGTTTTGCTTTCTGAGAGAGCAGAGAGGGAGCCGAGCAGCAGAGGTACCTCAAAGCGCTCGTCCTCGCAGCGGTGCAGCTGCTCCTCATACGGAGTCTTCTTGGAGCTGACAAAAGTGGAATCTTCAGACCAGGATGGAAATGAAACCCAGGTATCATTTAACACCTGCAACAGTGCAGACATGACACTGAGCCTTGTGAACCCAGAGCTGGTCTCACGGGGTTTTTTCTCTTGTATTTTGAACAATTCTTTCCTGAGGTTCTGTAGGATATTCCAGGCCTAATTCCCAGGTCACTGTTCCCCAGATTTGAGGCCTGTGTGGAATTGCAGGGCCCTGTTCAGAAAACTCAACACCTTCACTATCACCTCACAAATAGTGATCAGCAGCTGTAAATAAAGGAGACAGAGCTCCCCACAACAGCAGCAATGGCACCTCAGGCACAGCCTCACAGGGCTCTTCCAGAGAAAAAATTGTCCCCAAAGGCCATACTGGGCCACTGCTAGAAAATTAATTCCAGGATATCTAAATATTCAATACTCTTTTCTGTCTATAGGAATAAATTTCTGCACACAGACTCAAAAGGTATTAGAGACGTGATTTGAGAAAGGTTTAGATAAAATGAGTGAAATGTGGGTATTATTTCAATAAATTGGCTGAATAAATTGAATTAGCACCAAAAAGGGGACTCCACATGCAGCAGCTGCGGCACGAACCGCCCCACTCTGATTTTTATGTGTGTTCAGGGATTGAACAGCCTGATCCCAAAGTACCTCCTTGCAAATGGCTGTTCTCCCACTGCACTTTGGCTGCTGGTAGGTTTTTGGGAGAGCCCTGTAACTGGATCCGATGCGTTTGCAGGAGGCGTAATCGATTTCCCGGCTCATTCCGTCCCCGGAGCGGTCGCTCAGAGGAGAAGCAAAGGAAAGCTCTTTCACCCCAAGGAAGGACTTGAACTGTGCAAAGAGTTCTGGGAATTTCCTTCAAAAACACAAGTATTTTGTTATTTCAGTGCGACAGTTTTAGGGTGGTTAACGAAAGGGAGGAAGAAATATCTCAACAAACTCAGCAGTGCAGGGAGAAATCCTTCAGCAACATCTCACCTCTGTTATCATTCTCTTTAAATTGCTCTAGGGTTTGTTTTTTTTTACTTAAAGTAAGAAAATTATTTCCCTTCACCACACAAACCTCCCCTTAAGTGCCTGAGGAGAAACTGATCCTTGCCATTTGACTCTCCCTCTTCTGCTGCAAGCCAAACAGCCCAGGAGGCTCACAGCAGAGCTGGAGCTGTTTATCCTTCTCACACCCCTGTTCTCAGATTTCATGTTTATACCATTTTACACTTTGAGATATTAAATGGGGAGTGTGAACACACAGAGGAAAATATCTTCCTCACAATACTCATTAAGAGCTATATAGATAAATTTAAAGGTTCAGATTTTATTACTCCTCATTCTGGATTAAACTTCATTTTCCTGCCTGCTATCCAAGAGATACTTCTAAGTTAAATCCAAAACTTTTTTACAGAATTTGACAATGTGCCCAAAAAATAACAGAGTAGGAATTACAAAGTAAAGGGCAGAGAGGTAAGTTAGTAACTTACCCTAAAAAGGGTGTAACAAGCTGGAGCAACTCAGAGCCAGAGACCAACTCCTGGTTGAAGAGAGCAATGCAACGGAGAAAATTTTCATAGACCTCCTGACTCTTGAGCACCCTGCGCACCTGCAGCAGTTTGGAGAGATGATCACAGCACCTGAATGCCACTTGTATTGAGAAAATGATTCATTATCAGTCTATTCATCTTCCAAACCCACTTATTTTAATTTTTGTTGGTCTTTCTCTACCTGAAAAGTCATGGAATGTCTTAAGTGCTGACACATAAATTGGACAGAAAACCAACAAATTAACAACCATGTAAAAGGCTGAAGATAAGTCCAGAGAAAGTGAGAAAAGGACAAATGCTGACCTTGTCAAAGAAGGAAAACTCTTGCAGTGTCCCATATTTCCCCACTGTTGCAACTGACAGATCTTTGGTACCTCGCAGCTTCATTTTCTTCTGTTAAAAGAACAAGCGGTTATATTTAAAATGTTGTGACTCAAATGCCATCAAATCCCACTCTGTTGACACAGAACAGTTCCCTGCAAAGGCTGAGACCCTGTATTTCCCCAGCAGTGATCTGGTATTGCTGTGCCACATCCTCACAGCAATCTCTGTCAAATGTCTCCCAGCTAAGAAGAAACAACAAAAAAAGAGAATCACTTCAGATTCTGCATAGAAGCAGCAAATTGCCCCCTTCCATGGCCAATACTTAGCACAGAAGCTTGTGATATTTAGTCTCAAACATGTCACCACACACATTTAAGCAAGCATTAAAAATTCCCTTTTTCTACAGCAATTAAAATAAGTCAAAATTTTGTGTCTCATACACCTACATACATCAAAGACACTACTCATTACACCTTTATCTCAGCAATTACTAAGCACAAGCAATAGGAGGTTTTTAGGAGCTTTTACTGGCTGAAAGATACCTTTGCTGGGCCAGAAACAGGACGCAGCAGCAGCGGCCTGGATCGCTTCTTGCTGTGCTCCAGATTCTTCTCATGCTCAGTTTTCTGGACACTGTTCACTTCACATGGTCCATTTCCTGTGAACTGAAGTAAATAAATAATTATTTCAACATTCTCCTCTCAAACAAAGAATCCTAACAAGACACAGAGCATGTGGTTAAGTCACCTGTTCTGAGAAAATCCAAACAATGAAGAGGAGCAACGTTCATTACTGGCTGTATGATTTTCCATGTTTTGCACATTCTACATGCAGAAAGAGCATTCAATATCCTGCCCTGCTCTCGGCACATACCAAAGACCTTTTTGCCTCTGGGAGGAACTGTCCAAACTCTGAGAGCAGATCCTCCTGTCCCCGGAACAGATTGGCCACTTCAGTGAACACTTCCTCCTCTGACATGCCCCGGAAGGGTCGGCCCTTGGTGTTCAGCTGCTCTTTCTGAAAAGATACACACAGATATTCAACAGAGTCAAAAGATCCTTCACTCTGCCAAAAAACTCACCCTGAGCCAAAAACATGAATGCCACAGAACTTGGAAGGATTCTGAGGCAGCCCCAGGTTCTTACAGGGCCTCTTCACACACAGGATCACAAAATCAACTGAATTTGAGTAAAGATAGGTCTGGCTACCTCTTCACACCCCACAGTTTTCACATTTTTTGTCATTTACTGTGAATATCTATGAAGACAAGTGCTTGGGAACTCTCAGTCTGTTCAACAGGTAGAGATTAAATTTGACAACCACAACTCCAACAGCTCCAGTGCCAAGCCACCGCCTCTAACACAGGAGACTTTTTACCTGGTAAGTGTGAAGAATTTCTAGAAAGGATCTGTAAATCTCTGGATGGTCAAGGAAACGTGTTTTGATCTTATTCACATAACTGATGGCATTATTGAACTCCACAGAATCAGATTCCAAGGGAATTTGGGATTTATCTTCTTTGTAGGGAAGCTGCTGCCGGAATTCCTCGGAGCAGTCGCTGTGGTTGTGGGAGTTCTCCTGGGAGTAGTGCAAGACCAGCCCACTGCCAGGGAGTGCACTGGGAACAGGCTCTGGGGGCACCTGGGGGCACAGGACACACGAGATGGGTTGGAAAAAAGATCAGGGATCATCTCAACAACAAGCCAGCAGCAGTGCTGGCAAGGTTTCCAACTTAAAAATATTGTCCCGTGAAGAAGGAAGAAAAAGTATTTCAGTCACCAATCAATTCCCCTACCTGGTTTATTAACTCCACCTGTTAAAATAATGCCTGAAGTTCTCCCTGGTGTAGGAACCACCTGATTTGTGGCTGCCACAGCATTATTGGCCTGACTTGAGAGGCTGCACCAAACACCCCTGCAGGTTCTGCTGCCACGGGTTGTGGCAGAGGAGCTGCCAGTTTTAAGGGTATATTAAACATAACCCCTTTACAGGAGTTAATTCCTAAATAACACAGAGATCTGAGGGAGCTGAGATTTAAAAGGTAGTTCCTGCTCCTAACTGGAGTTAAACCACAAGTTTATCAGTAGAATTCAGTTTATGGCACTATTTCAGCTCCACAACCACACAATAATAACAAAAAACAAGCAGGGGCAACATCCATCTGCATCCCACCACGTGTGTTTCACACCAACAGAACCTGATGGGGACTCCATGATCTTAAAACCTTTCCCAACATAAACAATTCAATGATTTCATAGTTCTTTTGCCTGTCTCCTAAACAAGTTTCCTGGTTTCTCAGTGGAAGACTGGAAGTACAATTCTTCCAGGATCACCCCTTGAAATTTGCCACCCACTACCCACAACAACAATATTGGGAACCAATTTAACAATGTCAAGCCAATCACAATTTCAGTAATTGGCTTGATATTGTTAAATTTCAGTTTCCAAATACAACTGAAATATTTGGTGTTGCAGTGGTGTTTCCATGCAGAATCATCATTCCTGTGTAAGTCAAACTACCTGGTTGGAGAATAAATCAGGGCTTGGACCTAGGTAATCTTTAAGGTCCCTTCCAACCTAAAGCACTCTATGATTCTTTGAATAAACATTTAAATTGATATTACACCCATTATCACAGGTTTGAAAACCATGTAAAACCATCAGCAATGTGCACTACACATAAATCTCCACAGTCTAAACTGTGCAGACATGTCCAGTGACACATGGACCAGTTTATTTAGAGAATAAGAGCTTTGTGACCTACCTGACTATTCAAAGGTGACTGTATACTTAATTTCCCATTCTTTGGAATTTCTATCCTGTAGCCCAGAGGGAGAAATGCATTGAATCCTACAATGAGGTCAGGATGTTCATGGAAAAGCTGAGAAACACGTCGGATGACTCCAGGTGTGTCAATGCTAAAATTGAGAGGGGTTTGTTACTTTTTTATCCAAATCAGAAGCCCAAGTTAAGCCCAGAAAATGCCAAGAGAAATAGGAAGTATCTGGTAACTTAAGGATGCAAATCTTTAAAAAATAATTAGCCCAATTAGAGGGAATGACCACTGCAGCTTCACCCTGGGAATGTTATCCATGGAGAGGAGAGATGGGTGTGCAGGTTGGCAAAGGGGCAGGACAGACAGACAGACAGCCAGCACCTCCAGGGCTGGCAGGCCACAGGTTCTGCTCAGGCTGCTTCATTTATTTCCCAGATCTGTGTTTTAGAGTGGAAAGCAAAAGCAGACTTGCTTTCTCCTGTGGATTTCACCTTTGGAAAATTATGGGATGGGCAGAAGTACTTCCAGCTTCACAGGACTGCATCATTGGGAGACAGGGCAGTGAGTGTGCAGAGGGAGAATGATGGGTGAAGGCTGGGGGGCTCTGCACACACCCCACAAAGGCTGAGACCTGAGGGAAGGGCTGGAGCTGTGCCCGGCCTTGGCATGGAGCTCAGGGCAAGGTTCTGCCCCCCGGGGCTGCTGGGCAATGCCCAGGCTCCCCAGGGAATGGTGCCAAGGCTGCCAGAGCTCCAGGAGCTCTCAGGGCTGCCCAGGGTGGGGCTGTTGGGGTGGCTGGATTTGACCCCTGAGGGTCCCTCCCAGCTCAGGATGTTCTGAGGTTCTGTGAAAGGCTGAGGAGCTCCCGGAGCACCCAGGGGTGCAGGACCTTGGCTTTACCTCTGGCTCTTGAACTCCTTCATGATCTCCAGGAAGCCGTTGTAGGTGGCGGGGTCGCTGCCAAAGCGAATCTTTACCTGGTCCAGGTAGGAAAGGGCATCCTCCACCTGTGGGGGAGAACACGGTGAGCCCAGGCAGGGGAACCGGCCCCGGGGGAGCCCCGCAGCACCGGGAAGGGCACTCGGTACCGGTGAGGGGCCCGAGGCCGGCAGGCCCCGGTGGCTGCCCGGGCTCGGGGGTGTCAAGGCACGGAGGGGAGCGCGGTACCGGGAGCCGGGAACAGCTCCCTGGGGAGAATGACCGCGGTACCAGAGAGGAACTGCAGCGCCGGGGAACGGGGCACGGCCCAGGGAGGGGGGACCAGGCCCGGGGAGCCCTCACGGTACCGGGGGAACAGGACACGGTACCGGGGGAGAAAGGATGCGGCCCCACGGGACCCCATGGAAGCAGCGGAGGAGGGCGGGGAAGCCCCCAGCGCGATGAGGACAAGCCCCCAGGACACCCCTCGATACCGGCGGGTGAGGGACAAGCCCCGGGGAACGAGTTCGGCACCGCGGCCGGGACAGGGCAGGTCACGGCGGGGGCGGGCGGGGCCGTCCCGGGGGGGCTCGGAGCGGCCATTCGCGGGGGCGGGGAGGGTGGGGAAGGGGCGATGGCGGCCGCCGGGGCGGCCCCCGCACTCACGTGCACCGGCAGCTTCTCGTGCGGCGCGGCCCGGCCGCCGCCGCCGCCGCCCCAGCGCGGGGCGCTGCCCCCGCCGGCCCCGCGGCCGCCGCCGCCGCCCCCGCCGCCATGTTGGGTTCGGGCGGGCGAGCGCGGCCCCGGCGGCGCGCGCGGCCGCTGCGTCAGCGCGCACGGCCAGGCCACGCCCCCTTCGCATCTCCGCCCTCTGATTGGCCACGCCTCGTTGTAAGCCACGCCTCCTTATCGCCCACACTGTGTGGCCACGCCCTTGTCCCGCAGGCCACGCCCTCATTGGTGACAGACCACGCCCCCAGTGCGGCTTCCGGCCGTTCGAGCGCCGGGGCGGGAGCGGCGCCTGAGGGAGCGGCCTGAGGGAGCGGCGGGGCTGAGGGGGGCTGAGGGGGGCCAGGGCCCGGAGCTGAGGGAGGAACCCGTCCGCAGGCGGCCCGGGGCTGAGGGGGGGCAGCGGGCGAGGGAGAGCCCCGGGCTGCAGCGGGGCTGAGGGGGAACAGCGCCCGCGGAGGAGCCGCGGGGCTGAGGGCGAGCAACGCCCGCGGGAGAGCCCCGGGCTGCGGCGGGGCTGAGGGGGAACAGCGCCCGCGGGAGAGCCCCGGGCTGCGGGAGCCTGAGGGGCTGCAGGATCCCGCGGAGTCTGCAGGAGCCGCCGGCTGAGAACTGGAACTGCCAAGCTGGAGGAACCGCGTCTGGTGCTGCGGGGCTGATGGAGCCGGGGGGTGTTGGAGGAGCCCAAGGGTGGCTGGGGAAGGCCGGGAGGGCTGGTGAGGCCTGAGGGGAGCTTCAGGAACGAGGGCTGGGGGAGAGCCAGGGGTGTGGAGGAGCCGGGGTTGGAAGGGCCATGAGGGGATTTGGGAGAATCATGGGGAGGTTTGGGGAAGCCCGGGGATCCCCTCACTGGTGTGCCCTGAGCTCAAGGGTTGCTCTGGGGTAGCAGGATAAATCAGGATAAACGTCAGCTTAAAATATGCCACTTCCCCCAGCAGCCCCTGTCAGCAGGCAATTTGAACTCGTAAAACTGAGTGATATGAAGAGCAAGGAGGAGAAAGGATAAAATAAGCCATGTGGTTTGTTTTTCATTAAAGCATCACTAATGATTTGCATCACAGAAAAGTGCAGAAGTCTTTCTTGCTTTGCCTTTAAACTTACTGCTGGTTTTGGACCCAGAATGTTTTTCTCTGTGTTGTGCTGGGATATTCCAGCTGTTTGCAGCTTCCAGGCAGGATGCTCACATGCTGCCTCTGGAGTTGATATTCCATCCCCTGTTCTGATACTTGTACAAACTACTGCCCTGTGACCCGTTTCCCTTCATACAGGAAGGATTAAATTAATACAGACTTTTTCTTTCACAGTTACTGCTTTCAACATCCCAGACTGTGATGGATTGATTTGTTGACCCAGCTTAAAAGTATTTATCATCTTTGGAGAAGCAGGCACTGCAAAGGCCTTTCAGGAGAGATGTGGGCTGTAAATGGCATTAGATTGTTGTGGTGGTAAATAATAGGTTGAAGTGGAGATGTTTTAGAGTTTTCAGTGCTTAAGAATAGACATAATAAATATAGATGTTTGTAGGAGTGATGTTGGAAGGGTGGTGGGAGCCAAATGCAGTCTCTAGGTTATGAAGCACTCATAGCTGTGCAGGGAAAAGCCTGGTAGGACAGAGTAAAATCCTTTTTTCCATCTGTAGAAAGGAGTAGCTCAGAGATATCCTTGGTGTGTTGTCAGGTGAAAGAAAATCAGCATTGATCCAACCTCCTGCACCACTTTTTTTTCTTTTTTCCTCCTGGATTGTCCTGAGCTGACCCAATTTCTGTTTTTTATTACCATTATTAACTGGAGAAGTCTCATTCTCTTCCCTGGTTGTGCCGTGTGGTGACATGAGCAGAACCAGCTGCGGACAAATAACTCCTGTGAGTTTTGTTTTCTGTCAGAGCAGAGTTCCCAGCCCTCAGCCCCCAACACCAGGGTGGTGAATCCAGCTGTAAGGCTGCTCCCAAACCAGCCCTGGGTTCTGAAAAAAGCTTGTGCTTGTCAGCTAGTGAGGATTTGGGTGTTCTCTTGGGAATCTTGAGAGCTGGATGTCGATTAACCATTGACACTGAGCTCCTGGTGCCTCAGAATAGCTCAGCTCAAGTTGCTGCTGACAGAGCTCCAAGGGACCATGGGCTCCACCGGCTGCTGCTGCTCCCTGGGCTGCCAGCCAGGCAGGAGCTCTGTGACCTTCCAAAGGCATCCCAGGGCACTCCTGAGGGACTGAATCCCTGTGGGGGACTGCCTTGCTTTGGAAAGCCAGGTGTCTGCTAAGGAGGGCAGGAGCCTCCCTGAAATGGAAAATGTAAACCCCCTTGTCACAGACGTGTGTGACCGTGTTCACAGGGGTCCGAGGATGAGGGAAGAGACGAGGATCTGACTTTATGTTTCAGAAGGCTGATTTATTATTTTATGATATATATTATATTAAAACTATACTAAAAGAATAGAAGAAAGGATTTCATCAGAAGGCTGGCTAAGAATAGAATAAGAAGGAATGATTACAAAGGTTTGTGGCTCAGACTCTCTCTCCGAGCCAGCTGACTGTGATTGGCCATTAATTAGAAACAACCACATGAGACCAATCCCAGATGCACCTGTTGCATTCCACAGCAGCAGATAACCATTGTGTACATTTTGTTCCTGAGGCCTCTCAGCTTGTCAGGAGGAAAAATCCTAAGGAAGGGATTTTTCATAAAAGATGTCTGTGACAGACATATTTTCTGAAAAATCCTTCCATTAGGATCTTTTCTCCTGAGAAGCTTGAGTTTCTCCATGTTTTGCTGCTTTGCAATGTGATTTGGAGAACTGTTTACCCAGCATGTGAATTGTTTTTACTTGATGACCAATGACAGCCACCTGTGTCGAGGCTGTGAGCAGTCACAAGACTTTTTTGTCATATCTTTTCTAGCCATCTGATGAAATCCTTCTCTTCTTTAGTGTAGTTTTAATATATCATTTTCTTTTAATATAATATATATCATAAAATAATAAATCAACCTTCTGAAACATGGAGTCAAGATTCTCATCTCTCCCCTCATCCTGGGACCCCTGCAAACACCACCACACCCCCTCCGTCTAAATTACTATCAATTTTAAATTAAGGGACTCTCAGGCAAAAATATGGGAGCAGGAATAGCAGTTCTTTATTAGGGAAGAAAATAAAAAGATAAAATAAACAATGCAGTAAACCAAAACAGCACTGCCAGAGTCAGAACCCAGCCTGACACCCTGTGGGTCAGGGTGTTGGTGGCAGTCCCATTGGAATTGTGGCTGCAGCCCTCCTGCAGTGTCAGGGGTGGTTCTGCTGGAGCAGGGATCCTGTAGAAGGGTGCAGTCTTCCTCTGAAGCTCCAGTGGAAGATCCAGCTGTTTTTTGGGATGTTGGGCGACAAGACAGATTATGGACTTTGGACCTGGTTAACATTAGAGATTTGATAACAGAATGCCTTGGCAAAAGCAAATGGAACATTGAAAATTAAACCTGGATTGCAAGAAGATTAAATCAAACAGGTTTACCAGAAAAAGAAAATCCCATTAATCTCTGCAAGCAAGAGATGTTGTTATTTGCATAAGTTTGTGTATGTGATTTTAACCTAATTGTAGTACACATTACTAGTCTCCCTGAAATAGTATATAAGTGTTTGTATCCCACAATGGAATCAAATTCTGATCACTGAGTCAGTCTCCACATCTCTCTCCATCAGCTGTTCCTCTGGGGAATCCAGTGGAGAAGCTGTGCTGGTTCCAGAATCTCCAGATTATATCCGGGTAGGAATGTTGGAAATCTCAGATCATATCCAGGTAGGAATGTTTGAAATCTTAGATTATATCCAGGTAGAAATGTTTGAAGTCTCAGATTATATCCAGGCAGGAATGCTTGGCTGGTGTTCCAGAATCTCCAGATTATACCTGGGTAGGAATGTTTGAAATCTCAGATCATATCCAGGTAGAAATGTTGGAAATCTCAGATCATATCCAGGTAAAAATGTTTGAAATCTCAGATCATATCCAGGAAGGAATGTTTGAAGTCTCAGATTATATCCAGGCAGGAATGCTTGTCTGGTGTTCCAGAATTTCCAGATTATATCCAGGCAGGAATGCTTGGCTCCTCCCTCTGGGCTCACATCTCCCAATGGGATGCTGCAGTTCTTATCAGCCATGCAGGGACATTCCATAGCTGTTATCAGCAGATGTCTGCCCAGAGGGAGGATTGTGTGTGGGAGAGATAAGGAAAATGCCCACTGAACAGAAGACAACTTCCATACAAATAGAATACATCTTGCTTTGCAAACTGGGACAGGGACTCTGTGATCTCCAAGGAAATCAGGGATCTGGTGGTGTGGGTGGGCCTGTGGATCTGCAAGGAATAAACCATCCTGTGCTGTGGCAAACTGCTGCTCCTGCCTCTTGGTTGCCATGTGGTTTCTGTGGCTCTGGAGGAAGGATGACAGCACCACCAAAGGGGTGCTGGGGACAGACAAAGGTGATACAGAGACTCCATCTTCAGAAGGCATGAAAAGTCATTTATTATTAGAAATCCACAGTTCTTCTAGAAATAAGGGTGGACCTATGACCTGATGGCCTTTAGGAATCTTCTCTCACCTATTGGTCAAGAAGGGACAACTCCATCTTGTAAACATCTTTGAAAAAGAGAGATTGCCTGCCAGGTGCGGAGATTGAGGTAATAATTGTTTTAATTCTTTCTCTGAGCTTCCTCAGAGCTTCCCAGGAAAATCCTGGGAGAATTTTGTCTCTCTTTTCAGAGGATATGTGATTGTCACACGACAGTGACATCCTGCCTGGAGGAACACAAGGAGGGGGACACAAGGGCTGTCCCAGGGATCAACTCCAGGAAAAGGAGCTGCCTTTGCTTGGATATTTCCAAGCCTCTCACTCAGGCAGATGTGTGCAATGTGTCACACCCTTCACCTGTAGAACAAGGAAATCAGAGAGATTTCCTGCTCTGTCTGCCCTCAGATGGGGTTCATGTTTGGCTTCTTTACTTAGGAAATTGCTTATTATTCATATTTCAAATTTTCACCTGTCACAAGCTACAACCTTCAAGGCTGTGGCTGCAAATCTGTGCTTCTTTCAGCCCATTTAAGCTAAAGGCTGACTGTACCTGTGTACCTGAGGAAGAAGAGACAATCCTGTGCCCTTCATCCACAGGAAGGTGGTGTGAGGACCGTTCTTTGGGATGTAAATCCTGGATAATGAACCTGCCTCTGCCAGAAATCAAATTCCACATGTGCAGACTGTCATCCATGGCAGCAGAAACAGCACAGGCTCCTTTTTCAAACCCTTCCACACACCTCACCTCCTTTTTCAAACCCTTCCACACACCTCAGCTCAGCTATCAAATAAGAGAGGGGCTCACAAAATGAGGGATTTTCTCTGCGAGAAACACAAAAATAAATGTGGAGGAGAGAAGCGCTGTTTGTGTAGGACCCAGCTTGGAGACAAAGGCAGGAGGAAGGTGCTGTGCCTTTGTGCTGGCCATGCCCTGGCCCCATTGGCAGCTGCTATCAAATAAAAGAGAGGCTCAAAAATGAGGGATTCTCATTGGTTTTGGGATTTAGGAGAATGCTCGCGGTTGGGAGATGTCTGTGTGCCTAAAACTCCAGAGCTGCCAAGCTGTCACAGCTCTTCTCAGGCATGAAAGCAGCTTCCAGCCTTAAAAAGTGGAGAAGGCTCAGCAGAGTGCCCAAGCATCCCAAAAACTTCCATATTCCAGACAATCACGGAGCCATCCCAGGAAGCTGCCACCAGCAGCTGGCAATCAGGACCAAGCACCATCACTGTGAACCAGAGAGAGGAGGGAGAGGAAAATGACATTTTTTGAGCTTGTTTCTGTGCTGTGTTTGCCCAGCTGGAACCCCTGGTCCTGTGTGAACCCCGCGGTCTGTGCCAGGAGCAAGATTAGGTTCCTGCAGCCATATCTAGGTCAGTGTGTGCTGCTGTTGTCCTGACGACTGAGTGACCCAATTTCCCCTCATTTGTGGAAGCAGCTGCCAATGGGGCCAGGGCATGGCCAGCACAAAGGCACAGCACCTTCCTCCCGCCTTTGTCTCCAAGCTGGGTCCTACACAAACAGCGCTTCTCTCCTCCACATTTATTTTTGTGTTTCTCGCAGAGAAAATCCCTCATTTTGTGAGCCCCTCTCTTATTTGATAGCTGAGGTGAGGACTGTGGAAGGGTTGTGCTGTTTCTGCTGCCATGGATGACAGTCTGCACATGTGGAATTTGATTTCTGGCAGAGGCAGGTTCGTTATCCAGGATTTGCATCCCAAAGAACAGTCCTCACACCACCTTCCTGTGGGTGAAGGGCACAGGTTTGTCCGTTCTTCCTGAGAAGAACACAATGAATTCTTCCTTCCTGTTTATTGTGTCATTTTTTGTATTTTATCCTTGCATCTCATTCATAACAGAGGGATAATTAGAAATATTTTTGCGCTGTATCTGCCCCAGGAATGCTTCTACCTTTGAGGATAGGTAGGATCCTACATCCAACCCCATGGAGATGTCAACAGAATGGGATGACCACAGGGGTAGGGACAGACCCTGCAGCAGCTGGGTCTGTCCCAGGAGCCTGGCCAACACTTCTGTGTGGATTATCCTCACCCCTGAGAGGGCAGAGACAGAAAAACCTTTTAGGACCTGGCTCTGGTGAGCCTGTGAGAGCAGCCAGAGCTGCATTTCTGTGCTGTGCAAAGTGAAATTATTTGGATAGTTCCAGTGTAAAACCTGGGAAATGTCATGGTGTGGATTTTTCCCTGAGGAAACTTGTACCTTCAGTTATACCCCCTGAGACTTCATGAGCTTATTCTCTTGGTTCAGCAAAACTTTCTCCCTTTTTAAAGCCAAAACAACCTGAGGCAGCCACCTGGCACTTCTGTGTGGATTATCCTCATCCCTGAGAGGGCAGAGACAGAAAAACCTTTTAGCATCTGGCTCTGATGAACCTGCAAGAGCAGCCAGAGCTGCATTTCTGTGCTGTGCAAAGTGAAATTATTTGGATGGTTCCAGTGTAAAACCTGGGAAATGTCATGGTGTGGATTTTTCCCTGAGGAAACTTGTACCTTCAGTTATACCCCCTGAGACTTTGTGTGTTCATTCTCTTGGTTCAGCAAAACTTTCTCCCTTTTTAAAGCCAAAACAACCTGAGGCAGCCACCTGGCACTTCTGCAGGGGTCTGAGCCTCCCCTTGTGCAAGGCTCGAAGCTCTGGGTTTGGGAAATCATGAAGATGATTTCATGAGAAAATCGTGAAGATCATGAGAAATCATGAAGATTTCCCTTCATGGCTGTCACCAACGCGCTCCAAGGACACTGAGCTGGGCTGGGGAGCTCTCAGGGCTTAGGAGGGAGCGCAGGATTGGAGACAGAAGCAGGGAGCTGGTGCCAGCCTGCAGTGATGCCCTGCTCTGTCCCTGCTGGTTGCTATGGCATTTCCATTTCTGCTTCTTTGCAAGGGGGATTTGTGGTTTTTCCCTGGTTACTGAGCAAACCTCAGCAGCATGGAGTCACCACTAATGTAAGAACAGGGATATGGGGAAAATCAAGTTGGATTTTTAGATGAGTCTGAACATCAGGGAATCACAGAATGACTTGGGTTGGAAGGGACCTTAAGGATAACCCCATTGCAATGTGAACATGCAACTCTATTTGCCAGAACTCTGCAGGAGACACTGAAATATTCAAAATCGCTTCCTAAGGATTTCTCCTGTGAAAAACCTGGGGATTTTGGACAGTGGATGACCCAGTAAACAATTTGGTCTTTCAGGACAAGGAGCTTCAGGACTGCAGCTGCAACATTTCAAGCCTATATTCTGCCACAGAATGATCCCTCATGTTTGAATAGCCTCTTTTATGGTAGAAATTCTGTGCAAATTAGTCTAATTAGGATTAAATTATCCCTGAAGTGTATCCAGTGGAACATATACATGGCACTTTCTTCCAGTTGAATACAGAAATGAAAAGATGCTATAAACCCTCATGTCCAGGTATTTGAAGGTGATGATCCACCTCAATCAAGCCACCTCAGCCTTGAAATCCAGACAACTCAATCATACAAATACACTGTGTTCAAAAGTTCTAGGAAATTGGTACAGCAGTATTTGACCTCTGAGGAGATGGAAAACCTATGAGTGTCACCATGATATTTTCTGAAAAATCCCTTTGCCAGGAATTCTTTTCCTGGCAAGATGAGAAGCCTCAGCTTCTCCACGTTTTGCTCCTCTGGAATGTCATTTGGAAAATTGTTTACCCAGCATGTGAATTGTTTTTAATTAATGATCAATCTCAGTCCAGCTGTGTTGGGACTCTGGTCAGTCATAAGTTTTTATTATTCATTTTTGTCTAGCCTTCTGATGTCTCCTTTATCTTTCTTTAGTATAGTTTCAGTATAGCATATAAATAATATCATATCATATCATATATATCAGCCTCCTGAGAACTTGGAGACAATTCTCATCTCGCACCTCATCCTGGGGACCCTCACAACACCACAACAAATTGGTGACCACACGATGAGAATTTTGGGATTATTTTTTGGTCCATCTCATGCATTTTGATGGCTTTTAGACAGGACAGAGAGGAGAGAAGCGATTTCCTTCAAACATTGGGCCTGTGCCTCTGGATAAACCTTCTCCAGGAGAGCAAAGGATTTTACCTCCCAAGTCAGGACTGGGAATCACAGACTCATTAAATAAAATCCTGGAATATCCTGGGTGGGAAGGGACCCACAGGGATCATCAGTGCCACCCCTGGCCCTGTACAGGCACCCCCAAACCCCACCCTGAGCCTGGGGGGGTCACAGGGAGCAGCCCTAAGGACAAGGCCTGGAGGGACAGGAGCCAGGGAACGGCTCCCAGTGCCAGAGGGCAGGGCTGGATGGGATCTTGGGCAGGAATTGTTCCCTGGCAGGGTGGGCAGGCCCTGGCACAGGGTGCCCAGAGCAGCTGGGGCTGCCCCTGGATCCCTGGCAGTGCCCAAGGCCAGGCTGGACAGGGCTGGGAGCAGCCTGGGACAGTGGGAGGTGTCCCTGCCATGGCAGGGGTGGCGCTGGTGTTGGGGTCTCTTGCTTGTCAGTGACCCCAAGAAAAGTTCCAAAGTCTCTTTTCCCAGCCCGGTGCTTGAAGAAGGAGTCAGGGCTCTTCATTTCTCGGTCTCAAGGTTGTTTATTGGATCTGATCTATAAAATTCTTTCTCCTGTCCTGCCGAGATCCATCCAGCAGGACAGTCCAGGCACTCTGCCTGCCCTGGGGGTGGTGTTATAACTTTATACTAAAAAGTACGTGTATAATATTTACAATTACTTTCCAATACCCATCACCTATGTTAGACAGTGAGCTTCTACTCCAAACCAATCTGTAAGTGCCACCATCACAGCAGAAGATGGAGGCCAAGAAGAAGGAGAAAGGCTGGACACACCCAGATTCCTCCATCTTACCCCCTGAACCCCCATACCCAAAACCCCCAAAATCTACTTTTCCACCCCGTGATAACTTCACTATCATTCTATTTAAACTGTTGTGGCTTGCAGATCTTCATACAAGGTTGGTAATAATCAAACCCACAGGTGTTTTGGGCTCCGTGCCAGGGTCTCTGAGCCCCCTGGCAGGGTCTTGGCCATCCAGGACAGCCAGGGGGATGTTCTGGGTTCCCACACATTGGATGAGTTTTAAGGTCCCTCCCAACCCAAACCAACCCAGCATTCTGTGGTTAAAAAAAGAACATGAAAACTCGGGGTTGAGACATTTTGGATTGCTTGGTTACAGAACACAGCACAGCAGCATTGATCCAGAAAAACACATTTCTTACACCTTGCTGCAGCGAATCCTGCAGCTCATTTCAAACCCCACACCGTGCTGCTGGCCAGCTCAGCAGTGAGGAAGAGCCCCAATAAAAGGCAAATCTGCTCCCAGGGAAGCTTTTCATACACAGTGGAGTCTGAAATTCTTACACTGCTTCCCCTGCTGTGCCTTTTACAAGAGAGATTCCCACTTTTCCAGAAAAATCTGTGTGACACCTTTTAAGCGATGCATTCACTGAATTAAATCAAACAGCCAGCTAGGGAAAATTCAGATAAATCAAGAAGACAAAGCAAACAGAAAGAAATTAAGCACATACATGTGTGAGAGCTCTCTCCCAGCAGCCTGTTCACTGATACACAAGATGATGTTCATGGATACTTTTCATACATGCAAAATTAAAATATATAGAATATAGAATAATATAGAAATATAATATAGAAATATAATATAGAATATATTATAATATAGAAATATAATAAAAATATAATATATAAATAAAGGGAATATATAAAAATAAATGTAAATATAACTATTTACAATAAATATAAATATATTTTATATAAAGGGAATCCTCTAAATAAAGGAAATATAAATAAATGTGTATTTTTAATATAAAAAGGGGAAATTCCCAAATAAAGGGAATATAAATAAATGTGTATTTTTAATATAAAAAGGGGAAATTCTCAAATAAAGGGAATATAAATAAATCTGTATTTTTAATATAAATAAGGGAAAATTCTCAAATAAAGGTAATATAAATAAATCTGTATTTTTATATAAATAAAGGGAATTTCCCAAATAAAGGGAATATAAATAAATCTATAATTTTTTATAAAATAAAGGGAATTTCCCAAATAAAGGGAATATAAATAAACCTATATTTTTATTCAACAAATATAAAGCTGTGTTTTGTCATATGAGATTAAAATTACTTCAGAACTGGCATATTCTCTCCCCAAAATTATGTAAACTTTCCTGGCCTTACAGAATCATGTGATGGAAAGTAGTACAAGAGGGAGTGCTAAAATTAGGAAGGGGAGTGGCTCTGTCTGCAGCTTTCCTTGGGACTGGCCGGAGTGAAAAGTGATCCCTGGTGGGGCCTGTGCCAGCCAGGGAGGAAAGAGCTCCCTGGGGTGGGAATTGTGTCTGCACCTGTCCCACAGAGCAGAGCTTAGCACAAAGCCCTGGAATAATTCAGCAGACTGCAGGAGTTACAGGAAATTCTTGTGGCACTTTACACCCCAGCCCACAGAATTCCAAACCTTCCAGTGAGAGAGTGGGGTTAATTTATTGTCTTTTAGTGAAAATCCAATCGCATGTTACATCATCCCAAAAATGCCTGAGGTCCCACACACCTTGGACAGGTGCTGTAGATAAAACCCAACCCTGTGTCCTTCATGCTGACTAATCCAAGGATCATTAAGGTTGGAAAGGATCTCCAAGATCACCGAGTTACACCTTAAATTTCAGCCTCTCTGCAGTTCTCATGGATTCCTTGCAGAGGCTGCAAACAGAAGCTGCAAACTGGGCTGAGACCCCTCCCTGCCCCAAGAGCACCCTGCACCCCCCTGTGGGAGATCCTGCTGGGCTTCCTGTCACAGACACATTCATGGAAAATCCTTTCCTGAGGGTTTTCCTCCTGAGAAGCTGGGAGGCCTCAGGAACAAAATGCAAACAATGGTTATCTGCTGCTGTGGGATGCAACAGGTGCATCTGGGATTGGCCCATGTGGTTGTTTCTAATGAATGGCCAATCACAGTCAGCTGGCCCAGACCCTCTGTCCAAAGCTTTTGTTATTCATTCTTTCTTTTTCTATTCTTAGCCAGCCTTCTGATGAAATCCTTTCTTCTATTCTTTTAGTATAGAAGAATATACTAAATATCTATATATTTAATATTTTAATATCATAAATATAATAAAATAATAAATTTAACTTTTAATATAATATATATCATAATATATAAAATATTTAAAGATCATTTAAAATTTAATATATTATATTATATTATACTATATTATATTATATTATATATATATTATATATATATATATTATATTATATTATATTATATTATATTATATTATATTATATTATATTATATTATATTATATTATATTTTATTATATTATATATTTATATATATTATAGTATAGTATATTTAATATATTTAATATATAGTATATATAAAAGTATATATATAATATATATAATATTTAATGTAATATATATAAAATATAGTATATTATATATATAATATAATATAATATAGTATATTTTTATATATTTATATATATATAATATATATAAAATATATATAGTATATATATAAAATAATATATTTTTATATATAATGTAATGTAATATAATAATAATATAATATAATATAATATAATATAATATAATATAATATAATATAATATAATATAATATAATATAATATAATATAATATAATATAATATAATATAATATAATATAATATAATATAATATAATATAATATAATATAATATAATATAATATAATATAATATAATATATAATATAATATAATATATCAGCCTTCTGAAACATGGAGTCAGATCCTCATCTCTTCCCTCATCCTCAGACCCCTATGAACACCCCCCATGCTTCCCCCCCTTGGGAGGCATTTTTTGTGCAACCCAGAGCCCCTCTAAGCCTTTCTTGTTTAAAATGGAGTCGGAGGGAATGATTTCCACGAGGGAGAAGCTGAGTTTTGTAATTCCCGAAAATCTGAGTCACTGCTACCCACTGCCAGTTGCCGCTTTAGGAGCTCAGTCTGGCAACTGTGTCCCAGTGGGCAGAGGAAGTGGGAAATATTTGGGCATTGTCCAAGAGGAGAAGCTCTCCACAAACACTTCTTGCTGTTCCAGGGCTGCATGGGAATGCAGCTGGTGTTGTCCAGGATTTTGGGAAAGAGTAGTTCTAGAAATAAGGAACTCAGTGTGCAAATTACACCAAATTAAAGTGCAGCACCCCCAAGAGAAAAGGACAGAACTGTAATGGGCCAATCAAGAGCCTTAAACCTTCGTGCAAATGAAGGATCTAAAAAGAAACCAAAACGCCAATCACTTGTTTTTTAAAAATTTTTTTAAATTTAATGATAATAAGATGGTTATTAAAATAGCAATATAAATAGAGTAATAATAATTTGGACAATTTGGATTAGGACAATATGAGACAATAAGAACAAAGAGTTATGGACAGTCTGGGTACCTTTTTCTGGGCAAAATAAGCCTGAAAAAGGACACAGTTAACAGAGGATTAACCCTTAAAAACAACAGCCTGTTGCATATTCATACACTTCATACATGATGCATAAATTCCATTCAAACACAGGATTCTGTCTGGTCAGTGTCAGCTTCTTCCTCATAATCCTAAGTGAACAAGAAGTTCATTTCTCCTGATAACGGAGCAATAAATTCTTTTTCTCTGAAAGATTCAGGTGTCCTGTGGCTGCTATTTCGCTGCGAGTCCTTTCCTTAAAAAAAAAAATCTTACATAGCATCGTTTCTATTTTAACATTTTGTTATAACCCAAAACTATATTTACCACACTACTTAAGAGAATTATTACAGCATCACTTCCTACATTAACACATATAATATTCATTTTAATATTTGTGAAAAGCCAATTGTATAAATACACATTTTTCACAAAACCAGGACAAAAAACCAGGATAAAAAGGGGACTTCTGATTGAGAGGAATGGCAGATTTGTCTTTCCAAACAAGCTGTGGGGCTGCTGGTAGATAAAAGCAGCACTGGGAGATAAAAGAAACAATGGGAAGGATTCCACTGATTGATGAATGGAAACAGATATTTGCTTTTACAAATAAACTTTAGGTTTGCTGATAGATGAAATTAGACTTTGAAAGATGAAACAATGGAGAAGAAAAACGCCTAAATTCCATAAGAATTAAAAATTAAAAGGGAGGGTTGTATGTTAGAGGGGAATCTTTGGTATCAGGGGTTCTGGGAAGTCTGAACCTCTCAAGTACATTAGAAATGGGGAAAGAGAGAAGGGAAAATGGGATAAAAAGAGGGCTGCATCCTCCAAAAATCTGAGACATCCCAGGGGAATGCCCCATGGCCTCTCCCTTTATTTGAATAAAGTAAAGGACTCCTCTGTCTCCTTTTTGGACATAAACCTCTGGTGTTTGTGGATTAATTTTCCTAACATCACAAAAGCCCAGAATCTATAATTTCTGTGGATTTTTGCCTTTTTCAGGAAACTGAACTGAGCATGTGAGAGACAACCTGTATCAGCCAGAGCAGCTGCTGTGCTTTTCCTGGTTCTGTCAGGAAAAGGGATTTAGGAAGCTGGTGTCTATCCCTGGTTGGATTCCCTCTGGCATACAGACGAATAATTAATGAAAAATTAGTAATCTGCATTTATGGGCTCCTTTTGCAGACAATACTTGATTAATCTCCACGGTCATTTACCCAAATAAGAGGAGATTACCCACATCCTAATCTTTCATAAATCAAACAGGCCTTACCTCAAGAGACAGACAAACGGCACAGAGCCTACATTGGGGTTTAGCCTACATTATTCTAAATCTAATTTAAGCCAACACCAGCACTCTGAAGATGGATTTCCAGGCTGCATTTCAAGGCACCACAATCTGGGATGTGTTCCCTGCTTTTCCCACTGCATCTCTCCGCCGTTGTCACCGATTCCTGTCTCACACAAAGAAAATCAGGCAGGTGGGGACAGTGGCACAGAGGTCCCCAAGCCTGCAGAGCTTTTTTTGGGAATGCCAAGAGCTGCCAGCTCCATTGGGGAAAGGTAGAAAATAAAAATGTAATCACTTGCCAAAAGCTCAGCAAGACAGAGATCGGAAGGAGAGAAGAAAATTCCCCTTCCTGAGGGATGCTCCAGCTGCCAGGAACTTGTGATTCCTCTGAGGAGCACCAGGGCTGGTGTGAAAAACGCCAATCACTTGTGTTTTTAAAGTTTTTAAAGTTTAATAGTAATAATAAGATGGTTATTAAAATAGTAATACAATTAGAGTAATAATAATTTGGACAATTTGGATTAGGACAATATGAGACAATAAGAACAAACAGGGACAGTCTGGGTACCTTTTTCTGGACAAAATAAGCCTGAAAAAGGACACAGTTAACAGAGGATTAACCCTTAAAAACAACAGCCTGTTGCATATTCATACACTTCATACATGATGCATAAATTCCATTCAAACACAGGATTCTGTCTGGTCAGTGTCAGCTTCTTCCTCATAATCCTAAGTGAACAAGAAGTTCATTTCTCCTGATAACGGAGCAATAAATTCTTTTTCTCTGAAAGATTCAGGTGTCCTGTGGCTGCTATTTCGCTGCGAGTCCTTTCCTTAAAAAAAAAAATCTTACATAGCATCGTTTCTATTTTAACATTTTGTTATAACCCAAAACTATATTTACCACACTACTTAAGAGAATTATTACAGCATCACTTCCTACATTAACACATATAATATTCATTTTAATATTTGTGAAAAGCCAATTGTATAAATACACATTTTTCACAAAACCAGGACAAAAAACCAGGATAAAAAGGGGACTTCTGATTGAGAGGAATGGCAGATTTGTCTTTCCAAACAAGCTGTGGGGCTGCTGGTAGATAAAAGCAGCACTGGGAGATAAAAGAAACAATGGGAAGGATTCCACTGATTGATGAATGGAAACAGATATTTGCTTTTAGAAATAAACTTTAGGTTTGCTGATAAATGAAATTAGACATTGAAAGATGAAACAATGGAGAAGAAAAACGCCTAAATTCCATAAGAATTAAAAATTAAAAGGGAGGATTGTATGTTAGAGGGGAATCTTTAGTATCAGGTGTTCTGGGAAGTCTGAACCTCCCAAGTACATTAGAAATGGGGAAAGAGAGAAGGGAAATTGGGATAAAAAAGTGGCTGCATCCTCCAAAAATCTGAGACATCCCAGGGGAATGCCCCATGGCCTCTCCCTTTATTTGAATAAAGTAAAGGACTCCTCTGTCTCCTTTTTGGACATAAACCTCTGGTGTTTGTGGATTAATTTTCCTAACATCACAAAAGCCCAGAATCTATAATTTCTGTGGATTTTTGCCTTTTTCAGGAAACTGAAATGAGCATGTGAGAGACAACCTGTATCAGCCAGAGCAGCTGCTGTGCTTTTCCTGGTTCTGTCAGGAAAAGGGATTTAGGAAGCTGGTGTCTATCCCTGGTTGGATTCCCTCTGGCATACAGACGAATAATTAATGAAAAATTAGTAATCTGCATTTATGGGCTCCTTTTGCAGACAATACTTGATTAATCTCCACGGTCATTTACCCAAATAAGAGGAGATTACCCACATCTTAATCTTTCATAAATCGAACAGGCCTTACCTCAAGAGACAGACAAACATCACAGAGCCTACATTGGGGTTTAGCCTACATTATTCTAAATCTAATTTAAGCCAACACCAGCACTCTGAAGATGGATTTTCAGGCTGCATTTCAAGGCACCACAATCTGGGATGTGTTCCCTGCTTTTCCCACTGCATCTCTCCGCCGTTGTCACTGATTCCTGTCACACACAAAGAAAATCAGGCAGGTGGGGACAGTGGCACAGAGGTCCCCAAGCCTGCAGAGCTATTTTTGGGAATGCCAAGAGCTGCCAGCTCCATTGGGGAAAGATAGAAAATAAAAATGTAATCACTTGCCAAAAGCTCAGCAAGACACAGATCATAAGGAGAGAAGAAAATTCCCCTTCCTGAGGGATGCTCCAGCTGCCAGGAACTTGTGATTCCTCTGAGGAGCACCAGGGCTGGTGTGAAAAACGCCAATCACTTGTGTTTTTAAAGTTATTAAAGTTTAGTAGTAATAATAAGATGGTTATTAAAATAGTAATACAATTGGAGTAATAATAATTTGGACAATTTGGATTAGGACAATATGAGACAATAAGAACAAACAGGGACAGTCTGGGTACCTTTTTCTGGACAAAATAAGCCTGAAAAAGGACACAGTTAACAGAGGATTAACCCTTAAAAACAACAGCCTGTTGCATATTTATACACCTCATACATGATGCATAAATTCCATTCAAATACAGGATTCTGTCTGGTCATCTTCAATTTCTTCCTCATAATCTTCAGGGTGTCATCCTGCCTGAGCAAGGTGGGAAGAAGTTCGTTTCTCCTGATAACAGAGCAATAAATTCTCTTTCTCTGAAAGATTCAGGTGTCCTGTGGCTGCTATCTCACTATGAATCCTTTTTTTAGAAAAAAAAAGTATCTTACATAGCATCGTTTGTATTTTAACATTTTGTTATAACCTCAAACTATATTTAACGCATTACTTAGGAGAATTAATACAGCATCACTTTCTAACACCACACATATAATATTCATTTGAATATTTGCGAAAAGCCAACCATAAAATACGCATTTTTTTCCCAGCTGGGATCATGGGGCAGCAGCAGTTCGCTCTGTGCAGGAATGCCGAGGTTTGGGGGAGCTCGCTGTAATTTGCAAATCAAAACCAAACAAAATCAGACAAGGCAATCTTTTCCGGGGACATTCTGGATTTCCTCGGGCTATAAAAACGTTGAAGCCTCTGAAGGCCTCAGACCTGTTTTCCTGCATTCCAGGGCTATAGCCTACCTGTACCCTAAGGCTAAGATGGAATCACTGTCTCACACCGATTCTTCCTGGCATTCACAAGCTCCTTACAAACAAAAATCCCTCCCCACATTCCCTTTTGGCAAGTAAGGGAAGCAGATAAGGAAATACAAATGGCTTTTTTTTTTTTTTCCCCTGAGGATAACGTGTGAAAGATGCACAAGCGTGAAAGACAGCCCAGACTCCGAGGTGTTCCTGACTGTTTTTCTTAGCACCATCAGCATCTTTTTGTGGCAGGTGCCACCACGGAGGTGGAGCGAGGAGCAGCCGTGACTGGGGATGGCAGCGTGGGCTCTGGCACGATGGGCAGGAGATTTCTCCCTCTGTTCCCGCTCCCGGAGCCAGCAGCCCCCAGCAGCTCGTTCACAGCCCGCTGCCTTCCGAGCGGGGTGAAATTCCTAGCTGCGAGGTAAATTTTGCGGGTGTTTACCAAGTCGTGTTGATGTCTGATGAAATTCCAAGCCCTTTCATTGGCATTTCCTTGTTGGGCACGGCGGGATGAACCAGATGCCTTGGGGCCAATGCTGAGAGCATCCTAAAGAGGAAAATATCAACCCACTGTGCAGAACGTTTGGCATCGACAGTGTAATTTCTCCGTTGTGAGTGGTTTGCCTTGTCTGTGTTCTGTTTTCCTGGATGGAAGCAGCTCACACTAAATCCAAACTTCCTTTGAGGCCTTTCTGGGAACTCTTGTATAGATGTATATTCTGATTTCTCGTTATTTGGACAGAGAATTAAAATTTAAGGCCGTAGGAAATGTCCTTTTATCCCAGATTTACCTTCCTTAGCATCCTCACAGGAGCCAGTTACATCCTCTAAAGCACAGCACAAGAACCACAAAACAGAGAATCATAGCTAAGGGCCAGAAAAAGCTGAAACACACAAAGCTCTAATTTTTAATGCTTTTTTTGTGGCCTTAAAGCACCATGAACAGGCTGCAGGAAGGAGCAGGCATTTGGCAGCTGATCACCTGGCAAGAGTTAAAAGGAAAACTTCTGTAGGGCTCAGGAGACTGCCAAGGTAACATCCATCTTTATCCTCTGGGTCTTTCTGCTTTGCTGGATTCTATAATTCGTTTATTCTTTGGACAAAGCGTGCAACAATGTAAATATTGGCATCAATTACAAAAGGAAAAGTGGAAAAGAAAAGTGGAAACCAAGAACGCTGGTTGCTCTGGCTTGGTGCTCTTGCCCTGGCTTTGCCCTTTCAGAAATTCTTTCCTTTGCCCTCCTCTTTTTGTTACTTCATTTACTGTGAGGAATTATTAATGCTCTGTGTAAAATGATCCCGTGGGTTTGTTTGTTGGGGTTTTTTTTGTTGTTGTTTTTGTTTTAAATTGCAAACACTCAAGGCCTGTGGAGCTTTGCCTATCTGTGGAGCTGATCTGCCACCATGGAAAAGCTGCAGGCACCGGGTTTGGCTCTGCAACAGGAAAGGGAAACCTGTCAATCCACGTGAAATGCTGAAACAGCAACTGAAACATTTGAAACATTTGCTTCTCCCAGCAGGCACCCAGGGCCTCTTTGAGGATTAAACCTACTGCTAAATTTAGCCTGTTCTCACTGGAGTCGGTATCAGAAGTTATCAGATCAGGACATCTCCGGAGGGAATGACGTCTGTCCCTGGAAGGCTGAGCCCTGCCAGGCTGCTGTCCTGGGAGCTGGGAATATTCTGTGGAGCCAGAGACTCCAGAGGAAGGATTCATGAAAAATTATTTATCCCCACATCGTGGGATTCTTCAGAAAATGGGAAAAACCTGCTCTCATCAGCCTGTTCACAGAGCAAGATAACCCTGACCTGAATGTCACAGGGCAGAATGGTTAAACCTCCTCAAACGTTGTGACCCACTCTTTTCTGAGCTGTTTTTTTTAGTTTTAAGTGCAATTTAGACTCTCATCTGCTGTAAATTAAGGAGTGTTTATGAACATTCTAAAAGAGTTAAATCTGTGGGGGAGAGAAGAGAAGAGAAGAGAAGAGAAGAAGAGAAGGAAGGGAAGGGAAGGGAAGGGAAGGGAAGGAAGGGAAGGGAAGGGAAGGAAGGGAAGGAAGGAAGGAAGGGAAGGAAGGGAAGGGAAGGAAGGGGGAGAGAAGAGAAGGGGAAGAGAAGAAGAAAGAGAAGAGAAGAGAAGAGAAGAGAAGAGAAGAGAAGAGAAGAGAAGAGAAGAGAAGAGAAGAGAAGAGAAGAGAAGAGAAGAGAAGAGAAGAGAAGAGAAGAGAAGAGAAGACCCTTCAAAATATCTTGTCAGTATCAGAAGATATCAGATCAGGCTCCTGTCCTGGGAGCTGGGAATATTCTGTGGAGCCAGAGACTCCAGAGGAAGAATTCATGAAAATTTTTTATCCCCACATCATGGGATTCTTCAGAAAATGGGAAAAACCTGCTCTCATCAGCCTGTTCACAGAGCAAGATAACCCTGACCTGAATGCTACAGGGCAGAATGGTTAAATCACCTGAAACGTTGTGACCCATTCTTTTCTGAGCTGCTTTTTAGTGTCTTTCACTGACCTTTTCTATTGAGGGATCATGGCAATGGAAATTCCCTTTTCCAGTGCAATTCACACTCTCTTATGAACATTTTGAAAAGAGTTAAATCTGTGGGGGAGACAAGAGAAACCCTCCAAAATATAAACAGGCTTTGCAGCTTCTTGTTTGGGTGGGTTGGCTGTGTCATGCTTTCCTCTTCATTCCACCTCTGAGCTGTGGAAATGAATTATTCCATCCCTTCAGAAAACACCCCACTCCCATTTTCTTTCTGTTTGGAGCAGAGCCTGAAGGAAGGAAGGCTCTGGAAAGGTCAGGTGGGGCTTTCCAGAGCTGCTGCAGCAGCCCTGTGTCCCCACAGCCGTGGTTAAAACGCGCAGCTTTTACAAAATCCCATTTTTGCTTCTTGGGATGAAGGGCAGCAGGCTGGAATTGTACCAGCCTGGCAGTGCTGAGCCATGGAAATTCAAGACAAGTTCCATTTCTCTCACTGGGAAAGGCTTCACCAAATGGAACTGGTGATTCCTGTTGTCTTCTCAAAACTAATCCTGCTCCTGTTGGCTACTCTGAAGGTGTTCAGAGCTTAAATTTTCACCTCCTTTGGAACAGTTCTTCTCTCTGTGTTTGGTTAGAAGCTGTGATTTGACTCAGTTTGATTTGATTCAGAGTCCAAAAACTCTAAAGACTGCACTCAGAGAGCAGACAAGCAGTGAATATTTAGCCACACTAAATATTCACTTGTGCAGAGAATTTTGATTTTTTTCCAGTTTTCAATACTGATACTCCACATAAATCTGCTGAAACTGTGTGTGTGTATATATATTTACCAATCACAGGTGAATGCCCTCCTCCCCCTTACTGTGACAAAAGGGAAAATAGAGACAACTGGTATAAACACCAAAGGAGGCAATTCATTTTTCAAGGAATAAGGAAATTTCAAGGGAATTTTCAAGGGAATAAGGAAATTTCTAATTTATTCTTATTCTTTAATTTCCAATTTCCATATTTCCTTCCCTGAAATCTGAAGCTGTCTGCTCTGAGAACAACACCACAAACACCTTTTACCCTGTTCTTTCCATTTAGAACAGTTTCAGCCACAGCTGTAGGACATGAATTCTGATCTCCTCCTTCAACCAGAATCATTTTGTCCCCAGGTCCTGGTGCCACAGAGCTCCTGTGTGGCTGGGAGGGGTATAAAGCAAACACAGAGATTTCCTCAGGTGCCGCTGGACAATCAGAGTCACTTCACCATTTTTATTTGTTGACAGCTTTTATAAAACAAAATTCCCCTTGGATCAGACACCTCATAAAACATTTATTCAGTCTCGTGCATGCTCGTGACACATCAGGTTCCAGCAGAGCAGCATCTGCAGGACCAGACAGAGCTGAAAGCAGAATTCCTGCTCTCTGCTGAAGGGGAGGGAAACTCACAACATTAAGGCACTGTCAAACCCCAAACCCACACATTGGACTTTTCCTCCTGGCTTTCCCCCTGCTTGCACACAAGGAGGGTTTCTTATCTTTAATTAATTAACCATCAGCTGCAGCTTTGAACAGGGACACACACACACACACAAACCCTCTTTTCTCTTCAATCCTGTTTCCATGCCCAGCTGCAATGGAAACAGCAGCAAAGCTCAGTGCCAGGGATGGAAAATGCCCAGCGCTACATCCATCCCCAGGCTTGCCACTGTCCCTGTGGTGATCCCAGCCCTTGGAAGATGCCATGGATAAGAAGAAAATCAGTTATAAGAACAGCTTTGGACTACTCTAAAAAGCCAGAACACAAATGAGCTGACAGACCCTTCCTGAGCCATGCAGGGCAGTTCAGACTCTTCACTCACTGGGCACAAGCTGCATCCACAGCCCAGCAGTTTGGCCCCAGGGGACCTACAGAAGGTAATCAGGATTTTCAGCTGATGTGATTTTATCAGTCCTCTAAGGTAGTTCTTCATCAGCTGGTGTGAAATGCCCTGCTTCAACCTTTTAATGTGAATTTAAGAATATAAGAAAGGTTTTTTCCTGCCCCCAGGGAGTGTTCAGGCTGTCCTGGAGCACACCAGGATCACTGCAAACCCAAACCAGCACAGGGCTGTGGGCTCAGGGCCACAATTAGAATTCAAATTGCAATGTCAAAAAAAAAAGCCAGATTCAGGTCCTTGCCTTAGGTGCCCTGGCAATTATAAATAAATAATAATAAATACTTCCACTCACACACACTCTTCCTGTATCCCAGAGGATTACAAACAAACCAGAGCCATGCTTCTCCCCTGGTTCAAGAGTTTGAGGTTTGGGGTGGGACTCAGCAATGCCACACACAGCCCAGCATGGTGACAGTGCCAACACGTGGCACTGGGAGCACTTCACAGCTTCAGAGCTCTTGCAAACACAGACTTGGCAGAGCAAATAAACGTCCTGACCATCAGAATCAGAGGGAACTGAGGTGAACAGGGTTTGGCTCAAAGGCCATGTCATTATTGCATTTAAAATGTCACATTACTTGGAGATATGGCAGCTGTGGGAGCTGGGAAAAACCAGAGCAGGCTCATACCAGGCCATTTAATTTCCTCGAGTATGAAACCTGATTTCCACATTGTGTCTTAACAGTTTGCTGTTTTGGCAGACACTGAAAAGGTCAGTGAAAATTCAAAGGAACTTAAGAGTTGCAAGAGCACAAACCATTCCCCCAGTTCATAAATAAACACCGTGAAAGATTTTACATCAATTGAAAATGCTGCATCGGTTTTGCTGACAGTTTGGGAAGTGGCACCCACTTATCACCCTGGCACAAACCTCCAAATCCCTGAAAACCTGATCAGAATAGAGAGAGGCAGAGACCAAGAAGCAAGCAGCAGCACAGAGAGCAAAAATGAAATTCAGGGACCCAGCTGGCAGTGTCCTGGCTTCCACCTCTCCTCTGAGAGTCTGAGAGAGAAGGACTGGAGCATAGAGGAGGTCACAGGTGGCTTTGAGGCTCAGCTCTGGAGGAATTTTCTTGGCCTATTTTCTGCGCCGTCGCATTTTTATTCAGCTTTTTTTGCCTTCCTTTTCCTGGTGCCTTCATTCAGCTCCTCTTTGGACTTGGCAGGAGGAGGAGGAGGGTGGGAAACCTCGTGGGAGGCGCCGTGGTGGTCGTGGTGGTGGCTTGGGTGCCCACTGGAGACAGAGCCAAAGAGGAAGGGGCAGACGAGGTTTTCCAGCGGAGCAAAGGGTGAGGCGTGGGAGTGAGTGGCCGTCATGAAAACCTGCCAGGCAACAGGGAGCACTCAGAGATCACACAGAGCAGGGAAATACTGACCAGCGAGCATCCTCCTGACCCCACAGAACATCCCTGCTGCTGCATGACTCGAGGCACAAGGAGCTGCTTGTGTGATGGAGGATTTAACGTTGAATTTCCTGAGCAGATCCTACAGCCAGGGAATCCTGCAGTGGCTCAGGAAGGTGAATATTCCCACTTTAGGTTCTGTAATTTGCTGGCAGCAAAGCTGCTGTAAACTTACCTTGCAGACTATCATGAACATGCTGAAAAAGAAGATGAGGTTGGCTTCAGAGATGGGGAGCCAGTGAGTCTGCTGCAGGGTGAAGAGGACTGTGCCATACAGACTGGCCTTTGTAGGGCTGCAAGAGAAAGAAAGAAAGATGTTTTCTGGAAGGTTTGCACCCAGCCCTGACTGGTTCTTTCATTCCATTCTTCATCTGGCTGGCAATTTCCAGGCTGCTGACTTACAAGGACATATGAAGAATCTCATTTGTTTCAGGCTTCCAGACCCCACGCAGCAGCTGCTCAAAGTTCGACATCAAGGCCACACCAGAACCTGGGAGACAGAGAAACCTGTCAGAGCTGGAGCAGAGGGCTCTGGATCCTCAAGGGGACAAAGGGTTCTTGACATTCTCCCCAAATTTAGAAGTGAGCCTAAGCCAACAGAGCAGGGCAAATGCTTCCCTGACTTTGTACCAAGAGGATCCTGACTCAGGGAAAAGGCATTTGCCTCTTGCAGTTACTGATGCTCAAGTGTTTGCTCCAAACACAACCTTAAAGTAAAACTGACTGGCAGAACCCCCTGAAAAGAGCCAGGTGAGGTCAGAGCTCACAGGAGAAAGAATAAAGAACTCCTGACTCCAGCTCTTCAACCACTCTGCAAGGCAGCACAAACACCTGCATGGAGAGAACCTGAGCCCACATCTGTCATTGTCACATTTTCTAAAAAATTCCTTTGCCAGGATTTCTTCTCCTGGGAAGCTGAGAAGCCTCAGAGAAAAATAAAAACAATATTATCTCATTTGCTTCTCCTGGGTTTTGCTGCTTTGGAATGTGGTTTGGACATTGTTCACCAACAGGTGATTGTTTGATTGGTTTCATGTGAATTGTTTTAACTTAATGACCAATCACAGTCAGGCTGTGTCAGGACTCTGGAAGGGGTCATGGGTTTTCATGATCATTCTTTGTAGCCTTCTGTCTGTATCCTTTCTCTGTTCTTTAGTATAGTTTTAGCACAATATGATATATGATTGACATATGAAATATGAAAATATACTATACTATAATATAATATATAATTTCATCTCTGGAAGGGGTCATGGGTTTTCCTGATCATTCTGTCTGTATCCTTTCTCTATTCTTTAGCATAGGTTTAGTATAGCATTCTATAATATAATAAATATAATAATTATATTATAATTATAATATACATTATATATACTATAGAAATTACATATTATAATAACTATATTATATAATAATGTATTATACTAATATAATAATATATTATACTAATATAATAATATATTATAATATAATATAATAATATATAATATAATATAATATAAATATAATATAATATAATATAATATAATATAATATATTATAATATAATATAATATATTATAATATAATATAATATAATATAATATAATATAATATAATATAATATAATATAATATAATATAATATAATATAATATAATATAATATAATATAATATAATATAATACAATACAATACAATACAATATATAATAAACCAGCCTTCTAAGAACACGGAGTCAGATTCCTCATTCCTTCCAACGTCGGGGTACCCCAGTAAACACAACACACATCCCCTCCCTCCCTGCTGCTCCCCCTGAGCTGTCCCCACACTGTCCCAGCCCTCCCTGCAGCCTCTGGAGCATCTCAGGTGTCACCTTTGAGCCATCCCGTGGCCATCATGACGAACCAGCCGTGGTGGTAGAGGTGGTGGGCATGGTGCACCCCGGCCGAGATCTTGCGCACCCGAACCACCTCCTTCATGGCCACCAGGATGAGCTTCACGGGCAGGAAGCTGACACACCTGTAGAAGAGGTTCATGGGGCAGAAGAATATCAGGTACCTGCAAGAAGAGCACAGGTTTGTTCTGATCTGGGATGTGCAGAGTGTGGCGGATTGAGTTGTGGCAGGTGAAGGAAAATCTTAAAATAAAATATTCCTGATTTCATAGCTAATCCTGAAAGGAAAGCAGCATGCAATGAAGCCTCTCTACAGCAAGAGCTGAGTGAGCCCTCAGTGACTCAGAGAGCCCTCACTACTAATACTCCATCTTGAATAAAACCCAATAATTTTAATTCAGAATTTTTTAGAAGTTTGTGTCTTGTATGATCCAGAAGCATCAGCTCATACAGAACAAGGAGATGCATATACTGAAATGATATTACAGACAGAGGAGAGATATCAAATACTCTTTTTCCAGAAGACTGCCATATTTTTCAGCCCTGAAAGAAGATATTTCTCTCTTTTTTTCTCAAGTATAGAAAACTAGATGGCTGAGGGATTTACTCCGAGACTTCTGTTTATGAAAACTCCATTCACAAAGTTTCCCAACAATGCTCATAGGTGCAAAAGCACCTACAACCCACACACAGTGGGGAAGTTAAAGCTTCATTTGTGCACATTTCACCAACACAATGAATAAAACGCCCCCAAACCTCCCAGATGTGCCACCCCTTGCCCTGTGTGGGATCCATGGGTGCTGCTGCTCCTGGCTCAGCAGTGGCTGCTATGAATAGAAGTGCCCCAGCCCAGATAATCACAGCATTAGGCAGCTGGGCAGGGAAACTGGGAACCAGAGCCAGGAGTGCAGGAGCCTCAGAGACAGCCTCAGCCCACCTCTGCTGTCCCCAGCTAATCCCAGCGAGGTCAGAGCTGTGTCCCACGGGGAGAACATCTCCCCCCACACCGGGAGGGCTGCAGGGCACTCACCACACTGCTGTGGCCAGGATGACACTGGAGTTGTGGCTGAAGTAGGCAATGGGTGCCTCTCCCAGCAGCAGGTCAGCCAGGATGTAGCTCCCAAAGCAGTGGAGCATAGCACAGAGCCAGGAGGCAAAAGGGCTCTTCCGGGACATCTCCACAGCTCCTGTGGAAAAAAATTGGGAATCACGGAGTCACCAGTGATGGGAAGGACCCTCAAGGCCATCTCAGTGAGAAGCAGGTACTTCAAGACCCAGGAAGAGAGGTGCGTGCTCTCCCACAAAGCAACTCAAAGAAAAGCGCTTGTAAAACAAAACACAAAACTGTGAAACCCAAACAAGCACCAGAGATGGCCAAGAAATGATCACAGCCTGCAGACCCCACAAAGAACAGAGTCATTAGAAGTTTATGAACTGGCTGAGAGATTCTCTCCTTTATTCTGCTACCATAAAGAACATTTTTTTCCCTTGAAATCAATGTCTTTTTACAGTCTAAAAATAAAATGCATACTGGTACCATTCTCTCCACTGCTTCAACCTAGGTGCCCTCTAGAATTCATGAACAATCTGTTCAGCTCTTTCATTCATAAGATAACCTGCAAAAATAGAACAGGAATTCTTAATTTTATTTGAGAGAAGAGGATTTGAGGGTTCTACCCCGCTCCTGTACCAGTCTGGAAATACTTTGTGGTCTCCTCCCACAATCTGCTATGGCCTTTTTTTAAACTCCTGTAGCAATTTTCATCCACCTTTGTACATTTTCAGGGAAACCTCCCAATAACATCAATTCTGGGAGGTTCTTTCATCACCTTAAGCTGCTCCAGAATCCTTCGTGCAGCGTTTCAGATACAAAACTCCGTTCAGAGAGCAGACAAAGAGTGAAAACACTAAAAATGTTATGTCAACACGATTACCTGGTACCCCTTAAACAGCAGTAAGTGGATCAGCGTGAGCCAAAGCTGTGAGTGCCCAGGCTCTTCCATCCTGGGGGACATTTGAACCAGCTGAAAACACAGCGGCAGCGAGACAGCTGCAACAGCCGAGACATGAAACTGGTTCTATAGGAACCTGAGGTTTAGCTTGAGGCTTAAATTTAGTAACACTTGTTTTTCCTTGGCTCCACGAAGCCATGCTGTCTCCAAGGGGGAAACAGGACGGTTCTGTCCTGACACTGATCCCCAGCCCATAACTGTGGGATGGGAGCACTGCAGGAATCTGGGGAAAAGCACACCCCGGCCTTATCCAGTCCCAAGCGGATTGCTGGGCTTGCATATGTTTAAAAGCTATTTTTGTGAGGGCTGCCTGTTAATTGTTCGGTTCAGGACCCATGCTGGAAGGCATCTGGGAGTGATCAGGCCTGGAAAGGCAGCACTTGTTTACAGGAGTTTAACGGGAACAGCGTGTGGATTGTACGGCTCGGAGGTCGCACAACACAAGATTTGAAAATCACTCCCGAGCCTGGGGTTGGTTTTCTCTTCAGTCACTGTGCAGTCACCGGGAAACTGCTCGAAACAGGGCATGAAGAGTGCACACAATGTCAAAAACAGAGGGAAAGGGGCGTTTGGAAAAGAGCGAGGCACAGCCAGGCTGTGGCAATGGTAGAAGGTGAAAGCCAAGGCACAGGTCTATCGATCTGTGCAAGATAAGCCCAAGAGAACAAACAAAGCAAGGTCAGTTATGGTTCCTGAGAACAGCTCAGGGCATGGTCCAGAGGGTGGGAAAAAACCAAGGTTTTACTTCCAGCCCTTTTGTATATAAATAGGAGGAAGGTACTGCCACAAAAATATTCAAGCCAAGGGATTGGCCAGAAACGCAACTCTCAGTCCTGGGGTGGCAGCCAAATGACCGAACTGAAATACCTCAATGCTGCCGGAATCCAGCCTCAAATAAAACCCAGGATTATTTCTCAAAATCAGAGTCACGGGTTCGCGGGGGTTTTTTTCTGCTTTATATTCAGGCACGGGTGTCGGAGCTGTGACATCGCCTGTGACAGGCGGCAGGGGAGAGGCACGGGCAGCTGTCAGGACCTGTTGGTGCGGGGCAGTGCGGGCTCTGTGCCGGTACCGGAGCTCCCCCGGCCCCCCCGGCCAAGGGCCGCACTCACCGGGCTCGTACTTGAGGTAGAGGACGGAGATGATGAAATAGGCGGTGTCGAAGAGCGGGAACACCGGCAGCGCGGCGAAGGCGGCCGCCAGCTCCCCGAGGGGCAGCGCCTCCGCCAGATCCATCGCGGCTCCGGTGCGCTGCTCTCAGTCCCCGGTTCCCGATTCCCTGCCCCGGCTGCGGGGGATGCGGGCGGAGCGGCCGGCGCTGCCCGGGCCGGGCCGCTCGCTCCCCGCGGTGTCCGGGCGCGGAGCCGCCGCCGCTGCGGAGCCGCCGCGGGGAGCGCAGGCGCCGCCGGCCCGGGCAGCGCCCGCCCCTTCCGCTTCCCCTGGCCCCCGGAGCCGCCGCCGCCGCCGGAGCCATGATCGGGGACCTGCTGCTCTGCGGGTACCGGGGCCGGGAACCGGGAGCGGCTCGGCCGGGTTAGCCTGGCCCGGCTGTGCCTGACCCTGTTCCCGTCCGCCTTCTCGCCCCTTTCCTCCTTCCTGGCCCTTCCCATCCCCGTTCTCCCTCCCTGACCCGCTTCCCCGGCCTCACTCCCCTTCCCCGTCTCACTTTTCCCGTCCTTTCCCCTTCTCCCCCATCCTTACCCTTTCCCCGCTCCCCTTCCCCGACCTCTTTCACCATCCCCGACCCTTTTCCCATTCTCCATCCCCGTCCTCACTCCCCTCTCCCTCTTTTCCCGTGCCTGTTTCCTTCTTTCCTTCCCTCTTTCCTCGTCCCCCTTCCACTGTCCCCAATCCCCCCTTCTCCGTCTTCATTCCCCTTCCCCGACCCTTTTTCCCCATCCCCTCTCCTTGCCCCTCTCCATCCCCGACTTCCTTCCCCGTTCCCTTTCCCCGACCTCTTTCACCATCCCCGGCCCTTTTCCCATTCTCCATCCCCGTCCTCACTCCCCTTCCCTCTCCATCCCCGACCTTTCTTCTTCCCCTCGTTCCTTCCACCGTCCCCAACCTCCCCGACCCCATTTTTCCCCCCGCCCTTTTCCCCATCCCTCTTCTTGCCCCTCTCCATCCCCGTCTCTCCCGCAGGACGCTGCTGGTGAACGCCGGTGCCGTGCTCAACTTCAGGCTGTGAGCGACCGGGGAGGGTGGACAGGGGAACGGGGAGGGTTTTTCTGGGGTTCACCTGCCTGACACGACCCCTCTGCCCCGCAGGAGGAGGAGGGACACAGAGGGATTCGGAGAGGAGCAGAGGGAACCCACGACCGGTAACGGAGGGGATGCGGGAGCTGGGCACACAGGACACGCACAGGAACGGGATTTTCTGGAGGAAATCCTTGGCCAAACCACAGTTTTCCCACCCCTTTTTGTTGGATGTGAATTGCTGTGGGGCTGGAATAACTGGTTTATTAGCTTGTAAACTGAAATGAGAAGAAACACACAAAAAGCACATTTCTTTCAGCATTTTTGACCTGTAGGTAACTGTGCTATAGAGGTAACGCTCTGCTCACTCCCCAGTTGCCATTTCCACGTGGATCTACCTGGGTTGCTCCCTTGTAGCTCTGTTTGCTGGTTAAAAATCCCAGAAAGCCTCTTTTGGTCTTCCCTTTTTTCCAGCGTGACCCCTTTTTATAATTTTTTGGTAATTTTACCATGTATCCTTACAGAGTTGCACTGAACAGAGCATCCATCCTTCACCTACAACCTCAAATTTAAATCCGAACTTTTTGTTGTGTTTTTTAAATTTTTTTCTCCCTCTCAGAGTTGCTTGTGATTTTCAGGCAGTGCTGAAAATGTCACTTGTCAGGTGTGTTTTTCATATCAAAAGCTTCTCCTCTTGGATTCTAGGTGACAATATCAGAGAGTTCTTGCTGAGTCTCAGGTATTTCCGAATCTTCATTGCCCTGTGGAATATCTTCATGATGTTCTGCATGATTGTGTGAGTAACCCTGTGCAGCACCTTCTCAACTTGGTTACAGAAATCATATATTGGCACTTTTTTTCTTGCACATACATCTCTTTTCACATCTGTCTCTTCCACTCGATTTTTCCATAATTCTTTTTCACTTCTTTATTTCAATTTTCAAATATGAGTTGATCTCATGGGGGGTTTTTTGCTAAACTGGGCACCTGTAGTGCATGAAAACCACCTGTGCCAGCACCTGAATCATTCAGCCTCATGCAGAGTGTTGTTTGTTGGGGTTGCTCAAAACAAAAATCACCTGGGTTTAAATTTGGGGATGTTTTCCATTTGGGGGTGGGGTGGAAACCCACCCATCAAATTAATAAGATTAAATTAGCCTTGCACTGGTGTGGGTGTTTCTCACCTCCTTTTTTTTTGTTTATCCTCTAGGTTATTTGGATCTTGAAAGCCACTCATGGACACGTTGGAAGAGACTTTTGGCTGGGAACAAACTTTTCTAGAAGATTCTGCTGCTCTCCAGCTGCAGCCCTGGGCCCATGGGGAGCAGGGACATGCTCGTCCCCTCCAGGTTCCTGCTCTGCCAGGGCTTGGAGCCACAACCTTCACACAAATTATCTCAGCTTCACTCAAAAGAGAATTTTGACTTGGTTTTCTAAGCTCAGAGTTTAGAGCAGAAGAGAATTGAAACCAGTTTTAAACTTCTGCCTTGCCAGTCCCAGCTGGGGCTGAGCCAGCTCGAGTTACCCCTGTCCAAGTCACACACCTGAGTTCTCAGTTTTGTGTAAAAGTTGAGCAGAGTGTTCTTGTAACTTCTCACTATTCCATTGTTTTGTTGGAGGTGTAGAAAAGGAATATTCAAGAAAAAAAAATGCCATTCTCACTTCCTCCCTGTTTTTCCAGAAAAACAAAGCTTTTTAAATTAATATTTCAAAGATTTTTTTTTTCCTAAGCAATATGTAAGGGATTTTGAATGGGGAAAATGGCAAAAATAATTCTCTAAGCCAATGTTAAGAGATAATTTTGGAATAATCTTGGATTTGGTTGAATAAAGTTCTATTTAAGGGTAAAATATCTATTTGATGCCATGTTCATTCTGTTACAGGAGAAAATGATTCTGTATTGGTATATTTTGGGAAATTGTAGCTATTCCTGTAACCTGTCTGGAGTCTTGTGTTATTTATATTAAGTTGGGCTTTCTGACCAAGAGCTTTTCCCCAGAATCACCAAGATCATTTAAGAGAGTGCAGTGCTGAGTATCTTTTAAATCAAACTGTAAACTGTTGGTGGGGCTTCCACAGCTTCAGTTTCTTTAACTGTTGAGGAGAAATCTGATTTAAATGATTCCCTGGCACAGGTTATAGGGAGTATTTTGAATTTTATCTGGTAGTGAGATGCAAGTGTTGGGCACCTGCAGCATTTTACTTGAGTCACTCTCTTGGTTGAACTGAAGTTTTCACCTTAATGAAACATGACAAGGGAAGGGTCATTTGAGGGAGGCTGTAATGAACCCAGAAAAATGTACAGACAGGCTCCTTCAAGTGTGGTTTGAGCCATCCAGAAATATGTACAACCTTTGGTTAAATTTTAACACATTCATTGCCTGTAATTTTGGTATATTTTGACCCTTATCTGATTCTTTGGAATGAGGCAAAAAAAATTGTACTGCCAAATACAATACAGCAATACAGGGATTTAACCAAATTAATAAGATTAAATTAGCCTTGCACTGGTGTGGCTGTTTCTCACCTCCTTTTTTTTTGTTTATCCTCTAGGTTATTTGGATCTTGAAAGCCACTCATGGACACGTTGGAAGAGACTTTTGGCTGGGAACAAACTTTTCTAGAAGATTCTGCTGCTCTCCAGCTGCAGCCCTGGGCCCATGGGGAGCAGGGACATGCCGTCCCTCCAGGTTCCTTGCTCTGCCAGGGCTTGGAGCCACAACCTTCACACAAATTATCTCAGCTTCACTCAAAAGAGAATTTTGACTTGGTTTTCTAAGCTCAGAGTTTAGAGCAGAAGAGAATTGAAACCAGTTTTAAACTTCTGCCTTGCCAGTCCCAGCTGGGGCTGAGCCAGCTCGAGTTACCCCTGTCCAAGTCACACACTTGAATTCTCAGTTTTGTGTAAAAGTTGAGCAGAGTGTTCTTGTAACTTCTCACTATTCCATTGTTTTGTTGGAGGTGTAGAAAAGGAATATTCAAGAAAAAAAAATGCCATTCTCACTTCCTCCCTGTTTTTCCAGAAAAACAAAGCTTTTTAAATTAATATTTCAAAGATTTTTTTTTCCTAAGCAATATGTAAGGGATTTTGAATGGGGAAAATGGCAAAAATAATTCTCTAAGCCAATGTTAAGAGCTAATTTTGGAATAATCTTGGATTTGGTTGAATAAAGTTCTATTTAAGGGTAAAATATCTATTTGATGCCATGTTCATTCTGTTACAGGAGAAAATGATTCTGTATTGGTATATTTTGGGAAATTGTAGCTATTCCTGTAATCTGTCTGGAGTCTTGTGTTATTTATATTAAGTTGGGCTTTCTGACCAAGAGCTTTTCCCCAGAATCACCAAGATCATTTAAGAGAGTGCAGTGCTGAGTATCTCTTAAATCAAACTGTAAACTGTTGGTGGGGCTTCCACAGCTTCAGTTTCTTTAACTGTTGAGGAGAAATCTGATTTAAATGATTCCCTGGCACAGGTTATAGGGAGTATTTTGAATTTTACCTGGTACTGAGATGCAAGTGTTGGGCACCTGCAGCATTTTACTTGAGTCACTCTCTTGGTTGAACTGAAGTTTTCACCTTAATGAAACATGACAAGGGAAGGGTCATTTGAGGGAGGCTGTAATGAACCCAGAAAAATGTACAGACAGGCTCCTTCAAGTGTGGTTTGAGCCATCCAGAAATATGTACGACCTTTGGTTAAATTTTAACACATTCATTGCCTGTAATTTTGGTATATTTTAACCCTTATCTGATTCTTTGGAATGAGGCAAAAAAAATTGTACTGCCAAATACAATACAGGGATTTAACCAATAGAATTCTTGGGAAACATTTTAGCGCCTAATCTTCATTAAACCAAGTGTGAAGAGAAGGGTGGATGTGGCATCATTGTGTGTGTGTGACCTGCTGGACACCCTGGGCTCAGCTTTTGTTGTTCTCCTTAGAAAAACGATGACTTCATGATCACAGGGAGTTCCACTGCTAAAGGAATTCAAACAGTTTTATCACCCTGCCCACACCATGTGGCTCCAGAGCGTGCTGTCCCCACAAGACTCCAGTTGTGCAAAACCTGTGATTCAGCTGCTTAAAATAACGAAATCAGAAGTCAATTTTGAGCTGCTCTTAAATGCTGTGAACAACTTTTAAGTGCTTTGCTGAGGGGATCAGAACACCCCTCACACCTTCCCGGCCTCCAGGGGGTTTATTCCCGTTATTTATTTCCATTATTTATTTCTCTCTGCTGGTGCTTGGTGGGGCTCCACTCTCCCCCTCACGGCTCCCCGCAGCAGCGCCCCCTCCTCCAGCTTCTTCCTGCTGCCCCCATGTTCTCCAGCATGGCTCCTGTCCCCTCAGGAGGCCCTGTTCGCTGTCCCCATGTCCTCCAGCATGGCCCCTGTCCCCTCAGGGGTCCCTGTTCGCTGTCCCCATGTCCACCAGCATTGCCCGTGTCACTTCACGGTCCCTGTTCCCTGTCCCCATGTCCTCCAGCATGGCCCCTGTCCCCTCAGGGGTCCCCGTTTGCTGTCCCCACGTCCCCCAGCACCGCCCATGTCACCTCAGGGGTCCCTGTTTGCTGCCGCCATGTACCCCCTGTCCTTTCAGGAGTCCCTGTTTGCTGTCTCCATATCCCCCCTGTCCTTTCAGGAGTCCCTGTTTGCTGTCTCCATATCCCCCCTGTCCTCTCAGGGGTCCCCGTTCGCAGTCCCCATGTCCCCCGCATCACTCCTGTCCTTTCAAGTGTCCCCGTTTGCTGCCCCCATGTCCGCCCTGTCCACTCAAGGACCGCCGTTCGCTGTCCCCATGTCCCCCAGTATCACCCCTGTCCCCTCAGGGATCCCTGTTTGCTGTCCCCATGTCCCCCTGGCATCGCCCCTGTCCCCTCACTGGTGCCTGTTCGCTGTCCCCATGTCCCCCCGTCCCCACAAGGATCCCTGTTCGCTGTCGCCATGTCCCTCAGCATCGCCCCCGTTTCCCCCACACCCCGTGTCGCCCTTTCCCCCATCACGGCGCCCCAGCCCCGCCCCTCTCCCCCGACGGCGCACGCGCGTTCTCGCCGCCGCCCGCCCTCCCCCGCGCACGCGCGGTGCGCGCCCCCGCCGGTGCGGGCGGGCGGGCGGGCGGGCGGGGGGGGCGGGCGCGGCGCGCGCACGTCACGGCGTCGGGCGCGTCCCAGGGAGCCGCGCGCGGCGCCGGCCCTGCCCCAGCGCGCCCCGCGTTCGGCCCGAGCGGAGCGGAGCGAGAGCGGGCGCTGGGCTCGCCCGCTCCCCGGCCCCCGCGCCGCCCCCGCCCCGCGGGGAGCGAACATGCTCCTCCGGCTCCCCGAGGCCGCCGCCGCCGGCGAGTGAGGAGCCGCCGCCGCCGCCGCCCCGGCCCGGCCCGGCCCCGCCGCCCGCCCGCCCCGGCCGCAGCCGCAGCCGCCCCGCTTCGCCCAGGCAATGACAGCGGCTCCGGCCCCGTCCCCGCAGCAGATCAGGGACCGGCTGCTGCAGGCCATCGACCCGCAGAGCAACGTGAGTACGGGCCCCGCGGGCCCCCGCCGCTCCGGGCCGACCCCCGCCCGCCGCTCCCGCCGCGACGCCTTTCTCCCCCTCCCGGGGCCTCCGGGGCTCCCGCCGGGGCCGCTCCGGCCGCACCGGAGCCTCCTCTGCGGGCGGTAGCGCGGAGCTCCCGGCGCGCCGTCTGCCCGGGGTCCCGCAGCCGGCGGCGCCTCCCGCCCGCGCCCCCCGGGCCGGGAGCTCAGGGCCGCCCCGCTGGGGCTCCGGAGGCCGCTCCCCGCCCGCCCGGGGCCGCGGCCTCCCCCCCCCCGCCGCCGCTCGGCGCCCCCGGGCCCGGCCGGTGCTGCCCGGCCATGCGGCGGGCGGCCCGGCCGCCTCCCCACGCCAGGCCGCGGCTCGGGCGCGGCCTGCAGGGGGCTCTGGGCCGGCCCCGCCGCCGCTCGCCGGGACCTTCCGGGGCGCCCACCTGTTCCTCGGGCCCAGCGGCCGCTCCGGCCGCGACCGGGGGCACCCCGGGCTGCGGGGATGCCGGGAGGGCTCCGGCGGTGGCTGCGGAGCTCTGGAGCTGCTCCAGCATCGAGCAGCCTCGGTCTTCGCTTTTATCCCTTCCTGCAGCGCCGTAATGAGCTTATGGGCTCCTTCTGGGATGTGGTGTAAGCACAGAAGTCAGCGTGTATTTTACCTGTAAGTGGCCTTAAGCGGCGGTTATCCAAAGGATCATTTGCTCCTTTTAAGGGTTTTTTGGCTCATCCGAGCAGTTCTCCGCTTAGGTGTTTATTACTGTGAGAAGACTGCAGGGCCCTCAATCTGTCCAGTTTTTGAGTCTTAGATCAACAGTCACCGCCGCAGGATGCCAAGGTGGGTCTGTCTTGGCCATCTGCAGTTTGTGGGGGCAGCCTCTGGTGCATCAGGCTGAATGTGTACGTGTTATTTTAGGGCCTGGGGTGTGTGAAATGGTGCTTTGGTTCCATCAAAGTCATACCTGCTCCTGTCTGAACAAGTGCTTTTTTTGTGATAGAGCTGCATCAAAGTGCTAAAGTAGCTAATAAAGTTATTGTCGTTTGGAACCCCTCCCGGAGCAGCCTGCCTATGTCATGGGGACTGAAGAAAAATCACTCTGGCCTTGTAGGTTCTGTAGAACCCCCTGGGCTGGGTATCTGTGGGGAGCTGCAGTGTTACACATTGGAGTAACAGTAACAAATCCTGGTGGTAATTGTGAGCTGTTAAATGTCAGCGTTGTCTGAGTTTGCAGTACTTTAACGTGGATCTTGCTGAAATGTCAGTTAGTGCACTTCATGAATCCTATTTGCTCTGAGCTCTCTTTCTGTGGCTGCAGATTTTTCACTCTACGTGAGACCGAGCGCCAACCTACTTTAATAAAATTCCAGCAGATCTGTGGTGTCTTTTGACTTCAGAACTGTCAGCTGCAGTGGTTACCCTAATTCTGGTGTTACTTTGTCAGACACTGTGGCTGTGCAGAGCTAAGCAGCCAGGAAGTCAATTTTGTGATGGATACTCTTCCCTTTCTCCACACGCTGATGTTTCAGGACGCTGTTGTGAGAGGACCCAAAATAACCAGGCAGCTCCCCGCTCCCAACAGGTCAGTAGCCCCTTAAGTTTAGGAGTGATGTATGTTAAATTATAATTCTACATACTTGATACTTATCCAGGGCGATAATTGGTGGCAGAAAAATCAGCCCATTGTTCCAAAGTGCCTGTAGGCAGGGTCTGTCTTCCAGTTTAACCTTTTCTTGGAGGAGAGCAGAGGTGGTGTTGCTGAGGTTCATTGTGCAGGCTGAGAGCTCAGACTCTTGGCTCCAAAGCACATAGAATGTGTGGTGTTGTTGATTGTTCACTACCTGGCACGTCACTGGCACAGAGGGAAGAAAAACTTACATTTTGAACACCCTTAAAAAGCAGATTTTGAGTTTAATCACCCTTGGGCACCATCATGAGAGTACAAGGAGCTGCTCTGCTGTTTTCCTGCTGCGAGAGTCAGTGCAGCCATGAGCTGCTGTGCCTGCAGGGACTCATGGAAAGCTCCAGCTACTTTCTGCTGGCTCTCAGAATCTTCTCCTGACAGAATTAGTTGTGTTCAAACCTGCAGCAGACATTGTTGCCACTGACTTCCTCATTTACCAAGAAAGTCAAGCTTTGAGCCCTAGATTTAATTCAAATTTTTCAGTGTAGTTGGTGTGTGTGTTTCTGGAGAGGCTGAATGCTCAGGTGGGCAAAACCAGTCCAGTTCTATGGGGCTGAGGAGGGAGGAGATTGTTGGTTCTTCATGGTGCTTTACTGTAGGGTCTGTGAATTTAAACTTCACTTAAATTCCCTGACACATTCCCTAACACGAGCTGCTATTGTGGATATTTATTCCTGAGTGGTTAGTTGGATCTTGGTCGACTCACAGGTCATGCCTTAAATGAAAAAAAAAAAAAAAAAAATAGGACATAAGTTTCTCTACCTCTGTTGGGTTGAACTGGTCAAAATAATGGTTTCCCCAAGCTTGCAGAACCTGCTGGCCTCAGGAAATCATCTCCTGTGCTGATTGTTCATCTCCAGCTGCTCCATAAAGCCCTGCTGACTCGGGAGCAATATTGAATTTACACATGTTTAGCACTTGAACCTCCTCTAGTAATTGCTGCTAGAATATATTTATAACTTAGTTTCTCACACTTAGAGGTTACCTGTGTAAATTCTGAACTATTTCAAAGGAGACCTATAAGAAATAAGCTATTTTTAAAAGAACTTACATCATCCTAGAAGCCACCCGGGATGTCTGGTATTGTGTCTTCATTTATTCAGCCTTTTCTCCTCGAGGAAACATATGGGCAAACCACTTCTGCTCCATGACCCGAGCACTGAGTACCAGCATCACTTTCCTTCCAAGGCTTCTGTGAGAACATAGCAGGAGGTGGTGGAGAGCAGGAGTTCTGTTCTGGGAGGTCTCACAGGGGAGATGTTCCTTGATTCTGGTGGGAACAAGGCTGAGAAACCACCCCTTCAGAGCCCCTTTGCCTTGGTAACTCGTGCTCTGTGCTGCTGGGGGAGTTTATTCCCTGATAAAGTCAGGAGTAATGAGAAATGTTGATTTTTTTGCTTTGTGGACAAGCCTGTCGTTTCCAGCCAGCTGCTAGAATTGTGCTTGCAATTAAATGGTTCCTCATGCTGAATATGTAGCAATCTGTTCCTGTTTTTAAATATTAGATAATAACTTCATTATTTGCCATTAGTACCCCTCTGTGACACAAACCCAGCTTTGGTTTGAGTAAGAGCCTGCATTGTGTGCTCCCTGTGAGCTTGGGCTTGGCTCTAGCTCAGCCTGTGCTTCATGCAGTACCTCAGCTGGGCTTGCAGCAAGGACCTTCAGGAGTGGTCCATGGCCTGAATTATTAATAATTAATTAGTCTGTGTGTTGGAATATCTTGGGTGGTGCATTGGCATGGGCTGATCTCCCAGCTGGCACCAATTGCATGGTTAAAGATGCTTTAAAGACTGTTTTCTCTGTTGGTTGTTTTACCAAGGTGCTGGAGGCAAAACCCCCCTCACCAGTGGTACAGTGCTTTCCAGTAGTGCCTTAAGAAGGTGTAATAAAATAAATGTAATAAAATAATAAATATATGTAGAAAGCAGGGAAGCTGGTGCTTCACTTCCTGAGGGTCCCAGTGATTTCTTTGGGTGCAGGAAGTGCTATGTGTGGGCGAAAGTAGACTAGGAATGGCTCTTGCTTGAGCTTTATCCTTTTCTGTGAGCCCTAATGAGCTTAGCAGTTTTGAGGGAGGTGCAGAGAACCTGTTGTACCTCTTGCCCTCTTTGTCCCTTTCCTCACTTGCAGCTCATCTCGTTTGGAGCAGGCTCACATTTTGTGCAGGAAGGCAGCAGGTTGTTCCAGGTGTGTGACAAAATGCAGGGGGTTGGGGAGCATTTCTTAATGTGCAAGGTCTAAAGTGTTGTTATCATGTCAAGCTTTAGTTTCAGGTAAAGATTTGGGCCTGATGGAGAGAGTCCCATTGCATTCAGGCTTTTTTATAATAACTTTAAATGAGGTCTGTGTTTCTTAGTGCTCTTTATTACAAACACTTGGATTCACTTGAATTCACAGTGTGGGGGTGATGGTGCAGTTGGTTTGAATATTGCTTGTCCACTTTCTGAAACAGCTTATTTGGTTTAGTGCAGGCTGTCACTTCTTGAGAGAGGTTGAGAGGCTGGAGGTTTAAAAACTTTGAATTGGTACAGTCCCCCTTATAGCAGTGAGACCATTCTGAACTTTGAGGCTGCTAAGACAAAATCTGAGTGAACAGAGATATCAGAGAGTTTAAATTGGGGGTCAAAGCAAGGGGAATGCCAGACTGCTTTTCAGTTGTTAATTCCTTGAAACTCCCCAGGTTGCAGTGATGATGGCAGTAGTCATTTGCTCTGAAGCTCTAATTTGAGTGTTTGTTTCGGCAGCAGTGACAATTTAAATAACACCCACTTCTTATTCCTGCTACACACACCCATTTTATGTGTTCAGGATGGTGTGGTGAACTGAACCGAAGAATTGATCAGGATTTAAAGAAGAAAAAAGGCAATATATGGATCTTTTCCCAGGTAGTTTTTGATGTAGCTCAATTATTTGATAAAACTTCTGGTGCATCACAAATTGGCAGCAGAGTTGGGTCTTAAAGTGTTTAAGTGAGATTGGAAGCAGAAAAGAGCAGCATCCTGTGAGGGTGGGGAGGTCCTGGATCCCTGGAAATGCCCAAGGTCAGGTTGGATAGGGCTTGGGGCATCCTGGAACAGTGGAAGGTGTGGGAGGGAATGAATGGGATGGGGTGGGATGGGCTTTAAGGTCCCTTCCAGCCCAGCCCAGTGTGTGATTCCATGAGGAGTGGAATGTTGCTGCTTCCTGGGTGCTTCCCCGCTGCCTTGGGACCTGGCATGGAGGAGGTGGTGTCACCTGGAAAAGCCAACCACGCCTGTCTGGGTTTTTTGAGGTGACAGTGGCTGCCTTATGGTCAAGTTTCACTTGCAGAGCCTTTTTTTTGTTGCTGTCACTTGTGTGTGGCTCACAGATGTCTGGAATTATCCTGTGTTTGTGGACATGCAGCAATAGAGGGGCTCTGAATGTGTCCTGGAATAACTGGGGAACATCTTCACAGCCAGCCAGGAGGATGCTCCTGAGTTGTAAGTCATGAGTGAACTCTGCAACTCAAGAGTAAACCACCACCTTCCACTAAAGGCTGTGTGGACAATGCTCCAAATGATCAAAAATTGGATTGATTTGGCTTGAACTCCTGTGCTTAGAGCAGCTGAAGCTGCCAGTGGAGCCAGGAGAGCTGCTGGGATCATGTCCCACCTCCAGCTGCTCTTGTTCCCTCCCTTGTGCTGACCCAACCAAGGAGCTCACCTGGCCGAGCCCTACCTGAACAGGAGCTCCTCAGGGACCCCTTTCCATGGCCCAGCTCCTCCTGGGCTCAGAGAGGTGACAGTCCTGGCACAGAAATGGGGAATTGTGTGGCAAGGAAAGGTGACAGTGGGGTGGTGGCAGCTCAGGCTCTCCTAGAGCAGCTTGAGCCCCCTCACATTGTCAGACTGGGTCATCAAAGAGCTTTTTAAATCCAAATTATAAAACTTTGCAGCAAGCACCCATCTGCACGTGCTGTACGTGGGCCCTTGGTGGGAAACAAACCCTGAATGCTCAGAGGCTGCAGGGAAAGAACTCATGAACACATTTTTATTGGTGTAGCCATGAAACAGCTCCTCAATGGAAGAACCAACTTTTTGTAGGTACTGTAAATATGGGGAATAACCTCTGGCAGTCACCAGGAGCCACAGCTTGGAACAGGGTCCTTCCAGGAGAGGTGTGCTGGAACAAACTTCCCAGAAAGCAGAGGACCCCTGGCTGGTGCTGCTTGAAATTGCTCTGATGGGGGATGTTCTGGACCCTGTGTGAGGCCATTTGAGTGCACCTTGGCACACCTAGAAGCCAAGGGAGCAGGGAGCTGAGCAGCCATCCTGGAAGGGATGGGCATGGGATCCAGCTGGATCAGCTCCTGCTGCCCGGGCACTGGAGCCTGGCACCAGCAGGGGCCAGAGGCAAACACTCCAAAGCTCCCACATGCAGAGAGACCCAACCTGTGCCTTAGGAAATAGGAAGACTTTCAGCTCAGGCTGTGTTTTAGAGCTCTAGGGCTGGGCTGGGAATTCCAATTTGTCTTTTTAGGGGGGGTTTTGTCTGGTAAGTTGAGGTGAGCCCAGTTTAGGGCTGGTGAGGTGTGCATGGTTGCCTTTTTTTGGGGTTTTGCTGTGGCCATGTGACACAACAGCACTGTCATCCTGGCACCTTTGGCTCCTGATCAAAGGAGCTCCACTGCAGCTGAAGCTTTCTCTCCCTGTGAGATCCTTTCCCAATTTCTTCAAGAAGCTGCTGCAGGTGACAATTTGGGTTTCTTTTTTTTCAAGAACCACAGAAGTTTCAGGAGAGGGGAAGGAGGAATTGATTCTGCCTGCTGCTGAAGTTTGATGTTAGTCAAGATTCACTGCTTTTAAGGCATAGTTACTCCAATACATTAGGCTTGGAGTTAAAATTAATGTCAGTGTCGTTTTTTTACATAAAAACATGTCTGGTTTGGCTGATAATATTTTGCTGCTATCTCTTCTCACCAGTTATGTGCTTGGTGATAACACCAAATATACTCCTTAGGTCTGTATAATGTGGTAGGATGTGGCCCCACTTTTACACTTGGTCTTTAAAGAAATAATTTAAGGTAAAGGTAAGTAAGTACCTCATATTCAATTTAATGTAAATGCAGGTTTGTTTATTCAGTGTTCTAACAGCTAAATTACTCTTTCTGAGGGTAATTTCTGAGGGTAATTCATGCTTTTGGTGTTTGGAATAATATTTAAGTGCCAGCAAATTGCTTTAATTTGAGGTGCAATCTGCTCAAACTCTGCAGAGAATTGGTGTTTTCAGGGGCATGGCTTTCACAGGGCAGCCGTGCGTGCCTGAGTGTGATTGTTCATATCAAAGTGTACAATTTTCAGCATGTCCAAACAGTCAGTGGTAGCAATTTCTGCTGAGGAGTCACTGGAAGTGAAACATAATTAGCTGTGTTTTAGTGAACAGAGTGGTTTCTAACCCAGCAGCTGGGAGGGAGGGATCCTGCATCCAAGGGATTCAGGGACACGCTCGGCTGGGCGTGTTTTCAAACTTGGAGCTGTGGAGACGACTGCAGAGGTGGAAGTCTTGTCTCAGAGTGACAGCCAGTGCTTCTGTGAGCTGCTTTCTCACATAGTTTCCATGCAGGATCAGCTTGCAGAGTATCACAGTTATAGTACAGATCTGGAGGGTTTGATTTTTATTTTTTTTAAGGAGTGTAGAGCTGTGGAAGGTAGAGAAACACAGTGTTTTTTCCAGGTGGTGATGCACAGTCATAAATTGTCTTTGGTGAACAAATTTCCAGCACATCTACAAATGTCTGTAACTCAAGCCATCGCTTTCTGAGCAGGTCAGTACATAACACTCCTCGTGCTCTGTAAATTAACTGCAGCAGGAAAGGACAGGGAATGTCTCTGTGTAACTTGTCATCCTGAAAGTTCCAGGAAAAAATATTATTTCACTATTGTATTTAATCCTTGGAGAAACCACTGTTGATTCTAGAATAGAGTTGAGCATGATGAGGTGGAGGAGAAGATGGAAGAGGTGATGTTTCAGATTTCTTTGTGAAATTGGGTGTCTGCAGCTCCTGGGCTGAGCACAGTGCTCAGGAGCCTGCCTACATCCTGGAAAAGTCAGTGTCCCTTTGGGGAGAAGTTTGTCTGTCAAAATAGGAGCTTTGGGGTTCTGACTTTGTATTCTCTTTGCTGGACTCTTCTCTATATAACTTGGCATCCTGAAAGTTCCAGGAAAAAATAATATTCCAATATTGTATTAAATCCTTTTGAGAAACAGCAGTTGATTCTTGAATAGAGTTGAGCATGGTGAGGTGGAGGAGAAGATGAAGAGGTGATGTGATGTTTCTTTGATTTCTTTGAGCACAGTGCTCAAATCCTGGGTGCCTGCAGCTCATGGATTTGGAAAATGGATTTTGGGGTTGAACCCTCTTTGTGGAATTTTCTCTGCTCTTAAAAGGGAAAAAATAGCCTTGGCTGCATCCTGGAATTCTCAGGTCCCTTTGGTTTTGGGGGTCAGGAGCCTATCTGTCAAAATAGGTGTCCCTTGGTTGGGGTTTCTGTCAAAATAGGACTTTTGGGTTCATTTTGCTTCTTTTGCTGGACTTTTCTCTATATAACTTGGCATCCTAAAAATCCAGGAAAAAATATCATTTCAATATTGTATTTAATCCTTGGAGAAACCACAGTTGATTCTTGAATAGAGTTGAACATGATGAGATGGAGGAGAAGATGCAAGGGGTGATGTTTCAGGTTTCTTTGTGAAATTGGGTGCCTGCAGCTCATGGATTTGGATTGATTTGGATTGAACCCCTGTGCTTACACTGCTCAGGAGCCTGGCTGCATCCTGGAAATCTCAGTGTTCCTTGCCTTGTGAGGAGGAGATTGTCTGTCAAAATAGGAGTTTTGGGGTTTTGACTTTGTATTCCCTTTGCTGGAATTTTCAACACAGGCTGCCAGGGGGCTTAAACCTCACTGAGGCTTTCTGAACTGGAAATGGAGAGGATTTTGCCACTAGGTTGGAAATAAGCAGGCCAGGTTGGAGCTGCCCCATCCCTGGAAGTGTTCAAGGCCAGGTTGGACCAGCCTGGGACAGTGGAAAGAGTTCCTGCCCATGGCAGGAGGGTGTAATGAGATGGGTTTTAAGGTCCTTTCCAACCCAAACCAGTCTGGCATTCCACAATTCCATGTTCTGTGTTTAAATATTAAAAAAATGCTGCTGAGTCCTGGCTTCCTTGCTCCTGCCATGACCACACAGGGCAGCTGGCTCCAGTGGAGCTGCTTTTACAAACCCTGAGCTGAGAAGGCTCCATGCCCACCTTCCTTTATTCCCCAGCCAAAGGTAGAGAAGGCATTTTTGTTTCCGAGGAGCTGCTGAGGATTGTGCCACTGGCTGGAATGGCCAAAAATTCTCCAGGGCTTACTGGGGGGCTTTGCTTTCCTGACAGGTGACACGGCCCTCAGAGAATAGAGCTGTTTGGAAATGGCAGACTGGCAGCAGTGTTTAATCTAGAATTTGGAGAGCAGTAATTCTAGGAGATGCGTAAATTGATTTCAGTCTTTTTGTTCCATATCCATAAAACTCGTTTATGGTGGGCGCTGACAAGAATTCACTATTGGTAACAGTTGTTGGAAGGATACAGTGACTTCTCCACAAACTTTCTCAGTTTGTAACACTATTTTTCTCAGGTTTTATGAACAAACACGCCATGCTTAAAACTCTCGTGAGCAGTCACATGAGCATCTTGCACTTCAGTGTGATGAATTAATGTATTCCACAAAGAATTCAACATTGTATTCACCTCAGCCTTCTCTGTCATTTAAGGAATCAGCTGAGAAACTTTCCTAGAAATTGGAGGAAAGTTGGTCTGCTGCATTTAAATACATTGGGATGGTGATAAATGGTTTTACTTTTTAAAAAAGAGTGAAAATTCTGTGTTGTGGGGATATTAGCAGGGCTTTTCTAAATTGCAATCAGATATAAACTGCTCTCTGTTAACAGCTCTGGGTAGATACTTTAAGGGATGGGTAAAATAATATTTAATAAATATCAATAAAGGGATGGGTAAAATAAGAACTAATAAATATTAATAAAACTATTAAATAATATTTAATAACTATAAACAAATTATATTTTGGTAAATATAATTTAATAAATATTTATTTAATAAATATTTAAGTATCTGGGTAGATACTTTAAGGGATGGGTAAAATAATATTTAATAAATATTAATAGAATTATTAAATAATATTTAATAAATATAAATAAATTATATTTTAATAAATATAATTTAATAAATATTTAGTAAATATTTATTTCATGTATATTTAAGTATCTGGGTAGATACTTTAAGGGATGGGTAAAATAAAGGGAGGTACCAGCAGTGAATTCAAGTGAGTTCCTTTAACAGAAAGCCCCAAGATGAATCAGAAGGGGCACATTTTAAGGCTGGATTTTCTACATATTCTATATTATTCTGCCTGAATAATCATCCAACTGCATTTCTGTCTTGTTGAAGTAGGACCAGTTGTCCCCGTGACTTTGCTTGCACAGCAACCTCATTTTATGGCTCTCTAAATTTTGAAGCAATAATTTTGGACTTCAGTTCATGGCTTATAATTAATAGTAACTACCAAGATTTGTCTGGTTGAAGTTTCTGTACAGGGGGAAGAGGAGGAGAAATGATTCTCCTGCAGCCAAGGAAGGTGTATCATAGTTGGGTGTGGGGTTCAGGGGTTTGAGGGTGAGTGTGGGGTGGCTCAAATGGTGACAGAGCCTGAGTGGGGACAGAAACTTTGGGCCTTTGAGATTTTTGGGATCACATGCCCAGTGCTGGTGCAGTGAGGTTGGAAGTGGTGAATTTTTAAGACTTTTACAAAACAAGCTGTTTCCTTGGGTTACCTGTATGAATCTTTTTGAGAGGACAATTCTGAATTGCTGCTCTGAGTCTAGTTTGGAGCAGATGGAAATGGTGTGATCGTGCTCCTTTTAGTTCAGTGTCTGTTCCCCAGGTGGAGGGGCATGGTTGGAAGGGACTTCATGTGGTCCATCACCCTCCTGGAACAGCTCCTTCTGCACTTGTCTAATCTGTTCTTAAAGCTCCAGCCCAGCTCAGGGGCTGTGGAGACTGTTTGAGTGCACTGGTAGCTCACTGGTTATTTCTGTATGCAATCAGTATTTGTCTTGTTGCAAATTAGGCCAGTGAGCATAAAAACAGTTGATTAACATTTCTTTATTATGACTAATAACGAAGAGGAAGGTTTATTTCAAGCTTCATGTGTCTCTTATTTTTTCAGTACTGTGTGAAATGAAAACTTCAACTTTATGTTATTAACCATATTTTCAAAACATGGTTATCCTGCTGTCCTCTGACCTCCTCTTGGTGGATGTTCTTCTTGCACTGTTGCAGCTTGAGGTGAAGATGTAATTCCAGCTGAATTTGATTCTTCTGCCAATTCTTAGAGCTTGGAAAACAACACTAAATGGTCTTGCTTGCAGTGTGCTGTGGTGGATGCCTGGGGTTGTGCTCCCTGGTTCTTGCTCTGTTCCTTCAGCAGGAATTTTTACCAATTAAATCGTATTTCTTGTAGCTTCTTTGACTACTGGGCTCTTTAAAATCAGGCTAATTAATTTTTATTTGTCCAGCTTCACAGCCTACTGGGGTGAGTTTGTTGTGGGGCGTGGAAAAAGAATTTGGGGGTGATATTGCAGTGAATCTTTGTGCATCTGCAGCTCAGGGCTGGCACTGCAGGCACGTTTCCTATGGTGTTATACAAAATGTTTAGTAACTGTTGAAGCCAACAGGTATTTCTTTCTGTAGTAACAAAAATGTCTTTCAGTTCCCGGCTAATAAACGTGAATGGAGAAAAGTGTTTCACTGTTGCTGTTTTCTGTTTGCCTTAAAGACATTTTCCTGTAGCACAGGGAGCTGGGGGTGTGCCTGGTGTTCATAGTCTGTGTTTTACTTTTTACTGCCTCTTGTACCATCCTCCTCCAGTGGATTCTCCTTTTGCTGGGTGGTTTCCCCTGCCTTGGCCCAGCCTGGAGTTTGTTGCTGCTGTGCCAGGGGCCTTGGGTGCCTCCTCTGGGGATGGGGAGAGAGAATCTCTCCCTGCAGAGCTGTTCATGGCACTCCCAGCTGCTGGGGATTTGTGTCTGGAGGCCCTTTGTGAGTGCCAGGGCAAACTGGGCTTTGTGCTGGCAACTCCTCTCACTCTCTTGGCTGCTCAGGGATGTGCATGGGCACTGCGCAGGGAAATATTTCAGGTCCGCTGGTTCCTTCACACTGCAGAATTGTATTTCTGACCTTACTCTCATTTGCTGATCCTGCCTTTGTAAAGCATATACAGGAAAGTATCTGTATTATGTTAATTTGCCATTAAATTAAGCCTCAGTACAAATAAAATATATGCTGATTGGTTTGATTCTTTAAAGTACAGCTGGGAGTTTTAAATCTGGAGGTACAGATAATGATTCCTGTGCCTGGTCATTCTTTGGACTCTTCTTGGTACTCAAGGAGCATTTATTTCTTCTACCCCTTGTTTTGCAGCACAAATTTCTGATGAGTTTTCAAAGCATGAATTTCTCTGTCATAGAAGATTAAATTGATTCCCTTATGTTTAAAGATGTGTTTTACCAAATACTATTAGAAAACTGGCCTCCACCTTTAAGAATATTTTTTTGTGTACTGGTTAATATTGGACCTTTGCTTGGCAAACTGACTTTCAGACATTTTCAATAATGTGAGCAAAGTAGTGCATGGTCATCTTTTTGGTATGTTGTGTCTGTGAATAGTATCTGGTGTTCCCTATCTTTAGACAACATCATGTCACACTGGGGCTAGGGGGAACTGTTAATAGATCAGCTGCAAGGGAACTGAACTAAATAGCAGCAGGTTGTAACCTGAATTCTGACTTGGTGTGTTTGGTCTGTACCTTTGCACAAATGACATGACAATTTTCTGTTTTCTGTTGGTGGTGTGTATAATCAGTGTCTGGTGTCTCATAGTTCCTACACAAAATGCTAAATAAACTCTGCACTGCTGTATTGCTGTTGTCACATTTAAATAAAGCCTCCTGTGAATAGCAACTTTTTCTCTCCTCACTTCTTATTCCATATTTTAGATTCTTGTGCAGTGAAGTAGCTTTTGTACAAAAGCGGTGTTGGGGCAGGGTGTGACACTGAGGGGGGACCCTGGTGTGGGCCAGGAGCTGCTGCAGGTGACACCGAGAGCTCCAAGAGAAGGACAGCAGTGATTCCATCACCCCTGGAGCAGGCACTGCACCTCCTGGCCATCAGCTCTGCCTCCCCAGCAAGATTCACCTTCAACCTGGGATTTTCTTGAACGTTTTCCTGCACTTTCTGAGGAGATTCACAGCCCTGGAGCAGGGGAAGACAAAAAATGCTCCTGTGAACTTCTGTCTGGACCCTGCTGCCACCAGAAACCTCCAGCTTGGCAATGGACACCTGCATTTGTGTTTGTAGGAAGAAGAAAGATCTGTTCAGTCTCCCACAGTGTCACCAATTCTCTGCTTGCTTCTGTCACACTGCTTTGGTGCTACAGGTGGGACAGTGTTGCAGAACTTTCTCTGAAACCATCAAAATTTGGAGTATTTATGGATATTCTGATGAAGTAGTTGAGTATGATGGCAAATCCCTTCTCTGCAAAGCAGTTGTGTTGTGATACCTGTGTGCTCTGTTCACCATGCCCGTGGTGGAGTCAGGCTGGGATTGCTGTGAGCTGTGATTTCAGGAGGATTGAAGGTGTTACACTTTGGTTTCAGAGGATTGTCAGTGATGGGCAACTCCAGGCCAAGTTTAAGTGTCCTTTAGAAACTTGTGAAGGCACTAATGTGACCCAGAAGGATGATGTTACTGTATTAAATGATGACTTTTGAATTTTGTGGTTGAAAAGAACCTTTCTACCTGAAAGGCAGGAATCTGCATGAGCAAGGTTTTTTTGGAATTGTGCATTGAGTTTTTCATGTACACAGAAAGAGCTGCTCCTTCTACTCCAGGTAACTCAGGGCTGGTTTGTTGTTTATCACAGTCTAGTCAGGCATGCAAAGATCTTTGGAAACATCCCTGTGAAGTATTAAAAAAAAGAAATGATTGCTTTATCTGAGTGTCTGCCATAGGAAGTTTCTGTACCATTTGTTTTTCAGGCTGCAGTGAGAGTGCAGGTTGTGCTGTATGTGCAGGCAGGACAGGAAAGTGTTCTGGGGGTGCTCACATTGATTTTGGGGGTCTAGGCTGGTGTTTAAGCAAAGGAAGGGAATCAAAGCATCCCACAGAAAACACATCCCAGCCGCTGGAAGTGGTGGCAGAGCTTGCATGGATGCTGAGCTTGCTGCTGCTTTCAGATTTCCTGGTGGAAGTTGAGCTGGGAGGGAGCAGCTGTACCTCAACCTTCCCCAAACCCCCTTTGAACTGCTGTGTAACACCCTGACATTAGTCACTGACTTAGTCCTGCTTTAGAAATGCTGAAATAAGATTAAGATAACAGTTAAGAAAAGAAAATTAAGCTTCTTGATCTTTTCCTGAGAGTTCAGAAACCCCTGCTTTGTGTGAGGCTGGAGTAAAAGCGTTCAGTGCTTAACTTGGGAAAGATCTCAGCAATAGTAAGCTCCAGAGTATGGCTGAATGGCTGGATCACTTAGGGAGCCTTGCATGGAATAAATAAGATTTGTTTTCTGTGGCTGTCATTAGGGTTGGCTGGAAAGGATTATCGTGGATGACTCAAAGCAGATGTTCTCCAGTAAACTTTGGAGTGAATTAGTGTGTGTGCCACTCAGTGCTCTCAGCATGGGAGAATTTGGAACACCTTATCAATTCCTTATCAATTATTTGGAGCTGTTTGCTGCAAGCTCCTAAATGGGGGTCCTGGAAGTTGTTTTGGGGGGCACTAAGGGGTTGCAGTGTGAGCAGACAAAAGCACGTAGAAACTAAAATGCAAATTCCTGGGTTGCTGACCTGGGCAGTTCCAGCTCAGTGTCCATAGGGAGTGGGGCTGCTGAATTCCCTGTGCTGCTCTGCTCCCTGGCACTTTTACCTGTCGGTTCTGTTCTTCAGTAGCCCATTGTGTTAATAAATGATCGTTTCTGGTGCTGCTCAAAGCAGGTTTGGGAACATTGTTGTCACTTTGGTTATGTGACAATGTATGAATTTTATTGTAACAGTTGGTTTAAGGTGAAGCTATGGGTGTGCTGCTATCTCTACAGTAAACAGGTGATATTTGAGGTGTTTTGGGAGGTCCTGTTTCTATCACTGTATTTAACTGCACAACAAGAAATTTCATAATCTGTGTTATTTTAAAATAGTCAGATATGATTTTTACTATAAGCTTCTCTTTATGGCACTTTGAAACATTCTGAGAAAACTACACAAGGGGAAGGGAGGACAAATTGTTGAACGTGCTTGAACATTTTATGTATTTATTTTCAAAGAATTAAGTTCCTCTACAGGTCAAAAAAAAAGAGAAAATGAGAGGAGCTGCTGGCAGTTGTCTGGGGTGTGAGATGTTCGTGCTCTGCTCAGCAGTTGCTCCGTGACAGCGCGTTCTCAATTGGTTACAAATGTGTGAGGAATCCAAAAGGGCTGGTTTGTGTTCCAGCAGGAGCTGAGGGTGCAAGGCCACTTTCACTGGCTTTAATTGGCACCACGTGTCCCCCAGAGCAGGGAGGGAATCACAGCCTGGCAGTGCTGCTGCGGTGGTTTAGGGGCATCCTCTGCTGTGGCCTTGGGGGTACTGAACAAAGGTGGCTGTCACTGGGGGCAGTTTCCCTTTCTGCTGTGTGTGCACATGGGGTACTTTCCCCATCTTCACCTTCTGACACCCAAAACCCTTTTTTTTTGTCAGTTCTTCATGTAGATAATGAATATTTGGTGTCAGCCCCATCCTTTCACCTTTCTGACAGGTTTTTGCCATCAGATTTTCATGTAGATAATGAATATTTGGTATCACTTTCCCCATCTTCACCTTCTGACAGCCCAAAAACCCCTTTTTTTGCCATCAGATTTTTCATGTAGATAATGAATATTTGGTATCACTTTCCCCATCTTCACCTTCTGATAGGCCAGTGACCCTTTTTTTTGCCATCAGATTTTCATGTAGATAATGAATATTTGGTGTCACTTTCCCCATCTTCACCTTCTGACAGCCCAAAACCCCTTTTTTTTGCCATCAGATTTTCATGTAGATAGTGAATATTTGGTATCACTTTCCCCATCCTCACCTTCTGATAGGCCAATGACCCTTTTTTTTTGCCATCAGTTCTTCATGTAGATAATGAATATTTGGGGATTACCAGTAACTGCAAAAATAATTGTGGCAGTTAATGGTGTGTGCAACAGTGACTTTTTCACTCTGGTAATTCACAGTCTAAAATATGTGGTGGAAAGGAGAGTATCGTGTTTTGCAAGTTTAAAAATATTTGTCTGGAAACTCCCAGAATTGAGCTTTGACTATTCTAAGGGCTCTGGTTCTAAAAACTGAAAAAAATAACCCTGATGTTGTGTATTGCTTAAACTGTGGTGCTAAATTGTCCTTCCTGGGCTCTGAGGGCAGGGCAAGGGTCAGAACATGGAAGAAAGTCAGTGCACTGAAGTGAAATAAGAACTAAATATGTAAGACTAATAAGAACTAAAATAATTCAGAATAGGTGCTCTTGCTGCTCTGAAGGTTAAGCAGAGTTTTACCAGGCCTGACCTAATGGTAGGGCTTTAAATATCTGCAGAGTGAAGAAAGAACCAGGATAAATTAATTCATCTTTGGCCTGGAGTTGGTTTTGCACCCTATAGGAGTTAGAATCATTCAAAGCCTGCATGGACTTTAAACATAAATTTGATAAAAGTGATTTAAAAAATCAGGACAATGGTTTCATCACTGACAGCATTACCCAGGTATCTCCTAAATAACACAAAACTCCTAAATAGCATTTAACAGCCCTGCAGGGATGGACAAAACATGGTCTGAGGCCAAGGTTTTCTGAAGGGAGGAGATCAGCCCCTGGTGTTCCTGTGGGATCTTAGTGGAGGGGTAGAACTGACTTGGGAAAGCCAATTCTTACACAAATCACTGTTTTAAGAGGAGGGGTTGTGCTGGGAGGGCAGAGCTGCCTGGTGATGGTGATGATGATGATGATGATGCTCCTGATGAGGTTTCAGGATGATGTAGGATCCCTGCAGAGGTTCTTGCTGAGAGATTTTTCTCACATTCACTTCACATCCAGTTGAGTCATAAATGCAATTAAGCAATAAATGAGACTGTGATTCAAGTTTTCCTTTGCTTATCTTTTAAATCTGTCTCCAAAGGTGAATTAGAAATTCCAGGTTTCAGCTCTCGTTAACATCAGGTAATGGAAACAAAGATCTCTCTATAGGATCATAAACTGGTGTGGGTTGGAAAAGCTCTCCAAGATTAAAGAGTCCAACCCAGCACTGCCATGTTTTCCCCTAGAACGTGCAGTGTGTGATGATGGAAACAATTAAAATCACACATGCAGGGGATGTGATCACAGAACCTGATCCTCACCTCCTCAGGGCATGGATGAGGGTTTGTGCACTTCCTCCTGCCCATGTCCAGCCCCAGCAAGGCGTGGTGGAGTGGCTGATGGTCTGGGGACACGTGGTGGGCACAGCCCTGGCCCAGGGAGGGACCTGCAGCCTGGGACTCCTGTGTGCAGAGCAGGAAAAGTGATCCTGGGCATGGAACTGCAGAGCAGAGACCTGGGTCGGTCTGCACTGGGGTCTGAAGGATTCAGGTCCACATTCCCACTGCTGCTCCGGCCCCACTTGGCACTTGCTCCCTTAGGTGTGCTCAGTTAATTGATGCTTTGCAGAGGGGTCTCAGAACTTTGTTTCTCAGTTTTATTGCCACTGTTTCCTTGGCTTTTACATAAGAGTGTGTTTGTTACAGCTCCTGCAGTTTCCAACTAGGTCAGTAAAAGTGTCCTTGTCCCTATTCCTTGAACAATCAGCTCCCTAAAGCCAGACAGTCTGATAGCAGTTTGTGATTAATGCTTCCAGCAATTATAAAGTGGAAGGTCTTAAATTGCATTTGTTAACTAAGACCAGTACATGAAACATGAAGTGACTTTGTCTTCCTTGTTGCAGATCCGTAACATGGTGGCAGTGCTGGAAGTGATCTCCAGCCTGGAGAAATATCCCATTACCAAAGAGGCACTTGAGGTATGTCACCCTCTGAACATGATTTTTTTATATGTATAAAAGGACTTTTCCCTGCTTTTCTAATTTCCATCAGAGCTTTTCTGGAAACAATAGATGGATTGCAAAGGATTCACAATTAAGATATTATTTTGTCATCTCGCTGAACACAGGGATCCTTTCTGGGCCCAGATCAGTATTCTGGGCAGCACAGTTCCTGTTTGTGCAGGGCACTACATTAATCATCACTTGCCACTGATTAATTCTGTTCTACTCAGCAATATCACCCTGCACTTCTGGTCACCTCTGTAGACATTTGGTGACAAAGCACCTAAAATCTGAAATAGGAAAATTCATCTTAAATGCAGTTAAGCAGGTTTCAAGGCCTGATATTTGTGGTGAGGTCAGGTGTAGGGAGAGCTGAGCTCTCACTGCCACTCATAGGAACAGTCCAAAGAAGTTTTATGGCTGAATTAGATATTTCTTTTTCACTTTTGTATTGAAATTAGCGGTGTTCTTGCTTTTAACTGTTGCTTAATTACAACTCCACCTGTATTTCAACATATCTATGACAACAGGTTGCATATTTCTCTCACAGTCTGGTCTGTGTTCTCCTTTGAAGTACTTTCCTTAAGAAATCTGACTTGTGGAACAGTTCTTTGTTTTCAAATGTGCTTTGGGAACAATCAAACACTTCCTTCCGCTCACAAAACCACCTTGGGACTCCCTGGGAATGTTGTTTAAATGGCTTTTTCATACATTTCCACAAGGCTGGGGAATGAAGGGAGAGGAGAGAGGTGGAGGAAAAAGGTAGGACACAACTCACACCTGGTACTCAGGTTTGTCAAATGGAAATTTTTATTGTTAACGAGTTACTGTAACGGGCAAAGATCCTGGAATTCTTTTCTCTTGGCTCTCTCTGAGATCTTTTACTTCCCTTGTGATAAACACACACCTCTGGGTGCTGCATTTCCCCTCGAATCTGAACCTGCACCCTTATTCTTATGGTTTTTTCTCATTAAAAAATTCCTTTCTGATGTTTTTCCCAGCTCTCCTGCTTTTACCAGGGAATAAAGACAGCATGACTTGAAACCTACAGTCAGTTTCATGTTGTGTGGCAGAGCACTGGACTAATCCTTTCCAAAAAGATTAATTCAACCCTTAAATCTTTAGTGTTTTTGAACCAGGTGTTTCTCAGGGGTAAGCATTACAAAGCAGAACCATTCCTTAAGAATTTTGCTGGGAATGATACATGTTTGTAAACCACCTTGTCTGTCTTTGTAGGAAACCAGACTCGGGAGGCTTATCAATGAGGTGAGGAAGAAGACATCCAATGAGGAACTTGCCAAACGTGCCAAGAAATTGCTGAGGAATTGGCAGAAGTTGATAGAACCCGTAACCCAGAATGAGCCAGTGCCAAGGGGGCTGCCCAACCCGCCAGGATCAGCAAATGGAGGTGCCCACAACTGCAAACCAGACTCCCAACTTCCTGCTGTGCCCGGCGCCAAGCCCATCAGCGAACTGAAAAGCAGGAATGATATCCAGAAACTCAATTCTCCAAAAACAGAGAAACTGGGAAATAGGAAAAGGAAAGGTGATCACAGGGATGGGCATCAGGGCCCTCCTCCCCCAAAGGTCTCCAAAGCTAGTCATGAAGTATTACAAAACTCTTCACCCCCTCCAACCAATGGAATTGGAGGTAGTCCTGAAAATTTTCCTAGTCCTGTAGACATAAACCTACATGCAGGGCCTGAAAGCAGCAGGACAGATCTCAGTGAAAACGATAAACACAATAAGATCCCAGTAAACGCTGTAAAACCTCACACCAGTTCTCCAGGACTTGTAAAACCTTCAAGCACTTCCTCGTTACTAAAGACTGCAGTGCTTCAGCAGCATGATAAATCAGAAGAAGCCACGGGCCCCCACCAGCCCAAGAGCCCACGCTGCTCCTCCTTTAGCCCCAGGAACGTTAGGCATGATACTTTTGCTCGGCAGCACACCACGTACTCACCAAAGGATTCGATGCCCAGTCCATCTCAAAGGTCTCAGTTCGCGGACGCCGCGCCGGTGCCGTCGCCGCCTCCATCCCTGATGCAACCATCCACACCTCCCATGCCAGCCAAGAGACTGGAGTTCCCTCCTCAGGCGGCCCCCGAGGTGGCACAGCACTGGCAGGAGCAGCAGGGAGCCCCCGAGGGCCAGCACAGGCACACAGCAGGGACACTTCAGCAGCACACGGCTCCCGGCTGCAAAGGCCACCCCGGGGAATCACACATGGGCTTCCCACAGGACACTTCCAGAATGGACAGTGATGATGCTGCTTCAGGGTCTGATAGCAAAAAGAAGAAAAGGTACCGACCCAGAGACTATACAGTCAACTTGGATGGGCACGTGATAGAAGGGGGTGTGAAACCTGTGAGGTTAAAAGAGAGAAAACTCACTTTTGATCCCATGACAGGACAGATAAAACCTTTAACACCGAAAGATCCTTTGCAGGTAGAAATCCCTGCACTAAGTGAACAGCACAGGACAGAAACGGAAAAGCAGGAGCAAAAACCCAACCTGCAAAGCCCCTTTGAACAAACGAACTGGAAAGAGTTGTCCAGAAATGAAATCATTCAGTCATATTTAAACAGACAGAGTAGCTTGCTGTCTTCATCAGGAGTACAGACCCCAGGAGCTCACTACTTCATGTCTGAGTATTTAAAGCAGGAGGAAAGCACTAGAAAAGAGGCTAGAAAGACTCACGTTCTAGCTCCTAACAGCAAACCTACAGACTTGCCTGGGGTCACCAGGGAGGTCACGGGCGATGACCTCGACAGAATACGTGACCACAACTGGCCAGGCGTGAACGGTTGTTATGACACACAGGGTAACTGGTATGATTGGACACAGTGCATATCCTTAGATCCACATGGGGATGATGGGAGATTGAACATCCTGCCTTACGTCTGCCTAGACTGAGAGCAGTTCTGCTAAGCACGCTTTTTACACCTGCACTTAGCAGAACTGGCAGACACGATGCCACTTCCAGCTGGAGAGAGCCTCCTGTCCTGGACAAACAGGCCCCACGAGCAGAGGGGGGGAGGGAGCTGGGCCTTTCCAGCTCGTTCCTTTAAATTCTCCTTTTTGTGAAATGCTGCTACCAGTTTACTAACAATTGCAAAAGGAAGGCATACGAAGGTTTGATCAGTTGAGTTTAAAACTCTTATAGCGAGCCAGCTATAAAAAGTGTTAGTCCCCAAGAAGTGAAGAGGATTTCCAGCACTTTCTGAATGCCGGAATCTTATTACAGGCAGGTACAGAGAAAAAAAATTGTGGAAGTTACCTTAACAAAATATGCATCTATTTATTTGACTTGATTTGGGTTTTTATTTGGCAGTGAGATATTCGAGAGACAATGTGCAAAAACTGTAGTTTTATTTCTATCACATCTCTGAAACATGATTGCGTTATTTAAGAGTCATGTGGTACGGAGATTGGGTTTTAAACAGCAGGTGTTGCACTGCAGGCTGGGCCACCAGCTTCAGCTCAACATTCCATAGGCATCCACATATTTTAGTCTGGTTTCAGTTTAAATCCAGTCTCTGAGAAATGCTGCAAAAACTAGATGTTTAACGATATTTTTTGATCCCACCACCACCAGCCAAATATTTTTCCTCCTTTTCCCTTCCTGCAAACTTATAGGTAAAAAACAAAAAGACAAAAAAAACAAAAAGACAAAAAGAAAAAAAAAAAAAAAAAAAAAAATCACCTTTTCTAGAATCTAAATGTAATGAGGGTGCTACAAGTTTGTAACTGTACTGTGAGAGGGAAAAAGGAAGCCTGTTTGTATGCTGGAAATATACTTGTTACCATTCCTTTAGATATTGTTTGCCTTATGGATATCCATCATAAACGCAATTTGCAAAAACAAAGAGCCTTAGTGAATGTACAGTAACTAGACTTCTGTGTTCCTGGGATGCAGAAGGGAGCAACTTTGCTATTTGGTCCTTTAAGTGGACACGTTGTGATATAAATGTGGAAATAAAAAAAATTTGCACAAACCAGTTTGTGAATTATTTATATACACACTCCACTCGTTTTTCCCCCCGAGACTGCTCAGTTCAGCCCAGCCAGGGGAGCCCTGGCACCAGGGACCCCTCAGAGCAGGGAGGTGGAGCTGAATCCCTTGGACACTGCCCCAGGGAGAACAGGAATGTCTTCCAAGAACCTCGCTGTGCTGTCCAGTCACACAGGGTGGATCTGTTTTAACTCTGGAGACTGATAACCCAACTGCTGATAATGTACCTCAAAGTCTAAAGAGATCAGATTTCATCTTTGTAATGTTTTATTCCTGTTTGTTACAGCGCTTTCTGAAGCAGCCTGGGGTGTAGAAAGTGAAGGATTATTTCTGTTAACTGTAATTGCTTTAATATTTTGGGACTGTGTTGTTTGATGCAGTCCGCACTGTTGGGTTTCTGTTCAGAGGGTTGGGGAGGGGACACTATACCAAAAATATTCCTGGCTTTAGTGGTGTTAACTCTGTTAACTCATCTGTGCTGGAGATGAGCCCTGGCAGGAGCTGTCCTGCCTTTGAGGGTAGAGTCAAACTCTTCCCTGACTTTTCAAAGGAAGGTGCTCCTGGCCAGGCCTGCATGGTGTTGGTTCATTCCCTGGAATACAACTGATGAAGTCTGGTTTATTTTTAAGTCATTCTTGTTCATCATTTATGAGCTGACTGTTACTGAAATGTGTGGGTATCTCAGAAATAACAATGTCTGTGTGCTTCCATTTCTGAAATCTGAGGTCTGAGAGTGAAACCAGAAGTGGTTACCAAAAAATGCATCCAAGTATATTTTCAGTTTACTTCCATTTTGTCCTTCTGCAGTTGTTGAGGTTGAGCAGTGTGGTTTAGAGCTGGGGAAAGCTCCTGTCTTGCAGCTCAGATTTGATGGCAGAGGGCTAAGCTGCTGGTCATTTTGGAAATGCTCAAGTTTTGTTTATGTAAAAAAGTACTGTGCATCTTATCTCCTCCTGCCCTTCCTCCCTCCTTCCCTGAATGGTCCCATTTAGGAACAGGGTCCGTGCTCTTTGGAGGCCTTTGAATTCAGGAAATGACAAAGTATTACTTGATAAAATTCCATCTTTTTCTCCACTGCTTCCATTTCTGATGCAATTGATGGCCCTTGACTGCACTGGGTGAGGTGATACCCAAAGCTCATCACAGCTTTCAGATTCCACCCAAACTGCCTGTGCTGATGCTCCTGTTTGGGGAAGCACCAGGAATCAGACCCAGCCCTTTCCCTGGTGGTACAAAAACTGCTGGAGAAATTCCCTCCCAATGCAAGCTTTAAATCTTGTTCCTTGCTGAGTTTGTTGCTGCTGTAAGGGGTCAACTCACTTGTGTGTCCTCCAGGGTGAGATGAGGCTTGACAATCTTTATTTCAGCATGCCAGTATAACCAGTTCTGTGAGCTCCAACAAATGTGAATAAGTTTACAAGGTGATATTTTTTTGTCAATTTTGTAAACAAGTTCAAATGAAGTTTACCATGTGCGTACCTGCTGTGTACTCTCATTTGTGCATGACTCAGTTTCTCTGCTACTGCCTTCTCCTACCTCTCTCGCAAAATTTCTCCTTCTAATCCTAAAATCTGAAGTTAAAACGCTGCCATTTCTTCCTTGTCAACGGATGACACGAAATGGCTCATCAACAAATCTCAGGGGAGTCGCCATCACCTAAAGCGCGTGCTTTTTATGGCCAAATTCATTCTGCAGAAGTATCTCTTGACAGGGTGCATGGACGAACCGGCCTCTCCAACACCCCCTCCTGCCTGCCAGGTACTCACCCACCCCTCCTTTACCCCGGCCTTCCTCGCCTCAGTTTTAAAGGTCGGGAGCGCTGGTCTCGGTGCCTGCGAGCCCGCGACCTTCGCTCCGTCCCTGCCCTGCCGCTGCCCGGCGCTCCAAGGGCCGCCGCTGCCTCCCTGGAGGCGGCTCCGCTCCCGAGCGCTGTCCCGGGTCACGGAAACCCTGGGGCCGTGCGGGGCCGGGCCCGGCTCACGGCAACCCCTGGGGCTCCATCGTCCCGGAGCCGGCACTGAGGGCACGGGGACCCCGCGGGGCCGGGCCCGGCTCACGGTAACCCCTGGCGCTCCCGGGGCCGGGTCACGGTAACCCCTGGGGTTCCATCACCCTGTGCGGGGCTGGCACAGAGAGCACGGGGACGCCGTGGGGCCAAGCCCAGCTCACGGCAGCCCCTGGCGCTCCCGGAGCCATGAGGGGCCGGCACCGATGGTGTGGAGACCCCGCGGGGCCGGGCCCAACTCACGGCGGCCCCTAGGGCTTCATCGCCCCAGAGCCGGCACCGAGGGCACGGGGACCGTGCGGGGCCGGGCCCGGCTCACGGTAACCCCTGGGGCTCCATCACCCTGTGCGGGGCTGGCACCGAGAGCGCGGGGACCATGCGGGGCCGGGCCCGGCTCGCGGCAACCTCTGGGGCTCTCGGGGCCATGAGGGGCCGGGCCCGGCTCACGGTAACCCTGGCGCTCCATCGCCCCGGAGCCGGCACGGAGGGCGCGGAGATCCCGCGGGCCTGGGCCGGGCGGGGCGGAGGAAGCCAAGCGCCGGAGGAACGGAGGAAGTGACGCCCGCATCCCGCCGTGGCTCCGCGGCCGCCCCGCCCCAGGAAGCGACGCGCCGGGGCCGCGCTGACGTTCGGCGGCGGCTGCGGAGCGATGGCGGCGCCGCTGGCGGCTCCGGGCGGCGCCGGGGCCGGTGCCGGGCCCGGGGCGGGGCGGCGCGGGGCGGGCGCGGGCCGGCGCTGCGGGAGGGGGCGCGGGTGTCGGCGCTGTGCCTCGCCTGGTACGGGCTGAGCGCCGGCGGTAACGTGGTCAACAAGCTGCTGCTGGGCGGCTTCCCGCGGCCCGTCACCGTGTCGCTGTTCCACATCCTGGGGCTGTGCGGGCTCCTGCCGCCGCTGCTCCGCGCCTGGCGCGTCCCGCCCGCCGGCCCCGCGCAGCTGCCGCCCCGCGCCTACCCCCGCTACATCCTCCCGCTCGCCTTCGGCAAGTACTTCGCCTCCGTGTCCGCGCACGTCTCGCTCTGGAGGGTGCCCGTGTCCTACGCGCACACAGGTGAGGGATGCGGGTGTCCCGGGATGTCCCAGCGCCGGTTGTGCTCGTAGGGAGGTGCCCGCAGGGGTGTCCTGGGGGCCAGTGTGGATTCGTGCCCAGAGGGGTGACCTGAAACCCGGTGTGTGCTCATATGGGCACCTGGTGCAGTGTCCCGGTACCCAGTGTGGGTGCCCAGTGCAGTGCCCCGGTACCCACTGTGTGCTCATACAGGTGTCCAGTGCAGTGTCCCAGTGCCCACTGTGGGTGCCCAGTGCACTATCCCAGTATACCCTCTCTGTGCTGTGAGTATCCAGTGTAGTGTCCCAGTACTCACCCTGTGCTCATACAGGTGCCCAGTGCAGTGTCCCAGTACCCGCTGTGGGTGCCCACTGCAGTGTCCCAGTGCTCACTGTGTGTCCTGTAGGTGCCCAGAGCTGTGCCCCTGTCCCCAGTGGGTGCTGGCAGCAGATCCAGGGGCAGTGCCCCAGTGGGTGCCCAGAACACCAAGGTCCAGTTGGTGACAAGTGTCCAAGTGTCCAGGACAGTGTCAGGGGAGGGAGCACCCATCCTGGGCTGGGCTCCATCCCTCTGCCGGTGGTGGTTGCTGGGGCTGTCCCAGTCCCCAGCGATGTTTTCTTGCTGTCCCCAGTGAAAGCCACCATGCCCATCTGGGTGGTTCTGCTGTCACGGATCATCATGAAGGAGAAGCAGACGACGAAGGTGCGGACAGGTTTGCTGAGGTTTCTTCTCTTGGTGCTGCTTGGGGGGTGCTCTGCTGGCTTGGGGTGGATCTTGTGACTGGAATTAGATTGTGCAGATTTTAAAAATCCCTTTTCCTTTTATTGTGAGTGTAAAACACATCTGAACAATGAGCAGGGTGATGCTGTCTGATGCACTGGAGTTGTCAGTGTCTACTGCAGTCACTTTAATTTCCTTGAACTGCAGTAGTAAAATGGTTGATCCCTAAATCAGCAGGATGTATAAACTCGTTGAAAATTCTTAGCAGATGCCATTTACCCCTCTGTCCCTGCTGCAGGTGTACCTGTCTCTGATCCCCATCATCACTGGTGTCCTGCTGGCCACGGTCACAGAGCTGTCCTTTGACATGTGGGGACTCATCAGTGCCCTTGCTGCTACCCTGTGCTTTTCTCTTCAGAACATCTTCTCAAAGAAGGTACAGCTGTGATCACAGCTCTGGTGTCACCCTTCAGCAGGACAGGGTGTCATTTCAGTTACATAAATGGTTTTTTTTTAGTTGGCTTTGCAGTCAGACGAGCCCAGAGGGATGGTTGTTATTTTGTGTGTTTCCTGCAGCTCTTCCTACCACTTGAAGCTGTTACACTGAGATTATCCTGAGCCCTTTCTTTACTCTTCAGCATGGATTTTTTTTCTGATGGCAGTTCAATAGTGCTTAAATTAAACAGTTAATTTAATGCATCTTGTTATACCAAATCATTCCTTTGTGCTAACAAATCACTGTCAACACTGGGCACTCCTTGAAACCACAGTAACAAAATTAAGGTGTGTGGTTTGGCTCTATTTAGTTACAAAATGGTTTCTGTTTTGTAGAGCTATCAATATATGTTATATTATATTATATTATATTATATTATATTATATTATATTATATTATATTATATTATATTATATTATATTATATTATATTATATTATATTATATTATATTATATTATATTATATTATATTATATTATATTATATTATATCACATTATATCACATTATATCACATTATATCACATTATATTATATTATATTATATTATATTATATTATATTATATTATATTATATTATATTATATTATATTATATTATATTATATTATATTATATTATATCATACCATATCATACCATATCATACCATATCATACCATATCATACCATATCGTATAATATTATTATATAATAATATATAAATTATATCAATATTAATATTAATTTTAATATCTTGTTGATACTAAGAGCCAGCACTCAAAAACCATTGTTTTTCAAAGAGACATCAATTTTTCTTTGGTCACCCTAATAGGAAATAAATCTTATGAGGGTATTTACTTATTTTCCTAATTTCCCTGTCCCCTGGAGCAGTTTGTTTCCTGACTGCTGTTCACTAATGGCTCTTGCCAGGTGTTGAGGGATTCCCGAATTCACCACCTTCGGTTGCTGAACATCCTTGGCTGCCACGCTGTGTTCTTCATGATCCCAACCTGGGTCCTGGTGGATCTTTCTTCCTTCTTGGTAGAGAATGACTTGGTAAGTGCTGAATTTGGAGAACTGTTTGCTATTATGAAAGAAAATAGGAAAAAAAAAAAACCAAACTCCAGCACCCAACCAGAAAAGTGCTCGGAAGTGTTTCAGTGTGGAAGGAAGTGTTGTGAAACACCTGCAAATTGTTTCACAGGAGTTAACAAAGTGTTTATTGTGAGAATTCCTGTCAGGGTTAGCAGAGACAGTTCATGCACAGCATAAATGTCAGGAGCTGGGAGCTGGGGGCAGAACAGACACTCCCAGAGTGTGTGGGGAGTGTCCTCCTCTGCTTTCTGAGCTGGGAGTTGCATAAAGCAAAGAGCTTGGGGGCCTCTTTAGAGCTCAGTGCAGACATTCCTGCCTGCAGTGGCAGGTGAGAAGTGCCTCAGGCTGTGTTTGTGTTGTTACCTGAAACCCAAGATAATTTTTTTTCCTCCTGCTGTTTGCTTTTCCACAGAGCTCCATGTCTCATTGGTCCTGGACCTTGATGCTGCTTATAATCAGTGGATTCTGTAATTTTGCCCAGAATGTGATTGCCTTCAGCATCCTGAACCTGATCAGCCCCCTGAGTTACTCAGTGGCCAATGCCACCAAGAGGATCATGGTGATCACCGTGTCCCTGATCATGCTGCGCAACCCCGTCACCAGCACCAACGTCCTGGGCATGATGACAGCCATCCTGGGGGTCTTCCTCTACAACAAGGTGAGGTTTATTCACCAGGGAACACAGCTGGAGCAGCCCAGCAGCTTTGAATTGTTGTTTGTACAAGTTGAGCAAAAATAGACAACACAGAGGGCACAAGGTTTCATTGCAGAGGAGGGATGAGCAATGTCCAGGTGAAGGATTTGGGTCAGAGCAGCTGCTGGGCCTCTCACAAAATTAAATTTTGATCTTAAGCTCTTTTTGAAAAGAGAAGTAACTCAGAATCTCTTGAGCAAAAGTTTGTTTGGCATGAGAGAGGAGTGAGGTTTTTATTAGAAGCCACTGATGTTTTAAGGCTGTAACAAAAAAAGTGATGTGACTGTAGAACTGGCTGCTTTTCTCTGGGTATGGGAATATGTCTAAGTGATATTTTAGGTGATATCTAAGAAAATCTGCCTTCACTGAAGGGTTGTGAGGCTTTGGAAGGGGCTGCCCAGGGAGGTTTGCAGTGTCCATCCCTGGAGGTGTCCAAGGAAGACACTCAGTGCTGCGTGACAGGGTGGGAATGGGGCAGAACTTGATCTCAGATTTTCCTGTGGGAATCTTTAAAATTAGAGGGTTTTGGGAAAGCTGCAAAAGGGAGGTTTTAGAGACAGCAGAACTGCAATTAGAGCTAAGCAGTAGCCATAAGACTTCTCAGCAGAAAAGTTCTATGAGAATTAGAAAGTAAGGACAAATAGAACAATGGTCTGTGTATTAATGCTTGGATAGAATAACTCCCTAAGCTGCAGAAAAGTATATCTAGTGAGATATTATGAAGTTCTAATTATAAGTAATATTATTAGAGAAATATTACTCATTATTAAAGTAATATTACTTAATTATTAAAACAATATTAATTATTATTAAAGTAATATTAATTAATACTGATTTTTAAAGTAATATTACTAAGTAATATTAGTGAGATATTAGAAAATGCTAAGCTTAATAATGGAGCTCTGTGCATTGTGTTTGAAGGCTTACAAGCAGGTATTGTATTTTAAATAAGCAAGCACTGTTTTAACCCAAGGAAGGTGTGCTTATAGTGATTGAACTACTGTCAATATAGAATATTTACTATACAGATAAAAATACTGTCAGTATGCTTTTGCTTTGTGTGATTGGTCAAAAAACTTTTAAGTGACATTAAAGTGACTTTTAAGTGATAAGTAACAGTAAGTTCTTTGTCTGCTGCCTGGGATGTGAGCTGCTGGCATCTTCCCATTGCCATAACCCTGTAATGAGGCTGATGCTGGAAAATAAAACAGCTTGAGAAGTGTTCCCCAGCAGCCCCATCCCGGTTGTGATTTGTAACAAACCCCAGGCCAGTGATATTTGCCCAGCCTAAATGATTCTGTGACAAACTTCCTTCCTTCCCCAGACAAAATACGATGCAAACCAAGAGGCAAAGAAGCAGCAGCTTCTCCCAATGACCACTGGAGACCTGGTGAATTTGGAAAGGCACCGAAATCCTGCTGAGAAGTCCCAGAATGGACTCGCAGCCTTTGGCCAGCACGGGGACTTCCTGCGCAGCAACGTCCTCACAGAGCACTTCCAGTTCAGCAGGCAGAACTATCCCACAGCCTACAACCTGAATCGGTTTGATATTTAGGATATCCTGGCACACAGGTACAGACTGTGATATCAAAGTGTCCCCAGCATTATCAGAACACTATCAGTACATCCATGAATGTCACGGAGCCATTGAGGTGTGCAGGTTTCAGGGCAGGGCAGGTGCAGGGGAGTGCTGCAGGAACTGCTGGGCTGAGCTTTAAACCTGGAACAGCTTTAAACCAGAGCTGACACTGGAACCAAACCCACAGAGCAGATCCTGCTGAGGTGGGAGTGACACTGCACAGTGGAACATCTGTCACTGCTCCTTTCAGAGTCTGCCAGCTCCTTGTTCTCTTGGCAGCTGAATTCTGGCCAGTATCTCCTTTCCATGCTGGTAAATGTCACCTTTAACTTGTTCTCTAATAATGGTTCAATGATCCTTTTAATGAAGCTTTCAGGAAGAAGTGAAAGCAAGGGGTACTTGTGCTGATCAGGATTTGTCTGGGGAGGATCAGCTGCAGGCAGGTGAACTCGAGTTCATCTCCAGCATCTGTGCAAGTCCTTGTGGATATTCACAACTCTTGTGCCTCTGCCTTCAGCCCTGGATGAGAAAGCAGAAGTGTTTCTGCAGGAGCAGGCAGTGGAAGGATTGATTTCTCCCAGAACTGCTTCAGGAAAAACACAGTTCTCCAAATCACTGCTCATGGCAGAGAACAACCAAGCCCAACCTAAAATCATCATTGTTTTCTGAATCATGTAGTCCTGTAACTGCAGACATTGCTATCCCCTGGCCATGCAGGAAACTCCTTCAAATAAAAGTGTTTGGAATAATATGATTTTATTTTTTTACTTGCTTCACACCTGTTCTTTCAAAACTGTTTTGTTGCTTTAGAAATTGAAAGGTGAAAGGTGTTTTGTTCTCAGTTTTATGCATAAGTTATGCTCTCTTATACGAGTTATATCTTTTCAATGCGTTGATTTGAACAATCATCATTATTAATTGTTTCTTAAATCTTTTTAGCCCCTAATTTGGGCTTTTAAAATTTCTTAATCACTGCTGTTGGAGTAGCTGTGTGGATTTAGGCTGACTTCCACTTCCTGCTGAAAGAAGTTAAATTTTGTATCCTGTGCTGTTCCTGGAACTCCCCTGGCTCGAATAGGAAATGAAAGAAAAACTGTTTGAATCAACAGTAAACAGATAATTTATGGCTAAGAACTGATTCAGAATAAATTCTAGACAAGGTGATTGTGTGTGTCAGGTACTGCATTTGTGCATGGAAGGGACGAACCTTGGCTTTCCTTCCTTTGAATGAAATTCCTTGGAATGAAGTGAAACCCAACTTGGAACTTGGGTTTCACTGAATCTGAATTTTCTGTCCTTGCTTTAGTAAAAGATTTTAGGGGCCTTCTTTCCTTCCCAGACTGTTGTACAGTGAGACTTTGATAGCATAACTTTTATGCTTTTAACCAGAGAGGTACCAGACACCAGGGACAAAATCCAGGGTGTGTCACAGAACACTCCTCTTATTTATTGCTTTAAAATGACCATTTCCATGATGTGAGATGATGATTTGGCTCCTTTCTGGATAATAAAGAATTTATTTTTAAGTGCAAAATCAAGCTGATCTTATTCTTTTGGCTGCTGGGGGTGGTAGTTACATGAACAGCCTTCCACCAGAGAGTCCAAAAGAGGAAATGGTCCTTGTGAAACTTGAGAGATGGGTTAGAAATGCTGCTGCTGCTGGGTGTGAGCAGAACTTCTTGCCTTGACTGGAGTTCAGTGTGTTCATGCCAGCTGAGAACTTGGGATTTTGGTAGAAAATCTAAATAAATCTGTCCCTAACCAGGGTGGAAAAGGAAATCTTTCCTTCAGGTGAAATTTCTTTTGCTTGTTCCAGTATTAATGAGTGTATAATTACTTCTTTTTAATATGGGGGAAATGCCAAATGTGTATTTCTAGGGCTCATTTGCCAACATTTCAATGCTTTTACCTTGCAAGTAACAAGGATTTGGTGAACTCTGGATTTGGATTTGGTGCTGACTCTGGGTTTGGATTTGGTGAACTCTCCATTTGGATTTGGTGCTGACTCTGGGTTTGGATTTGGTGGACTCTGAGTTTGGATTTGGTGGACTCTGGGTTTTGATTTGGTGAACTCTCCATTTGGATTTGGTGCTGACTCTGCAGAGACTGATTTGAGGATGAGATTCAGGCTGAGATTTCAGGAAGGGCTGAAGTTCTCCAGCTGCTCTCAAAGCCTGGGACCTGGTGAATTCCTGCAAACCCTGAATTATGTCTTTGTGCCTCAGTTTCCCTTTTGGGAAATGGAGATTATTCTTCTTTAATCACAGGGGGTAAAATACCAGAAAAAAGTGGCAGTGGGGATGTGCAGGGATCCTCTGAGTTCATCTCTCCATCCTCTGCTGTCTCATGGTCCTACAACCCCAGCTGCTGCAGGGAGTAAATAAAAACCAGATAAGAGGCTTTATTAAATATATTTAGATTTGTTTCCTTTTAAAGAACATAACCAAACCTTTTCTGGCCAGTGTTTTCACAGTAAGCTTGCCCTGCACACTTCCCAGGGCAGTTTGAAGCTCAGCTTTTTCTGTAGTCTTGGCAGCAGCTGAAGGTTTCCTGTTCAGAACTGTCCCAAATTCCAGTCTGGCCCAAAATGAGGATCTCCCAGGAGGATAATGGATCTTTTTAGGGCTCAGGGAGTGAATCTGTTCCCTGGAGAGCTCCTGCTGCTGCTCCCAGGTCTGTGGGCAGCAGGGATGGCTGGGTGAGGTGCAGGCTGTCGTTAAACCTGTCAGGTTCCACAGGGTGGATTTGCTGCATCCCAAATCCCAGTCCTTAAGCAACGTTGCCCACATTCAGGGAAAGGAACTTCCTGACATTGCTGTAATAAATATTTGAATCTTGGAGCTCTGCAAGGTTTTTTGTTTGGCCAAGTGGGATGTTTGTTTTAAGCTGGTTTGTAAATGAGGGGTGTGTTTGACTCTGTACACAGGGCTGTAGGAAGGACAGAAAAGCTGGAATAAAGAGGGCAAAGTCTACACAACTGTGTACAATGACCCTGTTATTAAATCAAAGCCAAGGGTTTGGGTTCATTCCTCGCAGGAAGCTCTGGGAGTGTCATAATGGCCACTGGTGAGGAGCTGGGTGGATGTTCTCACTCACAAATGCTGAAACCAGGCTTAGAACTGGACTTCCTTGAGATATTTTGATTTTTACTATGCATTTTTTACACAGAAATACACAACAACATTGTAAAACTTCTCCAAGCAGCCCTGGGTAGTTGTGGAAATAAGAAAACCAATCTCTCCCCACTCCACGTGGGTGTTCTGTTGGTAGTGCCAAAGAGTATTTGGTGCTCTTTAAAAATATTCCCCCTGCAGGTTCAATTTTAGTACCCAGTGGTGGTAAGAGGATCTTTATCATCTGGTAAAATGCTTGTGGTTTTAAAATAACTGAATGCTAAATAAAACTGAGGCAAGACTTAGGCTTTGTAAGTGCACAGTGATTTGTAAAAATAGTGTTGGTATTTTGGGGTCAACTCATGATGATTTCCAAAGCTCAATTTTCCTTTCTAATCTGTTCAAACCCATTTTTTTTCTGATGCAGCATTTTGCAGCAGAAGGAACTTCAGCCATGTGGCTCTTTGTGAAACAGGTGCAATATAAATAAAGGGAAAATTTTGTTTTTCCAAGGCTTAAATTTCTGGGTCGTGCTGTGAGCTGTTAAAAATAATTCTGAAATCTCTTTGTGGTGATGGTCAGGGCAGTGAAAGGAATTTGTTAACCCTGAAGTGACAGGTAGGTGTTACAGTGTGCAGAGAGCCAAGGGGTACCCAGCTTTTCTTGTTGTTATTTTATATTAAACCTCCTATAAATTGATGGAAATATGGATGAGTTTCCCAAAAAACCCAAAGCTACCCCACACCCCTTCCTGTGTGGAATCCTGCCCTTCAGTAAATGAACTTTTTTGTGGTGTTTTCCTGTTCAGCTGCTCTGTGAAGTTCTGGATGTCCCTCAGGTCCCTGTGCATCCTGCTGGGATCCCTTTGGAACAACCACACTGGGGCTGCAGCTCCTGGGGCTCCTTCCTGCCTTCACCAGGAGGTCACACAGATTTTGGTGGATCCCTCTGTAGCAAATCCTCAGTGTCACTGTGCTGGGGACAGCAGGGAATGCCCAGTGTGCCCCCAGTGTCACTGTGCTGGGGACAGCAGGGAATGCCCAGTGTCCCCCCAGTGTCACTGTGTTGGGGACAGCAGGGAATGCCCAGTGTCCCCCCAGTGTCACTGTGCTGGGGACAGCAGGGAATGCCCAGTGTGCCCCCCAATGTCACTGTGCTGGGGACAGCAGGGAATGCCCAGTGTGCCCCCTGCAGTGTCACTGTGCTGGGGACACCGGTGAGTCCCAATGTCACTGTGCTGGGGACAGCAGGGAATGCCCAGTGTCCCCCCTGCAGTGTCACTGTGCTGGGGACAGCAGGGAATGCCCAGTGTCCCCCCTGCAGTGTCACTGTGCTGGGGACAGCAGGGAATGCCCAGTGTCACTGTTGTGGGGACACCATTGAGTCCCTGGTGTCACTGTTCTGGGGACAGCAGAAAATTCCTGATGACACTGTGCTGGGGACAGGAGCGAATCCCTGATATCACTGAGCCAGGGGACAGCAGCGAGCCCCAGATGGCACCGTGCTGGGGACACCAGCAAATCCCTGATGTCACTGTGCTGGGGACACCAGTGAGTCCCAATGTCACCGTGCTGGGGACAGCAGCAAATCCCTGCTGTTACTGTGCAAGGGGATAGTAGCAAGCTCCCAGTGTCACCGTGCTGGGGACACCAGTGAGTCCCTGATGTCCTTGTGCTGGGGACACAAGCAATCCCTGATATCACTGGTCCAGGGGACACCAGGGAATGCCCAATGTCACTGTGCTGGGGACAGCAGTGAGTCGCTGGTGTCACTGTGCTGAGGACAGCAGCGAGTCGCTGGTGTCACTGTGCTGGGGGACAGCAGTGAGTCCCGGCTGTCACTGTGCTGGGGACAGCAGCAAGTCCCCAGTGTTACGGTGCAGGGGACACCAAGGAATGCCCAGTGTCACTGTGCCAGTGCCACCAGAGAGTCCCCGGTGTCACTGTGCTGGGGACACCAGAGAATGCCCAGTATCACTGTTCAGGGGACACCGGTGAGTCCCCAATGTCACGGTGCCAGTGCCACCAGCGAGTCCCCGGTGTCACCCCCGTTCCTGCCCTGCAGTTCCACCTTTTGCCACCAGGCGGCCCAGCGAGCCCTCAGGACCCTGCAGTTCCTGCCCCTCACCACCAGGCGGCGGCAGCAGCGATTTAAATCGAGCCAAAATCTCAGACTTAAAAGACAGGAAAAAATAAATACAGAAACCTCTATTTCCCCCTTACAGAACCGATTTTCTAACATTTTCCCGGTCTTTATGTTTAATTTATATACATATATAAAAGCTGTATTTGTATGTTCAACAGCTATATGTATCTGTATTCAGAATTCCTAAAATTCTGTGTATAATACAGTAGATGAAGAGGGTTATTTGGAAAAAACTCGCAGTGATTATATAAATTAATATTCTTTTTCAGTATGTGTATGAATAAGAAGTTTTAAAGGAAGGAATTAAAACACAGGGACAGGAAGCCAGAGGTGGATGGAAGAAATTAAGATGGGCCATAGGGAAGAGAAGGAAGAATTAAAATGTGTGGCTGAAGGGCTCCAGCACTGTGACATCAGCCCAAACCTGCGAGCACAGCCCAGGGGACACCTGCTCTTGTCTCTCCTGCATCCTCCTTCCCCTCAGCCTCCCCAGGGTGCCCAGGGGATGTGGGGCACTCTCTGCCCCCCCTGTGGCCCCCCCCAGGTGTTTGTGGTGCTGCTGAGGGGGGAGGAGATGTGACCCTGGGAGCATTCTCATGTTTGGCTTTTAGGTTTTTATGTTGAAGGTGCAAAGCAATGAGCAGAGCAAGCTATCAGCATCAGAGGGAGGTGAAAAAGGTGAGCACTGACCCTTAGACTGAACTCAATCCTACTTTTCAGGCCTCTTTTCTTCTTCTTCCTCCTCTCTGTCCTTCCCCCTTTCTCCCAGCTTTCCTTCTTCCTCCTCCTCTTTCTACTCCCGTAATGACAGAAAACTAAAATGGGAATGCAGAAAGAATATTTAAACTTAATGGCACAAAGGAAATGATTAAAGACAGGCAGAGTCTGCCAGGCCCCAGATCTATCACTTCTCTTCAAATCTCACATTGCTGAAAGCAGATTGTCTCTTTAATGACTTTTAAACTGCTCATGAGGTCACCAAAGACTCCAGAAACAAAAAGAACCAGTAGCCATAAACCAATTTTATTATTTCTGAAAAATGGAATGTTTCACTTACAGAAACTTAAAAGCGATGTTTGACCAACACCATGTTCATTACAAACAAACAAACAAAATAAAAACCAAACCAAACCAAACAAACCCCAAACCAAAGTTGACACAGGATTTGGCTACAGCGCAGCAGCAGTCTGGCATTTTTAGAATCACAACCTCAAGGTGACCCTGGGTTAATAAAACTCACAACCACTGTCAGGTGGCATTAAAAACACCCCCTGGTGCACAGGAGGCGTCAGTAGCGGCGGCTGAAGCGGGGCTCACCCAGCCTGGGGCTCCTCTGGGGGGCTGCAAACACCCCTGGCACAGCAGTGCCCGGCACAGCCTGGCCCTGGCTCCCGGAGAAGCCTCCGCGCCTGCAACAACAGCAGGGGCATCACACACCTCTGAACAGACAGACAGACAGACAGACAGAGAGAGCTCCCTGCTAGGGCATCACACACCTCTGAACAGACAGACAGACAGAGCTCACTGCCAGGGCATCACACACCTCTGAACAGACAGACAGACAGAGCTCCCTGCCAGGGCATCACACACCTCTGAACAGACAGACAGACAGACAGAGCTCCCTGCCAGGGCATCACACACCTCTGAACAGACAGACAGACAGACAGACAGAGCTCCCTGCCAGGGCATCACACACCTCTGAACAGACAGACAGACAGAGCTCCCTGCCAGGGCATCACACACCTCTGAACAGACAGACAGACAGACAGAGCTCCCTGCCAGGGGCTCCTGGGGAGCTGTGAGACAGCTCAGGGAAAATGAGGAATAATTCTCATCTTCATTTGCTGCAGCTCTTGTGGTGCACATGTGGGATGTGTTAAGGAGATTTATTTAGCAAAGTTTGATTTCTTATCAGCCTTTTCTTAATCCCCCTCTGATTTCTTCATCACCCTTTGCTAAGCACATCTCCATGATACATTCCACACGTGTCCAATGTGTCCAATACAACTTTGACCTAATTGGTCAGTCCATCCAATCACCATGTCCAATTAAGAAATCACCCTTTGCTAAACAAATCTCCATAACACCATTCCACATGTGTCCAATACAGTTTTGACCTAATTGGTCAATCCTCCAAACACCATCACCAGAGTCCAGTTAAGAAATCACCCTTTGCTAAACAAATCTCCTTAATTGGACTCTGGTGATGGTGTTTGGAGGGTTTTCCTGGGAAGCTGTGACAAAGTTCAGAGAAAATGAGAAATAATTCTTATCTTGGTGCACATCTGTAATGTGTTATAGAAATGTGTTTAGCAAAGGGTGATTTCTTAATTGGACACTGGGTGGTGTTTGGATGGACTGACCAATTAGGGTAAAGCAGTATTGGACTGTGTGGCAAGGGTGATGGGTTTTTCTGAAGAGCAGAATTTAGTATTAGTACAATAAAATGATTGATCAGCCTTCTGCAATCACGGAGAGAAACTTGTGGGGGTTTTGCCTTTTTAAGCAGACAAAGAATAATTTAGTCACTCCATCAACAGGGGGCACATTCCTACATTCTGAAAGGTGTTTCTTTAATTTGTTGGGGTTTTAATTTGTTGGGGTTTTAACTTGTTGGGGTTTTTTTCCCCCTTGCCAATCTAGGCTCATACAGATCAAAGTATTATAAAAGCATTATAAGCATTCTGACAAGAGGTTCTTACCCTGATGTCCCTCCTCGAGTCATCCCATGGCCTGGTCCTGACTGACCAGGCATGCTTCTATCACCACCTAATTCAAAAAGAGAAAAAAAAAGGGGAAAAAAAGAGAGAAAAATACAGGTTTTTGTGTTTCCCTAGTAAAAATGTCACCTTGTTCCCAGAATTTCATTTGATTTCTCAGTAATTTAACTACCACTAGAAGGTTCAGCAGCAGTAATTCACAGAAAAGAACCACAATCACACTGGTAAGCAGCAAGTGTACCTTGCCATCTCTCATGATCCCGTCCCATCACTCCTCCATCCACATTTCCCTGCCATGTACGATCTTGATGCCCCTCTAACTTTCGACCATGATCTCCCCAGTCACGTCCATCTCTTAAAAAAATAAAAGAACATCTTCTAGGCATGTCCCCTACCCACTGAGCAGCACAGGGTAAAGCCAAACACCATACCCCATGCCAAAGTGTGTTAAATGGTTAATCAAGCTAGAGCTGTAGCCACCCAACCACTGCAATCAGAACTGGTCAAAGAGAAACAATGACAGACACTTGCTGAACAGCATCCTTCACACAACAAAACTTGGCTTTTTTCATCCAGAGACATCATGGATATTGCAACGGACTGAAATTCTTGGGCATGGATCAATTCACTGGCTGCCACTCCTCAGTCTGAAAATCATGGAGCTGGAGTATGCCTAGCTTGATTCACTGGTTTAAAGAGAAACCACTACAATTCAGGTGAGTCCAAGTTCTCTACCCCCACCACTGCAGAGACTTCTCACTCAATTTCCTTTAAAACCTGACCACTGGCCATGAATGAGACTTGTGTAGGCCTTACTGGGACATCTGTAGAAACAGACTGAATCTCATCTGTAGAAATCAAAGTTATTTACAGGAGAAGCACAGTCAGGAGCTGAGCTAACTGAGCAGCTCTTTACTCACTACAGAGCTTCACGTGGCAACTCCCTGCTCCTGCAGATGCTCAAAGATCTGGAGAGAGGATTCACACTTGTCAAGCTCCATCTGCTGTCACCCTTCAAAGGCTCACTGAGATGTGAAGAACCCCAAATCACTTCCCTGATGTGCCAGGCACTAACCGGGTTTGTGGGGGGATCCCTCTTCCCTCACTCATCCTCCTGTCAGAGCCGTAGCCCCCCCAGCTGTCCCGGGAGTGGCGCTCGGGGCCCCCGTGCCGCTCGTCTGGGTAGTGCTGGAAGGCAAACAGGACACAGTCATGCTAAAATACAACACAAGCTTTCTTCTAGTGTAAGAGCCCAAATGAGGCATGTGGGACTTCAGGTGGCTCTTCAAAATGCAGTTTATTACATCCAAGATGTTACAGCAGTCCAACGTTGTGGGTGACAGAGCCTGTGCCTACAGCCCCAGCTGATGCCCCAGCCCGCATCCCTCATTATGGCTCTCATTAATGGTGCTCCACGTTGGGCACCACTGTAAGAGACCAAATGAGGGATGTGGAACTCCAGGCACCTCTTCAAAATGAAGTTTATTAAAGTATGCAAGATGTTACAGCATCCAGGGTTGTGAGTGACAGAGCCTGTGCTTACAGCTGCAGCTGCAGGCAGGCCTGGAGACCTGCATCCCTCATTCAGGCTCTTACTAATCCCTCTTACTAATGGTGCCCCACATTTGGGCACCGCTGTAAGAGCCTAAATGAGGGATGTGGGACTCCAGGCAGCTCTTCAAAATGCAGTTTATTGTATCCAAGATGTTACAGCAGTCCAGGGTCAGACAGAGCCATCTCTGTGACAGAGCCTGTGCCCGCAGCTGTCAGCCCCAGCTGCAGGCAGGCCTGGAGACACGCATCCCTCATTCAGGCTCTTACTGATGTTGTCCCACATTGGGCACCACTGTAACAGCCTAAAGGAGGGATGTGGGACTCCAGGCAGCTCTTCAAAATGAAGTTTAATACTTCCAAGAGTTACAGCAGTCCAGGGTTGTGGGTGACAGAGCCTGTGCCCACAGCTGTCAGCCCAAGCTGCAGGCAGGCCTGGAGACCCACATCCCTCATTCAGGCCCTTACTAATGGTGCCCCACGTTGGGCACCACTGTAAGAGCCTAAATGAGGGATGCAGGACTCCAGGCAGCTCTTCAAAACACAGTTTATTACATCCAAGGTGTTACAGCAGTCCAGGGTCATGGGTGACGGAGCCTGTGCCCACAGCTGTCAGCTCCAGCTGCAGGCAGACCTGGAGACCCACATCCCTCATTATGGCTCTTATTAATCCCTCTTGCTAATGGTGTCCCACATTGGGCGCCACTGTAAGAGCTGAAATGAGAAATGTGGGACTCCAGACTGCTCTCCAAAATGCAGTTTATTATGCAGGCAGGCCTGGAAACTCTTTGGTTTTGGTTACAAATGCATTATATACTTTTTTTTGGTTACAATGCATTATATACTTTTCTTTGTTGAGCATTTTAATACAGCAGAACCAATCTATACCTTAACTTTTATCTATAGCCTATCATAACTACTATAATTACCATATTCATGTTACTGTTCTCCAATCACTCAAAGTTAGTACATTACAGTTTAAGCTGGAAGTTGTTTTTCAGTTTTCTTGCAGTGGAAAATTCTGAGATCTTTTTTCTACTTGCAATATTTGCTGACTTGTTTGCCTGTGCTGTCTTCCTGCTTGGTAAAAATATCTTCTTGTTTGAGGTGGGTTTAGCCTTTACTCTAAGTCATAAAAACGCCTTCTAACTAACACACCTTTGCCTCCTTGGTTAGCCAGTAAGACTGGCTCAGCAATTCTTTTCTTCTATATCAAAATTTGCTTCCTTCCACCTCTATTCCTTCATCAGACTCTACATTTAAAAATCTTTCTGCTAAGCATACATCTCTGTGAGAGTTTACTGTCAAACTTTTTCATCCTTCCCAACATTCCAGGATTACAAAAATTTGGCTTTTTGGAAAAAAAAATTATAGCTGTCATTTTTTCCAGGTTCCTTTGTAGGGCATAGCCCACTCCAAGAGTTTATTTTTTGCTGGTGGGAAAGATCTTTTTTGTTTGGTAAGGTTTTTTAAGGCTTATGTTCTTGGCTTCAGATTTTAAATTTTTATATAGAATATCTGCCTACTTCCTACCTCTCTTCAGAAATGAAAGGTTTTGAATCCCACTGTGGCATTGATTTTCACACCTGTCCTTTTACAGTCTTGCTTCATTGTGGCACCATTGTTTCATTTAGATAAATGTGAGAGAAGGCATCCTTTGCCAGCTAAATAAGTAGAGCAGCTCTCTCTTAACACCTAGGATGGTCAATCAAAAAGTTTTTACTGTCACATACCAGCCTGAAAAGATGCTCCCATCACTCAGGTTTCCCTTTGCCTGTATCTCAGGCTACCACCCCAGCAAGAAGGTAACCTAATAATTTACTTTATGTTCATTAGCTCAGAAAATTAGTTCTGCTTAGGTATCTCAGCTGAAAGGATTGTGTTTGTGTTGTGTGCACACTGTGTCCTTTCTGCTTTGGGGTCAGCTTGTTTTGGTTTTTAACTGAAGCAGTAATTTGGTTGTAACATACCTGCCCATCTCGATCTGGAATTCCCCTTGCACAGTCTCTCCTGGAACAAAAAAGAAAAGTTAAAGTTAATCTTCATTAGGCTGTAAATCTGGATGCGAATGTTCAGTGGCAAGATCACTCAGAGTTCTTATTTCATAGCATAAAAAGAGATCAAGCTAACACCTATCACTGTAATATGGCTAAAAAAGGCACCACTAAGGATGGCCAGGTACTCAGAGACACCAAGGGAGAATACTGAGTGAACCTGTGTCAGAAATGAGTTACAAGCAAAAACAAACAGTAGAGTTTTCACCAGAGATCCCTTGAGAGCAAACAAAAATCTCAATGGCACCACACAGAAAATATTTTTCCGTTCTGTGGTGCTAAAAACCTGCAATAGCCAGGCTGCAAAGATGAAAATAGGGAAAAGTTTTAAAGCAAAAGGAAACAGCTAAATCTTCATAAAGCAGACTTCCATAGACCTTGGAGAAGCTGTTGTATCTCCATCAGCACCATGGCAGACTACATTAAGACTTGACTTATAATCTTTATGCAGCCTCTTTCTATGTCCCTTGTAGCCACATTTCTCTTCACAGAGAAAAGCAAGGCACAATTCTTCCCAAGAATACTCTTATCTCATTTGCTGTGCCTGTGTTTGTGCCAAAGTAGAATGCAATATGGAGACTGTTTACCCAAAGTGATGGTGTTTTGGTTCCTTGGCCTGTCAGGGCCAGGTGTGTGTGTATGTCGGGACTGTGGGCTGACAGTCATGAGATTCTGTGCAGTGTGTGCAGAGCTGAGTGCTTGGCAGATTCAGTTTAGATGTAATGTAATATACTATAAAATAATATAGTATAATAAAGTAATTAATTAGCCTTCTGATAAGATGGAGTCTTCCTCATCACTCCTCCCTGCCAGGGGGGTCGTCCTGGTTTCCATAATCCCTAACCCACAGAAACAAAGGATTGCAAGCACATGTGAAATCAGACACAAGAAATACACAGTGATTCCTTTTACTCTGCTGTCACCATCCAAGCCACAACAAGACACCAAATTTCCCTGAAGGCAGAGGAAGAAGAAGAGGCAGTGCCTTGCCAACCTGTCCAAGCAGTGCTCCTGGTAGCGGCCGCGGTCACGGTGGTCGAAGTCGTGGAAGCGATCCTGGCGGCCGAAGTCCGAGTGGTAGCGGTCATCCAGTGCCAGCCGCTTGGCCTCGGGCCAGTAGGGATCATCTCTCCTGCACACACAGGGCTCACATCAGCAGCAGCCCCAGAACCACCTCCCCTTTCCTGCTCTCTCAAACCTCATCCAACCCAGGAATTCGAAATCTATGTGTGTTAAGCACGAGTCGCATTTTGGTTTCAGAGAAAATTTGGTTTACCAAAACCAGCTTATTTCAGCATGTGGTGACATGAGAAGAGAATGAGTATCTTTTCCCTTACCATTTAGAGTTGATACAAACAACTCTACTACTCTATTATCTCTATTTGTACTACTCTATTAACTCTATTCCTACTACTCGTTATTACAACTCTATTAACTCTATAATTACTACTCTACGCTCCATTACTCAAAGAAGTAACAACTCTGGGTTGTTACTACTCTTGTTCATTCCTCTTTGGGAAAGAAGAGTAGACCTGACCAGTGCTTACAAATGTACAAGCATGGTATTTGCTCTTCTTCAAATTGCTATTAGTGTTGGAGGCAGCACCTAAAGAGTCTTTCAGCTGTGAGCTCCCATCACTGCCTTATCCAGAGTGCTCCCCATTCCCACAGGCTCCCAAAGGGGATGTGGCTGAGGAATCTGGAGTCCCACTGCCCTGCTCCTCACCTGCTGTCAGGATCATAAGGCCTCCTCATGGCAGATCTCCGCTCCTGCTCGTAGCGCAGCTGCTCCTGCTGCCGTCGCAGCTCCTCCCTCTCCCTCTGGATTCTCTCCTGCTCCCGTCTCCTCTCCTGCTCTATGTGCATCCTTTCCCTCTCCAGCCTCTCCCTCTCCAGGCGCTCTCTGTCCAGGCGCTGCCGTTGGAATTCCAGCCGCTCCCGCTCCCTCTGGAGCCTCTGTCTCTCATCGCGCTCATGGATGGCTGCAAGGCGCTGCTCCCGGTCTCGCCTCTCTCTCTCTCTAAATTAAAAGAGATACTTGGTTTTTAATTGAGATTCTTCAGTCCAAGCTTTACTGCTTCTTTGTTTTGGGTTGTGTTTCTTGTTTGGTTTTACCTTTTTCTTTAAAGAAGTTTCTATGTTCTCCCCCTTTTCCCCAGTTAAGCTTAGGGGAAACAAACTCCACAGAAATGACAGAAGCAAAGGTGAAAATTCTGCTTAAGTAACACAGTATCTACTCTTAAGTCAGGTCTGAAAAAGCTTCCAGAAAGCACAGACAGTCCTAAGACAGAAATCTGATGTACAAAAATTGTTTACAAGCTTCAGGGGAAAAATCAAGAAAATTCAAATCCAGTCAAGTGGAAGACAAAGCCTGAAAGCACCTACAAAAGTCTCATGAGAACATTGATTTCAGCAGTAAAAGCCTCCATCACTTGCCATTATGTCTGTTCTAGCAATAATTAGTATGAAATCAATCTGAGATAGTAATTAGTACAAAATCAATCTGAGATATCACTGTTGGAGGGTCAGCACAGCACTGCTTTGAACAAAAACCACAGAACAGGCAAGGGAGTTAAAGATACAGGTAAGGGGTAAAAAATGTCATTTAAAGTTTAGAGGTCCTGGGAACTCACCGGCGCCTCTCTGTCTCCCTGATTTCTCTCTCCCTCTGCCTCTGCCGTTCCCGCTCCCGCTGCTCCTTGATTTTATCAAAGGATAAAATATCCTGCTTTTCCTTGCTCTCTGATTTGCGGTCCTGGCTCTTCGTGCTCTGAGATGAATCAGAACAAGGCATGAACTGAACACGGTGCATTTCCTAGGCAAACACCTACACTATGTCAGCCTGAACAAAACAGGCTGCCATGCCTTCCCCTGAGGTAAAAAACAACAGTGGAATTCCAGGTAATAGTACCCCAAATTTGAGCAAAACTTCTAAATATTACAAATAAATACTAGAGGAACACAACCTGACTTGCACTGATTTCCAGAACACACACCAATAACATTCCAAGTTCAAGGAAACACATCATCCTAACAATATTTTCATATTGCAACTTGACTTCTTCCACTAGGTCAGCAGTGAAAAAGTACAAAAAAGGTGGAATAGAAGCATTTCCCCTCTGTCACATCATTAAACCCCTGATGCTTTCCAGAAAGTGAAAAAAGGATAATTGTACCAAAATGCAAGGCTAAAACCCCTTCATCTCTGAGCACATAAATCTATGTGACACCTATTTTTACACAAAAGCTTCTCTGGAAGTTGGCCTTACCCTCTCTTTTGATGCAGAAGTTTTGACACTAATAACTGGCTCTCCTTTAGATTTATCCATTACCACTGTCCTCTCTGTTCCTCGACTTGCTAGAAGACAAAACAGAGCCAAAAAGAAATGGTACAAAAGACATTCAACAATTCTTGCAAGATTCAAAACTGTGAGGATACTAAATAACAAAACGTTATTTTAATGAGGTTTTTAATTATTTATGGCACTTATTCATTTAAATAGCTTGACAAGATTTGGCCAACATGAGGATGGGAGCAGTAAATTTATCACAAAATTACAGCAGTATTTTCTGGCAGGGATGACAGCTAAAAGAACACAAATTCAATTTAATTCTTTGTCCACAAAATACATTCTTTGCCACAGTTAAAAAAAAAAGCTCAAAAAAGGACATAAACCACACATAGTGTCAGGTCTAAGCACAGCGACAATTCCGTAAGAATTATGGAAACTGTTTTAAGCTATTAGAAATTGAAGTCAAAATTTTCAAGGTGTTTTGTGATGTTTGTCAGTTTTACTAAGTAAGCTTCAATCACATCTAATAATGTATAAGTATCCTTGAAAACATTTCTGAAAGACAGCCAGAATCACCTGATTTGCTTGCCCTGGATCTATCAGAAGATCCAGTCTTTTGTTCATCCTTTTCTTTTCCTTCTTTTTCATCTTTTTCTGACTTCTTAGCATCATCTTTTTTGTCGATCTTCTCCTCCTTCTTAATACCAACAGATCTACAAAAAGCAGAAAAGCAAAATGCCTCTTTCAAAAGCAACAAACCACTTGAAAAACCAGTGTTGGAAGTATAACCCACTAACCACACAGTCTACCAGAAAGACAGACTAAATCCTAGAAATATTTGTCAGTTAAAAGTAGAGTCCAAGACAGAGTCAGATCAGAGGACAAATGACTGGTAAAAATAATGGTTTACCTATAAATAATTTGATTTAGTATCTCCTTATACAGCTAACAAGTTTTTATACTAACACTGAAGAGTTTTGTATTTCTGAACACAGGGTCAGTTAAGATGCCCTTCCTACTGCAAAAACATCAACTTTCCAAGCATTATTCCTAGTTCAAATGCAGGATGAAATATTAAATCAAGATTTATTACAATTACTGCTCAACTTGGTCACCTGGTTATATTTGAAATAAGTGGTCTTTATGTATCATAAAACACAAAACAACACTTTACTTCTCAGATTTGGACTCTGCAGAATGGTGCCTGTCTTTTTCCTTCCTTGTTTCACCTTCCTTTTTGTCAGAAGGCTTTTTTCCTGCTGGTTCATTTTTTGCCTAGAAATTCAGCCAGAAAGAATTACATAGTCAGAGACAGAGATTAAAACTGCATGCTTTTATTTTCATTACACTGCCATGAAATAGCTGGCACTTACCTTTTCCACAGAAATCATTTTACCATGCAGCTCTGTTCTGTGGAGGTGATTAATGCACTTGGTGGCCTCCTCAGATGTTGACATTGTCACAAAGCCATAGCAGCGAGCGCCAGGGCTGCGAGCATTTGTCACCACTTTTGCACCAACCACCTTTGGGAAAAAACAAAATATTCTGTGTTTGCAGCTCTGTCACTAAATAAATTCTAACTTAATGACCATTTCTTAGAACAGTTTGGATGGGAAAGGAGTTTTAAAAGTTATTTAGTTCAATTAATCCCCTGTCACAGGTAGGAGCATCTCAGCTCAAAAAATTAATCTTCAAGTTGCTGAACACATCAGGAGCTTAAGGCAGATATATACAGACAAACGAGAGTGGGATTGTAAAAAACAAAATAAATTTGAATAAAAATTACTACCACTTTCCATTTCCTTACGGGACATCTGTACCCACATATGACAATCTCTGATGGGCAGTGGCACTTAGTGACATAAACATGTAATATTACATTCCAAAAAATATTTGGCAGAAGGGGAAATGGTCACACAGAGTTCCCTTTCACAACTTCTGCTCTTGTATGCCAGGCACTGCAAAACAAGTGGGAGCCTGCTCTCAAAGACTAGATTTCTCCAGAGAATATTCCTTGAAATGGAATAGTTTAAAACAGCATTAATTGCTGGATATTCAAGATATAATTAGACTACTACATGATGATCTACCAGTCTCTCCTGTCAAGAACTGCCTCATTCTCACAGGTATCTGCCCAGATATTCAATGCAAATTCCATCTCTGCTTCCACACCTCCATTTCAATCTTCTTTATTGAACTGTGCTCCTTTCAGATATGGAGTTTCCAAAGAACACAGAGTTAAGAACTCAGCCTGCCCAGTTATTCATGAGGGAAAATAAGAGTGAAGTTTAAGGTCAGCCTTTTAAACTGACAGAATGGTTTGTTAATTTATACATCCACTACATACCTTTCCATACTTGCTGAAAAGGTTCTTCAAATCTGTAGCTCTAGTAGAGGAAGAAAGCCCACTAACCCACAAATTTCTGCCAGAACCACTCCCCACACGGCCTGGGGCACAAAAAACATAAAAGACCATGTAAAACACAAATGCAGTAGTGCAAAATTCAGAGTCCTAAACCTCCCGCATTTTTCCTTCATAAAATTCTCCATAGTAAATGTGCATTTGAACAGCATTAAAGAGTTTGTAGCTACAGATTTTCTTCCTGCATTTCAATCCCTTTAAAGAGAATTGCAAAGTATCAAATGTTAAATCACAAAAAATACTTAAAAACCAACTCTGTCTGTTAATAATGTTACAGAAGTTACAAAGAACTGATATTTTAGTTATATTTTGAAGGGCAGTGTTACAACTGCATTGAGGGTTCACTGAATTAACAATCCTCCTTTTTACTCCAGGTCCTTTGAAAATAAAAAACCCTAAAAAACCCAAAAAAACCCCAAACATGCACCTACCTTTCTCATCTTTTGTGACTGCCTTTGTATCTTTGTCTTCAACAGGGCTAAAGACAAAACACCACATTATTCAAGAAATCATATGTAAAAAGACCATTAATTCTAGACAGCACAACTAAAATTGGATACCTACCAGTAAATTAGCTCCAAAATAAACACTATTATTGGCAATTTTCTAGAAGAGTGACAGGAAATAGGGATTTGTACCCCTAAACGGACAATTCTGTTTTGCAGATGACAGAAATAAGAGTAATTTGGGGAAAACAACCTTTGAAGGTTGAGGAAGGAAAAGAAATCAAACCCACTGTTCTTAAGAAAAAAAAATATATCTACACATGGAGAAATAAAAGAGACCTTTAGGAATAGGCTACAATTTCATCAGTCTCGGAGGCCAATTGAAGGAAACAGCTTATTCGCATCACTTAAGGACCAATGACAAAAGATAGCATCTGGTCTAGAACGGAGAAAAAACAAACCTCTTTTTCTGATCACCGCCCTCACTGGCTGAGGACTCTTTAGTGGCAGGGGAAGATTCCTCAGAATTAGCTTTGTCTTCTGCTCTCTTGCCATCTTCTTTGCTATCTCTGGCTTCGGCACCTGCGCCTTTCTCCGCTGGCTCCCCACTAGAGGCTTCCAGGCCTTGGGAGCGTTGCTACTCTGATCGCTTAGGGTCTCTACCACTACACCTTCAGAGTCCGGGGCCTCTTCCTCGGGGCTCTGTTCACTTGTCTCCCTTTTGCTACCACTAAACGCTTTGCTTCCTTCCTTGCCAAAAAGCTTGGGCCGATTTGCTGTCCAAAGCTAAAGCATCTTCCTCCAGCTGAGCGGCAGCGAGAGCGTCCTCTTCCTCAGCCAGCCTCTTGCCTGGCCCCGCGTTACTAGCTTCCTGCGCACGCGGCCGCTCCGCTTCGGGAGGTTCTTCGTTAAGTAGCTCAGATTTACAAGTTTCCCCAAAATGTCGAGTATTTTCTCATTTTCTCGGATTTAACAGGAATAGAATGGCACAAGATTTAATCACCAGGGAAATACAGCAATCACAAATGTGGAACTGGCATGGCTGCCACACTAACACCAAGAGAACTGCTAAGCTACACAGAGATTGGAAAACCCTAGTGTACACAGTGTTACACCTACCACGCTAACTGCTCTCTCACACCCTGCCAAATCAGCCCTAGCACCTCAACAGCCAAGAAAAATGCCCCCACAGATTTAACAAAAAACTTCGGGCTCAGCCTTCATATTCTTCAGCAAATCGTTCAGCTCTGTTTCTTCTCTAGTTAGCTTCCAGAGTCCGAGATGCTTAACTGAACGTATCAAGGCACTGAGAGTTCAATTTTCCAAATTTCTGTGAAGTTCTTTTAGCAGAGACAGTCCAACATGAGAACTGGGCATCTTCTGATGGTTCTGAGTGTGCATGCAGTCCAGAAAGCGAGTGGGATCTGTAGCAAATTCCTGTGATGGCAGCGTGTTCCTTCTTCTGAAGTCCAGTCACTCCTTAATTTCTGTTCTGCACCAGAGCTTTGCACTGCCTACACTCCTGTATTTATATTTATTCACAGAACCACTGTACAGTGTGATATCACAAGATCTGTTTTCAGAACCTTTACATCTTTAAGGCTCGTTCCTTAACTTCACTCTGCAGTAACAGTTCTAGGCAACCATTTCATGGCATTAAATAAGTTTTCCAAGGGTGGTTATTCACAGATCTGGTGATATGACTGGGTTTCCAATCTCTATGACCCTGCATGACCTGGATTTTCCACCATAATAACGTACACTACAGTAATGCATTAAAAAAAAGAACCAAAAAAACCAAACAGGGACGCAAAAAGCCTAAATGAAGAATGAAACTGTTTAAATGCCCAGGATTTTTTTTTCATTAAAAATAATAAATCAAAGTAACCATACAAAAACAAACAGTACCTGGCTCCAAAGGTAACTCTTCAAGTTCCTGTAGTGAAAAAGATTTTGAAAAGGAGAAATATCACTATTTCATAAGCAAGATGCTATTCTGAATGACATTTCTTATCCACCCATTACAGAAGAGTATTTAGTGAAAGCATTACTATAATTTAGCCTATTTCAGCTTTGAAAACATTGAAAGTCAAATAAATTCCTCAGAAGAAAAATTTAAGATAAGTTTTTAACATCCTCAAATTTTATGAAGTCTGAAAACTTTAAAACCTCTCAAATTCAGCTACCTGTTGAACAAACATGGTACACATTCACATGGATAAATAAATCAATCAATAAATGTAAGCAGCACAGAGGAAAATTATCTTCATGTTACCCTTCCCTAACCTGCGTTTTTTGAAGTCTCCTTTCTGAAAACAGGATCAACAGAAACACCAGCTTCAGCTGGAGCTGGTGTTCTTAACCTACCAGGAATGATCTGGAAACAAGGCCAGCATTTCAGGAATAGACAGTTCCAGCTTTCTTCTCACCCTGGGATATGTACATTTTTAATGGAAGTTAAACACAATGTAAGGCACTGAGCTGGTATTTACATCAGATAAAAGGAATCCAATCTACCACCAAACTCAGTGTGATACATACATCATAAATATATTTTTATATATGTATATAAATATATATATACATATATGATCTGATAAAGAAATCTTTGTCTCTATGGATAAACCCAAAGGCATTAATTCCCATTCTTTGCAGAGGAAGAATGCACCCCCTATACACACACTGTTTCACCATACAGTTTTATATAGTGTATTTAATGCTTTTTTTGTTTGTAAAGAAAAACTGGCTACCATTTACCTTTATTATGGTTAAATCTGATGAAGAAGCATCTAAACTGTTCCCAACATCTTCAAACTCTACCTTTAAAAAATAAACAGGAGACATCTTGTTATCTATAAAGGAATATTGTGATTTAAACCTGAGAAACTGAAGATTTTTATTTGCACTGACAGCTGTTACCCAGCAAACACATCCAGCATCCAAAGCAACCAATAATGGTAAAAACTGAGTGATAACGACCACTGACTGAATAAAATCTCTTATTATCTCCTATGATGGTCAGCTCAACAACAAAATTTCTCTGATTTGTATCCCTGTCACAACACAGAGCCAAAAAACCTACAGGACTTGGTAATTATTTCCTTCACTGATGAAAGCAGATCATGGGAGATGACCTGGCCTCAAGACATTCACTTACTCAAAAATAACCCCCTTTTTTCAGAGTATTTCCATTTGATTTGTAGGACAAGGATATGCCTGGGGATAGGGGCCAAGCTTATTTCTGCAGCTTTAGAAAACAACCACACAACTTTAGAATTTCGTAGTCAGTGTGGACACACAACAAAGAGCAATACTCCTCCATTAGATGGGGCAGAAAAAACTTTTTTCAAATGCTTTGTTGTACATTTCAGGAGATAAAGCACTTGGATTTATCTCAAGGGGACAGGGATTATCCTCTAGCCCAGTGTCAACAGCCAGATGAACACAAAGCCAACATAAAAATCACTTTCAGCAACTCAGTAACTGCAAGACCCAATCTTAGCAGAAAAATAACCTTGAATATAATTCCCTGAATGGTGCTGTTCAGTTGAGAAGTAAGCTACACTACTTGCATGCCTCACGTGTTTTCTAAAATAAAGATGCTAAAATAGGAATAATATATACATTATAATTAATAAAGTGAACTAGAGTTCAAAGCATGATTAAAAACAAATGCTCTGTAAACTGCTATTAATACAATCACATGTGTACAAACATTCAAGTTTACTTTAAAAATTAAGACATGCATTTCCACAAATATGTAAAAAGAAAAGCAAACGACCATAAGAATCAGTACAGTTCCAAATTTTACCAAGTACTCTTTTAGCTTTAGCGTTTTGCTATTTAATCCAGAAACAAATAAATTTAAAAAAGAAAACCCTGATTCCACACACATAAGAGATGCATACCATCACTATTGGTATTTCTCTTGATTCTTCTTTGATTTCTGGAAATTGTGGGGATGCCTCCAAGTTACCTACAGCATACTCTGTAGGTTGATCTGGAAATTCTTTCACTTCTGCATCAACATTTTCTTTACTATCAGACAGCGAGTCAAGAATATTATGGGCACTGTAATCATCTCCACAATCTACTGCATTGCCATTATCTATTTCAGCTTCATCTAACACACTAATATCCATCATGTCAATATCCTGCAAGTTCTCCAAACTTGCTTCAATATCGTCCTGTGAAAAGAAAAAAAAGCACATTGTCACAGTCAGGGTGACTTGAGAGCCATCAGCCACCACCCCCTCCAGAGGCAACCCCTGTACCTGTCCATCTCCAGAATCCTCCTCCAGGCCGTTGTCCTCCACTCCCTCTTCATCTGCTCTACGTCCTAACAACAACATCACCGTTAGAATGAGCGCAGAAATCATAATTGTACCCTTCAAGCTTTAGTTTTTTATCAGAGTTGGTGTTCCCTTCAGTTTTTGCCCTGTTTGTGAGCACCCCAGTAAGTGACAAACAGGCCACAGGCCAGCACCTGGCAGGAGCTCAAGCTCCGTGACCTCCCCAGAACATTGGGCTCAGCTCAGATTGCAGCAATTTATTACTTCAACCTTTCATTTCTTTACAGACATTTATGAGAAGAAAAATAAACCAAACAAACAAAACACAGCACAAAATACTGAAAGAACCCCACTCTAGCTGTGAGTTTCACTGCAGTGCTCTGCCCACAGGCTGGATGTGAATTATCCCAATTAATGAATTACTGAAATTACTGAAAACACTACACCAGCCTCAGCACCAAGGAGCAACTCCTCAAATTCAGAGCAGCTGTTTGACCTTTTATGAATTTGATTTTCCTCAAAAACTACAAGCACACTACAACTGAAAAGTGAGAAGGATTTTAGAGCCAAGAAGAATATTTCATCTATTTCCATTCTCACATTAAAAGTGCTGTAAAAGACATCAGGTGTTTTTCTGAGACTTGGAAATTAATATGATTTAAAAGATCGCTTTCACCCAGAATTGTGACATTCAATAATTCTTAATAGAAATTTCAGGGAACTCTGAGAACAAACCAACAGATTCTTCAACATTTCCTGCCTTACTAAATCACATGGAATTCTCTGATTCAATGACTGCTAAGTTTAATTTTATCACCCACCCCTAGAAACCTGGGAACAAATGTGGGTAGAGTACCAGTAACAAAAAAAAAGATTATGAAGGTTTCATTTCATGAGTACACTTGGTTGAAAACTCAAGGATGATAAGATGGAAAGTCTCTCTAATTACCTTTGCTGCTTCTTTTTGGAGTTTTCTTCATGATATTTTCTGAAACCACTGGAATTTCATCAGGATTCCCTCCTTCCTCCTCAATAGCCTAATAGGGGCAAAAAAGAAAGATATAAAAATAGACATAAAATATTTCATTTGTACATTCTTGTTGAGTTTAAGAGCTGCACACCAGAGGCTGAAAAATTCCAAACCATGAATCAGCAACTTGGATACACAAACAAAAAACCACCAGAGCAAAGCAACAAGCGGGGAGAAGGCAATAACATGTTGGTGCAATGTTTTGGGAAAGCTGTCAACAAAAAAAGCCAATCCTACAGCATTTGGAGCTGTTCATCATCAATCCTACAGATGAAACTGTAAATTGCAGGTGTTTCTGTATTTGTGTCAAGTACACAGCAAGGAGCTGCAGCATAAGCTCCATGGAAAGCCTCTATAATTATATTTCAGTCATACCTAAACTATATTTAACTGGATGTTGCTTCAAAATACTAAATGTTGTACATGTCATTTTACACGTGGCTTGAGTTGCTAGTAACTCCTAAAGTTCTTAAAAAAATTTTCTGATGAGAAACAGATTATTAAGCTGCATATTTTAAGACAGAGTGACTAAAAATAGAAAAAGAGCTGTTGTTTTGAATAGCAGTACGAGTTCCGGGGTGACAGATGTGCATAAATCTGATTTGCACGTCCAAGATCATGAAAGTGAACAGCATTTGGAAGTGATCACAGACACACGGGTCGTTGTGACAGGGTAAAAACCTCGGCTCTGAGACACAGCAAGCCGATCAGAGAAGGAATTCCTCCTGGGATTAACACACGAAACGGTGTGATGAGGACACAGTGAAAGTGCTACCAGCTACACTGCCAGAAAAACACCAGTGCGCAGCAAAAATCCCGACAGACAGCGCACAGACCCGTAAATCCAGCAGCCCAGAGAACAGCAGAACGCTCTGGTGCACGAAGCTGGAAATACCCGAGCCAAGCGCTGGGATCGGAGCGGGCTCAGGACACTCCGCGACAGCCGCACGGTCCGCGACAGCCGCAGCGGTCACCGGGTGAGCCTCAGGGCCCCAAAGCTGGGCCCCTCAGGGCCCGCCACCGGCCCCCGAACGCTCGCACCGATCCCCTCAGGGCCCCGAAGGCTCGCACCGATCCCCTCAGGGCCCCGAACGCTCGCACCGATCCCCCAGGGCCCCGAACGCTCGCACCGATCCCCTCAGGGCCCCGAACGCTCGCACCGATCCCCTCAGGGCCCTGGCCGCTCTTTGGCGCCATTTTCCTCAGCGGTGCCGCCGGGCCGGGGTCGCAGCCGCTCCACGCACCCCGAGGCAGCCCCAGCGCCCTCACCTTCCTCAGGCGCTCCATGAGGACGCTCTTGTTGCCGCCGCTGTCGAGGTTGCGCTGCCTGAGCTCGGCCCGCAGGTCGATCACGCGCAGCTCGCTCAGCGGCCGCCGCCGGCTTTCCGACTCCGAACCGGGAACGCCAGGCCCAGCCAGGGACGCAGTCTCCGCCAGCCCGGCCGGTGAGTGACTCTCCGCCATGGGCCACGGTTTGGACTCGTTCGTGCGGGGCGAGGCGGGGTGAAGGCGACGCGGGAGAGCCGCAGCCGCCGCCGCAGCACAAAATGGAGGAGACCCGGGGCGCAGGGGAGAGCGAGGGGGCGGGAAAGTGAGGGAGGCGTAGCGCGCATGCGCGCCGGGGCCCGGGCAGGCCGCGCGCGCCGCGGCGCCGCCAACTCCGGAGCGGTGGTGACGTCACGCGCCCGGCCGGCCCCCGGTCCCCTCTCTCGCACATGCGCGAGAGCTCGCGAGCCGTCCTTGGACGCGGGCGACGCCGTTTGCGCCTGCGCGGGCGATTCTCCCGCCAGGCCCCGCCCGCTCAGTCTCGCCCGCGCATGCGCACAGCGCGCTTTGTTCCCCCTCCCCTCGGCGCGTCTCGCTCCCCACCATTTTGTGCCGTGATCGTCAGGTTCGCTGCTGGGTTGCGCCGTGTTCTCCTGCGCGTTCGGGCTCGAGGCCAAATATCGAAGGGGCCTTGATGGCGGAGAGTCAATCAGCGGCCGGACTGGGGGATTTCACATCCCTTGGTGGGGCCGCGGCTTTTGGTTCGGAACCTGAAACCCGCCGGCTGAGCGAGCTGCGAGTCATCGACCTGCGGGCTGAGCTCAAGCGGCGTAACCTGGACAGCGGCGGCAACAAGAGCGTCCTCATGGAGCGACTGAGGAAGGTGAGGGCGAAGCGCGGCGGGGGAAGCGGGCGGGGGGGGGGAGAGTGGCGTGCGGCCATCCGGGTCCTTTGTCTGTGGCGCTCTCGGCGCGTGCGCACTCGGGCCCGGGGCGCTGAGGGGAGCGCGGCCGGCGCTGAGGGGAGCGGGGCTCTGCTACCCAACACCGCGGGGTGTTGTTGGGCACCGGCGTGTTCCCTTTGCTGCCGCCGCTGCAGAGCCACTGCCTTTGCGCTATTTCATGGCAACGCTCTGTGGTGTGGGCGCCTGTTCTTCCATCGCTGTTCTGAGTGCGGCTCGGGTTGCACTGGGTGCAATGTGAGATGGCCTCGGCCTTCCCGTCACCGCCTGACCCCGGCGTCCGCGCGTCCTTCCCCGCTTTACGGGCCCCTTCCCCCGACACACACACACGGGCCTCTTCCCCGTACCCGTTCTCGTGTTTCTCCGTGCCGTTCGCAGAATCGGTAAGCTGGGAAGGGATTGCACTGGGTATGACCCCTGCTCCAGCAGGGTTTTGTCCTAGAACCCATGGTACAGGATTTCGTCCTGAATATATCCACTGAGAGAGACTCCACACTCTCCCTGGGCAATCTATTCCAATGCATGCTTACTTGCACTGTAAAGAATTTTATGCTCCTATTGAGGTGGAACTTTCTGTGCATCAGTTTCTGCCCTGATGCTTGACAGCATTATGCTTGACCCCGTTCCATCTTTCTGACCTCTCTGGAATGTATTCCCACAGACTTCCATGAGAACAAACCAACAGATTCTTTTTACATTTCAACAAGCCTGCACTGAGAAAAAAACTCATTCACCTGAACTCCTCTGATTCAATGACTGTTAATGTTTATTTATGCAGAGCAGGGAGCTTTGAAACCTGGGAACAAATTGCCTGGGGGGATGTGTAACAAAAAAAAAAAAAGATTATGAAGGTTTCATTTCAGGTGTACACTTGGTTGAAAACTCAAGGATGATAAGATGGAAAGCTCTCTAATTACCTTTGCTGCTTCTTTTTGGAAAATTCTTCATGATATTTTCTTAAACCACTGGAAAGCCATCACCATTCCCTCCTTCCTCCTCAATAGCCTAATAGGGGCAAAATCAAAGATATAAAAATAGACATAAAATATTTCATTTGTAAATTCTTGTTGAAATTTAAGAGCTGCAAATCATGCAGGGATATCAAAATTCCAAACCATGAATCAGCAACTTGGATACACAAACAAAAACCACCAGAGCAAAGCAAAAGCGGGAAGAAGGCAAAACGTGTTGGTGCAATGTTTTGGGAAACTTGCACTGTCAACAAAAAAAGCCAATCCTACAACATTTGACAAACTGTTTTCATCAATCCTAAAGATTAAACTGTAAACCTTGCAAAAATGGTGTTTCTCTTGCATTAATGACAACTTTAAACCTGTGTTTTTATTAGGAAGTCTTGTAAAGATGAAACAGTAAATTGAGCTGCATTTGTAAGCCATGAGTGGAAAGCCTCTATAATTATATTTCAGTCATACCTAAACTATATTTAACTGGATGTTGCTTCAAAATATTAAATGTTGTACATGTCATTTTACACGTAGCTTGAGTTGCTAGTAACTCCTAAAGTTCTTAAACAAATTTTCTGATGAGAAACAGATTATTAAGCTGCATATTTTAAGACAGAGTGACTAAAAATAGAAAAAGAGCTGTTGTTTTGAATAGCAGTACGAGTTCCGGGGTGACAGATGTGCATAAATGTGATTTGCATGTCCAAGATCATGAAAGTGAACAGCATTTGGAAGTGATCACAGACACACGCGTTGTTGTGACAGGGTAAAAACCTCGGCTCTGAGATACAGCAAGCCGATCAGAGAAGAAATTCCTCATGGGATTAACACACGAAACGGTGTGATGAGGACACAGTGAAAGTGCTACCAGCTAAACTGCCAGAAAAACACCAGTGCGCAGCAAAAATCCCGACAGACAGCGCACAGACCCGTAAATCCAGCAGCCCAGAGAACAGCAGAACGCCCTGGTGCACGAAGCTGGAAATACCCGGGCCAAGTGCTGGGATCGGAGCGGGCTCGGTGACACTCCGCGACAGCCGCAGCGGTCACAGGGTGAGCCCGGGCTGGCCCAGCCCCGCCGGGCCCCGAACGCTCGCACCGATCCCGTCAGGGCCCCGAAGGCTCGCACCGATCCCCTCAGGGCCCCGAAGGCTCGCACCGATCCCCAGGGCCCTGGCCGCTCTTTCCCCTCAGGGCCATTTTCCTCAGCCCCGAACACTGCCGCCCCAGGGCCCCGAACGCTCGCACCCGCTCCCCACCCGAGGCAGCCCCAGGGCGCCCTCACCTTCCTCCCCTCAGGGCCCTCCATCTTTGACGCTCTTGTTGCCGCCGCTGTCGAGGGTGCAGCCGCTGCCTGAGGCTCGCGCCCCGCAGGTCGATCACGTTGCCGCTCGCTCAGGTTGCGCTGCCGCCGGCCGGTCGATCCGCGCTCCGGCCGCCGCCGGCTTTCCGACTCCGGGGAACGCCAGGCCCAGCCAGGGACGCAGTCTCCGCCAGCCCGGCCGGTGGTGACTCTCCGCCATGGGCCACGGTTTGGACTCGTTCGTGCGGGGCGAGGCGGGGTGAAGGCGACGCGGGAGGCCGCAGCCGCCGCCGCAGCACAAAATGGAGGAGACCAGGGCGCAGGGGAGAGCGAGGGGGCGGGAAAGTGAGGGAGGCGTAGCGCGCATGCGCGCCGGGGCCCGGGCGGGCCGCGCGCGCCGCGGCGCCGCCAACTCCGGAGCGGTGGTGACGTCACGCGCCCGGCCGGCCCCCGGTCCCCTCTCTCGCGCATGCGCGAGAGCTCGCGAGCCGTCCTTGGACGCGGGCAACGCCGTTTGCGCCTGCGCGGGCGATTCTCCCGCCAGGCCCCGCCCGCTCAGTCTCGCCCGCGCATGCGCACAGCGCGCTTTGTTCCCCCTCCCCTCGGCGCGTCTCGCTCCCCACCATTTTGTGCCGTGATCGTCAGGTTCGCTGCTGGGTTGCGCCGTGTTCTCCTGCGCGTTCGGGCTCGAGGCCAAATATCGAAGGGGCCTTGATGGCGGAGAGTCAATCAGCGGCCGGACTGGGGGATTTCACATCCCTTGGTGGGGCCGCGGCTTTTGGTTCGGAACCTGAAACCCGCCGGTTGAGCGAGCTGCGAGTCATCGACCTGCGGGCTGAGCTCAAGCGGCGTAACCTGGACAGCGGCGGCAACAAGAGCGTCCTCATGGAGCGACTGAGGAAGGTGAGGGCGAAGCGCGGCGGGGGAAGCGGGCGGGGAGAGTGGCGTGCGGCCATCCGGGTCCTTTGTCTGTGGCGCTCTCGGCGCGTGCGCACTCGGGCCCGGGGCGCTGAGGGGAGAGCGGGGCCGGCGCTGAGGGGAGCGGGGCTCTGCTACCCAACACCGCGGGGTGTTGTTGGGCACCGGCGTGTTCCCTTTGCTGCCGCCGCTGCAGAGCCGCTGCCTTTGCGCTATTTCATGGCAACGCTCCGTGGTGTGGGCGCCTGTTCTTCCATCGCTGTTCTGAGTGCGGCTCGGGTTGCACGGGGTGCAATGTGAGATGGCTTCGGCCTTCCCGTCACCGCCTGACCCCGGCGTCCGCGCGTCCTTCCCCGCTTTACGGGCCCCTTCCCCGACACACACGGGCCTCTTCCCGTACCCGTTCTCGTGTTTCTCCGTGCCGTTCGCAGAATCGGTAAGCTGGGAAGGAATTGCACTGGGTATGACCCCTGCTCCAGCAGGGTTTTGTCCTAGAACCCATGGTACAGGATTTCGTCCTGAATATATCCACTGAGAGAGACTCCACACTCTCCCTGGGCAATCTATTCCAATGCATGCTTACTTGCACTGTAAAGAATTTTATGCTCCTATTGAGGTGGAACTTTCTGTGCATCAGTTTCTGACCTGATGCTTGGCAGCATTATGCTTGACCCCGTTCCATCTTTCTGACCTCTCTGGAATGTATTCCCACAGACTTCCATGAGGCCAGAACAGCACGGTCAGGCTTGGCCCTTTTATGGGTTCCAACAAGCCTGCACATTGAGGAAAAAACTCATTCACCTGAGCTCCTGTGAGAGTCTCTCCCAGTTTTATACTGTTAATGTGTTTATCTGCAGAGCAGGGAGCTTTGCTCCGCAGCTGTAGCTTGATTTGCCTGTGGGGATGTGTTGCTCCCTATTATTTAGCATTTTGGCAGGTGGTGCAGCTGCCTGGCTGTATGACCTGAGCTAGGGGAGACACCGATGTTTCTCTCTGAAAAATCCTAAAAAATGCAGTTGTGGTTAAACCCTAGCAGGAAGCCAAGCACCACATAACTGTGTTATCAGCGCTGTTCTCAGCACAAACTCCAATCACAACCCCCTGTCAGCTGCTGTGAAGAGAATTAACTGCCCCGTCCAAAGCCAGTACAAATGCACAGCAGCAAATCATGCAGTGGATATCATCCTGCTGTCTCCAACAGGCCATTGAGGAGGAAGGAGGAGATCCTGATGAAATTCCCATGGCCTCAGAGCTGACCACAAAGAGAATGCCAAAAAGAACTAGCAAAGGTACAGTGTCTGGACACTTGCACTTCCACTGTTTGCATAGTGCTAGAACTTGGCATACAAACTTGTTTTCTCCTGTTAAATTAGTTTAATTTGAAAAAAAAATGCTTTTTACCTTGTGAAAAATGGTAAAACTCTCTTGCATTAATGAGCAACTTTAAACCTGTGTTTTATTAGGAAGTCTTGAAACTCAAAGATGAAACAGTAAATTGCAGTGTTTCTGAATTTGTGACCATGAGTAGAATTGTCAGGTACAGAGTAAGCAGCTGCAGCATGGAAAGCCTCTATAATTTGTAAACTATAGCTATATTTAACTATATGTTGCTTCAAAATATTAGATGTTGTACATGCCATTTTACACGTGGCTTACTTGAGTTGCTGATAACTAGTTCTTAAAATATTTTCTGATCAGAAACAGATTATTAAGCTTTTTTTTAAGACAGAGTGGCTAAAAATAGAAGAAGAGCTGCTGTCTTTGAATAGCAGTATGAGATGGAGGTGACAGATGTGCATAAATGTGATTTGTATGTCCAAGATCTTGAAAGTGAACACTTAATTCTTAAATCCGTTTAATTAAGGGAGGTGTTTTCATAACAATCTTAAGGTGTTGCTTTTAAATGGATTACCCAGAAGCTGTTGTGTCTTTTTAGGTATTGAAGTGTTGTGCAATGAGCCTGTAGCTTTAGAAAAATACTGTAGCATTTAAAAAATAAATGCTGCTGGTAGTTGGTGCTCCTGCTGTTTGCTTTTATGGGGTGGCAAGGGGATCTCAGTTACATCCATACTGACCCAGACTTCTGAATCGGCCTCTTCAGGATTACTTTTTGTAACAGATAATAACCAAAGCTTAAACATAGTACAACATGTAGTGCTACATCTCACTGTGGGTGATACTGTTTTTAGGAAGAAAGCCAGAAGAAGAAGGGGTGGAAGACAATGGTCTAGAAGAAAACTCTAGAGACGGGCAGGTAAGTGAAGTGATGATTTCAGTTACTAAGAAAGTGCATTGTGTGACCTGCAATAAACACACATTTACCCTTTTCTCTGTGTAGGAGGATATTGAAGCAAATCTGGACACCTTGCAGGATATTGACATGATGGATATTAGTGTGTTAGATGAAGCTGAAATAGATAACAGCAGTGCTGTAGACTGTGGGGAAGATTACAGTCCTGACAATATTCTCGATTCCCTGTCCGATAATAAAGATAATGTTGAAGCAGAAATGAAAGAGCTTCCTGATCAGCTAACAGAAAATGAGGTGAGTGAGTAGAGGTCTTTGTAATTTTTCAGAAGATAGTTTGTAGAGATATGGGCACATGGAGAAGGTATTTCAGTCCAGTAGGATATAGGACATGAATGTGATCTGGATTCTATTCCCCATTCACAGCTCTCATGTCCTACTCTTATAAATGATAAATATTCTTGAGGCTTAAAATGTTCTCAGTAGACAAGTTACCATCTTCCTTACCTTACAGCTTTGCTGTCTGTGAAAGGAGCCTGGAATTGAAAATGCTGTATTAGTTTCTGTATTCCCTCTTCCTGTGTGTATGTTACATGTGTTAAAGTGTATATGTGCATACACCCAGCCATCCAGGTATTTATATATATGGGGAGAGAGAGTAAATTTTCAACTCAGGTCATTTGGATATCTTTTCTGCAGAAATAATGCTCTGGTTTAAAGAAGCTGTGTTCTGTATTCTCATAGAGTTTGATAAAAGAACTTTTTATGTTGCCCTGTTCTGACATTGTCAGGCTTTTGACTTAAAGAGCAGCTTGCAATGTCATTTGCAGGCAGCACTGGGTTATCCATGTGTCACATTCACTCCCCAAATATTACCCTTCTTGGATCCTTGTGGGTTTGTTTTATTTTAGGTTGTTCACTCATTGAACAGAACATATTCTTTCTTTGGTGTCTGCATATCTGCTTCAATTTCTTATCATTTACCTTCTGTCACCTGAAAAGGGAGATTTTCTCAAAGCCTTTGTGTTTGATTGGTCTGTCAGTGCTACAGGAAAGCCAAGACCCTTGGGCCCACAAAATCAGCATCCTGTTCTGGGCACCCTTCCCTGGGAGTGCCCTGGACCAGAGAGTGGTTCCAGTGCCCTGGGGAGGGTCACACAGTCACAGACCCCTGGCCCAGCTCTCCTCAGCTGAGTCTGTTACTCACTGCAGGCACTGGTGGTGCCCTTGGAGGACTCACACTGATCCCTTTATGGAATAACAGCATTAATGTAATAGAAAATTACAACAGGTGAAGGTTCCAGGATTGCTGCTGATGGTATCTGTCTGCAAAACAAGGCCCTCATATTAACCAGCTTTCATTCCTAACAGAAGCTGGCTGGAGTTCATCATTCATCACACTTTGAGTACAGTTCTCACCCACCAGACATCCCTAAAGGGGAAAAGACAGGTTCAGACTGTTGCTGTGGAGCCTTCCTTAACTTCTCCCCACTTTTAACCTACTTTTATCCTATTTTTACCTTTAAGTGGAGCTTGTGTGACTCTGATTTTACATCAGTGGGGGTGGTCATGCCTTGGAGGTGGGTGACAGCAGTGTGACATCTGAGGTGACCCTTGGCACAGAGCTGTGCATTTTGCTGGCTCAGCAACAAGAAATCTTCTGGTTTTCCTTTGGCTGACAGCTGCTCTGTGGCTTACCAGCTGAATTTACCACTGAGTCCCCCCTCTTGCAGGGATTTCAGCAGAGCCTGGCTGTGGTGTCTGCACCCCAACAGACCAAACAAACACAGAGGCTTGGAGAGAATCTCCCCTTTCATGGGACTGAACACAGCATCATGGCAATCCCCTTCATCTGAAATCAATTTTGTGATATTCTGTAAATTAACTTCATGTAATGGATGAGTTTTGGTTGCATCTTACCCTCAACTCTTTAAAGAAAAAAGATTTTTTGGGGTATGTTTTTAGTTTGCAAGAGTGTAAACCTAAGTCAGCTTCATTTCTAACTTGTTTTTTTCATTTAGAAACTAAAGTTAAAAAGTGGGAAAGTGAAAAAAACATGTTCAGTAACCACAGAAATGTGAGATAAGACTCTAAGAATAACTTTGAAATAGACAATGTCCTGTTGAAATTAAAATGAAAAGTAATTGGAGAAAGATATTTAAATATCAGGTATGTTCACACATTGCTCCTCATTTCTGGGTCACACTCTGAAGTATCAATTGAGATTAAAATATTTCTGGTTTTCTTGAAAGGGAAAATTAAGTTCAGGTTTATTCTCCTTAAGCTACTTTTGGTAAGAAATATTTTCATTCCTTTCTTACTCTTCTAGGAAGATTATGATGAAATTGAAAACAATTTAGAAGCCTCTTCAGATTTAATTGAAATGAAGGTAAACTGAAAATGTAGCTGTATTTCATAGCTGTACATTGTATTATTAATATTTACTGAATTGTCATACTGCAAAAAAGGAAAATGTGACTATAACATGAAATTGTAACAGAATCCAAGACCTTGCTCAGCACAGTGTGTGAATTGAGGGTGCCCTGTGGTTTTTTCCCTACTTTTCAGTCAGCTCTCAAGATTTCCTCCATTTTATGGCAGATAAAAAGGGTCTTGTTCTGCTGAGTTCTTCTCTCTCCCATGACTATATGAAGTAGTACCTGGGTTTGTTTTTTAACTCTGTAGTTGGAGTGGTGGTACACAAAGATACTTTATTTTTCTCAATATAATTCAGAGTTATTTGGGAGAATGTGGTTATGGCTGATATTTTGATTTGGCTTTAACGTGCCAGAAAGGGTACTTCTATAAAATGCTAATTTCCAGTGGATGGTGAAAAGAAGAGCTAAATGTAGTAGATTAATTTGTTTAGTTTTCAATTTTGGGATTGAGTAGGGAGTTGTTATTATTCTGTGTTAGAAAATACATTTTATAAAATCCTCATTCTGTGGTCTTTTTTTCCTGAACAGAAAATGGAGAAGCTACACTTGGAGCCAGGTACTGTTAAAGAAAAACATATTCCTGTCTTTTCAACTAATACTTTTTAAACCATTAACTATTAAAAAACCCAAGCAAACAAACATAATTTGCATTATTTTTATAATGGACAATCCAGATCATGCAGGGTCATAGAGATTGGAAACCCAATCATATCCCCAGATCTGTGAAGTGATGCTTGAAATACTTCCAGTGAAATGAAATGGTTTAAAAACCTGTTAAACTACATAAGTGGATTTAGAGAAGTTTAATCACAGTTATAAAAGCTAAATATTCTACTTGTAAACAGATCTTGTGATATTGCACACACCTTAACTCTGTTACTATGTAGAGAGCAGTGAAAGCAGTAAAAAGCTATTGTAGGGCATTAAAAGGTAAAGATTAGTTACTGGATACAGAAGAAAGAAGAGAGTTTCTTCATGGAAAGTTCATACAGATACTTTTCCCTTTCTGGACTGCAAACACACTCATGCACCATCAGAAGATGCCCAGTTCTCATGTTGGACTGTCTCTGCTAAAAGAATTTCACAGAAATTTAAAAATTGAACTCTCAGTGCCTTGATACGTTCAGTTAAGCATCTCGGACTCTGGAAGCTAACTAGAGAAGAAACAGAGCTGAACGATTTGCTGAAGAATATGAAGGCTGAGCCCGAAGTTTTTTGTTAAATCTGTGGGGGCATTTTTCTTGGCTGTTGAGGTGCTAGGGCTGATTTGGCAGGGTGTGAGAGAGCAGTTAGCGTGGTAGGTGTAACACTGTGTACACTAGGGTTTTCCAATCTCTGTGTAGCTTAGCAGTTCTCTTGGTGTTAGTGTGGCAGCCATGCCAGTTCCACATTTGTGATTGCTGTATTTCCCTGGTGATTAAATCTTGTGCCATTCTATTCCTGTTAAATCCGTAGAAAATGAGAAAATACTCGACATTTTGGGGGAAACTTGTAAATCTGAGCTACTTAACGAAGAACCTCCCGAAGCGGAGCGGCCGCGTGCGCAGGAAGCCAGTAACGCGGGGCCAGGCAAGAGGCTGGCTGAGGAAGAGGACGCTCTCGCTGCCGCTCAGCTGGAGGAAGATGCTTTAGCTTTGGACAGCAAATCGGCCCAAGCTTTGGCAAGGAAGGAAGCAAAGCGTTTAGTGGTAGCAAAAGGGGAGACAAGTGAACAGAGCCCCGAGGAAGAGGCCCCGGACTCTGAAGGTGTAGTGGTAGAGACCCTAAGCGATCAGAGTAGCAAACGCTCCCAAGGCCTGGAAGCCTCTAGTGGGGAGCCAGCGGAGAAAGGCGCAGGTGCCGAAGCCAGAGATAGCAAAGAAGATGGCAAGAGAGCAGAAGACAAAGCTAATTCTGAGGAATCTTCCCCTGCCACTAAAGAGTCCTCAGCCAGTGAGGGCGGTGATCAGAAAAAGAGGTTTGTTTTTTCTCCGTTCTAGACCAGATGCTATCTTTTGTCATTGGTCCTTAAGTGATGCGAATAAGCTGTTTCCTTCAATTGGCCTCCGAGACTGATGAAATTGTAGCCTATTCCTAAAGGTCTCTTTTATTTCTCCATGTGCAGATATTTTTATTTTTTTTAAACGCAGTGGGTTTGATTTCTTTCCTTCATCAACCTTCAAAGGTTGTTTTCCCAAATTAGTCTTATTTGTAATCATCTTCTTAATGTAAGTCTGTTTAAGAATCTGACTTCGTTATTTCTTGTCAGATTTCTTAAATCCAGTATACAAAGGTGTGTTTTCGTTTGCAACATATTTTCTGGTAGGTATTTAATTTTAGCTTTTTTCATAGTTTGTATTTAGTCGCTTTTCTTTCTGACTTGAATAATGTGGTGTTTTGTCTTTAGCCCTGTTGAGGAGGACAGAGATACAAAGATAATCTCAAAAGATGAGAAAGGTATGTTTGTTTTTAGATGTAGAACTTGAATGATTGCTTGGATGGCTGTTTGTCTGGGATAGGTTATTTCAGTAAAAATTGATTGCAGTCTATGCCGTTGTTAAGCAGCTTAAATTCACGTCTTTCTGCATTTTCTCAGTAATGTCTAAATAAGTATTTTCCTTTTATGCATTTTTTTCAGAACATGTGCTTTGCACTGTTGTGTTTATATCTTGATTTTTAAAGGTCAATGTTAATACATGGCAATTACGGTTTTTTGGCACTGGAAATGCCCACTAACAGCTGTTAGGAGCCTTTTGCAATTGTTTGCTTTACTATACACTTGGATTTCTCCTTCCCATTTTCTGTTTTGCTGAAGTAATTTGGGAACCAGTATTCACATATTTAAATGCCACAAATATTACTGCTTAATATTGTCTTGAAATTATATTGATTTTATTAAATTTCTATCCACCCAGATCCTATCTATGGTGCAGATATGCATCATAAACAAGCAGAATATATTTTGATCAGTGTCAGATGCCTTCATATTTTTTGCTTTTAATGCACCAGGCAGCTGAGTCTTTGCAGCTCACCCCACCTCTGTTCTCTTACATGCTGCTCGCAGATACTTCAACACTTTTAAATGTGAAAGTTCCAGCAATTCCTATAAAAATCAAGAAATTCATTATGAGGTCTGACTGCCAACTGGACAGGAGGAATTGGATTGGTTTTAATTGGGTTTTACAACCCAGACTCACCTCTTTGTCAGCTGCTTTTTCCAAGATCTGGGTTATGCCTGTTTGCACAAGCTGCTGGACCTCCCTTGTTAGGGTCAATTTACCTCTTGCTTCCAGGCTGTAATCTTGAGTTCTCTCATTTCAGAATATTTCAAGGAGTTTTCTGTGCATGCTGTCCTTTACCTAAGGACTTGAGTGTATTATTTTTGTGGACTGAGAACACCCTTCCTTGAGTTTGCTTTCAGAGCAGCCTTCAGGAATTTGGGTGTCTGAAACCCCCTTGCTCCTGCATCCCTCTCTCCAGTGGATGTGTTGTGTTCCACAATATTTGTTTTATTCATGTTCTGGCTTTGTGAACAGCAGTGAGAGGAGCTGCTTGACTGTGTAACATTCTCTGCATGTAGAGCAAAGTGACTGAGCCAGAAGGAACCTAAAATAGTATGTACAAGTCAGGTCTGACTCATACATTGCTATTTGCCCACTTGTATGAAAGGGTTTTTTTTAGGATGAAGAGTTTTCCATATTCCATGCAATTATTCTGAAAACTGTGTCAACAAGAATGCACAAAAATAAATTGATGAGCTCACCCTGGTGGGCTTGGCTGTTGATGGATGCACATCTGAAAGATTTCTCCAGTGTTGGTGGTTGACTCCCAATACCTGCATTGTTCTTGGCTCAAAGTTAAATATTTTCAAGTCCCAGTATTTCTCTGTTTTAAAAGTGCAGAACTATTGCAGGAGCGCTTTTAAAAGTCATATGGGAGGGCAAAACCTGACATTAAGACTGATCAATCCTTAATCAAAAAGGACATTAACATAGTTTTAAAAATCTTTAAAAATGCATTGGTAAAAAAGTAGAAAAGAGAAAAATGAGTGCTTTCTCCAGGATTCTGGTGCCAGAGTAAGTACAGACGATAATTTTTAAATTGTAGAAATGTGTGGAATAAAAGCATCAAAGCCTTTGGCTCAGCTTTTTAAAACACCAGGACAATGCATCTCCCATGTGTTTGTGTGCATGACATACCTTTGTCCATGCACTTCTGAGATAAATGATGGCACAAGTGTACTCACCTTTATACTAAAAAACCCCACCTCTTTTTGGGGTGTTTTGTAAGAGATTGATACAAATCACTGCATCCTTCCTTAGGAAACCTGTTTAAATATTAATTTAATTAATAAATATAAATTTAATATTAGCTGTGTTCTCAGTTACTTGTGCCAGTGACTGAAATTATCAGGTTGTAAAAGATGAAAAGGCACCCAAATAAAATAGCATTTTGGAAAGGTTCTGGGAAAAATGACTTCTGTAAAATTCCATATATCACCAAAAAAACCCAAAACAAAAGCATGGAAGCAGGGAGCTGAAGTAAAACCCATTCACTGAGGCCTTGGAGCTGCCCAGACTGACAGAAGGACAGGACAGACATTTCAGAGGAGACTGGAAGCAGAATCCTTGTGTGAGTGCTTCATGCAAACACTGAACCTTGGGTTCACTCTTTAATCACTTGCTGGTGGGTGTTCTGACATGTTCATCAGCATTTATTGAATCACCTTTGCAGCTGAGCTGCAGAATTGGCCAGGGGTGTTCTGGAATTCTTGCATGGTTCAAGCAGGCCAGGTTTAATTTCCTAAATTCCTAGGCCAGGTCTTTCCTAACTTCAGCTGAGGTCAGACTGAATCCCAGCTGTGGATCTGTGTGGACAAAACCAGAAATTTCCTTTGTTTCTTGGTGGTGAATGGCTTTCCTTGAGAGGAATTCTGCATCCCATCAGCATTCCCTTGGACTTAAGAGAAAAATGAGATAAGATAAAAATGAGTTAATGTAAAAAGACATGAGCACATGTGGGATGCAGACGCAGTTCTCACAACTCTTCTGTCAGTTACTGGGATCTATCCTGGCCCATTTTGAAGGGCCTCAGTTAATTCAGAGGTGCCCTAATCCAGTTGCTTTCTTGAAGAATGATATAAAATACTTCTATATCAAAACTCATAGTTCCACCCAAATTTTTGGACTTGTACTGCTCCTTACCTTCAGCAAAGCAAATAATGAGAGGAGAATATCACACAATGCATTTCATTTGCTCTGTGATTTTAAAAATTTAAAAATTTGTGATCCTGCTCTAATTTAATTCACATAACAGTTCAAGTAATTAATCCAAATAATTAGGATTTGGGGTATGTTTTGGTTTTGTCTGTTTGTTTTCCCAACTAGGTCGCAGTGCTAGCAGTTCTGGTAGAAACTTTTGGGTGAGTGGATTGGCTTCCACCACCAGAGCTACAGATCTGAAGAATCTGTTTAGCAAATATGGGAAGGTAAGGGGTTATTTTTGTTGGTTTGTTTTTATTTTGGTGTGTAGTTTGTTTGCACCAGTTTATTTGAAGCTGTTAATAAAACTTTCAAAAACTCTTATCACTGAAAGTACCCATGAAAGAATTCCAATTGCCAAAAATACTGTGCGATATCGAGGAAAAATACACACTGAATGACTGAGGTTTTTGTTCTGTTGCCCAGAATATATAAAAATAAATATAAAATTCCATTTGTGGTCCTTTATTTGAAATAGTCAGTAACTGTACACACACTTATGTGCTGCAGTATGGTATTTTCACCTGTTGAAAATTCCCAGGCAACTGAATTTAATGCTTACTAAAGATTTCCTTGGGACTAAGTAAAATATGCAGTAAATGTTGAGACAGAATTACTGGGGATTATGTTAGGAATTGCCTCAGTAACTTAAATTTTAATTTATCAAGAGTTGGCAAAGTGATGTTGTTGATGTAAAGTTAGATGCCTTTTAAATAAATTTTATTGTTACCTGGGGAATCTTTCTCTGGAAAAGAACTCAATCTTTAGCTCCCACCTCTTGGTTCAGCATTTGTAGCATTCCTCTGGTAACAGAAGCATGGTTGTCTCCAAGCATTGCACCTTCTGTATTTGTTAATCTCTCAAAATCAGAACTTTCCTGCCTGGTAGTGGCCAGGAATTAAAAAAGCAGAACTGGAGCTTGTAGTTGGTGCTGTTTAACCTTAGGGACTTTTCACAAGGGAGAGTAATTCCATTTTTTTTTTCTGGGAAGGTGGTGGGGGCCAAGGTGGTGACCAACGCTCGCAGTCCCGGCGCTCGCTGCTACGGCTTTGTCACCATGTCCACAGCTGAGGAGGCCACCAAGTGCATCACCCACCTGCACAAGACAGAGCTGCATGGCAAGATCATTTCTGTTGAAAAAGTGAGTACTGGGCCTCAGAGATGCTGAATTGCCACCAGATTGTGCAAATGATCGAGGCCACATTCTCAGCTGATGATGTGCAAAATAAATTTCAGGCAAAAAATGAACCCGCTGGGAAGAAGACAAGTGAAAAAAAAGAGAGTGAAGCAAAGAGAGAAACAGTCAGTGAGAGGTACTGTGTTAAAAATTCTCCTACCAAAGGTGTTTTGCTGTGCTTCAGTCTGTGTTGATGTCAGAGAAAAGTTAAATTACAGTAAGAATTTCTGAGGAGTACATGGATTTTTTCAGCTTTTACTACAAGATAGACTTGAGTTGATGTGCAGTGCCTAAATTAAAATGTGTCTATTGTGTGCTTTAAAGTAGGCATTGGGAGGTTGCATTTTCAAGCACACCTTTTAATTTAGCCATATTTAAGGTTTAGTAATGACTGTGGGGCTTTCATGTCTCAAATCTGTAGGAAAGACCATGTGAAAATTTTGATCTGTGTGTCACTATTTCCTCATTACCTCATGTCTCATTGGAATAGGGCTTCCTCCAGGTCCCAAACAGTTCAAACAGAATTGTCCAAGATCTTTTCCCAGATCATGTTCCTCTTGAGCACTGTGCTCTTCCTCTCTGGCATTGCTCAAAGAGGCACTAAGGAGTGAATTAAACACTGAGAACTTTGCCTTGAATTATCTTCTTGAGGCATAACTTCTGTTAAATGCTACTTGCTGAGAATGTTTTACTATTATTTCACCCAGTTGCCTGACAAAAATGGTTCATTGTCACGTTGTGTAAGAAACTCTGTGGGCATTAAGCACAAAGTGGTGTGAATTTGTTTTCATGCTTCCAGTTGAGATCCTGAATCCTGGCCCAGTTTGTTGACTACTGCACAGGATGGTCTGAATATCTTTTTATGGTGCAGGAAGTTGTAGAAGGAAATATTTGGAAATCTAATTATGATTGTTATCACATCAGAGTTCTGCTTTGTTGCTGGCATTTCCCTTGAATTTTTTTTTTCTCTTAGTCTGTATTAGTCTAATCTGTATCAATATCTATCCACAGACCTGGTGGTGCTAAAAGGGATGAGAAATCTGACCAAAAAGATGATCCTAAAAAGACAGAAGATAAAGATGAAAAGGAAAAAAAAGATAAAGATGACCAGAAGTCTGGTTCATCAGATCAGTCTAAAACTATTAAATCAGGTAATTGGGTTGTTGGTTTTTTATAAAGATATGTTGATGTAGGAATATTTAATTGTAGATAGTTCTTTCCAAAGATGCTAGGATTGTTTTAGATTCTTAGTTGGAAATCCAGAATGAGTTAGGGGAGATGTTTAACTTTAAAAGAGGTGCCTGGATTAGGTGGAGTGAAAAAATTGATTTTGAAGAGAGGTTAAATGCCAGTTTTCACATTTTAGAGAGCATGGTGTAGCAATGAATGGTGTAGGTCATGTAATATGTTTCTTTCCACTTCTGATTTATTTAGGAAGTAAAGGAACAGAGAGAACAGTAGTCATGGATAAATCCAAAGGAGAACCTGTTATTAGTGTGAAAACATCCACTACATCAAAGGACAGAGTAAGTGATGCTTCTGCATGGAAAACATTTTCCTTAAAAACACATCCTGAATCCTGCCAGGCTCTGTATAACCCACACTTGTCTTGCCAGTTTGTCCAATTAGAATTTTTATAACGTGGTTTTAATTAATAAAATCCCTCTCATTAGGCTGGTACAGCACTCAAATCCTGCCTGATAAATGGGGCAAGGTATCACTGTACTAATAAATGGTGTCTGTAATGGTAAAAAACAGCTTTTGGAAAATTCAGGGACCAGGCTTTGAGATGTGAACTGTACAAATGGAAACAGAGCTCAGAGGATTGTTTGTGATGGTTGTCCTTTAATAAATAAAAGTTTCTCTTTTAAATACAGAGTGTTAAGAGCCAGGACCGCAAATCAGAGAGCAGAGAGAGACAAGGGATTGTCCCCTTTGACAAAATCAAAGCACAGAGGAAAATGAGGGAGGCAGAGCAGCGCCGGTAAGAGCAGCACTGACATTGTTTGGGTTTTTTCCTTAAATAGATACAATTTTCATTTCTAATAAAATAGAGAGAAAAAAATGCCTTCAGTTTCTTGTCCCCACTTGTAATTTTGTTATGTTTTTATCAGTATCCATTGAACTTAATTTAGGTATTTAATTATTTTTGGTGGGGCTCTTTCTTTGTTTTCATATGTTTAATAGGTTTCATAATGTTTAAAGGTGATAGTTTCCATCCTTCAAATTCCTTGCCAGAACTGTGACCTGAATTCCATGTTCTCCACTCACTACAAAACTTCTATTTCTCACCTAAAAGTAGTCAAAATGAGCAGGAGGAAAATGTTTTTTTTTTTTTAATTTTTATTGAGGAAGAAAAAGTTTCTCCCTCCTAGTTAAATTCCTGAGCTTTAACTCAGGAATCATTATCCACCATTCCATCCTGCCTTTCTTCACACAAATAAAATATTCTTCACAGATCCTTAATTTCAATATAAGAAGTGAACTGTGGGCATTTGGATTCAGATTCTCTTGACCAGATAGCAGTATTTGTGGGCATTTGGATTCAGATTCTCCTGATCCTATAGAAGTATTTGTGGGCATTTGGATTCAGATTCTCCTGATCCTATAGAAGTATTTGTGGGCATTTGGATTCAGATTCTTCTAATCCTATAGCAGTATTTGTGGGCATTTGGATTCAGATTCTTCTGATCCATAAAAGTATTTGTGGGCATTTGGATTCAGATTCTTCTGATCCATAAAAGTATTTGTGGGCATTTGGATTCAGATTCTCCTGATCCTATAGCAGTATTTGTGGGCATTTGGATTCAGATTCTTCTAATCCATAAAAGTATTTGTGAGCATTTGGATTCAGATTCTCCTGATCCTATAGCAGTATTTGTGGACATTTGGATTCAGATTCTCTTGACCATATAGCAGTATTTGTGGACATTTGGATTCAGATTCTCTTGACCATATAGCAGTATTTGTGGGCATTTGGATTAGGATTTCCTGATCCTATAGAAGTACTTGTGGGCATTTGGATTCAGATGCTCCTGACCAAATCGAATATTTCCCCCTGGGGATGGGTTTTGTGGGAGTCATTTGATCAGTCTCTAAATAAATTTGTGTACCTTGTGTTTTTCCTCCACACGTGTTAATTTCAAGGGGATGGTGCAAGTTTGCAGCCACTGTAATTTTAGTTTTTAACACTCTTTTGACTTCCTTTCTTTGCTGAAGCATTGCCTGTGTCACTTCTGTCTCTGCTCCGCAGCACCCGCGAGCGCCGGGAGCGGCAGCAGCACCTCCAGACCATCCGCGAGCGGGAGGAGAGGGAGAGGCTGGAGATTGCTCGGGAAAGGCTGGAAATCGAAAGGCAGCGCCTGGAGCGGGAACGGATGGAGAGGGAGAGGCTGGAAAGGGAACGGATGCACATCGAGCACGAGAGGAGGAGGGAGCAGGACCGGATCCAGCGCGAGAGGGAGGAGCTGCGGCGCCAGCACGAGCAGCTGCGCTACGAGCAGGAGCGGAGATCTGCCATGAGGAGACCCTATGACATAGATGGCAGGTAAATGTTCTGATCTGAGTGCCACTGAGGGAACCCCGTGAACAGCACGGGGGGACACTGTCCCTTGTCCCCCGGGGGTACCAAAGGCAGCCAGGCTGATCACCTGCAGCAAAAGAGACGCTGAAACAAGGGCGAAGATGAAGGAGTTGACTCTTAGCAAAGGTTAATCCAAGATTTATTTCAGGAGCTCTGGAGGAGCCCCTAAAACCTCAGGGGGCTCCTGCTGAGAGCCCCAGGAGACATGCCAAGGTTACATTTAAAGGGAGGTGGAAACATAAAGTAGATAACATTTACTAACCAATAAGTGACCCTAAGGGGTGGATACTGGGGAATGGACTTTTAGGTCAATATATGGGGTAACACTTTGGGGGCTGACCCCTGGCCTCTGGCTGATCACTCGACATCCTGGACCGAAAGTTCTAGATGGAGGGGATGGGATGCTGAGTGACTGACCCAGGGTGGGGATTTGGGGATATCTCAGCAAAGGAAAGGGATTCCACAGGTAAAGGAGGGGGGTACAATCTGGGGTAAACCATTTGGGAAAAACACAGGGATACAAAACCAAAACTATTACGAAGTATAAAAACACTACAACAGGTAAAGCCACCAAATCCTCATGATGCCAGTGGGAAATGTCACTGCCAGGTTCTGTCTCATCTGCCTGGGCTGGAAAAAGCCATACATGTGCTCTCAGCAGTTGTTGGTTGCATTGAGATGGTTGTGTTTAATAGCCCAGATTTTTTTGATGCCCTTTTGAACTTCATTTCCCTTTTGGTTTGGAAGGAGGAACAATATCAAAACACATTTATTGAATATGAAACAACCCTTGTGGCAGGGAGAAATGTGCATCTGACTCCATTGATATCAGAAGGCTAATTAATTATTTTATTATACTATATTATTCTATACTATATTATTCTACATCTAAACAGAATCTGCACAAACACTCAGCTCCACTCAGCTGAACAGAATCTTGTGACTGTCAGCCAACAGTCCCAACACACACACATTAATTTAGTTGGTCAATGAATCAAAACACTCACACCAGAATCCAATTACCAATTCAGGTAAACTATCTTCCACAATGCATTCCACTTGTAGACAATAAGAGGAGCAGCAATTGAGATAAGAATTGTTTTTTCTTTCTCTGAATTTCCTCGCTGTGATTCCCAAAAAAATATCCTTGGGAAGTTGTGCTTTGCTTTTCTCTCTGAAGAGAAATGCAGCCACAGGCATTTATTATCTGGGCTGAAATGAGTCTGTTCATTCTTGCAGGAGGGATGATCCATACTGGCCAGAGGCAAAACGAATGGCCATGAATGACAGGTACCACTCAGACTTCAGTCGCCAGGATCGCTTCCATGACTTCGATCACAGGGATCGTGGGCGTTACCAGGAGCATTCAATAGACAGGTTGGTGTCTCACCTCCACTGCTGCCTGACAACAAAATTCAAATTAGGTACTTCATGTCACATTTTGCTCCTATACTGTGTGCTTAGTTTGCATTTTATTTTTCAAGTGGCTGTGGGATTTCTCTTCTAAAACCATGAAAAGATCTGTACTGTGCCATGAGTTAAAGCTTCTGGCAGGCTTGGTCAGAGTGTTTTTCCCAGTGCTGTTTCACACCTTCATAGGATTCTGAAAAATAACATTATAGGCACCTAGAATTTTAACAAGAATGTTTTGGTTTATACATTAGGACTAACTCTGTTTCCCAGGAATCCAAAATGTGGCATGTTTTCCATATGTGCTGTTTATGCCTTTTGTGGATAATATGGCACAATGTGAGAGCAGGATTTTTCATCTGTGTTGTTAAATAAATGGATTTTTATAGACTGCTGTGTGTATCACAGTCTGATTCCAATTGTCTGTTTCTAGGAGAGATGGATCCAGGACAATTATGGGAGATCGGGATGGACAAGTGAGTTGCTTTATAGAGTTACAGAAATATCTTTACATCTTATAACCTGTTTTCTATCTCTGTGTGTGTGTGTGTCAGATGACATTTCAGTAGTTGACAATTACATTATATCTACCAAAATATGTTGGAATACTGAGATTGTTTTCAATAAGATTAAATTAAATTCAAAGATTTGTTTATTATAAAAGATACAGTTATTCTGATAGAAATCAAAGCAAGTGAGTTGTGTCAAAATACACTGTTCCAAAAGATTGCATAGAAGAGGCAAAGGTACAAAGTACAAATTCACCCTGTGAGGTTACATGGTAATAACAGCTGAATTGCAGAGATATTTGTGGTTGAGGGCTGGGGGAAAGACCTTCAGGGCTCATTCAGATAGTGACAGATTAATTTTATGGAGTCATAGAATCCTCAGGGGCCTTTACTGTGAGGTTTGGATGGACCTGGATAGGCTGGAGAGTTGGGCTGATGGGAATATCCTGAAGGTCAAGAGCAGGAAATGCTCTTGGCTGATCTTACCAGTGTGCATTGGTAACTGATGTGGAGGATGTGGATAAGATGTAACAAGGTGCCACTCAGTGGTGCCCACTGAAAAGACCAGAGTCAGCGAGCACAAACTGGAACACATCTTCCATCTGAAGAGGATTCCAGTCCCCTTGAACTGGGAACACTGGAACAGGCTGCATGGAGAGCCTGTGATGTCTCTAGCTGGGAAGATCCTCAAAACCCGCTGGGAAAGCCTGGAGCTGGCTGACCCTGAGCAGATGTCAGGAGGTCCCTCCCCTCCCAGATGATGGTGAGATGGAGCAGTTCCAGCTGTGAGCAGATGTGTAAGAGCTCTGTCCCTTCCAGCACTACCCAGACGAGCGCCACGGAGGCCCCGACCGGCACTCGCGGGACTCGCGGGAGAGCTGGGGCAGCTACGGCTCCGACAGGAGGATGAGTGAGAGCAGAGGGATCCCCCCACAGTCACGGTTAGTGCTGCAAACACCTCTTCAAAACACCTCCTGCACCTAAAGAGTGTTCCCACATGTCAAAGTTCTTGAAAATGTTATTTTTTTTCCAGCTTTCACCAAAGGTGTGTTGGATGGACTGCAGATGATTTGAAGCCTTGTGCATCAAAACATGCACTCACCTGATATTTTTAATAACTTCACATCTTAAAGTCATCATCATTTCCATTAATGTTTGTGACTGCGTTCGCAAGGGTATTAGGATGAGGGAAGAGATGAGAATGTTGACTCCATGTTTCAGAAGGCTTGATTTATTATTTTATTATATATATTATATTAAAACTATACTAAAAGATAAGAAGAAAGGATTTCATCAGAAGGCTAGCTAAGAATAGAAAAAGAAAGAATAACAAAAACTTTGGACAGAGACTTCAAGTCAGTTGACTGTGATTGGCCATTAATTAGAAACAACCACATGAGACCAATCCCAGATGCACCAGTTGCATTCCACAGCAGCAGATAACCATTGTTTACATTTTGTTCCTGAGGCCTGTCAGCTTCTCAGGAGAAAAAATCCTAAGGAAAGGATTTTTCATAAAATGTGTCTGTGACAAATTTTAATTAGCATTCCTATCAAAGCTTGCTATTTTCAGGATAGTGGTTCTCCCCCAACATCTTACTTATTTGTCATCTTAGTTGGTTTGAGCAGAAAAATTCTTCTGAGATTTTACTTAACAGATAGCAATATAAATATAAGATTCACATGAGCCTTGGTAAGACATTTGAGTAAGTTTGTTACTTAGATTCTAGTACAAATCTATTCCATGTGCTCTGGCTCGTGTGAGAAGATGGGAATGACATTTCTTCACAGGGATGGACGTGACTGGGGAGATCACAGTCGGAAATTTGAGGGGCACCAAGATCGTTCCTGGCAGAGCAGCGTGGATGGAGGGATGATAGGACGGGATCATGAGAGATGGCAAGGTATGGCTCTTGCACAGCTCCTTAGCTGTGCTGTGTGAAGAAGAAAATTCAAACATTATCCTTGAAGTGAAACTCTTGCTGTGGATATAAAGGGACCGTTTGAACTTTTTTAGGTGGCGGTAGAGGCAGACCTGGCCATGTGATGCATCGTGGAGGCATGTCAGGGTAAGAACTATAAAAGGAGCAAAGTGTTTGTTTTCCTGTTAAGGGACATTTCTTCTATTTAAATTCGCAAAAGAAATATTTCATGGGAATATCAGTTATCTAATTTGTTACTTAAATATCAAGGAATAATTAAATATCCCCATGTTCTTTATGTAATGCATTTTATGGAAGAGCGAAAACAAAAAGAACACCCATTCTAGCAACCTGAGTGTACCAGCATGAGAATACTAAAATGTCTGAATCCCTTTGCAGGCGTGGCAGTTTCATGCAGGGTGGCAATCAGAGTCAGATCATGCACGGAGGAGGAATGCAAGGAGAAGGATTTGCCGGCCAGGAAAGGGCAAACAGACCGAACGATCCTCGTTTCAATCGTCGCTACTGATTGTGTTTGGTTTTTAATGCAAGGTGGCAAGTGAAACAAATCTGTTACCCCAGGGTTACCATTAATTGTAACTTATGGGCTACTGTAAGTGTAATTTTTTTTAAGCTGCTGCCATATTATGTCACTCAATCCAATGTGAACTCATTTGTTTTGTAAGGTGTTGTTCATATCCCATTTAAAAATGTTTGTTAATGAAGCATTCCATTTTCCATAAATAAATGCCAGTTTACAGTTACTTGCTTTGTTTCAGCAGTCCCTGTCAAACAGATTTCTTCAGCTGTGTGTTAAACCATAATTTTGTTTCAAAGATGAAGTGTCAAAATGCCTTACAGGTCCCTTTGCACTCCCAGAAATAGTGAAATACTGCGTTTTACCACAGCTGTCAGTTACCGACCCATGAGAGAACGTTTGTGGATCACAGCTGCCAAAGTTTCAATGCCCTGCCACTGCAAAATTGCCACAGGAGCTTGTAGGGCAAGTGGTGAGGAATTCTTTTCATCTGGTGTCATGTGCAATATAATGTCTGAAAAAGGAGTTAAATTCTGTAATAGCAGCACAGCTTCTGTAAGAGACAGCCCAGAGGTGCTTGTCAGGATTGCTTTATTTAGCTTCTGACAGATCAGGGTAGTCCAAAACCACCAGTCTTAGAATTTTACCTAGCAGTCCATAATTTCTTTAAAAGCAGCCACTGGCTGTGCTTTGGCATAATTTTGTGTTGAGGAACTGACATGATCAAGATTGGTGCAAATGATCTGCTGCTTTATCTTATCCAAGTTCGAATTTGTCTTTGTGCAGAGATCTCTGGAGCAGCATGACCTTAGCCTTACCCTAAAATGGCTTTTATGCCAAGAGGAAAAAAAACTCCTGTTGTTTTCATTTGTAGGGTTATTGGGGTTTTCCATCTTTAGAGAAGGGGGTTTTTTATGAGTTGCATGAAGATATTTTTTCATTCATCAATGGAGAAAGCATATGACAATGATAAACCTTTGGAGAGCAATCATCAAAGGGCAAAAGAAGATCCTGAAAAGCATGGAGAACTCAAGTTCTGAGCATAGCAGAGGTGCAGTGTCCTGTTTATACATGGTGTGCTTTGCTCCAAGTGGTTCCATTTGGTTTGTAGCAAAGCCAGAGAGAGGAAAACTCTCTCTAGATGAATGTCAGGATTTCCTTAGAGAAGGGGGAATAGACGTGGAACCAAAGCTGTGCTGCTTCAAGAGCAATGGACATTGCAAAGTTAGAGAAGAAATGGGGCATTAATAGAGGTTATCTGGGTTTTGGGGTGCTGTGAAGCATCTGGCACCTGCAGGACACAACTCCAGGGTTTACTGAGCTTGAAGCTTCCATCTGGACCATCAGGTTTAAAAGCTGCTGATGGACCCATCCTTCAGGAATTAACTTAAGCACTTTTTAAAGCCATTTGCATCTTAGCCAAATCCTCTGAAATCTCTGGGCAGTTGGCTTCATCATTTATCTATTTGTTAAAAAAGGAAACAAAACTGCAAATCCTTCTTCATCCTCATGTTCTATATTTGCTTCCTGATTTGAGTAAGGACTCGTCCTGCTTTCCCCTCCTGCTGTTCCCTGTTCTACAGCTGTGTTTTGGCACATTCTGTAATTATAACAATCCTATCAAAGAGGGTTAAAAACACAGAATCAATTTGTAACTTTATTTTACAAGTGGTGCCCTCCTTACATTTGCCTGGGTTGTGACTGAAAAGTGACCTTGTGAAAGTTTTCATCCACATTAAAATGAAAATGTGCAGTCTGCCAACTGGGGCATGGTGCAAGCTAACAAAAGGTTTCATGCAGATAAACTTTGCTCAGTTACTCTCCCCTGTGCTTGTATAATCCTCCTAGGCCATCTTTTACAGCATCTTTTACTGTTACCTTGGATTTTTAAATCTTTTTTGAACTCTTGTTGACTTGGTTTGAATTGATGGCATTTATCTTCAAGATTAATTCAGCTTCAGAATAATCTATTTCATTTCCAAGCTTTAGAACAGAAGCTGTTCTCAGCACATGGTAATCACTTCATCACAAATATCTGTGATTCCTGGAGCCCTGGATCAGTGCTAAGACAAAGAAATTATTCCAATCTGCAGGCTAAAACCAACCCAAATACAAATGGAAATTCCACCAAAGTCTTTTATTGTAGCCCTTACACGGCTGAGCTGCCCTCCAGAGGTGGAGACTGAGAGAATCCTGAAGTCTGGAGAACGTGGTCATTTCACAAGATCCTTCACATATTTCCAGCCTTCCACTGTGTATTCACAGGCCCTGCTGGGAGCTGCAGACAAGGCAGACATGACTGTGTGCACCCCTGCAAGCAAAACAGAGAAAAATTACCCCAAAATCATCATTCAAGTCAAATTTCCCAATTTCCAACACTACCACTGTAGATCTCTTTAAGCCCTGAGCATTTGTGACACAGAAATTCCAACCTCAGGGTCTGTACATGAGCTAAGACAATTACAGTTCTTTGTTTAATTCCTGTTTTATTTCTGGCCTTGCCACAGACTCCATGGGTGATGCTGGACATGTCACAGTTATTTGTGGATTGTGTTTCCCCACAATTATATGAAGACTCTTTGCTGCACCATAAAACCTATATATTACTAGGTATTTATAACCTAATATAGGTATTCATTTATAACCTAGTATAGGTATTAATTACTAGGTATTTATAGGTTTGGCCTTCAAACAAGAATGTCTAAAATTCTAATAACAATGGGAATGCTCATCCCTTCTGAAAAACTGAGCTCAGACTCAGTTAGTTAGCAGTTATTTTACCTTTATTCCAGGAAGCAGAGAGGGAAAAGTCAATTTTTGGAGTGGGTGGGAGCTGGAAAGAAAGAGAGAGAGAAAATATCAGCACTTGAGGGGTTTCATTTGTTATTCACATCACCTTGGCAAAGCCTCTTGACCTCAGATCTCAAAAATACTTAGGTGCCTACTCTTCATAAGCCTTAAAAGGGACCAGACATGATGTTTAAAGTCTGGGTTTTGCTTTTTCCTGCAATATAAAGTAGATGCAAAAGGTAGAAAATATTATTTAGGTGCTCCTGAAAAAGCAGCTCCATGGCTGTCTCTGTTAGTTTGTAATTGTTTGTAATATGAAAAATCTCAAACTTTAGGCAAAGGTCTCTTATTAAAACTAAGAACTACTCATAGAGGAGTTCTTAGTTTTAAATTCAAGCAATTTAAATTCAACTTGAACTGTTAGCAATATGAAAAATTGGGAGGATAATATTTTCATTGTTTTTCTTAAAAACAAGGAGGATCCTTCAGAAGAAAACTACACAGTGAAATACCTCCCAGAGCATGTTTGCAGTGCCCACCCTGACCCTGCAAAGGCTGCTTACCCCTCTCCTTTGAAATAACATCTCTGAGCAATGTCTCTGCCCCAAAATTAGCATTTTATTCAACTCCCATTTCAATCCCCTTCAAAATATTTGCCATGTGAAACCCTGTTTTAACAGTAAAACTCCTGCCAGCCTCACTGGAATCAATATCACCTCCATATTTTCTCCTCCTGATTCAGAGGAGGTGTTTGTGCTGCAGGGATCACCTGAGCAGCCCTTACCTCCCAGCCCAGGTAATCTGTCCACTCTTGGATAGCTGGAGGCAGCGTTTCTTGAGCTTTTTTCAGTGCTTCAGCACCTTCTATGCCACTGCCCAGCAGCCCCTGGTCATATGCCACATACACAGCAGCTCCAGCCAGGCCTCCTTTGACCAGAAACCTGAAAGAATTGAAAGCGCAACAGTTCAGTTCCTGTTCTGACCATCAGTGCATCTCTCTCAGTGGTTGGGACTGCCAAAGAAGGTATCAATAGAGAAACCTCATGTCTTACTGTAAGTAAAAATCAGCAGAAAAATACTTTCCTGTGTTCCTTGCCTTCCCAGGACAACTATTTCCTGTCAGCCCCTTGAAACTACTCCTAATTCACATTTTATCAGTGATGGTTTTCAATATAAAAATGAGAAAGTGTCAAGTTCCTCAAGAGCATGTGCTGCTTTTTAAAGCCTGAGAATCACTGGCATATTCCTCTGCTAAAAGCAACTAAAGAATTCTGCAATGGGCAAGCCATCCATGTTCATTCTTCCTGATAAATCTGATATTTATCTAATAAATCTGACAGACACCAATATCTTGTTAAGCTCATTACAGGCCAGTGAACACCCGGCCATGGCTTTTGCACTGCCAAGACTTTTAAAGTTTCCCTGCATGATGTGCAGTCACCAATTTTACAGCTGTGATGGCAACCTACAAAAGGGAATATGGGAAGAGAATATTTGGCATTTATTGGCATTTCTATTATAAATAAGAGATCGGACGTAAGTGATTTTCCCAGACTCACAGACAGATGTTTTTCCCTTTAAGAAAACAGCAAAAGCTGTACAAGGGGACAACCCAAAACTTGGCAGACAGCGGTACTGCAGTAGTAGGACATAGGACAGATACAAGAGAGCTGAGAAGAGAGAAGCAATTTTTTAAGTCGTGTATTCACAGGCATTTTGGATAAAAGCGATTTCTCTGCTGAAATGCCCGGCTGGCCCCCAAGGATACCCTTCTGCCCTGCCTCGCTGTGGGTGTACGGGAGCTCCGAGCCCCGCGCTACTCCCGGGTTTGTTACGTGTCCGTATCCGCCCGCAGAGAGCGGCGGGGCCCTCCCGGCCTGTGCAGACACGCTCGGCGAGCCGCGGGGGCAGGCGAGGCCAAGGGCGCGGAGCGAGGCGAGCAGAGCCGAGGGACAGGGAGGCCGCGGGCCTGGGGACGGGCCGGGGACAGCGGCACTGAGTACTGAGGGACGGGCGGGGAGTACGGGGTAGAGGGGGAAAACGCCCTGCGGAGGGTGCGGGAGAGCCGGGCCGGGCCGGGCCGGGCCGGGCCGGGCCGGGAGGGAGGGCAGGGCCTGCGGGACTCACTTGACAGCGGGCAGCAGGCGGGCGGCCATGGCGGCGGCGGGGCCGGGACCGTCACGTGCGCGTGAGGCCCCGCCCGCACCGCCGGCGTGAGGGGCGGGAGGGGGCCGGGCAGGGCTTGAGGGGCGTGAGGGGCTTCAGGGAGCGGGGCGGGGCAGGGCAGGGCAGGGCTGAGCAGAGCTGGGCAGAGCTGGGCAGGGCAGGGCAGGGCAGGGCAGGGCAGGGCAGGGCTTGAGAGGCGTGAAAGAGACGGACAGGACTGAGGACGTGAGGGGCATGAGAGGGACGGGCAGGGCTTGAGGACGTGAGGGGCATGAGAGGGACGGGCAGGGCTTGAGGACGTGAGGGGCATGAGAGGGACGGGCAGGGCCGAGCCGAGCCGAGCTGAGCCGAGGGTGTGAGGGGGCCGGGCAGGGCTGAAGGAGCCGGGCGGGGCTGAGGCTGTGAGGGGGCCGGGCAGGACTTGAGGGCGTGAGGAACGTGAGGGGGCCGGGCTGGGCTGGGCTGGGCCGAGCCGAGGGGCGTGAGGGGCCAGGCAGGGCTGAGAGTGTGAGGGGGCCGAGCGCGTCTCTTGCGCCTTTGTGGCGCTGTCCCCGCCGCTCTGTGTCGCAGCGTGGTGGCGGAGCAGCTCATCCTGCTGCTCTGCTTATTCAGACACGGCTCCGTCCTGTGGGCTCTGCCGCCGCCTCCCTCCCGAGATCCCGCTGCTTTGGGGTCACTGCTGCCAGCTGTCGTTAGTCTTTAATGAATTAAGAGTTCTATAAGATTAGACACGAGGGTTTTTTTTTTTTTTTTTCCTCCTGTAGGCTCTGAGTGCAGAGGGCTGTGGGAATTGCCGGTGAAAAATCCTTTTTATTCTTGACTAAGGTGGCTTTGGCTCCCAGGGGAGACACCCCTCAGGTGGGCTCTGGGTTCTACAAAAGCCTGGACGTGCCTCTCCCAGGCTGGCTCCAGGCATCAGAGGAAGGAGAACACGGTATTATTTTGGCTGAAGTGCTCAGCTTCGACATCACTTTGTTCCTCACAGCTTGGAGTGGGATATGAAGCCAATTGGAAAAATTCTTTGTGCTACAGGGGTTGTAGCTGGGCTCATAGCTTTCTTCTGGAAAGACGACTTTAACCCAGGTAGGCTCACCAGGGGGATGATTTCAAGCTGAAATATAAGTCACACAAGGGAAGAGGTTGAGTTTCCAAACTTTGACTGATGGTCTCATTCCTGTCCATGGTCTTACACAGTTGGTGGCCCCAAACAATGTTTCATTCCCAGAAACAAAGAGAAACTTGAAACAAAGAGGAAGATGAAATGGTCTAAAAGTAGGGATCCTTCTGTCTCTGTGGGGGGAAAAATGGCACTTTGCTACTGCCTTGTTCTTTTTATGTTTTGGTTGTAAATTCCTTGGTTCAAATTCAAGAACCATCTCTATAGGTGTGCAGTGCCTGGCACAAGAGGGCTGATGTGCCTCCAGACTGATGGCAAAGAGTAAATGATTTGCAGAAGGTGCATAGCCTGGTTTCTGTTGTAAGCTTCTCAGAAGATGGAAAACAGCTTGGCTCTTGAAAGATTTTGGTCTAGCAACCAAAATCTAGGCCCTGTGACATCATCATATCATTGCATCACCAATCCTGCCTCTTCTAGTTGTGGAGAAGCACCCGGAATTTTGAGCACTCAGGTGCATCTTTCTTCTTTAAAGCTCTGCCAGTAGTTAAGGGCAGCTCCTCTGCTGCCTTCTTCACTTATTCCTGTATCTTTTATTCTCTTTCCCATAAAAAGAGAGCCTGTCTGGTGCCCGTGTTCTCGTGACTGGAGCCAGTGCTGGGATTGGAGAGCAGATAGCATATCACTATGCCAGATTTGGTGCTGAAATTGTGTTGACTGCCAGAAGGGAAACTGTGCTGCAGAAGGTAAGAACCTCATCCTTGTATGGGGGAAGACATGAGAGATTCAGGCTTTTACCAAACCAACAAAAAAATGAGTTTGTCAGCATGATAGATTTTCCTTCAGAACTGTCAAGCATAAACCCAGAAGAGAAGCTGGCCTGTACAAGAAAATACAAATACAGTGCCTGAGCTTTTAACTGCCTGCACATTTATTTACATGAGGGGATGGTGTGAAACTGCATCAGGGAAAGTTCAGGCTGGACATTAGGAAAATGTTCTCCACTGTAGGGTGAGATCAGGCCTTGGACTAAGTTCCCCAGGGAGCAGTGGTCAGGCACCAAGCCTGTCTGAGCTCAAGGAACATCTGGGCCACATCCTTGATGATATGGTTTGGTTTGAGGGAGTCCTGTGAGGAGCAGGGATTTGGATTTGATGATCCTTATGGGTCCTCTTCAATTTGACATACTCTATGAACTACAATTCCTGTGCAATATTGTGCAGTTTTTCAGAGTCCAATTTGTTCTATTTGTGGCTGTTTTGTTAAAAACAAGATTTTTTGTAGGCTAAATGCCTTTTCACCAACTCCAACAGATGAGACTTCTTCATCTTTATGAAATGGGGCAATATTTAGAAAGAGTAACTCTTTAATTGTGGGGATGTGTGACTTCCAAGGAAAGTTCTTCACTGTGAAATGGTGCCAAAGGTGAGCTGGGGACAGTGAGCATAATAATAGTTCCTAATGACTGGAAGGCATTATTTCAGCAAATAGCTAAAACTGCATGTCATTGTCAGGCACATTCACACACTCAACATAGCAAAGGAATTATGAAAGATGAATTCTTTTCCAGTTATTTTGGAAAAAAAGAGAAGAATTTAATATAAAGCATAACCCTTGTTCCAGAAGATTTCTCCTGAAGAAGATTTTTTTTTTTCCCAGTGAATCTTGATCCTGTCCCAGGTAGATCATTTAAGCAGACAGTTAAATAGAGGTAACTCTTTGCAGGATGCAGATTCAGTCTGGATGCAGAATGAGCTCCCCATGGCCCAAACAGCAGTAAATTTTAAATTAAAGTGTGTCTCTGTCCAGAACTGACTCTCAATGACTGTAGTATGTGCTTTATGGTGTCCTTTCCCCAATCTTTTTTCAAATATTAATCTCTGGTGTGTGTTCTTTTTCAAGGTGATGGAGAAATGCCTGACACTTGGAGCAAAGAAAATATTTTACATCCCTGCAGATATGTCCTCCCCTTCAGAGCCTGAAAGGGTGGTACAGTTTGCTGTCCAAAAGCTGGGTAAGCATCCTGAGCATCTCGTTGGCTTTCAGGTGTGTGCACAGTTCTCATTCTAGTAGGAGCTTCCTTCTTCAGTTCCCTGAACTGAGAAAGGTGTTAAGGACATAGATGTACCACCAGAGATAAGTTCTGCTCCTGAATCATGCCAAAACATCATTTCAGAGGGTTATTGTCAAAGTCAAACAGTTTTCCTTTCAGTTCTACCCCTGAGGAGCAATCAAAGCTGCCCCACATGAGCATATTTAATCTGTCTTTATGGTAAAAGCACTTCCATCCTTCTGAGGGAGTGCTTGAGCCCTCCTGGCATTTCTGAGCTCCCTGGTTGATGGTCAGGGATGGGCCCTTTGTGTCACTGCTTTTTCTGCCTCCAAGGGGGTCTGGATTACCTCGTGCTGAACCACATCGGCACCAACCGCTTCCAGGAGTGGGCTGGGGATGTGGAATACACGCGCTGGCTCCTGCAGGTGAGGCTCCCCAGCTCCCCTGCAGGTGAGGCTCCCCAGCTCCCCTGCAGGTGAGGCTCCCCAGCTCCCCTGCAACTTCCCAGCTGTGGGAGTGTCAGGGGGGTAGCACGGTCGGGATGGATGGAGACGAGAGATCTCTGCAGCCAGGGCTGGAACTTGGGGTTTATTGCAGAGGGCCTGGGTGCAGGCCCCTGCTGGGAGCTGCCAGGCACAGCTGGAGCAGGGCCGAGAGGAGAGAGGGGGAGAGAGGATGAGAGGGTGAGAGAGTAAGAGAGCAAAAGTGTAAGAGAGTGAGGTTCCCGTTCCAATACCATAAATCTTCTGTGTTGAATATTCTGATTCTCACTAACCAATCTAGTACAAGATACAAATCCTATAGCATTTACATACAGCCTATAAGAATCATTACATTATAAGAATCATTATGCAATGTTTGCCCCCATCTTTAGAGATGATTTTTCTCACTTGATGTTTGAAAAGACAATTCCAAACCATGCTCCTTTCCATTTCTGACCACTCTATTGACTTTCTTGGCTCATGCTTCCAAACCCTCTTGCTTCTTCCATGTCTACATTTATCATTCCAGGTGAATTTTTTGAGTTATGTGGCTCTTGCAACAGCAGCTCTTCCCACCCTGGAGAAGAACAGAGGTGCTCTGGTGGTTGTTTCTTCCCTCACAGGTTGGTGACTTTACCTGGAAACAATGATTCCCAGTACTGTTCATAGGTACTGTTCATATTTCTCTGTTGTTCAGCTCCTAAACACATTTTCAAACTGTGCTTTTCATAGTATATAATAATATTATAATCGATATTTAATAGTATAGTAATATGTATTTTAATATACTTACATAAAGGGAAACTCACCTGAACAGGAGTTGATACAGTATGACAAAACCTGCATCTTTTCTCCATGGATCCTCCTTACACCCACTTTCCTGGGGTTTTCCATTCTCTCTTTTCCCTTTCCAGGGAAAATGCCCACTCCCTTCACCACTTCTTACTCTGCCACCAAGTTTGCTCTGGATGGATTCTTCAGCTCACTGCACCACGAGCTCATCATGCAGAACAGGGATGTGTCAGTCACCCTGTGCATCCTGGGCCTGATTGATACTGAGTCAGCACTGGAGTACACCAGGTGTGTGTTTGTCTGCAGGAACACAATTTCTTCTTGAAAACATGCAAAAATGCACAGCAGCTCTGTCTAAGAGGGTGTGGGGAGACTGCACCTGCCTGGGCACACACAGGGGGTGTTCATTGTGGAACAGGACCTGTGGGGTCAGCGTGCCCAGCTCGAACCCCAGCAGGGGCAGCCTGGTTTGTGACCCTGTGTCCGTTGCCTTGCAGGGGCAAAGTGCTCCTCAGCGCCTCCCCCGCTCCCGAGGCCGCGCTCGCCATCGTCCGGGGCGGAGCCGCTCGGGCGCACGAGATTTTCTACCCGCGGTGGCTGCGGCAGCTCTGCTGCCTCTGGGCTCTGTTCCCCAGCAGCGGGAACCAGGTGCTGCGGACTTTCTATAACTACAGCAGCCCCTGAGGGATGCCGTCTCATCCTCCAGGTCTTCTAATCCCATTCCTGCCATCCCACTAAGCATCCACTGCTGTCAATCAGGAGCAGGGCAGCAGTGGTGGCAAAGTCCCCTTCTCCTACCGTGACTCATGGTGTGTCATCCTGCTTCAGCCATGGTTCTGCTGCCGCTACCCATCAGTCAGAGATCTTTCCCACTCTGCCTCAGCCTTCCTCCCATCTCCCTCCTCCTTCAGCCTCACCTGTGTGCTTTGCATCCAGCCTCTGCTCAGCCCCAGCTTTAACCCCTGTCTGTCTGCACAGGATGTCCTGGAATGGCTGTACCTCCTCCTCCTCCACTACTTCATTTTGGATACCATGAACCCTCTTGCTTCCTCTAAGTAGAATTTTTATCTCTTGCTTCCTCTAAGTAGAATTTTTATCTCTATTTTAATTAAACAAGTTTTTAATATGTTGGTGTTACATGTTGATGCTTCCTCGGTGATGAAATGTTGGTCCCCTGGATTCTGTGGGCCAAGGCCTGTTTGCTGACCCCATGTGAACTGTTAAATTAGCCCAGGGCTTTGGCAATGTCTCAAGTGTAAGCATTACCTAAAAGCAGGTGCAACTAACAACAGGAAGTAGAGCCCCAGTTACTTAGCAAGTAAAACTTTTATTAAATAAATTTAGGATTTTTTTTTTGACCAGAGTGAGGAATTTGACATTGACAAAGCTTGTATCGCACCTGTAACATTGTACAGTCACATCAGTAACTGTGATGGAAGAAACTGTAAATGCTTGTTTTAAACCAGCTTGACCTAGGATTCCCAAAGTCCTTTTTTTTTTCCCATTTTGCATTTGTTCATATTTTTCTTTTTTTTTTTTGTTTTGTTCAAAATTAGACTAAGTTTAAACTTCATGAAATTACTTGTAGCAGAAATAAAGTACATTATACAAATCACATACATAATAGATGTTAAGTATAAAAATGGTATTTACAATAAGTAAACATGGACTATAGAAACACACAGACTCTCACAGCTTCATTCACCTCTCGTAAACTCTCAGCATCAGACACAGAAGGGTGGTTGAGGAGATCTGAAGGTACTTAAAGGACTGTGCCACAAACACCTGAACAAAGGGCAAACTGGAGGAGAATGAGAGTTGGCTGAGATTCTCCAAAATCCCCATAGCTCACTTCAGTATCAATTGCACCAACGTTGCCCCACCAACTCTCTTGTCCCTATTTCAATGTGCTCACACACCCTCACACACACACCAATGTTTGTGGTACCTTATCAAACTCTGACTATTGAAATCGTTCATTCCTAATCACTCTGGGGTTTGTTGGTCTGTTCTGCCTTGCTTTCCTTTCCTTTCTTTTGTAGAAACTTGAAGAGACTGTTCCAAACTGTTCAAGGGATGTGCCTTGTCAGGATGACACACCCCCCCACTCCCTGGGGATCTTTTTAAATCCAGTTCTGAACTACATTCTGTGCTTTAGAGTTTGTGTATATAGTGTATAGAGCTGTCCCTACATATATATATGTGTATATATATATATGTATATGCTGCATAATGTATAATCTGTCTCTTGGAGGGGGTGCTGGGGGGAAAATCCCAGAATGGAACCCTCTTTCATCCTATTTTCCTTGCATCTGCTGGGGAAAGCTTTGCAGCAGGTGCATGAGGAGAGTCCTCCTGCTGAATTCAGAGGGAGAAACGTCCTGTGTCACCTGGAAGGAGACCTGCCCACTGCCCAGTGCTGGTATCCGACACAGGGAGGCAGTGTGCAGCCCCTGGGAGCCTCCTCTGCATCTGCTCACACTCTCATCTTCTCCTGCCTTCATCAGGAAAATGCAGTTGCCATGGAGAGCTGTGCAACACGGATCTGTGCCATGTGTGGGGAGGCAGTGCAGCTCCTCTCTGTAAGGGACTGGTTTCCTGTGCTTTCAGCCTGATCACCAAGTGCTCAGGGCAGGGGCTGGCACCACATCCCAGGAGCTTGGTCTGCAGAAGCCCTTGGAAAGGTAAGACAGAGCTCTCCAGATCCTGAACCAGGCTGGTGCTAAGGTGGATGAGTGACTCAAGCTGAGCAGCTGACTGTGCCCTAATCCTGGAGGAATGTATTTCTCCTTCTTGCTCGTGTTGAGCAGAGAGATGTGCTCTCTCTCTCTCTCTCTCTTTCTCTCCCCAACCCACCCCCAGCTCCCTCTCTCCAAAATGTTCAGGCCTATCTGCAGTGCATGCTGAGAAGACACTGTTGCAAAGGCAAACCCCTAAATTTCCAATACCTCTTGCAAGCAGTCACTCTCTGAATGGAAAAGTTTGGTCCTGTGAGCTAGTTTAAAAAAAAAATAGAGACTGTATATATTTATAGTTATCTATGAAAGGGCCAGAAACAGAGCAGGAGGGAGGGAGGGACGGAAATAAATTTCCACACATCACTGCAGTAACCTAGAGACACACCATGGGTTTGCTTGGTCCATGTTCTCCAGCCACACCCCCAGAGGAAGAGCTCCGTGTCCCAGGGGCTGCTGGTTTGCTGGTCCCTTTGCTTTGCACCACGTTAGCAGCAAATATGCGAGTCCAGGCGTGGCAAGAATCTTCCTCCTGGGCAGATATTGAGCCTTCTCTTTAATTGCATGTCTTGGAGAGGAGGGGAGGAGGAAGATGGGGTGGGAAAGGTGGGAAGCCGAGGAAGGAAAGGGGTGGTGTCAAAAGAGTCGATAAATTTACTGGCCTCTCTGAAAATCAACCTGAAGCAGAAATTCTTCCTCTGGACTTTCCCTTCACCTGAACAGAAATGGAGGAGGGAGGGAATTGGGAGGTTAGGAGGACATCTGCACAAATCTCAGGCTTTGAGCTGCTGCTTAAACATGGAGGACTCTGACCCAGATCAGATCAGATCAGATCAGCCCTCCCCGTTTCCCATCTGTAGGCTGGCAGGAGCTGGCTTGGACAGCAGCCCTTCAAGGGTCTCACCTTTTCTCTGCTTTTCTGGGATCCCTGTGAATCATGGGATTGTCTCTTCTCACGCCAGAAAGCACTGTTTGCAGAGTAACTACTGGCGTTTAATACCTTTTTAGGCAGTCAAAAGCTTTTTGGGAGCAGTTGGACAGCAGAGGAAAACCTTGCTTAGACCACAACAGGCCACTGGAACCATCTGTCTGTCAGGGCACTCACGGTTCTTGATGAACCTGACCAGCCCTACCAGTGTCTGTTCACACTGCCCACAGCTCCAGGAGTCCCCTCACAGCCCTGTGCCATCAGCCTTTGTCTGACACTGTGGAAGTGCCAGTTCCCACCTGCCCATGGACCTGTGCTGTCCATGAATCTCCTTACCTGGGCTCCAACCCCTGGACTGGTTTCCCCCCTCCATGTTTATTATTGTCATTACAGACCTGCCTGGCAATCACTGGATTCTGACCCTGCTCACCTTCCCCAGACCTGACCTTGATCTTGACTCTCTGGCTTGGCTTTGGGCTTGCCCCATTGCCACAAAATTCCCTGACTGATGATTGCTGAACCTGGCCATCATCTCCAGGCCTGCTCTGCTCACCCTGTGCCCCAGCAGCTGTCACTGCCTCCCCTCCTGGCCTCCCACTCTGCAGGGAGCAGCTGGAGCCTGGCCAGAGCTGTGCCCTGCTGGGGACAGTTTACCTGTGCTGCAGAAGTGACTCCTGCTTGCTCACTGCTGTCAGTAGGGGTGGTTGGCATCCTTGGGCCGTTTTAACTGCACCTTCAAGCGTTTCATGCCAATCTGGAAGCCATTCATGGCCTGGATAGCAGTCTGTGCACTGGATGGGTTGTCAAAGCTCACAAAACCTGAAGGAAGGACACAGGATGGGTGACAATGGCACTGCTGGTGCCATGCCCAGTGTGTCATTGTTACCGATCGTGATTCCCTTGCCTGCACTTACCAAAACACTTGCTCTGGTTGGTGGCACGATCCATGAACACCTTTGAGGAGATGATATTGCCAAAGGGCAGGAACATCTGCATCAGCTCGTTGTCTCCAAACTCCTGGGGGAGATGGTAGATGAAGAGATTGCAGCCTTCAGGACCTGCAGGTATGGGGGTGATGGAGAAGGACAAAACAGAAAGCCCCCAAAGGGCAGGGGAAGAGAAATGGGCTCAACTCACAGCACAGCACTGGAGGAGAGCCCTAGCACTGCCTCCTTCTGCTCTGACCTCCCCTTGCTTGTCCCTGCCACTGGCCCATCAAGGGATCTGAGGGCTCTCGAAAAGCAACTGGGAGATTCTACACAAAACTAGAGTTTCTGGAGAGCAGATTCTCTTTCAAAGCTTGTCCAGTTCCTACACAGGGTGTAGGAACTCTGTGAGTGTCTGGGTGCTGTTTGCTGGAAGGAAACCAGCTGAGGTGAGAGCTCACAGCTGTCCCAGTCCTAGGAGAGTGGCAGACACCGCTGTGTGACAGCTCCTGCTGTAGCACTCCCTGCAGCACTGCCTTCAGTCCAGAGGCCACAGCCTTAACTGGAAACCTCCTGGACTGCCACACATCCAATTTATGGACCTGTCCACTCCTTCACTTGCTGCTCCCTTGCTGACACTTGCTCTACCAATCAAGTGAAGAGACACAATGCCTTTGCCCAAATTCTACTGAAGCCAGTTTTGAAGTAAGTTGAAAATAAATTCAGTAGGCTATGAAGGCTGAAGGAGAGGAGAGCACATTGGAGAGGCTGGTTTGACTGGTTGCACTGTGGTTCTGGCACCAGCTCTTTGCACAGGGAAGGTGCTGATTCTCATCCCCTTTGGTGTGGAAGGTGTTCCAGGGCCCCCTGCCCCTCTGCCAGATGTGAGGTCAGGAAACATCCTGTGATCCTTCCCACTCACTGCAGACACGTTGTTGTTTCAAACCCCAGCTCCAGCATTAAATATCAGTGGACAAAAATCAGTGCTACCTCCTCTCCATTGGCTCTGTTGTGCAGCAGATGAGCTCCACAAATCCCACCCACACCTCTGGCCACCCCCATTCCCAGTGTGATCCTCACCTTCTCGCTGCTGCTGCTGCAGGATGGGAGGCTGCTGGGGGATGCTCTGTGCAATGGGGGTGATGGTGGTGGTTGGATACACAGCTGTAGCCCAAGGAGACAGAACAAAGCATTTACCTGAGGATCTGGTCAGCCACACAAAGGGCTGAGGGAGACAAGGGAAGCTGGTACCTGCATACTGCTGAACTCCTGTGAAGGCTGGGTGCAAAGTCTCTGCTACTGAAGGGCTCTGGGCTGCAGAGAAAAACACAATCAGAAGCACAGCAAAGGGAATCACTCATGCATTCTGTGTGTTTGTGCGTTAGTGTTGTTTCCCACCCTCGCCCCCAAGTGAGTCTCAGTTTCTGGCTGGGAAGGAGCTACAAAAGTGTGGGAAATCCAGAAAAGAGGAAATTGCAGTTCCAAAGGTCTTTGCATGGTGGGGTTTTATTTACTGCTCTCAATACCTGAATATGGCACAAGGCCATTGGTGTAAACTGTTTCCAAGGTTGGATGCCCATTTGGGAATGGTACCACTCCAGTGAATCCATTGGAAATGGGTGCCACCAGTCCTGGCATGGCTGCTGTTCCCAGGAGAGGTGGTGAATGTAGCCCTGCAGAACAAGAAGAGAGGAGAGCCCATGAAAGTCAAGGTCCCACAAAGCCCCTGCTCCCCCCTTCCACCTGCCTGCCAACACTGCTGTGTGTGAAGCCATTAACTCTTGGATTTGGCACGTGGAGATGACAGACTGGTGCTGGAGCCTTCACAAAATGAAGAGGCAGCACCAGTGGGAAGAGTGTGAGAAGAACTGCCAGTCCTGAGTGCTGTCAGAGCTTTGAGTGGGGGGAACATCTCAGCACCTGGCAGGACACAGCCCTGCTCTGACAGGTTTGAACCCAACATTCGTTATTGCTGTGGGGTGAGGATCATGAACAGCCAAGTGCAATGCTGGGAACCCAGGCCTTCTTTACAAAAACTGCAGCAAGAATGCACAGCTGCAGGGCAGGAGGATGTGCTGAACAAGTGAGGGTGTCAGAGAACTGCAGGAATTTGTGCAGAGCACAGACTGCACTGCTGGAAAGCAGCGAGCTCATGCAGCTGCTGAGCTGGAGCTGCAGAAATCTCTGCCCTGGGGGAGCCCTGCGAGTGCTGGGCCAGGAGTTCCCTGCTGGGGGAGGCCTCACCTGACGCTGGTGCGATGGGAGTGGCCGGCAGCCCGTTGAGACTGACGGCCCCGATCTGCTGGATGTGGCACGGCGAGAAGGCGACGCCCGGGCTCAGGTAGCTGCCGTGGGAGGTGGAGAGAACCGTGGTCTGCTGCTGCATCAGCTGCAAAGCAGGACCGGGCACTCAGGGCCTGCCTGTGCCAGGGCCCTGCAGAGCTGGGGGAGGCTGTGCACAGCAGCCTGGCTGGCACCTTCCCCAGGTGCTGCCACCTGCCCTGGAGCTTCCCCTGACACTCCAGAGCTGCTGGGGTGGGCAGTGGTGGCTGGGCTCCCCCACTGCCAGGGCCATGAGGTCCCTGCAGCCCTGTACTCACACAGCTGCTGTCCCTGCCAGCGCAGGACAGTGAGAGGCAGCCCTGAGAGCCACCCTGTCCTCAGGCAGGGGACACAGCTCAGGGGGCAGCCCAGATGCCAGGGACACAGCTGGGCACCCCCATGCCTCACCCTCTCTGAGGGGTTGTGGCTCACTCAGCTGGGCAAGGGCATCAGGACAGGCCCCTGGGGCTCTGAGAGCTCCTGCAGAGGGGAGGGAGCAGCTCAGGGCTGTGCCCCTGGCACCCAGCACCATCTCCCCACCTGCACTGCCAGGCACAGGCCCCTCTCCCTGTCTCTTCTACCAGGGCAGTGGACATTTAATAACACAGCTTTGCCTCGAGGAACAGGGCCCAGACCCCTCTGCTTTGCCCAGCCTCCACAGCAGATCCTGCTCTGGCACGGGCAGAGCTCTGTGCCAGGCCCAGTTCTCGTGCCCTGCTTTGTCCTCAGAGCTCTGGAGCCCTGAGCTCAGGCTGTCCCCTGGCACTGCCCTGCACCCTGGGACCAGGGGACATCAGCTCCTCGTGGTGCGCCTTGACACACCTGCCAAGGCAGAGATGCACAGTACAGAAGGAAGGGTAGAAGGGTTGGGAGGAGGGTTAAGAGAAGAAAAAAATCCTTCTGGTCCTATTTGACCATCAGTGGGAGCATAAGATGCCCTCAGAGTGCAGTGGCAAAAAAGACTGGGATGCAAAATTATCCAGCCTTTTATCAGCTCTGTCTTCACATCAAGCAAGAAGAGCAGGAGGGCCCAGGCATGGCTCTCAGGAAACCTGAGTTCCTCAGGAGCAGCTGAGGGGTGACACAGGGGCAAAACCCAAGGAAACACCAAAAAATCCTCCTGACATTGCCACACAAACACAGAGCTCTCCAGGAACCCAGCCCTCACCAGGGCTGAATCAGAAAGGCAGCTGGGCCCAGGGCTGTGAGACGTTTGTGGCTAGCTAAACCTCCCAATTCCCTCCCACAGCAGCTGATCGTGGCTTTAGCACAAAAAGCAGAGGAATTTCATGGCAGGGCTGCCTCTGGAGCTGGAACAAGCACAGGCATGGGGTGAAATTGGCTGGAGCCCTTTTTGGGGATGGGTGAGTGCTCCCAGGCCCATCCCAGCCCCATCCCAGGGCTCTGGGGCAGGGGGACAGCACAGGGGTCACTCCTGTGCCACTCCAGACAGGACAAGCCCTGGTACCACCTCTCTGTTCAGCCCCACACCAGCCCTGGCTCCCCTGGACTCACTCCTGGCGCCCCCTGAGCCAGGGCTGCAGGAACCACCACATTTCCTACTCACTATGGGAATATTGATCTTCTCTTTTCTCAATTCTGTGCCAGACTCTGGCTGGACCAAGGCTACAGCAGCACCAAATTGGCACTCTGGAATTGTTCTCTTCACTTACATAAAATTACCATAACGAACCATAAGAACAGAAATAAAAGGAGGGAGGTGTGAACAAATTATATTTTGTGTTTGGAACTAATTGATTTATGATTACAAGAAATATTCAAGCATTATAAGCACTTAGTAAATTGCTCTAGTTTCTTTTTTAAGACTTCAGGCCCCATTTTTATTGATAATTTCTTTTTCAGCTCCCAAACATTTCCCTGAGTCCACCTGAACTAAGTTGTTGAATAAAATGAACTCATTTGCAGAAGCACCTGGGATCAAAACCTGATTTAAGCACTGAAATAAACTGCTTTCAGATGCTTGGCCAGTTCTACTTCCCAGGTGAGACTTTTCCATACAGTTTCAGCTAACATGCACTGTTTGACATTTTAAGCACCTTATTTTGCATATTTGCATAGATCTGAATAACTTTAGACTAAACTTAGTGTATGATTATTTCATGTTTGAGATAGATTTTAAAGAAGAAGGTTATTAGTATACATTTAAAACAGACAACTGAAAACAAAACAAAAACAAACCCAGGCTCCAAATTTCTTCCTAAACCCCTGGGGACCATTTTGGCTTGGTAACTCAGCAAACCCCGTGGGGACAGGGAGAGGAAGCTGCTGGGTATGAAATTATGGCCACAAGAACTGCAGGGTATGAAATTGTGGCTACAAGAACTGTGATGCCTCTGATGCACCAGCTCACCCCAGCAGCTCTTGCTCCTGTCAGTGTGGTTCAGCCACATCTAGAATGGTCACAAAGGTCAGAATGCAGCATGGTCAAAATCCAGAATGGTCAGAATGCAGAATGCCCAAAATCCAGAATTGTCAGAATTCAGAATGGTCGGAATGTTAGAATTGTCAGAATCCAGAATGCTCAAAATCCAGAATGGTCAGAATCCAGAATGTCAGAATTCAGAATGGTTGGAATGTCAGAATTGTCAGAATCCAGAATGCTCAGCTGCATCTCCCAGCCCTGGGGGGACCCTGGGTGCAGCATTTCCTCCTCCAAGCCCAGAATCAGGAAGGCATGAAGGATTTTAGGCTTCCCCCTCACCAAAGGTCCCAGCTGCCAAGGGCTGCCCATGGCAGAGCATTTTGAGGAAGCAAAAGGAGATTCAGCATGGAGATCCCTCTCTTTTGCCCCACTTTCAGAGATGTTAGGTGGAATTCCAGAGGGCTGATTCCCTCTCCCTCTGATGGTGTGTGAGGACTGTCTGGGATCTCTCCTCCAGAAGGGAGAGCAAAGATGGGGATGGCACAAGAGGAGAAAGACTCAGTGTGAGGTCAGTGCCTTAAGGAAAAAAAATAGGAGAACCAAACCCAGTGGAAAGTAAAAGGAAAAGAAGGAAAAAAATCCCCAAAAGTGGGAGACAGGCTGAGTCTTGAGTCAAGGGGAAAGCCAAAACAAAGTCACAGAGGGAAGGCCAGTGAAGAATCAGAGAGAAACACAGTAACAGACACAACTGAGGAGAAAGAAGATGCAGACAAGCAAGGAGACAGAGCTTAGACCTGACTTGGCATCAGCAGGGTTCCTGAGGATTAAAAGGCTGAGCCTGGAAGCTCTCACTGCTCTTCCTCCTTTCACAGCCTGGAGCTCAAGCTGATAAAGCAGCTCCTGGCACCATAACCTCACTGTGTGGTCCCTCCTTGCCTTCACCACCACACCATGTCCAAGTCTGGGCCATCTCCAGGACACCAGGAGACAAACCAGGATCATCATCTCACGGCAGGCTACAATTCTGCCCTCAGGTGCAGCTGGCTCCTGGGCTGGACAGAAAAGGATCCTGGCAAAGGTGGTGCCTGGTCACAAAGGGTTCTTCAAATAATCTGTGTTGGATCAATTCTTTGGTTTGAGAATTTCCCCAAAGTTATAGAGCCTCATATGTATTTCCTTTTTTTCTCATCCATACTCCTGCCACACACTTAAAATGTATTTGGCAATTTCTGGGGATTCTTTGAGGATTGAGCCAACAATTGAGAAGCAGCTCCTTCTCTGTCATATGAATGAAAGGAAGGCACATCAAGGAGCTGCTGAAGCCAGAGGAGGTGTCCACATACACAAGAACAGATTTATTTGCACTCCCCCCAGGAAATTACTTTCAGTAACAATATCTACTTTTGACTTTGTCCACACAAGAATCTCTCATTCCTTGAACAATTTCTGAGTCTCCTCCCATGGGCTTTACCCTTGGCAGCAGAGACCTGAAAGTGACAGTCACCAAGGAGGCTCAAACAATGCTGATCTGGGACTTGTTGAGTTTGGGACCTACCTGGAACATCAATGGCAATTGCCACCATCCTTCAGGCCAAGGAGCTTCTCTCACTACAACCCAAAGCACAGCCAGGCTGCTGAAACACCTCTGGCTCTCTGCTCCCTCTCCAGCACCTTGCAAACTCCCACTGGCCAAGTGAGAGAACCTGGGAGCCAAGGACAGCACTGGGGGAAATTCCAGAGCCCTCCTGGAGATTTCAGCACAGAAATGAACTCCTGAAGCTGGGTCCCAGAGCTCTCCTGCTGCTCCAAAGCCAGAGAGACACACATTTGTGTCCCAGAGCCAGAGGAAGGGTTCACAGGTTGGTATTGCAGGAACCAATGCTCTGAGCTCCCCTCATAACAAGCCACAAAGGAAATGGGTCATGACTGACCTGTTCCAAACGCCATCAGAGAAATCCCAGGCTCACTCTGAGGAGGCCCCAGCTCTCCCAGCAGCCTACCTGCTCTGTGACTTTGTTTTGGCTTTCCCCTTGACTCAAGACTCAGCCTGTCTCCCACTTTTTGGGGATTTATTTTCCTTCTTTTCCTTTTACTTTCCACTGGGTTTGGTTCCACTATTTTTTATCCCTGAGGCACTGACCTCACACTGAATCTTTCTCCTCTTGTGCCATCCCCATCTTTGCTCTCCCTTCTGGAGGAGAGATCCCAGGGGTCACACCTGTTCCAGATTGCAATGCAAGATGTTTTCTGTTACCATCTGTAGGGCAGATTATCTTTGTCAAGTGGGCAGTTTGCCTTATCTCTCTCTCTTTGAGTGACCACAATCACTCCTCCCTCGGGAGGGGACATCTGCTGATAACAGCTATTGAATGTCCCTGCATGGCTGATAAGAACTCCAGCATCCCATTGGGAGATGTGAGCCCAGAGGGAGGAGCCAAGCATTCCTGCCTGGATATAATCTGGAGATTCTGGAACACCAGCACAGCTTCTCCACTGGATTCCCCAGAGGAACAGCAGCTGCCTCTCCTTCCCCTGGATCTTCAGAGGAAGAATCCATCCTTCTCTACAGATCCCCCTTGCTCCAGCAGAACCACCCCTGGCACTGTAGGAGGGCTGCAGGCACAATTCCAATGGGACTGCCACCAACACCCTGACCCACAGGGTGTCAGGCTGGGCTCTGACTCTGGCAGTGTTGTTCCAGTGTACTGCATTGTTTATTTTATCCTTTTATTTTTTCCCTTTCCCTATTAAAGAACTGTTATTTCCCGCTCCCATATCTTTTGCCGGAGAGCCCCTTAATTTAAAATTTATAGCAATTCAGAGGGGTGGGGAGGGTTTACATTCTCCATTTCAGGGGAGGCTCCTGCCTTCCTCAGCAGACTCCTGGCTTTCCGAACCAAGACAACACCTTTGCTGTTCCCTTGCCCCTCCCTCCATTTCCAGCAGAAAAACCACACAAAAATTCTGCAAGACGAGGCAGCTGAGTGCTGAAAGGAGCCAGCCAGCTGCTGGGGAGCTCTCCCAGGGGCTGCATTCCCCCCTTCCCCCGTGGATACTCACAGCCTGCGCATAGGCGCTGTATGGGCTGAACGGCAGGGAGAGAGATGGAGTGAGAATGCCCAGCTGCCCCACCATTTGCTGCATACGGCGCAGGGTCCTCTCCTTATCTGTGTCAGCAAACTTCACCACTAGACTGGAGGAGGCACCCTAGGCACAGAGAGAGGAGACAGAGGAGGCAGGAGAGAAGGAAGAGGCGTGGGACAGCCAGAGCGGTCAGGCAAGGGAGGACGGGGCAGGACAGGCAGCAGAGAGGAGTGGGAAGAGGAGCAGAAGAGCAAATATTGGTGTGGAAGTGCTGGGGAGCTGCTTGGAACCTGGGCTGTGCCCTTTCCCCATCTGTCTGTCCATCCAACCCTTCCCTCTGACACCTGAGCCTCACACAGCTGCCTATGGATGCACAAATCCCTGGCTGCGCTCACCAGGTGATGGCACAGCCAAGAACACCCAGGGCATTGATGGCCACAAGCACCACCATGAGCTTGGCTGGACAGGCAGGGCAGCTCCTGGCAGCTGGGAATTCCCTGGCTGCAGCAGGGCACTGTCCTGTCCCTGAGGTGCCCCAAATTCAGGCTGGTGCAGCCAGAGCAGCTCCTGGGAATTCCCTGGCTGCAGCAGGGCACTGTCCTGCCCCTGAGGTGCCCCAAATTCAGGATGGAGTTGTCAGAGATGAGGCCACAGCTGCAGCCCCACTTGCACAGCTCCAGCCACACAACCCCACAGAGGCACAAAGGGTTCCCACCCACACCCAGCCCACCCCAGGGGTCTCCTCTACTGCCCAAATCAGAGGAGCCAAGGAGAGCTCAGACACTGAAGCCCTGACCACCCACGCTGGCTCAACTGTCAGCTTTCACCCTGCTCAGTTTTGAACAGGTAGCTGCTTCCAAGACAAAATCATGGCCTGATATTTGCCTCTCTTTTATTCAGCTTTTACAGCTGTGAGTGCTGTCCCTCCCAGGCTGGAGGAACACAGGCACAAAGAGCAGCCCAGGGGACAGGATGGTCACTCTGAGAGGAGCACACACACAGCCACACAGCTCCCAGCCACACCGGACACTGCCGTTGAACCTGTTGTGGTTTTTTGGAGAGTGTGGGGAGGTGCCTGGAACAGGGAAATGGGACAAGGATTAGGAAGAGGGAAGGTCCCCTGGCCTTATACTCACGGGCATTGTCTGGCTGCCATGGAGGGCGTGGATTGCTGCCTGAGCCTCTGTGTGAGATGAGAACTTTACAAAAGCACAGCCTGGAAAGGGACAGAAAGAGCACAGGAGATTGCAGTGACAGGAGTGCTGTGAAAGTGCCATCACTCAAGAGACAGTGTCTGTATCTCAGGTAAGGCAAAGGAAAGCCACCCCAAGGAAGCAGGGAACAAAAAGGATGCCTCATCCCAAGTCCTCTAGCCTGGAAAAAAGAGGAAGGGTCTCAAATTATTACTTCAATGATATATTCTACAGATGATGACACCATCTCCACCCTTGCCCCTGATCACCTCTTCCCAAAATCTCTGTGGACTGGGTGCAAACACTTCCACCTGCAGCCCCAGCTGGACAGAACAGGCTCAGGACAGAACAGTGACAGCCCAGCTGCTCATCCTGCTCTGCCTCCCCTCCTGCTCCCTCAGGCTCTGCCACCTTCCCCAGTCCCTCCTGGCAGCACAGGGATCCTGCCCCGCTCCCTATTCCTGCCTGCTTTATGTGTTCCCCTAAATACAGGGCACCCCAGGGGGGAGCTGAGGCTGGTGAGCACCACCCAGGGCAGGGACAAAGGGCAGGACACACACAGGGTTCACACCTTTGCTGTTCCCATCAGGTCCACGGAGCACCGTGCATTCATCAATGACCCCAAACGGTTCAAAGAGCCGGAGCACGTCATCCTCAGACTGCTGCTTATTTAACATGCCCACAAAGAGCTTCCTGTCCCCTAGGGGCAAACACAGAAACATCAACCTGCTATGAGGCTTGCAGCCCAGAGCACGAGGAGAGGAACACTTATGCACAAAACAGCCTGCTGGTAAAAACATGCCTGCCATGGAAATGGTTTGCTGTTGGCTGAAATGCTTCCAGGGGTGAAAATGCAGGGTTTGCCCAAGCTCCTCACACCTTCAAGGGCTTGTGTGGCCTTCCCCTGTCCTACCCTCCCCAATGGAAAACAAAGGATTAATAATTTCCTTTCATTCATTAGCTTTTTCCTTTGAATAATCCAAAAGAAATGATAGTAAGAAAATCTGTCAGGGCAATCCCATTTCTGTTGGTCAGCAGGTGAAGTCCAACAGGTGCCTTAGGTAACACAGCAGGGGGACACATTCCAGGACCTTTGACTTCTGTTCCCTTTTCCTTCTCTCCAAGCCACCATTTCCTTAGCTGCCATGTAACCAAGCACTTTGATTTCCATCTGCCCTTCCCCGCTCCAACCTAACCAGCTGTCTCCCAAAGCCTGGGATAAATTCTGGCATCCTGAGTCCCAACCTGCCTCACTGTGGGATCATCCAAATCCTACAGATCAGCTCCACGGCCCCTGCTCCCCTCTCTCCAGCGGCACTGTGCACCCATGTCACACTGGCAGGGAGATGGAAGAGTGACCAACACAGCCAGGACTTTGAGCTCAGCCTCCTCCTCAAAGAGAGGAGTGAGGATGATGGTTTTGTTGGGATGGGTAAGTGTGGAGGCAAGGATATTGCAGAGCGCCTTCTCTCATTCTCTCCCCACCTCAGCACCCACAGGAGCCCATCCCATGCCCGGTGCTGCCCAGCCAAGCACAAACACAGCCACAGCAGTGCTTGGGGCAGAATCCTCCCCAGCCTGATGTCAACAGCAGTAAAACAGCACAAAACTGAAAAATCCCAGCCCAAACTCCATCCCAGCCTCAGTTTTTGCCAGCAAACAGAGCTAGCCCTCCCCCAGTGGCCCAGATCTGGGTGAGGAGACAGGACCCCCAGGAGGGGACGTGTCAGGAGGTGGCTCTGGAGCAGCAGTGCCGGAGGATTCCTTATTGTTAGCGACAGGATCAGAGGGGCTGGCTCCACACACAGCAATGCAATGTGACAGGGGCAATAGCAAGGGAGCTGCTCTCTGCCTCGGAGTGCACTGACCTGAAAAACAACAGGTCTGGGAGCTACAGCAGCACAGCAGCTCCAGGGGGTGCTGGGGAGGGATGCCAGGCTAGGATGGCACATGACACATTCACACAGCCCCGGTGTGACCGTGTGCACAGGGGCCCGAGGATGAGGGGAGAGATGAGGATCCGACTCCATGTTTCAGGAGGCTTGATTTATTATTTTATGATATATATTATATTAAAACTATACTAAAAGAATAGAAGAAAGGATTTCATCAGAAGGCTGGCTAAGAATAGAAAAAAAAAAGAATGATAACAGAGGCTTGTGGCTCGGACAGAGAGTCTGAGCCAGCTGACTGTGATTGGCCATTAATTAGAAACAACCACATGAGACCAATCCCAGATGCACCTGTTGCATTCCACAGCACAGATAACCATTGTTTACATTTTGTTCCTGAGGCCTCTGAGCTCCTCAGGAGGAAAAACCCTCAGGAAAGGATTTTCCATAAAAGATGCCTGTGACACCCCTGCCCTGCTCCCCTTGGCTCAGGGGATTGTCCCCACCCAGGTAAGGAAGGCAGGAACCTTCCCTGCTGCTCACCAGGCGCAGATACACTCAGCACACACCTCCCAGTGCCATGGGCCCTTCACAGCACAGCAGATGCACACAAGCAGCACTAATGGACTCACACACCCCTGGAACACCCTTGTACACCCCCAGCCCCCGGGGATGCCTTCCAGAATGAAATTCCTCAGTGAGCAGGAGGAATGTGCAGCCTGCCATGCTCACCCAGCATGCAGACACCACCTCAGCCTGCCCCAGAGCCCAGCCCCAGGCACACATGTGCCACGAGGTGTTAGAAGTGGCTTTTAACCCACCCCCAGGCAGAAACTCCTGATTTATAGAACTACAAGTGGCTGAAATATATGGTTTTGCAGATTTTTTTAAAGGCCAGGTTTCCCAGCTTCCCCATTTTCATGAATCCCTGGGTAACTCCACCCATGGGAATTTCAGCCCCTTCTGTTTTCCTTGTGATTCTTTCTACATTCCTCTCCGCACCTGCATGGCACTGGCTGCCTTTGCAGACATTATTTCAGCTGATTGAGTCCATTCAAATTGGTGATGCCCAATAATCCCCAGCCAAGGCACAGGAGCTCATGAAGCAGCTGCTGTTCAGCTGCCTCCTGAGCAAGGCTGGCCCCCACAAAGGCCAGCTCAGGAGGGCTGGTGGTCAAACCAACCAGAAAACAGCACACAGAGGAGGTGAAAAATCAGATTGGAACAGAGGGGGTGGAAAAAAAAGGGACTGGACAGGAAGAGATTGACTGGGCAGTGAAGAGGAGCATGGAAACTAAAGGAGCAGCAGCTCTGTGGGGTGACTGAGGTGTCAGATGTGAGCCCAGTTTGGCCATCCAGGGGACACTGGAGGTCTGGAAGGTTCCTCCTTGCTCTACCCTGTATTTCCACTGCAGCTGTACCAGGCCTTTATTGTTATTCTGCAGCCTTTGGATGGCAAACATGGAGAGCTCCTTAAAAAATCATCAACACAGGGGAGAAATACATTGGGAAACATTTGCACTGACTTTAGGTGTTGTGAAATAATTCTCTGATCTTTGAATTAGCAGGGAAATAACTGTGGGCTAAATCTGACAGCCAGAAATGCACCTGATGGTTTTGCCTTTCTCTTCAGGGCCCCCTGGCTGGCTGGGGCAGGGGGTGTTGAGGTGTTTTGAGTTATCCTACGCCTTGCAATCAAATCAACATCAAATTACAAGTTATTCATTATTTTCTCCTTCAGAGCCCCCTCAGATTTCTTGGGTAATTCCTGTGGTTTCTTCCTCACACCATTTCTGTCAAAACAAAAGCATTTTTCTTTACCCCCTGCCCACTAAAACAGTGACTGCTCCATCCCTGAAGCTTTACAGGTTCTTCTGGTGTCTGACAGGGCTCACTAACAGAACCTTTTGGAAGCTCTGCCTTCATGTGGGAATTTCAGCTTTCCTTTTTGGAATTTGGAAGGAAAAAAAAAAGCCAATCTTCCTGACTATGCACAGGTTAAAACTGAGACACCTTAGGGACTCAAACTATAAATATAAATACACAAATAATACAAATATAAATACACATACCTATGGGTTTGGAATATTTTCAGAATAAGAGCAATAATAAAGGGAATGAAATCACTGCCAACATAAAGATTTTTTTTCACAGTGAATCCTGTTTCATACAGCCTGCTTCTGAAGATCACATAAAGCAAAATGATCCAGCCTGTTCCCTTTGGATGCCTCTGCAGCAGCTGGGGATCCTCTGCAAGGGCTTTTCTGCTGCTGACCTCTACATCCCTGCATCCCGGAGCCCAAGCCACGATCAGGGATCCTCTGGATTCCGTCAGCTTCCAAACAGGGGCTGTTCTCCCACGGCATCCAGGCTGACTCATCCCTCCCAGCAGGGCTGGAATGCTGCAAACCCTTCCTTCCCCCTGAGCTGTGATCCTAAAACCCTTCCACCTGAGCTGTGATCCTAAAACCCTTCCCCCTGAGCTGTGATCCTAAAACCACAGATCCCAAACCCTCTGGCACTCTCAGGACTGATCCCAAACCCTTTGGCACTCTAAGGGCTGATCCCAAACCCTCTGACATTCTCAGGGACCCTCTGGCACTCTCAGAGCTCATCCCAAACCCTCTGGCATTCTCAGGGGCTGTTCCCAAACCCTCTGGCACTTTCAGGCCTGATCCCAAACCCTCTGGCATCCTTGGGGCTGATCCCAATCCCTGTCATTCTCAGGAATGATCCCAAACCCTCTGGCACTCTCAGAGCTGTTCCCAAACCTTCTGGTACTCTCAGGGCTCATCTCAGACCCTCTGGCACTCTCAGAGGCTGATCCCAAATCCCCTAGCTCTCAGGGGCTGTTCCCAAACCCTCTGGCACTCTCAGGGATGATCCCAAACCCTCTGTCATTCTCAGGACTGATCCCAAACCCTCTGGCACTCTCGGGGACCCTCTGGCACTCTCAGGGGCTGTTCCCAAACCCTCTGGCACTCTCAGAGCTGTTCCCAAACCTTCTGGTACTCTCAGGGCTCATCTCAGACCCTCTGGCACTCTCAGAGGCTGATCCCAAACCCTCTGTCATTCTCAGGACTGATCCCAAACCCTCTGGCACTCTCGGGGACCCTCTGGCACTCTCAGAGCTGTTCCCAAACCCTCTGGCACTCTCAGGGCTGATCCCAAACCCTCTGGCACTCTCAGGGCTGATCCCAAACCCTCTGGCACTCTCAGGGCTGTTCCCAAACCCTCTGGCACTCTCAGAGCTGTTCCCAAACCTTCTGGTACTCTCAGGGCTCATCTCAGACCCTGTGGCACTCTCAGGGCTGATCCCAAACCCTCAGGCACTCTCAGAGCTGTTCCCAAACCCTCTGGCACTCTCAGAGCTGTTCCCAAACCCTCTGGCACTCTCAGAGCTGTTCCCAAACCCTCTGGCACTCTCAGCTCATCACCTCCATGGCTCTCCAGCTCCCCACAGGGATCCCTGCAGCACTGGATGCTCTCCTCTCCCCTCCTGAGCACAGCCCACCCTCCCCTCCTGCTGCTTCCCCTTCACTTTCTCTCCAGCTCCTGCTTTTCACCCTCTGATTGGCAATTTCCCGAGCTGTCCAGCGAGCAGGGAAATTCACCGTGAGCTCTGACTGTCGAGTTCCCATGGAAACGCGCTCCGGGCAGCGTCAGGCAGCGGGAGGGGCCAGCACAGAGCACAGAGCTGCTGATGGAGGGACCAGGGAACAACCCAGGGCTTGGGGCTGAACCCTGTGAGCAAGGGAGAGCAAACAAGCACAGGACACAGCTCCCACAAAGCCGGGATCAGGGAGAGAGGGGAGGCAGCTCCTGGCGTGGATGGGATGCAGCAAATCTCCTTGGAAGCAGAGTTTCCTTGTCCCTGAGCAGTGCTGGAGGCTTGGGGTGCCTTCATCACTGCATCCCAGTGCTCCAGACAAGCACACAAACCCCTCTGCCCCTTACTGGCACTCCTGGCTCCCAGCAGACAGCAGGGAAAGCTGACCCAAAAACACAAGTCCCACTCTGAACTAATGCAGGAGACAACTTTTCCATGCAGGAAACAAATTTTCCATAGAATTCAAGTTATCTGGGCAGCAGCAGGGCAGGATCAGGGAGAGAGGGAAGGCAGCTCCTGGCATGGATGGGATGCAGCAAATCTCCTTGGAAGCAGAGTTTCCTTGTCCCTGGGCACTGCTGGAGGCTTGGGTTATCTTCATGCCCATCACTGCATCCCAGTGCTCCAGACAAGCACACAAACCCCTCTGCCCCTTACTGGCACTCCAGGCTCACAGCAGACAGCAGGGAAAGCTGACAAAGTCTGGCCCAGCATCACAAATCCCACTCTGAACTAATGCAGGAAACAACTTTTTCTGTAGTGAATTTCTTCTGCAGGGTGCAGGAGCACTGAACATCCAGATATTCCCACACAGCCCCTGCAGGGCTTGGCCAAAACTGCCCCTTTGGCAGAAAAATGAGCATCTCTCAGACCAAGAGATAAATTCTGGTGTTCCAACTTCATGTTCTTAATTCAGGGTGCTTCACTCGAGAAATGTCAGTCCCTGATGAGTACAAAAGAGGTTCCCTTCAAGGGTAATGCAGAGCTGTGCCTCACTGATGCATGCAGATCCTCCTTGATAAATTCCTACTCCATACACTTCTGTCCTGCCCCAAATCCCTCCTTCACCTCCTGCCAGTGTGGGGTTATTGCTGTAGGGATATTGCTCTTCCCATACCTGCAAAGCTGTTCAGCCTCTTCTCTGACAAGTGGAGCATCAGGACAGAAACATTTCAGGAGAGAAACCTGTCTCAGACAAACACAGGGTGCTGCTCCTGCCTCAGGATCCTGTCATGGATGCTGTGGGAGCTGCAAGGAGCCTGCAGGGAGGTGCTCAGACCCCAAAGGTTTCTGTTCTTGTCCATGGGAAGCAGAGTTGATGTTCTGACATTTGCAACCATTAGGGAATGTGGCACTTTTCCTAAACTTAGAGATTTCAGAGTCCAGTGCCTTGGCCAAAAGCTTGTTTCTAAATCAGCACCCTGGTTTTTGAGCTGTTCCAGCTTGATTTGACAGAGGCATCAGAGATGTCACATCCCAGCCCTTCACATCAGGTGGGTGTGTAGAGGAGAGCCCCCAGTGGCCTCAGCCCTGCTTAGACACCAGAGACTCCAGAATTGCACTCATCAGACACATAAACTTCTTTTTTTTTTCCTTTTTTTTTTTAATCAATGTAGATGGGGAAGGACTGAACCCAATGGTTGAACCCAAGGGCAATGTGAGGTCTCAGCCCTCCCCACACCATCCACTGCAGGCATCTCTAAAGGATCTCTCATCCATCCTTAACATCATTTCCAGCAGTGAGAGTGAAACACCCTGAAGATTCTCTTTTTATTGTCTCTAGCACAGATAAGGACCTCAAATTCAACCCTAAACCAAGGGGCTGAAGTAAAATGTCCAGGCCTCAGGAAAACTTAGGTGTACAAGTAAATAACCAAAAGTTACAGATTCTATCTGATTTAAACAGACTTTTTTTTAAAAGGAGTAGCACACAACCAGAAATACACACATTCACATAAAATATTATCAAATATATCTCCTGTTCTGACAGTGACAGTCACTACAAACTGTTTGGGAATGTAAAATAAAAGCCTTCCAAATCTAAATAAACTGCTGTCCCACAGCACAAACAGCAGCACACAAACCCTCCCCTGGCCTCTACTAAACTGCTTTCAGGGACAGCACCAACAGCACAGGGCATGGAGAGGCAGAGGTAGGAGTGGAGAGAAAAGGAGAAGAAATAGATCAGTAAAGCAAGAAAAAGAAGCAAAATGAGTTAATGGATTTGGAAAGGGCTGAAGTTGCAAACCTTCTCCACCTGGAGGAGGCATTTGAGCTGCTGAGAGCTCCCCATTAAATTACCAGATTCTCTTGTTCCCAGCCTTTCAGCTCTGAACTTCTCAGTAAATGCTGCTCTGCCCAAGCTGTCCCCTGCAGGCTGACAGCACCTCCATCTCAGGATCCTTTCCCTTCAGACATTATTTCCCCATCATGTGATCTTTTCTGCAACAGCATTTTGGCCTTGACAATGTGCTGGGGGCTGCTGCAGGACTGAGACAGCTCAGCAGTGATGGGGGAGGCACTGGAGGGAGCTGCAGACAGGAGAATCAGCTGCAGACCAGTGAGCTGAACACATTAAAAAGCCAGTGCTGCTGCAGGGATCTGCCTCTCATTGGGCTGAGCAGGTGGAGGAATGAAGGAACCCCTTCCCAAAGGCTTCAGGAGCCCCAGTGCCACACAGGTCTGCTTCAGTAATGTCCTGGGGCTGACACTGCCAGGCTGATGGCACCCTCAAATAGCTGGGAAAGTGTTGGGGAAGATGAAACAGGAAAGCCTTATCAATATGATTGCCTGGCAAAAGATTTTGAGAATATGGAAACTATAAGAGAGATTGAAATGAAAGCAAGCTCTGAGATCCCTCAGTTATTGAACAACTGGAAAACAATGGCATGGCCAGCTGAAGGTAATCCCCTTTTGATGGAACAACACCCTCTGCCTTGCAGACAGCTCCAAGGGTCAGAGCAGACCCTACAGCTTGGCAGAAGGGGCCCAAAGAGGAGTTTTGAGGGTTTAAAATGTAACACAGTATGGTAATGTAATGATTCTTACAGGCTGTGTGGAAATGCTATAGGATTTGTATATTGTACTAGATTGGTTAGTGAGAATCAGAATATTCAACACAGAAGAAGATTTATTGTATTGTAATGAGAACCTCATTCTCTTACCCTTTTACTCTCTTACCCTTTTATTGTCTTACCCTTTGCTCTCTCTTACCCTCTCTCCCCCTCTCTCCTCTCTGTCCCTGCTCCAGCTGTGCCTGGCAGCTCCCAGCAGGGCCCTGCACCCAGGCCCTGTGCAATAAACCCCAAGTTCCACGACCAGAAGAAGATTTATTGTATTGTAACAGGAACCTCGTCCTCTTTTACTCTCTCTTTACCCTCTTTACTCTTCCTCACTCTCTCATCTCTTTACCACGCTCTTGCCTTCTCTCTCTTTACCTCTCTCTCCTCTTTGGGGCCTGCTCTGAGCTGTGGCTGGCAGCTCCCAGCAGGGCCCTGCACCCAGGCCCTCTGCAATAAACCCCAGGTTCCAGCCCTGGCTGCAGAGATCTCTCATCTCCGACCATCCTACCCCGGGATGCTCCTGCAGGAAAGAGTGCAGGGGGCAGCCACACCATCACCCTCAGCAGCTGCTGTGCCCAGCTGTGTCCCTACACTGCCTTCCTGCCCCCAGCCCTCTGCCACACACAGAGGAAGGCAGAGCGTCTCATTTCCTGGTCCCCCTCACAAGCACAGGGCCACCAAAGGAGAAACAAGGAGAGATGACAACTACCTCCACGGCTCTCGCTGTCCGCAGGTTTCACCTGGATCGGGCGCGCCATCTGCAAGGGAACAGAAATGCAGAGGTTATTGCTTGGCCCAGTGCCCAGCACAGGCTGCTGAAGGCACTGGCAACAGGGCACAGGAAGGAGAGAGGCAGAAGGGAAACCAAAACATTGTGATGGCCAGCAGTACCCTTGAAGAAGGGAGTATTTTATTCCAAAAAGAACCTGGCGCTTTTCCCCGTTCAGCTCTCCTGGAAATGCCCACCATGCACAAAGCTCTGCCTTCTCAGCACAGAGAGGACTCTGAGGAAGCAGCTCAGCACCATGTGACTGGAGCCTGAGCAGTGGTCAGGGTGGCCTGAGGTGAGACTGTGCCTGGAAGCTCTTCCTGTGTCTGCCCTGACTCAGTGCAGGCATGGCCACGTCACCCAGCTGAGCCACCACGGACAGTCCTTGCAGCAGGGAGGGGACACTGCCCCTGAACTTGGCCAGGAGCAGCACAGCAAGCAGGGCTGTGCTGTTCCCCCTTCCCCAGCCCTCACACAGACAGCTCTGTGCACCAGAGAAGCTCTTGAGAACTTGGCCAGGAGCAGCACAGCAAGCAGGGCTGTGCTGTTCCCCCTTCCCCAGCCCTCACACAGGCACCAGAGAAGCTCTTGAGAAGGGCAGTTCTGCTCTCCAACATCTCTCATGTCTGGCCCTCAAGGGAAATGCTCAGGTAGAAAGTGGCAAAATTCCTCTTGTTTGGGCGTGGAGAAGAGGTTTTTCCTTCTCTCGCAGCCATTAGTGTCAGCAGCAATAATCCAAGCACAAACAAGCCTGAAGGGCAGCTTAGCTCACATGGCATGGGGACTCTCCAGGTGAGACAGAAGTAGCTGCATTAAGGAACACTCAGCTTCAACCGTCTGCTTTGAAAAGCAGGGCAAAACTCATCTGCTGGCAGGGCTGTGTGTCCTGTGCTGCCCAGAGAGGCAGCTGACAAGCTGTAGCCTCCTTTCCCAGCTAGCAGGATCCAAGTGCACCAGAATATCCTCCAAGGAATGGTGCACAGGGCAGATTTCCACATTCACAGCACATCTCACTCCACGGCTCTCAGCATCACTCACAGAGGCTGACAGTGACCTGAATCAGTGACATTCATAATAAAAAACAATCAGAATATTGCAGGCAAGGCCTGCACACGAGCTGCAGGTCCAGGCACAGTCTGCCCCCTCTTTTAGGAAACCCCTGAGGAAAAACAGCAACAAAACAGAAAATGAAATCAAGCCATAAAAGTCACCAAGTGAGATGTGTTTGAAAGCCAGCGTGCAAAATGTGCAGGGCTGTCAGTCTGCAGACTGGCCAGAAACCAGAGGCAGAGCCCACACCCACATCCTCCAGAGCTGGAGGAAACCTGGGAGGTGGCTCTGCAGTTCACAGGGCAAAGATGCCAACCAGGAGGTGACAGCTGGCATGGCCTGGCACAAAGCCTGGCAGCTGAGGGGCTCCTGGCATGGCCTGGCACAAAGCCTGGCAGCTGAGGGGCTCCTGGCATGGCATGGCACACAGCCTGGTACTTGGGGGCTCCTGGCATGGCCTGGCACACAGCCTGGCAGCTGGGGGCTCTGAAGCTGTTTTCCTCTGGCTGATGGAGCTCAGGCAGGACGAGCAGAGGCTGGGAGCAGGCCCACACCATTCCTGCCTCAAGGATTGATCATGGGGCTGCTGAAAATGGCCCCAGGGATGGGCTGGCAGCTCCCCAAGGGAAGGCCAAGCTGCTGCCATGCTGCACCTTGACAGACAACAGCCCCAAGAGCTGCTGAATCATTTAGGGAAGAGGGAGAGCTGCAGGTCTGTTGGGGAAGATGAAACAGGAAAGCCTTATCAATATGATTGCCTGGCAAAAGGTTTTGAGAATATGGAAACTATAAGCGAGATTGAAATGAATGCAAGCTTTGAGATCCCTCAGTTACTGAACAACTGGAAAACAATGGCATGGCCAGCTGAAGGTGATTCCCTTTTGATGGAACAACACCCTCTGCTTGCAGACAGCTCCAAGGGTCAGAGCAGACCCTACAGCTTGGCAGAAGGGGCCCAAAGAGGAGATTTTAGGGTTTAAAATGTAACCCAGTATGGTAATGTAGTGATTCTTATAGGCTGTATGGAAATGCTATAGGATTTGTATATTGTACTAGATTGGTTAGTGAGAATCAGAATATTCAACACAGAAGAAGATTTATTGTATTGGAATGGGAACTTGGCTCTCTTAGCTCTTACCCCTTTTACTCTTTGCCCTTTTGCTCTCTTACCCTCTCATCCTCTCTCCCCCTCTCTTCTCTCAGGCCTGCTCTGAGCTGTGCCTGGCAGCTCCCAGCAGGGCCCTGCACCCAGGCCCTCTGCATAAACCCCAAGTTCCAGCCCTGGCTGCAGAGATCTCTCATCTCCGTCCATCCTGACCATCCTACCCCAGTCAATCCTACACAGGTCCTTTCCCCACCCTTGCTCAGCTGCAGGGATCTGCAGAGCTCCTGATGTCCTGCTGCTGCTGCCATGTGGCCCCAGCACTTGCAGCACTGAAAGTCACCAGGAGCTGCTGAGGGCCCAGCACCCCTTGCCTGAGCTGAGTGGGATGTGGGGCAGGGATTCAGGAGCCTGAGGTCAGAGATTGTTGCACAAAGCCTCCAATTCCCCTTGCTGAGAGGCTGCTGTCAGTGCTCACGGTGCCTGGCAGGCTGCCTGTGTGAGCTGAGGCTGGCAGAGGCTGAGCGGGAGAGGGCAGGCAGCCCAGATGTGTGCTCAGAAGAGAGAGCTCCCTGCAGAGCCAGCAGAGGCAGCTGGCCACGTCACATCCAGGACATGGATTCCCCCAGCACCAAGGAATGGTTTTGTTTCTACCCAGGATGCAAAACCAGGGCTAAACTAACTGAGCTGATGGGGAGGGAGATGAGGCACAGGCTCAGATCTCAGCTCCTGTGAGGAAGCCAAAGCCCCAGAGCCATGTGGGGGTAGGAGGGGCAGCGGGGATGCTGTGGAAATGCAGAGCACACACATCCAGCACCTCCCTGCCAGGGATGCAGGGGCTGAGGGAAGCATGGGGGGAGGAGAGGGGGAGGTTAAGTACCTGAGGCCATCTCCCTGTCCCCTCCCCCAACAGGGCTGTCACTCCAGCTCCCAGCACCTAGGATAAAGGAGGTGTTGTCATGGAAACGGTTATTCACCACATGGAACCTGACATTTGCAGTTGCCATGGAAACCAGCTCTTGGGGGCATTCCCTCTGCTTTGCACAAAAGAGACATTTTGATATGATCTCTGGGGAAGGGGCCCCCTCTCCCCATCTGTCCATCCCTGTCCTTTCCCCCATCTCAGGGACGTGACCCCAGGGGTGGTGACCCCACCAAACCCGAAATCCTGGGGGAGTGCATCCCTCAGGGCCGCTGACCCAGTGAGGGGATGTGCCCACAGCTGGGTCACAGCACGGTGCCCTGGCAGAGGTGGCAGTGCCAGCACAGCAAAGGTGCAAACCAGAGGCAGCTCCTGCCTGGGGCTACAAGAGGAAGCACCCCCAGCATCCCCAGCTATGGCCACAGCTCCTCTCTTGCCCACCTGAAACAGCACCTGGGGTGGGCACTGAGAGGCTTTCCCCCTGTCCATGTCAGATCAAGCCCTGCCCATCTCCAGAGGCTTTGCCAGCTCCGGGGAATTTGAGAGACACCCACCAAGCTGAGGTCAGGTCTCTGCAGCTCTGGAAGATTTGGGTAAAGAGAAGAAAACAAGACACAAAGAAATTTGTCCAGATGCTGGGGCTTGGAGAAGAGCAGCAGGATTGTCTGGCAGCTGCTTCTGGCAGATTTGTCTCCCAGCTGAGGCAGAAGGAGCCATGGTCCTCCTTGCACAGAAAAGGCATCCATGGAGAAGGACACCACCACTTTAATCCTTCTAAGTCTCATGTTGTCACCAAGGATGAACAAATTATCAAAGGCCTCTCAAGCAGAGGGAGTCCACAGCAGCTTTAACTCAACCACCTTAAGGCCTTAAGAACTGTCCCTGGGGGATCCTAAATTCTGTGTACACGTCTCAGACAAAGAGCTCTGTCCCCTACAGGACACACAGTAGGAATGGTCAAGTTTTACCTCTCCCATTTGAGGGAGGAAGAGAGGAACAGGGCAGCAGGAAGAAACTCACTTCTGGAAGAACAAATTCTCCTGGCCTGCAGTCATCACCTGAGGCTGCACAGTAATCAGAGAGCACACCTGAATAAGGAAATTGTATTTATATATACCCAGCAGTCAGGATGTGCCTGCCCTAAATTCCTAGAGTGGAAAGACATGGATGCCTTTTACCACACAGGAACAGAGAGGTGAGCACATGTGTAGGATGGAGAATTTCAGCAAATGATTCATGAGCCTGCACCTGCCTCACAAGCTGAGCTTCATCTTCCCTGTTCAATTATTCAGCTGAGCATTATTAGTCCTCATTTCTTAAGACTATCACATTAACATTTAGCACAAAGGACACCATGTCCCCAGTCCCTCACACCTCGGGGTCCTCCTTACCCACTGCTGCTGGCAGTGAAAGGGCTGGCAGCTCCATGACCCACTGCACTCAGGAAATCCTCTGCAGCAGCAGTGGGCACCAGATGGGCAGCAAAGCTCCTGCTCCAGCTTTTCCCTCACATTTCCCTCCTGGCTGGATGCACAACACAGCTGTCCCTCCCCTGCAGCTCTCACAGAGGTTTCTCTGCCTGCACCACTGCCCCTCTCAGGAGCTTGCAGGATTTCTGGGGGTGTTCCTGGTGGGAAGCAACGTGGCAGCCAACCTCAGGAGCATCACACAGCAGCCACATCCTGTGCAGCCCTCTGAAAACTGTGAGGAGACACCCCCAGGGAGGGTCATTGCAGGCCAGAGACTTCCAGGGAAGGGGCAAGGCTAAGAGGCCTTGGGGAAAGTGTCTGGATTATATCCACCCCAAATCCCAGGATTGGGCAGCACAGAGAAGCAGGGAACCCTGCTCTGCCTGGCCTTCCCCTCTGCTTTTGAGGAAATCCTCCCCACCTTTGTAGAACAAGGATCTAAGGAAACATCCTGGCACTCCTAAAGTCAGAGGAAGCTTTGCTATTGGTTTCACCAAGGCCAAAATGCATCACTTCTCTCACTACACCCCAAATAAAGACTTGTGGAGGTGAACTGGCTCCCCGTGTTTAATCAGCACCCAGCATGAGCTGTCAGTCAGCTCAGCAATCTGGTAGCCCTGTTCTTCAAGGAGAAGATTCCCAGATCTCCCTTCTTCAGCTTTCAAATTGCACAAGCTGGATGGAAGGAAAAAGCCCCCTGAGACAGCAGGGCAAGCCTCTCTATTAATTACAAGTAAGTGATGTAAAATAGCCCCTTAGGTGCAATGCAGGGGAACCTCAGAGTGTTAAGAGGGTCAGAAGCAGAGTGTACAAAGCACACAGTGCAGGCTGGCTCCTCTGGGATGGCAGCAACCAAAAGGCATCCAAGGCCACTGGCAGAATTAGGTCCTAGGCTCTCCACTTTACAAATTGTGGGCTTGTCCTCCTCTGGCCAGTTAAAAATGCCCTGCCTGAATGATCATAATCACTTCTAACTGGGCAGAACTCATAAATCTAAATGCTAATTTGTTCATTTGGATTCTGTTTCTGATTGGGAACGCAAGCAGGGGTGGATTGGTGCCAGTCTCAGTGCTCAAGTGTCCTGCTTGCATCTTCCCTTGCCATCTCAGCGTGCCTTAGTCCTGTCCAGGAGAACCATCCTTCCCTGAGAAAGAGGGGTTGTCTCATGCAGAAACATGAGCAACATTAGTACCAAGCTCTGGCACAGCTCTACAGGCTGCTTATGAATTCACCTCATTCAATCCTGCTATGGAGGAGACAAGGATAATTATGAGCAGTGTGTTCCAGGTGGAGGAATTGAGGCATGTGGTGATGAAGATCATGCAGAAAGTCTGTGGCAGAAGCAGGATGTGAATCCCAGAGTACAAACCACACATCTTCTGCCTGCATGGCTCAGCTACATCTTTATGCACAAGCAAGGAAGACTGCTGAAGGACTGATGAAACTGAAAACCCAAAAAGTTCATCAAGACCTCTAGAAAGTTCATCAAGACCACAAGAGATCATTTTGGCCTCCAGAAAGCCATGGGCCTGAGGACTCAGGCACAGCTGGGTGCTCAGACCCACAGTCCTGTGTCAGCTGCAGCATCTTGCTTCAGAGACTTGCCCAAGACTGCCTCATTTGTCAAGGAATTGCCCCAAGGAATGCTTAGGGCTTAAGGCCTGCAAAAAGCAGGAGCAGGATGCTGTGAGATGGGTCACCAAGTTCCCCTGAGCAAGTGCAAGAAAGCTGCAGAGGGAAAAGCTGGGAGCACACATCAGCTGGCTTTGATCTCTCCACTGAAAGGACACCCAGCACCCTGAGCCTTTCCCTGTGCCCCCTGGTGCCCCACTGGTCCAGGGAACACCTTCAGGGGCTTCTCTGTGCACAAGCTGCAGCCTCCAAGGATCCCAAAAAAGCAGGGAAGGGAAGAACCTGGGGCAGCAGCTCTGCAGAGCCAGCACAAGCCTCTCCTGTTTGTGCTGGCAGGTTCACTGGGCTGCTGCAGCCATGCCCTTCTCCTGCCCCATGGCAGGTAAGAGCAGTGGCCAGGAAAAGACATCTCTGCTGATGTAAGAGAGGGGGGCAGGCACAGGGACCCTCTGCCTGCACACAGAGTGGCTGTGCCAGTTCCCTTGGCAACCACTAACACTGACAATCCCAGCAGAGCAAAACCTCCGTGGATGCTGTCACACCCACGGGAAAACCCACCCCAAATGGGCCCAAGCCCCAAATAAATCCCCTGAGCCTGCTCTGGGCTGATATGAGATAAGCTGTTTCCCTTTAGGGGTGCTGGCAGACGAGAAAAGAGGCCCCAGGTGACTGCAGGATGCCCCTGGAGACAGTCAGATCTCATTTGGAGAAGGCCCTCAGTGATCTGGTGTAGTCAGCCCTGCTTTGAGTGGGCTCTGAGCACAGACCCCAGGGGTCTCTCACACCATAAATTATCCTGTGATCCCATCTCCATCCATGTCCACAAACGTTTGTGTGCAGGCACACACCCCAAATGACCCCAGGGAGGGGGGAATGTGGAGCCTCACCCAGGAGGGGGGTGCCTTTGCAGAGAGTCTGTGTGGGCTGGTGTGCAGGTACAGGTGAGTTCCCCAGCACAGGTAAGTGAGACCACCAGGGAAGACCCAGCTCTGGGAGGCAAAACTCAAAGCTTTGTGCTGCAAGGAGATGCCAGGGCCTGGCTGGGCAAAGGGCAGCAATTTCTCTGGAGAAAGGAAGAACCCTTGTGCACAGGACAGAGCCTGCATGTGTGTCCACTTGGGCAGCATGTGGGAATGGGTGCTGATCTTTAATTTCACTGTTCTTCCAATTCCACAGGGAACAGGAGACAATGTCTGCCTTGGCAGCTTCGTCTTCAGTGTAGGCACTTCACTGGGCAGCTGCTTTGCCTCACTGAGAGTTCTCAGCCCCACTAGTCAAACCCTCAACAGCACAAGTATTTTCAATTCCCTCTGCACTGAACAGGCACTTCTGCTGCTGCTTTACCCCATCACCTTCCTGTCCTGGTGCTGCCATTTCCATGAGACATCTTTGCCATGCTCTCTGTGTCTCTAACTGATAATGCTGCATGGCTCTCAGCAATGGGATTGTCTATCAAACCTGCAGCATGGACATGGGAAAAACTTCTCCACCCTGCCCTGTTCAAGGGTTCAAGCTGCAAAGATTAATGAGCAGGGCCCAGCTTCAAACCTCAGCCAAGCCCTGAACAGCACAAGTATTTTCAATTCCCTCTGCACTGAACAGGCACTTTTGCTGCTTCTTGCCCAGGGGCTGCTTTAGCCCAGCACCTTCATGTCCTGGTGCTGCCATTTCCATGGAAATGTACTTCTCTGTATTTCTAACTGATAATGCTGCATGGTTCTCAGCAATGGGATTGTCTATCAAACCTGCAGGATGGGCATGGGAAAAACTTCACCCTGCCCTGTTCAAGGGTTCAAGCTGCAAAGATTAACGAGCAGGGCACAGCTTCAAACCTCACCAAACATTTAGACCCACCTGAAACTTTCAGAAATACTGGTCCAGGCTGGCTTCACACCAAGTATTGCAGAAATGAGAGGGGAGGGAAGAATGAGATGCTCTGCCCTCTCCACCAAAGTCCCTCCAGTCCCCTGTGCTCCCTCCTGCCACCACCACGGGCTGTGGATGCTGACAGATGGCCCAGGTGAGCCCTTGCTGCTGGCAGCACAGGACACAGCCCTCTGCTCCAGCTCTGCTGGCTCTCTGCACGATGCTGGTGCCCAACCACCTGAATTAGTGCTGCAGCATCTCAACCCCTGGTGCATTCCCAGAGTCTCTGTCTGCTCTCATGCTGCTGCTCTCTGTAATTTTCCATTCCTGTGTCCCTGCATCCATGAGTTCTCCCTATGATGTAGCCACATTTCAGTACCCTCATCACTGCTCTTAAACTGCCCGTATTCCCAGCTTGGATCAATACCAATTTCTGCCACTTACTTGCCTACCTTTCAGCAGGCCTCTCTTTGTTCTGCATAGAAATAAAACTGTAACTGTACCTTGCCAAAAGAATTACTTTTTTAAACCTCCCCCCCTCCACTTCCTCCTCTATTCTTCTTCCTCTTCTTCTTCAGGAGCAATTTTATGTAATTTGCAACTGTCTGGCTGCAAATGAAAAGAGACATAAAGCGTTTCTGCGAAATATTGAAAAGCTGGATGCTTTTCCCTCAAATTTCACTTAGCAAGAGGCTTTAACTTGCTGTGTGATCACTGTGTGTCATTAATAACCTCTCCAATTCCTTTCAGAACTCAGCAAAGTGAAGGCACAATCACGAATCAAAGGCATGGGTTATTGAGATATAATATCATTTCACTGAGGCAGGGAGGAGTGTGCCAGGGAGTGGGGAGAAGGTGAAACACTGCACTGCTGGGCTGCCTGGCAGCTGAAGAGGGCACCAAATTTAGGAAATAGCCTTAAAGGCCTGATTTCAACAATTCAGCAGCTCTGAGGGCAGCAAAGGTGTGTTAGATAATACAATATGCAGCTGTACAGGTGAGACTGGTGGAGTCACCATCAGATGTGGCATTTAAGGACATGGCTCAGTGCACTTGGCAGGGCTGGGTTAATGGTTGGATTCAATAATCTCAGAGGTCCTTCCCAACCTGCTGATTCTATGATAGTCTTGTTACTTTACACCCTGAGCACATTGGTCCATATAAAAGAATGTAAAAGCCAAAATTCTGAAAAAGATGCTGAGCCTTACTGTTAAAAAATAACCTTTTTAGAGTTTAAATTCCATACATCCAACAGCACTAAATTCAGAGACAAAAGAGAATTCTGACCTCACATAAAGAGAACTTGCCCCAAATGCCACCAAAATAAATACAGACAACAGTGATTCCTAGTGACCTATGTGGAAAAGCTAAAATATAAATATAACTATAGACAAAAGCTTAGGTAAGCTACACTGCACTCATGGCCCTGCAGGTGGGCTGACATTGCTGGCATCAGACCTGGAGGAAACCTCAGCAATTCCTCTGTGGGCCCAGACCTACCCAGTGACAGCCTGGAAGAGAACCCAGAATCCTGCTCCAGATGCCTGATCACAGCCTAAGACTATCTCAGAAACCATATCAGAGCATTTCCATAACTCTGTCCTTACCAAATCCTCAATCTAGCCCAAAAAAAGTCATTTGTCTCTATTCAGGTTCGTGAACTGTTGAGTTCAAGCACAGCTCCCTGCACTGAGACCAGCAAAGGAAGGTACTTTGGTTCTTGTGGCATCTGCAATTGCCTGGTGGTGCAACAGCAAGTGTAGGATCAGCACAAGATCCTTCCTCTGCCAGTTTGATCCCTTGCTGTCTCTAAACCTCCTGTCATGCACTCAGGTGACAGTTTGTGTCATCCTACACTTCATAACCCTTCAGCTTTCTTTCTTCTCCTGCTATGTGCAGTGCAGAGAAAGGATATGGGTAAAATGACAAGAAATCAGTTGTTTATCAGATTGTGGCCCATTGACAGAAATCTCAGTGGTGTGGTCAGAACATTCTGTGCCCTGCCCTATGCTGGGGCCTGGCTGAACTCCTGGGGATGGGCTTTGCCCCAGAGATCACCAGAAGATGATCCAGATGTGAATAAACAGAGATGAAATTTTACATCCTTGTTCCTAAAATAGGGAAGAACTTCCCGGCTCTCCTGTCTGTGATTCATTTCCAAAGTGTTGCCCACAAGGACAGGTGATGCTACACAAACATCACCAAACCACGGCTGGAAGCCACCTCAGCTCACCCAGCCCATGTCCATGCCAAGCAACCATCTCCACATGACCACAGAGAGAGAGAAAGGATTGTGCCTTCTTGGTCACTGAGGGACTGAACAAAAGAGAAACTAAATGTGATGAAGTGGTATATTGGCAGCCTGAAAATAGCTCCAAATGCAGCACAGCTCATCTTCATCCTAATCCTGAAACATAATTACACCACACTGCTCATTAACTGTCTCCAGACAAGTATGTTCAAAAGTACTCACCTACCACAGATTTCTTACTGTTCCCAGGCAGTGTCTTACACCTCCCTTAACATAAAAAGCCTTTAGATCACCACATCATAGATAAATTGCTGCTTTAAACACTGCTCCGTGCAGCTCTCTACAACCCCTGAGAGCACAGACAGCAGAGAACACAGTGAAACAAGCAACAAATCCTCCATGTAGAACTGTAGCAAAACTGAGATTGCCTTGAATCCACCAAGCCTCCCATGAATAATTTTTCAGAGACACATCTGACTTCCCCACTGCATTAACAGCACTGTACCATGACTCCTCTCAACTGCTCCTCCATCCTTTGACTTGTTCTTATAGACACTGTCAGCTCTGCCCTGGACCAACACACAAGGTTACACTGCTTCAGTTTAAAAATCCAACCATTTCCCATCACACAAAAATATCTCAGGCAGATTTGTGCTGGTTATTTGTACTCTTCCCCCTGGCTGTCCTGAGATAAGGACCTTGTTAAGTGATAATTAAGTCACATGCATTTTCCAGCACAGGCTCATGCCAAAAAAGCAGAGGTAAACAAATACAGAAAAGGATGTGTGTGTGTGTGTGTGTGTGTGTGTGTGTGTGGAGGTCTTGAGGGCAGCTGGGAGAGGTGAGGGAAGCTCTTTGGACCTGTATGGGTTAAAGAAAAAATGTTATGGTTAAGAATTCCTAACCACCCTCCAGAGACCCCTGGTTTACATTAATTATTCTGTTGCCTTGAGCACTCAGGGCCTCCTGTGAGCTTCTATCTATAAGTACCCAACTCCTCCTCCTACTCACCTCCAAATGAATCCTTTCAATGTGCTTGATCAACCCCCTCAGTACAGCAAGGGAACTGCCCAGTCAAAGCTCTTAAATCATACCAAAATGGGAAGGGCAACAATCCAGAACTCCTTTCAGCTCTCCAGCAGGTCCCAGGGAGGCAGAGGACTGCCAGGCAAGGAGGGACCTGTTCCACAGTGCCCAGCCTCCCTCAAATCCCACTGAACTCTGCTCCCAAGACCAGCTGTGAGTGAGCAAGACCCAGGAACAGACCAGCAGTCCTTCTCTCACCTAAAAATAACTCATTTCTCTTCCAAACAATGGCATGTGAAAAGTGTATATTTTATTTTTGAGAGGCTGATCCAATTCAGCCACTGCATCAGAGCTCCATCCAGGCACCCTGCAGGGCAATGGCAGAGTGGAATTGGATGCACCAGGAGGTTCTGCACACTTGGAAAAAGGCTCTGGTATCTTATCTCGTGTGAATTTTTCAGCAATGTCCACTGTGCACCCACACACTTCACCCCAAAGCCCACAGTGACAGGGACAGAAAGCTGAAGGTGTCCTGTCACACCTCAGAGAGCAAAGAGCAGCACAGAAACAGGAAAAAAAAAAGCAGAAAAGCAGCAGCTCTGAGGAGCAGTGCTGTGCTTCCACTCCCTTATCCCTGAAACAAACACCCTCCTCTTCCACAAGCAGGAACATTGATCTAAGCCAATTCTCACCCTCACTCCCTACCCTGAAAATTCCCCATCATGCTGCCCACAGCATCAGCTCCAGACAATTCACTGGGACTTACCCCTGGCAAAGTCTTCTGTTCATGCAGGGCTGTCTGGGCTTTGATGGCAGAGTCTCTGGCACAGTATGTGAGGAATGCACAACCTGCAGCAGATACACAGAGTGTCAAGTTAGACAGGCACTTGCAGATGAACATCAACACAAATGTTACATAATTTGGATGTGTCTAAAGCTCCAGGGGAAAAAAAAAAAAGGCAAAGAAACAACGTGAAAGGACTTGCAGGCCACATGTGAAATCTATTAAGAGCTGGGAAAGGGTCCCAGTGAATAATGGGGCTTGACACAGGTGTTGAACAAGGTGAGACACAATGGGGGAGCAAAATGAAAGCTGATCCTGTCTGTGGCAGAAACAGCCCCAAACACATGGATCAGGAGAGAGGCAAGGACCAGCATGACTGCTGATTAAAAGAAGAAAAGAAGCAAGGAAAGAAGAGAAGTATCTGGGACTTTAGGCTTCTACAAAAGCTCCATGATTCAGATCCACAAATCAGGGAGCTATGGCAGGAGAGGCCTGGCCCCGTGTGAGGCACACAAACACACACAAAAGCACCACAAGGGCAATACAGAGCCCAGCACAGCATCCTGCATTCTGCAAGGGCCAACCTCAGACGCCAGATAAAAAGCACAGAGAAAAGGCCAGATCCTGACATTCTTAGTCAAGATATGACTCAACATCTCAGACGAAAGCTGGAGCCAAGGGAGGAGGGGAGGAGTTGTAGCCCCTCCAGGAAGAAGAGGGATCATCTTTGGGTGCTCAGATGCTAAGAATAAGCAAAGGAAAAATCTGGCTGGTTATCAAGAAACATTTCCTAGCAGAAAGAGATTTAGACTGTGGAATGATCTCCCAAGGGAAGTGCCTGGAGCTCTGTCACTTGAGTTGTTTCAGATGAGGGTAGGCAAAGCACTGGAGAATAGACTCAGAATGCATCTGACCCCCTCACTCATCCCTTGCTATCCACAGTGGCGTTTCACATCCCAAGCAAAGGCAGGACAAGTCCCTCTGGCTTGCTGATGAATGTCCCTGTCCACACTGCTGTGCTGGGGCTGCAGATGCATTGTTCTGGCCAGAGAAGCCCATTTTTCTGCCTCCACAGTCTTGTGCCTGGCTTTGGTACTCCAAAGCTGCTCCAGCTGCACCCAAAGGTGGGTGCAGGGACTGTCTGCACCTCTCCCCTCCACCCCAGTGGGACTCCAGGTACACAACACCCTGAGGCCAGCTCCTCACACAATCCCAACCACAGCAACATCATTATCCTGTTCTTCCATCCCAACTCCAATAAACTGCTGCAGGTAAGCACGTCACATCTGTCCTCACACCTCTGGCTAGGGGAAAAAACCTTCCATAAACAGCACACAAGCACTAGGTATCTCTAAGAGGTCATTAAAGCTCCTTATTGCACAGATTTTGAATGCTGCACCAAACGTGGGACCAACAGGTAATTTAACAAATGCAGTGAGGTCAGGAAGAATGCAGGTAAACTTCCCTGCTCCTGGCAAAGGCAGCTGGCTCTGAAAGCTCCCCTCAGCTTTCACTCTCCCCCATGGACTGCTCTGATATAAGCCTCAAAAGCAGCTCTACAACCAGAGAGACCAGACTCTATAACCTCTATAATCTATTTCTAACAGATTTGAAGGCCTGGTCACCAAAGCCTCAAACACAGATACCCAATTCCACCTGCTGCTCCAGGCTGCTACTTTGCAAGTCATACAAGACTCAGAATTCTAAGCTAATTTGGGCCAGGTTTAGCTCACAAAACTCCAAAGTCAGCACTTGGGAATAAGCAATTTATTCCACTAAAAGCTTCAATGCATTGGTACTATGCCCACGTGCAGTGAAGGCACTATTCTTGCCTCAGGAGCATCAGCCATCAACCTCAGAAAACTCAGGATAGGAGCAGAGTTCTGTCCACATGAAACACGCAAACCTCATCCTTGAGTCCCATATTCCAGTGCTCAGCAATGGCAAAACTGAGGCAAAGCACCACCCTCAAAAACCCCAGTCCATGGGAGGACAAGCTAAAAATGAGAACTGGACAAAGACTCATCATTTAGTGGGACAAAGGAGAGACATTCCTCACACAGGGAGGTACTGTTATCATGCCAGATCAAGGATTTGTAAAGGCCAGCAACACCTAGGTCCACCAGCACCAATGAAAAAGTGCCCTGAATGCCCTCCCTAGAGCCCTCTGGTCCTTCTCTTCCCTACATCAAAGGCAGTAACACTGCTCATCTTTTATCAGCTCAGCTACCAAGAGGCAGCAGCTTCCAGAGACAGAAACATCCTTTAACTGTGGAGCCTGAAGATGCCTCATTCCAACCCAAATGCAATCCCCACTGCTGCTCTGCTTTCCAAGGGTGTGGGTATTTGCTCAGCAGAAGCCACTTGTGCTCCTTCTCCTCACTCAAGCATGAAGCAGCACTCAGGCAGCCTCTAATGTCCTGTCTGGACTGGGGCTGCAGGTACAGGACAGCCTGGTCCACTTTCTCTTCATGTCTCTAAGCTTTGAGGACATTGCTCTCATTCTTACTTCCCCAATAGCAGGAACCTGGGAAGCTGTACTGGTTTTGGAAAGGAGGGAGCTAAAGATGTTGAAAATACCAGGTGTTTTGGAGGTAATCAATTTCATTCTCTTTGCAAAGTCCTGGTCAGAAATACAGGAAAAGGTTTGGCAGAAACACCATGCTCAAAGCCTAATTGTGTAAACAAATATTTGGGGAAAATAAACTTCCTTCCTGAAGAGCCATTATCTCTTGTGCAGCTACTCCTGGGATGCTGTGAAAGGATTCTGCTCACCCTGTCCTTCATGGGGTCTTTGGGCTCCCAAAACTTTGAGTTGACAGAGCCACCCAAGGATCTGAAGAGATGTGCAGAGGTGCAGAGGGGCCTGTCACTCTCACTAGGCTTTCTCACTTCCACATTTCCTGCTTTAGTTAACAGCAAGCTCAGACAGACAGGCTCAGGCCCCTTTGGGCACTTCTCACACCAAGTCAGCTGTGCCTGCTGAGACACAGGACGTGGTGTTAGAGAATGCTCAGGGTGTTCAGAAGTGTCAGCCTGGAAGGTCGCAGGCAGTGCCAATGACCCATTCCCAGCACAGGGATGCAGGACAGCACCCAGAGCACAATCTGCAAAGCCAGGCCACCATCATTCTGCCAAAGACCCCTCTATGTCCCATCAGCATTGGTGGCACCACCCTAATTCCATAGGTTCCAAGAGGGTTTCCAGCTCCCTGAAGGCAGAACCCAGCCTAGTTTCACTTGAAAGAGACTGCATAAAAAAAATATATATATTCAGTGCCTGATCCTCCCTACAAACTACACATTGACTCTGGAATTTACAGTCCCTTCAGATCCTAAATATTACTCCACACATCAGCAGTCTAAAGCCTTGAGCAAGAAAAGGCTGCTGGTTTGCAGGAGGGAGGGATCTCTAGATTCTGCTTAGCATCAGAAATCACATTAAATACTTCAGCAGGGGAAGTGTGGAGTCAGTGGGGAGCTAATCTACAAGCCTGCAGAAGCTGAGTCAAAACTGGGCTGCCAGGAAGGCAAGTTGGGCTGAGGGTGGTGTTGTATCCTTGCCCTCTGGAAAAGCCACCAATCTGTCCACACACTGAGAGAGGGCTGCTCCTGCCCCTGCTGAACATTCCCCTGCAATTCAGTTTGGCATTTCACACTCCTTAATGGCTCCACTTTCCCTACCATGAGCACTCCTAGGAAACCCATCCAGTTGACACTTGTGAAGGAAGTGCCTTCTGCCTAATCCTGGAACACAAGGCCAAAAATTTCCACTTGATTCTGCCCACTCAGCCTCCCCTGACCCATTCCAAAAGCCTGTTCAAACACCTCCCTGCTCTTCCCATGAAAATATTAGCTTTGAGACAAACACTGCCATTAACATGCAAATGTATCTGTGATTAACATAAATAGAAAAACCGCCTCATGAATAATATTAGGCTGGAACAGTATCAGTTACCAGTAGCCAGGTTGCTGAGACATGACTAGTCAGGTACTAACAAAACCATTTCATAGCAGAGCTCACATTTCTAAATCTCTAAGATTCTCCTCTGCCTCCACTGAATTCATCCATTCTCAGCATCCACACAGGACCAGCTCTTGGACACTGCAGCCCAACTCACAGCCCCTGGCAGGCCTTTTCCACCTTTTCTTCCCCCTGGAGGCAGAGGTGGCTGCTCAGCTCCATGGCAAGCTGCAAGGGAATACAAGAGGACACGCTGGGCTTCACCAGCAGTGCTGGCTTCTCACACAACTGCTTCCTCCCCTTTGGGGAGAGAAAGGGAAAAAAGCAGATGGAAGCTGCATGTGAGCTGTCAATTGGATCTCACTGCAGATCAGGAACGTGGGGAGAGAAAACTGAGTCTGCTGTTAGAACTGCCCCAGAAAGGTGGCTTCTGTTCAGTGCAGGGATGAGCCTGCAGCCAGTGTCCCCTGTTTGGGGGTTGTGACAGTGCTCCAGGCCACTGCAGCTCCTGGGTCAGGCCTGGCACCTTCCAGGCCTGCAGATGCCAGCAGCAGCTCCTCACCAGGATGGCCTTCCTGCATGGAGCACAGGCACTGCAGCCAAAGCTGGTAAATGAGAGTGATCAGGCACCGGGGTGGGCTGGATTGTGGATTCATTCCCTCGCTGCACGATAAACCCCCACACACTTCCTTGTCAAGGGATGACTTCTCTGGAGAGGCTGTTCCAAAACAGGCTGAGGATCTACATGCAAACTCATGGCACCAGGAAAGGAATCCCAGCCTCTCACTTCGTACAAAACAGGACAGGGAGGGGCGCAGGGAACTGAGGGGGTGTGGAAATAACCCCAAAACAACCACCAGAGAACCTCACATCTCAACAGCCTCTTCTGGACAGAACAACCCCTGACCAACAACACCCACATCCACTCAAAAAAAGTTAGAACCAAAAGGATGTATTTATTTTGCTGCAGAAATCCTGCTTTTAACAGCAAGTTAATATCACACACATCTGGCTAATACCACTGCTGTCCCCTCTAATTTCCATACCTAAGCAGATCCCTAGAATTTGTCTCCTGCTTGGAAGCTGACCTCAGACCACACAGCCTATATTTAAGATGTCAACTGGAATGAAATGTGCAATTGTCTCTTGCCTTGGGCCCATTCTCCTCCTTGCTGGGTTTGAAACCTTGCAACTCACCATCCTCTGGCAGCAGGTTTGGATGCAGTTCCTTGCACACAGAGACACACAAGCACATGGCATCCTCGTTTTTCACTCACAACCAGACACACTTCAGCTAAATTCATACCAGCCCAGCCCCCACAGGCATCAATGAGAAAGTGTTTTCCTTTTGTGCTGGAGAGTTAGATTTGGCCTTTTGTTTGAAAATACACTTGTTTTTTTCTTGTCATCTTCCCTCTCCGTTCAGTCTAGAACGGTTCACGTTGCCAAGGCACTGGATTTTTCCTACCCTTCCTCCTAAATCCGAGGCATCACGACTGAGCGTTGCACACCCCCTCCAGCATGCACCAACACATGGCCCCATCACAGATCATTTTAGGGCACAGCAACCCATGCTGAGCACCGACAGCTCTCGGGGCACTCACTGTCGGCTCCCTGCAGGTTGTTCTACCTGCGCCAGGGAGCGATGCTGCCATCACCCCCTGGGATCTTACACCAAACAACTCCGTGAGTTCCTCTCCTGGCTGGAGCTGCGCTGGTCACAAGATCCCAAACACCTGCTGGGGTGGGGTAGAGCCGCTCCACTGAAGGGAGCCGCCACGCCGAACGCGGCACCTCTTCAGCAGAAAAACACAACAATAAGCGAGGCTAAAGCAGCCTCCTCAAACTTTTCAGCACCCATTCAAGGTCCTCCTTCAGCGAAGGAAGACCCCTCATCTCCCCGTGTGCCATCACCAAGGCCCCTCACCTACCCCAAACGCCACTGACAGCAGCACGTTCGCGGCCGATATTCTTTGTTGCACGGATTTTAGAACCGCAGCGCCGGAGCCCTGCCGGGGCTCGGTGTGAGCCCCCCTCGGGGATGGCCCAGCGAGGGTCGGTCCCGCTGCGGCCCCCGCGCTCCGCAGCAGCCTCGGCCCGGCCCGCGCTGCCCATCGCCGCCTTTGTCACCGCACCCCACGCGGGGCCACAGGCCCGGGCTGCCGGAGGGGCGCGGGCCGAGGGGCTCCGCCGCGGGGATGGAGACCCCGCCCGTGGGCGCTGGGGATGCGGACGCGTTCCCGGGTAGCGGATCGGAGCCGGCAGCCCCCGTTGAGGGACGCGGGGCTGTGGGAGAACAGCACACCGCGGTGGGTCACGCGTGGAGCGACCCGGGGCCCGCCGCCCCTTTGTGCGCGCCGCGCCGGGCTCTCACCCTTGTGCATGCCGGTGTAGCGGTCCTTGAGCACGGTGAGCTCGTAGATCTTGCCGAACTGCTCGAAGAGCGGCTTGAGGTCCTTCTCCTCCAGGTTGCGCGGGATCTGCCCCACGAAGAGCTTGATGGCATCCAGGTCCTTCATGCTGTCGGGCTGCGCCGGGGGCTCCGCGCCGCCGCTGCTGCTCATGGGGGAGGCTCGGCGCGGCGGCGGCGGCGGGGGCGGCTGCGGCGCTGGCGGGAGCGGCGGCGGCTGCCTCCTCGCCTCGCCCTCGGTGAGTCTGGCCATGCCCCGCGCCCGGCGCGGCTGCGGGCGGGCGGGCGGGCGGGCGGGGAGGCAGCGCGGCGGGAACGGCCCCGCCGCCAGCGCCGCCGCCGCGGCGCCACAAAGAGCCGCGCCACAGCGCCCCCTGCCGGGCCCCGCGCCGCCGCGGCCCCTCACGAGCGGGGGGCAGCAGGGACGGCACCGGAGACGGTACCGGAGACCCCCGGGAGCGTCACTCAGGACCGGCTGGGACAAGAGGGTGCTGAAGGCGACAAGGCGGCAGCGACCGCCGCGATGCCCGTCCCCGCTGTGTTTTCAGCGCCCAGGAGAGCTGAGGGCCCTGGGAGCAAGGGAGAGCTCAGAGCACCCACGAAGGCAGAGCCGCTCCACATCCGTGTCAGAAATTAGCATTCGGCCCATTTTCTTGGTGCCTCAGCACAAGGGTCTGGAGGCGAAGAGATTATTTAAAGCAGAAAATTTTGTAACGCAGCCGTGACCCAGCAGCGAGCACGGGGGCTGGAGAGGGCTGAGCTGGAAGGGGAAGCCACACACGGCCCCAGCTCTACTACCCCGGGCAGGCTTCTCTGTCTGTCTGTCTGTCTGTCTGTCCCTGCCTTTCTAGGGAAAGTCCCCTTTCTCCCGAGCAGCTCAGCTCCCTCCTGACTGGGGCTGGGTGGAGGATCCCCAGCCCAGCCCTGTGTCAGACCGTGCCAGATGGTCAGGAGCTGGTTGTGTATCCATGTTGAAGCAGCCATTATTGCTGAGGGGACCGGCTCTCCCTCATCGTGTGAGGGAGGCTCTGCATCGCTCTCCCACCGCTTTCCCCAGCTCTGCCAGATGCTGTGGGCCATTGAGGGGATGTCAGCGCTCAGGTGGCCTCGGGGCTGTGTCACCTCTGTGCCCCACCTCTGTCACGCTGAGGCACAGCCGAGGCTCCATCGGGAGCTGCAGGGACGCAGCCCAGCCCCGCTCCGCCGCCCACAGCCACATGCTGCCTGCATCTCCTACAGAGCATTCCCTCCGCAGCAGCGTGCACGGCTTTTGTCGTCACAGCACACATTTCAGCCTGTCATGCTGCCCCAGTGTCCCTGAGGATGAATACTGGGAGGAGGGAGGGGGTTTGGCTGGGTTGTTTGCAGAGAGCTGTGGCAGAGTCAGGTGCTCGGCTCCTCTGAGCAATGCCAGGCGGTGCCTGTGAAAGGACCTGGTGCAGGCACAGCCTGGCCTTGCTTCCCCTTGTGTAGTCTCTGCTGAGAGCTTTCTGCCTTCGCCTTTTCTCCTGCCCTGGATCTTGGAGAGGGAGGGTGGCAGTGAGCGGAGAGGTGACCCTACTACACAGCACAACATAACCAGGGCAGCCACAGCTCTGTGCTCCTCTGCAGCCCAATTCAGCATTCTCCAGCCTGGTCCCCAGGTCCCATCCTTCATCCTACCCTCTCCCCACAGTGCCCCACATGCCAGAGCCTCAAACCCTACCCAGATCTCTCGGGTGTGATTTTACCTAGGCCCCTGCACCAGGAGATACACCCAGCAGGAAAAGGCAGGTTAGGAAAAAGGGGGGATGTGTTACCAGGGGAAGAAGAGAGATCCCAATGCTACAGAGCAGAGGGAAGAATGGATATTATATCTATCTATCTATCTATCTATCTATCTATCTATCTATCTATCTATCTATCTATCTATCTATCTATCTATCTATCTAATGGATATACTGGTTGTGTATGAGCACCCACCTGGCTCCCAGACTGAAATCGTGGCAAGAATGAGAGAGGCAGAGCCAGACGGATTGGGGATTCCTTTTCACTCTCTGCACCCTGCTCTCTGCAGCACTGGCTGTCGTGCCCAGCTGTGTGTGGAGCTGCCAGAACACTCACAGAGGGCCAGCAAGAGCCTGGGATTTGCATCCAGGCTTTTCATGGAAATGGACTCACAAAGGCCTGCAGCTTTCTGCAGCCTGGTCTGAACCCAGGGATGCTGCAAGTGTCTCAAGGCTGGAGATCTGTCTTGTCTTTGATGGTGTTACCACTCCTAAAATTCACCCTAACCCCCCAGAATCTCCCCACACTGGTCAAATTTTCTGTTGACATATCTTGCAGAGGCTGCCAGGGTTCTGCCATCTATTTGGAAGGCACAGATGCATCAGCTGGGAAGCCTATGGCAAGTCAAGCTGTTCTCATTTTTAACAGCTGCAAGCAGATAAGGCAATGTTTAAAACAAGAAAGCTTTATGGCAACAACAGCAATCCTCACCTTGGATGAATCACACCTAAGCAAGTAAATTTTCAGGCACCTTTGCATGCCTTGCTTGCTTTTTCTCATCATCTGCTGCAGCAAAAGCTGCTCTAGGCTTTTGTTGCAGCTCCAGGGACCCAGTGCCTTGGGTAGAAAATGTCTGTTTAGAAGGAAAGAGAAATCCAATCTCTTTTGGAGTCAATGAATGGACATACTAAAACCACCCCGACTGCAGTAAAGAACAACAGACATGAAAATTCTGCTGGTAAATGAAAAACAGAACAGCTGTCAATCAGCATCTGGGGTTCACAGAGCCAGACAGAGAATTATATACCAGAGTAACAGGATTAAGGGGAAGATAAAAGGAATCTTAGCACCAAGACAGAGAAAAAGGGAAATGAGAGGTCACCTGTGCAGAGGAAGAAGAAACATGTTGCATCTGTCATGGAGTCTACACAAGAGTGCTAGGAAGAACACAGCAGAGCTCAGATGCACAGTTCCCAGGGGGTGAGGGAACAGATTCTGCCCAAACCTGAGATGCTGCTTCAAAAAAAGAACTGTTAGAAGAAAACCACATTGTGTACCCAACAAATTTCTCTTTGGCAGAGATATTTGCTAGTGAAAAACCCCCAAAATATTTTCCTTACACACATCTAGACTTGCCTGGTTTCTTGTGGCATATGAATATTTGTATTTAGATGAGGCGGCTTAAGAAGAAATGTGAAGAGGTCCAGTCCAGTGGCCCAAATCTGAGAAGGGCTCAGACAAAGGGTGCAGGAGCAGGCAGGTACATTTTGCCTTAGGAGTGCCTGCCTAGTCCTTCCAGCTCCTAAAGGCAATGAGGGATGGAGAAAATACAAGCTGGAGCTCTGAATTTCCACATCACCTAGGAGACACCATTTAAGGCAGAAAATCCTCACCACAGCCCAGAGAAAAAAAAAAAAAAAAAAAAAAAAAAAAAAAAAAAAAAAAAAAGGGAGGGAAAAAAAAAAGGTCCTTTAAAACAATCTGCCTTTCCTTACCTATTTGTTCCCCAGGCAGAAGAACCAAAGGACTAGGTAAGACAGTCCTGGCAGGAAATATCCAAGCAATAAGACAGTATCTCGGGAGATAAAAGTTATTCCTCTAATGTGATTGCTTCTTGTCTGGTGTAAAAGATTCTGCAGCCAGACTGCCAGCCTAAGAGAAAAATATCCTGTGTAAAAGGATGTAACTTGCCATCAGCTTTTATCCTCTCTTGTCCACCAAGACCTTGCTGTTTATCTTTCACTGAATATCTGTTTTACCAACCAGAGTTAGGGAGTTTTAACATTTTAACTTTGCAAGAACCCAAAAATTAACTAAGTTTTGAGGTTTGTGGATTTTTTTGACCTGAGTTGTCACAGTGGGTGAATTGAAAGTGGCCATCACAGATTCCAGATATCTTTGTGCAGATTTCAAAAGCAGCTGTGCTATGAGGACTGATTTCAAAAACAAAACCCAAATAAACAAATAAAAACACACCACCTTGTGGAAGAAGTTTGGGTTGTGTGCAAACTGTTTATTCCAAAGCTTGAAAGCAAGCTGGTCAGGAAAGAATGGTCCTTTCCCAAATAATGAGAGGCAACTCCTCAGCTCTACAATCATGCAATACTCAATCAAGCTGATTGAATTCAGTTTGGACCTGGTTTTAATCAGCAAAGATATTGAGCTCTGATGATTTGATCTGGCTTCTCGCCCTGCTCCCCAAACACTCCTGGAGCACAGAGATGGTAATTTCTGGCACATGCTGTCATCTGGGTACCCCTTAAAAATAAAAGGACTGAGCTTTCCTAGAGTCTTGGGGTCATCCCTACAGCATCTGCTTCTCACTCATCTCTTTCTTTTTGGTCAATTCTCTATCTTCCCATTACTCCCCATTACACAGTGTTATTACATTAAAAATATCCCACAGGAATAAGCTCACATGAACAACCTGGCTTCAGGACACAACCTTGCTGCCCACATGTTCTCATAACCTGAGAAAAAGAATAGTGGCACCTGAATAAAGCAGAGAGGATTAGAGGAGAATGTGGCAATCACCACATCTACTCATCTCCACCCCTGCTCCCAGCACTACACCACTGAGCCCTTCAAATATTTTTTCAGAAGTTTTATGAGGATTTCTTTTCTCCTGCTATGCCTAAGCCAGCAGTGACAAATCCAGCCTCTAGAAAAGCACATTTTCCACTCAGGACTCCACCCCACATCTTCCACACATCCCCAGGCTATTCCAGCTCCAAAAAGAGCAAAGCCCTTTGTACCTCCTACTTCAGCAAGGTGCTGTAAGTGTCAGATATATTTAAGAGCATGAAGCATTCAGATACTATGGAAACCAGGGCAAGAGAAAAACCAAAAATAGATGGAAGACGCAAGCTGTTGTAAGGTCTGGAAAAGCCTTGCTGAGGAAGGCTGTGCTTGCTGCAGCTGATTGCAGAGTGGGATCCATTTAGAGCTTGAGCATAAAATACCCTCTCTCCAGTCTTTCTGTAGTTTGTCATTTTTCTCTGCCACAGGGAAAGGGATATTCTTTAACTTCCCCTCTATTTAACAGGCCTCCTAATTAGCAGTTCCTTTGAATGATTCATATTCTAGTGTGCCCTTCCCATGACCTGGAGTAGACTGCTGCCTGACTGCTTCTGTAGAGCAGGAGTATTTGGGAACACACCATGAGGAGAAACCACCACAGAGCATTCTCCTAAAAGGGAAATCCAACAGCAACCTACAGAGAAGGGTGCCTAAGAGTTGTTTGTCTGCCTCTCATTTTAACCATCTTTTTAATCTCTACAGACAAAGTTGCTAAAGTAGAATAATACTTTCACTGAAAAAAAGCCAGAATGGCACGTGGAGGAAACAGAGAGGATGCCAGCATGAGGAGTGCAAACCATCTGACTCAAAGATGGTCAACCAAGTGCAAGTCAGTAACAGCACTTCAGCACCTATCAAGAACTACTCAGTGCTACCACAGAAGCACCTTCTGAGAATAAAAACTTGAATAAAAGTATGAGTCCCACAACCCCTTATGGGCTATTCTCTAGTACAAATCCCAGTCCCTCAGTGGGGCAAGCAGAGGTCTCCCTGCTCTGAGAGCCAGGCTAAACTGGAGTGGGGTGGCTGCCACAGCCCTGGTCTGCATCCAGGGAAGGCAGCTGCACCTTCTTCCTCTCTGCTTCCACACCACCCTTCCTGTCAGCAAAGAGCTCCCTGCTGCCCACAGTGACCTTCCCTTCAAAGCAGGGCACTGACAGAATTGTAGGTGAACTCAAAGGTCTTTTCCAGCCTAGTTAATTCTGTGATTCTGTGATAATGACATGACAGAGCCTGTGTTAAACCCAGCCCTGCAATGAGCTGCCCCTCAGCCTGTCGGGGTTTGTTCTGTGGGCCAGAGGGCTGTGAGGGGACAGAGGGCTGTGAGGGGACAGTGGGCACCCCAGCCCCAAAAATGCTCTGTTACAAGCAGAGGAGGTAGAGGGGAGGTCTGTGTAGAGAGAACATTGATGATCCATTTCTAGAGCAGCTCTTTGCTCTCCATCCTGCAATACTCCCTCCTCTTCACTGCCTTGTCCCAGCAGCACTTCTGCCACCTTGGTTTTCAACCTTTCCTCTGACTTAGAAGACATTTCTTTCTTTTCTAGAAAGACACATGACCACTTTGAACTGCCTGGTGTGAGGAGCCAGGACCCTCCTGGCACCTCAGCATCCTCCTGGCACCTCGGCATCCCCAGCAGCAGTCCCAGGGACCCGCGGACAGGCAGCCACAGGTTTGCCTCAGAACCTCGAGTACCTCCCTGACAATTCCCTCCCAGGTGTGTCAGTCTCCTCTCCTCTCCCTTCCCCTCCCAGCACTGGCTGTCAGTCCTGGCATTCCAGAAGGGATTGGCAGATTCACAGGATGCCCCCTACCCCTGGGGGGCATTGGGCCATCCAGGTGTCCTTTGTCCCTTGTCCCTCCCCTCCTGTCCCTGGTTGGTGGCTCCCTGCCCCTTCCCTGCCCCTCTCCCCGGGGTTAAAGGAGCAGCAGCCACGGGCTCAGGGAGTTCTGCTGGAGCTGGTGCTGCATTCAGAGCCTGTGGGCCAGAATAAAGCTCTGGATCCAAACCCTCCATCAGAGGCGACTCCTTTCCTTCACCATCGCCTTAAAGCTTCTCCAGCAGAGGGAAACCTGAGGAGCAGCCCCTGTTATGGGGGGAAGCTCCATCCCAGCACCACCAGAGCTCCTGCAGGCCTGGACTTGGCTGCACGGGCCCAGCTGCAGCACCCAGCCAGGCAAAAGTGTCTGTGGGGTGAAACACCACACACCCACAGCCAAAAGTGTCTGTGGGGTGAAACACCACACACCCAGAGCCAAAAGTGTCTGTGGGGTGAAACACCACACACCCACAGCCCAAAGTGTCTGTGGGGTGAAACACCACACACCCACAGCCAAAAGTGTCTGTGGGGTGAAACACCACAGTTGCTGCTATCTGGTTCAGCAGCAGGGCCAGACAAGCTCAGGCAGGTCCCGTCTGGCTATACTGGAATTATTCCAACACCACTGGGCATCCCGGGGCCGCCGTTCTGGCCGTGCCCTGCCTGTGCCACAGGGCTGTGATTTTGGGCACCCCAGCTCCAGAAATGCACTGTTCCAAGCAGAGGAGATAGAGGGGACACCTGTGTGGAGAGAACAATGATTTCTAGAGCTGGGATACACCCTCTGGAGCTGTCCCCAGGGCTGAGCCGGGCCGGGGACTGGCACTGGGAGATGCTCCTGTGCCTCGGGACCTGCAGGTGGGGCTGTGGATGTGACAGCCTGGTCAGAGAGAGAGAGAAAAACTAGGTAAGTCTTCCCAGAATTGGCCTGGGAGACTTTAGGGAGCTGGAGATAAAAAATGATAGCCAATTATTAAAAATAACCTGGAGGTGTTGTTTTTGTAATATCTGTTTTCTTGTTATTCTCATAAGATTGTTTATAAATGGGCATCTTGTTAATTAGCCAATCCCAGAATCACTGGGTTGGAAGAGACCTCCAAGACCATCGAGTCCAATCCAGCCCCAACCCCTCAACTGAACCCTGGCACCCAGTGCCACATCCAGGCTTTGTTAAACACACCCAGGGATGGGGACTGCACCATCTCCCGGGGCAGCCATTCCAGAACTTCATCACCCTTTCTGTAAAAACTTTTTCCTGATATCCATCCTACATTTTTTTCCTGATATCCAACCTTTATTTCCCTTGGCACAGCTTGAGGCTGTGTCCTCTGGTTCTGTCAGTGCTGCCTGGAGAAAGAGCCCAGCCCCAGCTGAGCACAGGCACCTTTCAGGAGCTGCGAGAGTGATGAGGGCACCCCTGAGTCTCCTTTTCTCCAGGTTAAACATCCCCAGCTCCCTCAGCCATTCCTCAAATATATTTTGAGGATACCTGATTTCCAATCAGATGAAATGTATTGATTAAATGACCAGTCAGGTCCACCTGTATTGATCAGTGTATAAAAGATGTGGTTCAAGTAGAAACACACTTACGTTACTCAGCTTTCTGATGACTCTGTGTCATTTCTTATTAAAACAGTGACACAGGGCTGCCTGTGTCACCACGGGGACATTGCTCAGCCCCACATGCCGCTGGTTCTGGGTTTCCCAAGGAGAATCCCTCAAGGTTGTGATGCTGAACTCAGCACCAGGGTGAGTGCACATCCAGCTCTCCCCTTCTGCCACTGCACACCTCTGACCACGACTCTGACAAACTCAGGGAACAGATCTCTTGCAATGCTTATAATTGGAATAAACAGTTTAGTGTTCAAACAGGCATTGGGTAAGGACAGAGGCACAACAATCTCCATGAGCACACAGTGCTGGCTGCTGAGGTAACCAGTTTTTCACAGTACCAAAGCTGTTTTGCATAGAATCTTTAATTGCTTCACATGAGCACAAACCTTCGGAATAAACAGGAATTTGCTCACCTCAAGGTGCTGGAATCATGCTTGGAGTGTGTAAATGTTTTCTGCTGTACTATTTTACTTTGGACTAGACAGGATGAAGCTTTTAAATACATAGATTTTTTTCCTTTTTAGTAGAGGTGTCTATTCCTCCAAATAATGCAAGGAGATTCCATTTTTGTGAGCAAATAGTTCTCTGACAAATCTATCCATCAATCCTATTCACTTGGTTTATTTTCCAAGGGAAAAAGGGACAAACAAATAAAAAAACCCCAAAGTTAAAATACTTAAATATTGTTACATTTACAGTCCTAAAATATGTAAATCAACTGCACTGAATTTTCTATTAGCTTTTAAATATTCACCTCAATATACATTTGTTCTTCAGGGCACACAAGAGATAAATAATTGAGTTAACATTGCTAGATAAATCAAATCATTTTCCTGAGCTGCAAATATTCCAGATTATAACCTTGGAGTTGCTATGCAGTAACTACAAATAGAAACTAAACAGATTAAAGTGAGCAAGCAGGAGTCTACACTCAAGTACCCAGAGGCCCAATTTTCTGAGACTTCCAGGAGCAGCCCCAGCATTTCAGATTGGTGAGTCAAGACCAAATGAAATGTAAAACCCAGCTTAAACATGGGGTGCAGGAGCAGCCTGGGATTTGGGCTTGGGCCATGAACAATATAAGAGCATGAGATTTAAAACAAACAAAACACCCTCAAAACCAAGCCCCACAGCAATTTTGGGTATAGCTGTGGTTTGGAGTGTCTAAATAGATTGTGGTGACTTTCAGCCACAGATAGTGGGAGACCTAATTCCATTCTGGCTTCAGGATTTTCTCTGCACTGAGTAGAGGAGTTCATATTGCACAGCATTACTTTTCTCATTTGGGAGATGAACTACAATAATCCAAATTACTCATACAATTCCCAATAGTGCCCATGCAGGTTGAAGTGGACAGAAGGAATTAACAGTTTCAGCTAAACCCTGCTGGAAAACTTTTTTTTTTGTGAGCTGCAGACTCTGACAGCAGCAGGACAACAGGTGAAGTCAGACAAATAGCAAAAAAAATGGATTTCTGGCTAGGAGTATGAAATGCCAGCTACTTGTGTGTGGATGTGGATATAATGCTTTCCATGCTCTTCCCTACAGGCCAGGCACCCTCCTCAGAAAAAGAAGATAGGTAAAAATAAGGGCAACAAGAGTCAGCTACACAGAGCTCTTCTACAACGTTGTGGAGAACTTTTATTTTATCACAACACCTGTTGGATTTCTGCCTTTGTGTTGGTGACTGAATTGATCAGTTATGCTGCAGTGCAGATCAGCTCCAGGGGCTCTTTGCAAGCTTCTCTGTTGACTTACCAAGGAAACAGAAATGTGGGAACTAAATTCAATCCCAGGATGGGCATTCTGCTCCAGCTATGAGGAAGTTGGGATTTGACTATCTCAGATTTGAGCATTTATGTTTCAGTGCATGTGTACTTTGATCAAAAGCAAAAACTCTTTGATCTGTTGTAAAAACTACTTTTTATGGCAGGCAGGAAGAGAGACACAAAAGGATTACAGGACAAACTAATATTATGTGGGAGAGAGTAATGTACCATCCCAACTGCCCCTCAGGTTTATGAACTTTCCTCATTAATATTATCCATCCTTTTTTTTTAGGTTGTTTCCACTGGCTTCTGGCACTGCATCAGGTGTGTTAACAGTTCACTGCTGACACCACACAGAGCTAAAAGTGTTTTCTTTGTGCTACAGCCTCTGCAAACAGACTGGGTGGAAGTTTTTGACACTGAATTTTGAGTTTCTCACCTGGAAGACTGAAGGCTGACAGTTTCCACAGCAAGGAACAAGTTCCACGTCTGTTCTGTTCACTCTTGCCCACTACTGCCAAATTTTACACACATCAACTCAAGCTGCAGCAGCATTGCTAATATTATTTTTCTGTTTTTCTCAGCAAAGTAATGGAGTTAATCATTAAGACTGGTGAAATAATCTACTAGATTGGAGGGAACACCACCTCCCTAAGTGTAACACACCAGAAATTGATGCTGCAGCTGGAGGACTCAAACATTCAGAGCCTACAGAGTTTTTCAGAGAGCCACAGCACCATGAGTGTTCTAGACCCATCCAGCCCAGGGCCTGCAGCTCCCCAGGGCACAGCAGATGCAGTCTCTATGGGCAGAGCATAAAAACCAGTGGAAAACAATCAAGGTTTGCCTTCCAGCCACTCCAGCAACTTCTGAAGTCATTAGAAATTCATTTGGCAGAGGAGTGCCATGAGCACTTCAGGCATGCAGAGAGACACATTTCAAATGAGCACTCACAAGATGAGGAAAAGGCAGAGAGACACATTTCAAATGAACACTCAAAAGATGAGGAAAAGGCAGATTTCCCTGGGTGGCTGATGGTTTTGGAGTGCTTGGCACCATGCTGGCACCATGGTGAGCCACTGACACCAGCAGGCTTTCCTGGAAAAGACAAGATCCTTTAAAGAACAAATTGCTACATATTTAAAGTAGCAGAAAGGACAAATTATGGGATAAAGGTACTCCAAGAAGGAGATTACAGTAAAATAAAGGAGGATGGAAATCAGTGCTTTGGTGCCCATCCAAAGGACAGCGACTGGCCACAACAACCCCTTTTCTAACAAGCACATGTGTGCAGACAGGAATCCACAGCTGGAATTTTCCTTGCATCCAAAAGAAAAAAGGTCCACCTCAATTCAAAAATAGCTTTTCAGCCTCTGTAAGACATGCTGCTTTAATTACAAGTAGTAGCTTAATTTTTTTTAAAAAGTGTCACTGTGGCATGTGAAGAGACCTCATGTACACAGGTTACAGAAAAGGACTCAAAACTTGCTGGGTGGCAGGACAGCACTCAGGGCTCTCTTCTAGACCTACAACTAGCTTAGGGCTTGTAGTATTTCAATAAATTTTCCATGTCTGAGCTGTTCTTCTCTTGTTATCAACAGAACCAGCTTGTGTAAGTGCAAGGAACAGCACAGAACATGATCCTGCAGCAGCTGGAGTAGGGAACACCCCTCAAAAATCAAGCAAGAGTTTAGCACAGAGTGGTGGCAGCTGTGAACTGTTCAAGGAGCAAAAACCTCCAGAGAAATCAAGTACACAGCAAAATGCATCCTGCAAGAGAGGCAGGACAGAACCTGTCCCTGGCAGAACCCTGATGCCATAAACCCATCTTAAATCTTTCCCCATCCTGTAATAACACTCAAGATCACCCCCAGTGCACCTCCTAAAAGGGGGAGAGTTGGAATAAAATGCAAGAAGGTGCTTGCTGCAGACACTGCTTGCTCAGCACAACTCCCTAAAGCCAGGCAGTGAACTCAAGGAAGAGGTGCCATAAGGAAACATGCTAATTGCATTCTCTTTAATTTGTATGTGCACTTTTTGGGTTTTTTCTTTTTAAAAACTGCTCCAAGTCCTTGTTTGCTGCACAGAGATGCTGTAGTTTCAGTTTCCAGGCTGGCTGTGTGACAGTGTCCATGAAGGTGCTGGACTTTGGGTGACACTCAAGAGAATCTGCTCAAAAAATCAAATTGCAGGAATTGCTGAAGTCTCTCAGCCTCTCCCTCACCAAAACGCAAAGGAAAAACCAGACATGGTGCAAGTCAGGGGAAGAAGGTGAAGAAAAGCACTTCAAAGGTGCACAGGAGTTAAAATTTCATTTTCTTTATGCCTTCCTCCCCTCTAAACAGTAGCAAAGAGGAGACAAAAGGAAAAGGAGCAGCAGGGTTCAGTGGAAGGCAGAAGGTTCCCAATGGGCTCACCGATGGCTCAGTGCTGCTGGGTGGGGGGACTTGGTGCTTCACTGCTGCTTGGTTTTAAGGGATAATCTCTGTATCAACTTGTAAAGGAGACCAAAGTGCTGCAAACAGAAGGGAAAAAAAGTAACCATGACAGTTCTAAACACACAGCTTAGCAGAAGGCTTAAAACAATACCAGTAAATGCAGTGCCTTGTTTGCATCAACCACTCATCCTGAAGATGGAGTGGGACTTGATGGATGAGGAATTATGACAAGGAAGCCAAGTTATACAGAAAATGATGGCTTACAGAAGTGTTTGTGCAGGTCTGTACCACCTCATTGTGAAGATGTGTTAACGATTTTTAAATTTTTATTTTTAATGCAATTCTGTTCCCTCTGAAGGCGAGGAGAGAGCTTCAGATTTCAACACATGCAGGTTCCTGGTTTCTATAGAAACACTGCTGCCAGCAGATCCAGGAAGGTAAAAATGAACCAGGCAAACAGAGATTCCCAGCAATTCACAATTCTTTAACTGGATCCTCTCTTTTACCATTTCCCCAGTGACTTAGAAATTCACTTAATTCCTCTTTTGATTTTGCTGGGGTTGATTGTATTTTGATTTGATATTTGACAGATGTAACAAAATCCAGGCTTCAAATAATTTCAAATTCAAATAACAAAACTACTGAAGATTGCTAATAGAAATCAAAGTATGTTTTCCCCTTTGTTTATATTCTTACACATTTTAAATCCTTGTGGATTCCCTAAACAAATAATAGACACAAATAACACAAAGTGATCAAAATTGAGTGACCTAAAAACCTTCCCTTTCATTCATGCCCTTCATGAATGCAGGCAGGAACAAAGCCTTGCTCACACTGTCTTGGTTAACACTGACACAAAAATTACATTTAATTTGGCTGGCCAAGGCATGGATTATCCCATTCCCAGAGGTATGGACAAAGGTTGTATTTCTGGTTTCACTGAGAAAAGAAAGCAGAACTCTGAAGATGCATTTCTAAGCTGCATCCCAAGTTCAGATATTTCCTCACACTATAAGCTACAAACCTTTAAATTATCAAGGTAACTAAAATTTGTTGTAAAGTTTCAGTTTGGTGCCAAAATAGGTTAGCAAGTGAGTTATGCATGTCCCTGAGTACAAGAAACAGCTCTAAAACCAGGTTTGCATTAGAATGGCAAAAGACTGCCTACAGCACAGATAAGTGGCATTATTATTCCAGCTTTAGTGCTGGCACTGTGTGAATTTCTGTATCTAACTTATTTTATAAGGAAAATAATCCATCAGTGTCTCTTACCTGCACTGCAACATAGGCAACACCAAGGTAGGCTGCAATACAGACAGCCAGGAGCAGGTCAAAGATTGCTGGCTTGACCCTGGAAAAAGGAAAAGGGAACATGAAATTGCTGCAGCAGTTCCTGCCAGGGGGTGAGACAACAGCCCAGCATGGCCAGGGGAACTCCATACCTGTATGCATTCATCACCTGCTTCAGCTGGTCATAGAAAACAAACTCGGGGTCCCTGTGCAAAGGAGAAATTTTTCAGATTCTGCTGCACTTCTTGACCCTGCTGTCAGGACAGCCCCAGAGCTGCTCCCGAATTCACCCAACCAGGCAAGCATGACCACCCCCCACACTGGTTTTGGGCTGGTTTAAGTCATCATTTTGTTTTCCCATTCTCAGAAGCCCAAGGACACAATTCAGAACTCATGCTGGTGTTCAGCTGTCTCCAAAGAGGTTGAACATGAAAGATTCTTCCCTCTGTTCACTAAAACAGCTTCAGCCCGAGCAGGTTCAACAGGATGGAACCTGCCTTTTTGTAATTAACCAAAACTTAGCCTTCTCCTGCTCTCAGAGCGGGAACAGTGGAACCAGAACAGTTTAAAACCAAGCTTTTCAGACAGAGGGAGCTGCTGGGCTTTGTTCCTGTGCTGTGAGGACTCATGAGCAGCTTTCTCTGGGAGAACACCAAGCATGAACCAAAACTGACAGGAGAGCAGAAAAGAACAAAGCTGCATGTCAAGAAACCAGGAAAGCTGCAGCTCTGAGACAAAATTCTGTCCAGGGGGAAGCCAGTTTGTATGTCCTGGCTGATTCTTTCATGTCTTTTCTCACCGTTTGTCTGCCTTCACATGATGCTGCTTGACATCCTTCAGGTAACGTCCCATGTAATATTCTAAGGTGTTGAGGAAGGTGCTGTCCTTATCAATCAGCTGGGCAGCCCTGGGCTGGCTGCTCAGCCAGTCCATCACTGACTCCAGTTGCTCCTGCTGGATTTGCTGCAGAAAAATACCGCCAGGGAAAGGGAGACAATCACACATCAGAGCTCTCTCCCAGACTCTAGGTTCCACAGGTTACAAAAATAATGCACTGTGCTTACCATCTGATCTGTGAAGATCTGCATATCTGCAGGTGCTCCCTGCAAGGGAAAATGGAAAAAAGAAATAACCCACGTTGTTGTTGAGCTTGGCTGGGCAGGACAATCTGGCCAGCACTGCCACAGTGGGCACCTCTTACCTTTTCTGTTAGATTGTAGATGACCCTTGTCAAGGCCTCAGCAATGATCTGAGTATTCCTGGTCAGCGCTTTAGTGTCTATTCGTGCCCTAAATCAGAAGAGGGAATCATGAACTTGCCAATGGCATCACTTCCTCCACAAACACCCACTTTTCACTGAGCCTGAACCCAGAGCCCAACTCCCAACATTTGCCAGCTGTGCCCTGACCATCAGAACAGCACAAACAGTTGTGAGGCCAAGTTTCTGGGCTGGATTTGGAGCCCAGCCCTGCCTGGCCAGGGCCCCTCACCTCCTGTCCATGATGCTGTTGCGCAGGCTGTCCCTGTGGCTCTCCAGGTGGGAGATGGTGAACGCTGGCAGGCGCCGGATGGCGAAGCGCTCATGCTCCCACGCCAGCATGTCCTCTGCCAGGTTGATCTTCTTGTGTACCATGGAGAACTTCACCTCTGGGAACTGGTTGGCAACAACCTGAGGACAAGGGGAGCTCCACTGGATAAGCAGGCAGCAGCATTCAGGGGTGCTGCCCACTGCAGAGTCCCACCCTGCACCGCCCTGTCTGCCTACACCCACTTCTGTGTGCTCCAGAACATACGGTGCAGTTACTGATATTATTAAAGCTGGATTTTCAGGTCAAAAAGAGATGTTTTAATGTCTGTACAGGGTAGCATTTGCAGATCTAGTCTGCTTCACTTGGGACTGTGGCATGAGGATCTGTCTGCACCTCAAATCGAGTGATTCTAAATAATACATGAATTATTGCAGAGTGCCACCCTGCACTGCCCTGCCTGCCTACACCCACTTCTGTGTGCTTCAGAACATAAGGCGCAGTTATTGACATTATTAAAGCTGGTTTATTATTATTTTCAGGTCAAAAAGAGCTGTTTTAATGTCTGTACAGGGTAGCATTTGTAGATCTAGTCTGCTTCACTTGGGACTGTGGCTTGAGGATTTTTCTGAAATTCAAATCGAGTGATGCTAAACAATACATGAATTATTTTAATAGCACACCCTTTCTTCATATCTTCACCTCTCATGGAGAGCTCTATAGTAAATCCCAAGTTCCCATGAACCTAAAAAGCCTTTCCTTACCATCTCCAGTTCTCTCAGAAATGCATGCTGCAAGGTGCCCTCCTTGGGAGGCTTTGAGACATGAAGATGAAGGCTATTCCCTCTGCCCAGGGTGTCAAGGCAGAGAACAAATGCTACATTGTCCTGCAGCAGGCTGGAATCTGGAACAGAAAAATCCAAACTTTTATTGCTATGCCTTGTGCTGGGATTTCCACCCCTCCTAGAAAAGCAAGGATTCTCACAGGAGAGCTGATTAATTATAGACTTTTAACAAAACCAGCCCCTTACTCACCAGTGTGGTCCAAATTATCCTCCAGCCATCTCTTAGTTCCTTGATAATTAAACTTGCCACCTCCAGATGCAAAGAACAGCAAGTTATACCTGCCCATCAAAGAAGCCAGAAAAGGGTTAGCATGTTGCACTCCAAGAATTCCTGCACTCAGGAACTGGAATTGCACTCAGGAATTCCTGCACTTGGAGGTGTGGTGAAATCACAACCACCTGTACCTGACATCCAAAGCAAACTGGCCATCACCACTTCCCACGTGGCAAATACTCAGGTAATGGCAGGAGAAATTAAAATTGAGGAGCTCCCAGTGCTTGAGGATGGAATCTGCTTCCCCCATCATCCCCTCCACATGTCAGCTTCACAGATTTAACCCCAAACAGAGCAGTTTCTCACCCAGCATGGGTCCTCCTGTAGGTGTAGAGCCGAGAGAACAGCCTGGCCAGTTCCAGCAGCACTGAGATTCCACTGCCATTGGAGTCAGCCCCGTGGGACAGCCACTGCAGGGTGAGGTGGGACACACACAGGGTGACAAAGCTACACTGGCTCTCAGCCACCAGAACAGCTGCAGGACAGCACAGCACAGCACTGGGCTCCACTTGTAACTGCCCCACAGCTTCAATGCCAAGAAAAGACACAGAAACTGCCCCACAGACTTAAGGCAGAAGGAAGAAGGACAGGAAGAGAGCTGCAGGAAAAAAAATACTCACTGGAGCCACTCCAAAGGAATCATAGTGGGCAACTATCACAACAGTGGGCAGGTCTTCTCCACCCAGCCCTGTCAGCCTTCCCTGGAGAGGAAAGAGAGCAGTGTCACTGCCCATCACCTCCTGTGTGCCTGTGCAAGGACAGCCTGACTTCTGCATTCCTGCTGAGTCTGCTGTGGCCTCAGCTGTGAGGACTTCAGATACCTGGCTGAGACTCCCCTGACCAAATGTCTGATAAAATCCCAATAAAAGAAGTCACCTCATCCATCCACAACTCACCTCCACACTGGGGATGAGCCAGTCATTGATAGCTTTGCTTTGAGCCCCACTGGTCACCATCTGGAAGCCATTGGCAGTTGCTGTGTGCAGCAGAACTGAAACAAAAACACCAAAAAAACCCCACAATGTACACCTGGGGAAGTTTCATCCCTGCCTTTCCCCTGCTATCTGAGCTTTGGAGAGACCAGCTTTAAATCATTTAACCCCTCTCAGCTGTCACTGGTGTTTATGCAATGACACAGAATCTTGGTGCTTATTCATTCTGTCCTAAAATCCCAGTATTTTGACTGGTCAAAAACTTTTCCCCAGCATTACTTAAATTAGTCATAAGCAGCAAGTAAATAAAGACAGTCGTATTATTTACATGGAAGCATCAAACTGACTTGTGGTCAGACAAAAAGCTTCAGTTTCTACAAACACACCATCATCACTTCACATTTTCAATGTTGATTTAACCTAGTTTTGATTTCTACCTTACTTGAAACTGTGAAACTGAGAACTTCCTGCAACTCTATGTCCAAATATAGTCAAGTATTGCTTTTCTATCCTGTGCTTTTCTTCCACTGAATCTCTAAACACTCTGACAAAGACAGAATAAACACAAAGGTGACAGAACACTGGTGCATGGTGCACAGCAGACTCCTCCCAGAGGTGGGAACAGCCCTGTCTTCCTCAAAACCTTTTCCTCCTTGCTAGAACTCACCTTCTGCAGCTGAGGCAGAACCCTGTGATGCAGAAGCAGCCCGTGTTTGTTCATAGATAGACAAGAGCTCCTCATCTTCCACTGCAAAGTAGACTGGCACAATGGTTTCCATAGCAAGCATTTCTGGCTCTATCTCCATGAATTGCTGAAGATTTAAGCGAGACACAAACTTAGAATCTGCTAAACACGAGAAGTGTCACTATGATATTTTATGAAAAATCTTTTCATTAAGATTTTTTTCCCCTGAGAAGCCTCAGAAACTAAATGTAAACAATAATTATCTGCTGCTGTGGAATGCAACAGGTGCATCTTTGATTGGTCTCATGTGGTTGTTTTTAATTAATGGCCAATCACAGTCCAGCTGTCTCGGACTCTCTGGTCAGTCCCAAGATTTTATTATCATTCCATTCCTTTCTATTCCTTGCTAGCCTTCTGATGAAATCCTTTCTTCTATTCTTTTAGTATCATTCTAATATAATATATATAATAAAATAATAAATCAAGCTTCTGAAACATGGAGTCAGATCCTCGTCTCCTCCCTCATCCTGGGACCCCTGTGAACACCACCACAATTGGTGACCCCGAGTGAGGAACATTCCTTTTCCCTTTTCCCTAGTCCAGCCCTCTCAGACTCTCTGGTCAGTCACCAGATTTTACTATCACTCCTTTTTATTCCTTTCATGCCTTCTGATGAAATCCTTTCTTCTATTCTTTTAGTATAGTTTTAATATACTATATATCATAAAATAATAAATCAGCCTTCAGAAACATAAAGTCAAAATTCTCCTCTCTTCTCTTGTCCTGGGACCCCTGCAAACACCACCACAGAGAGGTGTGAAGAAAAAATCAACAACCAAAGCAAAGAGAGAAGTTTTAAAATTAGAATACAATTTGTTGTGCATTACAACAAAATCTTTCAGCCCTGCAGCGACCAATTTTTCCGACGCTGCTCCCATGGGAAGGGAAAGAAAAGTTTTTTGCTTACCCTCACAACATCCTGGGGGACAGAGGAGATGGATCGTGGCAGGATGATGACCACAGCCCCAGCTGACTGGCGCAGAGCCTTCTGGTACTGCTCGTAGGAGAAGTCCACCAGCCTCATCATGACACAGCGGCGGCTCAGCACGTCCGCTTCAACAGTGCGCGCCTCCGTGTTCAGCACGGCGCTCCTGGTGCCTGCCAGCAGGGAAAGCAGGAGGGCTGCTAAGGAACTGCGCCTCATCCCCCTTGCTCCAGCCTGCCTCCTGCTCAGAACACTCCTGGGGACAGTCTGAGGGGCTGCAGAGAGGCCAGAAGCTGCAGAAGGTTGAGTGTGCCTCCTTGCCCTCGTCCGAGATGGAGCAGAGGTCTGTGGGTTTTTCTGTGCAGCCATATCCTGCCAGAGCCCTTGTTCCACACCCCACAGCCTCACCTTCCAACCTAAATCCTGCCAGACCCCTTGTTCCACACCCCACAGCCTCACCTTCCAACCTAAATCCTGCCAGACCCCTTGTTCCACACCCCACAGCCTCACCTTACAGCCTAAATCCTGCCAGACCCTCTTTGTTCCACACCCCACAGCCTCACCTTACAGCCTAAATCCTGCCAGACCCTCTTTGTTCCACACCCCACAGCCTCACCTTCCACTCTACACCCTGCCAGACCCCCTCTGTTGCACACCACAGTCTCACCTGCCAGTTTAAATCCTGCCAGACACCCTTTGTTCTACACCCCACAGCTTCACCTTCCAGTCTATATCCTACCAAACCCCTTGTTCCACACCCCACAGCCTCATCTTCCAGTCTATATCCTACCAAACCCCTTGTTCCAAACACCTCATCTTCCAGTCTATATCCTACCAAACCCCTTGTTCCACACCCCACCCCACAGCCTAAATCACCTTCCAGTCTTCCACAGCCTCACCTTCCACACAACCACACCCACAGCTTCAGGTCTTCCCCTCAACCTACCTGTCTGCTCACCTGCACCTGATAACCAACACACCTGGACACAGCCTGGCCTCTCCAGAGCCTCCCCCAGCTGGAGGATCGAGCTGCAGAAACCCCTGATGAAAGGACACCACACTGCCCCATGTCACCTTGAGGACACCACACTGCCCCATGTCACCACAAGGACACCAGACTGGCCCCTGTCACCCCAAGGAAGGTTCTGGAAGAGCAGGCTGCTCCTCAGGGCTCGCCCTCTCCTGCTCTCAGTTCCAGCAGATCAAATCCCCCTGGGAGGAAATGCAATCCCCTGGGAGCACAGCGAGCTTGCCAGAAGCTCCTGCATTCCCCAAGGGAGGGCCAAAAGGACACCTTGTGCAACAGAGAGGGTCAAATCCACCCTATAATTTATAACTCAATTTATTCTTCTATAATTTTGGCACCTCCATCGGAGATCTCATCATTCTGGGTCCCCACACAGGGACAGACAAGGTGCTCCAGCCTCTGTCAAACAGCAGCATTGCTAAGAACTAGATTTAAAACCTGGCTTAGCTTAACTCTAACATTAGTTTGGTCACAGAAACACCTAAACAAGAAAAATCTGCATTTCCCCTGCACGGTATCACTGAGGGCCACACACCCAGCAAGACAGGCCAGGCACAATGTGAATTCTCCCCACAGACCTCTGACACTAAACAAACAAATATCAACAGCACCCCCACTCCAACCCGAGTAAAACAATTCAAAATGAGGATAATCCCTCCACCATTCCCAAAGGAGTGATGTGTAAACACAGCAATGTGTGCACCCGAAGTTCTGCTCTCTCTGCCATTTAAGCAGAGCAGACACAACAGTATTTTCCTGACATGTTGATTTTCTGTAGTTTCTCTACAGAGAACTGTATGTAAATGTAAATCACTCATTTACAAATGAAAGAATTGTCATGAGAGGAAGTCCAAGCTTCTTCTTAAATTGCTCTATGAGTGATGCTGACAAAAAACTCTTCCCTCTGCAAAAGGAGGCTGAGCAGCAACCTGTTACTTGGTATTTTTGGAAAAAAATACAAGAATCTGGAACAACAAATGAGGACCATTTGTTAGTCAGAGCATGGGGCTAATAACACCAAGTTTAAGGGTTTGATCCCTCCCTTTGAGAGTTGGACTCTGTGCTTCTTGTGGGTCCCTTCCAACTCAGACTGCTCTGAAATGCAGCTTTTATCCTGAAGGGCATCTCAGAACACACAGGGAACAGGAACAGCAGCTACCTAAAGGGAGCAGGAAGGAACAAAGGAAACAGCCCACCGAGCTAAAAGGCTCCAGGAAAAGAAACAGCAGAAAAAGTAAACTGGAAGCATCTTAAAAAAAATAACACCTGGCTTTTCAAATTGTGAGCACTTGGGTAGAGGGGACATTCAGGCAAGCAAAGTGAAAGCCAGCTGAATCAGATCCCTGCTAAGGCTGTCAGCAAACAGCTCCCAGCACCTGAGGAGAGAGAGAGCCCTACCCCCATGCAGGGCCTGCCCGGGAGCTCCTGAGGCTGTCAGAGCCCTCAAGGTGTGGGCACCTTCTGAGAAACTGTGATGGAAGAACCCAGAATTAATTTCATTTATTTAGAAGCCAGCAGAAGCATGGAGTGTTTAAGAAGTACACAGGCAAAGCTGCATTTCGTAACTTATATATTTGAACTTATTAAGATCTGAAAGAATGAGAGATGGTGTCTCAAACAGCACAAATTAAAAGTGAGGCTGTTAATTGTTAAATCTACAGGAAAAGTCACTCACAGACAGAACACATGCCCTGGCGTGGCATAAAATCTCTACAGAAGACCCAGAAACAACCTTTGATTCTGGGTTTGTGGGCACACAGGGGAGGAGGCTGAGGGCTGCAGCACCTCAAGGACTCCAGAACAGGGCGTGTCTCTGACCCAGAGAGAGGGGTTGCACAATCAGCAGGCTGCAAGTGAGAGAACAGAGGAAGTAAAGGTCAGTTCTAACACAGGGCGGGGACTGGCTCTGAAAGGGAGCCACTGGAGCAACACAGAGCTGAGGATGAGGAGGATGAAGAAGCCTCATCTTCCAGTCTATATCCTACCAAACCCCTTGTTCCACACCCCACAGCCTCATCTTCCAGTCTATATCCTACCAAACCCCTTGTTCCACACCCCACAGCCTCACCTTAGAGCCTAAATCCTGCCAGACACCCCTTGTTTTACACCCCACAGCCTCACCTTCCAGCCTAAACCCTGCCTTTGTTCCACACCCCACAGCTTCACCTTCCAGTCTTCCCCCTCAACACAACACTCAGGTTACCTGTCTGCTCACCTGCACCTGATAACCAACACACCTGGACACAGCCTGGCCTCTCCAGAGCCTCCCCCAGCCGGAGGATCGAGCTGCAGAAACCCCTGATGAAAGGACACCACACTGCCCCATGTCACCCCGAGGACACCACACTGCCCCATGTCACTTTGAGGACACCACACTGCCCCATGTCACCCCTAAGGACACCAGACTGGCCCCTGTCACCCCAAGGAAGGTTCTGGAAGAGCAGGCTGCTCCTCAGGGCTCGCCCTCTCCTGCTCTCAGTTCCAGCAGATCAAATCCCCCTGGGAGGAAATGCAATCCCCTGGGAGCACAGCGAGCTTGCCAGAAGCTCCTGCATTCCCCAAGGGAGGGCCAAAAGGACACCTTGTGCAACAGAGAGGGTCAAATCCACCCTATAATTTATAACTCAATTTATTCTTCTATAATTTTGGCACCTCCATCGGAGATCTCATCATTCTGGGTCCCCACACAGGGACAGACAAGGTGCTCCAGCCTCTGTCAAACAGCAGCATTGCTAAGAACTAGATTTAAAACCTGGCTTAGCTTAACTCTAACATTAGTTTGGTCACAGAAACACCTAAACAAGAAAAATCTGCATTTCCCCTGCACGGTATCAGTGAGGGCCACACACCCAGCAAGACAGGCCAGGCACAATGTGAATTCTCCCCACAGACCTCTGACACTAAACAAACAAATATCAACAGCACCCCCACTCCAACCCGAGTAAAACAATTCAAAATGAGGATAATCCCTCCACCCTTCCCAAAGGAGTGATGTGTAAACACAGAAATGTGTGCACCCGAAGTTCTGCTCTCTCTGCCATTTAAGCAGAGCAGACACAACAGTATTTTCCTGACATGTTGATTTTCTGTAGTTTCTCTACAGAGAACTGTATGTAAATGTAAATCACTCATTTACAAATGAAAGAATTGTCATGAGAGGAAGTCCAAGCTTCTTCTTAAATTGCTCTGTGAGTGATGCTGACAAAAAATTATTCCCTCTGCAAAAGGAGGCTGAGCAGCAACCTGTTACTTGGTATTTTTGGAAAAAAATACAAGAATCTGGAACAACAAATGAGGACCATTTGTTAGTCAGAGCATGGGGCTAATAACACCAAGTTTAAGGGTTTGATCCCTCCCTTTGAGAGTTGGACTCTGTGCTTCTTGTGGGTCCCTTCCAACTCAGACTGCTCTGAAATGCAGCTTTTATCCTGAAGGGCATCTCAGAACACACAGGGAACAGGAACAGCAGCTACCTAAAGGGAGCAGGAAGGAACAAAGGAAACAGCCCACCGAGCTAAAAGGCTCCAGGAAAAGAAACAGCAGAAAAAGTAAACTGGAAGCATCTTAAAAAAAATAACACCTGGCTTTTCAAATTGCGAGCACTTGGGTAGAGGGGACATTCAGGCAAGCAAAGTGAAGGCCAGCTGAATCAGATCCCTGCTAAGGTTGTCAGCAAACAGCTCCCAGCACCTGAGGAGAGAGAGAGCCCTACCCCCATGCAGGGCCTGCCCGGGAGCTCCTGAGGCTGTCAGAGCCCTCAAGGTGTGGGCACCTTCTGAGAAACTGTGATGGAAGAACCCAGAATTAATTTCATTTATTTAGAAGCCAGCAGAAGCATGGAGTGTTTAAGAAGTACACAGGCAGAGATGAAATTCATAACTTATATATTTGAACTTATTAAGATCTGAAAGAATGAAAGATGGTGTCTCAAACAGCACAAATTAAAAGTGAGGCTGTTAATTGTTAAATCTACAGGAAGAGTCACTCACAGACAGAACACATGCCCTGGTGTGGCATAAAATCTCTACAGAAGACCCAGAAACAACCTTTGATTCTGGGTTTGTGGGCACACAGGGGAGGAGGCTGAGGGCTGCAGCACCTCAAGGACTCCAGAACAGGGCGTGTCTCTGACCCAGAGAGAGGGGTTGCACAATCAGCAGGCTGCAAGTGAGAGAACAGAGGAAGTAAAGGTCAGTTCTAACACAGGAGGGGACTGGCTCTGAAATGGAGCCACTGGAGCAACACAGAGCTGAGGATGAGGAGGATGAAGAGGGAAATCAACCTGTCAATAAAAGAGTCAAAGGCAAAAGGACAAAGCTCAGCTCACACCCGAGTTTACCACAATGCAGGACCCCAGAACACAGAGCTCTGAGCCCACAGACCGGGTCCTTGGCTACCTCCGGGTCACCCCCGTGGAGCTCCAGCCCCTCTCCCGATGGTGCCGAGCCTGGGTAGCGAGACCCGGCCGGACGGAGCCCCCTGGGCAGCCAGACCCGGCCGGACGGGGCCCCCTGGGCAGCCAGACCCGGCCGGACGGGGCCCTCGGGGCACTGAGACCCGGCCGGACGGAGCCCCCTGGGCAGCCAGACCCGGCCGGACGGGGCCCTCGGGGCACTGAGACCCGGCCGGACGGGGCCCCCTGGGCAGCCAGACCCGGGCCCCCTCCACTGAGACCTCCCGGGGCCCCCTGAGCCCGGCCGGACTTCCTCCCCCGCGCCTGGGCCTCCCCAGCCCCCGAAGCCCCCCGAGCCCTCCCCTAGGCCGGGCCGGGCCGCCCCACCCTGGGTTCTCCCCGGGCTCGGGGCTCCATCCCACGGCCCCACCAGCCCTGAGGGAGCCGCTGCCGGCAGCACCGAGCCCAGCCGGGCCGTGCCGTTCCTCACCGTAGGGCTGCCCGCCCAGCTCATACTGCTGCATGCGGTAGACCGTGAACTCGTGCGCCGCCTCGGCGGCGGGCGGCGGCCCCAGCAGCAGGAGCACGGCGGGCACGAAGAGCAGGACGCTGAGCGGGAGGCATGAGGCCTTGAGCACCGACTCCAGCACCTCGCCCGCCTCCTCCAGCATCGCCGCGGTCCCGGCCCGCACTGCGGCCTGCTCGGCACGCACGGCGCGCCCCGCGCCGCACACCGGGACCCGTAGTTCACTCGCCGCCGCGAGGGGCGCTGGGAGTTGTAGTCGCGGCAGCCCCGTGCGGGCCGCGGTGCCGCCACGTCGTGGCCTGCAGGGGGCGCCCTCATCCCGGCCTGGAGCTCCTGAGCGCCCCCCAGCGGATGGGATGGGACGGGATCCATGGGATGGGATCCATAGGATGGGGCAGGATCCATAGGATGGGATAGGATCTATAGGATGGGATCGCATCGGTGGGATGCGATGGGATAGGACAGGATTCATGGGATGGGATGGGGTGGGATGGAATGGGATACATGGAATGGGATGGGATCCATGGGATGGGATAGGATGGAATTCATGGGATGAGATGGCATCCATGGGATGGGATCCATGGGATGGGATCCATGGGATGGGTTGGGATCCATGGGATAGGATGGGATCCATGGGATGGGGCAGAATCCATAGGATGGGATGGGATCCATGGGATGGGATGGGATCAATGGGATGGGATGGGATGGGATGGGATGGGATGGGATGGGATGGGATGGGATGGGATGGGATGGGATGGGATGGGATGGGATGGGATGGGATGGGATCAATGGGATGGGATAGGATCCATGGGATGGGATAGGACAGGATTCATGGGATGGGATGGGGGATGGGATGGATGGGATGGGATGGGATGGGATGGGATGGGATGGGATGGGATGGGATGGGATGGGATGGGATGGGATGGATGGGATGAACAGGATGGAGGTGGATGGGATAAATTGGACAGGACAGCACAGGATGGGATGAACAGGACCTGTGAACCTGTTGCCCCCTGAGCAGGGCGATCCCCTGTCCCAAGAACAGGAGGGCAGCTCCAACTGTCCCCAGACTACAGAAACGTCCCCAGGAAGTACCTGGCCTCCAGAGGAAAAAAATTGAAGCAAATGAACCCAAGGCTTTCTGATGACCTTGATTTATTGCAAAACAAACGGGCTGCACGCTCAGCTCCTGCAGAGGGGCTGGGCCAGCACTGTGAGTCCCCAGTGCTTCTGTGTCCTTCTGGCACAGTGACAGGAGGCATCTGGGTGCTGCTCTGGTTATTCCCCACATGGCAGAACAGAAGAGCAGGGATCTGAGGCCAAGCTGGCCATGTCTTCTGGCCCAGGATGGCACCAGGTTCCTCAGTCTCTCAGGCACCTCCTTGTGCCCGTGCCAGTGCCAGCCCTGTCACTGCAGCTCAGTCACAGCATTTGTCCTGGCTCAGTGCCCAGTCTGCACCCTGGGGAGAGTCTGGGCTGTGGCTGCAGCCCTCTGCCATGCTCCGGCTGGGCAGGACGTCAAGCCTGCATTCCTTCCCAGCAGCTGTGCCCATCACAGAAGGTCCAAAAGGATTCCAAAGGCTTGGAAGGGCCACCTGGTTGGGGAAATCCACCCCATTTACCACTGTGCCCTGGGGCAAAACACCCTCAGGTGGGCAGCTACAGCACCTCTGCACATCCAAAGCTCACACACAGAACCTGAGCACTGCAGCTGTCCCAGCAGAGCATCCTTCCCAAAATGTCCCTGTGTCTTTCACTCAGTTCTAGGGGCAACTCCTGTCCCTGTGCTGCTCCAGTCTGACGGGACTGCAAAGCCTGGCCCAGATCACAACTGCTCAGCCTTGCTACAGCCCTGCCAGGCCAGGAGCAGCACCATGAGGTGCTGGGGGCTGTGTGGCACCTCTTGGCCCCTCACAGACTGGGCAGATTGCTCATCATGCTGGAGTTGCTGGACAGAGGCGCCCTGGGCCGAGCGTTCTGGGCCGTGGCGCTGCGGAAGCTGTCCCGGTAGCGCAGGGAGCTCTCCGTGGAGGAGCCAGAGTTGATGTCCGAGATGACCACGCAGCTGCCAGGCCTGCAGAGCCCAGCCCTGACGCAGCAGCAGCACAGCAGGCTGCCCACGGCCCGGCGAACCTCCACGCTCCGCAGCGAGTAAATGACGGGATTGACCCCCGAGTTGAGCAGCGCCAGAGCCAGGGTCCAGTCCAGGCTGTGCAGGTGGCTGCAGGCCCCGGTGTCACAGAACACATCCAAGAGCAGCAGCACAAAGAGGGGGCTCCAGCACACGATGAAAGCCCCCAGGATCATCAGCACCGTCTTCAGCAAGCGCAGGGAGCGGCGGCGGCCATGCCGCGAGCAGCTTTGCCTGGAGCTGGCCTGCACCAGGAGGAAGATGGAGATGTAGAGCCCGATGATCCCCAGGAGGATAGCACTGAACATCACCACAGAGAACAGGATGTAATTCTTTGAGTAGAGCGGCAGGAGCACGGAGCAGGCCTGGAAATCGCAGAGGCAGTTCCAGCCCAGCATGGGGAGCAGGCCGATGGCGAGGGCCAGCAGCCAGCAGGCCGCGATGAGGCCGCGCAGCCGCAGCGTCTTGCTGGCCTCGCTCTCGGCGATGGGCCTCACCATGGCGCCGTAGCGCTCCACCGCCGTCACCAGCAGGCTGAAGGTGGAGGCCGCCAAGGCCACGAAGAGGATGCCCTCCCTGAGGAAGTAGAGCTGAGGGGACAGCTGGAAGGTCTTGCTGCCCGACAGGCAGAGGTTGCAGAGGTAGGCGATACCCGCCAGGAGGTCGCTGAGGGTGATGCTGGCGATGCAGGAGTAGACCCAGCGGCCGCCCCGCAGGCAGCGCAGCACGGCCAGCAGCACCAGCAGGTTCTCCACGATGATGAGGCAGCTGATGATGGCGAAGGCCGTGCGGAGAGGCCCCATGCCCTCGTCGGCGGAGTGCCGCTTGCTGAGCTTGCCCGAGAAGTTGTAGTGCTGCAGGATGATGTTGATGTTCCTGGCGGCAGCCAGCTGCAGGCAGGAGGCTTTGGGGGTGAGCAGGTGAGCAGAGTCCAGGGGAAGGAGGAGGGAGCGATTCACCAGCCAGCCCAGCACTGGAGCAGCCATCTTCTGAGCCTGGGTCAGCAGTCAGGGGGTGCTCGATGGAAGAAGGGTCAGGTGAGGCTTGGGGCAGAGCAGATCCTCTGTTTGAAGGCTGGAGCCAGCCCTGCTCAGCAGAGGTGAGAGTCAGAGCCCTGTCTGCCAGCCCTGCCGCACTGAAAGAGCAAGGGGAGAGGAGGGTGAGGTGTTTTGTAAGTCCACCCATGAGCATGGGCTTCCTGTTGTTTAATAAAGTTTCCTGTTGTGAGTGGCAGTATTGACATCTCTTCTAACAGCTGTCATCATTTCTTGGTAAGGGTCTGGTTATTCTCAGCTTTGCTGTGGTTGTGAAGGTGTGACATGAGTGAAGAAACGTGCCAGGATTGGGGCAGGCTGTGTCAAACAGGGACAACACCTTGATGGGTGGCGTCTGGGGGCCTGAACAGATCCCAGTGCTGGTAAGAGCACCCAGACAGCTCGAGACACAAAGTGCTTTCCTTGCTGTGCTGCTCAGCTCACCCCTGAGCCTGGCAGAGAGCCACTGCCTGTTCCTCAGCTGCCCTGTGCTCAGATCATCCCTCTTCCTCCTTCAGAAGGAAGGATCCATGCTGTCACTCCATGGACCCAGCTCCTGCCAGTCTCTCAGAACACACCCAGACACATCCAGCCCTGTCTGTGCAGCAGCTCCTGGCACCTGTGGGGCTGCAGCTGAGCATCAGCCTCTGCATTCCAAAGGGAACCAGCTGCTCCAAGCTGAGCACATGCCCTGACACTGCAGCTACACCTTCAACTCACCAAGAACCTGCTGGAGATGGGTCAGCATCCTCCCACAGGCAGGGAAGGAGGCAAAAAGCTGCTGCTTCCCACCTTGGAGGAGGCACAAGGTGCTGAGACCAGAACCAAGGAACCAGAGCATGGCTGAAATGTTCATTTCCAGCATTGGCCTAATTCCTTATTGTTTGTAAAACTCAACAGGAGAGCCTTGGAACGTGCTATTCTCAACTGTGGCTGGGAATTTGCCTTTGCACTCACCTGTCATGGCTTGTGGGAGGCTCTTGCTGCCCCAGGGAGGTTCAGCAATGCTCTCCAGCTCCTTGCCTGAGGCCCAGCACGGCGCAGGTAGTGGGGACAGCTCCTTGTGCAAAAATAAGTGAGGCTTCTACCTACCAAAGTGAAAAAAGGGGAAGTTACAACATCAACCACATTTCTGTGCAGGGTGGACCCCACCCAAATCAGCTGCAGAGTGGCAGAGATGAAAGAAAAGCAGAGCACCTTTTAACTCAGGGTCTCAGCAGAAGCTGAGCCCTGCTGTCCCTGGGCTGCCAGGAAGCCATGGAGATGTCACCAAGCTGAGAGCAAAGAGCAGGGAGCTGTCCAGGGAGCCCATCCATCCCTGGATGGATTGATCCCAGCCTGGAAGGCAGCACAGACAAGTGGAAAATGCAAAGGAAGCTCCTGCAGGAAGCCACGTGCAAGCAAGAGTGGTTCTCATCAAAAGCTGAGGGCTCCATCCTCCACCCTCACCCTTTCAGCTGAGGTTTTGGCCTTTTCTATCAGCAGAGTGGAAAGAAACTCACACTGATAAGGTCAGCAGATGACCCCAGATTGAAGGAGAGGAAATCAGCAGGAAGGCTGGGCCACGAGTGCAGGGCTGCACGTTCAGCACCAGGAGATCACTCCCAAATTCCCCCCAAATCCCTGGAATCCAAAGGGTCAGTGAGACCCTGGCACATCACCCCTGTGAGCTTTGCTTTTTCCTCAGGGGGAACCTCCAGCTCATGTGTCTGTTCAGGATGGAGCTGGTGGAATGGGGGAAGTGGATTTGTAGAGAGTTTTTAGGGCTTGGTTTGGGGAAATGGATTTGTAGAGAGTTTTTAGGGCTTGGTTTGGGGAAATGGATTTGTAGAGCGTTTTTAGGGTTTGATTTTGGGAAATGGATTTGTAGAGAGTTTTTAGGGTTTGATTTTGGGAAATGGATTTGTAGAGAGTTTTTAGGGTTTGGTTTTGGGAAATGGATTTGTAGAGAGTTTTTAGGGCTTGGTTTTGGGAAATGGATTTGTAGAGAGTTTTTAGGGTTTGATGGAAAGTTCTGCATCTCTGGGTCTGGGTTATCTCTGGGTCAGGAAAAGGGTGCTGTCCAACAGTGGAATGGTCCTGGGGCCCTAAGTAGCTTCTCCAAGAGCTGGCAATGTTTGAGTCTCAGGGATTCCTGAGAGGTCTGTGGAGAGGATGGGACTGGGGCAGGCAAACCCTTCTGCTCGAGGCAGATGAGCTGCTGGGACAGCTTGACCCTCTCACCCTTGGTGTTCAGGTTCTCTGGACCAGCAAAACATGGAAGGATCTTCCTAAAAAATGCCCCTTCCACAAACACATCCAAGGCAAGGAGTTCCCAGCTCATGACTGAGGGTTAATGGGGTCTGAGCCCCCACATGAAGAAGAATTCCTGCTCTGTCTCATCCCCGTTTCTCTCTGCAGCCACAGCCTGAGCTGGATCTTGGCCCTTCTCCTCTGCTGCCATCCCAGTTCAGATGTTCTGTCTTTGAAGCCAAGTGGGGCAGGGAAGGGACACCCCCTCCTGCAACATTTTTAATTTTTTCCCTTCAGATCAGAGCCAGAATCTGCCAGAAACTGCCGGAAACTGCCTGGTGGCTCTGAGTGCTGGGCTGGGAAGGGCCAGGGGACAGAGAGGGGGCACCTGAAGCCCTCTGGACCTGCTCCAGTTCCATGCCTAAAGCAGTAATTGATGGATGCTGAGCTGAGGCACCTCAGCAGAGAAGCCCTGGAACCCTCCAGAGGTCAACGGGAAGGCCAGAACACCTTGGCCTCAGAGAGGGGAACTTGTCTGCACTCAGAGAGGAGCAGGAGAGCAGCTCAGCTCCCTGTGCCCATGGCCTGTCCCTCCTGTCCTGGGGCTGCTGCTCCCAGGAGGGTTTCCAGCCACAGGTTGTGGGGGGGCCACAAGTAACTGCAGGGCAAAGACAACAAATTACAAACACAAGATAAAATATCGATGATTCCTCTTGAGGTTTTCCTGCTGCGCTGCTGCACAGTCCTGATTAAAGCTCGTGCTTTCAGATATTGAGATTTAAAAAACCAAAATTTGGGTTCAGCTCTGTGGAGAGCTCAGTGTGAGGCAGCCCCCAGGCTGCATGGCCCCAGCACAGCCCAGGACATCCACTTGCAGGTGTTTTTGTGCTCCAGGAAGGGTGGAGCAGGCTTGGTTTAAAAATGACTGATCACTCCTGGCAGTTGGGTGGTTGCACTTCCCCGCTTTGGTCTCTTCTGCTGCACAGAACGTTTCCCACATCCCAAGCTGGCAGGAAGCTTCTGCCCCCAAGAGGAGCCAAGAAGAGCCAGGAAAGCCCCTCTGACCTGGGCTGACCCGAACCCTGCAGATTTGACTTTTCACAGTGCTCCAAAACCATCCCGGGCACAGCTGTTGTGCCCTTTCATTTAAATTGGGCGGTGGTGATGGTGAATCTCTGCAGGAAAAGAGGCTCTGCAGAGCTTTTCTCAGAGGAAAACAAGAATATGAAAGAGCAACTTTCACGATTGTCTCCTCTAGACCACATTCATGACTTTAAATGGCCAAGTTTTTCTGATTGTGTTTTTTTTTAAGTGGCTTTTTTTTAGAACCTTACATTTCCTCGGGGCAAAAAACATTAAAGAGAAAGTGTGGAAGAAATATGAAATCACACCTCAAAACCGTCACAGGACACCTCTATCTTGCTGCCAGCTGAGGCTGTGACTGTGCTCTGCCAGGCTCTATCTGCCCTGGCATTTCCACCCTGGGCTATATCACCCATCAGTGCCAGCCAGGGGCCTGTGGGCACTGAGCTGGCCAGGCCAGAGATGCCCTGATTAACCCAATCAGCCCTTTGCACATGGTTTCCTGCTGCTGGGCACAGCTGCCTGCAGGCTATAAAAGCAGCTCCTGGCCAGGGGCAAACTCAGGATTAGCACCCAAGTGGGCAAAGATGTGCCAGCTTTGGGCAGTGCCAGCCCTGCTGCTGCTGCTCTGCTGCCCCTGGGCCAGCATCAGTGAGTCAGGGTTGTGCTGAGGGGCTTTTGGGGCTTTTGGGGCTGCTTTGAGGGGCTCAGCAGCCCCTGGCTCATGCTGGGCTGGGTTTTTTTGCAGGTGCTCTGCGGGGTGAGATTGTGGGGGGCCACGAGGCACGGCCCCACTCGCACCCCTACATGGCGTTCCTGAAGATAGCAGAGCTGGGGGGCTGTGGCGGCTTCCTGGTGGCCCCTGACTGGGTGATGTCAGCTGCACACTGCCTGGGGTGAGTATTGATGCAGGGGTTTTATCCCTTTGTTTCTCCCCAACCTGGGAGTTCCTTCCCCGAGCGATTTTGGAGCGGGTCCCTCCCGTGCTGGGCAGCTCTCTGCACCTGCCTGTGAAATGAGTGACAGAAAATGAGGGAGGGAGGGGGTGACACCCAGCCTGATTCCCCCTTTCCCCCTCCTTCTGCCATGGCCAGGAACACCACAGTCATCCTGGGGGCTCACAACATCATGGAACCAGAAAAATCCCAGCAGGTCCGGGGGGTGCTCAAGTACCACGAGCACCCTGAATACAACCCCAACACCTATGAAAACGACATCATGCTGCTGCAGGCAAGGAGTTCTGAGGGTGCAGAGGGGCTGGGGGGCCACAGGGGCTGGGTAGAGCTTGTCCTGGCTGTCAGCTCCTTCTCCAAAGCTGCTCCTGCCCCAGGAGGCTGGGAGGGACCTGGGAAGGAGCCATGGGCAGGGGTTGGAGCCTCGTGTGGCTCTCACATGTCTTGCAGAGCCTGCTAGACCCTCCCTGCCTCTGCAGGGCAAATATCCTGCTCACAACCCTCTCTGAACCCTCTGTTTTCCCCCAGCTGACATCAAAGGCCACTCTCAATGAATACGTGCAGCCCATCCCTCTGCCCAGGACTGGCAGTGACCTCCCCACGGGCACCAAGTGCCTGATCGCAGGCTGGGGTCTGATCGACCAGGACAGGGCCACCAACAAGCTCTTTGAGACCCAAGTGTCCATCTACAGCCGCAGGAAATGCAGCCTCTTCTACCCACACCTGGATTCTGGCATGGTCTGTGCAGGCAGCTTCCACCAGCTGAAGGATTCCAGCCAGGTAGGGGAGGGCACAGGGGATGTTCTGGGAGCAGGGGCAGCTCCCAGTGCAGGTGACAAATGTTTGAGGACAGTCCCCATCAGGATTTGGCTCTCTGGATCTCCTGGCATCAGTCACAGGGGTAGAGCTCAGCTGGGAAATGGGGCAGGAATGGAGCCCCAGGGAAGGAGGGATCAAATCTGTTACCACAGGCAAGAAAAAAATCTGTTACCTCTAAAATCAACTTCATCTCTCCCCAGGGAGATTCTGGTGGGCCCCTGGTGTGCAATAACGTGGCACAAGGAATCGTTTCCTTTGGCTATGACTCCCCACCCGGGGTCTACGCCCGCATCTCCAACTACCTGCCCTGGATCAGAAAAGTCATGAAGAAGTAGTGAGAGTGGCAGTGGCAGCGTTTCTCCAGCTCTGCTGCGACCCTGGGCACTGCAAAACGTCCTTCCTGCCCCTGCTGAAGGCTCAACTCCCTGCTGGCTCCTGAGGAACCCAAGTGACTTGGTCAGGGCACCTGAGTGCCCTTCACTGGGTTCTGGGGCTGCTGTCTGTCCCTGCCTGTCTGTCTGTCCCCCCTGGCAGGAGCAGAGATGGCCCCAGATGGCACAAAAAGAGGCTGTGCCACAAGAAACCCCACTTCCTTCAGAGATAACCCTGTTCCTGCTTGAACCCTGCTGCACTTTGAGTAAACTCAAAGCTGCCCCTCCCAGCGTGTGTCATGTGTGTTTTTTGTGGCCTTGCCACAGAGAGAGATGTTTAAATCACATGTTTAATGTTTCAGTGTTTAAATCACATTTAACAGGAGGGAGGCTCTGGCTGCTGCACCTGAGAGGCTGCAGGGACAGCAGCAATCACAGCCCTGCATCCTCAGTCTGTGGCAGAATCAGAAATAAGAGCTGGGCTTGCCCTTCCTGGGGTCACAGGGGTGATGAGTACGGGAATGTGCCTCTCATTGATGGAGTGACAAAATTATCTTTTGTCCCCTCAAAAAGGAAAGAAGCCCAGAAGTTTCTCTCTTCCATTAAAGTGAAAAAGCCTCCTCATAGGCCTGGGGAACTTCACCTCAAACTTAAAGACAGCTAATTAGACAGAAGCCAAAAAATTCTGCCTGGGCAATTTATTAGAAAAAGAAGAGAACAAAGAAACTAATCCCTTGTGTGAGGTGTTTTACCAGGAGCAAGAACCTCTTGCCTCCTGGCTCAGTTTTTCTCAGTTTGTTATTTTGCCTTTTATTAAACCTTTTTGTTTCCAACACTGCCACAACAGCCATCCTGTTGGTTTTATGCCCCCAAAGTAGCTGAGCTATCTTGAGTGAGTAACAGACCTGCAAGAACTTATGAGACCTGACTCAAAGAAACTGCAATTACTGATGAGGAGTAAAACTGCCCAGGTAGGAATGGGCAAAATGATGGGCACAGATCCATCTCTTCACCAACTGCAGTGTGGTGCCACCCTCCTGGGAGCATGGGCAGCAGGGCTGTGGGGCACCAGCAGTGCCCAGGGCTCTGAGGGTTCCATCTCTGCAGAGTGAAGGTGGCACCTCTGAGGTGTTCCCCAGGGCACAGAGCAGCTGGACAGCAAGGTCACAGGGCACTCTTGGGTTTTCTGTGGATGAGACGGTCCCTGAGATATTAAAAGTGTTTTTTTCCCAGCCCCACAACCAAAGAAGTTGGTTCTGCTTTTCAAGGTTATTTATTTCTCTTATCTGTTCCATTCTCTGACCTGTTGAGGTCTGTCCAGCAGGTTGGGTTGTGGCACAGGGCCTGCCCTTGGGGTTGTGTTGGCTTTTTATACTAAGAACTATGTGTACTTTATTTACAATAATTTTCCAATACCTATCACCTCTGTTAGACAGTTTGTCTGTACTCTAAACCAATCCAGAAGTGCCACCATCCCAGCAGAAGATGGAGGACAAGAAGAAGGAGAAGAAGGACAGGACATGCCCAGATTCCTCCATCTTGCCTTTTGAACCCCCATTCTAAAACCCCAAATTTTACTTTTCCACCCTGTGACAAATTAACCATCATTCTGCTCAAACTCTTGCAGCTTGTAAATCTTCACACAAAGTTGGGAATTGTTTCCATGGACTAAAATCAAAGGCACAGGTGTTTTTGACTCCATGTCACGGTCTCTGAGCCCCTTGCCAGGGTCTGGAATCACCCAGGGCAGCCAGAGGAATGTCCTGGGACAGGGCACAGCAGGCTGATCTCTCTGAGCTGCAAGAGGCTCCACTGGCTGCAGAGAGCTGGGTTTTCTGTGTTCTGAGCCCTTGGGTGTAGCCAGTGGCTGGTAAAACACCAGGTCAGGGCTGTAGGATCCCAGAGAGGAGGCCCACCCCAAATCCCAGCTGTCACACACTCACTGCTCCCAGGCTTGGCAGCCACAATCCACCCCCATTTCTGGGGGTAGGAGCACAGAAAGGCTTGAACTGAAAGGGTTTTGAAGGACCTGGGTTCACAGAAGTGCCTGACCCCAAAGCCTCCTCCTCCTCTCCTCCCTGCAGGGTCCAGGAGAGGGCAGGGACCAGTCCTGGCTGCTGCTGGGCACATCCTCGTCCCCTGCTCCAGTGGCAACCCAAGCCTCTCCCTGCAGCTGGGTGATAGCCAAAGACAAGTTCTGCCCTCAGAGGATGCTCAAGGGCTGTTTTCAGACATTGGAGTCTGAATTTCCTCCCATGGCTCTCCCTGAGCCTTCATCTCCTCCCTTCCAGCTCCTTTCTGGTGGCTTCTCTTGAGTACAGAAAGAAAGAGCCAGAAGAGCACAGAAAGAGAGAGCCAAGGGTTCCCAGGGGGAGGCGATGGGGACAGAGATTAAATGAAGTTGTTTTATCTAAAATTAATCACCCACCTTTATTCAATATATTACTAAAGTTATAAAATACAATTCAACAACAGACTGAATCATATTTTAAAATATGTATTCACAATCACACTTCTCTTTCAAAATTTTTCACCAAAAAAATTGCTATAATTAATACTCTCATTGCCAACATTACCTTAACAATTCCTAACCACAAACAGCAATCTCGTCAATTTTACCATTAAAATATTCAAACTTTACAACAAAAATTTAACCTTAATAATACTTATTCAATTATTACATACACTAAAAAAAGTTCCACAATTAGAATTTTTCACCAAGAAATATGCTATAACTAATACTCTCATTGCCAACATTACCTTAACAATTCCTAACCACAAACAACAATCTCGTCAATTTTACCATTAAAATATTCAAACTTTACAACAACAATTTAACCTTAATAACAACAATATTCATTCAATTATTACATACACTAAAAAAAGTTCCACAATTAGAATTTTTCACCCAAAAAATATGCTATAACTAATACTCTCATTGCCAACATTATACCATTAAAATATTCAAACTTTACAAGAACAATTTAACCTTAATAACAACAATACTCGTCCAATTATTACTACATACCCTAAAAAAAAAAAGTTCCACAATTAGAATTTTTCACCAAAAATAGTACTATAATTAATACTGTCATTATCAACATTACTTTAACAATTCCTCACCACCAGCAACAATCTCATCAATTTTACCATTAAAATATTCAAACTTTACAAGAACAATTTAACCTTAATAACAATAATATTCATTTGATTATTACTGCATACCCTAAAAAAAAAATTCCAAAATGAGAATTTTTCACCAAAAAAATTATATAACTAATACTCTCATTGCCAACATTACCTTAACAATTCCTCACCACAAACAACAGTCTCATCAATTTTACCATTAAAATATTCAAACTTTACAGCAACAATTTAAATTTAATAACAATAATATTCATTCAGTTATTACTACATACCCTAAAAAAAAAAAAATTCCACAATTAGCGTTCCACTAATTAGCTGTGGTGAATGAGTGAGTGCAGAAGTCCCTGGCAGGGGTGAGGATGTTCTGTGATGTCAGCAGGAGTGTTTGTGAGTTGGTTTGTGGTGGGAAAAACCAGTGGGGAATTTTAAATGTACAAAAAAACCATTCTGCAGTCCAGGGGCAGGGGTGCCTGCCCTGCTCTCAGGGCCTTTCCCACTGTTCAGGAGGAGGCTCCCACAGCCCAGCCTGGATTTCTGCTCACAAATCCTCCAGGTTCTTGCCTGGGATGAAGGGAAACTGAGTCAGCTCTGCCTCCAGCAGAAGGGTCCATGTTTGGGCTTCTGCTCAGAGCTGCTATCGGCTCAGAAATCTGCAAGTGAACAGGCTGCAGCTGCTTATCTGTGCTGCATGAATCTCTGTCACGTCAGGGTTTTCCTTGAAGCTCCAGCTGCTGCAGGCTTTGCACGAGAATGGCAGCTTGTAGCTTCAAATTGGGGTTTGCCCACTTGGCACAGGAGGCAGAGGGGAAAACTGATTTACTGGCAGTGAGGGCAGCGAGGAAACATCAGCCCTGTTTCGTCACAGGTGAGCTGGGGATGCTCAAGGTTTGATTTTGCTGGAAAATCCCAGAATGGTTTGGGCTGGAAGGGACCTTAGGGATCATCTCATTCCACCCCTGGACACCTTCACCATCCCAGGCTGCTCAAAGCCCTGTCCAGCCTGGCCTTGGGCACTGCCAGGGATCCAGGGGCAGCCACAGCTGCTCTGGGAATTCTGAATTCTATCCCAGCTCCTCCCCACCCTCCCAGGGAAGGATTTATTCTCTGTATCACCAGAACCACGTTACAAACACATTCATGGCAATTTTCCCCATTAGCCAAGAGTGCAACTCCTGAGGGAGAGCAGGAGGGTCCTCACCTGCCACTGCACAGCCTTTAGTGATGCCTCAGGTTTGAGTTTTTCTATTTTTCACATTCTGTGCTGCTTCAGTGTGTATTTTATTTACACAGGGTAAATAAAGTATGCGCTAAAGGCTACTTTAGTTTGTGAGTGGGTCTGGGTTCACATGAGGGGATGGTGAGCTCTGTGCACAGAGCAGGGAGACAAAACAATTCCTGCTCCAGCTGGGCACCAAGGACAAATGATCCAAATCTCAGCCCAAGAGCACAAACAACGTGGAATGAAGAGAGAAAACAAGAAGGATGGGACTGTATAACCTAAAGCTGTAATTAGACAATTAGCTCCAATATGCAAATGGAGCAGAACTGATCAAAGTGAGAGACCCCGTGACCTGTTGTCCATTTTTGTGACTTTTTGGGTTTTATCTTGGGTGCAGCCCTGCATGGGCTGGGGCTGCAATTGGACAATGAACTGCAAGATGCAAATGGGGCAGAACTTGGGGACAACAGACCCCATGACCAGGTGTCCATTTTTGTGACCATTTTGGTTCATCTTGGGCTCAGCCCTGGCTGGGCTCTTGTGCTGCCCAAGGTGGATCCATTGAGGCCTCCTAATAAATAAATTAATTAATTAACTCTGTCTGGTCTCTGTTCTAGGCCAGCCTTCACGAGGCATCATTGGAACTGGTGGAACTGATGCATCAGGTGAAAGAAATCTTGGTCATGTGGGGCTCCCGATAAAAATCAAGAGGGTTTGCAAGAAGAGAAGCTGCGAGGGAAGAGCTCACTGGAAGTCAGAGAGGTGAGGGTGGGTGCGTTGCCCACAGCTTCCAGAACAAACACAAAGTTCTCAAATTGCCTTCAGAAGGACGTCAGATCCCTCAGATCAGCCCCACGATGGAGGTGGGCTGATGCCCAAAGCCAAGGCTGACTGAATTCTCCTCTCACACTGCTGAGACATGCAACTTGTGGAGAGATTCTTCAGATGAGTCTGACTTCTGTGGTTTCCTGGAGTCTGGTTTCAGGCTATAAAACCCTGCTGGGAGCAGGGTGAGACCCCAGAAGCTGCTCCAGCTCGGAGGGACCCACAGAAGGCTGTGATGGAGCACCTGCTGCCCCTCCTGCTGCCCCTCCTGCTGGTGATGTGCCCCCCAGCCAGCAGCAGTAAGTAGAGTGGGTTGGGAATTTATAAAATTAGAGAAATAAATATAAATTTAGAGGGGAAATTAGAATAAATTTAAATGATAAATAAATATTAGAATATTAGAATTATAATAGTATAAATAAATAAATTATAAATAAATATAAATATAGAGGGGAAATTAGAGGGTTTTGGAGAAAGCTGCAAAAGGCAGGCTTCAGATACAGCAGAACTGTGAGCAGAGCTAAAGCAGCAGCCATGAGATAGGTGAGCAGAAAAAGTATTTAAACTGTAGAAAAGGCAAGGGCAAATAGAACAATGGCCTGTGTATTAATGCTTGTCTGAATAGCTCTCTAAGCTGCAGAAAGTTTATCTAGCGAGATATTAGGAAGGTTGAAACTTAATAATGGAGCTCTGTGCGTTGTGTTTTAAGGCTTGCAAGCAGGTGTTGTATTTGAAATAAGCAAGCATTATTTAACCAAAGGTGATTGGTTGGAACTACTGTCAATGTGCTTTTGCTTTGGGTGATTGGTCAAAAAACTTATAAAGTGAGTTGTAACATTAAATTCTGTGTCTGCTTCCTGGGATGTGAGCTGCTGGCATCTTCCCATTGTCATAACCATGTAATGAGACTGATGCTGGAAAATAAAACAGCTCAAAGTGCTTTCCAAAGCGTTCGTGTCTGTAAATAGCCCTTGGCCGGCATCAGAGTGGGTTGGGGATGGATAAACCTCAGCTCTGTGCCCTCCAAAATCCTCATTGCCAGCCCCATCCATTGCAGGTTATCCCTGGAAGTGGAGGGAGAGAGGAGAAGCCAGGACGCAGCCTGCTCCCTACGTGGCCTTTCTGCAGGGGAAGGACAACCAGAGCTGTGGGGGCTTCCTGGTGGCCCCAGCCTGGGTGATGACAGCAGCTCAGTGCCTCCAGTGAGTCCTTGCAGAGAGGGGGCTGCCCCTCCAGGGCCTGGGGAACAGCTCTGCTAGGGGGGCTCACAGCTGGGGTCACCTCAGCCACCAGCTGGGTCTGTCCTGGCTGGCAGGACGGGGCAGGGGACAGCTTGGGGACAGATTGGGGACAGACTGGAGACAGCCCTGAGCCCCATTTTCCTGTGGACAACTTGGGGACAGCCTTGGGGACAGACTGGGGACAGACTGGGGACAGCCCTGAGCCCCATTTTCCTGGGACAGCCCTGGGGACAGCTTGGGGACAGCCCTGGGGACAGCTTGGGGACAGACTGGGGACAGCCCTGGGGACAGCTTGGAGACAGCCTTGGGGACAGACTGGAGACAGCCCTGAGCCCCATTTTCCTGTGGACAACTTGGGGACAGCCCTGGGGACAGCCCTGTGCCCCATTTTCCTGGGACAGCCCTGGGGACAGACTGGGGACAGCCCTGGGGACAGCTTGGGGACAGACTGGGGACAGCCCTGAGCCCCATTTTCCTGGGACAGCCCTGGGGACAGCTTGGGGACAGCCCTGGGGACAGCCAGACTGGGGACAGCCCTTTTCCAGACTGGACAGCCTTGGGGACAGACTGGAGACAGCCCTGAGCCCCATTTTCCTGTGGACAACTTGGGGACAGCCCTGGGGACAACCCTGAGCCCCATTTTCCTGGGACAGCCCTGGGGACAGACTGGGGACAGCCCTGAGCCCCATTTTCCTGGGGACAGCCCTGGGGACAGACTGGGGACAGCCTTGGGGACAGCCCTGAGCTCCATTTTCCTGTGGACAACTTGGGGACAGCCTTGGGGACAGCCCTGAGCCCCATCTCCCTCCCCACCCTGAGCTCAGGCACAGCCTGGGGACACCCTGAGCCCCATCTCCCTCCCAGCCCTGGGGACAGCCTCGGGACAGCTCTGAGCCCCATCTCCCTCCCAGCCCTGGGGACAGCCCTGGGGACAGCCCTGAGCCTCCGATCCATCCCCACCCTGAGCCCCATCTCCCTCCCCAGCCCACCCTCAGGTGTTTTCCCTGATTTTTCCCCCTCCATGACTCATTTTGTTTTCCCCAGGTGTCAGCAATGGGAGGTCAGGGTGGCTTTTCCCCTCGCTGTCAGGCTTTGTCCTTTCTGCCACCAAGGTGTTTGCTGGCAGAATAATTCCCTATGAAAGATATTCCTGTATACTCCTGTATTATTCCCAATGAAATACATTCCTGTATTCCTATGAATATTCCAGCTCCTTGCCCAGCCCTTTTCCACCCCTCTGGCTGGGGTATGGATGGGCAGGAGGATTTTTCCAGGTGTGGCTCCCACACGGCTCAGGGCTGATTTAGAAATAAATATCCTGATTTAAAAATAAATTATTTAGAAATAAATATCCTGATTTAGAAAGCCCTGGACTTCCATGGGGCTGTGGAGCCCAGAACAAGGAGAGTATTGGAATAAATGCGGCCAGCTTGAGGTCTGGGCACTGAAATAAAGGAGATAAAGGAGAAATAAAGAAGAAAAAGGAGACATAAAGGAGATGAAGGAGCCCTTGCAGAGCTCTGCTCTGTCAGGTGGGAGCTTGCTCTCCCTCTTGGCTGGGCAGATTCACTGGCAGAGCTCCTTGGTTCCACCATTCTTCTTTAAAAATGATATATATAATATATTTCTATATTAATTACACATATATTTATATAATAGTATATGATATAGAATATATATTTATATAACAACATATAATATATATGATATATAATATATATGTATATATCATATATTGTTGTTTAAATAATACATTTTCATTATATAAATATAGATCCTATATGTAGTATAGAAATATATTTATATAATAATGTATAATATATATTATTATATAAATAACATATATAGTTATATAAATATATGTTCTATATGTAATATATATAAATATATGTTTATATATATAATATGGCATATATAATAATATAACAATATATAATATAGATTTACATATTATGTATCATTATATAAATAATATATTTTGTTGTATAAATATAGATTCTAGATATAGTCTATATATTTATATAATAATGTATAATATACTTTATATAATATATATTGTTATATAAATAATATATAGTTGTATAAATATATATGTTCTATATATATTATGTAAAAAAAAATTTTTATATATATAATATGGCATATATAATCATATAACAATATATAATATAGATTCTATATTATATATTATATATAATATTATATTTTGTTATGTAAATATATATTCTGCATATAGTGTAAAATATATATTTATATAATGATGTATAATATATTTTATATAATATATATTATTATATAAATAATATATATTAATCTATATATATATTCTATATATTATATATAAAAATACATATATTTATATAATAATATAATACATTTTGTGCATAGGAATATCTATTTTCACTGCATTGTGTAATTGGGCTGTCCTGGCCATGCCCTGGGGATGAGCCTCAGTGTCCCCAGGTGGGACAGGGACAGGCTGGTGACACCACTGTGCCCGATGTCACCAGGCACAAACCTCTGACTGTCATCCTGGGAGCCCAAAGCCTGCAGAGGAGGAGAGGGAAGCTGGCAAACCTTCCAGGTGAAGGGAGTACCACAGCTACCCAGGCTTCACCAGCCCTAAGGAGGGCAGGGACATCCTCCTGCTGAAGGTAACCATGAGCACCCTGAGCCGCAGCCCTGGGGCACGAGGGGACACTGATCCCAGGGCAAACACTCATCTCCGTGTTTTCTCTCTCTTTCTCTTTTTTTATCTCTTTTTTTCCGTGCCCTTGCCCAGCTGAATGGCAATGCCAGCAGCAATGGCCACGTCAGGCCCATTTCCTTGGAAAATCCAAAATTCAGGCGGCACTGAGTGCAGCCTGGCTGGCTGGGGTGGCAGGGCAGCCACTGTCACCATCATCAGGCAGAGGGACTGCCTCACCCACTACCCAGGCCTTGCTGACAACTTGATCTGTGGCCAGAGCAGATCCTCCAAAGGTACCTGGAAAGGTCAGTGTGCTCAGGGAGGGGGGAGGTCTGAGCTGGGGCAAAGACAAGAAGAGGATCCTTGTGGATCCTTGTCTTCCCATGGCCCAGGGCTCCCAGCAATGGCTTGGCCAGAGGCGTTCACCCCTGAATCTCAGCGTTGGTCTGAGAGTGTTTTGTCTGGAGCCAGCAGAAGGGCAGAAATGGAGTTTTATTGTTCCCCAAACAAAGCTGTCACCACCAGCCCCTTGTGGGGGGCAGAGCTGCCTGGAGAAGAGGGAGGCTCAGAGGAGCCCTCATTTCTCTCTACAGCAACCTGAAGGGAGGTTGGAGACAGGTGGGGTTGGTCTCTTCCACCAGGCAGCACTGACAGAACCAGAGGACACAGTGGATGTTGGATATTAGGAAGGATATTGGATATTATAGCACTTGGTGTTATAGTCTGGTTGAGGATGTGTTTAAAAAGACAGGGCATGGGTTGGACTTGATGATCTTAGAGATCTCTTCCAACCTCATGATTCTGGGATTCTGGGATTCTGGGATTCTGGACCTCAGAGAAAGGAAAAACAATTCTTATCATTTGCTGTGCCTGTGTTTGTGTAGAATGCAATGTGGAGATTGTTTAGCCACAGTGATGGTGGTTTGGTTCCTTGTCAGGGCCAAGTGTGTAGCCCACGTTTCTCTTCACAGAGAAGAAATAAATATAAATTTAGAGGGGAAATTAGAATAAATTTAAATGATAAATAAATATTAGAATATTATAATTATAATATTTTAAATAAATATAAATATAGAGGGGAAACTAGAGGGTTTTGGAGAAAGCTGCAAAAGGCAGGCTTCAGATACAGCAGAACTGTGAGCAGAGCTAAAGCAGCAGCCATGAGATAGGTGAGCAGAAAAAGTATTTAACCTGTAGAAAAGGCAAGGGCAAATAGAACAATGGCCTGTGTATTAATGCTTGTCTGAATAGCTCTCTAAGCTGCAGAAAGTTTATCTAGCGAGATAGTAGGAAGGTTGAAACTTAATAATGGAGCTCTGTGAGTTGTGCTTTAAGGCTTGCAAGCAGGTGTTGTATTTGAAATAAGCAAGCATTGTTTAACCAAAGGTGATTGGTTAGAACTACTGTCAATATAGAATATATTTGGGTGATTGGTCAAAAAACTTATAAAGTGAGTTGTCAAAATTCTTTTGCTTTGGGTGATTTCCCATTGTCAAAAAAATGAGACTGATAAAATAAAACAGCTCAACATTCCAATTCTGTGTCTGCTGCCCTCGGATCAGAGTGGGTTGGGGATGGATAAACCTCATCTCTGTGCCCTCCAAAATTGTCATTGCCAGCCCCATCCATTGCATGAGACTGATGTGGAGAAAAAGGAAAAGCAGGACGCAGCCTGCTCCCTACGTGGCCTTTCTGCAGGGAAGGACAACCAGAGCTGTGGGGGTTCCTGGTGGCCCCAGCCTGGGTGATGACAGCAGCTCAGTGCCTCCAGTGAGTCCTGGGGATGGATAAATGCCCTCCAGGGCCTGGGGAACAGCTCTGCTGCCAGGGGGCCATCCATTGCAGGTTATCCTCAGCCAAGCTGGGTCTGTCCTGGCTGGCAGGACGGGGGCAGGGACAGCCCTGGGACAGATTGGGGACAGACTGAGCTGACAGGGGCTGAGGCCCCATTTTCCTGATGACAACTCAGGGACAGCAGTGACAGACTGGGGACAGACTGGGGACAGCCCTGAGCCCCATTTTCCTGGGACAGCCCTGGGGACAGGGCTCACAGCCCTGGGGACAGCCACCAGGACAGACCTGGGGACAGCCCTGGGGACAGCTTGGGACAGACCTTGGGACAGACTGGAGACAGCCCTGAGCTCCATTTTCCTGTGGACAACTTGGGACAGCCCTGGGGACAGCCCTGTGCCCCATTTTCCTGGGACAGCCCTGGGGACAGACTGGGGACAGCCCTGGGGACAGCTTGGGACAGACTGGGGACAGCCCCTGAGGGACAGATTCCTGGGACAGACTGGGGACAGCCCTGGGGACAGCCCTGGGGACAGCTTGGGGACAGACTGGGGACAGCTTGGGGACAGACTGGGGACAGACTGGGGACAGCCCTGAGCCCCATTTTCCTGGTACAGCCCTGGGGACAGCTTGGGGACAGACTGGAGATAGCCCTGAGCTCCATTTTCCTGTGGACAACTTGGGGACGGCCTTGGGGACAGCCCTGAGCCCCATTTTCCTGGGACAGCCCTGGGGACAGACTGGGGACAGAGTGGGGACAGCCCTGAGCCCCATTTTCCTGGGACAGCTCTGGGGACAGACTGGGGACAGCCCTGGGGACAGCCTGGGGACACCCTGAGCCCCATCTCCCTCCCAGCCCTGGGGACAGCTTGGGGACAGCTCTGAGCCCCTCCTCAGTCCCGGGGACAGCCCTGGGGACAGCCCTGAGCCTCCGATCCATCCCCACCCTGAGCCCCATCTCCCTCCCCAGCCCACCCTCAGGTGTTTTCCCTGATTTTTCCCCCTCCATGACTCATTTTGTTTTCCCCAGGTGTCAGCAATGGGAGGTCAGGGTGGCTTTTCCCCTCGCTGTCAGGCTTTGTCCTTTCTGCCACCAAGGTGTTTGCTGGCAGAATAATTCCCTATGAAAGATATTCCTGTATACTCCTGTATTATTCCCAATGAAATATATTCCTGTATTCCTACGAATATTCCAGCTCCTTGCCCAGCCCTTTTCCACCCCTCTGGCTGGGGTATGGATGGGCAGGAGGATTTTTCCAGGTGTGGCTCCCACACGGCTCAGGGCTGATTTAGAAATAAATATCCTGATTTAGAAATAAATGATTTAGAAATAAATATCCTGATTTAGAAAGCCCTGGACTTCCATGGGGCTGTGGAGCCCAGAACAAGGAGAGTATTGGAATAAATGTGGCCAGCTTGAGGTCTGGGCACTGAAATAAAGGAGATAAAGGAGAAATAAAGAAGAAAAAGGAGACATAAAGGAGATAAAGGAGCCCTTGCAGAGCTCTGCTCTGTCAGGTGGGAGCTTGCTCTCCCTCTTGGCTGGGCAGATTCACTGGCAGAGCTCCTTGGTTCCACCATTCTTCTTTAAAAATGATATATATAATACATTTCTATATTAATTACACGTATATTTATATAATAGTATATGATATAGAATATATATTTATATAACAACATATAATATATATGATATATAATATATATGTATATATCATATATTGTTGTTTAAATAATATATTTTCATTATATAAATATAGATCCTATATGTAGTATAGAAATATATTTATATAATAATGTATAATATATATTATTATATAAATAATATATATAGTTATATAAATATATGTTCTATATGTAATATATATAAATATATGTTTATATATATAATATGGCATATATAATAATATAACAATATATAATATAGATTTACATATTATGTATCATTATATAAATAATATATTTTGTTGTATAAATATAGATTCTAGATATAGTCTATATATATTTATATAATAATGTATAATATACTTTATATAATATATATTGTTATATAAATAATATATAGTTGTATAAATATATGTTCTATATGTATTATGTAAAAAAATTTTTATATATATAATATGGCATATATAATCATATAACAATATATAATATAGATTCTATATATTATATATTATTATATAAATAATATATTTATGTAAATATATATTCTGCATATAGTGTAGAAATATATATTTATATAATGATGTATAATATATTTTATATAATATATATTATTATATAAATAATATATATTAATCTATAATATATTCTATATATTATATATAAAAATACATATATTTATATAATAATATAATACATTTTGTGCATAGGGAATATCTATTTTCACTGCATTGTGTAATTGGGCTGTCCTGGCCATGCCCTGGGGGATGAGCCTCAGTGTCCCCAGGTGGGACAGGGACAGGCTGGTGACACCGCTGTGCCCGATGTCACCAGGCACAAACCTCTGACTGTCATCCTGGGAGCCCAAAGCCTGCAGAGGAGAGAGGGAAGCTGGCAAACCTTCCAGGTGAAGGAGTACCACAGCTACCCAGGCTTCACCAGCCCAAAGGAGGGCAGGGACATCCTCCTGCTGAAGGTAACCATGAGCACCCTGAGCCGCAGCCCTGGGGCACAAGGGGACACTGGATCCCAGGGCAAACACTCATCTCCGTGTTTTCTCCTCTCTTTCTCTCTTTTTATCTCTGGTTTTTTTCCGTGCCCTTGCCCAGCTGAATGGCAATGCCAGCAGCAATGGCCACGTCAGGCCCATTTCCTTGGAGAAATCCAAAATTCGGGGCGGCACCGAGTGCAGCCTGGCTGGCTGGGGTGGCAGGGCAGCCACTGTCACCATCATCAGGCAGAGGGACTGCCTCACCCACTACCCAGGCCTTGCTGACAACTTGATCTGTGGCCAGAGCAGATCCTCCAAGGTACCTGGAAAGGTCAGTGTGCTCAGGGAGGGGGAGGTCTGAGCTGGGGCAAAGACAAGAAGAGGATCCTTGTGGATCCTTGTCTTCTCCCATGGCCCAGGGCTCCCAGCAATGGCTTGGCCAGAGGCGTTCACCCTGAATCTCAGCGTTGGTCTGAGAGTGTTTTGTGTCTGGAGCCAGCAGAAGGGCAGAAATGGAGTTTTATTGTTCCCAAACAAAGCTGTCACCACCAGCCCCTTGTGGGGGCAGAGCTGCCTGGAGAAGAGGAGGCTCAGAGGAGCCCTCATTTCTCTCTACAGCAACCTGAAGGGAGGTTGGAGACAGGTGGGGTTGGTCTCTTCCACCAGGCAGCACTGACAGAACCAGAGGACACAGTGGATGTTGGATATTAGGAAGGATATTGGATATTATAGCACTTGGTGTTATAGTCTGGTTGAGGTGTCAGGGCATGGGTTGGACTTGATGATCTTAGAGATCTCTTCCAACCTCATGATTCTGGGATTCTGGGATTCTGGGATTCTGGACCTCAGAGAAAGGAAAAACAATTCTTATCATTTGCTGTGCCTGTGTTTGTGTAGAATGCAATGTGGAGATTGTTTAGCCACAGTGATGGTGGTTTGGTTCCTTGTCAGGGCCAAGTGTGTAGCCCCACGTTTCTCTTCACAGAGAAAAGCAAAGGCGCAATTCTTCCCAAGAATATTCCTGAGATTCACATTCTCTGAATCTCAGAGAAAAGAAAAACCAATTCTTATCATTTGCTGTGCCTGTGTTTGTGCCAAAGCAGAATGCTTGGAACACAAACCCTGTGAGGAATGTTTGAAGGATCTGGGGCTGTTTAGCCTGGAGAAGAGGAGGCTCAGAGGTGACCTTATTGCTCTCTACACCTTCCTGAAGGGAGGTTGGAGACAGGTGGGGTTGGTCTCTGACAGAACCAGAGGACACAGTCTCAAGCTACCTCAGGGAAGGTATAGGTTGGATATTAGGAAAAAAATTTTCACCAAAAGAATAATAAAGCACTGGAATGCTCTTCCCAGGGAGGTGGTGGAATCACCATCTCTGGATGTGTTTACAAAAAGACTGGACATGGCCCTTGGTGCTATAGTCTGGGTGAGGTGTTAGTTGATGATCTTAGAGGTCTCTTCCGACCTCATGATTCTGGGATTCTGGGATTCTGATTTTCACTGATTCTGGGATTCTGGGATTCTGGGATTCTGATTCTCAGTGATTCTGGGATTCTCAGTGATTCTGGGATCCTCAGTGATTCTGGGATTCTGGGATTCTCTGGGATCCTGGGATTGTGATTCTCTGGGATTCTGATTCTCAATGATTCTGGGATTCTCAGGGATTCTGGGATTCTGATTCTCAGGGATTCTGGGATTCTCTGGGATTCTGATTCTCAGTGATTCTGGGATTCTCAGGGATTCTGTGATTCTGTGATTCTGTTATCCCCACCCACTGCAGTCCAGGCTCCTGCTGGGCAAATCCTGCCCTGAATTTGCAAGTCTCCCTCCTTGCCTGCAGTTCCCACCACCCAGCACTGATCTCTCTCCTCCTTTTCACAGGGTGATGCTGGGGATCCTCTGGTCTGCAACAACAAAGCCTTTGGCATCTTCTCCTACAGGCACAACAACTGGCCTGGCTTCTACACCCACATTGCTCCTTACCTGCCCTGGGTCCACAGTGTCATGAAATCCTTGTGACCCTGCAGAGCTCACCCTCCAGAGCCCCATCCTCACCAGCTTTCCTTTCCTTTCTCCCTGGGAACACCTGCCACAGCTCCTGGTGGATGTGGCAAGGATTTCTCCGTGGCCAGGCTGAGCTCTGCCCGTGCTGGGGCTGGCACGGAGGAGGTGCCTTGGCTGGGTTTGTGCCCTTTGTGGCTCCAGCTGTGGAGAGGAGCAGCAGGACAGCCCCAGAGAGGTGCCAGCAGCTCAGGGGGTGTCTGGAACCCTCAGGGGAGGAGATCAGAGGGATGCTGAGGGCAGCCTGTCATTTCTGTCATTTGAGGCATGGCTGGGTGTCCTCTGCCCAATTCCTGGGCTGCAGGATTGCCCAGGCTCCAAGGACACTTCCAGTGCTTCACTGCTGCTGTCCCTGCCTCTGAATCCTGCTGCCTCCTTTCTCCCCTCCTCTGTAGCCCCAGTGTTGGAAGAACACAGAAAACCAATAAATCTCATCAGCATTTCAGAGCCTTTTTCCTGGTGCTATTTGGGTTTCTCTGGGCTCCTGGCCCCAGTGCTGAGCAGCTCAGGAGAAAGCCACAGCTCCAAGAGCTGAATCCCAAACTGGAGGTTTCCATCCCAAACTGGAGGTTTCCATCCCAACCAGTGCCTCCATTTTCTGCCCTCTAAACCTCCAGAACAGAGGTCCAGTCTGGATTTCAGGGCAGGGACTCTCCTCACTCCCTCCAGGGACCTCCAAGCTGGTCCTTGGGGGGGATTTCATCTCTCCCATCCTCTCCCCCCTCTCAGTTCTACCCCATCCCACCTCCGGCTCCAAACCAGCATCTTCCTTCCCCCCAGGGCACCTCTGGCACTCCCAGTGCTCATTGTGGCACCCTGAGTCATCTTTTAGTGAAAGCTGGCAGCAAAGAGAGGAACCTCACAGTCCCACCACAGCCTGACAGTCAGGAAATATTTTATTTCTGGTTGTGGTTTTAAGACAAAAATACAAACCCCTGCCTTTTCCACAATAGAGCTTTAAAAATATTGCAACCTGAGGAAATTAATCTGGAGAATTTGGCAAGAGACCAAGCAAGAGGAGCTCAAACACTTCCGTCAGATGTTTGGGATTTCATTTACAAAAACATTTCTGGGGAGTGTTTGCCTTTCCTTGTGCTCACCTCTGCCCAAAGGTGACTTGTCCAAGGCCATTCCAACACCTGTGGCAGCACTGGATACAAAACACAAGGACAAAGATGTGAAGGCTCCAAATATTTTCCAAACCTTATAATTCAAAATGTCTAAAAGTCCCCAGGTCACTCACCTGACTAAGAAAAGCTGCAGCTGAGCAGAGTTATCAGTGGTTTTTGCTGTGGGTGGTGTTGCACAAGGAAAGCACCTCTAGCACATTTCTGCTGAGTTTTCCATGCCCAGAGTGCCCTCTTTGGGTTGGCAACAGGGTGTGTTCTTCAGGGTTCTGCCTCTAAACAACTTCCAAACTGATCCAATAAAATTCACCTCTTCCAGTCTGGAGGAAAATTCATGGCTGGGCTGAGGAAAGGCTCCTCTTTTCCCCAGGTTCTTTACATCATTTAATCTGCTCTGAATCGAGGGTTGCAAAGCTGATATTGAAAAGAGATTTTTTTTCTTCTGTTGAGGCTGCCAAATCCTGCCCAGAAGAATATATTCTATTCTATTCTATTCTATTCTATTCTATTCTATTCTATTCTATTCTATTCTATTCTATTCTATTCTATTCTATTCCATTCTATTCCATTCCATTCCATTCCATTCCATTCCATTCCATTCCATTCCATTCCATTCCATTCTCAGTGTTCCTCCTGTGTCACCTCTTGGGGAGCTGGAGACCAAATTCCTGAGTCACTGGGAGGGAGGATGGGAACCAGCAGAGCAGGAGAGACCTGTCCTTGGGGAGCTGCATCATTCACTTCCATGGCCAGGAGCTACAGATGCTCACCTGAGATGAAGGGAGGAGCAGCTCCAGGAGCAGCTTCAGGACAAAGAACAGCCCTGGGCAGAGCTGAGGTCCCTGAGAAGCCACATCCTCACCCAGCCCAGCAGCTGGGGTTACCCAGAAGCTCCACACAGCCCAAATGTGGAGTCTTGGTGACACATTTCGGCCACAAAAACTCTTCAAAAGCCATGAGTTCTCCACCCGCAGTGGTGGAGATGGTGCAAAAATTAAATTAAGCCTATGGAGGTTTAGCTTCCTGGTCAGGCTGCATGGCAGGAGATAAAGCAGCTCCAGGACAATTATACCAAACTGGTGTCACTGGGAGAGCACACAGGAAACAGCTTGGGGTGGGACAAGGAGCTCTTGACAGAAATGTTGTTCCAACAGCAGCTGCCATTCCACAGGCCAAGCTGCCCCTGAGCCGCACATCAGCTCCAGAGCCCTGGGTGGGACCAGGAAAACACAGGGGGAGAACCTGGGGTACAGGAGGGAGGCTTTATATTCCTGTTTTATAAATTCCACGTGGCATTTTACTCTTATGCTGGACAGATGTTTCCCTCTCTTCCCCAGAGGGCAAAGGGAATGCTCAAAGGAAAAGAGGAGGGTGATGGTTGTCCAAGGACAAGGCACATCCCAAACTCTCTCCTTTGCCCTTTTCTCGCACATGGGATTTTTTTTTTTTAATATGAAAAATACAAAAAAAAATTATTTCCTTCATGCTTTACCAATGAGCACAACCCCAAGGACCTGCTTTGGTGGGGCAGGGACATCCAGTGGCCAGGTTTGAAGTGATTTGCAGCAGTGCCTGGGCCAGCTCACCTTCTCAGGACACTCCCCTGGCCCACAGCCCAGCCCTGGCAGCTTTCTTCACTGAGTCCCTCCCTCTGGGCAGGCTGGGGGCCAAAGGAATTATCCAGGCACTGGAGGTGCCTCATGACACAGCCTCCCATGTTCCCAGAGCTCTCCTTGCAGGATGGGCACAGGAGGAGCTGGGAGCTTCAGCCCCAGCTGCAGAGCTGGAGGTGAGGAGGAGCTCTGTGCGCTGCTGGGGAAGCTTTTCCAGCCTGGGTGGATGCCTCAGGTTACAGTTTTTATATTTTTCAGATTCTATTCTATTCTATTCTATTCCATTCCAAGCCCTGTCCAGCCTGGCCTTGGGCACTGCCAGGGATCCAGGGGCAGCCACAGCTGCTCTGGGAATTCTGAATTCTATCCCAGCTCCTCCCCACCCTCCCAGGGAAGGATTTATTCTCTGTATCACCAGAACCACGTTACAAACACGTTCATGGCAATTTTCCCCCATTAGCCAAGAGTGCAGCTCCTGAGGGAGAGCAGGAGGGTCCTCACCTGCCACTGCACAGCCTTTAGTGATGCCTCAGGTTTGAGTTTTTCTATTTTTCACATTCTGTGCTGCTTTAGTGGGTGGGTCTGGGTTCACATGAGGGGATGGTGAGCTCTGTGCACAGAGCAGGGAGACAAAACAATTCCTTCTCTAGCTGGGCACCAAGGACAAATGATCCAAATCTCAGCCCAAGAGCACAAACAACGTGGAATGAAGAGAGAAAATAAGAAGGGTGGAACTTTATGAGCCAAAGCTGGAATTGGACAGTTAACTCCAAGATGCAAATGGAGCAGAAATGATAAAAGCAACAGACCCCATGACCTGTTGTCCATTTTGTGGCCATTTTGGCCTCTGAATAAATCCCTGTTTTATTCTTTAGCTCTGTCTAGGGTCTGTTCAGGTCAGCCTTCACAAGGCACCAGGGCTGGAGTGGTCCTTGGGAAAGCAGCAAGTGTGAGCCTGCTGTTCCTGGGCTGTTCCCTCAGCTGCCTCCTTCCCTGGGCTGCTCCAGGAACAGCCCCACACACACCTGGAGGCTGCAAAAGGCCTTTCACACCCAGGATTTCCCCCCAGCTGGAAATACTGGGTGTTAAAACTTCTTTTTTTTCCCCTCAGCTTGTTGCTTTGCTTTATTTAAACAGAGCAGATTTGGCTCTTTGCAGAGAACAGCACAACACGCGACTGACTCTGCTCCCCAGCTGCTGAGGGGACAGAGACTCTGAGAAAAGCAACAAAAACTCACCCAAAGCTAGAAAAGTGACAATTTGAGTCCTTGCCAGTGCTCTGGCCACCACAGCATTGTTCCCTTGCTGGTGGGAGCCAACAAAATGTCTCAGGCTGCCCAGGAGCTGCAGTTTCACCTGGGCTAAGTGACCTTGAAGGGAGCAGAACATCCTCAGTTGCAGCTTCCTGAAAACACAGGAAACCTTTACAAAGAGGAAATTGGCCATCTCTACCCACTCCCAGCTGATTTAATGCAACATTCCTGGAGAATGAGCCCAGAGAAAAGGAATTAAGCTCTATAAACTCCATCTCAGGAAATCTCTTTGTGGAAGTTTTAGTTTTCAGAGTCATACAGCCCTGGACTCCTTCAGGGATGATTTTAAACCACATTTCATATTTCTGTTTCTAACAGACAAGACTGGAAGCGGTTCTGGTCCCATAACATTCCTGCTATTGGCAACAAGAGATCCTGCTTGGAATTGTGCCTGCAAGGGGCTGACAGCACAGCAAGAGGCAGCAGCAAACACCAACAACTTCCCTCAGCAATCCTACTCCAAAATCCTGGAAAGCTTCAAATCAAGATGCCACCATTGCATCCCTGCACCTTAAACCCCCAGCCAGACACTGCTCACATTTCAGAGTTAATGGTACAGTGCATTATAAATAATTATGGCCTATTACACCTTTTATTTACCAAAACATGCTTTGTTTCTATGTCTCAGAATCCTGATTTTCTGACAGAAGGCAGAGCTGCAGATCCCACAGGGTACCAGGGAGGAAGAGGAGAGAAGAAACACACATACAACCACCACGGCTTTTAGGAACAAAATTTATTCCAATTTCAAACAGAGAGTTTATTTCAGGAGAAAGATATGAAAATCAATTTCCATCAGATATTTCTGTAATAAGCGTGTTGCCCAGCAGTCAGAGTGGGATCATTCCAAGAAACAATCACACTCCTGGACTGGAATGAAGACAGTTTGGAGTCTGAATAGATCCTGACACTGGGCATCTTATTCAGAAACTCCTTTACCCTACCCTCTTCCCTCCCCGCCCCCCAACACGCACAACAATACATGCATTGCAAATGACAAGGTTTAAAAACAGCATTTTTATATAGTATTCTTTTTAAATAGGATAATGTTTAAATTGTCTTAAATCAGGATCCTATAATATACAAGTATAACCAAATAATTTCCACCACATTGGCACTTGTAAAGAGTCTCTGGCACTACTAAAAGAAGGGGCATTGGCACAAACCATACTCTTAAAAAACTGGGTGCTGCATAACACACTTTATCTCTGCTGGACTCTAACGACCTGGGCTCTGTACAGGACAATACAATGGTCAGCACACTCCGGAAGTACTTTTTTTTTTTGTCTTTTTTGTTGTTTGTTTTTTTAATGATTTTTTTGTCTTTTTTTTTTTTTAAACCAATAAAACACATGAAGAAAAACCATAGTTGAACGCAAGGCCAACATTGCTAGGAAGCAACAACAAGAGACCAAAGAATCCAACTCGAGGAGAAGGGGGAGGGAGGAAGGGCAGGAGCTGACACGCTGCAGCTGGAAGGGGCTTTTGCTCACCAGGTAGCCAATCCACATGGAATGGTGAAGGAAAAGGGCTGGTCCTCTGCTCACTGACTTCAAGTTTCAAACTAGTTCCAAGTAGGTTGGTTTCTTCAACAGAACAAAGATTAAAAGTGCACAAGGAGCAGAGGTTAGCAAGGAGACCCAACTCCTCAGGCTCTGGATTCCCTACAACAACCCAATTTTACCTTTCTTCTGAAAGTCACTCTCAACCTGCAGAGAATTCTGACAGGCCTCACTTTCAGAAAGGTTGATACAGGCAAATTTGGTTTTAAGGTTTGGCACTTTTGCATTTGCCAACCAACAGAGACAGGAGCCAGTTCTGCAGGAACACTTCACTGGCCAAGCTGGAGGCACACGAGCAGCTGCTCACTAAGGAAAGCACGTGCTAACACTGCAATCTTCTCACACATGATACAGTCACAGACAACTCCAGGTGACAGGTACAGGTCTGACCCATTCCTACCCCAGTCCAGGAGGAGGTTTCAGAACTGAACAAGAGCCACTGAGCAAAGCTCAGCCCTTCCCTTCCCTCCCCTCCCTGAGCCACTCCTCAGGCCAACAGCCACCCCACGCAGGTGCCCCACAAGGTACAGCACATTTCCTAAATCCTTGTGCCCACAGCTTCCCACGATGCAGAGTCACTCTGCAAGAGACAGATGCCAAGATCCCTCCTCCTGTGCCAGGGCAGCAGCTCTTAAAGAAAGGGGAAGGTACAAAACAAGACCAAAAAAAAAAAGTTTCTGATTCAAGTGGAAGTACCACCATCATTCACCTTGGAAAAGAGAAACTTCTGGGAAGTTATTTTCCAAGAACCTGCGTATCTCAGTGCCAGGCTCATTGCTGGCAACAGCTGTAGTGTGAACCATTTACAAAAGGATCACAGAAGCAGAAGAGGTTGGTGCTGCTGTCTGCTTCAGAGGAACAGCACTTAGAATACATGAAGATGATTATAAATTCCTCTTTATAAGACAATTTCTACAAACTGGATCATTTTGGCATAAAGATGAAAACAAAAAAAAACAAAAAAAAAAGCAGTAAAATTGATGCAAAGCTGTCTGACACATGGGAATCCCTCCTCATTCCTCCCAAGGGTTAAATGCAGTCCAGAGCATGGCTAGTCTAAAGAGATGCTATGGTTCCCTCAGACTGGCTCTTAACTGTTGGTCCCATGGCTACTGTTCCACCTCGAGCTCTGGAATCACCTGGAGCAGAGCTTGCTTTGCTCTGTGGCACTCTGAGCACACAGAGGCTTCTGGAAAATGAGGGAACTATCAACAGAATTACTCAAAATTATGTCCCTCCATGGTTTAGTGTTCTAGATCAAAGCATCTTAAGCATCTCAGACAGTTAGATTTAACTCTTACAACGTTGTGCAAAACACTGATGTAGTGCTCTGTCTACAAAAGAGACAAAATATCAACAGCCCCCTCCGACAGTGCAGCTCGTGTAGTCTTTTTTCTACTGGCAGCCTTTGAGGGGGCAATCTGGTTGATCCAGAATTTGGACCCAATTCTTCTTGTTGGAATTGAAACAGGAGCATCAGTGGTGGCTGACTGACACACGTCCAGTGGGTCTCACCTCCTGCTTCCCTCTCTCTCCCCCTGCCTGGCCAATGCACTTCTTCCTCCCAGGCTGGCAGCAGCCCTTCAGCACCTTGATTTGCCTCAGCTCCTGCAAAATAAAACTCTCCCATGTGCAAAGGCTTCACCTCCTGCTCAGTGGAGATTCAGGTGGCATTGAGAATCCACAACTTCATCCCCTCTGCCTTCCAGCTGGTGCTGCTGCCTCTCTCCTCCTCTCCCTTCAGCACCTTGATTTGCATCAGCTCCCGCAAAATAAAGCTTTAAAGCTCTCCTATGTGCAAAGGCTTCACCTCCTCCTGCTCAGTGGAGATTCAGGTGGCATTGAGAATCCACAATTTCATCCACTCTGCCTTCCAGCTGCTGCTGCTGCCTCTGTCCTCCTCTCCTGCTGCACCAAGTGCAGCCAGGGCAGGGCTCTCTGGATTCTGCAGCAGCCACTGCTAACAATTAATTAATTAACCACTGCTACCACCCTGCAGCAAGGATGGGTGCAAATCCTCCAAAGAGGATCCCAAACTCCTCCAAAGAGGGGAATGCATCAACAGGAGGGACAGAACTCCCTCAAGCTCCAAAAGGAACAGTCCTGGCAGAGCCTCTCACCCTCCAGCTCTGGTCCTCTCAAACTCTGCAAGGCTGAGGAATTCTTACAAAGTCATTCACACACTGGCACAAAATGCAATTAAAACAAGGCTTGATTGCTATTAGGCAGCAAGAAAAGACCTAGAGGATGGCACAAGATTAAGGTTTTCAATCCAGGCAAAGTCTGATGTTGGAATGCCACAATCACTCAGTGTGCTTTCGGTAACTGCTGCATAGAGAAGTTGCTCATTGATGTCAAAATCTCTACCCAAGAAAACAGTTCCTCTCTGCAGACTGAGCCTTGTGCACACATGGCCACGTGCTTGTGGTGTGGGTGGGATGTGTTTGTGTGTGTGTGGGGGAAAATAATAAAAAAAGAAATAAAAGTGAAATAAAAATGAAATAAAAAAAGAACAATTACAGTCAGGCACTTCCCCAGGCTCAGCAGCTATTGCTCCAAGAGCTTCCATCATTTGTAGTCCATGAACAAAATACAGCAACACATAGCAAACTATGTATAGAACATCAATAATTTAAAAAAAAAAAACAGTCTCCATACCTTTTATAATTGATAACAAAAAAATTACTCAGAACATATAAAGAATGGAAAAGTGATGGCTTTTTTTTTTGTTTGTTTGTTTTGCCTTTTCCTTATTTTTTTTTTGCACAATAGTTGGAGAGCAATTGCTCCTCCCCAACATTTCATCACAGTGAACCATGGAGCGTGTCCTGGGGAAGGGAAGGGAAAGAAGGAGGGGAAGGAAGCAGGATTAGCAAATTACACCAGAGGCACCCTAGAGCACAAGGCAAAGGGACCAGTAGCATTCTGCACTCCCACAGTCCAGTGAATTCACAATCTCAGCTGGAAAGTGTTGGGGATTTTTGTTTTTCTCTACATATACCATGGGAATGAAAGGGGGGAAAAATAATAAAATAAAATAAAAAAAGTGGCTTAGCAACAAAGGAAAGATCAAGATGAGGCTGCCTTAGCTGCTTGGCAAAAATTAAGAAGTAAGCAAGGTGCTGAAGAAATGAGGCATATCCCCGTTAACTGTGACATAAAAGCAATTTGTTAAAAATATGAAATCAACTACTCTGTGGACAGAGACATGAGACTCCAGGATAACACCGAGCACTTGCCACTCCACAGATCAGACAATTTGCAATCATTACATCATCAAAAATTAAAACTTTTTTTTTTTTATCCTGTCATATTTAAAATTTCTTTTTTTTTTTTTTTTTTTTTTTCTTCACAAAGAAGCCTCTCAAGGGGCAAGAGCAGAGCAGGTCAAACCAGGTTGTACTCCTTCAGGTTGAGCTGTAGGATGGTGTCCTTGACAGCTGCAAAGACGAAACGGATGTTTTCTGTGTCTGTGGCACATGTGAAATGGGAATAGATGATTTTATCACTGTCGGGATTTAAATCCACAAACATCTTGAGGATGAACTCACGGGCTGCCTGTGCATCCCTCTGTGGGCCTGCAGCAAACAGAGACACCAGTGAATGCTTTCACTCCCCCAGATCCAGCAGCACTTTTTTCCTAGGGGTTACAGAGCTTTAAAGATGAAATTAAGATTATTTATGGGATCAAAGCTCCAGGAGATGAAGTGTCTTATGCTTTTCTGGGCATTTGCAGTTTTGATGGGTCAGCTCAGACCCTGTTTTGGACCTGCTCAGACCCAGGGTGGGAGCATCCACTGAGAAACAGCAGCAGATCCTGGACAGACACCCCAAATGCTCTCCCATGGAAATGGGGTGTATATTTCTTCCTAATATACATTTCTTCCTAATAAACAGTGAAACCAGTGAATGGTTTCACTCCCATGCATCCCCCCAGATCCAGCAGCACTTTTTGCCTAAGGGTTACAGAGCTTTAAGGAAGAAATTAAGATTATTTATGGGATCAAAGCCCCAGGAGATGAAGTGTCCTATGGTTTTCAGGTGTCTGACCAAATCCCTGGGCACTTTGATGGTCAGTCAGACCCTGCTTTGGAATTCAGAGCCAAGGTGGGAGCATCCACAGGGAAACCCCTAAATGCTCTCCCATGGAAATGGGGTGTACATTTCTTCCTAATATACAGGTGGATGTCACAGGCTGAAAAACACAAGTGTGAATTTTGGGAACAAGGGTTATGGCCAGTTAAAATACAGTCAGTCTGATCCAGCTGGTCACCTCACAGGAGCTAAAAATGGGGATTTTGGCCAGTTTTTATTTCACATTGCTGACAAGTCCCCAGAAAACAGCCAGCTATTACAATTTCTTTCACTGCTGTTGTTGTTGCATGGTAAATACCATCTCTTGAGAGGAAATCTGATGGGCAACCTCCCACTTACAGACCATGCTGCATCCTTGAAGGAGCTGCTTGCAGGAAAAAATGGAAGTACAGGACACCTCTGGAAGCTGGGATCTGTCTCCAGCTGCTAAAGCTCCATTTGAAGTTTGGAACCCAACAATCTCCATTCCCTGTTTGGGAAGCAGCTCTTCAGCCACTCCCAGCCTGCTGGAAAAACTTGAGCTCCAAGCAGGAACTCCAGATGTGGGAGGACACATCAAGAGCAATTTCATTGGTCCTCTAAAAGATAAAAGCTGTTTGCAAGATGGTAATTCTTCCTTTACCTCATATTTTTTAAGCAAATAATTGCAGAATTAGAGCATGGCAAGAAGAGTATTGCCTGATTTATCCTTCACTACTTTGATTTTATTTTCAGCTCTGTACAGATGTGTTACCAGCCAGCTTTAAATGCACTCAGCTGAAGAGCCTGAAATAATATTTTGGCTAAGGAGTTTTGTTTCAGATGGGAAATTCTCTGTTTCACATAGATATTATTTCCCCACAACAGCAGATGGCACGCTAATAAGAATTTCAAGCTGCAGGAAGATTTTTTTTTTAGCACCATCATTTAAACAACTTGGGTATTTGACCAGTTGGTTTCTCAAAACAAAGACTGAATTCACCTCTTGATTAGAGGGTTAAAAGATCCAGAAAAGCAGTAAATTGCCATGAAACTGGTTGCATGTACAAGTTAATTGTGCATATTGGAGGGGATAATTCTTCATTTAGGAGAGGCTCATTATTTGATCATCCTATCAGATTCCACTTGTCTATGCATGATTAAGATATTTTTGTGATGTTTTCTTATTGCTGTAAGCATTCTTTCTCCAATTAATGCTTTCTCCACTTCTAGATCTGAGTGTTCTTTAAAAAACAAGTAAATTTTAACCAAATCACCTCCTCCACCCCACCAAGTGTTCCCCTCTTAAAATCCACTCACCATCAAACTCTGGGAAATAGTCAACAAGGTGGGAATACAGGATCTTGTCTTCCAACAAATCTTTCTTGTTGAGAAAGAGGATAACAGAAGAGTTTTGGAACCATGGATAAGTTATAATGGTTCGAAAGAGAGCTTTACTCTCTTCCATCCGGTTCTGAAAGCAGAAAAACAAAGTCCTGTTTTACAGAGGAGCACTAAAATCCCTTTCTGCTGCCTGCACATGCACTCAGATCTGTAGGAATTCAGCATCTCAAACATTATACACAAAAATACTTTGGCCCCAGGTAGATTCTGGTTCAAGCTGGATCAGTAAATGGAAAGGAAATGCAAAATCTGAGGGACTCAAGGTTCAGTTATTTGCCAAGCCTCTCACATCAAAAGACTTAAAAGTCATTTTATGCTTTAACAGTCATGTGAGAGCACTGTCCAATGGTACTTTGTGTGCATATTTTGTCTACTAGAAAAAGAGCAACTATTTTTATCTAATAGCATGTTTTTGATCTATTAGCAAGTGCTAAAATTCAGATTTGCACCTTCAAAGAGTGCAGTCAGCACCTCACAAGACAGCAAAGCCTGAAGTAACTCAGTGCAGGAGGGGAAGGGGTGATTTGGGAGCACAGTGCATGGCACAAGGGACTCTGCAACTGCAGATATTTTCATTTTTCACTTGAGAAGTTCAGATGATTTGAATGCCCTCTGCCTTTTCCATCCTCAGGGACATCATGACCTGTGGAGGCTCACGTTCCCTTTGCAACAAGAACTGAAGGCCAAAACCAATAAGAGCAGCTAATCCAACTTGGCACCAAGCATCTGGGTACCAGCCTTCAAGGAAATACAAAGAAATTCCTCCCTCTTTCCCTTTCTTCCTCCTCTCTTCCCTCCCTCCTGCACAGTTCCCACTCTTTGGCTCACCTCATTATCAGATTCCACCAGAACTTGGTCATATTCACTAAGTGCTACTAAAAACATGATGGAAGTCACATTTTCAAAGCAATGGATCCACTTCCTTCGTTCTGATCTCTGACCTCCAACATCCACCATTCTAAAGAAGAGAAGTAAAATAAGAATATCACAGAGGCAGCTGCAGTTCTCTGAATGCAAAGGACCAGCAAACAATGAGAATTAATTTGGTTCTTTACCATCCTGTTAACCTGCACAGAGATGTGACAGCATCTGCCTGTTTCAAATTCAAAAAATCATCAAATTCACAAAATCTGGTCCAGAAATACAACAAACTGAAAGAATGGCCACAGGTGAGTGATGCCAAATTCACCCTTTAAAACCATTTTTGTTGCATTCTGCTCTGGTTTGCTCAGCAGCAACCCTGAGTCTGAAAAGACAAGTCCTTCAAAACTGTGCTCTGTCACATGAGCAAACTATTTTTATTTTTAATTAAAGCACCTGCTTGCCTCAAAGCTTCTCCCCCACCCAAATCTTTCTTTAGTTGTTACACTTTTATTGGAATGTGCTGTTTAACTGTCAAGCACTTCAGCCTCTCAATTTCAAGTCCCACCTGTACAGAACACTAAAGTTATTCTGGCACTCACCTGAAGTGCCACACGTGGTTCACCTTTGAGAAAATCCTACACCTACTCCCAGGATTTTTTTTTTGCTGTTTTTCTACTCAGCAAAATAGAATTGGGAGAGGAGAAATCTGCATTTCTGTAACCAAATGGTTTAAAAGAGGGGATGCAGGTTCCTTTATTCCTCTCTGGCAAGGCCACACTGTGGTGGGGAAGGGCAGAGAGCAGCCAGAGAGAAACACAGGAATATTGCTGGGCTCAGCCTGGTCATGCCAGGCTTAATTTCTGGCTTAAGCTTGCAAAGATCCTCTTGCTGCAGCACCAAGTTTTGATGCCACCCTGAGAGCACAAGGTGGGCACAGAAAACCAGTTCCCAAGGTAGGTGCTGTGTACAAAGAAGAATTTCTGTACAAAAAGTGTCAGCCCTTGGTAGCTGCAGCTCTCAACACATCCCTCAGCTGCCTCACAAATCACAATTTCAGCAGTGCAATCCTTCCCAGGAAGGACATCAAGATGGTTCCCTGGGTTTTGAAGTGTCACTGATTCAAAAGCAGGTTGAAGTTGTGAATTTTGAGTTTTCTGAGTTTCTAAAACATCAGACCACCCCAACTAGAGCAGCACCCATCACATATCCACTGAAACCACGTGGACACACTGAAGCAAGCTCCAGTTTATCCTTCCTGAAACCATGTCCCTGCTGGCCCAGCTGAGCTGTAACGTGAAGACACCTCCAGTACCTGAAGATAATATTCTCTAGGTCAAAGGGGTACTCTATGATCCCGGTTGTAGGGACTCTAACCCATATCACATCTTGCTGAGTTGCCTCACAAATCACAATTTCAGCAGTGCAATCCTTCCCAGGAAGGACACCAAGATGGTTCCCTGGGTTTTGAAGTGTCACTGATTCAAAAGCAGGTTGAAGTTGTGAATTTTGAGTTTTCTGAGTTTCCAAAACATCAGACCACCCCAACTAGAGCAGCACCCATCACACATCCACTGCAACAAGCCCCAGTTTATCCTTCCTGAAACCATGTCCCAGCTGAGCTGTAACATGAAGACACCTCCAGTACCTGAAGATAATATTCTCTAGGTCAAAGGGGTACTCTATGATCCCGGTTGTAGGGACTCTAACCCGTAGCACATCTTGCTGAGTTGGTAGATATCCTGGGGTGGCAATACGATCCACATCGCTGAGATAGCTGCAAACAGGACAGTGGAAAAAAAATAACAAAGGAAAAAGAAAAACTGCCTTAGGTTGCAGCACATAAAGATACAGACGTACAAACTGCTACATGAAGTCTTTCTGTAGTGTAATGAGAAAGGCAGAAGTTGTCTGAATGATTTTAAATATGGAGTGAAAACTAACTAGAAAATATTTTTGGGGAACAGTAATTCACCAGCCAGATACACTAAAAACAACTTTATCCACTCTGTATAGGAGTGGGGAGGACAATCTTTACAACAGAGGAAGTTCAGATGCTTTATGTTTCAGGATCATCTCATCTGAGCTTTTCTATTTATAAATGTAGAAACATCCTCTGTACATTGCCAAACTTAATGGATTTGTAATGAATAAAATCTGCGTTACACATGGCAAACTTGATGAGAAGGAGCAGCACTCCTGCTGCCCAAGAGCCAGGATCAATACAGATGGAATAATGTGGAGATTCTGGGCTCAGGTACATCCTGAAGCAGATGTATGAACACCCTTACACCCACCAGAACACCTCAGAGTCTCAGGAAAAGCAGCAAATAATAAAGAAACAAACTCTGGACTTTAATAAATAAAATGTGGACAGGTATAATTTGTTAGAGCATCACTCCCACCACAAGCATGCCAGTGATTGTACACTTACTATTTAGCTGAGTCAGAAAGTTGATATTCTCTTCTCCTGTCATAACACTCTTGTATTCCAGGGTCATTCCACAATGTTTTAATTGCACTTACATATGGCTGCTCAAATGTCATGACCTTTTCTACATCCACTTCTCTGATCAGCACTGCATTGGCCTGGAGATTGAAAAGAAAAAGAATAAAAGAGAAAAATTTTTAAAAACCCCAGAACTGGGGGGTATAAAAACATCCACCCTACAATGGCTGAGCAAAGGAAGGACCACAGTAACTACCCCAACCTGAGGGGTCTGTGAGGTGATTATCCACACCTAGGGGCTTTTGACAATGCCCCCCCAACAAATAAAACCCAAAAGGAAGTTCTGCACAAGTTATAGCAAGCAAAAGCTGGCAGATTTTATTTATCAGAACCCTTCCACCATGCCCCACATAAAGCACAGGGAAAGCTTTTTCACACTCTGCCTATTCTCACCACAGACAGGAAAGGGGCACCATCTAATCCCTACAAACAATTATTCAAAATCAGCTTCAAGACACTGTGTGATAGGTCAGATAAAACACAACTTCAAAATATTATGGATACTAAGCATTAAAAAAAGCAAAATATGCTAAAAAAAAAATATCTATTTTCCTGGCATGCCCTCACTCTCACTGTCCTCCCCCTCAAAAATATAAAATAATTTAGATCAGATCTGTCTAAAATTAATTCCTGGTCCCAAAATCAGTATGTTTCAGTGGTTGAGACCAAAATTCTTCAAGAAAGGTTTGTACCCTTGGTCAGTAGCTATCATAAAAACAGAAGGATTGCAGAAACAGGGGTAACTACCAGCACAGGTCTGTGTCTTTTGGGTCCAGCATGTATTTTGCCAGCTTCAAGTTCCAATAAGAACAGCAACACATTCAAAGAAAATTCCAACACATTTAATAACTCTGAATCCTTGAAATGACTAAAAATAACTCCCCTCCTATCCCAATCCCTTGCTGCCATCACTCACTAGGCACACCAGTGCACCAACCATGCAAAGTTCTTCTATCTTTTAACCAAATAAAACAAGTTGGGTATCAAGAAAATGCCATAAAAAGTTTATAGAAAAGAGTTCAGGGAGGTTGAGTTTGCAATGCAGAAAGACACAAAGAAAAACTCAAAATCCTCACTGACTGTATAGATTTATGCAAAAACTGAGCAACTTACCTTGTTCTGTTCATATTTGTACAGAATCTTCAGGGTTTCCATGGCTCTTATCATAGACTGCATGGCAGTGAAGATGTTTTGGTACACCAGCTTGGTGAAGCCTTTTTTGTCCTCTTCAGAGTAGCCTGAGCCATGAATTATACGCATTTGCTTAATGAACGTGCTTTTCCCACTCTCCCCAGTGCCTACAGGATGCAAGAAAGTGAATTAGGAGCCACCAGCAGCAAAATCCACGAGAGATGAAAGCTCCTATCACTACACCCAAGCACACATCGCTCCCAACCCTCTTTTTGTCACTTCTCAGACTGGTAAAAAGGCAGCCTGGTAGGAAGACACCTTGTCCTTTCCAGCAGCCTTCAAAAGTAGCTCTGGTACTTATTCCAAATCTCACGTTACAGCCACTCCCACACGTCCTGCGTCAAGAGGCCCTTGCCCGTCACACCTGACCTATTCCCAGATACTCCAGCAAGATGCTACAACAGCCAGGAAGGGCCTGGACACACTCTCAAGGCAGGAAAGTGCTACAGACCCAGCAGTGAATGGCCAGGAGAAGCCCAGCAAACAGCAAATTTTGTTTTGTTCTAATTTGGCACGAAACGTTCTTTGCTTTACACGCGGGAAGGGAAGAACCGAACACAACAGGAAAAAAATAAATCAACTCTAAAAGAGAACTGAGCTCAAGGAACTCTACCAGCCATGAACAAAGCAGGCAGCACATGTGCCTTGTACCGCAAATTTTTGCTCCCTGTGGCAGGATTGCTGCGATCCCGCGCTGGATGGGAGAGAGTTAAAAATGGCGTCTGGCAGGGAGAGCAGAGTAGGCCACTGCTCCAGCTGTCGGTGCCGTGCCTGGGTCCCCACGGGCTGCAGCCTGCTCTGCAAGGCCACTGCTTCCTTCTCTTCCTTCTTTTTCAGGTTTTACTGCCGGGCTGGGAGCAGATGGGAGGGCAGGACACGGCACAGGGCAGCGCTTCCTGCGCCGTCACTCGGGCAGGTCCTTTCCACTCCTACATTTATGGCCCCACACAGGAGTGTCACTCAGCATGTGAAGGCCACCAGATGATACCAAAGGACAGTGGGAACTTTCTACCAGGGTGAGCAGGAGAGAAAAACGCCATCAGACGGCATCCAGGCAGTCAGAGAGAATTGCTAAATTCACAATTCCACTGGGACGTCCCCGGTGACATCGCCCCATGCACAGAGTCCTTGTGGAGGGGACAGCCAGGCCAGGTCTCACTTGGGATCAGCTCAACTCCACATTTCAGCAGCCTAAATGGACACCACCACGTTTCTGTGGACTGCTTTTGTTCAATCTTCTAAAATTTGCTATCATTATGCAGGATATTGATAAAAAGCCCATGCCTCTCTAACACAGTGGCCCAGCTCACCTCACTACAGAGACCAAAAACTCAAAAAGTCAAAATATATCATGTCAGTGATACAAATCCTTTTGACCTGGAGTTAAAATCCTAGCTCTCCCTACAGGCACCACCAGATCCTCCTCACACCAGGGGAGAGATGGATTCAGACAGGATCTCATTCATCCCAACCCACAATTAATACTCCCAGGTAGATACTCAGTTACTCACTTTATCTTGTTAGGTTAAAAGGCAAACAAATAAAAATGCTCAGATAAAAAGCAACAAGCACCTAACTAGGAGAATGTTTGAAATGAACAGCAAAAAGTGACAGAAATCACTTCAGCACAGCTAGAAATTAACACTGTAGACACCATCAATATGCAGGAAACTACCTCCATCTTGAATACAAAGGTGAACCCCAAGTGGGGGAAAAACTGGAAACTGAGATATTTTGTGGTTTCTGTCAGTGTGGTGAGAAATACTTCCTTGTCTTTTACCACAGTGACCAAAACTGAGAGGGAAAAAAAAAAAAAGGTGGTGCTTCAAAGCATTTCAACAATGAAAATATAAAAGAAACCTCAACACCAGACCTTTGCTTGCCTCAGGACTTAACGGGTTCAAACACAGATTCTTCCTGTCACTCCATCACTGCCCTTTTTTGGTTTGGGGTTGGTTTTACTTAGTGGTGATGGGGTTTTGGTTTGGTTTTGGGTTTTTTTTAAGTTGCCTTTTGCTTTCCCTGAGGCACAGCACTACACCAGCAGGTTACAAGCTCTGGTGGGCAAGATCTACAACTCTCAAGCCACAAAATCCTTTTTTAATATGACAGGAGATAATCTGAATTCACCACTTCTTCTGCCAATATATGAAAGCAGCAGAGTTTACAGTAACTTCCTAATGATCCCCCAGGAAATACGTTGCTCAGTCAACAGTATCCCATGCTTAATCACAAATAATTTTTGTACAAAATGTCCCCCCCACCCAGTAAAAAGACAAATTATTACTTTTTACCAGATGGCAATGTCCAACACCTTGAATTTCTTATTAACAGGTTCATAACTGATCAGCACTTTTATTCTTCACCTTAATTTTCTGGTTTAGGCTTCAACAAAGTAACTGTCACCAGATGTAGTGATATGAAAAATGTAACAGTTTCTAGTTTCTACAAGGTGGAAACTCCCTCCACACATTAAAAATTTTGGAGATTTTGGGAAAACCCTCTCACTAAACCAATCATTCATACTTGTGAATATAAGAACTGCATAAAACAGGAGCAACAGAGAAGAAATCCCTGTGAGGAGGGAGAGAGAACAGGTTACCTGTGCCAGCTGAAGGTGGGCAACATGCTGTGTCCAGTGAAAAGCATCCTGCAAACACTGTCTACACCTAGAAATGTTGCTTCTCCATTAATAACCACCTTCTTTATGTTTTTTATTTAATCTGATGCAGAATCTGTATCTTTTAGAAAAGCAGAAAGGATTCTTGAGCAATTGGAATTCTTTCTAAAGTGAAATATTTAGATCCAGTGGGATCTTCTTAACCCAGATCTATCCTATAGCGACAACCTATTTTGACACAGCTGCTTCTGTGGGACTGCTTTTAGGGAAGCATGAGAGTGAGGGACAAGAAACCTTACAGAAACTGCCACAGCATCTCCAAAGAGCAGAAATGTGAAGCCCTCGATTTTACCTTTCACACAAAGTATAGCAATACATTAATTGTGAAGGGTTCGGGGTGAGAAGGAAAGCCCTGGGGTTTATTTGACAGTTATCACCAGGCACCAGTGTTGGTACTGGAGCCCTGCAAGGGGCTGGGCACACACACTTCTGCAAAGTGGATTTTTTTTCACAAGGGCCAGCCTCCTTCTTCAGCTGGACCTTAATGGCTTGTCAACAGATCCATCAGATCTGCTTCAGATTTCATCTCAAGATAATACAATATTCATGACACAAAGCCGGATATATCTGACACACAAAAATCACGGCATGCGTGAAAACTGTAACTTCAGTTCAAATTTGGGGGCTACCTAGGCACGAACACCAAACTCACCGCTGCAGGAGGAGGCACACGCCTGCAAGACTCAGTTTGCAGCTGACTACCCATCCCTAGAAACTCATCTGAACACGGCACAGATGAAACTCCTGTTTCCACCCTCAGACCTAGATTCTCACGGCTGCACAGGTGATCTGCACCTTTCAACAACACGGGCATCTCCTCATTGTGCATTCCCACTAACAGGGGAATGTCTGTCCCCTCCAGAACCTCCACACCGCCCTGCCCAGCCCTTGCCCCAGGGGAAACTCTGCCTTTAGGAGCTGCAGGCCCGTTTTTCCACACATCCTGAAAAGCACCAACTCCACCAGCGGATTCCCAGCACACTACTAAGAATCCTTTCCCCGAGACAAATTCGTGCGTGCCCGCCCTCAGCACCAGGAATTCCAGCCGCTTAGTTCCTGCTCGTGTCAAAACCCATTTTGACAGCGAACGCATCACAAAATCAAACAAAGGGCAGCCAATGAGGCGGCCGCCCCGCACGGCTCGGGAGCGGCCCCGAGCGCCGGGCTGAGGCGGGGATGGCTCCCGCCGCTTCCCCGCCACACCCGCTCCCCGCCCGGCCCGGCCACCCGGACCTGCCGAGCCCCGGGCCGGGCCCCGCGGCAGCCGCTGAGGCGGGACCGGCGCCGCGCTCCGGACTCGCTCCCTCACTCACCCAGCAGCAGCAGCTTCAGCTCGCGGCGAGCGTCGCGCTTGTCCCTCCGCAGCTGCTTCTCGATCTCGGCGTTGATGCGCTTCGACTCCTTCACCTCGTCGCTCAGGCAACAGGCCATCATGGACTCCAGAGTCATGGTCGCGCCGCGGCCGGGACGCCCCCGCCCACCCCCCCACCCCCCCGGCACCGACCACCGTTCTCCGCACGGCCGGCAGCGCCCGGCCCGGCCCGGTCCCGCGTCCCGCGCCCCCTTCCCTCCCCACCCTCCCGCCCTGCGCGGCGCCGGCCCGGCCCGGCCTCGCCCCGGCCCCGAGTGCTGCGGCCGGGCCCAGCGCCAGCGCCGCCGCCGCCGCCCCCGCGCCGCTCTCGCCCGGCTGCGCCGCCGCTCCCTCCGCACGGCTCCGCCGAGACACCGACGAGCCGGCGCAACCCAACCCGCTGCCGCCGAAAACAAGCGCTGACTGGCAGCGGCCGTGGCCAATGGAAGAGCGCGGCGCGCAGCGGGGCGGGCCCGGACGGGCGGGACGCGGCGCAGCGGCCAATGGGAGCGCAGGGTTTGGTTGGCCGGTCGCGGTGGGGGGGGTGCACGGACGCGCGTTCCTGGAGCGGGGCGGGGCCGCCGGGCATTGTGGGAAGGTGGCGGACCGGGCGCCCATGGCGGGGCGGGCCGGGATGGGAGCGGAGCTTCCCGTGACCGGGTGCGGCCGGGCCCAGCGCGGAGCCGCCGCCTCCCTTCGCCCGCTACGGGCCCGCGGTTGGGCCGCGCCGGGCGGGTGGGGCCTTGGGGGCCGCTGGGATGGCGGCACAGGGAGGGCCCGGGGCCGCCAGCGGTGCCCGGAGCGGGCCTGGCCCGGCCCGAGCTGTGAGGGACGGGCGCGGCTCAGCCCGCAGACCCCGCCGGCCCAGCCCAGCCCTCGGGGCCGTGCAGGGAGAGGCTGAGGCCTCACGGGGCGGCCCTGTGCTCCAGGCTCCGGCCGTGTCCCGGCAGAGCCGCAGCGAGCCGGCCCGCCGAGCTCTCGGTCTCTCCACACAGCGTCTCAGGGCTGCCTTCATCACAGGTCTCCTCATTGCTTCCTACCAGCTTGACCTGTAGCAACTCCTCCAGCCAGCAGCAGCCTGATGCATCCCCTCATCCACGGCCTTGTGGTGGTTCTTGTGCTGCCAGGGCAGCCTCACCTGTCAGAGCATCCCCTGTGCCCTGTGGGACCCTGCCCCAAACAGAGCATCCCTTGTGCGACCCTGCCCCAAACAGAGCAGCCTCACCTGTCAGAGCATCCCCTGTGGGACCCTGCCCCAAGGAGAGCAGCTGCCACCTGGGCTCTCCCCACACACACTTCCCCCCCTCTTGAATTCCTCTTACCCTGAGGTCTGTATCTAAACAATCTTTTGAAGGTCCAATAAAGCACCACGGAGCTGTTCCATACCTGCCTTCCTTGGTACCAGCCTAGCTCATGCAGTGGTTTGCCAGTCCTTTCCTCTTGGCAGTTTGGCTGAGGCAGAAACACAAGATACTCATGAACAGCAGGTTCTATTTTCCACTTAAATTCTCCCTTATCCCTGTGCTATTCCCATGAGTTATTTGCCTCAGTTAAAATAAGTTTCTAACACTTTTTTTTTCATAGTTTGGCCTTTAACAGCACTAATACTGACCTCCCTTTGTTCCATTCTCTTATTTCCCTCCCAGGGAACAACCAGGAGAACTGTTCCTCCCTCATCACACACCTCTGGCAAAGGCCTCATGCTCATTTTGCTTTGGCAGCTGGGAATTATTTAGACAGAAATGCTCAGCACACCCAGGATCCAAGCCACAGTGGCTGCTCCCTGTGTCCTGTTGCCCTTTGGAGCTCCTGGACAGTCCTAAAGGAGACTGAAATTCTGCAACCCCTGCAGCACTGTCCTGATTGGGAAAGCCACTTGAGCTCTTTGCACGTCCTCAGGCTGTGAGGGTGACATAGGTGACACTCTGGGCTGCTAAAGAGCCCCAGGGTGGGATTGCTGGGCTGCTCTGTGTGTTGGAAGCTTGTTTTGTTTGCCTTCTCTTAGGCAGGATGAAAATCTAAAGGCCAGCAGATCCTGAGGAAATTTCCACAATTTGCCAAAAGAAAAGGAGAATTAAAATTTGCATCCAGCCTCTGGAGCACTTGCTTGGCTCCTGCTGATGGGAAGTTTGGGCCCACAGATGTTGAGTTTTGATGAGTCCTGATCAAAGTGTTGGTTTAAGAATGACAGACCTGCCAGAATCTGCAAACAACAACAGCCCATCCACTCCCTCCCTTTCTGCCCTAATGGAAAAGTTTTGGTGCTCAGAGAGCTCCCAGGAGGTTTGAGATTTCCCTCAGCTGTGTCACCAGCGTGCTGTGCAATTCCCTGGGCTCCATGTCCCTGTTCCTGCAGAAAGCTGATCCTGAACGTGCCAGGCCACGTCCAGAGCAGCTGTGCCCATGGCCCACATTTGCAGCAGTTAAAGCTGAGCCCAAATATCTCCCCCATTTGTTTACAGAGAGGAATATCCTGTGGAGATGCAGACACATCCCAGTCCCATCCCTTTTCTCCATTCTGGCCCCATTTCTTGCCTGTTTGTGGGTTCCAGAGGGGAGCAGGCATTGCCAGCAGGTCAGGGAGGAGATCCTGCCATATAATGGCAATGGTGAATGTGCCAGGCCACTTCCAGAGCAGCTGTTCCCATGGCCCATGTTTGCAGCAGTTAAAGCTGAGCCCAAAGATTTCCCCCATTTTTTTACAGAGAGGAATATCCCGTGGAGATAAGATTCCAAGGCCATAGATATGCAGACACATCCCAGTCCCATCCCTTTTCTCCATTCTGGCCCCATTTCTTACCAGTTTGTGGGTTCCAGAGGGGAGCAGGCATTGCCAGCAGGTCAGGGAGGAGATCCTGCCATACAGTGGCGATGGTGAACTTCCAGAGCAGCTGTGGAAGCAACTTCAGGCCACTTCCAGAGCAGCTGTGCCCATGGCCCACATTTGCAGCAGTTAAAGCTGAGCCCAGAGATCTCCCCCATTTGTTAACAGAGAGGAATATCCCGTGGAGATGGGATCCCAAGGCCATGGAGATGCAGACACATCCCAGTCCCATCCCTTTTCTCCATTCTGGCCCCATTTCTTACCTGTTTTTGAGCTGGCATTGCCAGCAGGTCAGGGAGGTGATCCTGCCACACAATGGCAATGTCCCCTGGCCAGGTGATAATTGGCATTAACTCCATGATTCACAGAAGGCTTATCAATAATAATCCTTATTAAAAAAACTATTGTTCTTTTAGAGACAGTTATGATACAGATGTACTTGATTGGTCCTTTAATTAAAACACCATCACCATTAGTTAATTAAGAAACCACCCTTTAGTAAACAAAGCCCCATAACACATTCCACACCTTCACAATACCAGGTACAACAATTTAAGAATTGTTTTCTCATTTTTTTCCTCTGATCTTCTCACAGACTTTCCCAGAATAATACCTGGGAAATTTATCTGTTTCTCTCTGTGGCCAAAGAGAGAAACTCTTTGAAACTCCTGGCTCTTGCCACACTGCCAGGCTGAGGGAGCTGGCTGTGCTCAGCCTGGAGAAGACCAAGAGAGGATTTTACCAATTTTACCAATATCCATAAATATCTGAAGGGAACTGCCAGGGGATGGAGCAGTTTCTGCTCAGCAATAAACAATGAGCAGAAGCTGATGCACAGCAAGTTCCACCTTGAACATGAGGAAGAACTTTCCTGTGCTGCTGACACAGCACAGGTTGCCCAGAGTGCTTGCAGAGCCTCCTTCTCTTGTGATATTCAAAGCAGAAATGTGTCTGGGCTGATGGGGACCAGGGACCCAGCTGCAGAGCACGTGTCAAATGTTTCATCCTCCCCCAAAATTAATTTTACAAGTTCTTCAATTGCCTGTCAAAGGAAGATGCCACAAGATTGGAGTTCTCTGAACAGAGGAGGAAAGGCACTGAGATCAAACAACACTGACAAATGCAGCCCGTGACAGCAATTGCTGCATTAGTTTTTTTAAACCTTATGTTTCACATCTGGTTTGTCATGGTGTTGTAGGTGGGCTCAGTGCACAGTAAACTAGGATAACAAACCTACATTTTCTGTGATCCTTTCATCCCCTACCATCCCAAAACACATCATTTAATTGCACTCAACCTGCACAGAGATTTCATAAATAAAGGAATGATGAATTAGCATAGCGGCTGCAGCATTCACACAAGTTACTAAGACACAATCTCCTTGTGCAATCAATCCAGCCTCATGCTTCAGTGTTTGTCATAAATTGAGGTCAGGAAGAAATGTTCTCCCTACCTGGAGGAGTGCACAGAACAGAAAGACTCTTAAGGGTGTAGCAATCTGTCCTCCCTGTGCAAACCTCAGAAAATACTGCAAATCTGCATTTGGTGCAGCTCCAGTGCAGTGGATGAACACTGATCCTGCACAGGGGCAGGAGGAAAGCCTGGCTGATCCTTTTGACCCTAAAATTGGTATCCTGGCTCCTCCCTTCGTCCGGCAAGGGAGGCAGAGGAGGGAGGGGAGAGCCCTGAGCTGGCCATGCCCACAGCACAGCTGAGGCTGCTCAGGAAGCTGCTCCTGTGCCCATTCCAGCCCTGGGGTCACTCCCTTCAGGCTCAGTTTGGGTTTCACATCCAGAGGGATTCACACAAACTGGGAAGCTTCTCATGACCAAAGGGTCAGTGGATTGCCCTGCACCTCCTGACTGTCTCACAGCTCCAAATTTGCTGCTTATCTCCCACCAAATGCCTCAGGGACACCACCCAGCGAGCAAGCAGGTTCAGGCACCCCTGCCATGTGCTTCCTAATCACGGCTCAGCTGCAAAATCCCTTTCCTGCTTCCTGCAAGGAGTGTGAACTGTTCCTTGCACTTTGGCTGGTAAAAAGGATGATAATTACCCCTAATCAGTCTGCAGCAAAAACACAGGCCACAGCAGAAGGGAGGGGTGGGGGGCAGCCACCATGAGGAATGGAGCCCAATTATTCCAAGTCACTGATAAAACGGGATCAAAGAGGGTAGGAATGTTTTACCAGCTGTAAAAAGCCTGCCTGGACCAAGGCTGCTCTTGGAGAAATGCCCTTTCTGCCCACAGGCCATTCCTGGCTGGGACCTTATGCACATCCAGGGACAATTTCTCATTTTTCTTCTCGGTGTAGGCGAGGAATTTGGCCTGCTGTTCATTTCTACCTCTCAGAGCAAGCAGCAAGACAGTTTCAGCAGGAAATGAGCATGGAACTCTGGGCATACAGAGCAGAACAAATGCCCTGCCTGCTGCCCATGTGGGCACTGAGATTCTGCTGTGTCCCATCAGGGGCACCTGGTTGTGCCAGGGGATGGAGCAGCTGGGGATGAGGACAAGGGACAGTGCTGCTGGTGGCATTTGTGCCCTGCCAGTGCCATGTTTGTGCTTTTTCTGTCTCCTTGGGAACCCCACTGCTCATTCTATGCAGCCCCACTGCTGATGCTACCCTTTTTCTGCAGCAGGGAGACCTGCACAGCTCCTAACAGCAGCAGGAAGGTGGGGAAGTGGTTAAGGAGAGAAGAAAGCAGCCCTTTAGGTGAAAGAGGCAGGTTGTGTGTAAATCACTGCCAGGCCTGCCCAGCCCTTGCCTGGTGTCTGGCTGATTGTGTAATGCTATCTAGAGAAAGTTTAATATCAAAAGCCAATAATCCCTGTGATAGGATGGATGATAAGGGATGGTGTGACCTGGATGTGGCAGAGGGCCAAGGTCCAGTGCCCCACCTCCCCTACCAGTCCTGACCTGCCCATCCCAGACATGGCAGGGCTGGGCAAAACCAAAAAAATTCAAGAACCAGCCCTGCTGCTGGCAAAGAGGGGCTGGGGAGGCAGGGAGGGGAGAATTCTGTGATCCCCAGCAGCATGGCATGGGCTGGCTGTGGCTAATAACCTACAAAATGCCAGCACTGGACTTTATAAAATGCCTCATTTTAAAACCAGTGTCTGAAGTGGGGGATTGCAGCCCAAGGAGGGATTGGGGGTTTATTGGTGGGGTATCAAGGGCAGCTGAAGTTTAATGAGTTTGGTGGGTCTCAGCCCTGTTTCTAATGGAAGGATGCCACAGCATTCAAAGAGAAGTGAGAAGAAAAGGAGTTGCTGGCTGTGCCACCCCACAGCCAGCGGGGTCCTGTGTGTGGTCAGATTGAGGTGATGGCCCTCAACAGACACCCTGAGGCTGTGGAGAAAGACAAAAAACCTTTCTTGTCTCAGTGCCTGAATTGCTGCTGTGCCTTTTTTATTTCTTCCTCTTTAATTCCAGGTAAAAGAGAAAGTATTCTCAGGGTAAAAGCAGGATCTCAGAGCCTACATTTTCATAATAATGACAGCATGGCTTTCACCTTGTGTCCAGAGCTTCAGAGCAGAAAATGTCTGTACAACCTCTCTCCTTGAACCAGTGCTGGAGTGGGATATAATATCTGAATAATTTACAAAGGCTCTTCATTACACAGATTTATTTTTGGCAGCTTTGTTAGACTGCTCCTTTTAGGAACTAATAGGAAGTTTCTCTGGTTTCATTAGGACATCCCTGTATGAATTGTTCCAGTGGGGCCAGGGACTGGGACAGCTTCTTGCTCCATTAGAAATGCAAAATGTTCCTGCCCTTTCTGTCCCCCGTGGCTTTCTGGAAACCCACCTGCATGCCCTGGTTGTAGCAAGAGGCCAGCTTGTCTTTATTCCTGGCTAAGATATTGAAAGAGTGAGGGGTTTCCCCACATTGCCTTCAAACAGCTTTGCAGCACACAAATGCTGGTTCACTTGGAGAGTTCCTGCACAGAACTAACTCCCTTTCCTGTGCTGGAAAAACCTTCATTTCTCAAGCCAGGTCTGGGGTGAGCTGTGGGAACCCCCCACTGTTCACCAGGCTGTGTTTGGGGCCACCTCCTCTGTGCCCAGACCATATCCAGCCCCTGACTCAGCCTGGGCCAGGCTCAAATCCCCTTTTCTTCAGATGCAGGTGCATTGCCCAGCTGGAAACAAGCCCATTAAAAAGTCATTTACCAGGCACAAGCGAGTTTGTGTTCCCCTGGATTGGGATTTGCCAAGATTATACCATAAATTAGAGTGTTTCCTGGAAGAATGTAAGGAGAGAGGAGGGAAAAAAAAAAAAAAGATAAAATGGAACATTTTGTAGCCAACAGCAAATGCCAATAAAGGAGCATTTCATTTCCCACTTGGAAGGGAGTGACTGCAAGCTGTTGCAAGGGTAGGGCAGGGTGCCTGTGCTGCTCCAGGACCAGGGGAAGGGGACAACAGGGACCTGGTCTGGCTGCATGCACACCCTGCCTATAAACTGCATTTCTCTGCCCTTGAGCAGAGCCAAAGCTGGGGTGACTCAGTTTCTCTCCATGTAAAAAGGGGGACCAGGATGCCAACCCCACTGGGGGAAGACTGTCTGCCCTGTTTTCCAACCCTTATTCTGCAGGGACACAAAGCCTGCCTGCACTATTAATAATCCTTGGCATGAAGCTGTCACAGTTTCCACTAATATGGAGATGTTGAAGTGAAAAAGCTACTGCACAATATGCAGGAGGTGTCACAATAACTCAGCTGCTATATTGTTCTTTTTAAAAATAAATACCACAACAGGCCAGCCCACATTGCTGGAGTCATGACGTGTAGGGTTTTATTTTTAATCAGAAAATGCACTGATTTTTAAAGATAGACATGGAACAACATCCAAAATTTATGAAAGCTCCCTGTGTGCTCACACGTACCAACCGTGTTCCTGCCCGAATAGCTTCCAAGGACCTGATCTTGCCCCAGCACGGGCACATTTGTGTGTGTGGCTTTGCAAGAGGCCCCATGGCAACAAAATCTTTCCAGAAATAAAGTCTGTGGCTGAATTCCCCATGCCACTGCTCTCTGGGGGATGCAATCATTCCCACAGGACATGAACTGCAGGGTCTCCTCCTCAGGCAGCAGGTTTAGGAACAAAGTTTGCATCCAGAGCAGAATATCACATTGTTTGGAGATCAGAGGTTTCTCCGGGAGCCACTTGTAGGTGAATTGCCTTTTTCCTTTGCCTTCCCTCACGCTCAGCCAAGGGCAACGCTGAAATAAAGCAAAACGAAACTCTGGGTTAAAAAAATACCTGTTCTGCTTGGGGAAAGGCGAAAAAATGAGCTGGGAAGGGCGAGGAGCTCGGTGCCCGGCCAGGACCGGTCCGGGGCTCCGGATGCGCCTCAGGCCAGCAGGACCCTGGGCTCGGAAGGGCAGGGGCAGGGACACCAGGCGGGCTGAGGGCTCGGGCAGGGACACCCGGCGGGCTGAGGGCTCGGAGGGGCCGGGGGCTCGGGCAGGGACACCCGGCGGGCTGAGGGCTCAGAGGGGCTGGGGGCACGGGCAGGGACACCCGGCGGGCCCCGCACCAAAGGCTGAGGGGAGCAAAGCCCGACGGGGCAAGGCCCGTGCCGACCACGGGGCCGCATCCCCCGAGCCCCGCCGCACGGAGGGCCCGGAGCGGGGCACAGGGCACGGAGAGCGGCCCAGCCCGGTACCCGCGGCCGGCGGCGCCGCTTGGCGGGGGCGGGGACCGGCGGGGGCGGGCGCGGCCGTGGGCCCGCCCGGGCCGGGGAGGCGGCGGCGGCGGCAGGTGGTGCCGAGCAGCCGCAGGACGGAGCCGGAGCCGCAGCCGCCATTAGACAATAGGCGCCGGCGGCGGAGCGGCGCGGGGCAAGCGGCGCGGCCGGGGCGGGGCGGCCGCGGGGCCGGGGCGGCCGGACCCGGCGCGGACAAAGGCGGCGGCGGCGGCGCGGGGAGCCGCGGCGGGGCGGCAGGCGGCACCGGGCCGCTCCGTGAGGGACCGAGCCGCAACCTGACATGATGTTTCCACAAAGCCGGCACTCGGTACGGCGCGGCCCGGGCCGGAGCGGCCGCGGGGCGGGGCCGGGTGCCGGCGGGGCCGCGGGGGCTGCCCGGGGGCCGCCCGGCCTCCCTCGGCCCCGCGGGCTCCGGGGGATCGAGCGCCTCCCGCCGCCGGTGCTGAGGGGCGGCGGCAGGCGGGGAAGGGGCCCCACGGGTGACCTTGGGCGCGTCCCGGGCACGGGCGCTGCCCCCCGGCGGGGGCTCGGCCCCCGGGGCGGCGAGAGCGGGGCGGGCTCGGGGCCCGGCGGCCGCCGGCTCCGGCCCCAGCGCTGTCTCCTGTTGTTCAAGGGCTCCTCTCACCTGCCTCAGCAGCTGAAGTTCACGACCTCCGACTCGTGCGACCGCATCAAGGACGAGTTCCAGCTGCTGCAGGCCCAGTACCACAGGTACGTGCTGCCCCCCGGGCCCGTCCCGGTGTACGGGAATCGCTGCGGTTCTTCCGCTCGTTGCTTCGCTCCCGGGACCGGGTGAGAATTTGGGGAAGGGGAGCCGGTGGCGAAGCTTGGGACAGCTTTGGCGTTGGTGGTGTCCACATGGGAGCCCGGCGAGGAGAACGCCCATTCCCTTCCCCAGCCAAGGTCTTTCCTCCAAGTGCTGCTCAGCCAGGACTGCACAGACACTTGCCAGGCCTCCTGCCTCTTGCTGGGAGTTTTCCTCAGTTTTTCTCGCTGGCTGCCATTCCTGGACTGCAAATGCTGCAGGGAGCACTTAAAATCCAAAAGCATCTACTTTTCTGTGAATGTGTGTGGAAATAGTGCTGCTGACCCAAAAGCTGGCTTGAGACAATCTGTTGCTTTGCCTGTGTGTGCGTGTGTCTGACATAAACACGAAGCTCTTTGGTTTAAATTGTCTGGGTGATGCCCTCTGCCACAGCCTGCCACCGATTTTGGTGCGTGCATCGATGCCATGTGGCTGCAATGTCCCCCAGCCCGGGCTCTGCCTGCGAGTTTGTGGTGGTGTCATTTTGGCAGGAGCAGGCAGAAAAACTGCTGGGAAGTGGCCATTTCCTGGTGTCTCTGTGCCTTGGCAGTGCCAGCAGGGGAGAAGGGGTTCCTGCTGAAAGGGAAGCTTTCCCCCCATGCCGCTCCACCCCCTTGGACTTAATCTGCTCAAGAAGGAGCAGGTTTTGTGTAGGTGAAGCTGTTTCTTGTTTGAAACATAAAACCACAGCACATGCTGGCTGCAGTTGCTCGGCTGGTGAGTTGGAGTCTCATAAAACACTGGGAGCAGCGGCACTTTCTCTGAAGGGTGCGAAGAATCTAGGAGAGAGGAAAAAATCCTTGCTTCTGGAGAGATGTGCTGCACTTGGGCCTCCCCCCCCCCCATCCATCCAGAAGTGGGTCTGGCTTTGGTTTTGATGTTGTATTGGAACATCTCTTGAGTGCTGCAGACAGGTTCTGTGCCAGAATCTGTCCCCAGCTGCCAGCGATCTGTTGAGGAAAGGCAAACCCCTCCCTGGGCGGCCAGCTCTGCTTCTCCCCAGCATTCTGCTTCCTGTGGAGTGGATTTGCCTGCAGGGAGGTCAGTGCTCTGCTGGTGGATAGCCTTGTGTCCTTTTCCTGAATGTGTGCTGGGGAGGGCTCCAGCTGAGAAAGTGTGGGAGCAGGCTCTGTGTGGTCACCACCGTGCCAGCGCAGCCTGTCTGGGCTCTGCTCTGGCCACCCCTTGAAATGCAGATAATGATGTCCAAGAATCCAGCCTGGCCGGGATGAGGCCGTGCAGGAAGCAGCTGCTCTGTGGAGATCAACTCTCTCACCTCCTGTTTGTGGTTTTTTCTTACTGTTTTCTGGCTTTTCAGCTTGAAGTTGGAATGTGACAAACTAGCCAGCGAGAAATCGGAGATGCAGCGTCACTACGTCATGGTAAGGAGCAGCCCAGAGCAGAGTGTGTGGGTGGCAACCACCAGCAGGTGCCTGTGCCTGGCCTCTGCCAGAGCTCCAGGGCTCTCAGCAGGGCTGGAATTGGCTTTTCTCTGCAAATGGGGCTGTTTGGTGTTGGCTGCATGCAGGAGGTTGTTGAAATGCACGGTGGGAGGGAGTTTTTTTGATGGAGGAAATGGGGATTGCTTGATGGGTGCTTGGCCCAAAGGAAGTGTCAGCTTTTACACACCTGAGGAGGTGGTGCAAGGTGCTGGTGTGCAGGTGTTTGGGGACTCTGGGAAGGTCATGGCCAGTGCAGGTGTTTGGGGACTCTGGGAAGGTCATGGACAGTGAGAGACAAAGCAGTGCTCTGGGAATTCATGAAACTGGGGAAATTCCACGAGCCAGGTGTGAGTTAGAAGCAGAAATCAGCTTCTGTGCCAGGGCTAAACCCTGTGCACCTTGTGGTGACCCCACAGCCTTGCTGAGCTGTGTTCCACCCCAGGGCAGTGCTTGCAAAGGCATGAGGAGTGGTGCCACGTGTGGGCAGCAGGCTTGGCTGTGGCTTTCCAAGCAAACAGCCACGTTCTGGTGAGCAGGGTGAGGATTTGCCTGCCAGGTCATGCCTCAGGAGCCCTTGTAGCACAGCCAGGCAGGGCTGTGGTCTCTTCCTTTGCTATCATGGAGTTAACGGGAGGCTGCAATACTGTCCACGAAGATGAGCTGGTTCCTGCTTGCCAGCTGCTGCACCTGCCCTGGAAAGAAGAGATAAGATGTTGAAATTAATAGAGCAGCTCTTCAGAGCAGAGTTAAGACTTAAAAATACCAGAAATAAGGGGAGCTAGCTGGCCCCTTCACTGCTGTTGTGGCCAGGCTCAGGCTGTGGGGAGCAAGGTGTGCTTGGGGCTGGGGACAAGGAGAAGAGGTCACAGCTTTCCTGGTGTTGTTCATGGGGAAGCCTGCCCCGTTTTCACTGGTAAACAATTGCTTCCTGTGCAGTCTGCACGGAAACCCTCATCTCCAGCAGTAGCCAAGAGACATTTTTATTTTTTTTTCCCTCCTTAATGCTGGCAGTCACCAGAATTGATTCAGGTTGCTGTGAGCAGCAGAGGGAAGGGCTGCTGCTCGTGGTGCAGTGCTGGAGGCTCTGCAGGCACAGCAGCTCCTGCCTCGCTGCCGCCGCTCCCCAGCACGGGGAGGGCTCCTGTGAATGTGCAAAGCTGCTACAGCTGCTCTGATTTTTTGAATAAGTCACAATTGGCAGCTTGGGGGACGGGCTCCTGCTTCCTGCTCGGTCTTCAGAATGCAAAGAAGCCTCGAGAGCCCGCAGCAGGCTGAGATCATCCTGATACCGAGCCGGGCTTCATCGCCTTGTGGCGCCCGTACCAGGGTGCCAGTGATCTTCAGCTAAATGAGCACAGATGTGGATTGTTCTTTTCCCTTTGGAAGAATCAGGATTGCAGCCTGCAGGCTGCAGGAGGAGGTTCCTAAACTCTCAAAACATCAGCTTTATAACAGCTTCTTCCAGGGGTCAGGAATTAGCTGCTTGTGCCAATAGATTGTCTGTAGCTGCCTGTTGCTGCTGTGCAGGGGTTTTCTGGGTGGATTGTTTTTGTGTGTGGAAGGGGGAAGTTTCCACAGAACTCCTTCCTAAACAGCTGGAGCTGTGTGCAGCTGGATGTGTTACTTGCTAGATGAAGTCCAGTTGTGATCTCTCCCATTTGCTGCTGAAGGAGTCATGTGGGCTTTAGGACACTGGCCAGGCAGAGCTCACAGAGCCAGGCTGCCTCTCTCCTGGCTGTGCTTAGGGAAGTCTGGAGCCCTGAGCCTTTTTCCAGGTTTGACCCAGCATCACTCACTCTCACCTCGGTGCAGACTGTGGAAAAGTGTCTGTGAGGGGAGTCCTGTGGGGAAAAACTCCAGTCTGGAGCAGGGTGGGCAGGGAGCACCTGGAGGGGGTCTCTGTGCTTGCCTCCTTTCTGTCTTTGTTTCCTGGGGCTTGCCTCTGCTCCCCGTTGTAGAAAACCCTGCCAGGGATTCAGTGGTGGTTCCCAGCACTTAAAATTTGTTTTGTTCTCTTCTCTCCTGCTCTGCAGTACTATGAGATGTCCTACGGGCTGAATATCGAAATGCACAAACAGGTAGGGGGGAAAAGCATCTCCAAGTGCTGCAATTCCTGGGGAAGGTGGGCTGTCTGCTCCGAGTTTTCCCTCTGTCACTTCAGTTGCCTTTCAGGAGCTAGAAATGCCATCAGCCTGTAAAATGTCAGAGCTGCCTTTGAAATGCAGGGCCCCCCATGTCTCAGGATCACAGTGGGCTCCCATCCTGGGCTCTGGGCACCCTGTGGTTCTCCCCAGGGCCTGAACAGGTATTTGAGCACCAGGAAGGGTCTGGAGCTGCAGCTTGGAGACTCTGTGGCAGCCTGGATAAGTTTGCTCATTACCCTCAGTGGTGGTTAAGTTGTTAATTATCCCCAGTGACTAATTACCTGTGGTGTTAACAACATGAGCCTCCTCTGAGCCTGTCTCTATCTGGCTTCAGCTCCAGTCACAAAGTCCTGGCTCAGTTTAAGCCTCTTAGCACAGTTCTGTTCCTCACAAAGGCACTTGGTGCTTCTGATCCCATTGCCCTTGTTGCTAAGCCCATGAGGCTGGCTTCCTGGGAAAACCTGGATCTTGGAGAAGAATCTGAGCCACAAATCCTCACTGCTGCCCCACGAATGTCTCCCAGCCTGATCTGCTTCCCTGTGCTGCTGTTGGGGTCCCCTCAGCTGGTTTTGGTGTGTCCCTGTACCTTTGGCTCTGTGTTTTGAGTCCTTTAGAAAGTGATTTGCAAAAGTCTGGAAGCTTCACTATTTAAAGGAAAAGCATTTAACACCCCAGAAGGTGCCAGTGCTGCTGTGAGGGCAGTGAGGAGGCTGCCCAGCCCCTCTGGTCTCCCCCAGTAGCCCCAGTCCAGCAGCACAGCCTGGGAGGGCTGAACAGCCATGGATGTGTCTGTCTGTCCACATGGCAGATGTAATTCAGCACATCCCCACCTGGATCTGCAGGAACTCTGCTCTCTGCTTGTTCCCAATTTATTAAATAAATGTTGGGGACCTGGAGAGGAAGAGGAAGAGTGAAACTTTGCTCTTTGCAGTCAGCAGCATCCCTTCATTTAACCATGCAGGGAGGAGCCTCGGGGGGGCAAGGGGATCCCCATGGCACCAGGATGCTGCCAGGAGGGTGGGTTTTGTCACAGCCATTTGGGGACTCGGGCCTGCCCAGGAGGAGGTGGGCAGCTGATGCTGTGCCTGCTCACTCCTGATCTGCCTGAGTTTTCCTCTCTATTTCTCTCACCTTTTAGGCTGAAATTGTCAAGAGGCTAAATGGGATTTGTGCACAGGTTCTGCCCTACCTTTCACAAGAGGTGAGTCCCCAGTTTGGGGGTGTGTTGGCATGGAGGCTGCTGTCCCTCTGCAGTGTCACAGCCCTGCAGCTCAGACACCCCTGGGCTGGCAAACCCTTCCTTGCCCTCAGCCCGGCCCTTCAGGGCAGTGTTGGCTCCTGGAGCACTGTGCCCCCTCTCTTGAACCACCCTAAAACTTCTGTGTTGCTTTCTATATATTACTGTATCCTAAAACTCTAAACTCTTACATTTTCTACCCTGTGATATTACACACTTCAAATCAAACCACACACCCATAATCCCAGTGTTATCAATCAATTTTGGAAGGTTTCTCCACAGCCTCAGGTCAAATGCAGTGGGGTCAGAGTCTGTCCAGCACAGAAAGTGTAAAATTCTCAGTTTTCAGAACTCCCAATACCCTTTTGTGGCAGTTGGGGACAAAGCTGCTCCTGCTCTCTCCTGAGCCATCAGCCACATCAGCAGTGCAGCTTTGGGTGGTAAAGAGGAGAAGGACACTTAAAAAAAATACCTCCATATGGAGGATACCTCCTCTCATCCTCTTTGAGATCTGGTTCTTCTGCCTCATTAATTAACGCAGCTGATGGGCTCCTCCCACTCCCCTGAGAAATTAATTGGGAGAGGGGGTGCTTGGGAGTCGCTGTCTGAGGCGAGGGGAGGATTAAGCACTTCTAGAGCTGCATTTTCTGTCTCCCCATGGAGGCTGAGCCCTGAGCAGCTCTCCTGGCCCTTTGGGGGTTGGAGGATTCTTGCTTGGGCTCAGTGCTGGGCTTGGGGCACAGGTCCTGTTTTTCCCACCCACCTGTTCTTAGGACAGACAAAGTCTCTTGCTGATCAGATCAGGGTTGCCTAATAACTAAGCCCCAGCTAAATCTTTTGCATCTTAATGCAATCCTTAACCCTGTCCTGCTGCCAAAATGAAAAGAAAAATCCCCTTGCTGAAGTGCAGTGGACAGTCCTGGTGTTTCAGAGACCTCATGCTCTGCAAGGAGCAAATACAGTTTTCCTTTATTTTTTTTTTTTTAAGTATATGATCCATCCATTTTTTCTGCCTGTGTTTGGGACACCCAGCTGCTGCTGAAGTTGGTGTGTCCCAAGGAGCTTCCTGAGAGCTTCTGATTTTTAGGGCTTTTGTTTGTTAGAGGATCTGTGTAGGTGGAGGGTGGCAGGATGAGACACTGCCCACCTCAGAGCCATCTGGCCAAGGATCTCTGAGTGTGTGGAGAGCAGGACAAGGATGGGGATAAGAGGGGACCTGTTTGACCCTGTGGTGAGGAAGGGGATGAGACAAAGGTGCTTCCTTCCCTGCTCCTTGCTGCCCTAGGCCTGGGTGGGAGCCCTTGTCTGGGTGTGTGCAGGTGTAACCAGCCTGATTGTGTGCACTGGCTCCCTGTTCTGCTTTCCTGTGGCACTCCAAGTGACCCCAAATCCCTCTGTTTTCTCCTTGCCAGCATCAGCAGCAAGTCTTGGGAGCCATTGAACGAGCTAAGCAGGTCACAGCGCCAGAACTGAACTCCATCATCCGTGTACGTGATGGCTGGGTTGGGTAGGGAGGGAATCCCGGCCTCTGGGATGTGGATTCTTGACCTGGGGACATCAGGGGACCCTGCTCTGGTCCTGAGGCTGCCGTGGGATAGGCTGCAAGGCTGGGCTGGTTGCACCCAGGCTTGCTGTGGTGTTTGCAGGGATCCCTGCTCTGTCCCAGCAGGAACCAGAGCAGGCACTCAGCGTGAAAACACCATCTGCTCTTGGTCAGAGTTGTGAGTGAGGGCTTTATCTGCAGCCTTGGGACATGCCAGAGCCTGAGGCCAGATGTCCTGTGGGGCAGGGGCTGTGTGTCCTGCTGGGGACACAATGTTGAGTCTTCCTTGAGGATGTCACAGCAGCAGGACTCCAGAACCTCAGGGTTGGGTGGGAAAAGTTTCAAGCTCGTTTAAACCCCTGCTTTAACCCCCATTGCTGCCACACTCTGACCAAGTGTGCTCAAAATGACAATTTGGGTGCCACTGTGTCTGTGTGTCCATCGTCCCTTAACAGCAGCACCTCAGGGTTGGGTGGGAAAAGAGCTTCAAGCTTATTTAAACCCCTGCTTTAACCTCCATTGCTGTCCATCGTTCCCTACAGCTCTTGGGTGTGAAAAAGACCAAGTGCACCCCTGCTTTAAATTGACAATTTGACCATGCCCCAAAATTTTGAGTGTTTTTGTGTCTGTGTGTCTGTCCATTGTTCCCTACACCAGCAGCAGCTCAGGGTTGGGTGGGAAAAGAGCTTCAAGCTTGCTTAAATCCCTACTTTAACAAGTGCACTCAAAATGACAATAGCCCTGTAGTGTCTGTGTGTCTGTCCACCGTTCCCTACAGCAGCAACTCAGGATGGGAAAAGAGCTTCAAGCTTGTTTAAACCCCTGCTTTAACCTCCCTCTGACCAAGTGCACTCAAAATGACAATCCCCCCGTTGTGTCTGTGTGTCTGTCCATCGTTCCCTACAGCAGCAGCTCCAAGCTCACCAGCTGTCCCAGCTCCAAGCCCTCGCTCTGCCCCTGACCCCGCTCCCCGTGGGGCTCCAGCCTCCCTCTCTGCCCGCTGTCAGCGCCGGCACCGGGCTCCTGTCGCTGTCAGCCCTGGGCTCTCAGGCTCACCTCTCCAAGGAGGACAAGAACGGCCACGATGGGGATGCCCACCAAGATGATGACGGCGAGAAATCGGATTAGAGCGACCGTGGGGCCGGGGCAAGGGGCTGGGCTGGGGGAGGGAGGGAGGAGGGAGGGAGGGAGGGGGCGGGTTAGTGCAAAATGCAGTATCTCTCTGGAATTGCTGTGCAGCAGGGCCGTGGTGACCCGTGCTGGGTGGCAGCTTGCCAAGGCCTGTCCCCAAGGGCGGGTGGCAGGGCCTGGGGTGTCCCCAATCCCCAGCTTCACAGCGATTAAACCCCTGCTTTAACCCCTTGCTGCCACACTCTGACCAAGTGCAGCCAAAATGACAATTTGGGTGCCATTGTGTCTGTGTGTCCATCGTCCCTGCTCAGCAGCACCTCAGGGTTGGGTGGGAAAAGAGCTTCGGTTGCCATAAACCCCCTTTAACTTTGTTAAAACCCCCCTTGTCCCAACCTGCACAACTCCTCACAGCAGCACCTCAGGGTTGGGTGTGAAAAGACCTTCAAGCCCTTATTTAAACCCCTGCTTTAACCTCCATGTGCCACACCAAGTGCCACCCAAAATGACAATTTGAGTGCCATTTTTGTGTCTGTGTGTCTGTCCATTGTTCCCCTACCAGCAGCAGCTCAGGGTTGGGTGGGAAAAGAGACCAAGAGCTTGCTTAAATCCCTCCTTTGCCCAAGTGCCCTCAAAAGGACAATACCCCTGTAGTGTCTGTGTGTCTGTCCACGTGTCTCCCTAAAGCAGCAACTCAGGATGGGAAAAGAGCTTCAAGTTGTTTAAACCCCTGCTTTAACCTCCCTCTGACCAAGTGCACTCAAAATGACAATCCCCCGTTGTCTGTGTGTCTGTCCATCGTTCCTACAGCAGCAGCTCCAAGCTCACCAGCTGTCCCAGCTCCAAGCCCTTTGCTCTGCCCCTGACCCCGCTCCCCCCCAGCTCAGCCCTCCTCTCTGCCCCTGTCAGCTGGGGAATGAGCTGGGCTCCTGTCGCTGTCAGCCCTGGGCTCTCAGGCTCACCTCCAAGGAGGACAAGAACGGCCACGATGGGGATGCCCACCAAGATGATGACGGCGAGAAATCGGATTTGTAGCGACCGTGGGGCCAAGATGGGCAGGGGGCTGGGCTGGGGGAGGAGGGAGGAGGAGGAGGGGGAGGGGGGGCGGTTAGTGCAAAATGCAGTATCTCTCTGGAATTGCTGTGCAGCAGGGCCGTGGTGACCCGTGCTGGGTGGCAGCTTGCCAAGGCCTGTCCCCAAGGGCGGGTGGCAGGGCCTGGGGGGTGTCCCCAGCGCCGTCCCCGGCTGCTGCACAGCGATGCAAAGCGCCATAGCATTACCCGTGTGGCCAATCGTGCTGTCCCCGTGCCCAGCCTGCCTTCCCTGTCCCTCCTCCCCCTCACAGAGCAGACTCTGCCTGCTCTGGGGCCACTTTGCCCCCTGGCTGTCCCAGCTCCTCGGTGCCATGTGGCCCCATCCCTCCACCTGCTGCTCCCCTCCTCGGTATTTAAAGATTGCCCCTTGATCCTAACGGTTCTGCACAACTCCCTGCTAGGATCCCTGGCCCAGAACAATCTCCTTCCTCCCTCCCCCAGGTGCTCTTGGTCTCGTGTCCCCCAGGTCCCTCCTGCACTAATACCAGGCCTAATAACAGCCTTGCTGTTCTGCATGTACCTGTTCTCAACCAGCTCTGGCTGCCAGGGGGCTTCACCCTGGGCTGGAGGGGGGTCCAGGTGGGCTGGGCAGAGGGGGCAGGCAGACCAAGAGCCTTCCCCAGCCTCCCCCTCCCCGTGCCCCTGCCCTGTGTAGAGGATACAGCAGCTTTCTCTGTTCTTATCTCCGTGCGCTAGCGTGTCTTCTTAAAAAACAAAAATGGTTAAAAAAAAAAATAATAAATAATAATCTGGTGTTTGTATATAGTTCTTTAGAAAGATCTTGTTTTGCTTTTTGTGTTTAATCACTTGACCTATAATAAGAGGAACTGAAAATGCTGTATCAAGGACGTACAAGCTGTGCCTTTCAAATAAAGAAATAAGAAGGTTGGTTAAAACCGTGACTTGCTGCTGCTTTCTTTTTGCCTTCGGGTTGACTTTAAAATACTTCCCTGTGTTTCCTGTCCCTTCAGATGGGGGAATCAGCTGAGAACTGAGTTTTCCTGGTGTGGAAAGTGCCTGGAGGTGCCGCCCTCCTTCCTCTAGGTGCAGCAAATCCCAGATTATTCCCTGTGGGATGTGCTGCTCCCCCTCCTTGGGGGTTCCTCTGAGAGCAGGGTTAACATTCACAGCTCTACCTCTGGCTTCTCTTGTAGGGCTGGTGGAATGGGGCAGTCCCTGTGGCTGGTTAAAACCTTTACTTGCTGCTGCTTTCTTCTTGTTTTGGGATGACTTTAAAATACTTCCCTGTGCCTCCTGTCCCTTCAGATGGGGGAATCAGCTGAGAACTGAGTTTTCCTGGTGTGGAAAGTGTCTGGAGGTGCAGCTCTCCTTCCTCTAGGTGCAGCAAATCCCAGATTATTCTTCCCTGTGGGATGTGCTGCTCTCCCTCCCTGAAGGTTCCTCTGGGAGCAGGGTTAACATTCACAGCTCTACCTCTGGCTTCTCTTGTAGGGGCTGGTGGAATGGGGCAGTCCCTGTGGCTGGTTAAAACCATGACTTGCTGCTGCTTTGTTTTTGCTTCTGGGATGACTTTAAAATATTCCCTGTGCCTCCTGTCCCTTCAGAATCAGCTGGGGAGAACTGAGTTTTCCTGGTGTGGGAGGTGTCTGGAGGTGCAGCAACTCCCAGATTATCTCTTCCCTGTTGGAAGTGCTGCTCTCCCTCCCTGGAGGTTCCAATGGGAGCCAGGATGAGCAGGGTTAACATTCACAGCTCTGCCTCTGGCTTCTCTCGTAGGGCTGGTGGGATGGGGCTGTCCCTGTGGCCTTTGTGGCTCTGGGACACCCCTGCAGAGGCGAGGGCTGTGCCACAGCTGCAATCTGCAGGAACCAGGGCCAGGAGGATGCTCAGGGAACGCCAGAACCAACGAGCTCAAGGAGAAAAGTGGTGGGTGGCGAAAAGGGAGCGGGGATTCTCCAGAAGAAAAGCAAGGAGCGAGTGCCCCCGAGGTCTATCAGCTCTGAGCTGCTTTGCTAACACAGGTGGAGGTCCCTGGGGCTGCCACAGGTCTGCTCTGCTGTGCATAATTCATTTTCCCTCTGGGCACAGAGGATAAGCTGCTTCTGTGGCTCTCAGACCCCTCTGGAAAATCCGTCCCGCGGTGCCCCGGGGCTGAGATTGCTGTAATGGAATTGGCTCTCGACAATTAGAGCTGTCCTCTGGCTTCAGAGCCTGCTCCAGCCCGATAACATCTTCCCCTCTGCTATCTCTTAGGCCACTTGGAGTGGGGAAATTTCCTCCCTCTGGGGGAGTCCTGCAGCACCCAGCAGTGAGGTGTGGAGGGGCTGGTGGGTTACAGAGCCTGCGGGCAGAGAGAGAAAAGTGAGTTTTTTAGGAGTCTATAGTACAAAAGAGACTCCTCTCTTCTTGATGAACTGAGAATTGATTATCTGAAGGGTGGTGATGGACTGAGAGTTGGTTATCTGAGGGGTGGTAACTGAATTGAGAATCCAAGGCTTTGTCTTACTGTGATGTATTAGAAATTTGATGGTGGGAGGAGGAGGAATGGTTTTAGAAGGTTTTCATTCTGAGTTCTGTGTGTGTTTCTTTTTACATATATATATAGTTAATACCTTTTTTATTATATATATTATATTAAAAGAAAACTATATACTAAAACTATACTAAAGAATAGAAGAAAATATTTCATTAGACTTAAAAAGAAAAGAGTGATAATAAAATCTTGTGACTGCTCACAGCCTCGACACAGGTGGCTGTCACTGGTCATCAAGTAAAAACAATTTCACAGGTAAACAATTCCCTAATTCACATTCCAAAGCAGTAAAACGTGGAGAAGCTGAAACTTCTCTGCTTCTCAAGAGAAAAGATCCTGGCAAAAAAGACCTAGAGAAAGGTCCCAGGACAAGGGAAGAGATGAGAATCTTGACTCCATGTTCCAGAAGGCTGATATATTAATTTATGATATATATTATATTAAAATAAAATTATATACTAAAACTACAGTAAAGAATAGAAGAAAATATTTCATTAGAAGAGTTAGAAAGAGAAAAGAGTGATAATAAAATCTTGTGACTGCTCACAGCCTCGACACAGGTGGCTGCCATTGGTCATCAAGTAAAAACAATTCCCATGCTGGGTAAACAATTCTCCAAATCCCATTCCAAAGCAGCAAAACGTGGAGAAGCTGAAGCTTCTCAGCTTCTCAAGAGAAAAGATCCTAATGACAAGATTTTTCATAAAATATGTCTGTGACATCCTCCCTTCCACCTGCCTGGCACTGGAGGCTCAAGCCCAGCCTCCTTCCCCCTGCACACAGAGCAGCTGGGAATTTTTCACTGGATTTCACCTCTTTGGGTCCTTCCTGCAGGACAGAACCCCCAGTGGGAGGTTCTGGCACAACCCCTGTGCCTCCCACCCTCCTCATTTTCAGCTCTGCCTGAAACAATGGCAGGGGAATGCTGGAGGAGCAGGAGCAGCTTCCCAGCTCCTGTTAATGCAGGAATGCCGAGCTCTTCCTGGCTGCAGCAGCGCCAGATAAAAGCTAAAGGAGGCATCAATAATTAAAAACCACTCGGAGCTGGTAAGTGCAAACAGGAGCCAGCACAGGGATCGAAGGCAGAGAGCAGAGCTGGGCTGCTCTGAGGGCTCCCACTGCTCTTCTGCAGCCCCTGGAACCAGGGACACCTGGAGGGGACACCTGTCCCCAAGGGCTCAGGGACTTGGGCTTTGGAGAGTGGACACTGAGGATTTGGGGATGAGGAGCTGCAGTTTGGTCCTGGAAGTGGAGCTCAGTGAACTGGGGAATATTAATTTCTAGTGCAGCTTTGGTTTAGATCTCACTGGTTTAGAACTCTCACCTGGAGGGGACACCTGTCCCCAAGGGGTCAGGGACATGTGGCTTTGGAGAGTGGACACTGAGGATTTGGGGATGAGGAGCTGCAGTTTGGTCCTGGAAGTGGAGCTCAGGGAACTGGGGAATCTTAATTTCCAGTGCAGCTTTGGCTTAGATCTCATAGATCTCACTGGTTTGGAACCCAGGAACACCTGGAGGGGACACCTGTCCCCAAGAGCTCAGGGACATGTGGCTTTGGAGAGTGGACACTGAGGATTTGGGGACGAGGAGCTGCAGTTTGGTCCTGGAAGTGGAGCTCAGGGAACTGGGAAATCTTAAATTTCCAGTGCAGCTTTGGCTTAGATCTCACTGGTTTGGAACCCAGGGACACCTGAAGGGGACACCTGGAGGGGACACCTGTCCCCAAGAGCTCAGGGACATGTGGCTTTGGAGAGTGGACACTGGAATTTTGGGGATGAGGAGCTGCAGTTTGGTCCTGGAAGTGGAGCTCGGGGAACTGGGAAATTTTAATTTCCAGCACAGCTTTGGCTTAGATCTCGCTGGTTTGCTGCCAGATCCTTTCCTCTGTTCCCCTTCCCATCTCATGCTCATTCCAGGACTGACTCCAGCCAGGATGAGGTCCCTGCTTGTGCCAGCTGCCCTGGGAGATTCACATTGGCTGAGGGTGCCAGGAACCGCTCTGTGCTGAGTTCATCCGAGCAGGCAAGCTGAGAATGGGATGGTTTGGTGAGCCCCAGCCACCCCTGGTGTCTCTGCAGAACGAGGTGGGCTCTGCCCTCGAGCATCCACAGCTGCCCTGTGCCAGGCTGGCACTCAGGGGGGAGCTGAAAGGCAAAATCCCTGGGGAAATTCCAGCAGCAGCAGCAACATCCTCTCTTGTTGGGATCCAGCTTCAGACGGAGCTGCTGGCTGTCCCTGTGATGGTTTGATTTCTCTGCTGCTGTTCAGAGCATTTCCCTCTCGATCCCAGCATGGATTTCAAACACTTTCATCCCTTGGGGCTCTTCCAGGCTCTGCCACCACCAGGCACGAGCTGTGGCTGAGCATCCTGCAGTGGTGACAGCCACCTCTGGGCTGTGGCCACTGCCCAGCACGGTGCCTGTGAAAAATGTGTATTTTATGATTGGCTTTTTGCAAATATTCAAATGAATATTATATGTGTTGTGTTAGAAAGTGATGCTGTATTCATTCTCTTAAGTAGTGTGGTAAATATAGTTTTGGGTTATAAAAAAAAATTAAAATAGAAACTGTGCTATGTAGGACACTTGCAGTGAAATAGCAGCCACAGGACAACTGAATCTTTCAGAGAAAAAGAATTTATTGCCCTCTTATCAGCAGAAACGAACTTCTTCCCACCTCGAAAGCGCTGTTGGGATTCAGAGGAAGAAGCTGACACTGACCAGACAGAATCCTGTGTTTGAATGGAATTTATGCATCATGTATGAGGTGTATGAATATGCAACAGGCTGTTGTTTTTAAGGGTTAATCCTCTGTTAACTGTGTCCTTTTTCGGGCTTATTTTGCCCAGAAAAAGGTACCCAGACATCCATAACTCTTAATTTTTATTGTCTCATATTGTCTTAATCCAAATTGTCCAAATTATTATTACTCTAATTGTATTACTATTTTTATAACCATTTTATTACTATCAAACTTTTAAAATTTTCCAAACAAGTGATTGGCGTTTTTCACATTCCCCACGCCTGGGACAGCAGCAGGACCATCTCCTCTTGCTGCTGGGCGTGCCAAGGGTTAAGTGCCGCTGTTCTCTCCCATCCAAACACAAATTAATCTCTGGGTTACAGGCTGTGCTGCTCCAGGGCTCATGTCAATCACTGCTGGAGGCTGATCAGGACACGTGTGACACCCGTCACTCCACCAGGTTTACCTGTGTCACTCTCCTGAGGCAGGAGCACAGAGATTGCCGAAGGAAAGCTGGCAATTTTCAGAAAGGAGTTTTGAAAAATGCTGCAAAACATCTCCCTCCAGTCTATCCTTCCCTTGAAACACGATCTGAAATGTTTCCAGCCTTTGAAAATACACTTTAAAAAAACCCCTCAAGTCTCCCAATAAGGCAACACAGAGAGAGAGAGGGAGAGGGAAAAAACCTTTTAAAATTTTACATTTGGATTAAAATATGCAGATATACGATGTAAACACACAAAACATCTATGTGACTGCACAGAAGGGAGAGTTTTGGAGGGTTTGAGCTGGTGTCCATCGCTGAGTCAGTGGATCAGTGAACATCTATGGCCAGGGAAAGGTAAAGGGGAAAAACTGCTGGGGCTGGGCTGGCTCCTTGCTGGGACTGACAGGGTCTGGGGAATCTTAATTTCCAGCGCAGCTTTGGCTTAGATCTCGCTGCTTTGCTGCCAGATCCAGATCCAGAGCTCCCGGTGCTGGCTGGGGACAAGAGGCAGGGACACCAGGGGATGGATGGATGGATGGAGGGATGCCATGGGGGCAAAAAGAGGGAGAGCCTCCAGTGCCCAGCACCTTGTCCCTGCCAGCATGCAGCACGTAAATAACACAATGAATAAAATATCAGGATGAAATGTGAGGCATTAAATATTTAACCTCGCGCCTGCCCGCGCAGCGCCCAGGTACAGCTGGGTCCTGCAATATTTAAAGATTGCTCCTCACTCGCTTTTACCGAACCCGAGCGCGGTGACTTCAGGGCAGCCGCGGCTGGAGGGGTCTCGGGGGACCGGGAAGGGGCTCTCGGTGCGTTCCCCGGGCGGAGCAGCCCCGCGGAGCCCGAGCCCGGCGGCTCCGCGTCCGCCCGCCTCAGCCACCCCACGTTACTTTGAGTGGCAGCTGGCGGCAACCGCAAGGCCTCGTGGGCCGCGCAGTCCGCCTGCCCGTGCCGCCCGCGGCGGGAGCCCCGCCTGTTCCCGGTGCTGGGCCGGATCCCGCGGCAGAGCCGGTTTGGGCCGCTCCTCGGGCCCGCGGCGGCGGCAGGGACCACACGGACCGGCCTGGGGCGCCGCCGCCGTGAGGGCGTAGCCAAGGGCTGACTACAACTCCCAGCGTGCCCCGCGGCGCCTCCTTGGGGGGCTCTGGCCGCTCGCTCACTTCTCATTGGTGGATCCGCTTTCTTGCGTCACGAGCCCTTGTGGGAACCGCGCAGGGCGATTGGCTGGCGCTCCCGCAGCGGCAGCCAATGGCCGGTGCGAGCGCCGCCGCTGCGGGCTGCGGGACAGGTTAAGGTGGAGCGAGCGGAGGGGCCGGGATGGGGCAGTCCCGCCGTGCCCGCCCCTCCCGGTGGGGCTGCCCCGGGCACACCGGGGGCTGGTCCCCAGGGACTCCCGCCCCACTGTGTACCGGAGCCCGCTGCCCTGGGGTCCCTGGCCCAGCGGGCACTGTCCGGCTGCACTCGTTTGTGATGTCCGCCCCCGGGCGCTGCCCTGCCGGTGGCCGGTGCCGCCTCCGCCCGCAGCGTTGGGGGCGGTGGCAGCGCCTGGCGTCACTCCCCGGGGACCGGGCTGCCCCGGGAATGGGGCAAGCTCCGCACCGCGCTGGGGGCCGCGCTCGCGGCGGGTCCGGGGGCAGCGCTCGGTGAGCCCCGGGCCGGGGTGACCGTGCGGGCGGGCGCCTCCCGAGCCGTTCCATTCGGGACAGCAGCGACAGCTCCAGGGCCGGCACCTTCCCCGGGCTCCCCTCGGTCTCCGGCATCGCCGCGCTCTCTCGGCGCCTCGGCGGGCGCGGGAACTCCGGTGTCACGAGCCCCGCGGGAACGCGCCTCCTTAAGCGGGCGCGGGCGGCCGGGGCGCACGGGGCCGAGCGGCCGCTCCCCCCCCGCCTCAACCGGGACCGCCTCAGCCCCGCCCCGGCCCCGGGAACGAGACCCCGGGAGCGCCGGCCGAGCCGCTCGGGCAGATCCCGGCCGAGCCCAAACACCCCCGGGCCCCGGCGGGAGGAGCGGGCAGCAGCGCCCCGGGAGCGGCGGGGCCGGGCCGGGAGCCCTCAGGGACGCGCGCTCAGGATGTTCCCTCAGGGACGGCACCCGGTAAGTGCCGCCGGGGCGGCGGGGCCGGGCCGGGCCACGGGGCCGAGCCGCAGCCTCCACAGCCGGGCTGTATCTCCGCTGCAGCCCGGGCAGCCCTTCAAGTTCTCGGTGCTGGAAATCTGCGAGCGGATCAAGGAGGAGTTTCAGTTCCTGCAGGCGCAGTACCACAGGTGGGACCGGGGCCGGTGGGACCGGGGCGGGCTGGGCTGAGTGCGGTGGGATAACGGGGGAAGGAGGAGGTGGAGAGCTCCTTCAGGAGCACAATCTGGTCTTTAAGGAGGGAGTGAAGCCATCAGAGTTGGCAGGAGCAGCTTTGGGGCCGGGCACTCAGCGGAGCACAGCCTTGAATCCTGCGAGGATCAGGTTTAGGAGCAGGCTCTGGAGGGGTGGATGGTGGTGACAGAGCCTGTCAGAATGAGCCGGGGGAAGGAGGAAGAGGAGGGAGGTTTGGTCTGGAGGACAGCATGAAAGCGACAGCTGGGGAGCCAGGTCTTGAGCAGGGGTCCCAAGGGGAGGATCAGCCGAATTTCCTCTGGCTGAGCCGGGGGTAGGGACAGGGAAGGCACAGAGCCCTGGGTGGGTGCTACAGGTGTGTGCACAGCACAGCCGTGGGGTGCAGGTGCCCCGGGCAGGGTGTGTGTGTGGGATACCCCTGCAGCTGCCCCAGGGTGTGTGTGTGACAGCCCTGCAGGTGCCCCGGGCTGGGTGTGTGTGTGTGACACCTCTGCAGCCCCAGGGACACACAGGAGATGTGCTGAGTTTGCCCCGGGGATGGGGCAGGAGCTGCAGGTCCGTGAATTGAAGCTCTGGCTCCCCTTTGCAGCCTGAAGCTGGAGTGTGAGAAGCTGGTGAGCGAGAAGACAGAGATGCAGAGACATTATGTCATGGTGAGCTGTCCCCCTGCCTTGTCCCCTTAAGGGCTGTCCCCCCTTCTGCTGCCCTCACACACATCAGGGTGCTGGGGGTCCTCTCAGCCCTGCCCAGTGCTCCCCTTGGGGCTGGGGAGATGTGAGGCAGGAAGGAGTTAATCACCATTTCTCTTGATGCTCAGTGCTGCTTGAGCCCGGGAATCCTGCCATTGGTTTTGTCTCCTTTTTTTTAACCTTTTTCTATGTGGCCTTGTAAGAGAGCCCCAACTCCTCCCTCTCTCTCTCCTAAGGGGTGGATATTTAACAACTGGATGTTCCAAGGCTGGTGGTTTGGGTGGAAGGGGAAGGAGCAGGGCAGGAGCCCTCCACAGTTGCCAATGAAGGGTTAACAGGCCCCAAGACTGACCTGGGCAGCAGCCAGAGCCTGCCAGGAGCTGCTGGGAGGAAGAGGATGGGGGGACAGCAGAGCACCTCCTTCTCCTGACCTCACTGGCCCCTCTGGGGAAAGGGGGAACCCAAGTGGCACCATCCAAGAGGCAAAAAGCTGCGAATTTGGGCAAAGCCCACCCCGGGGGTGAGCACAGCCCCTGTGAGGCTGGCTGTTGATATTGCAGGGCATGTTCCTCTCACTGGGATCTCACCCTCAGCTGGGATCCCTCCCCACATCCTGGAGGCTCACAGGGATTTCCAGAAGTGCTTTCCTGCCTTTGGAACAGGTTTTGCTGGAGGACAGCAGATCCTCTGGTGCTCTTTTCTGCCCAGGTGTGGGGGATTGGGGTCAGAGTCACTGGTGGCTGCTGATGGGTGAAACTGGAATGGCTTCCAAGAGCCAGGACAGGATCTGGGGGGAAGCAGGACTGGTTTCCCCTGGCTCAAACAAATTGCAGGTGGAAACAGCCTGTGCCTACTCCCTGCCTTGTCCCAGGCTCCTGGCACGCTGTCCCAGCCATTCCTCTGGGCTGGAGCCGGCCAAACCCCAGGCGGGTCCTGGGCCAGCTGCTCTGGACAGCTCCTAACCAGGCTGTGCTTTGTGCTTTGTGCTTTTCCTCTCAGTACTACGAGATGTCCTACGGCCTGAACATTGAAATGCACAAGCAGGTAAGTGCAGGGGAGCTGGGAGGGTGGGGAGAGGCTGAGGTTGGAGACTTCCTTGGAAAATGATCTCCCTTGAGCCCTGTAGCTCTAATGGCTCTAAGTGACACGGGGACTGGCTTGCAAAGGGATGCAGCAGTTGTCAGGATGTGTTATTGAGTTCCCCATCCCAAAGAGAAGCACTCAGAGCCCTGCTGTGAGCCCTGGTGCCTCCCTGCGGTGCTTCCCTGGGGCCCCACTTGAAGGAGGGATGTGGAGGAAACAGCAGGAGCTAGAGCCCAGAGGCAAATGGATTGTCTTTCTTTTCTTTTTTTTTTCTCGTTAATCCCCTTTTCCTTTCCCAAAGCCAGAGGAGTGTTTTCACCCTTCCCTGGTTCCCCTTTTGTTCCAGCCTTAATTTGCTTTCCCTCTTCAGATTTATCAATCTAGTCATCATGGGCTCTCTGCCAGGGAAATTAGTTTGGACCAATGCCTGACAAAGTGGCAAGTCAACTGCCATATCCCTCCAGCTGGCTCAGCCCCTCCGAGTTTGCTCCTTTTGTTAGCAGGGAGCTGTGGTGGGGACCACATTCCTGCCACTTTTACACACCCCAAAATCCAGTGGGAATTTGAGCCAATCCAGGTGGGGTTGGGGGCTCTGCCCACGAGGTGGTGGCCAAGGGGTTTAGGAGTGGGAGCCTGGGCAGGAGGGGGTCTCAGTGGCTGGGAGAGCAGCTGGGAGCCGCAGGTGAGCACAGGGTGGCTGTGGGGCACGGCAGGGAAATGTTCCCTTTGTTCTCCCCTGGCTCCCAGCCTGCTTTGACCTCTGCAACACCGGCGGGGATTGTCAGAAACCTGAGCTGATAAAACCCTTCAGAGCAGCCAGCCCCGGGCTGGATTTACAGCAGGGGTGTGCAGTTTTCCCCGGGAAATGTGGGGTTTTCTCTTGGAGAGGCTGGGCTGGAAGTCACAGCCCCTTTCCTCGGAAGTGCTGCTTGCCCTGCTGTGGGTTTGTCTGCAACCACAGAGCCTCTCCTCAGAGTATACACTGGGTTTGCTGCATTCCCCCGTGGGCAGGGGCAGCTCTGGGGGTGCTTTGTGCCTCTGAAGGAGCAGAGGGAGCTGTCCCAGGGCTTGGTGAGGCAGGGAGTGGAGTCCCTGCTCCAGGTCAGGGCAAGTAGAACCAGCAGAGCCTTGAGGGATTTGCTGGTGCCATTCCAAGAGGGCTGAATCTGTGCAATTCTGCCTCCTGCTTGCTCTGCCTGGCTTCGAGCTGGATGTTTGGGAAGGGAAGGCACAGGGAGGGCTCCCTGCCAGCGCCTGTGGCTCGGCTCCCCTCTGTCCCTGGCCGCAAAGCCAGGATGGGTTTGGGCTGAGCAAAGCCAGCTGGGCTGCAAGGACTGACAGCCTGGAGCTTGCCTTGGCCTGGGGCCACGCAGGGATTGAGGCGTGGGGTCCCTCCCCTGTGCCTGGCAGCCCTGGGCAGAGCTCGGGAAATCCCAGCAGGGATGCAGAGGCAGCAGGAGAATTTCCGTGGGTGGGGAGAGTTTCACTCCTCTGCAGAGGCTGAGTTTGCAGGAGGGGGCTCAGAGCCCTTCATCCATGGTGACACCTGCTGATTCCTGCTTCCTCCTTCAGGCTGAGATTGTCAAGAGGCTGAGTGCCATTTGTGCCCAGATCATTCCCTTCCTGACGCAGGAGGTAAGGAGGAGGCAGGGGGTGTGCAGCAGATTGATTTGCCCCTTCTTGAATTTGCCCCTTAGTTAGTTCCTGGATAATTCGTCATTTGGGCAGGAATCCTGTCAGGGGAGGGAGCCCTGCAAGGGAGAGCAGGGTTAGGAGCAGTATTGCGTTTAAGGATGGGATTTTGGTTCATGCAGTCATTAGGGTAGGTAGTTTTAAGACTTTAATTGTGTTTAGGGTGAGGAAGACAGTCGCAGTTATCATGGCGTCCAGGTAGAAGTTGAGGAGGGTGAGCTTAGGGTTGTAGATGATGATGATTGCTATTCAGCCTAGGTGAGAGATGGAAGAAAAGGCTAGGATTTTTTGGATTTGTGTTTGGTTCAGACCCAGTCATCCTCCTAGGGCTGCTGAGAGGATAGCCAGGGTGGTTAAGAGCGTGGGGTTTATGTAGAGTCGCTTCTTCCCAAGAAGCCAGAGCCAAGTCCAGCCTCAACCACGGGAGGTTTTGGGAAGAAAACTTCATGCCTGGGCTGGAGGGGAGGGAGAAGGGGCTCTGCAGGGAAGGGTGGGGCAATGTGGAGCTCCCTTGGGGCAGGAGCAGGGTGTGACCACCCCGTGCTCTTCCTCCCCAGCACCAGCAGCAGGTCCTGCAGGCCGTGGAACGGGCCAAGCAGGTGACCATGGGAGAGCTCAACAGCATCGTCGGGGTGAGTTGCACTGCCTGGCTGGGGGCAGAGATTCTTCCCTGCCTGGGGGTTTGGGATCTGCAATGATGGGGGAAATTTTTACTCTTTTAATACACCCATATTTTTACTAGTTTGATACACCCATTTTTTTACTATTTAAGGGTTTTTACTATTTTGACACACCCATTTTTAATTTTTTACTTCTTAAGGGTTTTTACTATTTTGATACACCCATTTTTACTATTGAAGGGTTTCCACTATTTTGATACACCCATTTTTTACTATTTAAGGGTTTTTACTATTTTGATACACCCATTTTTCATTTTTTACATCTTAAGGGTTTTTACTATTTTGACACACCCATTTTTTTCTATGTAAGAGTTTTTAATGTTTTGATACCCCCATTTTTTACTATTTAAAGGTTTTCACTATTTTGACACACCCATTTTTTACTATTTAAGGCTTTTTACTGTTTTGATACACCCATTTTTACTATTGAAGGGTTTCCACTATTTTGATACCCCCATTTTTTACTATTTAAGGATTTTCACTATTTTGATACACATTTTTCTTTTTTTACTATTTAAGTGTTTTTAATATTTTGATACCCCCATTTTTTACTATTTAAAGGTTTTTACTATTTCGACACACTCATTTTTTTTTCTATGTAAGAGTTTTTAATATTTTGACACACCCATTTTTTACTATTTAAGGCTTTCTACTGTTTTGATACACCCATTTTTACTATTTAAAGGTTTTTACTATTTTGATACACCCATTTTTACTATTTAAGGATTTCCACTATTTTGATACACCCGTTTTTCTTTTTTTACTTCTTAAGGGTTTTTACTATTTTGATACACCATTTTTTTACTATTTAATGGTTTTTACCATTTTGACACACCCATTTTTACTTTTTAAGGGCTTTTACTATTTTGACACACCCATGTTTACTTTTTAAGGTTTTTACTATTTTGATACACCCATTTTCCATTTTTTACTTTTCAAGGGCATTTTCCTAGTTTGACACACCCTTTTTTTTTTACTTTTTAAGGTTTTTACTATTTTGACACGCCCATTTTTTACTATTTAAGGGTTTTTACTATTTTGATACGCCCGTTGTGGTGAAGGGATTTGCCATGATGTCCTGAAGGTGTTGGGTGCCCTGTGGGACACCCCTGAGCACAGCAGGGCACAGCCATGGCCTGGGGTCGTGTCTGCAGGGACGGACTCATGCAGAAGGGGCATTGGAGGAAAACAAAGTCCAGAGGGAGAATAAAAGAGGCTGTGCTGAGCCCAGACAGCCCCGGGGGAAGGGGCAGGGGTGTGACCCAGCCTGTGCAGCCCCCAGAGCTCCGCTGCCCCCTCCTCATCCCTGCCTCATCCCATGAGCTTCGCATTGCAGCCCGCGGGGAGGGGAGGGGAGAGGAGGGAGGGTCGGGCCATGGCTGCCTCCTCCTCCACATCCAGGACCATTTGCTCTTTCTCTTTCAGCAGCAGCAGCTTCAGCAGCTCTCCCAGCACGCAGCCCCGCTCCCGCTGGCACCCCACCCCTCCAGCGCACAGCCCCCCAGCCTGAGCGGGGCCAGCTCGGGGCTCCTGGCCCTCTCGGGGGCACTGATGGCTCAGGTTCAGCTGGCCAAGGAGCACAGAGTGGCCCAGGATGGGGAGAACAGAGGTAAGGGGAAGAAGCGCAGCTGGGTTAACCCTTTAAAGGCTGGGATGCTGTGCAGGGATGCTGCTCTGCCTCTTTGCTGAGGCTCCTGGCTGCTGCATCCCCGGGGATGGCGAATTCATGGGATGGAATGCCTGCAGTCCCAGGAGGCTGGCTGTGTTTGTGACTGCTCTGCAGTGATGCTGTGTGTGCAGCCCTGGCCCTGGGCAAGTGTTTGTGCGCATACACGGCTCTCTCTGCTCCCCTGGGTGTTTCCAGTGCATGAGGCAGCTGGGAGATCCCCACCACGAAGAAATCCTCTCTTTTTGCACCAAGATCTGATACTTAAAGATGAGAGTTTTAAGGAAAATACTGTTACAAGCCCTTGGTAGAAACTGTGACAGCCACAGGCCTGGGGCAAGGAATTCAGAAAGCAGAGCCTCATTGGGTGTGTTGTACCCTGAAAATTACACTAATTCCTCGTCCAGATGGGTGCCTCCTCCTGTCAGGATCAGCGAGTGCCTTCCAAACATCATCAATATTTAATCATCGTTAAATCAGTGCTCTGAATGCTACTGGCAGGCCTGGGCCAAATGAGTGAGTGTGCCCAGCTCTGCTCGTGGCCTTTTGCACAAAGGAGGAGCTGCTCCGAGCTCAAGCCACCTTTTCAGAGCACAGGCATGGAGTGGTTGTGCTGAGAGGAGGCTGGGACAAGGAGAGAGGCTCTGTGGGCTAGAAAGAGGCAGCCAGATTTAGCAGGAGGGATGTTTCCCTGCACACTCCCCTGGGGAAGGTGCTGACTGAAATGCACTTGGGTCAGGGCCCCAGAGCAGCAGCAAAGCCAGGCACTGGGTGGGGTTTGCTGCAGGTTCTCATGGTCTGGCTTGGCCTGCAGGATTTCAAGGTGGTGAAAAGAGCAGCAGGAAGCTGTCGGTGGCAGCTCTGCCCCTCCCTGCACACAGCTGTCTGCAGCTCAAATCCTGCCCGTGTTTCTTTAAGGATGGCTTCCACAAAGGAGGAAAACAAAGTCCAGAGAGAGAGAGAGAGAGAGAGAGAGAATAAAAGCAGGCTGTGCTGTGCTGAGCCTGCTTAACCCTCAGAGCCCAGGCAGCCAGAACTTCTCTCAGCCTGGGTGTCTGGCTGTGGTGAGGGCCATTCCTTATTAAAAAAAAAAAAAAAAAAAGGTTGAAATGCTCCATCTGTCTGGGGTTAATCCTCAGTGCTCTGCCGTAGTTAGCCAGAGCTGGTGTGAGTCAAGCTGAGCCAGGGGTGCACAGGGCTGATGGCAGGCATCTGGTCCCACTCCAGACCACGGCCTTGGAGCAATGCCTACAAGAATCCCTCAGCTTCCCATCCCTGCCTGCCTCTTCTTGCCAGCAGGGACCTGGACTCATTCTCTCTAAATGCTGGTGGATCTTTAGGGGCAAAAATCAGCCAGGGAAGGTTGTTGAAGGCCAGCCCACAGCCCTGTGCTTGGATTTGCAGTAAATGTGTTCCCCGTGCTTGGATTTGCAGTAAATGCCTGGCACTTCTTCCCTGGGCTCAGGGAAGTGGACCTGCTTTGCTGTGCATCTCCAAAAAGCCTCCAAGAATTTCCAAGCAGGGCTTTTAGGCATGGCTTCCTAAGGAAATGGGATGGGTGTGATTCAGGGGATCTCAGCTGGCCAGCTCTCCCCTCCTGGGGCCTTTGGACCTGTTTTCATGTCTAGGGAAGGGATTTCAGAGCTGGGATAAGCTCTTGGAAGGAGGTGGGTGGGTAGAGATTCCCCTGCTTCCCTGAGGAGCACCAAAGTGCTGACCTCCCTTTAGACAGCACAAAATCCACACTTCAGGTGGGAAAAATGGGAAATCTGGTGTGATTTTTTTTTTTGTTTTTTTTTGTTTTCTAAACCTGCTGTTTCCTGGTTTGCCCTTCTGTGCCCCTCTCTCCTTCCTGCCTGGGTATGAGGGGCACAGGCTTGGCATTAACAACCTCTCCCTGTCCTCCCCTCTGCTCTGACGTGGACCTGGGATGTTCTCCCTGCTGCTGCCTGCATCCAGAGCACACCCCAAGCCGGGTAAGTTGTGACAGGCCAGTGGCCTCAGCTGGCCCTGATGGCATCTCCAGTGTGCTCCAAGCTGGCCACTGGCTCCTGGGAAGGAAGGGATGGGGCTGCTGGGTGAGCTTTGCTGGCCTGGGTGGGCTGGGTTTGCATCAGGGTTTTGTAACTGAAGCTTCTGGGCCACCTCAATTCAGTCTTTGCTGATGCAAGGAGCTAAAGATCAAGGGCTGCTCCCAAAATAACCAGCTCTGTCCTTTTCAAGGAGTTTCCAGTTTAGGAATCATTCTGAACAGGTCTCAGAGCTCTCAGCCCCTCTGCAGTCCTTGGCTGCCCCCTCCTTTTTAGGATCCCCCCCCAGTCCCAGAGCTGTGAGTCCCTTCCCAGGCTCCACAGTAGCTCTGCAGAATCCAGGGTCCAGGCAGGGGAAGGAAGGGTTAATGATCTCTGTTGGGGAATTGCAGGCATTGATCTGTAGGAGAGGAGGAAGGAGAGGAGGTGTTTGTGATGCCATCACTGCCCAGGCACCCAGGAGCAATCAGCTGCAGGGAGCCCTGGCATGGGGCATCTCTGTCACCTTCTGGCTGCATTGTCACCAGTGTGGGGATGCCAGGGCATGTGTGACACCCCTACATCTGCCAGCAGCACCTGGGGAAGGGCTCTTCTTCCTGCTCAGCCCCATTCTGCTTCCAAAACCTCGTGAGGTGAAGCAAACACAGCTCCAGTGGGGATTTTCTGCGCCACCCTGGCTCGTTGTCTCTGCAGGGCTGGATGTCCCTTGCTTGGCTCAGGGTTTGGGGTTCTGGGGTCCTTCCCAGCATCCAGGGAGATGCTTTGGCAGGATGGAGGTGGTCACAGAGCAGGGCCTGGCCTCACTGAGAGCTGAGAGGTGGCTGCCTGCCCTCACAGTGGCTCTCACACCTTCCTCTCCCTCTGCCTCAGAGCGTTTCTTCTTCCCCTGCCGAGAGCCTGCCGGACGAGGAGCGCACGGGGCTGAAGAGGAAGAGGGAGGAGAAGGAGCTGCCTGGGCATCCTGTGAGTGCCCCGAGGGCTGGGGAGGGAGCTGGGCAGCCCTGTGCCCACCCTGCTGCACAGGGCTGCAGTGCTGGGAGCAAGAACAAAGCAAATGAGGAGCCCCAGGGAGGCCCCTCAGCCCGAGGCTGGGTCACTGCCAGCAGGACGTGGCTGGTGTTGGTCCAGGGAGGGAGGTACAGGAGAAAATGGGTCACTCTGGGGTCCTGGGGCAGAACACAGAGCCTGCTCCAGCATCTCACTGTCCTGACTGAGCCCTTCTGGATTTCTCTCTCCTCACAGGACAGTGATGGTGACAAGAGTGATGACAACCTGGTGGTGGATGAGGTAAGCCCCTGGAGCCTGGCAAGGCATCCTCCTCAAGCTGCAGTGGTTGGGTTTAGGACTCTGGTTCCCCAGCTTTGGGGTTCTTTAGGCTGCAGCTTATTGCTGCTGGGTAGCAGTGGCCAGCCAGGACACGTGCCAGCCCTGCCCTAGTGCGTTGTGCCAGCCAAGACTGATTCCACTCCCACTGCTCTGGGAAGGCTGTGCCAGCCAGGGCTCAGCTTTGCCAGCCACAGGCTTGGCTCTGCTTCACAATCCCCTTTCAGCCCCTCTGCTGCAGCATCCCATATGGGGAGGCTGATAAGCTGGGGTGAGAGCTCCATGGAGCTGGGCTTGCTGCTGGCAGCTCCTGTGGGTGGAGGTGGCAGGAGCTACCCTGGCCCTGCCAGCCCCAGGCCTGGAGCCCCTTCCTGCCCTGCCTGCCCCCGGAGCAGCCTCAGCTTTAACTCACCTCACTGAATTCCAGTCTTCTGCCATGGAACTGCCACATGCTTCTGGTACAGCCTTTCCTGACTGAGGCACACCTGACCCGAACTTGATCCCAGCCACCGCTGTGCTTGGTAGAGAAGATGTTTTTGGGGATGTGCTTATTCCCTTCTTAGAAGACAGAGGGGAGAGAAAGATATGAAGTCTTTTTGTGGCACTTCCTAAGAAAATACAAGCCCCTGAAAGGAAGATCAGGAGGAATTTCTGCAGCAAATGAGGCTTATGAAAGCTGCTCATTGTGCTGATAAAAAGTCACAGACCTGGCTGAATGGGAGTGCAAGAGCTGAGAGGTGGCCTTGCCTCTGAAATGGCAGCCCTGTCTCAGCTCCTCGTATCTGCTGATCCCCATCCCTCCTTGTGAAGGCATCTCTGGCCACCAGTGTCCTCTGAGCCTGCTGTCACCTCTCATTTTATCCAAAGAGAAAAGCCGAGGCTGTTTCTCATCCGGGGCAGCAGAATGCGGTGCGGATGCTCCTCATTCAGGCCGAGGGCACTGGCGGTGGTGCCCTCCTCCCCAGGGGGGTTCCTGCTTCCCACAGCGCTGTTCTCCCCCCAGGACCCGCCCTCGGAGCCCGGCAGCCCCGGCCGCCCCCCGAGCATCCCGTGCCGCCCCGAGCTGCCCGGGAGCCCCGCGTCCGCCGGCTCCAGCGGGAGCAGCGCGCCCGGCCAGCCCCGGGAGCAGAGCCCGGTGAGCAGCCCCGGGGCTGGGGGTGGGCTGTGGGGCCAGCAGCACGGCCGGGAATTTCTCATCATGGCCAGTCTGAAATGCCATAGACAGCCGGATAGGAATGCCGGGGTTGTGCCCACTGGCAGCCCCACCCCGGGGACAGATCCGTGCCCTCGGGGCAGGGTGAGCGCTGCTGGGCACAGCACAGCTCTGCAGTGCTCTCCACCCGCCTGCCTGCAGGATTCCCCAGAGCTGCTCACAGCAATTGATTTTTCCTTCTTTTTTTTTTTTTTTTGCTGCTTCTGTGTGGTTTTTTTCTTTTTTTCCTTCTTCTTCCTTGCCAAGCACCAGTCCAGCGCTCAGATTGAAACATCAGCATGTGGGAAGGGGGAGGGATGTTTCTGCCACTCCTTGGCCTCCCAGCCACCGCAGGGACCAAGTGATCTGTCCCCCCATCTGGGGTCAGGAGCCAGCTGGGGGCTGTGGGCAGCAGCAAGCAGCAGCTCCCCAGCACAATCGGATTAGAGCAGACAAAGCGCCCTGAGCAATCTGCCAGCACAGCACGTAGCTTTTCTCTGTTATTAATTTTTTTTTTTCCTCCTCCTTTGCTGGTGTCGACAAAATCCCCAGACAGAAAAAAAAAAGCAGAAGAAATAGGAGAGGCAGGCAGGGAAAAAAAAAAAAAAAGGCAAGGAATGAAATAGCTGTGGGGATTGGGGAGGCCAGTTCATGCCAGGCTGGGCATGGGGTGTGCCCTCCATGCAGGAGGAGTTTGGCTTAAGGGAGCAGCAGATGTGTCCAGTGCAGGGTTGGGGCAGTTTGGGGCAGCTTGCATGGGGCATTTGCAGCTGTGGGGAGAGAGGGGACATGTGAGGGGCAAAGGAGAGGAGAGGAGAGGGGACCTGGATGTCCAGCTCCATCCAGGAGCTCCTTCCACCCTGCAAGGTGTGGAGGCTGCTGGCCCAGGCTCTGCTCCCACAGCTGAAGCTGCTCCTCTTTCCTCTGCTGCACAGACCCACTCAGTGGCCAGCGCTGCCCCCTCCAAGCCCTCCTCTTCCTCACCGCCCCGTGACTCCCTCACGCCAGGCCCCGGACCCAGCTCGGCCATCACGCTCCGGCCACCCCCGGGCAAGACACCCAGCACCGACAGCATCAGTGAGTGACAGGGACAGCATGGGGGAGTCAGTGAGTGTCCAGGGGGTCACTGAGTGTCCAGGGGTGTCACTGAGTGTCCAGGGGTGTCACTGAGTGACAGGGACAGCATGGGGGGGTCACTGAGTGTCCAGGGGGTTCAGTGAGGGTCATGGGGTGTCAGTGAGTGACAGGGACAGCATGGGGGGGGTGTCAGTGTGTCCAGGGGTGTCACTGAGTGTCCAGGGGTGTCACTGAGTGACAGGGACAGCATGGGGGGGTCACTGAGTGTCCAGGGGGTTCAGTGAGGGTCATGGGGTGTCAGTGAGTGACAGGGACAGCATGGGAGGGTCAGTGTGTCCAGGGATGTAGCTGAGTGTCCAGGAGCATCAGTGGGTGACAGGGACAGCATGGGGGGAGTCAGTGAGTGTCCAGGGGGTCACTGAGTGTCCAGGGGGGGTCAGTGAGTGTCCAGGGGGGTCACTGAGTGACAGGGACAGCATGGGAGGTGTCACTGTCCGGGACAGCATGGGGGAGGGCAGTCAGTGAGTGCCCAGGGGTGTCACTGAGTGCCCAGGAGCATCAGTGGGTGACAGGGACGGCATGGGGGGTGTCACTGAGTGCCCATGGGTGTCAGTGAATGTCAGGGTCAGCATGGGGGGAGTCACTGAGTGTCCAGGACAGCACAGGGCCTGCTCTGCTCTGCTGGGGTGGGATGGGATGGAGGGATTCAGGACGCTGTCTGCCACCAGCAGAGCTGGCAGGGCCATTGTGCTCCACAAGATCAGAGCTATGACCCATGGCCAAGAGGAGCCCCTCTGCCATTGCCACACACCTGGTGGGCTGGGACCCACCACCACTGCCAAGGGTGGTGGTTGGGGTAGAGCAGGGGTTTTATCTCTTTTTCTCCGCTGAATTGTCACTTTGGTGGGGCTGCACGAAGCTGTCTGCTTCAGGGCTTGGCTGTGGGGCCCGGAGGGGGTGGCTGTGCAGTCACCAGGTGTCCCCCCCTCTCCCCCGGGTGATGCCAGGGCCAAGCCGTGGCTCTCTCCTCGTGCAGCTCTCCGCAGCCCCCTGAGCTCCTCCAGCCCCTTCACGTCCTCCCTGGCCATGGTGCCCCACGCCACCCCCAGCCTCTGCATGGGCATCCAGCTGTCAGTGCCCCAGGCCAGCAGCACGCTGCTCTACGGCCGCTCACCCGTGGTGAGTCACTGAGGAGGGGACTGGGTGTGCTGGCTCTGCTGCCTGTCCCCTGGGCACCATCTGGGGCTTCAGCTGGGGTTGCAGCCACAGGAAGGGCTCCCTTGCACAGGTTGGTGGGATGTGGGGCTGGTGGCATCTTCAGAGAAGCCTCTGCTGGTTCCACTGGTGTTTGTGGGAACCCATTTTGGTCTTTGTCACTGTATGTGAGGAGGGGGCTTGCATAGAGCCAGGCTGGTCCCAGGGGGTGCAGGGAAAGGCCAGAGCCCAGCTTTGGTGTCCTCTGCTCTGCTCCTTATGTGCCCTTTGCTTTGTGCAGGTGGCATTTGAGTCTCACCCTCACCTGAGGGCCTCCACCCTCTCTTCTTCACTCCCCACCATCCCTGGAGGGAAACCGTAAGTGGCTGCACATGCTGGGGCTGCAGGGAGGGTTTGGGCAAGGAGCTGAGGTGGGTGCTGGGAGCAGCTCCCTCCCAAGGGCTCACCTGAGGGGAAGCTGCTCTCCAATCCTGAATCCAGCGCTGCCATTTCATTCCTGGCAGCTGGAGCCGGGTAATTAAACCCCTCATTAGCCAGGGCATAATGGGCACCTTCCACCTTGGCTTGGGCACCTTCCACCTTGGCTTGAGTGTGGCTAACAGAGAGATCACCTCCTGCCCTTGGCCATCACACAGGGGTTGTTCAGGCCTCTCTTCTGCTCCTTTCTAGTGCTTTCTCCTTCCCTGGCTCTGACTCCAAACCGTGCTGGACGGGGGCTGTGCTGGGGAGGAGGGGATGGGGTGGCTTCTGGGGGGGAATTTGGGCTCTGTGGACAAGCTGAGGGCAGCAGGGAGCACAGCCTGGGGGAAAGCTGGGCTCTGGTTGTTGTGTGCCCAGCTGGCGTCGCTGGGTGTGTTCTGCTCATGGCTCTGACTCCAGACTGTGCTGCCTGTGTTGGACCTGTGTGGCACCAGCCCCTGTCCATGCAGGATCCTGCTCTGCTTCTCACTGCTCTGCTTCTCACTGCTCTGCTCCCTTCTAGTGCCTTCTCCTTCCATGACATCTGACTCAAAATGGTACTGATTGCCGGTGCCACATGTCCGTGGTGCCTGTTGGACCTGCGTGGCACCAGCCCCTGTCCATGCAGGATTCTGCTCTGCTCCTCACTGCTCTGCTCCCTTCTAGTGCTTTCTCCTTCCATGTCCTCTGCCTCCAGACCATGTTGCCTCTGTTAGACCTGCATGGCACCTGCCCATGCAGGATCCTGCTCTGTTTCACACTGCTCTGTTTCTCACTGCTCTTCTCCCTTCCACTGCCTTCTCCTTCCATGTCCTCTGCCTCCCAACCATGCTGCCTGTGTTGGACCTGTGTGGCACGTGCCCAGGCAGGATCCTGCTCTGTTTCTCACTGCTCTGCTCCCTTGCAGTGCCTACTCCTTCCACGTCAGTGCAGACGGGCAGATGCAGCCGGTGCCTTTCCCCCCCGACGCCCTGCTGGGCTCCGGCATCCCCCGGCACGCGCGGCAGCTGCACACCCTGAGCCACGGCGAGGTGGTCTGTGCTGTCACCATCAGCAACTCCACCCGACACGTCTACACCGGGGGCAAGGGCTGCGTCAAGGTCTGGGACGTGGGGCAGCCGGGCACCAAGACGGCCGTGGCTCAGCTGGACTGCCTGGTGAGGATGAGGAGGATGAGGAGGAGGAGCAGCAATGCCTTTGGGCTGGGGCTGGCAAGGGGAATGTGCCCCTGCTGCAGTGGAGGGGACAGAGGGGCCTTTCCCAGCTGCAGTGGGAGAAGGAGAAGCGTCTCCTGCAAGGCCCTGTGTGCTCACCATGTCCTCCTTGCCTTGCCCTGCTGCCTGTGCCCCCCGCCCAGAACCGGGACAACTACATCCGCTCCTGCAAGCTGCTCCCCGACGGCCGCAGCCTGATCGTGGGGGGGGAGGCCAGCACCCTGTCCATCTGGGACCTGGCAGCCCCCACGCCCCGCATCAAGGCTGAGCTCACCTCCTCTGCCCCCGCCTGCTACGCCCTGGCCATCAGCCCTGACGCCAAAGTCTGCTTCTCCTGCTGCAGCGACGGCAACATCGTGGTGTGGGACCTGCAGAACCAGACCCTGGTCAGGTGAGCCTGGGCCAGGGGCTGCAGGGCAGGACTGCTGGGGACTCCTCGGGCCAGGATCCCCTCAGTGTCCCCTGCAGCATGTCCCTGCCTGTCCCTGTGTGTAACCCTGGCCATGGCACAGTGCCTGTCCTTGCCCTCCTCACTGCTGCCTGCTGCCCTGCCTTGCTCCGTGCTGCAGCTGCTGCCTGCCCTGCCAGCTGTGCCCTCTCCCTCTCCATCCCCCTCTTTCCCAGGCAGTTTCAAGGCCACACGGATGGTGCCAGCTGCATTGACATCTCTAACTATGGCACCAAGCTGTGGACAGGGGGTCTGGACAACACCGTGCGCTGCTGGGACCTGCGGGAGGGCCGGCAGCTGCAGCAGCACGACTTCAGCTCCCAGGTAGGGCTGGAGCCCTCTGGCAGCACCCTGGGGCCAGCTGGCACCTGCTGCTGGGCCACCGTGTGAGCCTGTGTGTCCCCTCAGATCTTCTCCCTGGGCTACTGCCCCATGGGAGAGTGGCTGGCCGTGGGCATGGAGAGCAGCAACGTGGAGATCCTGCACGTCACCAAACCCGACAAGTACCAGCTGCACCTCCACGAGAGCTGTGTCCTCTCTCTCAAATTCGCCTCCTGTGGTAGGCAAGGGCCCTTTTTTCTGCCTGGGCTGTGGATAGCCACAGATTTATCCCTGTGGTTTATCCCCAGCTGCTGACACCCACTCTGTCTCCTGTCCCAGGGAAGTGGTTTGTGAGCACGGGGAAGGACAACCTGCTCAACGCCTGGAGGGCACCCTATGGAGCCAGCATCTTCCAGGTGGGCTGAGGAATCTGTGCAGGGGGATTGTGGCGGCTGCAGGCACCAGCCCTGCTCTCACCTCCTGCCCTCTCACTCAGTCTAAGGAGTCCTCGTCAGTCCTGAGCTGTGACATCTCTGTCAACGACAAATTCATCGTTACGGGCTCTGGTGACAAGAAGGCCACAGTGTATGAGGTGGTTTACTGACTCCTGTCACCATCAGGAATGGGGACACACCTTGCCCAGTGCCACCATGGCTCACAGAGGCCTCCAGTGCTGGACCTGCCCTCCTGCAGCTCTACTTTCCCTCCTCCTGCACTGCTTTGTACACCAAACCAAGGCTCCAGCCCCATCCTCCTGCCCTGGTTCCTGCAGGAGGTGAGGGCTGGGTGTAGCCAGGCATCTCCTGAGGCTGGGCAAGGGCTGGGCTGGGCATCCTGGGTTCTGTCTGTCCCTCAGGCTGGCTGCACAGGGAGCTGGACAAAGCCTGAGAGCGTGTGTCTCCTGAGTTACTGCTACTGACTTAGCACCCATTTTCTGCTGCAGAAACAACTGTAAATTATCAGTAAAGAAATGTATTTAACTATGTTTTCAATCCCTTACTAATAAAAATGAACAAAAGAAGGGCTGGGCCACTTCTGAGCAGGGACCTTTGCCAGCCATTGCTGCCAGCTGTGCCAAGGGCTGGGCTCTGAAGGGTGTCCTGGGGGTGCTCCTTTTGGCCAGCAGCACAGGGCAGGACACTCCCAGCGTGGCAGAGGTGTGGCTGCTGGCCTGCCAGGGCAGCCCCAGCTCCAGCAGCGCTCTGTGGTGCCTGTGGTGAGCTGTGGCTGGGGGCAGGAGCCCAGAGCAGCTGCCACACTGCAGCCCTTGGCAGCCCCGGGCTCCTGGGAGCAGCCCTGCTTGCCCACGGCAGTGCTGGCAGGCAGCCAGACCGATAAGGCAGGCGCTGAGTGCTCACATCTCATTTCCTTCACAAACCACTTCCTCCAGGGCTGGCCTCTCCTCTCCCCCACACCCACAGAGCCCGAGGCTGCTCCACTGGGGCACGGCAGAGCCAGCACCACGCTGTGCCCACGATGCTGCTCCTGCTCCCCAGCAGGGCCAGGGATGGGCTCTGCCCAGACCCTCCTCAGCACAGGAAAGGAGCAGCAAGTTGTGACCAAAAGGGACAAATTTCCTGCTGTGGTGTCACCCCTTCCCACCTGGGTCCATCCCATCCCCACAGAGCATCGAGGGTACTGCCCAGGACAAGGCACAGCTGCCTTTTTTGTTTGTTTGTTTGTTTTTATTATTAAATACACCCTGGGAGGCACAGAGGGAAGGAAACCCAGAGCCCATCCACCCTGGCAGACCCAGAGCCTTAAACAAATAAAAACCCCACAACAAAAAGTTAAAAACCAAAAATTAAAAAAAAGCACCCAAACAAAACCCCCTAACAATGCCAGACCTCCCCCCCCATCTCCAACTCCCACAGTCTAGATTTAGAAAGAAACCCACAAAGAACAAAACAAGGAGAAAGTCCCCAGGAAATCCACCCCGAGCAGCAGCCTGCACCATGCCTGGCCACGGTCCCAGGGCCACCTCCACCCCTCTCCTCTCTCCTCCAGCTGGGATGCCACAGCCACTGGCTGCACGTTCTTTGGGAAGTCAGCAGCAGGGCAGGTAGAGTCCACCTGTCCATCCCCGTGGACAGCTGCCTGTCCTGCAGTTGGCACCTCTGGGGCTCAGTAAATGATCTCATAAACTGTGGCTTTCTTGTCCCCTGAGCCTGTCACGATGAACTGGTCATCCGTGGAGATGTCACAGCTGAGGACTGAGGAGGTTTCCTTGGACTGCAGAGAACAGGAGGAAGCACAAGCAGCAGCCTCAGAGCAAGGTCCCAACCCTCCCCTTTCCTTGGGGAGGCTGCAGGGGTGGGTTCATGGGGCTGACACATAATTAGAGCCCAGGAGCCCCCAGCCCTCACCTGGAAGATGCTGGCTCCGTAGGGCGTCCTCCAGGCGTTGAGCAGGTTGTCCTTCCCCGTGCTCACAAACCACTTCCCTGTGGAGGGACAAAACAGCCTCGTGTCACCTCACCAGAGCCAGCAGCAGATCCTGCCCGGGCTGTGAAACACAGAGAGACAGGCAGCCAAGGGAACACCAAGAAGAGTTTGGCTCCAGCAGCCAGCACAGCTCCAAGAGGGATGGATGGACACCCCTTCTCTGACCATCACCACCAGGACAGGGCTGGCTACCAGAACAAATGCTTGCCCCCAGTGCAACGAGCCCTGTGACACACAGACAGAAGTAGAGGTGGCATCCATGAGGCTGCAGAGCAAGGGGGGCCAGGAGAGGTTTGCCTACCACAGGAGGCGAATTTGAGAGAGAGGACACAGCTCTCGTGGAGGTGCAGCTGGTACTTGTCGGGTTTGGTGACGTGCAGGATCTCCACGTTGCTGCTCTCCATGCCCACGGCCAGCCACTCTCCCATGGGGCAGTAGCCCAGGGAGAAGATCTGAGGGGACACACAGGCTCACACGGTGGCCCAGCAGCAGGTGCCAGCTGGCCCCAGGGTGCTGCCAGAGGGCTCCAGCCCTACCTGGGAGCTGAAGTCGTGCTGCTGCAGCTGCCGGCCCTCCCGCAGGTCCCAGCAGCGCACGGTGTTGTCCAGACCCCCTGTCCACAGCTTGGTGCCATCGTTGGAGATGTCAATGCAGCTGGCACCATCCGTGTGGCCTTGAAACTGCCTGGGAAAGAGGGGGATGGAGAGGGAGAGGGCACAGCTGGCAGGGCAGGCAGCAGCTGCAGCACGGAGCGAGGGCAGGGCAGCAGGCAGCAGTGAGGAGGGCAAGGACAGGCACTGTGCCATGGCCAGGGTTACACACAGGGACAGGCAGGGCCATGCTGCAGGGGACACTGAGGGGATCCTGGCCCGAGGAGTCCCTAGCAGTCCTGCCCTGCAGGCCCCTGGCCCAGGCTCACCTGACCAGGGTCTGGTTCTGCAGGTCCCACACCACGATGTTGCCGTCGCTGCAGCAGGAGAAGCAGACTTTGGCGTCAGGGCTGATGGCCAGGGCGTAGCAGGCGGGGGCAGAGGAGGTGAGCTCAGCCTTGATGCGGGGCGTGGGGGCTGCCAGGTCCCAGATGGACAGGGTGCTGGCCTCCCCCCCCACGATCAGGCTGCGGCCGTCGGGGAGCAGCTTGCAGGAGCGGATGTAGTTGTCCCGGTTCTGGGCGGGGGCACAGGCAGCAGGGCAAGGCAAGGAGGACATGGTGAGCACACAGGGCCTTGCAGGAGACGCTTCTCCTTCTCCCACTGCAGCTGGGAAAGGCCCTCTGTCCCCTCCACTGCAGCAGGGGCACATTCCCTTGCCAGCCCCAGCCCAAAGGCATTGCTGCTCCTCCTCCTCCTCCTCCTCATCCTCACCAGGCAGTCCAGCTGAGCCACGGCCGTCTTGGTGCCCGGCTGCCCCACGTCCCAGACCTTGACGCAGCCCTTGCCCCGGTGTAGGCGTGTCCGGGTGGAGTTGCTGATGGTGACAGCACAGACCACCTCGCCGTGGCTCAGGGTGTGCAGCACCAGAGCCAGCAGCAGATCCTGCCGGGCTGTGAAACACAGAGAGACAGGCAGCCAAGGGAACACCAAGAAGAGTTTGGCTCAGCAGCCAGCACAGCTCCAAGAGGATGGATGGACACCCTTCTCCACACCATCACCACCAGGACAGGGCTGGCTAGAACAAAGATGGCTTGCCCCCAGTGCAACAGCCCTGTGACACACAGACAGAAGTAGAGGTGGCATTCCATGGGCTGCAGAGCAAGGGGCCAGGAGGTTTGCCTACAGGAGGCCAGGGTGAGAGAGAGGACACAGCTCTCGTGGAGGTGCAGCTGGTACTTGTCGGGTTTGGTGAGTGCAGGATCTCCACGTTGCTGCTCTCCATGCCCACGGCCACTCTCCCATGGGGCAGTAGCCCAGGAGAAAGATCTGAGGGACACAGGCTCTGCCAGGCCCAGCAGCAGGTGCCAGCTGGGGTGCCAGTGCTGCCAGGGGCTCCAGCCCTACCTGGGAGCTGAAGTCGTGCTGCTGCAGCTGCCGGGCCCTCCCGCAGGTCCCAGCAGCGCAGACCCCCTGTCCACAGCTTGGTGCCATCGTTGGAGATGTCAGGCAGCTGGCACCATCCGTGTGGCCAAACTGCCTGGGAAAGGGGGGGATGGAGAGGGAGGGGCACAGCTGGCAGGGCAGGCAGCAGCTGCAGCAAGCGAGGCAGGGCAGCAGGCAGGTGAGGAGGGCAAGGACAGGCACTGTGCCATGGCCAGGGGTTACACACAGGGACAGGCAGGGAATGCAGGGGACACTGAGGGGATCCTGGCCAGGAGTCCCCTAGCAGTCCTGCCCTGCAGCCCCTGGCCCAGGCTCACCTGACCAGGGTCTGGTTCTGCAGGTCCCACACCACGATGTTGCCGTCAGCAGCAGGAGAAGCAGACTTTGGCGTCAGGGCTGATGGCCAGGGGTAGCAGGCGGGGGCAGAGGAGGTGAGCTCAGCCTTGATGCGGGGCGTGGGGGCTGCCAGGTCCCAGATGGACAGGGTGCTGGCCTCCCCCCACGATCAGGCTGCGGCCGTCAAGGGAGCAAGCTTGCAGGAGCGGATGTAGTTGTCCCGGTTCTGGGCGGGGGCACAGGCAGCAGGGCAAGGCAAGGAGGACATGGTGAGCACACAGGGCCTTGCAGGAGACGCTTCTCCTTCTCCCACTGCAGCTGGGAAAGGCCCCTCTGTCCCTCCACTGCAGCAGGGGCATTCCCCCTTGCCAGCCCCAGCCCAAATTGCTGTTCCTCCTCCTCCTCCTCCTCATCCTCACCAGGCAGTCCAGCTGAGCCACGGCCGTCTTGGTGCCCGGCTGCCCCACGTCCCAGACCTTGACGCAGCCCACTTGCCCCGGTGTAGACGTGTCGGGTGGAGTTGCTGATGGTGACAGCACAGACCACCTCCGCCGTGGCTCAGGGTGTGCAGCTGCCGCCCAGGCCGGGGATGCCGGAGCCCAGCAGGGCGTCGGGGGGGAAAGGCACCGGCTGCATCTGCCCGTCTGCACTGACGTGGAAGGAGTAGGCACTGCAAGGGAGCAGAGCAGTGAGAAACAGAGCAGGATCCTGCGTGGGCACGTGCCACACAGGTCCAACACAGGCAGCAGGGTCTGGAGGCAGAGGACGTGGAAGGAGAAGGCACTGCAAGGGAGCAGAGCAGTGAGAAGCAGAGCAGGATCCTGCATGGACAAGGGCTGGTGCCACATAGGTCCAACACACCATGGGCAGGCAGGACAGTCTTTGGAGTCAGAGGACATGGAAGGAGAACACACCCAGGGATGAGAAACAGCAGGGCCTGCCTGGGCAACAACCAGAGCCCAGGCTTGCCCCAGGCTGTGCACCTTTGGAGTCTGCCCTCAAGGAGAAAACACTGTCCAGAGAGCCCAAGAGCAGTGAGAAGCCACCCCATCCCTCCTCCCCCAGCCCTGCCCCACTTAGGCAGGACAGTCTGGAGTCAGAGCCATGAGCAGAACACACCCAGCGGCATGCAGGGGCCACCAGAGGAGGCTGTGCTCCCTGGTGTCACAGAGCCCAGTTCCCCACAAGCCACCCCATCCCTCCCACCCCAGCCCTGCCCCACCGGCACTGAGCCCCCACCCCCACCAGCCACCAAAAGGTGCGGGGTGCAGGGACAGTGGGGTGAGGGTGGCTCACACTCTGTGACCCCACAGCCCCACGGGGACGAGCTCACTCACCAGGGGCGAGCGCCCGTAGCCCCCGGCGGCCGCGGCCCCATTGAGCTGCGGGGACATGAGGTGCAGGCTGGCGTAGGCGCCGCTCCCAGCCACGTCCCCGTTGACAGCAGGGTGGGCCAAGCCAAAGGCAGCAGAGTAGGGGCTCTGCACTCCCAGAGGATTCCTCAGGCCCAGGGCTGCTGGGGGAGAGGCACAGTGTAGGGAAGGGGCCTTGGGGACAGTGCTTGGACACCCACCCGGGCCCCAGCGGGGCCAAGCTCACCCAGAGGGTCCACGGGGACCTTGGCAGCGGTGGGGCGAAACTGCTGGGCACTGCTGGAGCCTGGCAGGCTGTCACCCTGGGAGGTGGGCGTGCTGGACTTCAGGCTGGGTGTTCCTGCCTTCTCCACCTGCCAGGAACACAATGGGGAGGTGGCAACTGCACCACGCCCCTGCCAGGGGGTCCCTGCTGGCTCCCCCTCAGTGACAGCCCAGCCCAGCCAGTGCTGAAGGGTCCGTGGGACCTCCCTGCCCCTCCAGCACTTTGTTCCATGGGTTTGGAGACAGGGGGACCCATGGGTTTGGAGGTGGGGGGACCCATGGCCACTCTGTGAGCTGAGCCCAGCAAGGACACAAGCACAGCCCCAAGTGAGTCACACATACCGTGGGTGCATCCTTGCTCCGAGACGGGGACGTGCTGCTGGAGGAGGCCATGGAGGTCGGGCTGAGGGGCACGGCCTCCTTCCTGCCCAGCGGGACCTTCTCCACCCCGTTCTCCCGGGACGAGTAGGAGTGGACGCTGTGCGGGGAAGAGGGGTCCTGGGGAGGGAGGGAAATCAGCAGGGAGCAAAGCAGGCTGGAGGGCAGGGTTGTACCAGATTATGGTGGCTTAAGAAGGGCCAGGCTGCCAGCCATGATCCTGGGGCTCACAGCTGCCACTGGCACCTCCCTGTGATGCCCACCTCTGCCTGGAGCAGGCTGTTAGCCCCACCCTCGGGGATGGACAGTCCAAACTGACCCCAGACCCCTCCCAGTGTCCCAGGACCCTGACCCCAGACCCCTCCCAGTGTCCCAGCACACTGACCTCATCCACCACCAAGTTGTCCTCACTTTTGTCTGCATCGCTGCCCTGAAATGCAGAGCACGGTTGGAGCCAGAGGAGCTGCAGCCACCCTCACTCCTGCCTGCCAGGCAGCTCCATTCCTCACCCCACAGGGCAGGATGGGGTCACCCCCAGCCCCCCAGCCCTGGGCTCACATAGTCTGTAACAAAGTCCTTCTCCTCCACCTTCCTCTTCTTGCTGCTGCTCAGGTACTCGGCGATGGCTCGCGCGCGCTCCCCGTTCGACAGCGCCAGGGAGCTCTGGGTGAGGACAGTGCCAGTGGCTGGGGGTACTCTGCCCAGCTCCTGGCACAGGCAGGGCTGCCTCCAGGAGCATGGAGTGCCCCAGCCCAGCCCTGTGTCCTGAGCACAGCTGGTGCCACCACAGAATGGTGCAAGAGAAGAAAAAGGCACTTACGGGGCCGGGGTCTCGGTCTGTCGCTGTGGCAACGCAGAGGAGCAGCAGGAGGAGGAGGAGGAGGAGGAGGAGGAGGGAAGGGGAACAGTGTGTCACCACCAAGAGCCGCCAGGAATGCCACCCACTTCACCCATGGCTGCTGGGGCGTTCACAGCAGGGCCAGACCAGCACAACAGCAGCAGGGTGGTCCCAGACCCTTCCCCACCAGCCCACCTCACCCCCCTCCCACGAGGGCGCTGCTCACTGGAGGATGTTCCCACCCAAACCCCCAGTCCAGCTGGCAGCCCTGAGGCATGGCCAGGTAGCCCCAGCCCAGGGAAGAAGGGCACAGGGAGCAGAGGGAGCCCCAAGCCAGCATCATCTGTTCCCAGGTTCACTCAGATCCCCTCAGCCACCCCAAGCTCTGCCTCCCTGCCATGGTATCCATGTCCTCAGTGGCCACACCAGGTGCCAACATTCAAATCTCAGCATTAATTGGTTTGACCACCAAACTCCCAAAAAAACTTGATTTCTTTTCAAGTCAGGACAACCCCACACTCACCCCTGGGTTCTGTGTCATGGACTCCTCTGTCATCCTTGGCAAGGAGCTGGGCCTGGGCCCCCAGTGCCCCCGAGAGTGCCAGCAGCCCCGAGGCACTGCTGATGCCAGCCAGGCCAGCGGGCTGCATCCCAGAGGGGTGTGGGGTCAGCGGGATGGGGGGAGCATGGTGGGAGAGGTGCTGGGTCTGCAGCTGGTGCTGGAGAGGAGAGGGAAGGGCAGAGTCAAAGGGCTGTGCCAGGGCAGCTGCTGGGCAAGTGAGGGGCAAGAGGCAGCCCTGGGGCAGTCAGCAATGGGGCCTGGGTGTGGGGGAGCAGGGCACACACCCAGAGTGTCCCCAGGAATGTCCTGGGGGCCACCCCACCCTCCCACCGGCCCCTCCCACCCTGGGCTGGATGTGGGACCTGCTGCAGTCTCCAGGGAATAGCTGACTGGGGATGGTGGTGCCCCCCTCCAGCCAGGCCACCCAGAGTGTCAGGACACAGTGACACACAGCAGCCACCACCCCCATCCCCAGCTGCACCTCCTGCACCCCAAATCCTGCTGGCAGCCCCAAACCAGACTGGTTTGCCCCTCTCCTCCCCTCCATTCAGCTGCACCAGGGTCAGGGCCGCAGCCAGGGGCACAAGGGGGGCTCAAGCCAGGGATGGCAGGAGCCTGGGAGGTGCCAGCATGCCAGGGTGGCCCTGCAGAGGCGGGCAGAGGGTCGACGTACCCCGATGGCCGCGTTCAGGTCGGTCATAGTCACCTGCTTCGCTCGCTCCACAGCCTGGACCACCTGCTGCTGGTGCTGTGGGGACAAACACAGGGGCTGGGGCAGGCCGGGGCAGGCTGGGGCAGGCTGGGGCCTTCCCCTGGGCCCCACAGGAGCTCTGCACACCTGGCTGGGCCCGAGGGCTCACCCACCTCCTGAGACAGGAACGGGATGAGCTGGGCGCAGATCACGTTGAGCCGCTTGGCGATCTCCGTCTGCCAGGGGAGGAGAGAGACACAGAGCCCATCAGGGCCACCCTGAGGGACCCCAGTGCTGCCAGCAGAGCCCCCTCACCATGGGGGTGAGGGCAATCTCAGCGTGCTGACACCCAGCCCAAGGGCTGCTGCTCAGCAGAAACACCCTGGGGCGACAATTCCTGTTCACAACACCACCTCCTTCAAAGCCAGCACGCTCCATCCCCACCCTGAGAGCCCTGGGTTGGCTTCAGCTCCTCCCTGGCAGGGACACGAAGCCCCTCAGGCCCATGGCACAGAGACCAGCCCTGAGCAAGCCCCCAGCCCAGCAGTCCCTGCAGGCTCCCCCTGCCCTCCAGGCAGTCCCTGCAGGCTCCCCCTGCCCTCCAGGCAGTCCCTGCAGGCTCCCCCTGCCCTCCAGGCAGCCTCCATGGCACCACACCCGCCCCTTGCCGCCCTCCCGGCCCGGAGGAAGCCCTGGAGAGGTGCTCTCCTTCCTTCCAGCTGCTGTTTCTCTGCAGCACTCGAGTGCTGCTGGCAATCAAGAGCGCAGAGCGTGGGGAGGGAGAGCAGCATCGTGCTGTGCAGTGCCATGTTCCTGTGGCACCCCCTGCCAGCTTCCAGGGCTGCATATTCCTATGGCACCCCTTGCCAGCTTCCGGGCCCCATGGCACCCCCTTACCATCTTCTGGGGCCCTATGGCACCCCTGCCATCTTCCAGAGCCCCCTGTTCCCACAGCAGCCCCTGCCATCTTCCAGAGCCTCATGGCACCCCTTTGCCAGCTTCCAGGACCCCATGGCACCCCCCTGCCAGGGATAGAAGTAATCCCTGGATTTCCCTGCCAGGACCTTGGGCACACCTCAGGGACAGAACTGGAGCCCTGGATGTCCCTGCCAGGACCTTGGGCACAGCTCCCAGGCCCAGGTGAGTGCCAGGGTGAGGGGGCACGGCTGAGGTGGGCACACACACCCAGGGTCACTCCCTGCTGCCCTCCAGAGCAGCTGCTCTGCTCCTGCCAGCCCCAAAGCACAGAAACAAATCTGGCACCTGCCCTCACTTCCCCTTCTGAGGAGGGGAGGAAAAAAGAGAAAGAAAAGAAAGGAAGAGGAGGAGGAGGAGGAGGGGGGAGCGAGGAGATTTGGCAGCCGGCAGTTCTGGGAAGGATTTAGCTGTCTCCCGGGGCCGGCAGTGATGGATTCTCTTCCCTAATGCACTGATGGGCAGCAGCTCCTTGGGGAGAGCTGCCTCCAATTCACTCGCACTCGTTAATGTGCAATTTACTGGCACTTTAACGCTCTCAGCATGAAAAACGATCGCGCTGTTTGCAGCCCCCCCTTCCAGCCACCAGCACCGGCGTCGCCTCCCCTCCGGCTCTCGGTGAGCGAGTCCAAGGCCAGGCACATTCGGGGAGGTGCTTTTATAGAAGGCTACAGGGCCCTTTCCACGCCAAAAACAAAGCAACGATAAAAAAAAATAGAAATAAATTAACGTCTCCTGCTCGTTCTTGTTTTGATCCTCTCCTGCCAAGGCTGGGGCTGCCTGCAGAGCTGCAGCAGCATAGCCAGACCCCAGCCCCATTTCTCCCCAAAAAAACCCAGAGAAAACCCCAAACCTTGGTCCTTGGTGATGGGCACCTGGGGACATGGGGGACAGCAAGGACAGAGGCACAGCACAGCCAGCCCCCAGCCCCATTTCCTTCCAAAGCAAACCCAGAACAAAACCCCACACCTCAGCCCCATTTCCCCCAAAAAACCCAGAGAAAAACCCCACACCTCAGCCCCATTTCCCCCAAAACCCAGAGAAAACCCCAAACCTCAGCCCCATTTCGCCCCAGACAAACCCAGAGAAAACCCCAAACCCCCCACCCCATTGATGGACCCCTGGGGACACTCAGGGCACAGACAAACCCAGAGGCACAGCACAGCCAGCCCCCAGCCCCATTTCTCCCCCAAAAACCCAGAACAAAACCCCACACCTCAGCTCCATTTCCCCCCAAACAAACCCAGAACAAAACCCCACACCTCAGCCCCATTTCTCCCCCAAAACCCAGAACAAAACCCCACACCTCAGCCCCATTTCTCCCCCCAAAACCCAGAACAAAACCCCACACCTCAGCCCCATTTCTCCCCAAAACCCAGAACAAAACCCCACACCTCAGCCCCATTTCTCCCCAACAAACCCAGAACAAAACCCCACACTCGGCCCTTGGTGATGAGCAGGTGGGGACATGGGACACAGCAAGGACAGCCAGCCCCCAGCCCCATTTCCCCCAGAGAAAACCCCACAGCTCAGCCCCATTTCCCAATAGGGCCTCAGCCCCATTTTGTCCCAAATCTTGGCCCTTGGTGATGGGCACATGGGGACAGGGGCACAGCGGGGACAGGGGCACAGCACAGCACAGCTTCAGCCCATGCCATGGGGGCTCTGGGGCAGGCAGGACCCGCCTGTGCCCGTGAGCAGGGCAGGATTTGGGGCAAGGGGAGGAGGCCCAGAGCCGATGCCCCCCAGGGCAGCGCTGAGCCGGTTCCCGTGCTGTTCTCACACAATGGCCGCTGGCTGTCAGAGCACACTCAGGGCCCTTGTTAAAAGTGCCGACAGCTCCCTGGCCGGCGGCCAGCGGCACCTGGGGCTGGCAGAAAACACAGCCTGAGAGGGCTGGGAGGGAACAGCAGCCAGAGGAGAGCAGCTCGCAGCTCCCCAGGGCTGGGCAGACCCTGGGCAGGCTGCCCCAAGCCCCGAGGAAATCCTGTCCACCCTGGTGGGGAGGATGGAAACACCACGGAGCCAGCACAGGGCTGAGAGGAGGGGACAGAACCCAGACCCCCTTCTCATCCTCCAGAGGAGACCAAAGGCTGAAGGGTCCCAGGGACAGAATCAACCCCAGAACTGTCCCAGGGACAGAAACAACCCCAGAACTGTCCCAGGGACAGAACTGACCCCAGAACTGCCCTAGAGACAGAACTGACCCCAGAACTGTCCCAGGGACAGAACCAACCCCAGAACTGTCCCAGAGACCCCCAGAACTGCCCCAGAGACAGAACTGACCCCAGAACTGCCCCAGAGACAGAACCGACCCCAGAACTGCCCCAGAGACAGAACCGACCCCAGAACTGTCCCAGAGACAGAACCGACCCCAGAACTGTCCCAGAGACAGAACAACCCCAGAACTGTCCCAGAGACAGAACTGTCCCAGGGACAGAACTGACCCCAGAACTGTCCCAGAGACAGAACCAGCCCCAGAACTGTCCCAGAGACCCCCCAGAACTGTCCCAGGGACAGAACTGACCCCAGAACTGTCCCAGAGACAGAACTGACCCCAGAACTGTCCCAGAGACAGAACTGACCCCAGAACTGCCCCTCACAAGGGCAGCACCAACAGGGATGCCAGGGCAAGGAGGGCACCCCAGAGGGGCAGAACACCCTCCCAGCGGGCACAGGGCTGGCAGGAGGGGCTGACATCCTGCCCTGGCATGGGGACAGGGCCAGCACTGCCCACCCGAGCAGCTCCTGTGTGCAACAGTTGGCGTCGGCGGGCGCGGGGCGGGCAGGAAGGCAGCGGCGCCTCCTCGCCAGGCTCCTCCGCAGCCTCTTTAAAAATAGATGAGGAGAAACCTTCTGTCTCAGAGCAGCTGGTGTGACCCGGAGCTCGGCTCAGGGGAGGAAGGGAGGGCTCTGAGGAAGGGAGGGAGGCGAAGCAGCGAGGGAGGATGCGCGGCGCTGAGCCCCCGGAGAGCCCACGCTGCACCCACCCCACCAAACAAACCCTCCTTTCTCCTCAGAGTGCTCCTCAGCCCTGGCCCACTGGTAAAGGTGTTAAACCAGAGCTCATCAGCCTGTTCTGACCCTGCAGCCCACCTTGTCCTGAGGAATAAACCAGTCCCCTTCACAACGCTCACAACCGGTGTGAGCAGCCATGCAAGCACAAATCCTCCACCATCCCTCCCTGCCTGACACAACAACAGCATCACACAGGGCATCCAGGCAGGGGAGGCATCACAGTCCAGGCAGAGCATCCTGAACCCAAAACCAGAGCACAGACACGTGGGGGACCTAGGGCAGCCATCCTGAACCCAAAACCAGAGCACAGGGAAGAGGACACATCCCCCCAAAACACTGAGTTTCCTGGGCTGCAGCAGGGGCAGCTTCCCATGTTCTCTGTGGGGACAGCCCTGAAGAGCCCAGGTGGCAAAATGGGGCCAGGGGAGCTGGGACAGAAGAGGTGGAGAGAAAGCCAGGCAGACTCACCTGTTTGTGCATCTCCAGAGGAGACCCAAGGACATCTCGTAGTCCCAGGGGAGAGAAATCAGCATCCCAGAACTGTCCCAGAGACCTCCCAGAACTGTCCCAGGGACAGAACCGACCCCAGAACTGTCCCAGAGACCCCCAGAACTGTCCCAGGGACAGAACCGACCCCAGAACTCTCCCAGGGACAGAACCGACCCCAGAACTGTCCCAGGGACAGAACTGACCCCAGAACTGCCCCAGGGACAGAACTGACCCCAGAACTGTCCCAGAGACAGAACTGACCCCAGAACTGTCCCAGGGACCCCCAGAACTGTCCCAGGGACAGAACTGACCCCAGAACTGCCCCAGAGACAGAACCGACCCCAGAACTGCCCTAGAGACAGAACTGACCCCAGAACTGTCCCAGGGACAGAACCGACCCCAGAACTGTCCCAGGGACAGAAACAACCCCAGAACTGTCCCAGAGACCCCCAGAACTGCCCCAGGGACAGAACTGACCCCAGAACTGTCCCAGAGACAGAACCAGCCCCAGAACTGTCCCAGAGACCCCCAGAACTGCCCCAGGGACAGAACTGACCCCAGAACTGTCCCAGAGACAGAACTGACCCCAGAACTGCCCTAGAGACAGAACTGACCCCAGAACTGCCCCTCACAAGGGCAGCACCAGCAGGGATGCCAGGGCAAGGAGGGCACCCCAGAGGGGCAGAACACCCTCCCAGCGGGCACAGGGCTGGCAGGAGGGGCTGACATCCTGCCCTGGCATGGGGACAGGGCCAGCACTGCCCACCCGAGCAGCTCCTGTGTGCAACAGTTGGCGTCGGCGGGCGCGGGGCGGGCAGGAAGGCAGCGGCGCCTCCTCGCCAGGCTCCTCCGCAGCCTTTTTAAAAATAGATGAGGAGAAACCTTCTGTCTCAGAGCAGCTGGTGTGACCCGGAGCTCGGCTCAGGGGAGGAAGGGAGGGCTCTGAGGAAGGGAGGGAGGCGAAGCAGCGAGGGAGGATGCGCGGCGCTGAGCCCCCGGAGAGCCCACGCTGCACCCACCCCACCAAACAAACCCTCCTTTCTCCTCAGAGTGCTCCTCAGCCCTGGCCCACTGGTAAAGGTGTTAAACCAGAGCACATCAGCCTGTTCTGACCCTGCAGCCCACCTTGTCCTGAGGAATAAACCAGTCCCCTTCACAACGCTCACAACCGGTGTGAGCAGCCGTGCAAGCACAAATCCTCCACCACCCCTCTCTGCCTGACACAACAACAGCATCACACTCCAGGCAGGGCACTCTGAACCCAAAACCAGAGCACAGACACGTGTGGGGACCTAAGGAGGCAGCCAAGCCACGGCACAGGGAAGAGGACACATCCCCCACAAACACTGAGTTTCCTGGGCTGCAGCAGGGAGCAGCTTCCCATGTTCTCTGTGGGGACAGCCCTGAAGAGCCCAGGTGGCAAAATGGGGCCGGGGAGCTGGGACAGAAGAGGTGGAGAGAGCTCCAAAGCCAGGCAGACTCACCTGTTTGTGCATCTCGATGTTCAGCCCATAGGACATCTCGTAGTACTGAGAGGGAGAGAAATCAGCATCAGCTCAGCTCTGGAGACCAGGGGAGCTCCCAAGCAGAAAATCCTCTGTGGTGCTGGCACAGCAGCTCAGCCTGGCCACAAACAGCCGTGCTGTGGCCAGGCCATGGGGACAGCAGGGTCCCCAGCTGCTCTCCCAGGAGCAGAGGTGGCTTTGGTACAACAGAGGCAGCCCTGACAGAGCAGAGGTGGTTCTGGCACAGCAGAGGGGTCTCTGGTATGGCAGAGGTGGCCCTGGTACAGCAGAGGTGGCTCTGGTACAGCAGAGGTGGCTCTGGCACAGCAGAGGGGTCACTGACACAGCAGAGGGGTCTCTGGCACTCAGCTGCACCCACAGAATGGACACAGCCCTCCCAGGACTCCTCCAGGAATTGGGACAACCCACACAGGAGCAGATTTGCCACCACAAGCTGAGGCAGAACGTCCTGCTCCAACATCATGGATCTTTTGGGGGGAAAACCAGACAGGAACAGCCACAAAAACCAGATCTCAAGGCCTGGCCACACAACCCAAAAGCAAAGGGAAGGCAAAGCATCCCTGCGTGTCCTTTGATGGTTCAGAGGAGATCCCACACCACCCTTCTCCTTTCAGGTGGAGCTCACTAACCATGACATAATGACGCTGGATTTCTGTTTTTTCTGTTGCCAGCTTTTCACATTCTAACTTCAAGCTGTGAAAATAAAGAGAAGAGAGAGGGAGAAGGAGCAACCCCTCCCCTTGGTCCTGCCAAGTGACAGGATGGACAGAGCAGGAGCCCCCCCAGTGCACCACAGGCTTCAGCCTCCTCAGCCCCAATCCCATCTCCCAGCACAAGCCAAGAAAACCACCTGAAAGAGGGCAGGAAGGGGCTGATGAAGAGGAGCTGGACACCAAAAAGGGATCTGGGCATCAGGGAGCAATTTGCACGGACTCTTCACCCCCTCCCCAGCATCTGCTTCCCAAATGGAGCGAGCTGCAAAGCTCAGCTGCATTTAAACCTGCACAGTGTGGGGAAGGGGAGGTGATCCTGGGCAGCCCCAGGGATCAGAGGGACCCCAGGTCTCAGTGATGGCTCTGGCTCAGCCCAGGAGCTGGTTGCTGGAAGCCAGCACCTCCTCCTGGAGCTTTTTGGCAGGCAAAGGTTGAGTTTCCCCCTCTCATTTCAAGCTCCCAAGGTGATGCTTGGGCACAGCCATCCTCTGGAGGGTCCAGACCACCAACCACCCTGGATGGTGGTTGGTGAAGCCTGTTGCTGGCCAGCACCACTGAAGTGCCCAGCTCACACAGGTGAGCTCTGGCAGCTTCTCACCTGTGGTATTGGTTCTGCAGGAACTGGAATTCCTCCTTGATGCGATCCAAGGTCTCGGGGTAAGTCAGCTTGAGGGACTGGGGGGTGCTGGGGATGGCACTGGCAGCAACAGCGGCTCCTGAGGCAGCAGAGGGTGCCTGGAGATGGGCCTAGGCAGAGATGGCACCTGCAGGGTCACCTCCTGCTGCTGCCCAGCAAGGCTGGCACATCCCCCAGGGCTTCCCTGCACCCCAGGGCACATCTGGGAGAGCAGCACATGCAGGAGGGTGCACAAGGAGTTACTGGAGAGGAAACTGGTCCCAACCAGGCACCAAGGGGCCCATCAGCGTTGGTGTGACCACAGAGCCAGAAGGGAAGAACGACCACGGGTGGCACTGGGCATGGCACAGACCTGGTGGCCACCACACACCGAGCCCCGTGCCTGCCCATCCCCGTCCCACCATCCACCACAGCCCGGTGAATCCTGCTCCGGGCACCCCACAAACCCAGACCCGCTGTGCTGGGGCTCAGCACGGCTTGGGAAGAGCCCCGGCATCGCTCCGAGCATCACCCGCGGTACCGAGCATCACCCGCGGTACCGGCACTGGGCTGTGGGCCAGCCCCGAGCATCACCGGGCTCGGGGGCTGCAGGGCCGGGCAGGCACTGCTGCGAGGGGACGGGGGCTCACCGGGGGCCTGTTCTGCGGGAACATCCTCGGCACCGGACAGGCCCGGCACCCTCCGGCCGCGCGGGCCCCGCCGCAGGCGCGGGACAGGCCCGGGACACCGCTCCCAGCTCCGGATCAGGCCCTGGAGAAGAACCGGGGGTCACCGCCCGGCGCTGCCCGGGAGCCCCGCCCTCAGCCCCCCCCCCCCGTTCCCGCGGGCACCGAGGGCCCCGGGGCTCCCCCCGGGCTCGGCGGAGCCGCCCAGCCCCGGCCCCCCGCGCCGCGCAGACAATGGCCCCGCGCCGCCCGCCGCAGGTACGGCCGCGGGGCGGCACCGGCCTGGCCGCCCACCCAGCCCCGAGAGCGGCCGGACCGCGGCCGGCGAACACCGAGCCGAGCCGAGCCGAACCGAACCGGGACGGGGAGGGACAGGACGGGGCGGAACAGGACGGGACTCACCGCGCTGAGGGTCCCAGACCCGGCCCCGGCCGCAGGCGCGCGCCCCTGAGGCGGGGCGGGCCGGGCCGGGCCGAGTCCCGCCGAGCAGAGCCGAGCCGGGCCGGGCCGAGCCGAGTCCAGCCGAGCGCAGCCGAGCCGGGCCGAGCCCCCGCCCCGCCCCGCCCCGCCCCGCCCGCGCGGCCGCCGCTCTGCGGAGCGCGATCAATGAACGGGCGCGAGCGCCAGCTCCACGTGGGGCCTGGCCCGTGCGGGCAGGCGCCCCCGCCGCCAGCCAATGGGAGCGCGCCCAGCACGGCCGCCCCCACGTGGGGCGCGCGGAGCTGCCTCCCCATTGGTCAGCCCCAGCCCGGCCGGCGCGCGGGTGTCAATCAAGGGAGGCCGAGCGGCGAACGAGGGGGCGGGGCCGCGGTTTAACCCTTGCGGGACCGGAGGGGACCGAGAGGGGACCGGGCTCGGGCCGCCCCCGCCGCCCCACGCGGGATCCCCGGCACTGCACGGACCCTCCAGCCCCGCGGTGAGCAACCCCGCACGCCGGCACCGCGGGTTTGCCCGCAAAACGGAACCGGGAGGTTGCACCGGAGCCGCTGCCCCCGCCGTCCCGGGCAGCTTTTCGGTGGTAAACACAAGAAGCCGTCGTGTCTCGTTCCGTGTCCGTCCCCCCCCCACCTCCCCTTTGTTGTTGTTTTTTTAATTAAGAAAATAAACGAAGCCGACACCACCCACGCAGCCCTGCCCGGGCCGCCGGTCCCGCCTCACCGGGAATTCCCTGCCCCGTGCGATGGCGGGAGCGGCAGCACCCCTGTGCCAGACCGAGCTCCGGGAGAGGCTCCAGGGCCAGGCCTGCTTCTGGGACCGGACAGCGCCCAGCTCCCTGCCATCACCCCGCGCCCTTTGGGATGGGCGCATATCCGAATTGGGAAAGGGACACTCGTGTCCCCATCCCAGCAGCCCCACAACAGCGCTGTCACCTCCTCCAGAGCTCCCCGCGGTGCACACAACCCACTCTGGGTTTCCTCGTGGATTTTCTGGTGTCCTTTCAGGGACAGCGGTGCTTGCTCGGGACGTTTTTTGCAGCTGCGGGTCAATCCAGGCTTACACTGAGCAGGAAATCAAACATCGGAGGAGCAGCAGCTGTGAGGAGCCTCTCCCCCTGTTTAACCTCAACCCAGGAGCGGGCCAGCCGCGCTTTCCTGCTCCCACAGCTCCATCCCCGCCGTGCTGCCGGACAGACCGCGGCCAGCAGAGCCGGCAGGATGCGGGCTGGGAGAAGCAGCGACAGGAACTTGCCTCCAGCCCCTGGAAGAGAAGAACGACAACAATCACAACCTCGCCAAACCCTCTGAGACGGAGCAGGGCCGTGCAAGGGCCTCCCCGAGCCTGCCCCAGGCAGTGCTGGGGCGATGGGCTGTGCTGGCCCCTGGGGCTGGAGCGGGATTTTCCAGCTTCATCCAGGTCCTGCTGCCTTTACTGAGTCAGGGACCGGCCTCAAGGAAGGCTCGTTCAGCCCCGTTTTGCCCCATCTGTTGCCGGGATTTTCTGAGGGCAGCTGAGATCTCAGCTGGGATGGTGTCTCCTGTTACTCCAGCTCTGCTGAGGGCAGGCAGGGAGAGGATTCCCCCACCCTGGAGCTGATGATGCCCCTGTTCCCACTGCCCCACACCTGGAACCAGCGGGGCTTGTGCTCTGGAGCTGCTGGTGAGGAGAGCAGGCAGAAGAGCAGGCTCCCAAGCCTTATTATATTTTAAAATGTAATAACAGCACGGGATGTCTATTTTCATAGACAGAACAGATCATTTCTGGAAGAGGCCCATAAATCTCAAACAGAGGGGAAATAATCTGGCCAAGGTCATGTTAAGGCAAAATATTAAAATAGAAAAAAAATTTTAAAAGCAGTTTAAAGCTGGACTGAGGCACCATCTCTGTTCTAAACCTCTCTCCCCAGCCTGGGAATCCCGTCCCCCCTGCCCTCCTGCTTCCCAGCACTGCAGCATGGGGTGAGACACACGTGAGGGCCTGGCTGAGACGAGAGACCAAGGCAGAAGGAGAGAGCAGGGCCCCTGGCAGGATCCTGCTGATCGCTCTGCCCCAGGCTCAGCCCCTCGCTGTGCAGGGCTGGGGAGGCCTCAGGCACTCAGGATTTGGGATCAGGGACAGGCTGGGCTGTAGGATGGCAGGGGTGGGGAAACACCATTGCAGCGCTGAGGAGGAAAATCCTGCCCGTGCCACCTCTGCTCTGTCCTCACCAGCAGCGCCTCCATCCCACAGCATCCATCAGCAGGGCTGTGCATCCCAGTGTGGGCACAGGGATGGGGAGAGGCTCAGCTTTGGCACGACCTGGCTCCCAGCACGGTGGGTGCCCAGCTTTGGCACGACCTGGCTCCCAGCACTGTGGGTGCCCAGCTTTGGCACGACCTGGCTCCCAGCACTGTGTGTGCCCAGCAGGCAGCGCTCCCGGTGGCACTCAGGATATGGGATTAGGGACAGACTGGGCTGTCCTGATGTTGGCAGGGATGGGGACACATCATTCCAGCACTGAGGAGGAAAATCCTATCACTGCCACCTCTGCTCAGTCCTCACCAGCAGCTCCTCCACCCCATCCCTGGCAGTGCCATCCATCACCAAGGCTGTGCAACCCAGCACAGGGGCCAGGGAGAGGCTCAGCTTTGGCACGATCTGGCTCCTAGCACCGTGGGTGCCCAGCTTTGGCACGATCTGGCTCTCAGAATGGTGGGTGCCCAGCTTTGGCACAGTCTGGTTCTCAGCATCATGGGTGCCCAGCTTTGGCAAGACCTGGCTCTCAGAATGGTGGGTGCCAGCTTTGGCACGATCTGGCTCCCAGCACGGTGGGTGCCCAGCTTTGGCACGACCTGGCTCTCAGAATGGTGGGTACCCAGCTTTGGCACGACCTGGCTCCCAGCACGGTGGGTGCCCAGCAGGCAGCGCTCCCGGTGGCACCGGGGCGATCCCCACCATCACCGGAGCCACCCGCAGCCTGGTTCGGTAGAAACGCCATGGCAAGAGCGCATCATTAAAGGACTCAGAACATCCCCTCACCCCTCAGAGCTGCCCCAGGGCCGGGGGGACGAGCCAGGCGCCCCCAGGGCCCGGGGCTGGGCAGCCAAGCGCGTCCCTGGCAGCTCCGAGCGGCCCCTGGCACAGGGAACAAAACAAAACTGCTGCTCGTAGCCTCTGGCTGCTTCCCCGGCCTCACCTGCCAGCTCCCCGCATGCCAGCTCCAGCGGTGCCAACCCAACCCCTGCCCTGCCCAGGGCATCCCCAGCGCCCAGCGCAGGTGACCCAGGCCAGGCACGGGCCAGGCACAGTTCTTTCTTGCTCTGGTGAGAAAGAGGCGACATTACCAGCCTCCCCGAGAGTGCTTTCCTCTCCCCCCTCCCTCCTGCGCCGATTTACTTTTTCTATCGCTCCTTCTTCCCCAGCGAGATCAAAGAAATCCGCGGAACCGGCGCGTTTCGGCGGAAACGTCGATTAAAGGGAGAGGGGGAGGCAGCGCTGGGGGAATCAGAGGAGGAGGAGGAGGAGGAGGAGGAGGAGAGGAAGAGAGGCTGGAGGAGCATCTGGCTCCGCGCAGTGCCCCGGCAGGACGGGCCGGGCCCGGCAGCGCGGGCGGCACCGGGGGCTCCTCGTGCCGGGACCGGGGGCTCCTCTGGCACCGGGGCACCGGGGCTTCTTCAGGGGGCCCGGGGCACCGGGGCTGCTCCGATCGGGGGCACCGGGGGCTCCTCCAACCGGGGCATTGGGGGCTCCTCCAGCCCGGGGCACCGGGGGCTCCTCCGGCCACGGCACCGGGGCTGCTCCGATCGGGGTCACCGGGGGCTCCTCCAGCCGGGGCATTGGGGGTTACTCCGGCAGAGGCACCGGGGGTTTCTTCTGCCGCGGTACCGGGGGCTCCTCCGCCCGGGGCACCGGGGGCTCCTCTGGCACCGGGACACCGGGGGTTCCTCCGCCCGGGGCACCGGGGGTTCCTCCGCCCGGGACACTGGGCCCTGCCGGGGCACTGGGGGCCGCCCGGGGCACCGGGGGCTCCTCCGCCCGGGGCACCGGGGCTCCGCTCGGCGGCCCCGGGCCCCGGCCGGGCGGACGGACGGTGCCCGCTCCCTGTCGGTGCCCCCGGGCCGCTCGGAGACCCCAGCCCGGATTCCATCCCCGGTGTCCCCACCACGCCGAGCCCCCCAAACCCCGCGGGCCAGCGCTGCCGCCTCCGCCCGTCCTGATCCGGTCCGGAGGAGGAAAAAGCCCCACCGGGGTGGGCAGAGGCTGCCAGAGCCTACCCGCGGCTGCGATGGCATCGGTGTCCCCCAGCATGCCTGAGCCGGGGCCACCTTCAGGCGCATCTGGCTGCAGCATCTCCCGTGGCTGCCGGCCAGGAAGGGGATGTTTGGGGGATGAGTAACATCCTTCCTGGCAGCGCTGCTGCCTGCTCCTGGAAGCTGCTGCAGGCAACAGCAGCAGGCCCCTTCGCCTGCCTCTTCCCAAGCCCGCTCAGCCGCGGAAAAGGAGCCAAAAAGGAGGGAGGATCTCGGGCAAAGGGGCAATCCAAGCCCGTGGAGCCGGCACGAGTCCGTGTGCCAGGGAGAAGGGAGGATGGGAGGATGCTGAGGATGCTGCGTGGCACGGTGGGAAGCAGCCAGGAGGCTCAGGTTGGGGGGAGGTAGTTCCAGGCCCCTCCAGAGCAGGGCTGCGAGCCAGATCCTGGCTGTGTGCTGCCAGAAGCAGCTTATTTTGGAAGGCAGGCGCGTTGGCAGGTGCTGGGGGCGTGAGCGTTGACGCTGCCGGGAACAGGACGGCTTCATCGGGTCCCCTGCCGTGCCTCAGCAGGAAACGCTGCTTGGCTTCGCCCGCGGCTAAATCTGCCCCAGCACAAAGCAGGGATTCCTCCCCAGCTGCATCCCCCTCGCCTGAGTCACCCCCGAGATCCTGGGATTAGGGACATCCTGGGCTGTCCCAGCAGTGTTGGCCAGGATGCCATTCCAGCACCAAAATCCTATCACTGCCACCTCACTCAGTCCTCACCAGCAGCTCCTCCACCCCAGGAGAGGCTCAGCTTTGGCACGCTGTGGCTCCCAGCACCCCAGGGGGGTGCCAGCTTTGGCACAACCTGGCTCCCAGCACCGTGGGTGCCCAGCTTTGGCACAACCTGGCTCCCAGCACCGTGGGTGCCCAGCTTTGGCACCACCTGGCTCCCCTGCACGGTGGGTGCAGTCTGGTTCTCAGCATCATGGGTGCCCAGCTTTGGCAAGACCTGGCTCTCAGAATGGTGGGTGCCCAGCTTTGGCACCACCTGGCTCCCAGCACGGGGTGCCCAGCTTTGCCACCAGCTCCCCAGCACGAATGGGTGCCCAGCTTTGGCACCCTGGCTCCCGGCACGGGGTGGTGGGTGGGTGCCAGCTCTGGCCCTGGGAATGGTGGGTACCCAGCTTTGGCACGATCTGGCTCCCAGCACGGTGGGTGCCCAGCTTTGGCACCACCTGGCTCCCAGCACGGTGGGTGCCCAGCAGGCACAACCTGGTTCCCACCACCACCATCACTGGAGCCACCCACAGCCTGGTTCGGTAGAAACGCCATGGGCAAGAGCGCATCATTAAAGGACTCAGAACATCCCCTCACCCCTCAGAGCTGCCCCAGGGCAGGAGGGACGAGCCAGGCGCCCCCAGGGCCCGGGGCTGGGCAGCCAAGCGCGTCCCTGGCAGCTCCGAGCGGCCCCTGGCACAGGGAACAAAACAAAACTGCTGCTCGTAGCCTCTGGCTGCTTCCCCGGGCTCGCCTGCCAGCTCCCCGCATGCCAGCTCCAGCGGTGCCAACCCAACCCCTGCCCTGCCCAGGGGCATCCCCAGCGCCCAGCGCAGGTGACCCGGGCCAGGCACGGGCCAGGCACGGTTCTTTCTTGCTCTGGTGAGAAAGAGGCGACATTTACCAGCCTCCCCCGAGAGTGCTTTCCTCTCTCCCCTTTCCTCCTCCTGCGCCGATTTAATTTCTTCTATCGCTCCCTTCTTCCCTCAGCGAGATCAAAGAAATCCGCGGAACCGGCGCGTTTCGGCGGAAACGTCGATTAAAGGGAGAGGGGGAGGCAGCGCTGGGGGGATCGGAGGAGGAGGAGGAGGAGGAGAGGAAGAGAGGCTGGAGGAGCATCTGGCTCCGCGCAGTGCCCCGGCAGGACGGGCCGGGCCCGGCAGCGCGGGCGGCACCGGGGGCTCCTCGTGCCGGGACCGGGGGCTCCTCTGGCACCGGGGCACCGTGGGCTTCTTCTGCCGGGACACCGGGGGCTCCTCCAGCACCAGGGTGCTCCGATCAGGGGCTCCGGGGCCCTCCAACGGGGCATTGGGGCTCCTCCAGCCCGGGGGCACCGGGGCTCCTCCAGCCACCGGGGCCAGGACATTGGGGGCTCCTCCGGGCAGAGGCAGAGGCACCGGGGGTTTCTTCTGCCGCGGTACCGGGGGCTCCTCCGCCCGGGGCACCGGGGGCTCCTCTGCCGGGGGCACCAGGGTCTCCTCCGGCCACGGCACCGGGGCTCCTCCGCCCGGGGCACCGGGGCTCCTCTGCCGGGGGCACCAGGGTCTCCTCCGCCCGGGGCACCGGGGGCTCCTCCGCCCGGGGCACCGGGGCTCCGCTCGGCGGCTCCGCCGGGCTCCTGCTGCCCCCTGCCGCCCCGGCGGGACGGGACGGTGCCCGCTCACCGCCGGTGCCCCCGGGGCCGCTCGGAGACCCCAGCCCGGATTCCATCGCCGGTGTCCCCACCACGCCGAGCCCCCAAACCCCCGCGGGCCAGCGCTGCCGCCTCCGCCCGTCCTGATCCGGTCCGGAGGAGGAAAAGCCCCACTCGGGGTGGGCAGAGGCTGCCAGAGCCCACCCGCGGCTGCGATGGCATCGGTGTCCCCCAGCACATGCCCGAGCCGGGGCCACCTCAGGCGCATCTGGCCGCAGCATCTCCCGTGGCTGCCGGCCAGGGAAGGGGATGTTTGGGGGATGAGTAACATCCTTCCTGGCAGCGCCGCTGCCCGCTCCTGGAAGCTGCTGCAGGCACAGAGCAGCTCGGCCCCTTCGCCCGCCTCTCCTGCCCCGCTCAGCCGCGGAAAGGAGCCAAAAAAGCGAGGAGGATCTCGGGCATGGGGCAATCCAAGCCCGTGGAGCCGGCACGAGTCCCGTGTGCCAGGGAGAAGGGAGGATGGGAGGATGCTGAGGATGCTGCGTGGCACGGTGGGAAGCAGCCAGGAGGCTCAGGTTGGGGGAGGCAGCTCCAGGCCCCCTCCAGAGCAGGGCTGCGAGCCAGATCCTGGCTGTGTGCTGCCAGAAGCAGCTTATTTTGGAAGGCAGGCGCGTTGGCAGGGTGCTGGGGGTGCGTGGAGCTGCTGACGCTGCCGGGGAACAGGACGGCTCTCATCGGGTCCCTGCCGTGCCTCGCAGGGAAACGCTGCTTGGCTTCTGCCCGCGGCTAAATCTGCCCCAGCACAAAGCAGGGATTCCTCCCCAGCTGCATCCCCGGCTCCTGAGTCACCCCCTGAGCAGGATGGACGCTCCAGTCACGAGTCAGCACTGCCCAGGGCTCACCCTGAACACCAGAGGGGCTTCCTGGGACTCGCCAAGCAGGATGGACAGAGCTCCCAACAGCTCTGACCCATCCGGCGAGGTACAAGCACGAGCTTTGAACCAAGAAAGAGGCACACAGGGCTCATCCCAGCCCTGGGCCCTGCTTCCCTTCCCCTCAGCTCCTCAGGAGCCCAGCGCAGCCTCTGCAGGAGCTCAGACCCTCCAGGGTCCATCTGGAAGTGCAGCAGCGCTGAGCAGCTCTAGGATGGATCCCAAACTTCTCAAGGGACCTGCTCTGCCTTCCCCAGGAGCTCTGGGGCTGAGGAGCCAGCACAGGCTCCTTGCCAGCAGCCCTGCCCCTGCAGAGACAGGCCAGGGAGCACACCTGGCCTCACCAGCAGCCCCTCCATCCCATCGCATCCATCAGCAGGGCTGTGCATCCCAGTGTGGGCATCTTTTATGGAAAATCCTTTCCTTAGGATTTTTCCTCCTGAGAAGCTGGGAGGCCTCAGGAACAAAATGTGAACAATGGTTATCTGCTGCTGTGGAATGCAACAGGTGCATCTTTGATTGGTCTCATGTGGTTGTTTCTAATTAATGGCCAATCACAGTCAGCTGGCTCGGACAGACAGCCCCTGAGACACAAGCCTTTGTTATCATTCATTCTTTTTCTATTCTTAGCCAGCCTTCTGACGAAATCCTTTCTTCTATTCTTTTAGTATAGTTTTAATGTAATATATATCATAAAATAATAAATCAAACCTTCTGAAACATGGAGTCAGATCCTCATCTCCTCCCTCATCCTCAGACCCCTGTGAACATGGTCACACACACCTGGGGCAGGCTGCTGTGCCTGGACAGGGTTTGGGAGCTCCTGCAGCTCTTACATGTGGCTTGGCATGCCACGAGCTCGGTCAGGTCTCGGCCCATCCCCGAGCAGGGCACAGCTGTGAGCTGGGGGTGCAGAGCCAGCCCTGCCCTTGGGAGCCACACACTGCAGCATTGTGGCCTGGCTGGTTTTTCCAGAGCTGCATCCAAGGGGCCCAATCAGATCTCCAGGGAAGGGAGCAGGCACGTTCCTGGCTGGGCAGAGGAGCTGTCGAGGCAGTGCCAGGAACTGGGGCAGTTGCTGGGCACCGCAGCAAATCAAAGGAAAAATCAAGCAGGCAGCTCCCAAACCTGGGCTGCGCCTCACTCACTGCCCAGCTCCAGGAGCTGCTGAGGGCTTTGTTTGCAAACCCTGCAGCAGCGCTGCCCTGCCCTGGCACTTCCTCCAGCTTTGTTCGACACCAACAGACATTAAAGAACCAGCCTGGAGGGCTGGGATGGGGGAAGGACCCCGCTGGGGGCGCAGGGAAGCGGTGGTGGGAAGAAAGCTCCGGAGGAAAACAGAAAAGCAGCGTCAGGGAAAGGGAGTTCCCTCCACACAGGGAGGTTGTTTTTGATCAGGGCTTGTCTAGACTGGAGTCACCCACACTGCACAAGCGCACCAACAGCACGCAGCCAGCCCGGGGCTCCCTGCTGGTCCCAGCAGCACAGAGGAGCTGCGCTCGGCATGGGCAAGAGCTGGCCCTGGCACTGCCCATCCCACCCCAAAGGGGCTGGGGGCACCCTCAGGTGCTGCCTCCCAGCGCCCCTCATTCCTTCCCTGCGCCCCCAGACCCCCAGCCTGGCCCTGCCGCCCGTCCCCAGCCCCTGGGCAGCACAGGGACGCAGGGCAGCTCTCCCAAAGCTCCCTCCCCCTGCCTTCCCCCAGCCAAGGGAGCTGCAGGCACACAGCGTCACTTTTTCCAAGAGCCTCTCCCTGCTTTCCTTTCCCTCCTCCCTCGCAGAGCAGGGCCTCGGTGCTGGGGAGGGCAGGAGGCTCCTGGATCAGGGCAGCACTGTCAGAACTCAGCACATCCCTCCAGGTGTCCAGGGTTGCCAAGGACCCCGCCAGGGGGCTCAGAGACCCTGCCACGCAGCCCAGAGCACCTGGGGATTTGATTTGGACCCCTGGAGCAAGTTGCCAACTTTGTATGAGGACCTGAAAGTCACAGAGGTTTGAATGGTGTAATAACAAAATGATCACAGGGTGAAAATGTAGATTTTAGGATTTTTGGTATGGGGGTTATGGGGACAAGATGGAAGAACTTGGGTGTGTCCAGCCTTTCTTCTTCTTCTTCTTGTTCTCCATTTTCTGCTGTGATGTTGGCACTTTGGGGTTGGTTTAGAGTAGAAGTGCACTGTCTAACATAGGTGATAGGTATTGGGAATTAAGTGTAAATATGTTATAGGTAGTTTGGAGTATAAAAGGACAACACAGAGTGCCTGTGGCTGCCCTGCTGAGCAGACCTCGGCTGGGCAGAAAGAAAATTGTATAGATAAGAATTAATAAACAACCTCAAAACCGAAAAGTGAAGAGTCCAGACTCATTCTTCAGTTGCAGGAGCCGAAGCAGAGACACAGCACCAGGATGGAGCTGGCTGGGATGGCTCTTGGAGCTCCACACTGGCCACAGCTCTGCTTCAGCTCCAGCACAACCCCTGTGAATGGGGAATGTGGCGCCTCACAGGCAAGGAGCACACCTGGCTCGAGGTCCAGCCCAACTGGGATTGTGGCTTAGCAGCCCTGACAGCTCCCACCTGTCACAGACATCTTTATGGAAAATCCTTTCCTTAGGATTTTTCCTCCTGAGAAGCTCAGAGGCCTCAGGAACAAAATGTAAACAATGGTTATCTGCTGCTGTGGAATGCAACAGGTGCATCTGGGATTAGCCCATGTTGGATGTTTCTAATTAATGGCCAATCACAGTCAGCTGGCTCAGACAGAGAGCCTGAGCCACAAACCTTTATTATTCATTCCTTTTCTATTCTTAGCCAGCCTTCTGATGAAACCTTTTCTTCTATTCTATTAGTATAGTTTTAATGTAATATATATCATAAAATAATAAATCAGCCTTCTGAAACATGGAGTCAGATCCTCATCTCTTCCCTCATCCAAGAATCCCTGTGAACACCATCACACCCAACCAACAGCTGAGGGGCTTCAGACACCTTTCTCTAAGAAAAGGAAACCCCAAACACTTCAGCCCATCCTCTCCAAGGCCAGGAGCATCCATGAAAAAAAAGAAGAACAGGCCTGACACAGACATTCTTTAAGGATGATCTAATTTAAAAACATGCATAATGAAAATGCACGTATTTTAAAAAGAGACCCACAGCACTCCAGTGCTGGAGGCAGCCACGTGTCAGTGATGGGACTGCTCTGTACCCATTGCCCCCACTTTCCCAGGACATTTGGACAGCTCCACATCCCCATATTTTTTCCTTTACCACAGAAAATGTCTCCCCTAGCCCCGCCACACACCCTAAAGCATCAGCTGAAGCTGCAGGAGGGACAAAGGCTGGAGCAGCAGCTCCTTGCCCAAGCCAGGCATGAAGCAGGCAGGGGGCAAACAGCTCTGGCTCCCAGCTCTGCAGAATTGGGCACAGCCAGAGAAGAGCCTGCCCAGGCACCCTCTGCTCACAGCAGCTGCTGGCGGGCAGGGCTGCTCTTAAAGGTAATCAATGGAGCAGAGAAGAGCTCTGGATTGCTTTAATCCTTTCCAAAACACTATAGCGAGCCCAGAAGCCGTCCTGCTCCCTCTGTGCCCGTGAGGGTTTGTACCTGTATGGCCGGATCATTTGACAGGGACAACACACGCTCAGCCCAGGAGTTTGCTCTTCGCTCCGTGTGCTTTGCCAGCCCAATAAATCCACCCCCACGCGCCACCCTCCCCTCCCTCCCTCCTCACGGAGGGCTGGGACAGCAGCCCTGGGGTGTGACTCAGGCGCACACAGGGGGGAGGACATCCCCTCCCCATGGGCAGGGTGCTGGCAGCACCACGGCAGCAGCGGGAGCAGGCAGGGCTGTCCCACCCGTGTCAGCATCACCAGAGGCACCAGAGCGGGGGAGCCCAATGGTTAAGGCAGAGCCAGCTGTGCCCAGAGCCAGCTGTGCCCAGAGCCAGCTGTGCCCAGAGGCAGGAGCACGGCGAGGGGCAGGGCTGGCTCACGGCGCTCCCCTGTAGCTGTAGTGATTGTGGTCAGGGTCAGTCAGGGTCAGGGGCAGGCTGGGCTTGCGCTCCGGGTCCTTCTCCTCGCACTGCCGGGGCGGACGCTGCTTGAAGAAGTCAGAGACGTAGTGCACCTAAAACAAGAGGGTTTGGGGGCCGCCGGTCAGGCCAGGCAGGAGCTCGTTGTAGTGTGTTTTTATACTTGTAATAGTTTTGGGTTTGTATCTCTGTACTTTCCCCAAATGGTTTACCCCAGATTGTACCCCCTCCCTTTACCTGTGTAATCCCTTTCTCCTTTGCTGAGATCATCCCCAAATCCCCACCCTGGCTCTCTGTCAGTCACTCAGCATCCCATCCCCTCCATCTAGAACTTTCGGTCCAGGACATCGAGTGATTAACCAGAGGCCAGGGGTCAACCCCCAAGTGTTTCTCCATACCCTGTCCTAAATGTCCATTTCCCAGTATCCACACCTTAATTTTTCTTATTGGTCAGTAAATGTTATCTACTTTATGTTTCCACCTCCCTTTAAAAGCAACCCTGGCACCTCTCCCAGGGCTCTCAGCAGGAGCCCCCTGAGGTGTAGGGGATCCCAATTTGCATTAACCCCTGCTAAGAGTCAACCCTTTTATCCTCCCCTGATGTCTCTTCTGCTGCAAAGGTGCCCAGCCTGGCTGCCCTCAGCACCCTTAGGGCACAAGAGAGTGTCCCCTGCTGTCTGCTGGGGTTCCTGAGGGGCTCCCAGAGAGACTGGAGGGTCAGGAGGCTGCACAGGGGGACACTCACAATGAGGACGGCAATGAGAGCCCCCTGCAGCAGCCCCACCAGGACATCACTCCAGTGGTGCTTGTAGTCGGACACCCGGGTGTAGCCCACGTAGATGGCGAAGGCGATGAGGAGGAACTGGACGGTGGGACGAACCAGCCGGGCCCATTTCCCCACCAGGCGGGCCTGCACGTAGAGCTGGGGGGCACAGAAGGGAGGAATCGCTCAGGGCAGGGTCAGCAGCCACCCAGGGGTGGGGAGTTTGGGTGCGGGAGCTGTGGGGGCTCTGTGGCACAGCACTCACCGCCAGGAACATCATGCAGTACATCCCAAAGGAAGAGTGTCCCGAGTAGAAGGACAGCCTGCGGGGCAAAAAGGGATGGGTCAGGCCGTGAGTGAGGGTAGCCATGATACTTGCTGAAAAATCATTTCCTTAGGATTTTTCCTCCTGAGAAGATGGGAGGCCTCAGGAACAAAATGTAGACAATGGTTATCTGCTGCTGTGGAATGCAACAGGTGCATCTGGGATTGGTCTGATGTGGTTGTTTCTAATTAATGGCCAATCACAGTCCAGCTGGCCAGACTGTCTCAATCAGCCACAAGCCTTTGTTATTCATTCCTTTTCTATTCTTAGCAAGCCTTCAAATTAAATCCTTTCTTCTATTCTTTTAGTATAGTTTTAATATAAAATATATCATAAAATAATAAATCAAGCCTTCTGAAACATGGAGTCAACATTCTCATCTCTTCCCTCATCCTAAGACCCCTGTGAACACCACCACAAGCGAGCCCCCAGGTGGTCCCCACAAGACCCTTGCCCACTCCACAGGCTCTGTCCTGCAGCAGGAGAACCTCAATAACCACCTGGGGCTGCCACTGTGAGCCCAGCACTGCTGGGCAGGTGGAAGAGCATTCCAGATTGCAATGCAAGATGTTTTCAATTACCATCTGTATGGCAGTTGTCTTTTGTCAAGTGGGCAGTTTGCTTTATCTCTTTCTTTGAGTGACCACAATCACTCCTCCCTCTGGGAGACATCTGCTGATAACAGCTATTGAATGTCCCTGCATGGCTGATAAGAACTCCAGCATCCCATTGGGAGATGTGAGCCCAGGGGGAGGAGCCAAGCATTCCTGCCTGGATATAATCTGGAGATTCTGGAACACCAGCCAAGCATTCCTGCCTGGATATAATCTGGAGATTCTGGAACACCAGCACAGCTTCTCCACTGGATTCCCCAGAGGAACAGCAGCTGCCTCTTCTTCCACTGGATCTTCAGAGGAAGAATCCATCCTTCTCTACAGATCCCCCTTGCTCCAGCAGAACCACCCCTGACACTGCAGGAGGGCTGCAGCCACAATTCCAATGGGACTGCCACCAACACCCTGACCCACAGGGTGTCAGGCTGGGTTCAGACTCTGGCAGTGTTGTTTTGGTTTCTGCATTGTTTATTTTATCCTTTAATTTTTCCCTATTAAAGAACTGTTATTTCCTGCTCCCATATTTTTTGCCTGAGAACCCCTTAATTTAAAATTTATAGCAATTCAGAGGGCTGGGGAGGGTTTACATTCTCCATTTCAGGGGAGGCTCCTGCCTTCCTTGGCAGACTCCTGGCTTTCCAAACCAAGAAAAAGGGACCCATCCTGTGGCACATCCATGGCTCACCTGGACTCGGTGACATTCCTGCTCTCTCCCTGGCACACATTCTCCAGCTGCACATAGATGGAGCAGTTCACCTTGGACCAGTCAGGGTTGCACACAGCCAGGAAGTTTGGCCTCAGACGGCCGATCATGTACTTGGCCAGGTCAGTCAGGGACTGGCTGATGGCTGCCCCGAAGAGAAAGGTCCCAACCACCTTGTAGAGGGCAGCCAGGTAATTGTTGTATTCTGATTTGGAGTAGAGACGCTCAGCGTAGACCAGGTACGCCTCCCCTGATGAGATCTGCAGAGAGCAGGGGGGAGAGGTGAGGGCTGGGGGCTGTGAGCTGTCACAGACATGTTTTATGGAAAATCCTTTCCTTAGGATTTTTCCTCCTGAGAAGCTGAGAGGCCTCAGGAACAAAATGCAAACAATGGTTATCTGCTGCTGTGGAATGCAACAGGTGCATCTGTGATTGGTCTCACGTGGTTGTTTCTAATTAATAGCCAATCACAGCTCAGCTGGCTTGGACAGAGAGCCCGAGCCACAAACCTTTGTTATCATTCCTTCTTTTCTATTCTTAGCCAGCCTTCTGATGAAATCCTTTCTTCTATTCTTTTAGTATAGTTTTAATGCAATATATATCATAAAATAATAAATCAAACCTTCTAAAACAAAGTCAGATCCTTGTCCCTTCCCTCATCCTCAGACCCCTGTGAACATGGTCACAATGAGCAGCTCCCTGGGGTGCAGAGGTGAGGGCTGGGGGCTATGAGCAGCCCCTCAGGGGTGCAGGATGCTCTGGCTCTGTGGCAGAGCATCCACCCTGGCATCCCCCAGCACAGGAGCCCCCAGACCCTCTCTCCACCCCTGTGGGATGTGGCTCTCCCCACTCCAGTACGAGTTCCTGTCCCCAAGCAGAGCAGGGCTCAAGCTGAGGGTGTTGCTGCCCTTCCAGGGCTCTGGAGGTTGCTCTGCTGAGCCCAAACTTCCAGATACACCATGACCTGTTGGGAGGGAAGGGGTGGCAGTCCTTACAATGATGACAGTGCAGCTGATGGTGACCCCGGCCATGAGGCCGTGGGTGATGGTGTCTGCCTTGTAGGGGTAGCGGATGGAATCATCGTTGCAGTAGAAGCCTCGCTTGTAGGGGGAGTTCACCAGAGTCAGGATGATGAAGGGCAGAGACGCTGCAAGGCACACAGAGGTGAGGACTGGGGACAGCAGCCAGCACACGGCACCACCCATCTCTCACCCCTGAGTCTCTGCTCCTCGATGCCAGGGAGGGATTTCCCCCCAAGGATGAAGTCCTGAGCCACCTGTACCCAGGGCAGCAGGACCTGAACCCACCAGAGCACTGCCCTGAGAGCGATAGGGCCCTATCAGAGCTCCCAGATGCCTGCAGCACCCAGATACCACAGGAGACAGCCACAAACGGGCACCCACGGAGCCCCCAGGGCTGCCCCGCTCCTCCCCAGGCACGGCAGGGACAAGGCCTGATCCTGTGCCCTCTCCTCACACTGCCCAGCCTAGGAACGCAGAGCTGATAAAATTAATGAGCACAGGCGTCTTGTAAACGTGTTTTATGGCAGGGAAGGGCCCCCAGATGGTCCCACAGCAGCTCCAGGAGAGCCAGCGCTGGGGATGCTGAACATGACCCAGTCCCGGCACAGAGGGACTCCACGGCTCTCGGCTTGCTCCCCTCATCCTCCTGTCAGCCTCTCCTCTCCCCCAGCTCCTGGGGGCTCCGCAGAGAGGTTGCACTGCCCGATCAGCCTGGGCAAGGAGGATTTTCCACCCAGCACGCTGCAGCCCCAGCCAGGATAGAGCTACCCTGCGTGAGCTCACCCAGGACAGAACTACCCCCAGATCCAGAGGGGTTCTGGGGTCTCTGCGCCCACATCAGCCCTGCCAGCCCCCCGCTGGAATGAACCCCCCTGCCCCTGCTCCATCCCTGCTCAGGGACAGCCAAGGACGAGCTCCAGGACGCTCCCCCCACCCCTCCCCGGAGGCCACCTTAGGCCGGGCTCCTCTCCCAGTTCCGCCTTTCCCGGTGGTTTCCGCCTCCCCTTGTTCCTCCCGGGAGCCCGCACCTTTGTCCCCGCCCGCCCCCGCCCCGGGGGTCCCGCGCTCACCGGGGAGCGAACGGGAGCGAGCGCGGGGATGAAGCACCGGGGGCTGCCCCGCCACCCCCGCCGGGGACAGGGAACCGGCCCCGGTCCCTCCTCCCGCCCCGCACACCTCACACGTCCATTTTCAGCTCAAATTAGACACCAATTTTCTTTCTGGATAATTTCATCCTCCAAAAAAAGCTCCCCTAAAAATACATAAAGCACCGACCGGCCCACAGGAGGGAAAACCGGGACCCGGCCTCTGCCCCCGCCCCGCAGCCGGGGAAGCTCCAGCCGCGATCCCGATCCGGGCCTTTATTTTTAGTCCGTCCTAACTCGTTACTTCCTTGCGGCAGTTTTAGAAACATTTACCGGATTGGGGGGGAGCAGAGGGGGTCCTAAAGGGGCGCTCCGAACCCACCGGCCCCGCTCCGTCCCGCAGAGCGCCGGGCTCGGCGGCGGGCAGGCGGCCAGGGCGGCGGCGGAACCGTCCCGGTGCCGCCCGAGCCCGGGAACCCTCCCGCAGCGTCCCGGACAGCGACAGACCGGGCTCCCACCCCCCCGCGGGACCGTTCCCGGAAAAGGGAACGGCCCCGAGAACCGGGAGGGTCCCGGTAGGGCTGGGGCGGGAGGCGCTGCCCGCCCGCGCCGCCGGTGGGTCCCGGTGGAGGCCCGGAGCACCGGCCACGGCCGGGCAGGTGGCGGACACCGGGCAGAGCGCGGCGGGATGGCGGAGCCCCGGTACCTCCCGCGGACCCGGCCCCGGCCCCCCAGCCCCACCGGAGCCGCTCCGGGGCCGCCCGCAGCGGGGGCGCCGGCACGGAGCCCTCACCGACCGCCAGGCACAGCACGTCGAGCGCCACGAAGACCTTCCTGCGCTCCATCCCGCAGCCGCTGCGGCCCCGCGGCCCGGCCCCGCGGCTCACATGGCCCGGAACGGCGCGGCCCCGGCCGGGAGGTAAAGTCCGGGCGGGGCGGGGCAGGGCGGAGCGGGGCCCGGTGCCCCCGCCCAGGGCCGGGGCGGGGCGGGAGCGGCGGGCCCGGGGCAGGTGTGGGGCTCGGTGGGGCAGGGACCCCTCTGCACCCAAACCCCGCTCGGCCCCCGCCGCTTCCTCCGGCCCCGTTCCGGTGTTCGCCGCTCCGGCCCTCCCGAGTCCCCCCGGTGCCCACCCCGCCTGGCCCCGCTCCCTGCCGAGGGGAAGGGGGAGAAGAAAGCGAGCGAGGCCACTTTGGGAGCCGCCCCAGTCCCACCCGCCTCGGGCTTATGTCCCGAGGAGAAAAAAAGGGGCAAAAAGGAAAATTCTGCCCCTGAAACGCGCTGGCTGCGCTGGCGGGGGTTTGTGCAGACGGGACAAACCGTCTTGGACAAACCGGCTTGGACAAACCGGTGGCGAGGTGGGCTCTTGAGGGGAAGCAGGGACGTCCGGGAGCCTGTGGATGCAGCAGACACTGGGGTGAGCACACAGAGTGAGTGAGCTGATTTAGCCACTGAGATATTTGGCTGTATTTCCTGAGCTTCCGACGTCCTGGGGACTCCCGGTGCTTCCCGTTGGGTTTGGGGACATGCTGAAACCCAGAACGGGGACAGGAGCAGCGGCTGGAGCACAGCAATTCCCCAGTGGGAGCAGGGACAGCCGCATCGCGGCTGTTTGCTCCGGGCCGGATGTCGGGAAGGAAACAAATAACACAGAAACCACCCATGGCTGATAACTGCGGGTGATTGAAGCGCAGCTGAGCGGCCTGCGCAGAATGCCAAGGCTGTTTCTGGGAAGCCGAGAGCTGGAAATACTCTCCAGTTCCAGGAGAGGGAACAGAATCACGGAGCGCTTCTGTCAGAGCTTTCCCCTGCCCTGATGTGCCCTGGTGCAGCTTCCTGCGCTGCCACGGCGTTCCTGGCACACCGCTGGGGCAGGATTTGCCCCACACACGCTGCCTGCAGACCCCGAGCAAACAACGGAGAGCCCCGAGCAAGGAGAGCTGGGGGGATGCCCAGGCTGTGTCGAGGAGCAGATGTGAAGATTAAGACGCTCGGGGCCGGGTCACCGTGGGGACACAGATGTGACAGCGCGGGGCTCCGAGGACACGGCACGGACCAGGGGAAGCTCCGCACGGCCCCGCACGATTTTACCCCACGGGGGCCCGGGGCTGCGGGACCGACCCGGCCCGGGCGGAGCGGGTCCCGTGCGGAGCGGGGCTCGGGGCGGCTCCGGGCGAGTCCCGGGCGGAGCGGGTCCCGGGGCGGCTCCGGGCGGGTCCCGGGGGGCGCGGGCGGGCCCGGGCGCGGCGCGGTGTCGCCCTCTGCCGTCCGAGCGCCGCCGCTGCAGCCGGGACCGGGGGGCAGCGGAACCGGCCCGGATCCCGGGGGGGGCGGCGGAATCCAGCCCGAACACTGCCTCGGAGCACGGGGGGCGGCGGAACCTGCCCAGACCCTGCCCCGGAGCTGCGGAATCCGGCCCGGACCCTGCCCCGGATCCTGGGGAATTGCGGAATTCAGCCCAGACCCTACCCCGGATCCCGGGGGGCGGCGGAACCCGGCCCGGACCCTGCTCCGGATCATGTCCCAGAACACGGTGGGAGCTGCAAAATTCAGCCCGGAGCCTGCCCCAGAGCCCGGGGACTGCAGAATCCGGCCAGGGCCCTGTCCCGGGGGTCTTTTGAGCCAGGGGAATCCAGTCCTGCTGCTCTCACCGCCTCGGAAGCTGCGCTCGGGTCACACAGGGGCAAAACCAGCGTTTGGTGCCCAAGGATGCCACGGAACGACCGCGGTCCCAGCCGAAGGCTCTAACCTGCTGTTCCCGCTGCTCGTCGGAGCCTCGAGGAAGGGAGGAACCTGATCCCATCCCTCCTGCCCTGGGCTGTGCCCATCCCGTACCCACCTGTGCGGGAGAGCTGGGGGGCTGCAGAGCTGGAGCCCTCAGGGCAGCCCCGGGACAGGCAGAGCCAGGCAGAAGCAGGAGAGAATGTAAGGAGTCTGTGATGGAACAGAGAAACACAATGCAGGTGCAGCAGGAACACTGCACTTGCCCCCAGGAGCTTTTTCTGGTTGAAGTTTGGATGCACCCCTGCCTCTCAATGCTCCAGAGCTGGCACAGGCTACCAGGGTTTTAGGGATGCCCAGGATTTGGGGCACCTGTGAGAGGAACAAACAGCTCCCTCCAGCTGCAGCACGGGAAGGGAAAAACTCTGGGCCTCCTCCTAGGCTGGGATGGCATCCCTGGCACAGGGAATCCTGCCCTGCCTGGAGGACAGCACTTGTGGAGGGCAGGACAGGATCAGACAGCAGAGGCAGGGACCCCTTCTCTTGTTTTGCCACCATTATACACTGGACTGTTGCATCTTCGCCTCTAAAAAGAAGACAGACTGCTGGCTCACTTTCAAATTAGGTTTTTAATTAAATAAATAACGGTGAGGGGTCTTCAAGGCAGTGTCACTTCACAGTGTAGGGCTGGGGGGCAAGGGAGAAAAGAGTCCAGCATTGGGAGCGGCTCAAAGTGAATGTGCTTTGTAAGAAGGAAAAAAGAAAACCCCAACCAAAAAAAAAACCAGAACCAAACCCCCTCCCTGTCCCAGCCTTTCTCACCCCTCTCCCTCAAAGTTATGTGGAAAAAGCGCTGCACTCATGTTGAAAGACCCCATGCAAATCTGTAAACAACACTGAAGGACATCAAGAGATTTCTGCCTCAGCCAGCTCCCCTCTCCTTTCACTAGGGCTTGAAATAAACCAAAAGAAAAAATGGTTTCAGGAAAAGTAAGAATGTTCTCAGCCTGTGGAGGAGATGCCAAGGCCTGGCCCTCCCTGGGAGGGCTGCCTGAGCTCTCACCCTGCCTCCTCGTCTCCCTTCAGCCAAGGAGCTTCCTCTCTCCCCCAGAAAAGGGGAACCACAGCCTGGGCAGTTCCACTGTGGAGCAGGCACTCGTGTTTGCTCTCTGCTCCCAGCAGCAGCTGGAGGGGAGGCCCCTGCTCAGCACCTCTGGCTGACAAAGCCACGCCTGGGGCTCAGCACCTCCCAGCACAGAGCTGGGCACCAAAGCAAACCCCTGCCACAGCACACAAACCACATCTGGGCCTTAGGAGATGAGACCAGGGCTAATCCTGACATCCCACGGGGCTGTTTGATGCTGCCTCCCTGCTCCTGCTGCAGGGCTGGGCACAACTTCCCAGAGCCAGGTGAAAGGAGGATGCAGGCTCCTGGGTTTAGGTACCTGCCAAATCCATTGCAGCAGAGCCAAGAGCACAATCACAGCCCCAAATCCTCCACCAAAACCCCCAACCCAAGCCCTTTCCCAGCTGCAGAGCACAGCTGGAGGAAACACAGCTCTGTCTGCACCAGAACCTTGCCCAGCAGGTGAGTGGAGAGAATTCCCCGCATGGGAAAAGGGGAATGGGAACACACTGAGCCAGTGGCCAACCCCACACCTGCAAACTGAAGCAGCTTTGGACTCCAGCACAGCCAAGGACAGGCTCCTGTGGCTCTGCACAGCACTTGGCACCTTCCATGGCAGAAAAGACACACTTTCCTCTCAGCACAGCCTGTTCTGTGACACAGGGATGCTGTGGGACTGCCCTGCCTGGGACTGTGCTGGCACCCAGATCCCAGACACCCTGGGAGCTAAGCAACCTCCTCCCTCTGCTGACAAATTGTTGGAACAAACCAAGAAGTTACAGATGTTTTCACCTGCATTCAACCCTCTGGCACTTCAGCCCAGACAAGATCAGGTCATCCCCTGCCAGCAGCAGCCCCACAGCTCATGGCCAGCATCACTCTGAGTTTAGAACCTCCTGTTACCCCCCACAGAATTGCACAGGAAGGTGAGAAGGACTCGAGTGCACACGATGCTGCTGCACACACAGCATCCCTTTCCAAAACCTGACATTTCTGCCCAAGGGCTGGGCCAGGTTATGTCCCACCTGTAGCTGCTGGAGAGTCAGAACACGTGGCTGCTGCCAGAGCTCCTGGCATGAGAGCCCAGCTGCTGTCATGGTCCTTAAGGGCCAGCTTGCCCCATTCCTCTCTAGAGCCTGGGATGGTGTCCCAGACAGGACTCAAGGTGACACTGCCAGCCAGGCCACCCCTTCCCTGAGCCTGCTGTGGTCCCAGGGGCTGTGCACAGGTGATAGGAGATGTCCTAGATTATTTTCCCCCCTCCAGCATATCCAAAGCACTTGTCAGCAGCATGACCCCCTTACTCACTGCTCACAGCAGCGTTTCCATCCCATGAGCAGCTGTGTGTCTGTCCTGTCCATGGCTGCTGGGAGGAGGACAGGGTGAGTGGCTCCTACTGCAGCACGCTGCCCGTGGAGGAAGGATCAGCCTCCCTTGGCATCACCGTGCCCATCTCTGCAGGCAACTGCCCTGCAGCCCTCCCAGGCTCTCAGACCCCCAGCCTGCACCCTCACCATGGTGGTGACACATCTCTCTTCTCAAAGCACCCCAGACTGTCCCGCTGGGGCCAAGGGACACGTCCCCATCCCAAGGCAGGGACTGTCTGAGCAGACTGGCATCACCCAGGGTGACACATGGTCAGCACAGGACGGGGGTGAGGGACCTCCCCACTCAGGAAAGCCAGCCACCACTTTGCACAACTGTGTCAGGATACACTGGAGCAGAAAGGTGTTTGGTTTCACTGTAGCCTTGGATCAAGGAGGATGGAAAGACGGATTCCGACCAACAGCTCCAAACTGTCCCTACAGGACAGTGGAAGTTCCAGAATTTCACTCAGTCAGGTCAAAGTCCTTGCTGGGTCTGTGACAAATTTGTGACTGGAGACTTTCACTGTGACAGAGGCTCTGAGCGAGCCACAGGTGCTGGGCAAGCCTGATGAGCAGTCAGGAAAGTATTTACATCTCCGATGCCGATGAGACCGAAATCTGTGACCGATAAGGACACTTGAGCAGGGGCCACCACTGCCTCAGGGTCTCTGTCCAAATCCACAGCGCCAGCAACTAAAGGCAACCCCTCATTAATGTCTGCAGGGAGAGTGAAGTCCATGGTTATTGTCTCACCAGAGTTCTGCAACGTTTCCTGCTTCTCTGCCAGTCCTGGTGCCGCGGGTGGCAAAGCAAGGAGCTCGGGCTCAGAGGGGGTGACAGAGTGACGAGGGCAGGGCACAGGGACAGCCCCCGAGGGCGTCTCCTCCGAGGGGTCAAAGGAGCAGTTTGTCTCCGAGGGGGTGCTGCATTCATAGCCCTGCCCTGACTCACTGATGCTGCCCAGGCTGCAGGCTGTGCTCTCCACGCTCAGGGGCTCTGCTCAGGTGGGGACAGAGAGAAAAAGTCACAGTGAGTCCACAATGCCCAAGATGGTATTTGTTAGATGGCACAAGTGTTTCTTTGTTACAGCAGTCAAGATTCCCCCATCAGCCCCTACCGAGGGAAGGCAAGATGCCCACAGCAGATGGGAGGCCATCAGTGTTTCTATGGAAATTAAAGGAAACCTCACAGACACGCTGCAAGATAAGCCAAACCCTAAATCCTATCCCCTTGTGCCAACAACCCCTGGGAGCTGCCCACACAAAGCTTTCATCTGCCGGAGGAGAGTGAGGGAATGAACCCATGTGGGGCTCCCTGCAGATGGTCTCACAGCCAGCTCTGTGTGAAAGCAGCTTGCACCTGACTTCTGGGGCCTTAACCCAGCCTCTGGAGGGGCTGCCTGTGTCAGTGCTTTGGAAACAGCTCATCCAGGTGCCCAGTGCATGATCCTTTTATTTTGGGAATGACCTAGGCCACCCCTTCAATCCCACAACTGTTTTACAGTCACCCCATGGTCAATGCAGAGACAGACAAGACTCCAGCTGACACCAAAACCCCATGGCAGAGAGACAAAAAGGAATTACCTGTGCTCTCAATTGCTATCTGATCCTGCCCAAAGTGAGCATCCAGGCAGCCAGCTGCAGAGGGAATTGGTGGGGAGCTCCGAGAACGACTCGTGTTTTCCACTTCAACCCCATCCAGGTCATTGTCAGTGAAATCCCTGTGAGAAAACAGAGAGAGCCTTGCCACCACCTGCTGAGCAGAGAGATGCAGGCAGGAAAAAGGGTGACTGGGATTAAAACCCATCAACAAATAAAGCAATGGGGCTGTAGAGACAACACAAGAATGAATGTCCATCCCTCCCTGCTCTGGTTTAGACTCTGCCCTGAGGAGGTGATCTCAGGTAACAGCGTGGCCAAGACCAGCCCATGATAAACCAAAATGGGTTCTGCCCCCAGTTCTGTGAGCTTCAGCCTGTTCCAAAGGGAAATAAATACATGAACAAACACCCAGTTTGGGTGGGAACACCCAGTTTCATGGAATGACTGCGGTGGGTCCTCAGTGTGCCAGCAAAGAGCAAGTGATGAGAATATATTTTCCCACCCTGAGGAAGATTTAAGATTTCAGGTATTTTCCTGTCTTGCATCAGAATTAAAAAAAAAAAAAAATCTAAGCCTTCATCTGATGTTTTTAATTGATTCAGCTTCAATATTTCATTTTGACCTATTAAGAGATTTCTGTTTCAACCTTTTTAAAAAGGTGTATTTTGAAAAGTACTTTCTGTAATTAGCATACATTTCAAAGGGAAGAATTTGCCTCAAAGGGAAATTAATTCAGGTTCCAAACCACCAGAAATAAGTGCATTTTTGAATTTAAAAAGCTCCCTTCCCAAAACCTCATCAAACTGAGTTCTTTCACCGAAGTCAGCTCTGAATCCCTGTCCCCAGCCTTTTGTGGATGCATTTGTCTGGAACAAAACTACTTTTGACACACAGAAAAGGACGAGAAAGTCCAGAGTTCTTTTATCTTCCCTCCCCACACCAAGTGAGTGCTTGTGCTCTGAGAACACCCCGTGCATCCCTCCATCCTCCCACCCCAGAAACCTTCTGGAGAAGAAAGCGCAGTCTGTTAAGCGGAGGTGCTTTGCAGCAGGAATCTTCACTGGGAGGTTAATATTACTAATTTTAGTGTGAGAATATTCCACGCACGTGGCTCCAGGGTGGAGGACGTACTTCTTCCTTCCTAGACGAGTCTGCTGAGTGAAGTAGTCATAACGTTCTGATTTTTTCCACATGTAATAATACTCCACACACTCGCCCACCGACCGCGTGCGGACCTGAGGAGAAACATCCCAGTCAAGACAGCCCACACCCATCCCTTGCATCTCCTGGAGCAAGGAGCTATCTTCCCATTTAACCAGCACAGAAAATTAGAAGTGCATTACAGTGATTTACATCGCTATGGACACATTGCTGCAGAACAGAAGCACGTACTGAGGTTTCCGAGGTGGCCAGAGAAAGAACTCCCCACAGCACACAGCTGCTGGCACAGACCCCTGTGGGCCACACACACTCGTGCAGGACTTTCCTGTGCTTCCAGCAGCAGCACACTTAGCAGAGAGAGCAAACCTGCATCCATTGTCACTGGCCAGCGTCAACATGCCTAAATTAACCAGTGGTAGAACTGGACTCTCTGGTTCTGCCAACTCCCAGCACAGCAGCATGTCCCGGGGCCCAGCTCTCCCTACAACAGCATCTGCCATTCTAGAGGACCCCAGGGGACTTTACGAAACATCCACATGCTCAACTCACTCATTCACAGAAGTACTGCAAGGGCTGAGAGTTTGGAAAGAACTTTTGAGACTCCAGAAAGGGCTAATCAGTAATTAACTGACATCACTCATGCAGGTCAGTGGTGTTTGTGACTTCTCCCACCTGGAAAATAAGGCAGAGCAGGGCAGTGAACAGCCCATCACCTGCTGGCATGAGTCAACACAAAGCCTGGGACTGGAACTCGGCCATCCTGAACTCCCTGTGTCAGCCCAGGCCCAAAACACACCTGTGGTGCCCAAGCACCTTCCTCCTTCCCCTGCTCCTCACCTGGGGGGAGCAGCCTTACCTTGTTGGCTTGGATAAGGTGAAAGTTTTTCCCATGGACCCTAAAGCCATGTTCAAAATTTCTACATTCTTCCTCGCTCCAGGCACAAAGCTCATCTGTAGAAGAAAGAAAGAGTTGGGGGAAGATGCAAAGAAAGAGCTGGGGGAGATGGAAAGGAAGGAAGAGCTGGGGGAGAGGAAAGGAAGGAAGAGCTGGGGGAGAGGAAAGGAAGGAAGAGCTGGGGGAGATGGAAAGGAAGAAAGAGCTGGGGGAGATGTGCAGAATCTAGAAAGAGTGTCATGTGCCATAATGAACCCAAAAAAGGAGGGTCCTCACCTCTGATAACCTTCACGTTGAACCGTAACCTCCTCAGTGCCTCTTCTGCATTGAAGTTGCATTTCACCAGCTCATACAAAGCCTGGGAAACAGAAGGAAATCACTCCCAGCACCTACCTGAGCAACACACCACAAACCAGCCCTGCTCATGACTCACATTTGTCTTGTAAAATTTCCATTTCCCAGGAGCCACCTTGCTGCCAACCCCAGCCTGACCACCAGCAGAGATTACCCCACTTTTTAAGGCATTGGGTAACAAACCCTGGCACTCAACAGATGCAATCCCACCAGAATCTAACCTGGTTAGCTTGAAGTAAACACAGCTGCTCTGAAATGGCTGATCTGCTGACTTTCCCAGTCTTCCCAACCTCCCCAGAGCACAGGTGGGCACACACCCTTATAGCAATGTGCCCCTTGTTGATGGAGTGACAAAACTATTCTTTGTCCCCTTAAAAAGGAAATAAGCTCAGAAGTTTCTCTCTTCAGTTAGGTGAAAAGACATCTCATAGGACTTGGGGGACTTCAACTGCACAGAAGCCAGAAAGTCCCACCTAAACAACTTTCTAGAAAAAGAAACGAACAAAGAAACTAATGGCTTTTGTGAGAAGTTTTAACAGGAGCAAGAGCCTCTTGCCCTGGCTTGGTTTTTCTCTGTAAAGAGTTTTGTTACTTTGCCTTTTATTAAAACCTTTTTGTTTCCAACACTACCCCAGAAGCCATCCTGCTGATTTTATGCCTTCTAAAGTAGCTGAGTTATCTTGGGTGCGAAATAAATCTCCAAGAGCTTATGAGACCCGGCTCGAGGAGACCCATATTTCACTTATCCACCAGGATCACAGGAGTTTGCCCTCATTCTGCCCTCCGTCTAGGGAACGTGGCACTGTTGGGCCAGCACCACCTGGGTCTGTGTGGGCTGCAGGAAGCCCTGAGCTCACCTGCTCGTTGTCTTTGACCACCTCTCCCTCTGGCAGGCTGCTGCCAGCCAGCTCGTCCCACTGCCGCTTCACAGCTCGGTACAGGAACTCTTCCACCTCCCTCTCAGGGAGGATGTTTGGGTCCCAAAGCAGCTGATCTTCATTCTCATAGGCTAACAGAAAAAGCACTGAAATAAGATAATCAAACAGAGAATTCTGCTGCTTTTTGAGAAGTGGTCTGCACGGACATGCATGGGGAAAACAGAGGAGGGAGGAAATCTTTGCTTGGTGCTCCAATTTGGCACCAGAGATGACAAACATCTCTCAAGGCACTGCATGTTCCCTCCTGATTTTGGAGGCAGATAAGCTCTTTATATCTCTTTTAGGGCCTTTGGCACAGGCTCAGCTTGTTCCATTGTTTCAGAAAGGTTGGCTGACAAAAGTTTTTGTTATCATATTCTCAAAGATTGCTGTTTTGATTAATTAATCTTGGCAAATAAAAACTGTTTTAGCTTTCTTGTCCAGAAGCTCAGCAAGCTGGCACTTATACTGCACTCATTATTGGACACAATCTGCAAATCAAGGCACCTCTGTCTACTCTGTAGACATCCCAAAATCAGAAACAGATCACCTCCAGGGAGCACTGGAGGTGCTCACTACTTAAGGAAGATGGCAGAATAAATCAGAGCACCCCCAGGTGGGTGTTCCTTCTCTTTGCAACAGCTGAGACCCCCTCCTGCAAACCTGTCACACCAACCCAGTTCTCAGTGAGCTTCACCAATTCTGTCCCTGTGCTCCCAGCCCTATTAACTCAGCTTGTTTTAGCCAGTAAATCTGAATGTCAGCACTGAAAGCTGCCCAAGCCTGGAGATCCAGAGCAGGACTGGAGACCCAGAGCAGGACTGGAGATCCAGAGCCCATCAGAACCCCTGCCAGCAGCCCTACCCCCAAGCCAGGTACAAAGGAGAGGCTGCCTTACCTTTTTGCCTGTGCCTGTTTAAACGGAGGATGGGAACAGTGGCCTGGTACTGAGGTCCAACCATGATCTCCTGAAATCCCACAACAGAGAGGTGAGAAAATTGAAATGGGAAATGCTCCATGCAGGCTGTACTTCATGATTTAGGGACTACACCACCACAAGGCTGATTTATTTACTGGTAGCCCCCTCTGTCACTGTTGTTTCTAGTGAAACCTGACTATTTTATAGGGTAACTAAGAAGATTTATTACTAACCAGATGATACTGTAGGGACCTTCAACATTTACATAGTTTTAACGTAAAGGATCTATGGCAAGCAGCTGAGGTTGGAAATAAAGCAATGCAGAGGTTCTCCTACAACCTTCACAGCCAGGATGAATTTGGAAGCCTGCTCCTCTGTTTAGAAAGTGGTTCCCCCTCAGTAAATCCTGCTGGGAATACTGCACAGAGTTTCACCTTTATAGGCCTACAGGCTGCAGATTTAATTTACTAAGGCAGAAGAGACTTCCCTTATCTGACACAAAAGATAATTTCAAGATTGTATTAAAAACCCCTCTTGTAACCCACACCTGCCACTGCCACCCACAAAATGCAAGGCATCAAGAAGCCAATTGGGGAAATAACACAGTGCTTTGGTGTCATGCATTTTTCCAATTCAGGAGTCCCCCTTCCCAATGAACTCAGGTCATTTACCTTCTTACACTCATTGGATGGGATGGAATCCACCTCTGAGTCCTCAGCCATGGAGGAAGCACATGGTGATGAACATTGCTCTTTGTCTTCATCAGCAAGGAAGTTGTTTGCTTTGTGGGAAAGGAAAAGATCTGTAGTTAGGAAATTTTTATTCTATTCCTTTACATTCCCTCTCCTTCCCTTCATTTTCTGTCCTAAAGTCCCTTTCAGCATGGTCTACAGTGACAACTTACCTGTATTTTAATTTTCTCACTTTAAGTAAAAGAATTTGGACACTTGCCACATGGATGGCCAACTTGGGGGAGCTCAGACTCCTTATTATGGCAAGACAGCAGAAGAAATAACATCACTTCATGCACAGTCCCTGTCACATGCTTTGGCTTCCCACATATTCCAACATTTAGGAACTGCCACAATACATCACTCCATTACTACTACTGAATTTATTCACTTGTAGAGGTGTCAGATGAGGTACTGATCTTTCAGACTGCAATTACAGCAGGCAGCAAAACAATTCCCACTCTCTCTCTGAGTATTCTGAGAAAATTCTGCCCTCATCCCACTGCTCATCAACGCTCTGTCCTGTCCTACCCAAAGCCCGGTAACGCCTCTGCCATGCAGACAGTCCCTAGGAGGAAAAGTGGAAAATCTGATGTCAGGAGACTGACAAAATTAAGAGAAGCATTCTCACCCTCCCCTGCACATCATATGTAAAAGTGAACAGCAGCTACTTAGGAACTAGTGACACATACAGCCAGGCTGGTTTGGGAATAAGTCCGAAGCATCGTGGGACGTGACGGATGGAGTCAGATCATCAGCTGAAGATTGTGTCTCCTCCTCTTCTTCCCCTGAAAGCAAATCCTTCGCTATTTGTTCCTTTTAACAACAACAAGAAAGTGAAAAATATTTTTAAATTCAAAAAAAAACATACCAGGGGGAGTGAGGCCTAGAGTAAAAGCATTTTTTGGCCAGCAGTGGTCACATCCACAGAGCTCTTCACCCTCCCACAGCTTGTCCAAAGACAGATTCTCTCTCACACTCCCACCACACCCAGACTATTTTCCCTAGAAGCACTTTAACAAGTGTCATGAGTGGCTTCCTATGTAAGGCAGACAGTATGAGCAAGCATCCCCTTCTGTAGAGCTGCACTCACAGCAAATAACCCAAAGATCTTGAAAGGAGGAAGAAAGAAAAACAAACCGCAACCCCCCAAAAACCCCACTTTCTATAGACTTGACTAGAACAAGAGGATACAAACTTTCCCTGGCTCTTGACACACCCCCATCGATGTACAAATACTTGTAACCAAAGCTCCATACAGAGTTTCTACATTTTGTAACAGATCTCCTTTGTTCCTTCTCCTCTAAACACTTCACACTCCTGTTTCTGCACCTGGTGTTCCCCAGGACAAGGCAGGCCCCTTCCAACCCCTCTGAAATGGGGGGAAACTCAACCCCATGTGCAGCCAGGCAGGCAGAAAGCTGCTCTCACCTTATCCAGAGTCATGTCAGGGAGGTTGGGAGTGATGTCATTGCTCTCACTGTCCTGCTCCGAGATGGGATCTGATGCCTCATAGCCATACAGTGCAAGTAGCTCCTCAAATGGCATTTCACTGCTCTGAGCAAGAGGAGGACAAAGCTGCATCAGGAAGAGAACAACCACAAGAGCACCACAGCAGCTGGAACACAGGGCAGCTCAGCTCCTCTGGTGGCTCTGAGCAGCCTCAGGTGACACAGTTGGGACCCACTGCAACCTGTGCCTCTCAAAGGTATGGAAAAGCCAGGAACTTTCACTGTCACAGACATCTTTTTATGAAAAATCCTTTCCTTAGGATTTTTTCCTCCTGAGAAGCTGGGAGGCCTCAGGAACAAAATGTAAACAATGGTTATCTGCTGCTGTGGAATGCAACAGGTGCATCTGTGATTGGTCTCATGTTGGTTGTTTCTAATTAATGGCCAGTCACAGTCAGCTGGCTTGGAATCTCTGTCCGAGCCACAAACTTTTGTTATCATTCCTTTCTATTCTTAGTTTAGCCAGCCTTCTGATGAGAACCTTTTCTTCTATTCTTTTAGTATAGTTTTAATGTAATATATATAATAAAATAATAAATCAAGCCTTCTTGAAATATGGAGTCAGATCCTCGTCTCTTCCTTCAACATAAGACCCCTGTGAACACCATCACATTTCACCCCAAAGCATTTTAAAAATAACTTTATCTTTTATTCTAGATTTTAAACAGGTGAAAGATGCCAGACAGCACAAGTGTATTTAAGCAGAGGAAGGGGAGCAACAAATCCCTGTACCAGTCTTGTGCCTGGCCTGAAGAGACACTCCCTGTCACCCAGAACAGTTTGTGCTCTACTGAGGTCTCCCTGGGACCACCCACAGCTTCACACAGCAAACAACCAAACCCTCCAGGTAATTTCCCTTCCCCTCCCCTGCTGCTTTTACCTGAGAGGCACTGAAACTCTTCTCCAGCTCTTCTAAAGATTTCTGCTTCTCCTGAGTATCATCTTCCTCCCTTTCTTCCCTCACACCATAGTTCTGGGAAAGGATCTCTGCCAGGTTGAGTCGATGATCAGCTGAGCCCATTGACACAACTGCAGGGATCAGAAGGAGTTGGACACTTGGAACACATCTTGAGATGCAACAACAAAGCCAGGGATGATTCCTTCTTGTGTGTGTGCAGACATGATAAGCCAGAGGAAGAGATTAGGCAGAACAGAGATCACAACTGGCAGCAGTCACTTCATCAGCACAAAGGTTCTGTGCACATTTGAGTCCCACAACTGACTGGAAGCTGAATCTGAAGCTTTTCTGAGTATCTGTGGCTCACTCCTCACTGGATTTTCACAATATGTGTGCACACACTGCAGCCTTCCCTTCACCTGGGGGCACTTCTAGGGTAATCACCCCTTACCTGCCATGACCACACTTGAGGATAAATCCTGTGAAATCTGGGAAGGGGTCTTGGGATACAGCAATAAAAGTGAGGAAAAAAGGGGGGAAAAGGGTAATCTCCCCTTACTCAAGAATGGCCAAATATTCATTTTTATCTCCTACTTTCATGGATTTCCCTTTCTCCCTTCTCCCTCCTTGCAGCCCCATGAGATGCTTTTCTGCCATACCTGCCATGACCACACTTGAGGATAAATCCTGTGAAATGTGGGAAGGGGTCTTGGGATACATCAATAAAAGTGAGGAAAAATGGGGGGAAAGGGTAAACACCCCTTATTCAAAGTAATCTCCCCTTACTCAAGGCAATCTCCTCTTAATCAAGAAGAAGAGTGGCCAAATGGACACCTGTAGGACCTTTGGCATCTTTAAGCCTTTCCTCCTCTGTCAAACAGCATGGGAATCAACCAACAGGCTGGGGAGAGATTGCAAGGAGAAGGAAAGTGATCACAGAAACTTTGTTTCCTCTGGAAAGCAGAGCAAGAGGCAGAGGGAGGTGAGGCTGGAGGTACCTGCAGCGCTCTGAAGGGAGGGCTCTCCAGGACATAGGCCACGGGCTGGGTATGGAACCACCCTGGGGCTCTGCCGGCCAACAGAGGCCTTCAGGAAAAGAGAAAAACATGGTTGAGACAGCTGTCCTTAAAACACACCACCTTTCCACCCACTTCACCCCACCAGCAAATTCAATTTAAGTTCAAAACAAAAGTTACCCGAAGCCCCAGAGGGCAGTAGTAGGAACTGGGCTGTTCAAGAGAGTTCCTCACCTTCCCTCAGTCCATGTATTTCCATTGCATCTATTTTACCTCCAGCACTCTGCTCACTACTTATCCCCACACCAGTTTGAGATCTCAGACTTTTGTGGTTTATATATTCACTTAAATAAAGGACATGGAGCCTCAGCTGTTATCCTAAACACACACACTGTGTCTGAGCACAGCATTTTTAGGGACTGATCCTTCAGGGAGCCACAACATCCTGGCTTCTCCCTGATGCCTTCAGTGCATCCAGGAGCAAAGAGACAGCAGAGAAGGAGGCTGGAAGGACCAGGAGCACTCTGCTCATTACTTATCCCCCCACCAGTTTGAGATCTCAGACTTTTGTGGTTTATACATTCACTTAAATAAAGGATCTAGACCTTCAGCTGTTATTTTAAACACACACACTGTGTCTGAGCACAGCATTTTTAGGGACTGATCCATCAGAGAGCAGCCAGCCACAACACCCTGGCTTCTCCCTGATGCTTCACTGCACCCAGGAGCAAAGAGACAGCAGAGCAGGCAGAGAAGGAGCCTGAAAGGACCAGGAGCATTCTGCTCATTACTTATTCCCACACCAGTTTGAGATCTCAGACCTTTGTGGTTTACATCTTCACTTAAAAGGAGTTCCTGGACCCTCAGCTGTTATCCTAAACACACACACTGTGTCTGACAGCATTTTTAGGGACTGATCCTTCAGGAAGCCACAACACCCTGGCTTCTCCCTGATGCTTCACTGCACCCAGGAGCAAAGAGACAGCAGAGCAGGAGCCTGGAAGGACCAGGAGTGGCACAGGTGAGGTGGGAGAGGCTGAGCCCCAGAACAGGCACCTGCAGGGTGGCATTTGGTGCCAGGTCACAAGTTCAGGCAGCAGCAGGGGCTGAGGAAAACAACGCAGACAGAACATCTGCTGTGCCTGGAAATGCTGTTCATCAAGTTGAGCCTAGCAGGCAGCAAACAGGTAAACAACCAAAGCTTTTGGGTAACTGACAGCACCTGAGTGCAGAAAAAATCCCAGAGTCAGTCCCCCCGGTCCCAGTGACATCTCTGTGGGATACTCAGCCATCAACAATCTCAGCTGTGCACCACCACTCCTCATTTATTCAGCTGGAACCAGGACATTTACAGCCTTCCATCGGAGCCTCTCACAATTTCAAAATAAACTTCACATTAAAATCTATCCTCTAACAACAAAGCAAAGTATTCACCCACAGACTGTGAGTTCTAAGTTTCTTCAGCTATCAACACACAGACTGGAAATTCCATAAGAACCAAGAAGATGCCTCCAGTCCATCATCCCCCAGGACAAACACCCCTGAGACCAGTCTGGCTCCAGACAGAGCCCTGCAACCATGCAGACAAAAAGAGAAGGGAGAAATTATGGGATGATGAAAGGAGAAGGGGACAGACACCATTTTGAGGATGGTCATACCAGGAAATGGCTCTGTAAGTCTGGAAAGTGTCAATGTGCCTTTGTTGGGCTTTGCTGGAATGTGACCAAGCACAAAACCCTCTTGGATAAATCCTTCCAAGCAAACAAACATGGTTTCATGGAAGGGGTGTGGTGTACCCTGACTCCCTCCAGCTCTTGGAGAACCTGCAGAACTCAGATTTGTTCAGGCAATGATCTGTAGTTCAATGGCACCTCCTTGCCTGGGGATCAATAAAGCCTCTGAAAAGAAAGATTGAAGCTGTTGGCATGGATGGATGCTGGCTTGAAAAGGTCTCAAAAATACCTCAGGAACAATGAGATCTCCTGTTAATAACCAGGTGCTGAAAGGAGAAGGATTGGCCACTACAACAGTGTGACAATTCCATAACTAATCCAGAGTTTAGTGCTCCAAAGCAGTAACAGAGCACCCGAGCAATGGAATCACCATGGAATAAATAACCAGCACTGCTCTGCTGGGGCTGAGGGAACAAGAAACAAGTGACAGCCAAAGCAAATGGCCCATTCCATGTCCAAATCTGAACACATGTGGAACACAACAATCCCTCAGATTACTCACAAATCCAGAAGAAACAAGAGTCAAAGGGATAGAAGAGAAAGGCAGGCTTGGCTTAAAAATGCAACTGATGACAGAATTTTGATTGCCCATTCCATGCCCAAAACTGAACACATATGGAACACAACAATCCCTCAGATTACTCACAAATCCAGAAGACCACAATCCCTTAGATTACTCACAAATCCAGAAGAAACAAGAGTCAAAGGAATAGAAGAGAAAGGCAGGCTTGGCTGAAAAATGCAACTGATATTTCTGATTTCCCTGAATACCAATGCCATGGGATGTGGAGTTACTTGGGTTAAAAGTGAGGCAGGTGCAGCCTGACACTTCAAACATCCAGCCAAGGCAAATGGCCCATTCCATGTCCAAATCTGAACACACATGGAACACAACAATCCCTCAGATTACTCACAAATCCAGAAGAAATGAGAGTCAAAGGAATAGAAGAGAAAGGCTTAAAAATGCGACTGATAACAGAATATTTTGATTGCCCTGATCACCAATGCCATGGGATGTGGAGTTACTTGGACTGAAGGTGAGGCAGGTGCAGCCTGACACTTCAAATCCAAACATCCAGCCAAAGCAAATGGCCCATTCTATGTCCAAATGTGAACACAGGTGGAACAGAACAATCCCTCAGATTACTCACAAATCCAGAAACAAGAGTCAAAGGGATAGAAGAGAAAGGCAGGCTTGGCTTAAAAATGCAACTGATGACAGAATATTTTGATTGCCCATTCCATGCCCAAATCTGAACACACATGGAACAGAACAATCCCTCAGATTACTCACAAATCCAGAAGACCACAATCCCTTAGATTACTCACAAATCCAGAAGAAACAAGAGTCAAAGGAATAGAAGAGAAAGGCAGGCTTGGCTGAAAAATGCAACTGATATTTCTGATTTCCCTGAATACCAATGCCATGGGATGTGGAGTTACTTGGGTTAAAAGTGAGGCAGGTGCAGCCTGACACTTCAAACATCCAGCCAAGGCAAATGGCCCATTCCATGCCCAAATCTGAACACACATGGAACACAACAATCCCTCAGATTACTCACAAATCCAGAAGAAACGAGAGTCAAAGGAATAGAAGAGAAAGGCTTAAAAATGTGACTGATAACAGAATATTTTGATTGCCCTGATCGCCAATGCCATGGGATGTGGAGTTACTTGGACTGAAGGTGAGGCAGGTGCAGCCTGACACTTCAAATCCAAACATCCAAAGCAAATGGCCCATTCTATGTCCAAATCTGAACACAGGTAGAACAGAACAATCCCTCAGATTACTCACAAATCCAGAAGACCACAGAAACAAGAGTCAAAGGAATAGAAGAGAAAGGCAGGCTTGGCTTAAAAATGCAACTGATATTTCTGATGCCCTGATTAGCAATGCCATGGGATGTGGAGTTATTTGGGCTGAAGGTGAGGTAGATGCAGCCTGACACTTCAAATCCAAACATCCAAAGCAAATGGCCCATTCCATGCCTAAATCTGAACACACATGGAACACAACAATCCCTCAGATTACTCACAAATCCAGAAGACCACAGAAACAAGAGTCAAAGGAAGAAGAAAGGCTTAAAAATGCAACTGATAACAGAATATTTTGATTGCCCTGATCACCAATGCCATGGGATGTGGAGTTATTTGGGCTGAAGGTGAGGCAGGTGCAGCCCGACACTTCAAACATCACACAGAGAGGCAGAAATGCAAGAGCATGGCATGACAGAAACACACAGAAAGGTTCTGGGCCAGGGTGTCACTGCTCCTGCTGCTGGTGAGAGATTCCATGAGTTATTCTCCAGTTATTCTCCCAGTGCACTGTGATCCTGGACATTGGCTGCTATGCCCATGGGGCATTGAATCTTGGGGGGGCAAAAAAGGAGATTAAATTCCTTTAATTTCACTTTCCCATCCCCAGCACTGCTTTCCTCCTGCCAGCTTCTGCTGCTCAGGCATAGGAGTAACTTTCCTCTCAGAAGTTACACTGAGGTTGTAACTACTCAGGCTCATGTTTGTATTTCTGGGTGATTCCTGCACTCCCTCCTGAGCTGTGGACTCAAGGCTTTGAGCACATGGAATGAAGCTCAGCCATCGTTTAGGACACACACAGGCAGAGTCTGAGCTTTAGCCCTGACAAAGCTGTTCCCCAGTGTGAGGCCAGTTGTGTCTGCCCTGAGAAAACCTTCCAGACTGAAATCACTCTTGCAAAAAAGTGAGAAAAAACCAAAATTCCCTTTTCCAGTGCCACCCTTCAATAACTAACATAGGCTGAGCCAGTCTAACACATATTTCAGATTCAGTGAGAAACTTTTCTGCTTCCTCTGCCTTGTGCACACTCCTTGGCCATGGGGCCATTTTCCACAAACCTCAGCTGTAGCCAGGGATGGAAACAGATTTGTCCTGCAAGTTCTGTCTCTGAAAAACCAAAGAATGACACAGAACACCTTGTGCACTGCCCAGGAAGATCAGGGCCCCACCACACCTGTGCAGAGATGCTGCACAGCCAAACCTCACCCAAGAGACAATGACAGCTCCCGGATGTCCCCTGACAGACCTCTGTGAGCTGTGCAGGGTGTTGAGGCACCACTCTGACCCAAAAATGTGCCCAAACAACACTTTGCACAAGTGAATGCAACAACCTGGGTGCTCCACCAAAGGCCAAAGCATGGTGGGTGTGCAAACAGACCTTCCTCATGTAGAACACTGAAATATCCTGGAAGCCCTGCCCTGGGACAAGATGTTGTCACAGCCAGTGGGATCTGAGATCCTACCACAGAGTACCTCAACGTCTTCCCCTTGGAACTCTTGCTCCATGTTGTGGCCACCACGAGGGTCACGCCACAGAAATGAAGCGTGCACGTGTCACAACAACCATCACAACAGGTCAAGGATGTTTGAGGGACATGGCGAGGCTCGCTGGGCAATGCCATCGCCAGCTCAAAGAGCGATGGAGCAATGGCAGAAACATTTCAGCACAAGACACCAAGGCAAACGCGACATGGCAATGGGGGAGGGCGGTGGGGAGTCCCCCCTGGTCCCTCTTTACTTCTGGCCCTCAGGCAGGGTGGTGAGAACCATCCCGGCCACCCAAACCAACATTTCCCGACACCTTCCCCACCCTCTGCCATTCCCAGCATCCTGACCTCGCTGCTCAGGCCGCCTCTCACCTCAGAGCCCCTTCCAACAGCTCCACACCCCCGAGCCCGGCTCCAGCTCCCCCAAACCGCTGCCGGGTCCTGTCGCGCCACAGCCCCGGTGCTCCCGCCCCGCTCTGCCCCGGGGCCTTTCCCACAGCCCCCGGCCCCTCACGCCCCTCTGCGGGCCCCTCCGCCGCCCTCAGGCCGCGGGGTCCCCGCGCCGGCGCCGCCCGGTCCCGCCCAGGAGCCCCTTCCCGCGCCCGTTCCCGCCCGGCCTGGCCGCGCCGCCCCCGCCCCTCAGCCCGCTGCCGCCCAGGGCCTCGGCGTCCCCCCAGCCCGAGGGCCCCCGCCCCGGTGGCCCGCGCCGGCCCATCACCCCGCTGGCTGCTGCAGGATGGCGGCCCCGGGCGGGCGCGGCTCTGGGCTCCCGGTGTTCCCGCCCGCCCGGCCGGGAGCGGCCCCGGGCCCGGCGCGACCCCGGCGGCGGCTCCGCGCTCACCTCCGCCATGGCCGAGCGCGAGCGGCAGGGGGCGCGGGCCCCGGATGCGGCGGCGGCCGCTGATTGGCTGAGACCGCGGGGGCGGGGCCAGAGCCGGGGCGGTCTGAGGGGCTCCGGTTGGGGGCTCGCAGTCGGGGCCGGGCCGGGCTTGGTGTGGGTTCGGGCTCTGGTCTTATTTCTCCTTATCGTTCTTTGTTTTTCCTTGTCTGTCCTTGCGGAGTGGCACGGAGGGAGGAGAGTGGAGGCTGCACACTGCCGGTGTCCGCAGCAATGCTCCCTGAGTATCGGCTGGGCCGTGTGGTCGCTGCCGGAACCGCCGCTGTGAGGCCCCGCGGGGGCCGGTGCCGCTGCCCTGGGCCGGGACAGGCGGTGGAAGGGCCCAGGGACACAGCAGGGACCGCACAGGTCAAAGGAAAACCGAGCTCACAACCTCGGCCTGCCTCAGGTATCACAGAGCTTGAACGTCCAGGAAACGCTTTGAGGGATCCTCACTGATCACTCTTGTGAAAAACGCCAATCGCTTGTTTTTAAAATTTTAAAAGTTTAATAGTAATAAAATAGTTATAAAAATAGCAATATAATTAGAGTAATAATAAGTTGGACAATTTGGATTAGGACAATATGAGACAATAAAAGAGTTATGGACAGTCTGGGTACCTTTTTCTGGGCAAAATAAGCCCAAAAAAGGACCCACGTTAACAGAGGATTAACCCTTAAAAACAACAGCCTGTTGCATATTCATACACCTCATACATGATGCATAAATTCCATTCAAATACAGGATTCTGTCTGTTCAGTGTCAACTTCTTACTCTGAATCCCAACAGCACCTTGGAGGTGGGAAGAAGTTCGTTTCTTCTGATAATGGGGCAATAAATTCTTTTTCTCTGAAAGATTCAGGTGTCCTGTGGCTGCTATTTCACTGCAAGTGTCCTACATAGCAGAGTTTCTATTTTAACATGTTTTTATAACCCAAAACTGTATTTACCACACTACTTAAGAGAATTAGTACGGCATCACTTTCTAACACAACACATGCAATATTCATTTTCATATTTGCAAAAAGCCAATCATAAAAATAGGCATTTTTTCACAGAGCACAAGGAAGGAACCCATCTCCAGGAATTCCTGAAGTGAATGGCCCTGCCAAGCTCTGCTCCATCCCCACAGCTTTTTGGGGACTCCCTGACCCCTCAGGGACTCCTGGCTGAGCCCTGTGGTGGTGTTTGATGGTCTCCAGGATGAGGGAAGAGATGAGAATATTGACTCCATGTATCAGAAGGCTGATTAATTATTTTACGATATATTAAAATAAAATTATATACTAAATCTATACCAAAGAAAGAGAGAAAGGAGAAAGGAATGATAATAAAATTTTGTGACTGACCAGAGTCCCGACACAGCCGGACCTGTGATTGGTCATCAAGTAGAAACAACCACATGAGACCTATCAAAGCTGCACCTGCCACATTCCACAGCAGCAGATAATTATTGCCTATATTTCATTTCTGAGACCTCTCAGCTTCTCAGGAGAAAAAAAAATCCCGGCAAAAGGATTTTTCATAAAATATATCTGTGACACCTTCCCTCAGGGTGTGCAGTGAGGTGATGCACAGGGACATTTGCCACCTTTTGATGGGTCCTGTGGGGCATCACCCAGCTCCTGCCTCTGCCTGTGCCCACAGCAGCCTCGGGCTCTGGGAGCAGCCTCTCCAGCCCGGATTTTTTCCTCCACCCTGGCAGCTGGCTCCATGCTGGGTTTTGCTCACGCTTCTGAGCTCAGGAAGCAAAGTGTTATCAAGTGCTTCTCGAGTGGTGGTGGCCCTCGAGCTGAGAACCAAAGCACTTCAGCAGCCCTTTGTTGCCTTGCTTGGAGCTGTCTGGCTCTTCTCAAACGACTGACAGTTTGCAGATGCTGTTTGTTCAATAAAAAAAGAGTAACCTTGTCTCCAGCTTCAGAAAAAGCTGCTGATTTCCCCTTGCTCCCAGCATCTGGGTGCTCTGTCACCACAAAAACAGAGAGGTCGGGGGTTTGAGTCAAGGCCTGAGGTTTGGCTCAGGACTTGGGGTTTTGGGTTAAGATTTGGGGAGATCCCCACTCGTTATAATCCTGGAGCAGTGCTCCTGTTTCTGCTTCTCCATTTAGTGCTTGCACTGAGCTCCAGGCTGAATCCCTTGGAGCAGCTGCTTTTCCCTGAGGGAGCACTGAAACACCTGGCAGGAGACACCTCCATTGCCCAGGACGTTGATTTTTGTCCTCAGAAGGAGCAGACAACACATCCTGCAGCCCCCCAGGCTCTGAAGGCAGCACATCGCCCACCCCTGGTGCTGAAGGCATCATCCAAAATCAGAGATTTTGGTGCCTGACATTCAGTATTCTGAGATTTTCAAAGGCATTTTTAAAAAGCCTGAAGGGGCAGTGGAATTCCAGGTGGTTCAGGCTCTGCGGGTGTTTGGGAGTGATTTGTCAGGACACACTCTCGGACAATTGCTGCTCTGTGGACAGAGACAACAAATCCCACATGGGTGAAGTGGCTTTGGCTGAATTTGGGGTTGATCTGGCCCTAAATCCTGCCCTCCTTCCTCCCTTCACCTGTGCCCTGCCTGGTAAGCAATTCTCCCTCTTGGAAAAGTTTGCAGCCCTGAGACAAAGGGCAAATTCTTTTTTTTTTTGGATGCAGCTCAGCCATGGGGTGTTTAGCCACAACAGATTATAGATTTTAAAAGTTTACAGGGGTTAAAAAGGCAGTGTTGTTAGGAGGTGCCAGTACTGCTAAAGGACTGATTGTGCCTGGGAAAGGGGAGCTTTGCGTGGGTGTGAAAAATGCGTATTTTATGATTGGTTTTTAGCAAATATTAAAATGAATATTATATGTGTTGTGTTAGAAAGTGATGCTGTATTAATTCTCTTAAGTAGTGTGGTAAATATAGTTTTAGGTTATAACAAAATGTTAAAATAAAAATGATGCTGTGTAAGATACTTTTTTTCTAATGAAAGGACTCACACTGGGATAACAGGACACCTGAATCTTTCAGAGAAAAAGAATTTTTTGCCCCATTATCAGGAGAAATTAACTTCTTCCCACCTCACTTGGGCAGGATGATGCTGTTAGGATTCAGAGGAAGAAGTTGACACTGACCAGACAGAATCCTGTGTTTGAATTGAATTTATGCATCATGTATGAGGTGTATGAATATGCAACAGATTATTGTTTTTAAGGGTTAATCCTTTGTTAATTGTGTCCTTATTTTGCCCAGAAAAAGGTACCCGGACCGTCCATAATTCTTTGTTTCTATTGTCTCATATTGTCCTAATCCAAATTGTCCATATTACAATTACTCTAATTGTATTACTATTTTTATAACCATTTTATTACTATTAAACTTTTAAAATTTTAAAAACAAGTGATTGGGCGTTTTTCACAGTGGGGCTGTTTCTTGCTGTGGGTGCAGGGTGGGCACAGACAAGCTCAGACTCTAAAAAACTCTAAAAAACTCTAAAAAACTCTAAAAAACTCTGTGTTTCAGGTGGTTTGAGGCTGCTGATGGACAGAACAGCTCCAAGGCTTCACAAAGCAGCTGTGAATCAGGCTGTGAAAAACGCCAATCACTTGTTTTTAAAATTTTAAAAGTTTAATAGTAATAAAATAGTTATAAAAATAGTAATACAATTAGAGTAATAATAATTTGGACTATTTGGATTAGGACAATATGAGACAAAAAAGACAAAGAGTTACAGATGTCTGGGTACCTTTTTCTGGGCAGCACGAGCCCGAAAAAGGACCCAGTTAACAAAGGATTAACCCTTAAAAACAACAGCCTGTTGCATATTCATACATCTCATCCATGATGCATAAATTCCATTCAAACACAGGATTCTGTCTGGTCAGTGTCAACTTCTTCCTCTGAATCCCAACAGCATCTTCAAGGTGGGAAGAAGTTCATTTCTTCTGATAATGGGGCAATAAATTCTTTTTCTCTGAAAGATTCAGGTGTCCTGTGGCTGCTGTCTCTGAGAGTCCTTTCTTTAAATGAAGTATCTTACATAGCATCGTTTCTATTTTAACATTTTGTTGTAACCTAAAACTATATTTACCAAGCTACTTAAGAGAATGAATACAGCATCAATTTCTAACACAACACCTGTAAAATTCATTTTAATATTTGCCAAAAGCCAATCATAAAATACACATTTTTCACATAGGCTTTGGTGGAGCATCAGTTCTCACCAATGCTAGATGGAGCTCTGCTACTCCAAACACCACACCCGTGCAGGCTTTCAGAGGAGCATTCACACTTCTGAGCTGGTGTCTCAGGATCCACCGTGGCTGTCAGCTGCCCAACGCAGCTTCCAGGGCTCTTTTCCAGGTTTTCTGAGCCTGGGATGGCTGTGTCAGGGTGAACATCATGGCTATAGATTTCCCTTCTCATCCTGTTCTCCTCCCAGCCTGCCTCCCTCCCTTCCGCCTTCCGTTCAAGTCATCACAACCCACAAATGTAATTTATTTACAATCAAAATACTTATCATATCATAATCTCTGCAGGGCTCACAAAAATAGGTGTGATATCCACAGGTGTGAATCCAGGTGCAGGTTTGGGCTGGCACACTCAGGATGAGTCCTGCAGGTCAGATAATGCCCAGGCTGCCACCCCACGTGCCTGAAATCCCAGCTGGCACCACAGGGCACAGGCAGGAAGATGTGTTTTGACAGCAGGCATGCCGAGGCTTTGCGGTTTCACAGCTTTTCTGCTGCCAAATAAACCCCCCCCTGAGATGGCCAATCCTTTCAGGATGTCAACATTCCAAAAAGGCCAGCACAGAGACGACAGGAATGGCTTATCCCTCCGTGCTCTGCTGTGTGGTGACAGCCAGAGGGACAACCCAGGGGACAGCAAAGCCACACAAAGCCTCTGCTGCTGAGGGATGCGACACAAAGGCTGCTGGCTGGCAGTGTCCCCCTGACCTGCTGCTTCCCCACAGCTCCTTGGCTTCCACGGGGTCAGTCCTGAAGCTGGTGAAGCTCCTGTATTTGGCACATATGCTGTGTTTCTTCCTAGTGTCAGTAATTAACAGCAGATGAGGGGGAATAATTAACAGCCCTGATGAGGGGTGTGTGGAGGCCAGCCATGCCCAGGTCCCCGTGCCCTCTGCCAGGGCAGCATCTCCATGTCCCCATGGCTCAGGGCATCCCAGGAACCCCTCACCCACCTGGCTGGGCACCCTGACCCCCTCCAGCCCTTGGCTGGGCACACAGGTGTGTTTGCTTACCTGTGTGCTGCACTGTCACCCCTGCAAACAACAGCCCCCCATTCCCTCTGTGCTTCCTGGGGGTGTAACCCCGAGGGAGGGAGCTAAATGAAGGCGTGCTGATGAGGAACTCATTAATTCTGGTGCCTGTCAGCCTCGCAGGATGAGGATGATAAAATGCTGCATCCTTCTGGAGCAGCAGGAGGTGGCAGCAGGACCGGGAGGGAGCAGCCTGGCCACCCCAAACCCATCCCTGCACCCCTGGGTCTGGCATGGAGCTGCATCCAGCCCCCAATCCTGCACCCCTGGAGCTGATCCAGCCCCATCCTGCACCCCTGGAGCTGATCCAGCCCCCAATCCTGCACCCCTGGGGCTGCATCCAGCCCCCATCCTGCACCCCTGGGTCTGGCATGGAGCTGCATCCAGCCCCCATCCTGCACCCCTGGAGCTGCATCCAGCCCCCAATCCTGCACCCCTGGAGCTGATCCAGCCCCATCCTGCACCCCTGGAGCTGATCCAGCCCCCATCCTGCACCTCTGGGTCTGGCATGGAGCTGATCCAGCCCCCATCCTGCACCCCTGGAGCTGCATCCAGCCCCCATCCTGCACCCCTGGAGCTGATCCAGCCCCCATCCTGCACCCCTGGAGCTGCATCCAGCCCCCAATCCTGCACCCCTGGAGCTGACATGGAGCTGCATCCAGCCCCATCCTGCACCCCTGGAGCTGCATCCAGCCCCAATCCTGCACCCCTGGAGCTGCATCCAGCCCCCATCCTGCACCCCTGGAGCTCATCCAGCCCCAATCCTGCACCCCTGGGTCTGGCATGGAGCTGCATCCAGCCCCCAGTCCTGCATAAGGGTGGAGCTGCATCCAGCCCCCATCCTGCAGCCCCCTGGAGCTGCATCCAGCCCCCATCCTGCACCCCTGGAGCTGCATCCAGCCCCCCATCCTGCACCCCTGGAGCTGCATCCAGCCCCCCATCCTGCACCCTTGGAGCTGCATCCAGCCCCCATCCTGCACCCCTGGAGCTGCATCCAGCCCCATCCTGCACCCCTGGGTCTGACATGGAGCTGCATCCAGCCCCCCTCTTCCCCTGGGTCTCCCAGGAGGGCTGGGGGTGTTATGGGGTGGATAAGGGTGGGATTGTGCAGGCACCCTGTCCGCCACAGCTGCAGCCCTGTGGCAGCAGGGTTTGGAAGGGTTGGGTGGCACCTGGAATGGGGATGATGCCCTCCTTTCCAACCCTGGAAAAGTGATGATGCCCTCCTTTCCAACACCAGGAACAGGGATGATTCCCTTCTTTCCAGTCTCTGGAATGGGGATGATGCCTTTCCTTCCAAACCCTGGAACAGGGATGATTCCCTCCTTTCCAGCCCCAGGAACAGGGATGATCCTCTCCTTTCCAGCCCCAGGAACAGGGATGATTCCCTCCTTTCCAGCCCCCAGCACACACAGGTGCTTTGGCATGGCCAGCCCGTGTGCCAGCTGTGCCACTGCATGGGGTGGCACCTTCACAGGCCACCAACCTGTGTTCCTCTGACTGCCTGGACTCTGACAGGGGCTCAGCCAGCACTCCTTATGGATTCAGTGCTGCCCTTCGCATCAAACAGCCACAGGAGAAGGCATTTCTCGTCCCCATCTTTATTCAATGTGCCAAACACGCCGCCCCTGGGCCTCACACTCACAACATATTGTTCACAGCTGCAGCTTCAAAAGAGCCAGGGGAGAACGAGGGGGGAGCCTGTGTGGGAGGCACTGAGCGTGCTGGGGCTGTTTGTGGTCACCAAGTGCCACCAGGGAGGAGCCGAGAGCCCCTGGACACCACTCCAGCCACCCTGCGAGGCCGTGGAGACGCCTCAGACGAGGTTTGGGGTGGTGGAGAAGAGGGGCAGGAGGTGGATGGAGGGTGAGGGCGTTCTGTGCTGCTCAGCGCTGCCTCAGCCCCCTCCTGCTCCTCCCTGCTCCGCTCTGAGCCCAGCCCCATCCATCTCACAGGGCTGAAACCCAATTAGGGTGCCGGGGAGGGGGTGGTGCAGCGGCACAGATGTCCATTAGCCTCGGGGATGGAGATGGAGCGATAGGAGCTCTAATGGCCTCACCAGGACTCTGGTGACAGCCTGGCTGCCCCAGCTGCAGCGTTCAGACACCAGAGCGGTTCGCAGAGGATCTCGGTGCGGATTCGGAGCCCTGTGCGTGCACACGTGTGCCTGGTGTGTGCTTGCACGATTTCAAAGGCACTCCAACACCCCCAGGAGCTGCCCAGAGCTGCTCCCTCATCCCACCCGCTGGAAGAAGGATATTTGGCAGTGGAGCCTGCTGTGCTCTGAAGTTTAATTAACCCCGTCTCCCCCCTGAACAGGCTTCCCTTCCTCTGCTCAAATGCCACAAATGATCCTTTGCAGATGCTAATCTGCAGAAAGGGAAAGAAAAAAAAAAAAAAAAAAAGGAAAAATTCCACATTTAAGATTCCACATTTAATTGCGGAACATAAAGATATTACGGGGTCATTAAAACGCCATGAATATGGAAATGAAATCCACAGGCATCCATGCAGATAATGGCAGGGAAAAGGGAGTTGCAGGTGAAGCTGAAAGGTGGGAAGGTGGAAAGGTCAGCTCCGCCTGGATGCATCATTAACCCCGCTCCAGGCCATCTCCAGGGGCCGGGGGGGGTCTCGGGGGTCTCGGGGAGGGGGTGGGCAGGGGGAGGACAGTGCTGCCCCGGGCAGAGGCCGAGTGCTGAGCGTTAACCCTTGCTCTGGGGGTTTGGGGGCTCAGCCTCTGCCTGCAGCTGCAGGAGCCTCCAAAGATGCCTCAAATCCCTGCCAAACCTGGTCTGTGGCTTGGACCATGAGCCCAGGCGGGGATGCTGAGATGGTTTTGCTCTTCAGGGCCTCCTCCCCAGGCAGGCTCAGCCCCCTGTGTGCCTCATTACTGATCCCAACTCCCTGTGTCCCCTCCGCCCCGGCTCCCTCCCGCTGCTCTCGCTGCCGGCTTGACACTGACGTGAGCTGCTAAGTGGAAAAAATTAATGGGGGCCTCGCTAATTGGAGCTGGGACACCAGGCAAGAGAGAGACACAGGCCAGGGTGGCTCTGCAGGCGGTGATGGGTGTTGTGGTGCGGCAGGGGACACAGCCAGCTGGATTTAGGAGCTTTTTGCCGTGCCCAGGGTGCTGCTGTGCCTCTGTGCTTGCAGCTTTTGGACATCCCCATGGAGCTGCAGCCCCTGGCATTCCTCAGGATGTCCCCAAGGAGCTGCAGCCCCTGGCAGGGGACACAGCCAGCTGGATTTAGGAGCCTTTTGCCGTGCCCAGGGTGCTGCTGTGCCTCTGTGCTTGCAGCTTTTGGGACATCCCAGGGAGCTGCAGCCCCTGGCAGGAGACACAGCCACCTGGATTTAGGAGCCTTTTGCCGTGCCCAGGATGCTGCTGTGCCTCTGTCCTTGCAGCTTTTGGGATGTCCCCAAGGAGCTGCAGCCCCTGGGGCATTGACTGGGATGTCCCCAAGGAGCTGCAGCCACTGGCATTCCTTGGGATGTCCCCAAGGAGCTGCAGCCCCTGGCGTTGTTTGGGACGTCCCCAAGGAGCTGCAGCCCCTGGCAGGGGCCACAGCCACCTGGATTTAGGAGCCTTTTGCCGTGCCCAGGGTGCTGCTGTGCCTCTGTCCTTGCAGTTTTTGGGATGTCCCCAAGGAGCTGCAGCCCCTGGCATTCCTTGGGATGTCCCCAAGGAGCTGCAGCCCCTGGCAAACCTTGGAATGCCCCAAGGAGCTGCAGCCCCTGGCATTGTTTGGGATGTCCCCATGGAGCTGCAGCCCCTGGCATTCCTCGGGATGTCCCCAAGGAGCTGCAGCCCCCGGCAGGGGACACAGCCACCTGGATTTAGGAGCCTTTTGCCATGCCCAGGGTGCTGCTGTGCCTCTGTCCTTGCAGTTTTTGGGACATCCCCAGGGAGCTGCAGCTCCTGGCATTCCTTGGGATGTCCCCAAGGAGCTGCAGCCCCCGGCAGGGGACACAGCCAGCTGGATTTAGGAGCCTTTTGCCGTGCCCAGGGTGCTGCTGTGCCTCTGTCCTTGCAGTTTTTGGGATGTCCCCAAGGAGCTGCAGCCCCTGGCATTCGTGTCCCGATGGGAGGACGTGGCTGAGGAGGGAGTGGTGCTGCTGGGACCCCTCCACACCCTCGGGAGCTGCAGACCCCCAGCCCGGTGCTGCTGTGCCCAGCTGCCAGAGCCCCCCCTGCTCTCGCAGCAGCGGCTTTTGCCTCCAGGGGAGAGCGCGAGGAGGAGAAAAGCAGATTCGAGTGATCTGAGCCGAGAGCCAAACGCCAGCTCACATCTGACACAGCTCCGACGGGGAGGGCGAGGGGTCCCGGTGCCCCCCTCATCTCAGGGGGCACCTCTGGGGGCACGGGCAGCTGCAATGCCACCAGAGGGGGGCACGGCTGCCCTGGGGTCCCGCTGCCTCGCCTGGCTGGCGCAATCCCCAACCGCAGCCCCAGAAACTTTCCTCCTCCGGTTCCCATGGAAACCGGGGATTTGCTTCTCCCCAAAGTTGAGCTGCGCGCCTGGGCTCCGCGCCCGAGTGGAGCCCCTTCCTCAGAGCCCCGCGGGACCATGGTTTGGGGGGAGCTGCTGCTCTGCTGGGCACCGTGCCTGGGTGTTTGTGGAGCCCGAGCCCGGCTGGGGAACCAGACCCGCTCAGACACCGTGCCCGGGCTGGTCCGTGCCGGGCCGGGATGTCCTGAGAGGGGCAGAGGCACCGAGGAGGACGAGGAGGAGGAGGAGGAGGATCCTCATCTTCTCAGCGCGCTCTGTCATCTCCACAGCTCAGGCAGAGGAAACGAGCTGGGAAAACAGCCCGGCAGAGTGAGCAGAGAGCCCTCGCCCCATCGGGAGCCCCTGCCAGCGATGGGCACGCAGCAGGAGCCGGCCCTGCTGCGGGCTCCAGCTGGGAAGGACACGTGGAGAGGGATTTGAGACAGTCCCTGGGCAATCAGAGGGGGGGAAATCACCTGGGGAGGGATTTGAGACCTTCCCTGGGCAATCAGAGGGGGAAAATCACTTGGGGAGGAATTTGAGACAGTCCCTGGGCAATCAGAGAGGGGAAAATCACTTGGGGGTGATTTGAGACCTTCCCTGGGCAATCAGAGGGGGGAAGGACACTTGGGGAGGGATTTGAGACCTTCCCTGGGCAATCAGAGGGGGGAAAATCACTTGGGGAGGGATTTGAGACCTTCCCTGGGCAATCAGAGCAGAGAAAATCACTTGGGGAGGGATTTGAGACGGTCCCTGGGCAATCAGAGCAGGGAAGGACACTTGGGGGGGGATTTGAGACAGTCCCTGGGCAATCAGAGGGGGGAAGGAGATTTGGAGTGTGAATTGAGACGGTCCCGGGGCAATCAGACGCTTTCAGCGCCCTGCTCACCCCCAGCAGGAAGGGGATGCCCTGGTGTCCGCTCTGCAGAAAGGAAAAGCTCTCCCCATGCATCGCTCACCCCTGTGGGCTGGCAGGAGCTGGCATCGGGCACCAGCCCTGGGGGCACTGAAGCCCTGAGGGCTGAGCTGCGGGAGCTTTTCCGTGGGATAAGTGCGGAGGAGTCAGATTTAGACAACAATGACTAAAACTGAGCTTCGGTAAAAATTAACTCTGCGAAGAGGGGAATGTTCCAGGCGCTGCCATTTGCTGTCGGTAAAAATAAACCTGCAGGTTCAACACAGCCTTTTTCCTTCTGCGTGCTCACGTGCCGGATCAGGGGAGCTTCCTCCTGCTGAAATGGTTAAAGAGTATGAAATCACAGAGGATCAGCTCTGCCCTGCCCTGTTGAGCATCATCCCCATGGCTGAGACGGGGTCGGTACTCAGGGGTGCATCAGGTGAGTTTGTTAACGCAGTTTTTGGGGTGCAGCCAGCACCTGCTCCACATCCCAGAGCTGGAAGGAGCTGGAAACATCAGGAGGTGTTTCAGGCTCACTGGACACCTGGCAGGGCCCATTCCTGCAGCACACAGCCCCCTGCCAGGGCCGGCTCCTTCCCTCCACCTGCCATTCTCACTGGGGTTTTAATTAGTGCTCCTGTGTATATTCAGCGAGCAGGAGCCCGGAATGGAAATGTACAGGTGTCCCCTTGATCCAGTTTCCATGGTTGCCGCATCGAGGTGGGGGCTACATCCTTTTTTTTTTTTTATTATTTTTTATATTTAATAATTTTATTACAGTGGCTTCAATCCACTGGCGAGGAAGGGAAGGGGGGAGAACGTGGGGGAATAAAAAATGCTGGATGAAAAGGGCATGTTCCCGTGGCTGGGCTTATTCGCTGTCATTCTTTTTCTCTTATTAGCAAGCGCTGTTTTCCAACATGCTCAAAGTCCAGGAGCTCACTAACGAGATCCCAGCTCCGTCTGCTGTGGGGGAACAGCCCAGGCAGCCATGCTGGAGCCACACAAACGTCTGTGGGGCCACCCCAGAGGCCAAGGTGGGCATGGGGAACACCACAGAGCTGTGCTGGCATCTCCATCCCCATGTCCCTGTTCCCATCCTGTGGCATTGGCCCTGGCATCCCTCGCTGTAGGAACAGGAATTTTCACTAGTACAGCATACAAATCCTACAGCATTTATATCCAGCTATAAGAATCACTACATTGCCATACTGGGTTACATTTTAAACCCTAAAATCTCCTCTTTGGGCCCCTTCTGCCAAGCTGTAGGGTCTGCTCTGACCCTTGGGCCTGTCTGCAAGCAGAGGGTGTTGTTCCATCAAAACCTTCAGCTGGCCATGCCATTGTTTTCCAGTTGTTCAGTAACTGAGGGATCTCAGAGCTTGCCTTCATTTCAATCCCATTTATAGTTTCCATATTCTCAAAATCTTTTGCCAGGCAATCATATTGATAAGGCTTTCCTGTTCCATCTTCCCCAGCACAGCAAAGCCCACAAAGGGGCCCTGGCCATCCCTGAGCAGCTCTTGGGGACACTGGGTTGGTGGCCCTGAGCACAAGGAAAGCCCAGGGAGTGCCAGGCAGAGTCCCCACAGCCCTGCCAGGGAACTGGGCTCGAGCCCAGGGACTGCCAGCACCAGGATCTCTGTGTCCGGTCCCATCCTCACCCAGCGTGGTGGCACTTGGGGAGGGTGGTGGCACTTGGTGAGAGTGGTGGCTCTTGACACACTTGGGGGTGGTGGCACTGGCACTTGGGGTGGTGACACTTGGTGAGGGGTGGTGGCACTTGGGGAGGGTGGTGGCACTTGGAGGGTGGTGGCACCCGGGAGGGTGGTGGCACTTGGGGAGGGTGGTGGCACTTGGGGAGGGTGGTGGCACTTGGTGAGGGTGGTGGCATTTAGAGGGTGGTGGCACTTGGTGAGGGTGGTGGCATTTAGAGGGTGGTGGCACTCGGAGAGGGTGGTGACACTTGGGGAGGGTGGTGGCATTTGGGGGGGGTGGTGGCACTTGGAGGGTGGTGGCACTTGGAGGGTGGTGGCACCCAGGGAGGGTGGTGGCACTTGGAGGGTGGTGGCACTTAGAGGGTGGTGGCACTCGGTGAGGGTGGTGGCACTTGGAGGGTGGTGGCATTCAAAGAGGGTGGTGGCACTTGGGGAGGGTGGTGGCACTCGGGGAGGGTGGTGGCACTTGGAGCGTGGTTCCTGCTCCGGGTGCCAGCACCAGGAGCTCTCCTCCTTCCCTCTCACCAGATCAGCCTCCATCCCCTCTGCTGTGACCAGTGCAGTGTGTGAACGTCCCCATCTGTCACCACAGGATTGTTTAGCCCAGACCCTGCCTTGAAATCAGCCAAAATCTTCTCTGTTTAGCTCAGGATGGGTTTCAGCTTTTGTGCAACGGGCGTTAAAAATATCCCAGAAACGGCATGGGCCCAGAAAAATCCTCTCTCCTCGCACTGCACTGTGCAACCGAGCTTGCCAAGAAGGAAGAAATCCCCTCTGCTCCTGGCACGGTCCCGCACTGTGGCAGGCAAACACACACGCCGAGCCACAGACCTATTAGTCACCAGTAAATGTTCTTTTCCTCTCCCGATTTGTTTCCCTTGAAGCTTGATGTTTTCCTCTCCTGCTGCCCGGGCCTCGTTAGGCTGCAATTAAAGCCAGGAATCAAAGCGGCATGGTGCAATTAGAGCTGGGGCGGGATGCGGGATGCCCCGGGGCTCCTGCGCTGTCCCCTGCCTGCCTCGGGGAGCTGTGACAGTGCCAGAGGGCAGGACGGGCTCAGCCCGAGCTCCTCTGTGAAGATCTTCCGTGGTTTACAGCGTCATCCCCAGCTCTGGCACCTGGAGGATGAGCCGAGATGCATTCACCCCCCAAAGGAGATGGATTTTCCTGGCTGTGAGAGTGGTAAACACACGGAGCAGCGCGCAGTGGGGAGGAGACGCTGCTCACGGTGCCTCCACACCGAGACTGAATCTCCACCGTGCCAGGGGAGGCTGTGCCCATCCCTGCACTGGCTGCTGCTCACGGTGCCCTTCCCCGTGGTTTTCCTTGGGGACAGCCCTGAGGATGCAGCTCCCACACCCAGAACCCAGAGCCATCCTGCTGGTTCGTGTCCCTGTGCCAGGGGACAGCTCAGGGAACAGCCAGGCCATTGGTGTCCTGCTCCTGGCCAGGGAATAACAAGCCATGAGATGTAACATAAACCGTTCAGTGCAATATAAAATCCACCCAGTGCAAATTTCCAACCACCCAGTGCGAAACAAACATGAATAAACGATTTAGTGCAGTACAACACTGCTCCTGGCCGGGGTGAGTGGGCTGGATGGAGGCCAGGATGTGGGCTGGGGGCAGTGGCCCAGCAGGAGCATTGTCAGTGCCCAGTGAGCTGTGACAGCACCCAGAGGGCAGTGCCTGGGCACAGCCTGGCATGGTGCTGTGGGAGGGTCACACCACCAGTGTGCTGGGCCCAGGGCAGGGCCAGCCAGCTCCTCCAGCACCAAATCCACTGCCACAGCAGCTGGGGCAGCTCTACCAGCAACCAAATCCACTGCCATAGCAGGGCAGGACCAGACCAGGCTCCTCCAGCACCAAATCCACTGCCACAGCAGCTGTGCCAGCTCTACCAGCTCCAAATCCACTGCCACAGCAGCTGGGCCAGGATAGGACCGGATGATTCCATCAACACCAAATCCACTGCCTCAGCAGCTGGAGCAGGACAGGACTAGCTCCTCCAGCACCAAATCAACTGCCACAGCAGCTGAGGAAGGACCAGGTGGTTCCACCAGCATCAAATCCACTGCCAGAGCAGCTGGGGCAGGACAGCACCAAACAATTCCACCAGCATCAAATCCATTGCCACAACAGGGCAGGACCAGAGATGGTTCCACCAGACCCAAATCCACTGCCACAACAGTTGGGCCAGCTCCACCAGCCCCAAATCCACTGCCGGAGCAGCTGGGCCAGCTCCACCAGCCCCAAATCCACTGCCAGAGCAGTTGGGGCAGCTCCACCAGCCCCAAATCCACTGCCAGAGCAGCTGGGCCAGCTCCACCAGCCTCAAATCCACTGCCAGAGCAGCTGGGGGAGGACAGGACCAGCTGATTCTATCAACACCAAATCCACTGGCACAACAGGGCAGGACCAGAGGTGGCTCCACCAGCCCCAAATCCACTGCCAGAGCAGCTGGGCCAGCTCCACCAGCCCCAAATCCACTGCCAGAGCAGCTGGGGGAGGACAGGACCAGCTGATTCTATCAACACCAAAATCCACTGGCACAACAGGGCAGGACTAGAGGTGGCTCCACCAGCCCCAAATCCACTGCCAGAGCAGCTGGGCCAGCTCCACCAGCCCCAAATCCACTGCCAGAGCAGAGGTGGTGCCCACGTGGGAAGTGCTGGGGAGCAGGAGTTGCCCCCGGAGCAGGGCTGAGCCCAGCAGAGAGAGATCCCCTGCCCTCCCCTGTGCCAGAAACACCAGCGCCCCATCGCAGCTCATCTCCCCGCTGCTGGCAGAGCCGCCCCACGCAGAGGCTGCCCCAGCTTGGCAAAATAGACAGCAACAAGTGAGCGCGGGCAGCAGAAGTAGCAAAGCATATGGTAGGTGTTGGGAGTTTATTCCTGTCGGCGAGTGTCAGCAGCGACAGACGGCTGGGGGCGGCAAAAGAGAGGGTTCGGGAGGCGCCCGTGCGACACCACCCCACGGACTCGGCGGCTGCGGCGAGGGTGGGGACCCTGCCACCGCCCCCTGCCACCACCCCGTGCCACCACCCCCTGCCACCACCCCGTGCCACCACCCCCTGCCACCCCCTGCCACCCCCTGCCACCACCCGTGCCACCGCCCCCTGCCACCCCGTGCCACCACCCGTGCCACCGCCCCCTGCCACCACCCCCTGCTACCACCCCCTGCCACCACCCCGTGCCACCGCCCCCTGCCACCACCCCCTGCCACCACCCGTGCCACCACCCCCTGCCACCACCCCGTGCCACCACCCCCTGCCATCCCCTGCCACCTCCCCCTGCCACCACCCCCTGCCACCACCCCGTGCCACCCCCTGCCACCACCCCTGCCACCACCCCGTGCCACCACCCCGTGCCACCACCCCGTGCCACCCCCTGCCACCCCGTGCCACCCCCTGCCCGTGCCACCCGCGCTGCACTTCTCGCCTGCGCTGTCCGAGCCCCCCAAACCGCCCCCCCAAATCCGTGATGCGTCCAGACAAACCCGGGAGCCCCGGCTGAAGGTCACCCGCCCGATGTGGGCTGTGAGAAATGCGTGGTTTGTGATCGGCTTTTTGCAAATATTCAGATGGGTGTTGTACGTGCTGTGTTAGAAAGTGATGCTGTTTTAGCTGTCGTAAGTAGCGTGGTAAATGTAGGTTTAGGTTGTATTTTTTTAAAGGAAGGGCTCTCACTGAGATGGCAGCCACAGGACGCCTGAATCTTTCAGAGAAAGAGAATTTATTGCCCCGTTATCACAAGAAATGAACTTCCTCCTGCCTGGCTAAAGATCGAAGGCGCTGTTGGGATTCAGAGGAAGAAGCTGACACTGACCAGACAGAATCCTGTGTTTGAATGGAATTTATGCATCATGTATGAGGTGTATGAATATGCAACAGGCTGTTGTTTTTAAGGGTTAATCCTCTGTTAACTGTGTCCTTTTTCGGGCTTGTGCTGCCCAGAAAAAGATATCCATACGTCCTTTAACTCTTTGTTTCTATTGTCTCATATTGTCCTAATCCAAATAGTCCAACTTATTATTACTCTAATTGTATTACTATTTTTATAACCATTTTATTACTATTAAATTTTTAAAAATTTAAAAACAAGTGATTGGCGTTTTTCACATGCATCACGTATGAAGTGTATGAATATGCAACGGGATATTGTTTTTAAGGGTTAATCCTCTGTTAACTGTGTCCTTTTTTGGGCTTATTTTGCCCAGAAAAGCTACCTGGACTGTCTGTAACTCTTTGTTTCTATTGTCTCATATTGTCCTAATCCAAATTGTCCAAAATTTTATTACTCTAATTATGTTTTATATGTTTTATATGTTTTATATGTTTTATATGTTTTATATGTTTTATATGTTTTATATGTTTTACATATATATTATATCTAACCATTTTATTACTATTACATTTTTAAAATTTTCAAAACAAGTGATTGGCGTTTTTCACATGAGGGAACACTTGGGGAACACCTGGGGGGACACCTGGGGGGACACACTTGGGGACACCTGGGGGACACCTGGGGAACACCTGGGGGGACACCTGGGGGACACCTGGGGGAACACCTGGGGGGACACCTGGGGGACACGTGGGGGACAGGTGAGGGAACACCTGGGGGACACCTGGGGGACACCTGGCTGCTCTCTGCTCCCGGGCTCTGCCAGCTCTGCCCTTTCAGCCCAGCCTGGCCCTGTGGAATTCCATGGAATTGTCCTGGTGGCCAGAGCCGCTCTCTCCGCCCGCCGCCTCTGCCGGGAGTGGGGCGGGCAGGGAGCCAGCGGCAGTGGGAGGGAACAGATTGTCCGCAAAAAAGCGCCTCAGTTCCCAAACGGCTCGGAGCAGGATCCCCCGAGGGTTGGTGCCTTGTTTGTCTGAGCCCCCTCAGAGGTTCTGGGGCTGTTTAAGGACTTTGTATGGTGATGTGGGGCTGGGAAAGGTGAGGGCACCTTGAGCATCCCATCCTGCCCGGACTGGGCAAGGAACAGCCTGGTGGGCATCCTGCCCTGGCACAGGTGAGGCAAACACTCGCCCAGCAGCAGCTCACCTGTGGCTCCTGCCCCTGCTAATTGCAGTGTTCTCACCTTGATAAGATTAGCAATTAGCAATTACAGAAACCTCCTGTGACAATTGGTCTGGGTCAGGAGCCGTGCGAGGGAAATTGGACGGAAGCGCAAGTGGGGATTAATTATAACCTGGCAGGGTTGGAATCTGTATTTTTATGGATTTCTCAGGGCAACCTCTGGGTGTGAAAAGTGCCAAAGGCTTCACCTCAGCAAAGATGTGCTCACTGCTGTCCAGGCCATACAGAGCTCGGACAGGGGATGTCACAGTGCTCTAGATTGCAATGCAAGATGTTTTCAATTACCATCTGTATGGCAGATTATCTTTTGTCAAGTGTGATGGTGTTCACAGGGGTTCTTGCATGAGGGAAGAGATGAGGATCTGACTCCATGTTTCAGAAGGCTTGATTTATTATTTTAGGATATATGTTACATTAAAACTATACTAAAAAAATAGAAGAAAAGGTTTCATCAGAAGGCTGGCTAAGCTAAGAATAGAAAGGAATGATAACAAAGGTTTGTGTCTCGGACAGAGAGTCCAAGCCAGCTGACTGTGATTGGCCATTAATTATGAACAACCCCATGAGCCCAATCCCAGATGCACCTGTTGCATTCCACAGCAGCAGATAACCATTGTTTACATTTTGTTCCTGAGGCCTCTCAGCTTCTCAGGAGGAAAAATCCTAAGGAAAGGATTTTTCATAAAAGATGTCTGCAGCAGTCAAGTGGGCAGTTTGCCTTATCTCTCTCTTTGAGTGCCCACAATCACACCTCCCTTCGGGAGGGGACACCTGCTGATAACAGCTATTGAATGTCCCTGCATGGCTGATAAGAACTCCAGCATCCCATTGGGAGATGTGAGCCCAGAGGGAGGAGCCAAGCATTCCTGCCTGGATATAATCTGGAGATTCTGGAACACCAGCACGGCTTCTCCACTGGATTCCCCAGAGGAACAGCAGCTGCCTCTCCTTCCCCTGGATCTTCAGAGGAAGAATCCATCCTTCTCTACAGATCCCCCTTGCTCCAGCAGAACCACCCCTGACACTGCAGGAGGGCTGCAGCCACAATTCCAATGGGACTGCCACCAACACCCTGACCCACAGGGTGTCAGGCTGGGCTCTGACTCTGGCAGTGCTGTTCTAGTGTACTCCATTGTTTATTTTATCCTTTTTCCCCCCCTATTAAAGAACTGTTATTTCCTGCTGCCATATTTTTGCCTGAGAGTCCCTTAATTTAAAATTTATAGCAATTCAGAGGGGTGGGGAGGATTTACATTCTCCATTTCAGGGGAGGCTCCTGCCTTCCTCAGCAGACTCCTGGCTTTCCAACCAAGACACACAGGACAGGCCTGGGCTGGGATCCCAGTGTGAGGCATGGGTGAGTGCTGGAGATCCCTGCCCTCCCTGCTCCCGCCTGGCAGCCGCCGTTGTTATCTCATTGCCATGGCAATGCCAGCCCGGCTCTCACAGTGCATCCACCAGGCAGAGGCAGTCCCAGGCTGGGCTGGAGCCCCCTCCCACCACAGCCCAGCCCACAGAACGGCCACAGCACGGGCAGCAGGGTTAACACACCCCCAAAACGCTCTGGGGGTGCAGATGGACATGTCCCTCATCGCAGAGGTGGGGTCTGGGTGGGAAGCACAGAGAGGAGATTCTGCACCCGGAGCATCTCCCAGCCCTGCCCTGCTGTGTCCAGCCAGGTGCCCTCCACCACAGCAGGACCCCTGTGCCCCACAGCCCCCCTGGGCTCAGCCACAGCCCCCTGGGATGGTACCAGCCCCTGGCCCCAAAAGCCACACGGATCAGCACCCGGCTGCACTGATATTGAAGTGTTTGCCAGCAGCTGCTGGTGTTTAGCAGATCCTCCTGTCTGATTATTTATGCTGTTTCTTCCCCCTCCCACCTGGGCCTTCTTGATGCTTTGGGAATTTTGCGAACGTTTTTAAAGGCAGCATTTCAAAGTCCACCAGGCAGCTAGCGAGGAGCAGGTCACTGGAGAGGGTGGGGAGAGGCAGGGAAGAGTCTCCACCCTGCTGCTCTCACCCTCATCCACCCCTGCGTGCTCCCTGCACTCTCCCACTGCAGCTCCTCGTGTTCTGTACACCCACCCTGGCCCCAGCCTCAAGTCAAGGCTGGATCCAGGACCTTGAATTAATGATGAGGGGGAGTCCAAAGTGCCATTTCCCATCCTCTGGTTGCTTTTTCCTGGCTATGAAGGCACAATCTGTGCCCAGATTGCTGTTGGATTGGCAGCCTCAAAGCAGGAGAGCAAAGGGCAGATGGAAAAGCAGAGCAGAGGGAGCGTGAGCTGGGATTTCACCTGGCTGCTCTTTACCTGGGCACCCCCTGACCCCAGGGGCTGCGTTGTGCAGGGGGGATGTGTCACACTCTTCCTCAGAGGATGCATCACCCTCTTCCTCCCAGCTCAGGCGCTCCTCTCACGATCTGAGCCCGGGTCCCTGTTGGATTGGCAGCCTCAAAGCAGGAGAGCAAAGGGCAGATGGAAAAGCAGCGCAGAGGGAGCGTGAGCTGGGGCTGACAGTGCTGGGCAGCTCTGCCACCGAGCTGCATTTCAGCACAGTGCCGAGCGCCTCGGGGCTCACAAGGAGCTGGAGGGCATCTCTGCTCCCTGCGGGCTCCAGGGACCCCAGCCCGGGGGTTTCTGTGTCCCTGGAGGAGCAGCACAGACTGCAGGGTGTGGCACAGAGGTGTCACTCTCCACGGAAGAGACTCGTGCTCTCACCCTCATCCATCCCTGCATGTTCCCTGCACGCTCCCACTGCAGCCCCTCGTGTTCCGTACACCCACCCTGGCCCCAGCCCCACTTCAAAGCTGGATCCAGGGGCTTGAATTAACAGTGAGGGGGAGTCCCAAGTGCCATTTCCCATCCTCTGGTTGCCTTTTCCTGCCAGATCCCTGTTGGATTGGCAGCCTCAAAGCAGGAGAGCAAAGTGCAGATGGAAAAGCAGCACAGAGGGAGCGTGTGCTGGGGCTGACAGTGCTGGGCAGCTCTGCCTACCCCAGCTACACCCTGGCAGCTGCATTTCAGCACAGTGCCGAGCGCCTCGGGGCTGACAAGGAGCCGGAGGGCATCTCTGCCCCCGGTGGGCTCCAGGGACCCCAGCCCGGGGGTTTCTGTGTCCCTGGAGGAGCAGCACAGACTGCAGGGTGCCGGGGGCGGCACAGAGGTGTCACTCTCCGCTGAAGAGACTCTGAGATTCAATTAAGTTCTGCTTTCCTCCCAGTAACAGTGGGAGTCTCTGCTCTCCCCTTCAAGGCAGACACGCTGCCATGGAAGACAAATGCTCGCAATAAAGCGCTGCAGCCGGCGGAGGCCGATGCTCCCTCCCTGCGGCCGGGCCGCGCCCTCCCCGCCCGGCCCCGGCCCGGCCCGGGGGTCCGGAACCGTGTGGCGGAGCCACCCCCGGTACCGAGCTGGCTCCGGCCGCGGGGCCACCCCCGTCCCCGCCTGGAGCCCCCCGCCCCCGCCACCGGCCGAGCGTTGCCAAGCAACGGGAAGATGCTTTTCTGACCGAAACGGGAAATCGGCAGCCGGAGTCGGGGGTTGGGGGAGGGAAAGGGCTGGGCTGGAGCACCCCCGGCCTCAACAGCACCCAAAAAATCCCCAGGGGAGAAGGAGCAGCCGCAAAACTGCTCAGCCAAAACTGGCAAGGATCCCCCGAACACGCGGGCGCTGGGAGCCTCAGGCTGTCCCCAGCAGGGCCACGGTGTCCCCAGCAGGGACAGACACACTGATCTCCTCGCTGCAGAGCCCTCCCGGCAGCCTCGGCCCTGCAGAACACCCTGGGTGAAACTGAACCCCTCATTTGCCCTCCCTCCCTCCCTCCCCAGCCATCACGCCACGGCTAAATGAGCTCCAGGCAATTTTCTCAGAAGTTGAGTCCTCGGCGCTGAGGGAACACAGGGCTAAAAATAGCCGTGGCCTGTGTGTGCCTCTCGCCCAGGTGAGCCTCAATCCCTCTCTCTGGAGATCAGGGCTCCTCCACACCCAGCTGCCTCCCCTGCTCTGCCTCAGTTTCCCCGCACGGATTGGGTCGAACATTCCTCGGGACCCCCTGGCCAGAGGGATTTCCCTGTGCAGGGGAGATCCCCCAGCACTCAGACATCACTTGGTGTGCACAGCAAAGGGCAGAGCTGGGATTTCACCTGGCTGCTCTTCACCTGGGCACCCCCTGACCCCAGGAGCTGCGTTGTGCAGGGGGGATGTGTCACCCTCTTCCTCAGAGGATGCATCACCCTCTTCCTCCCAACTCAGGAGCTTCTCTCACGGTCTGAGCCCAGATCCCTGCTGGATTGGCAGCCTCAAAGCAGGAGAGCAAAGGGCAGATGGAAAAGCAGCAGCAGAGGGAGCGTGAGCTGGGATTTCACCTGGCTGCTCTTTACCTGGGCACCCCCTGACCCCAGGGGCTGCGTTGTGCAGTGGAGATGTGTCACCCTCTTCCTCAGAGGATGTCTCATCCTCTTCCTCCCAGCTCAGGCGCTCCTCTCAGCATGACCAAGCCCTCCCAGGGCCAGTGAGGCGGACACATTTCCTTCCCACGGTGTCTCAATTACAAATTCAGAGTTAAATCTTCCCCCACAAGATGCCCCTCTCTCCACCCCTCTGGCTGCTTCAAACGTTGGACACTTTCCAGGGATTTTCGTGCGCTCAGGCTGACCCCATCCACTCTGGTTCAGACTAACTTAATCAGCCTCATTTTGTTACTAACTGCTGCAGCTTTGGACCTCTAGAAAAAGCATGACTTAAATTATTAGCACCTACCAAGCTGCTTTCAGCAACCCTGTGGGGGCCAGAGGTGAGAGAACAGATCTGTTCCCACCCAGCCTCTATAGCTACCAAAAAAATGACAAATTATCAGAATTGTGGAAATTAGAAAAATGGTATTTAGGTAGCAGGCAAACACTCCTCTTTTTTTTCTTCAGCAGCATCTGGCTAGGAACAGATTTGGAAGTGGCAGGTGGGGAGAAAAGAAAGCAACCTGAATGCTGTCAGCTGGGCAGGGGGAGTGGCAAGAACAAAACCATCACCATTTTCTTCATCACCGGCGCTGAGAAGGGCTGCAGGGGTCAGGAGGAGGAGGAAGGACACCCACAGAGTGTCACAGCCCTGGCTGCCAGCTGGCAATGCCGTGGCTCAGCACAGCCCTGAGCCCCCCCTCGAGCAGGAGCAGCGCCTTTCCCCACGTACCCCCCGGTCCCCAGGAGATTCACCCTCACCTCACCCCATGGCAGATGGGGAAGGGCTTCAGAAGCACCTTGAGCCCCTGGAAGGCTGCTTGGAAAGGGGAGCCCACAGGGCGCCATCAAGAATAATGCCAGGAAATATTTTGGGGAAAGCAGGAGCCAGGGCCACACCTGCGTCTGTTTTAGAAATTACTTTATTGCACTAAAAAGAGGAAATCATCTGTAAACAAACATTCCATTCAGGTATTAATATATTTTTTTTTTTCCACTCCAAAAAAATACATCATGAAATCCAGCCACAGAAATATCAAAGCAGGAACAATAGAAAATAGCTCCAGCAGCAGAGAGAGACCCATCCAAGCAAGAGCCCCGGCTCCCACCCCACCAGCCCGGCTCAGAGCAGGGCTCCCAGCAGCTCATCCCTGCACGCTCACACACCCAGCTCCAGCAGGACAGCCCTGGCACAGGCTGGGCTGGGGCAGGACGAGGGTCCCCAGCCCCTCGGGTCTCCCTTTGGGGTCAGCCTGGGCTCCTGCTCTCAGCATCCTCCTCCCCCAAACCCAAAGGCACACACGGTTCTTCCGAGGGGATGTCAGCCCTCAAACTCCTCCGAGCACCAAAGCCTTCATCCCAGCTCCCATTCCTCTTCTTCCTGCAGCCTGTGCCCCCCACCCCAGCAGCTCCTGGGTCCCCCCAGGACCCCAGGGAGCACAGAGTGAGGTGTGTGGGCACTGCCAGGCAGATGCCAGCTGGGCAAGGTCCCCTTCCTGCCCCAGACCTCCTCAGGGGCAGGATGGTCACCCCAGAGCCTGGGATGTGACACCTCTGCCTGTCCCCAGAGCCCTCAGCTGCCCCCAGGACGAGCCAGGGCATTTGGGGTGGGGAACCATCCCTGGTGCTGGGATGCAGGGGAGCATCAAGTGGGAAACTCCCAGTGGAGGATGGACGTGCCAGCTCCTTATGTCCTGCACGTTTTCAGCCACAAGCTCAGCAAACAGCCACGATCACCCCGGATCCCCCCCGACATGCAAACAACGGCTCTGCCTCTGTACCTGGAACGTATTTACAGACAAAAGAAAACGCTGCAAAAAAGATCAGCCTCGGGTATAAATAGTCAACACTGAGATCTGCCATCTGCTGCAAAAGGACAAGGAAGGAACACGGACTGTTAACACAGAGGGGACACGTGTGTGTGCCCACGGGAGCGCTGCAAGCCCTGCTCCCTGCACAGAAACATGCAGAGCCCGACACGAAGGGTGACACCACACCAAACAACGACTGCAGAGGGTTTGATCCACCCGCAGGAATGCCCCGGCTGGGTCCTCCCCGCCCTCATCATCCCCCAGGCACTCAGCGGGGGTGACACGGTGGGATGGGGAGGGTTGGGAGCACCGAGCTCCAAAGGGAAGCTGAAAGCCAGACCGGTCGCTTTGGGAAGCCAGATCCCGCTGGGCACAGGGGCTTGGTGGCCCCACAGGACACGTCTCTGCTGCCACTTGAAAGATCCTCTGCCCTCATAGGCAAGGGGGGATGGAGGGTTGTGCAGCCTCAGCCTGCCCCCCTGCCCAGCCTCACCTGCACTCAGGAGGGGCTGCTCCTGTCACCCCAGCTTTTGTCAGCAGGCACATCTGCTGAGACACTGCCTGGGACCCCCCGTGTGCCCAGGGCGAGGGGTGCCAGCCCCTGGCACCTCCCTCCCGTGGGCAGGGGAAAGGCACAGGGCAGCCTCCTGGAGTTGGGCGAACCAAACCCTCCCAAAGCTCCATGGGCAGTTTCCCAGGGGGGTCAGCAATGGGGGACAGTGCTGGGGTGGGCAGGGAGGGCAGCCCAGGAGGCTGCAGGGGTCAGACCAAGCCAATCTTGCAGCCTCACAGGGCTGGGCCGAGCCCAGGAAAAGCTCAAAAGCCACAAACCTGACTCATCCCCCAGGCTGACCGCCCTGGGCCCACTCTCAGGTCACCTCTGCAGTATTTTCTTTGCAGTTTCCAAGACCAGAAACTTGTCTTTTAAATTAAAGCTGTCACCTGACTACAGGTGCTGGGGCTTTGAGAGGTGGCCCTAAGTGTGCTACAGAGATTCACCCACCTCCAACCTGCTTGGTGGCAGCTGGAGACCACAGGGAGGGAAGAGTCCAGGAGGCGCTTCCATCCTCCCTGGTGGTGGGGAATGGGCTGGAGGCTCCCCATTTTCTGCTGCATCCGGGGCAGGAGCAGGGAGGGAGCAGGGGCAGAGGCTGTGGCTGCCAGCCGGTGTTGGCAGAGCCCCGTTCCTGGGGACCCCCACACTCTGCCACGACCCCGGCCCTCCTCAGGGGGCCCTTCCAAACCCTCCTGCAGCGGGGCTGGGGGACAGAGCCGGCCCCTCAGGCGGGAGGGCTCCCTCCGGGGCTGGCAGCAGGTACCTACAGGCAGGACAGGAGGGCGGTGAGCGGCAGCTCCTTCTCCCCCAGCAGCGTGTCCCGCTTAAGGCTGCTGCCCTTGTTGACCACCTTGAGCTTCAGGGACATCTTCCTGGCGTGCCCGGGGCCCAGCCCATCGAAGAAGAAGTCCTCGTTGAAGACGGGGTTGCGGCTGTTCTTGACGATGGTGCTGCGCTGCTTCTGCAGCTTGCCGGGGTTGAGGCACAGCGAGACGCAGCAGTTGATGCTGCGCAGGTCGACCAGGGCATCGTAGAGGTCCTCGGCCGAGACGAGGCGCACTCGCAGCCGGGCGTTGGAAGGGTCGTACTCAGCAGTCAAGCGCAGGCTCCCGCCCCGGCTCAGCCTCAGGCTGTGCTCCCGGTCCCGGTCCCGGCCCGCGGGCAGCTCCAGGGGCAGCACGGCGGTCGGAGGCTGCGTCCCGGCCGGGGCGCTCCGGGCGCGGCGCTGGGCGCTGGGGCTGGTGTCGGCAGAGCTGTCGTCGGTGCTCAGCGAGCTGTTGCGGGCCACCGAGTGCTTCAGCTTGATCACCTTGGACTGGCTCTCCTGGCTGAAGAGCTTCAGCAGGGACACGGAGCGGGAGAGCAGCGGCGAGCCGAAGGGCGAGGACTCTGCCGAGGAGCACGTGTCGCTCTCTCCGCCGCTGAAATACCGGCCCGGGTGCATCAGGGCGGCGCCGAGATCCGCCGGTGTCCGGCGGCCGCTGTCGCCGTTGAGCTTGGCTTTGCGCTGGGCGCCGGGCGAGGTGACGGGCGAGGGGCAGAGGCTGCTGTGCTCGCTGTGGAACAGGGACTCCTTGCGCCGGGTGTGCGGGCTCTCCATCAGCGTGGCGAAGCCGTACGAGGTCTGAGCCTTGGGCACGTAGGGCAGCGACATGGCCGTCTGTGCCTGCGGGTCCACGTTGGTGCCGCCCTCGCTCCAGTCCTCGGCGGTCTCGATCTGGATGATGTGCCGCCCGCGGGTGCGGGACCGGGAGCGGCTGGACGGGCGGGGGCTGCGCGGGGCTTTGCGCTTGGCCAGGTCCTGCTCGGACACTGAGGCGCCCAGAGCGGCCCCTGCGGGCACCTCGGAGCCCTCGGCCTCGGCGGGTGCCGCGCTCAGCTTGGGCGGGATGAAGAAGTCGGGGATTTTGTCGGGGGTGAGGACGTTGCTGTAGCGGGATCCCCGTGAGGACTCGTCCGTCCCCGCGCCCCGGGAGCCGCCGTTCTCCGCCACCCCGCGCAGCCGCTCCAGGAGCCACATGTTGCTGCCGGGTGTGGGGCTGGAAGAGACCCGAGGGGCAACGCTGTCACCGGGGGCCGGGCACCGGCGGAGGCAGGACGAAGCCGGAAGCCCCGGGAGCGACCGGCGGCACCGAGGGACCCGGACCTGGCCGGCGCGGGGGACGGGACAAGGACCGGAGGGACCGGGGGACCCGTCAGCCCGGGGAGGAGCGCGAAGGAACCGGCGGCGAGCAGCGGGGACCCGGGGGACGGGGATGCGCTGGGACGGGGCAGACGCGACGCGACGCCGGGAGCGACGGACGGACGGACCGACCGAGCGAGCGAGCGGCGCCGCCGCGAGCGGGACGTTGCCGGGAGCCGCCGCGCCTGGAGCGGAGCCGCCGCCGCCACCGCAGCCCGGGCGGGGCGGGCGCGGACGCGCTTTTATACGGCGGCGGCGGCGGCGGCGGCGGCTCCGCTCCCCATCCGCGCCGCCGCCGTAATCCTCCGAGTGCGGCGCCCCCTCATTTCTGCCCGACCAGGGCTGGCACCGGGACCGGGACCGGGATCCGGACCAAACGGGACCGGGACTGGGACCCCGACGAACAGGACCGGGACTCCGACCAAACAGGACCGGGATCGGGACCCGGACCGAACGGGACCGGGACTGGGACCCCGACCGGGACTGGCACCCCGACCGAGCCCCCGGGGTGCTGATGCTCGGGAGATGCAGGAACCCGAGCCCGGGACACCCGGCCGTGTTCCCACGCGAGTGTCGGGTTTGGGATGGGGTCAGGAGTGGGATCGGGACGACAGCAGCCCCCTCCGCCCCTCCCGGTGCCCCTCTGGGTGCTGCCTCTCCCCACTCCCGATCTCAAAGCACTGAATGAAAGCAGCAGCCTCTCGGGGCTGAGGAGCTGCCTCATGGAGTGGTTTAATATTGCCCTGGAGGAGCTGGGGCGGGGGGTGACAGTGCCACGTGTCACACTCCCCCATGTCACACAGCCCAGGGATGCGGTGCGGGCTGGGGACACCGGCACAAAACGTCGGGAGGGTTCACGGAGCATCACAGCAAGCCCCGGTGTTGAGGGGACTCAACCGAGAGAGACCCGGCCCCGGTCCCGCGGGGATTTACAGCCTTGGGGACAGGGATGCCCCGAGAGGGACAGTGCCACAAAAGGGTCCCGGCTGCTGCCCTGTGGGTGCCGCCAGGCTGCCGGCAAAGCTCCATCATCCCTCATCAGCGCAGGGCTGGCGGTGACGGCCGGGAGGAGCAGCCCGGTGTGGCGAGCGCCTTCCGCGGGGCTGCGCGGCCTCGGCTCCCTCTGCATTCGCACTCGGAGCTGGTAAAAAGAGGCGTCCGGCATCGCGGAGGGCTGGGATGTCCCAGGGACAGCCGTGGGGAGGGGATGGTGATGGGGACATCAGGCTGGGCTCTGCCCGCGGGTTCCGCAGGGAGCAGAGGGCAGATGGAGCCCGGGGGAGGAGGAGGACGAGGCTCACGGAAGGGGAAGCTGGCGAACAAAAGGCCGATGTTTGCTTTTCCTCCACCCTGCGAAACTGCGGGTAAACAAGGTGCAGCGATGGTTGAGCTCCCCTGAGATAACAAAGAGCGCTGGGGCCGGGCCGGCTCTGCCCGCGGCTCGGGGCCGGTGCCTGCGGGGCACCGAGGGGAGCGGGGCGCTGGGAGCTGAGCCCCGGCACGGCTGGGGACGCCGGCAGGGGCTGGCAGGGCTGGGGACATCGCCGGTGGAGCCGGCAGTGTGCTACCACCTGCTGGAAGCTGGCAAGGAGGGAGAGCCGCTGTGGGAAAGGGTTTGTGCCCTGAAAAACCCAACTGGGCGTGTCTGTGCTCTGCACATCTGAGACAGGTGCAGGGGATGGGTTGGTTAGACAGATCTCCAAGGCCCTGGGAGCTGCTCTTCTGTGGTTTCCGAACCTTCCCAAAACACCTCAGCCTTCCCACCGCAGGGGCTGAAGAAGCAGCAGCCCTCCAACCCAGCTCTGGGTCGAGGCACAGAGCCCTCTGCACCCTTTGGCACCACACACCAGCCTCAACCAAAGTGGTGAAACCCCTGAAACCAGCGCCCCACCAGCCCTCCCTCCCTCCGGGGCAGCATCCCCGGGGCTGCAGGGCGAGGCACCGCCAGCAGGTGAACCACAGAGCTCGGTCCTCCAGCTGTGAAATAAGAAAGTCGGGGCCCTCACTGCCTTTCCCTGCCTCTGTTGAGGGAACAGTGCAATTATCTCTGCAGACACATCACGACAGAAAATAGCAGCTGAGATGGAAGCGCCACGTCCCCGCGGAATCCAGCTATCAATGGAAAATTACGCATTCATTACTGGGCTTTATTTAGGGGCTCGTTTTATTCATTGGCTCGGCTGGCACCGGCCAGACCTGGCAGAGGCCGCCCCCAGCGAGGGGCTGAGGGTGCTGGGGTGACCCTGCTCCCCGAGGTGGGTGCTGCAGGGCCAAGATTGGTGCTGGACCCCCCAATTGTCTGTGACACAGGAGCCACAGCCAGGGCCACTCACAGCTCTGGCTCTGCTGGCTGCCACAGTCACCAGTGGGTCACAGCTTGGTTTGTGCCCCTCAGAGCCATCCCAGGAGGCCCAGGGGTGGCTGCTGCAGGTGGAGGCAGGTAGGGAGAGCCAGCAGGGCAGGGAGCTGCCAGGTGAGAGGAGGAGAGGCCGTGCAGGGCCAGCCCTGGGTGCCAAAGGCCACTCTGAAGCCAGGGGGACACTGGGTGACCCAGAGGGGCAGGGATAAGTGTGACTGGACAGGATGGGTTGGCCAAGGTGAGACCAGGCAGGAGCTGGTGGCGATGGAGACCTGTCCCAGCATGAAGCACCTGTGTTCCTTGCTCATTTCCAGGTTTAATTAGAAATGTATTCCAAACCACAAACCCGTGCCCAGCACCAGACACAGGGCAGGTAAAAGGGGCTGTGATGCCACAAAAACCTGGCAAAACCCCACCAGTGGCCATGGGACAGCAGCTCAGCCCTGCCCCGCACCTTCCCACAGTAGCTCCATCCTGGCCCTGGCCTGGGGATGGCTGCAGGTGCTTGGGGCCACATGGAGCATCACGTGGCAGCCACTCCTGGGGAGAATCCAGCTGAAAAGGGACGTCCCCGACAGGAAAATCCAGCAGCAGTGTCCAAAGATGGTCTGGCCCCGCAGGCAGAGCCAAGCCAGGGGCTGCAGCAGTACCCACCAGCCCCATCGCAGTGCTGGGGCAAGTGGGGCAGCCCTGCCTGAGGTGGCTTCAGGCTCCGTCCCTCCTGCTGAGGCCACTGAGCAGTTCCCACCCCAAGAGTGTTTTCCACCGGTAGGTGTGGAATTAAACCCCTGTGTGTCCAGCTGGGCAGGGCACCCCACGCGGGTGATGGAGGCAGGCAGCAGCCAGGGAGGAGCTGCAGGGCCGGGCACCACACAGCCTCACTGGGGAGGAAAACGGGGAGCCTGACCCCAGACCTCAGAAACCAGGCACAACTGGAGAAGGGGCAGCACAAAGGGGACCCCAGTTTTGCCCTGGGGTGAGTCCAGAGCCAGGGGAGCAGGTTAGGGGCTCACATACCCCCTTGGCATCACTGCTTCCTCTGTACAACCTGGCGGAGGTGCAGCTCGCTCTCTGCTGCCACGATGGGCTGTTCGTTCTGCCGGTGGTGGCTGATGAGGTGGCTGATGCTCTCAAACAGCACGTCCTTGGTCCTCACCTGGAGCAGGGCACAGCGATCCTCAGCTCAGCAGAGCTGCCTCTCTCTCATACAGCATGTCACCCTGATTTTTTAAGATTTTCTAAGCCTCCTGATGTTTACATTCTCGCGGCAAACTTCCTCACACGCTTCCTGTAAATAACTTATTGTGTTGCATTCTTTGATGGAGGAGGAGAAATCTGGTGGACTGTGGGCTTGTCCAGTGTCATTGGAGAGGTGGCACTGTCACCCCTCCAATCCACTGTCACTTTTGGGAAACTGTAAATGTTGGAATCAGAAAATAAACTTCCTTTTTCTTCACCCTGAGAGCAGCGCTGCGTTGTTTCGTGTCCTACAGTGATATGGGGGTACCTCACACCTGTGCCAGTGCCCTGGGGGTGTCACCCTGATTTTTTAAGATTTTCTAAGCCTTCTGATGTTTACATTCTCATGGCAATCTTCCTCACACACTCCCTGTAAATAACTCATTATTTTGCATTCTTTGAGGGAGGAGGAGACATTTGATGGACTGCTGGTTTGTCCAGTGTCATTGGAGAGGTGGCACTGTCACCCCTCCAATCCACTGTCACTTTTGGGAAACTGTAAATGTTGAAGTCAGAAAATAAACTTCAATTTTCTTCACCTTGAGAGCAACGCTTTTTGTGCTCATGTTGTTTCGTGTCCTACAGTGCCCTAGGGATACCTCACACCTGTGCCAGTGCCCTGGGGGTGTCGCCCTGATTTTTTAAGATTTTCTAAGCCTTCTGATGTTTACATTCTCATGGCAAACTTCCTCACACGCTTTCTGTAAATAGCTCATTATTTTGCACTCTTTGATGGAGGAGGAGCAATTTGATGGACTGTTGGTTTGTCCAGTGTCATTGGAGAGGTGGCACTGTCACCTTCCAATCCACTTTTTTTGGAAAACTGTAAATGTTGGAGTCCCTTTTTTCACCTTGAGAGCAGCGCTGTGTGTTGTTCCACGTCCTATAGCGACGAGCATCCGCTTGCAACACCCCGTGCCTGCCCACACCTGCATCCCCCATCACTCACCCCACACCCTGCCCTAACTGCCCACCCCATGCCCTGCCCTGAGCCCCTGCCCTGCCCTCACCACTCCCTCGGGATCCACCAGCAGGAGGTGCTTGGGCTGCCCGCTGTGCATTCCGGTCAGCACGTACTGCCCCGGGTTGGTGAGGCTGTCCCGCACCAGGAAGTCCCCGTCCATCTGCAGGAGCCTCTCAGCGTCCCTCCTGCTCATCCTCCCGTGGTACCAGGGCTCCTTCCTCAGCTGCTCCTCCGTGGGGGCGATGGGGGCCTTCCGTGTGGGGGGGCTCGGCCACTGGTCCTCAATGGGGGGGCTGCTGGCACCCCCTGCAATGCACTCGTGGAGCTTCAGGGCGTCCTCGAAGGGGGTTGTGGGGTGTCACATCCAGGGGGCTTGTGGGGTGTCACACCCAGGGCAGACAGACCCACAGCCCCCAGGGCACTGCCGTGGGCTCAGCGCCTCTGGGGCTGTTTTTGGTGACCCAGCAGCTGCTGGCACAGCTCCACAGCGCCGTTTCCCTCGGGGGCAGTGGCTTACTCATGTCAAAGAGGTCCTTTTTGGGGCTCTCCTCTGCTGCCCCGTGAGCCACCAGCTCGGGTTCCCAGGCGTCCAGGCTCTGTGTGTTCACGTACATGTGCTCCTCGTAGTCCCGTGGCCCCAGGCCGTGGCTGTCTGCCTGCAGGTACCCGTCGCAGGGCTGGCCTGGGGGGACAGCCATCACCCCATCACCGCTGGCCAGGGCTGCCCAGAGCCACAGGGACCCTCCCCAGCTCAGGGCTCAGTACCCACCCTGGCTCTCCACGTCCCAGGGTGGCCCCAGCTGGCTGCTCTGCTCTCGTCTGGCTGCTAACCCAGCCTAGGGAAGGAGGCAATAAAAGCACTGGGGGGCTCTGCAGCCCCCAGAGCAAAGCCGGCAGCGGCTCTGAGGGGCTCACCTGGCTGGGGGGGACGCAGCTGGAGGGCTGAGCGCGGATGTGGCGGAGCCGGGAGTCCACCAGGCCCCCTGGAGGCGGCTCCTTCCCTGGGATGCTGTTGTAGTAATCGTGCTCAGCTGCCTCCTCATCCTCGCCCCAGGCTGACTCCTCTGCAGCCAGCGCCCTGCAGCAGGGATGGCTGAGCTGGGGACAGGGTGACCCTGCAGGGACAGGGCTCCCCCAGAGCCACCCCCAGGCGGGGCTGCAGCGGCAGCGGGGCCCCCCGTCCCCCCTCCTCTCTGGGGGTACCACCACCTTGGGGGGGCTGTGCAGGTACTGCTTGAAGCGCAGCTCAAAGGCCTGGCCCACCGTGCTGATGACGCTCTGCGCCAGCCCCTCGCAGCACTCCAGGATGTGGCAGGCTGTGGACAGACAGACAGACAGGACAGACAGACGGACGGACGGTTTGAGTGTTTGAGTTTTGGAGGTTTGAGTGTTTCCCCCACTCTGCCACCATTCCGACCCTGAGCCCGCGAGGGATCTCTGTCGCAGACATCTTTTATGGAAAATCCTTTCCTTAGGATTTTTCCTCCTGTGAAGCTGGGAGGCCTCAGGAACAAAATGTAAACAATGGTTATCTGCTGCTGTGGGATGCAACAGGTGGATCTGGGATTGGTCTCATGTTGGTTGTTTCTAATTAATGGCCAATCACAGTCAGCTGGCTCGGACAGAGAGCCTGAGCCACAAACCTTTGTTATCATTCTTTGCTATTCTATTCTTAGCCAGCCTTCTGATGAAATCCCTTCTTCTATTCTTTTAGTATAGTTTTAATAAAATATATATCATCAAATAATAAATCAGCCTTCTGAAACATGGAGTCAGATCCTCGTCTCTTCCCTCATCCTGGCACCCCTGTGAACACCGCTACAATTGGTGACCCCGACTGAGGAACATTCCTTTTCCCTGTTCCCTAGCCCAGATGTCTCGGACTCTCTGGTCAGTCCCAAGATTTTATTATCGTTCCATTCCTTTCTATTCCTTGCTAGCCTTCTGAAGAAATCCTGTCTTCTATTCTCTTACTATAGTTTTAATATAATATATATCATAAAATAATAAATCAAGCCTTCTGAAACATGGAGTCAGATCCTCATCTCTTCCCTCATCCTGGCACCCCTGTGAACACGGTCACAGATCTCCTCCTCCAGCCTCCATCCCTCCACAGACCCCCAGGCCGGTGTCACCTCTCTGGTTGATGGGGTCCTTGGCGACATAGGCGACGTAATCCGTGGTGTCCTGCAGGCAGAGGGGGACATCAGCACTCATATCCTGCTGCTCTCAGCCCCAGCCCCACGTCCTGACCCAGTTAAGGCCACCGTGTGCTCAGCCCAGCTGGCAGTCCCTGTCCCCACCACTCTGGGTGTGTGTGACTCACCATGTCCCCACCGGAGGCGAAGGAGATGGACTGCATGTGGTGGTTGGCGATGATCTGTGTGGAGAACACGGCCCAGGGGGGCATCAGCAAAGGGGCTGCTGGCTGCCAGGCTGGCAGGCAGCAGGACTGTGTGCCCAGGAATGCTCACCTGGCGCGTGGTGGGGATCATGAGGTTCAGCCCATCCACGGAGATGTTGACAGCGATGCTCATGCCAGCGAAGTGCAGGTTGCTCTTGCCCAGGATGGAGAACAGGGCTTTGTTGGGAGCCTGACAGGGGAGAGGGTGCTGGGGGCAAAGAAGACCACCAGGACCAGGCCCACAAACTGAGCAGGCACCCCTGGTGCCCTGTTCCACAGCTCTGGCTTGTCCCAGGGATGGACAGGCTAAGTGGAAACTCACCTTCTTCTTCCAGATGCCCTTCACACCCGGCACCGCCTCGTACAGTCTGTTGATGGCTTCCCTGCGATGGACAGAGCCTGGCCTGCTCACTGCTCCACTCCCCAGCCCTTCCCAGCCGCCTTCCCACCCCACATTGCCCTGTGGGGTATGGCGGCAGGAGCCCCCACATCCCTGGGGCACTGCGGCCTCCCCGCAGCGCTGCCCCGCGTCACGGCCCCGGTACGTAATCCCGGCTGGGGCCACCTCCCTTCTCCTCTTTCCACCCATTGATCTGCAGCAGTGCCCTTCCTCTGTGTCCCTGGTGCAGGGCACGGCTCTCCCAGGCCTGTGTTCCCCTCTCTGCACGGGGCCCTGGGATGGGGAAGCATCCAGGGGCACCGAGGAGCACCCAGGGCCACCAAGGAAAACTCAGGGCCACCGTGGAGCACCCAGGGCCACCAGGGAGCAGCCAGGGCCACCGAGGAGCACCCAGGGCCACCAGGGGCTTGGGGTGGCACTGGGGTGCAGGAGAGTGGGACTGCAGGGCTGTACCTGGTCACCTGTGTCCGGGTGTTGAAGTCCAGGGACCTCATGGAGCGCAGCACCTCAATGCACCCCATGTACTGCGGGGGGAAAGCAGCGCAGCAGGGCAGGGAACGGACAGGAGAGGGTGTCAGGGACAGCTCCACACCAGCTCCAGGCATCACACAGCAGCTTTCACTCCCCACCCCAAAAATGCCCCATCACACGCCCAGACCCCATGCTAACACCCCAAAACCTCATCTGCGTGCTCTAGCTTGTGATGCCTGGTAGGAGCTAGCAAAGCTGGAGTCCCAAGGTGGGCTCCAAGGCCCAGCAAGCCCCCGGGGCCCGGCCCCACCAGGGCTGTGATGTACCGGGGAGGCTGCCCCGGTCCAGCCGTGGCGGGGGGACTCGAGCGAGGGCTCTGCTGGACGAGCCGGACCCGCCGAGCCCCGCACACGCCTGGGCCCGGGGCTCTCCGCTCCCTCCCGCGCCACCGGCGGGACTTACCCGGACAATGTAGGAGACGCCGGGCCCCAGCACCCGCTCGTCGGGGTGCAGCCAGCCCTGCGCCGGTTTGCGGATGAAGCTGCCCTTGCGGCTCCACTCATCCCCGCCGGGCCGGGCCCCCGCCGGTGCCGGTGCCGCCGCCGCCCCCCGCGCCCGCCCCGCCGCTCCCCGCGCCCTCCCGCCGCCCGGTAGCGCGCAGGGCGCGGCGCAGAGCGGCTCGCAGGCGCCCAGCACGGCGGCCAGCCCCGAGGGAGACTCCGCCGCGGCGGGGGCGTCCCGGGAGGCGGCGGCGGGGCCGCGGCCGAGGAAGCCGCTGGAGCCGGGGAACTTCCACTGCGGCATCCGCGGCAGCAGCGCGCAGAAGGTGGTGCCGTGCTCGGGCTCCTCGCCCGCCGCGGGGCACGGCGCGGGGGCCGGCGACGGCATGGGGGCGGTCAGCGGCTCGTCGCGGAAGCGATCATACTTGGGCTCCGGGAGCATGCCCGGGGCCGCGCTCCGCTCCGCTGCCGCCGCCGCCGCCGCCGCCGCGCCGGCTCCCACCCCCCGCCCGCTCCCCCGGGGCCGCGCCGCGCTGATGTCATGGTGAGAGCGCTGCTCCGCCGCCCGCCCGGCCCCGCATCCTCCGCCCCCGACCCCCCCCGCGGCATCCAGAGCATCCCTGTCCCGCCCAGCATCCCCGTCCCGCCCAGCATCCCCGCACGGCGAAGCATCCCCCGCACAGCGGAGCATCCCCGCACAGCGGAGCATCCCCCGCACAGCGGAGCATCCCCATCCCGCCCAGCATCCCCGCACGGCGAAGCATCCCCCGCACAGCGGAGCATCCCCGCTCAGCCGCATCCACCCCGCGCCCGGGCTGCCCCCGCAAACACGGCCCGTGGGGCCGGAGCCGCCCACGCTCTGCCCTCCCCGCCCACGCTCTGCCCTCCGTCCTGCTCTGAACCCCCTTGGCCGTGGGGCTGGGGTTGGCTCTGAGCGTTTCCAGCTCTGCCACAAGCGTTGGGAGCCAGGGGATGGGGAGAACAGGCAGGGGAGGGTGGCCGGGAGCCCCTCCCGGAGCCGCCCACGCTGTGCCCTCCGTCCTGCTCCGAACCATGGGGGCTCTGAGCGTTTCCAGCTCTGCCAGAAGCGCAGGGAGCGAGGGGATGGGGAGAACAGGCAGGGGAGGGCGACGACCCCTCCCAGAACCACGGGGCTGGGGCACAGGCTGTGCCCGCTCGCGTTTTGGTTGAGCTGGAGCCAAAGCGGCCAGCAGCCCCCCTGGCCCACAGCAGGGACATTTTCTGCTCTTTCCACCTCTGCATCCCCGGGAAGAGCCGCAGGAGCCCAGGGCTGGCCGGGGAGGAGGCGGGGGAGGGCTCGGCCAGGCTTCGATGCACAAGCGGGCTGCCCTACTTGTGTGTCCCTCTCGCCCTGATCTCATCCAAAGGCAGATCTGACTCCCGCTTTGTTTATATCTGTCTGGAGGGCTCAGGCTGTGAACAGCACAAACATTTCCTTGGTTTTTTTTTCTGCTTGTAACTGCAGCAAGCAGGGGGAAAAATAATCCCACAAAACCTTTAAAGGGATTTTCTGCCCTCAATCGAGCGATGCGCCCTTGCTCCTGCCCCGGGGCTGCGGCGTTTTTCGAGCGGGTCAGAGGGCTGGAGTGCTGCCCACAGTGCTGGAGCCCCCTCGCTTTTCCCAAGCCCTGCATCCCCTCCACCTCCAAAGAGGTTTTAATGTCGGGGCTGCACCCCCGCAGCATCACAGGCTCCTTTCAGCGCTTGTTTTCAGCTTCCTCGGGTCGCTCTTCGGTCCAACACCCCCCGGCCCCCTCGGCAACCGGCACAAACAACAACCGAGGCTCCCCGGGAGCCTCGCCGTGCCCTGGACGGCACAGCCGCCTTTGTCTCCTCTCCTCCTCACTGTCTCCTGCTCCCCGGCAGGTGACGGGGTGAGAATCACTAATTGCTCTAAGTGCGATCAATAAATCAAGGTAATAGAATTACATCTGCCGTTGCCATGTTGGGATGCGCTTCCCTGCTCTCTGATCGCTCTCCTTGGTTTTGTTTTGGTGAAAAACGCCCAATCACTTGGTTTTGGTTTTTTTTTAATTTTTAAAAGTTTAATAGTAATATAATGGTTATAAAAATAGTAATATAATTAGAGTAATAATAAGTTGGACTATTTGGATTAGGACAATATGAGACAATAGAAACAAAGAGTTATGGACAGTCCGGGTACCTTTTTCTGGGCAGCACAGGGCCGAAAAAGGACACAGTTAACAGAGGATTAACCCTTAAAAACAGTAACCTGTTGCATATTCATACATCTCATACATGATGCATAAATTCCATTCAAATGCAGGATTCTGTCTGGTCAGTGTCAGCTTCTTCCTCTGAATCCCAACAGCACCTTTGAGGTGGGAAGAAGTTAATTACTCCTGATAATGAGGCAATAAATTCTCTTTCTCTGAAAGATTCAGGTGTCCTGTGGTTGCTATCTCTGTGAGAATCCTTTCTTTAAAAAAAAGTATCCGACATAGCATCGTTTCTATTTTAACATTTTTTTATAACCCAAAACCTATATTTACCACACTACTTAAGAGAATTAATACACCACAACTTTCTAACACAACACATATAATATTCATTTGAATATTTGCAAAAAGCCAATCATAAAATAGGCATTTTTCACAGTTTTGAAGCCGTTGCAGAGCACTGGGATAAATCAGGCTTCTCCATCATCTTACAAGGAGGGTCTAAAGGGGGCTCAGGTGCCTGCCCAGCCTGGGGGAGCACGTTCCCGGGGAGGGCACTGTGTCCCTGTGGAGGTTACAGATGTTTTGCCCAGCGGGGTGACATGTGCAGGGCTCTCTGGGCACCGCGGGCACACCCGGGCCTGGGCACATGTTCCAGATTGCAATGCAAGATGTTTTCAATTGCCATCTGTAGGGCAGATTATCTTTTGTCAAGTGGGCAGTTTTCCTTTGAGTGACCACAATCACTCCTCCCTCGGGAGGGGACATCTACTGATAACAGCCATTGAATGTCCCTGCATGGCTGATAAGAACTCCAGCATCCCATTGGGAGATGTGAGCCCAAGGATTCCTGCCTGGATTAATCTGGAGATTCTGGAACACCAGCACATTCTCCACTGGATTCCCCAGAGGAACAGCAGCTGCCTCTTTCCCTGGATCTTCAGAGGAAGAATCCATCCTTCTCTACAGATCCCCTTGGCAGAACCACCCCTGGCACTGCAGGAGGGCTGCAGCCACAATTCCAATGGGACTGCCACCAACACCCTGACCCACAGGGTGTCAGGCTGGGTTCTGACTCTGGCAGTGTTGTTCTAGTGCACTGCATTGTTTATTTTATCCTTTTTTTTCCATATTAAAGAACTGTTATTTCCTGCTGCCATATTTTTGCCTGAGAGCCCCTTAATTTAAAATTTATAGCAATTCAGAGGGGTGGGGAGGGTTTGCATTCTCCATTTCAGGGGAGGCTCCTGCCTTCCTCAGCAGACTCCTGGCTTTCCAAACCAAGACAGCGCAGCACAGCCGGGCACGGTGCAGCAGCCCTGGGGCAATGGAGCTGCTCTCCACACTCACACAAATCCTGGCAAATCAGGGATTACTTTCATGTTTCAGGTAAAGTTACCTGAGGCTGCTTTCCCTCAGGTTTAATCATTCCTTAAAGGAAAAGCTCTGTGGATAAAGGCTGGATCGCAGCCTCTGGCGTTCCCCGGGGTGGGCAGGAGCCCTGAGACCCTCTCAGTGTCCCACAGTGAGACCCCTCCAGGCACCCCAGGCCGTGTGTGCCCACCACCGGCTGCCCAGGGCAGCCACCTCGGGCGGGCTGGGCGGAGCAGGGGACCCCAACGAGGATAAATCTTATCTAAATGTGCCCAATTAATGTCCTCTGACCCCACACCGCGGTAATCAGCACCACACGTGGAGGATTAATTAGGACGCGCCCTAGGCCTGGCGGCACTGGGGATGGAGCTGCTCTGCACCCATGGCACCGGGCTCAGGGGATGGGATGGGATCCATGGGATGGGATGGGATCAATGGGATCCATGAGATAGGATCCATGGTGTGGGATCAGTAGGATGGTATAGGATCAGTGGGATGGGATGGGATGGGATCCATGGGATGGGATGGGATCCATGGGATGGGACAGGATGGGATGGGATAGGACAGGATTCATGGGATGGGATGGGATCACTGGGATGGGATCCATGGGATGGGATCAATAGGATGGTATAGGATCGATGGGATGGGACGGGCTAGGACAGGATTCATGGGAGTGGATGGGATCCGTGTGATGGGATCAATGGGATGGGATCCATGGGATGGGATGGGATTGGATTCATGGGATGGGACGGGATCAGTGGGATGGGATGGGATGAATGCGATGCGATGGGATAGGATGGGATCAATGCGATGGGACGGGATGGTCCTGGGGAGGCGCTTGGCTGTCACCACGCCGGGATGTCGGTGCTGAGGACAGAAACAGCAGCTCGGTACCGAGAGAGCCGCACGGGTACAAACGCTTTCCTGCCGGTACCGCCAGTCCCGGGGCGGCCGCGTGTCCCTGTTGAACCGGCCGGCCCCAGCCGGAAGCGGTGCCCGTGACGGAGCAGCAGCCGCCCCCAAAGGCACCCGGGGGCCCTGGGTCGCTCCCGGTGCCACCGCCGGGCCGTGACGTCACAGCCCCGCCCAAACCACTGAGAAACGCCCGCCCCCTCGGACCGTCCAGCCAATCACAAACCAGCACGGCCAATGAGGAAGCGGCGGAACAGCCAATGAGATGCGAGGAGGGGCGCGCCGGAAGTGGCCGTTCCCGGCGTGGGGGCGGGGCCAGCGGGCGGTGCCGCCCCCTCCGCCCCTCACGCCCGCCCTCAGCGCCGGGCCCGGCGCTCCCCGCCCGGTGCCGCTCCGGGGCCGGTGCCGGTGCCGGGCCCGGGCTCGGGCTCGGCCTCTGCGCAGCGCGGCCCGCTCCGGTTCGGCCCGGCCCGCCACGGGGAGGATGGGGCAGCCGCGGCGGCCGGTGAGCGGCAGCGGCCCGGCGGCGCCATGACCGGCGAGAAGAAGAAGAAGAAGCGGCTCAACCGCAGCGTCCTGCTGGCCAAGAAGATCGTGATCCGGGACGGGGCCGGCGTGAGCGCGGGGCTGCCGGGGGGATGGCGGGGGGATGGCGGGCACCGGCGCTAACGGGAGCGCGGGCGGTGCCGGTGCCTGGTGCCCGGTACACGGGGAGGGCTGGTCCCGGTGGGCCGCGCTCCTCAAACCGGGCCCGCTGCCGCGGCTGCCGGCCCGGGACGCGGCGGATGCTGAGGATGCCGTGATGGGCGCTGCACCTGCCGGTCTGCGCCGCTTCCCCCGGGCGCTCCCGTTCCTGGGCGGCAAAACCGGGCAGGGAACCCCGCACCGACCCGGGAACCCCGCACCGACCCGCTGGGGGCGGATTCAAGCACCCGGGGCTGGCTGTGAACAGAAAGAACCTTTCAGAGCAGCGGCTCTCGCTGCCTCCGCTCGTGTCCGGGATCCCCTGTCACGGACATATTTTATGGAAAATCCTTTCCTTGGGATTTTTTCCTCCTGAGAAGCTGGGAGGCCTCAGGAACAAAATGCAAACAATGGTTATCTGCTGCTGTGGAATGCAACAGGTGCATCTGGGATTGGTCTCATGTGGTTGTTTTTAATTAATGGCCAATCATAGCCCAGCTGGCTCGGACTCTCTGGTCAGTCACAAGATTTTATTATCATTCCGTTCCTTTCTATTCCTTTCAAGGATGATGAAAGGATGCAATCCTTTCTGATGAAATCCTTTCTTCTATTATTTTAGTACAGTTCTACTATATAATTTTAATATAATACATATCATAAAACAGTAAATCAGCCTTCTGCAACATGGAGCCAAGATTCTCATCTCTTCCCTCCTTCCTGGGACCCCTGAGACCACCACCACATCCCCAGCTGTGTGAGGTGCAGGATGAGGCTGCTGAAAGGGTTTTTTTTTAATTTTTGCTGTGTTTTGCAGCGCCAGGGGATTGGGGAGCCCAGTGTGTACCATGCAGTGGTGGTGATTTTCCTGGAGTTCTTTGCCTGGGGGCTGCTGACCACGCCAATGCTGACGGTGAGTGTGGGTCCATGGCAGCTCTCCTGAGAATTGAGGTTTTAGCCTGACCTTTCCTCGGGGAAGCTGTGGAAAAGGAGGGTTTGGTTATGCAAAAAATACATTTAGATATATTAGTCTATAAATTGATATTTATATATCTATATTAAATATAAATATTTTATATCTATATTAAAAATATAAATAATATCTATATTAAAACATAAATATATATATTATAATGTAATTAATATTTTTATGATATTTATTTTAGATATATATTATATATTTAATATAAATATATTATATATAAAAATTATAACTTTATATTAAAATATCTATATAAAATGTAAATATATAATATATATAATAACATATTTTCCTATAATATATATTATATATAATATTTATATCTTCATATATAATTTATATACATTATAATAGAATTAGAAATATAAATACATAATGTATTTAAAATTATATTTATAAATATAATTTTAATATAAAAATATACATAGAATATATATTTATATAAATATATAATATATTTATAAATATAAATTTAAAATATAGATATTATATTTAAAATTATATTTCTATTAATGCTATATTTATATTAAAATATATATATATTATTTATATTTTAATTTAAAATATAAAATCAAACAGCACAAAGGGACGTGCAGAGAAGGGATGTGGTGACATAAAGTAAAACCAGAGGGGGTTCTGGGGATGGGGAAAGGCTCTCTGAGCATGCTGGAGTGATTTATACACCTGGAAAGTGTTAAAGGCAGTTATTTTTTGTGGTTCAAGGCATTTAAAGGCAGTGGAACAGGCAGGCAGAGCTCCTCACAGGGAGGCATTGTTGGCAGGATATTTCCCATTTTCCCTGGGTTTTGCCCTTCCAGTCCTCTGGCTTACAGAAATTCTGCAGAAGTTGCTAGCTCTGACTTTTTCATTTGGTTTTTGTTTCTTTTCCCTTCCAGGTCTTACACCAGACTTTTCCTCAGCACACATTCCTGATGAATGGTCTGATTCATGGAGTCAAGGTAAGGAATATTCCTTCCAGGATTTCCTTTAAATCTGCCATGGGTGTAAGAAGGACAAGCCATTCTTTATTTCTATAATTTGCTGGTGTCAGCCAATATTTGGCCACTTTGAGGGGGCTCTGGCAAGCCTGATGCAAAAGGGAGGATACAGACATGGGACAGCTGAATTTACTGAGCAGGAATGACAATGTGGAGTTACAACAGCTGAGTGTTTCAGCTGGAAATCATCTCACCAGCATGAGATCAGCCCTGTGCCCATCCTCTGGAGCATAACAGAATGACAAATCAGTGATACCTAAATTTATTGGTGATAGAAGCTGAAACCCATCCTCTGGAGCATAACAGAATGACAAATCAGTGATACCTAAATTTATTGGTGATAGAAATTGAAACCAAGTGGCCTCAGTGACCTCCAGGTAGGGATGTGCTGTGGGACTGGGGAGCTTCTTGCACTAGAGCAGAATTGCAGGCAACAGTTGTGAACAGGGAATATTCCTGAGTGAATATTCCTGAATTCTGACTGAGGAATCAGGCAACACAGACAATTCTTGGCTGTTTCTGGCAAGAGGATCTTGGAAAACAGCCCCAGCACTGAAAGGCTCTGCCCTGCCTGCCTCAGGCTTGGGAGATGTGGAAAGGCTTTGAATAATTTTATTTGTGCTTAATGGCCCTGGCTTCTCATTGTGTCTGTCCTGTGTCCATGTACAAGAGAAAGCTTTCCCCAGAACTGCAGCAGCTGTTGCCATGCTGGAGCTGTGCCAGCAGCTCTCCAGGTCCTGGCAGGGCTGCCTGGGTGCCCAGGGCAGAGCTCTGCAGGGAGCAGGAGTGCTCAGGATTTGTTTTGGGGATTTTATTAAACTGCTCTGTTGTAACAGCATTGCTGTGTGGAGCAATCAGGAGTGGGTTGTCTCCTCCTGCTGTTGTTGAAAGCTCTCACTGAGGGGTTTCTCTGTCCTCTGGTCTGTGTGTCCATCCCAGGGTCTGCTCTCTTTCCTAAGTGCCCCACTGATTGGTGCTCTCTCTGATGTCTGGGGCAGGAAATCCTTCCTCCTTCTCACCGTCTTCTTCACGTGTGCACCAATTCCCCTGATGAAGATCAGTCCCTGGTGAGTTCACCCTCAGTTACAGCCCCAGGGGTCTGAGGAGGGGCTGAAGGAGGAGGGTTTGCAGCTGCTCCTTTCAGGGTGAGATGGAAGAATCTCATCCATCTCAAGAACGGAGGAGGATGCTCAGCCTAGAGACTGACTTGTCTGGTTCTGGAGGGTTTAATTGGGAATTAAGGGTTGTTCTGTCCCCTGTGTTTGTTCCTCAGCTCAGTGCATTATTTCTGTTAGGGAAAATAAGTGATAAATCTTCAGGGCTCTCCAGACCAAGACTCCATGTTCTTGTTCTGGTGCACTGGAACAGACTGAAGGGAAAACAAGGGAGAGGCTCTGCTTCAGCAGCTGTGGGCCGTGGTGTGGCTGCTCTCTAACTGTGCCTTGGGCTCTTGCAGGTGGTACTTTGCTGTCATTTCCATGTCTGGAGTGTTTGCTGTCACCTTTTCTGTGATTTTTGCCTATGTTGCTGATATCACACAGGAGCATGAGCGCAGCACGGCGTACGGCCTGGTAAGGAGCTGAGTCACTGGCCTGGCTCTTAAAGAAATATCTGGGGCTTTGCAGGTAGGAGAGAGAGAAAATTAGGGTGGGAGATGTATTGACTGATCATACAGACTCCTGTCCTTCTGTTTGTGATTTAGCTCTGAGGGGAGGCTGATCTCTGCCCACTCTGAGTGCTGGCTGTGTCTAAACCAGCCTGGCCCTTCCCTTCTCCACACCAGAGAAGGGGAGCCTGTGATGCTTGGTATGATCCTGCCCTTCCTGCAGCTTTACAGACAGCACCATCCAGGCATTCCTAGGACAGTTTTGATTCCCTTTTGCTGGAATTTAGCCCAGGTGCACCAAGAGAATCTGTCATGTGTGAATTCTTATTTATCAAAGATACCAGAAGGAGTTCCCTGGGTCACTGGGGAGGAGGAAATGGGCTCTAGGAAATGGGCTCTCCATCAAAAATGCCAAAAAGAGTTCCCTGGGTCACCTGGTCTAAACCAGCCTGGCCCTTCCCTTCTCCACAGCAGAGAAGGAGACCTTTTATGCTTGGTGTGATCCTGCCCTTCCTGCAGCTTTACAGCACCATCCAGGCATTCCTAGGACAGTTTTGATTCCCTTTTGCTGGAATTTAGCCCAGCTGCACCAAGAGAATCTGTTAATTCTTATTTATCTCTCCATCAAAGATGCCAAAAAGAGTTCCCTGGGTCACTGGGGAGGAGGAAATGGACACTAGGAAATGGGCTCTCCATCAAAAATGCCAAAAAGAGTTCCCTGGGTCACTGAGGAGGAGGAAATGGGCTGTAGGAAGAAAAGGCTGTAGAGAATTTTTATGTTTCCAGGTGTCAGCCACGTTTGCTGCCAGCCTGGTCACCAGCCCGGCCATTGGTGCGTACCTGTCCCAAGCCTACGGTGACACCTTGGTGGTTGTGCTGGCTTCAGGGGTGGCTTTGCTGGATATTGGCTTCATCCTGCTGGCTGTGCCTGAGTCTCTGCCTGAGGAGATGCGTCCAGTCTCCTGGGGAGCCCCAATCTCCTGGGAACAAGCTGACCCATTCGCTGTGAGTGAGCCTGCTGCCGTGTGGGAAAGGGATCTGTTAAAATTTGTATTTATAAAATCCAACTCTGCTCTTATCCTATGTGCTGGTAATGCTTAATGTTTGCTTTAATCATGTTGATTTTTAAGGTGTTAAGCCCTTAGTTTGGTTGTCTTTGTACCTGTTTTTCAGTGATATAAAGCTATTTTTAAAACATTTTTTCTCATTCCCAACTTTCCCTGCAGTCCTTGAGGAAGGTGGGTCAGGACTCCACAGTGCTGCTCACAGCCTGCTGCTGTGGGGGAAACAGATTTCTCGAAAATTTGTAGAAAATTTGTTGAAAATTTGCATAAAATCCAGCACTGCTGTTTTCTTCTGTGCTGGTAATGCTTAATGTTTGCTTTGATCCTGTTGATTTTTAAGGTGTTAAGCCCTTAGTTTGGCTGTTCTTGTACCTGGAAATTTCTCAGTGATATAAAGTCAAATTTAAAAACATTTTTTAAAAATGTTTCCCACCCCTTTCCCTGCAGTCCTTGAGGAAGGTGGGTCAGGACTCCACAGTGCTGCTCACAGCCTGCTGACATGGGGGAAATGGATCTGTCCAAAATTTGTCAGAAATTTGTTCAAAATTTGTATAAAACCCAACACTGCTGTTTTCCTATGTCCTGGTAATGCTTAATCTTTGCTTTAATCCTGTTGATTTTTAAGGTGTTAAGCCCTTGGTTTGGCTGTCTCTGTACCTGTTTTTCAGTGATATAAAGTCATATTTTACAACTTTTTCTCGTTCCCCACCTCTTTCCCTGCAGTCCTTGAGGAAGGTGGGTCAGGACTCCACAGTGCTGCTCATCTGCATCACAGTTTTTCTCTCCTACCTTCCTGAGGCCGGCCAGTACTCCAGCTTCTTCCTCTACCTGAGACAGGTCAGTGTCTCAAAGCTTTGGGTGCAGGAAATCCTGCTCTATAAATACTATCAGACTTGTGCCACCTGTCCCAAGGTGGCTTTTCTTGGCCAATAATTGTAAGAAATAGTGAAATTGTAAAAATAGTGATTTTTTTTTAAAGCTCTCCTGAAGAATGTGTGGGCCTGCTGACTGCTCTAGGCATTGCCTGGGGCAAGCCTGGCTTGGCTCCTTGCTGGTGCCTGCCTGGCCATCCTGGCTGTGCCACCTTCAGGCACTGCAAGGGCAGCTCAGTGATTTAAAACCGTTTTTCCAGCCAAAGGAAAATCTTCTGTTTGATTCCTATGGCAGCCCAAAGGCAGAGCTGTCAATGTGCAGGTCCCTGAGAAGGAAGTTCAGTAAACATGAGTGACATTGATGGAGGGGCTTTTGTCACCTGGTACAAATCTGCCTGAAAATCTCTCTTTGATGTTTTCACAGGTCATTGGTTTTTCCTCAGAGACTGTAGCAGCCTTTATTGGTGTCGTTGGAATTCTCTCTATACTGGCTCAGGTGAGAAGCAATTTTTGTGTTAGCTTGAGCAGTCTGCTGTAAGAATGTCCAAAATTTCTGTGTTGAGAGTTGTCAGAACTCTTGTGGCCACCCAGACTTTTGAAACAAAGATTTTAAACTGGGAGGGACCCATAAGAATCCCTCAGGTTCCTGTCCTCTTGTCTCCTGATTTTTGCCCACTTTCTTTGCCCCTGCCTTGAAAACTCCTGTTTTTCTTTCCAGACAGTGGTGTTGGGAATTCTCATGCGCTCGATAGGGAATAAAAACACCATTCTCCTGGGCCTGGGCTTCCAGATCCTGCAGCTTGCCTGGTATGGCTTTGGATCACAGCCTTGGTGAGGGTTTGCCCACATTTCTGTCCCTCTGTGACCTCTCCCACCCTGCAGCAGCACAGGGTGAGGGCTCAGGGCTGCTCCTCACAGCTGCCTCCTTCCTCCCCAGGATGATGTGGGCAGCAGGAGCTGTGGCTGCCATGTCCAGCATCACCTTCCCAGCCATCAGTGCCATGGTGTCGAGGAGCACAGACCCTGACCAGCAGGGTGAGTGCCTGGGGGACACATCTGGGGGGTTTTCTGAGACCCTGTCAAAGGGAGGAATGAGAACTCTGACTCCATGTTCTTAGAAGGCAAATTTATTATTTTATGATCTATGAAGAATAGAATATATTAGAATATTTATAATATTCTAATATATTACATCCTTTATAGATCATAATATATAATATTCTAATAATAGAAATAAAATCAATAAAATACTATATATTATAAAATACCATATAATATTATATCAGAATATAATAATATATCAGAATATTGTAATAATAAATTAGAACAAATTCTATTAAAATATATTATATTATTTATATAATATATTAAGAATGCTAAACTAAAACTATACTAAAGAATAGAGAAAGGATACAAACAGAAGCCTAAGTATTTTCTGAGACCCTGTCAGAGGGAGGAATGAGGAATCTGACTCCATGTTCTTAGGCTAATTTATTATTTTATGATCTGTAATGAATATATATTAGAATGTAATAATAATATATGTATCAATATAATATATTAGAATATTATTAATGTAATAATATTAGAATATAATAGATTCTATTTGTATTCTTAATTCTTAATATAATTTATTAAGAATACTAAACTAAAACTCTACTAAAGAATAGAGAGAGGATACAGATAGAAGGCTAAAAGATACTAATGAAAACTTGTGACCCCTTCCAGAGTCCTGACCCAGCCTGACTGTGATTGGTCATTAAGTCAAAACAATTCACATTAAACCAATGAATCAATCACCTGTTGGTAAACAATGTCCAAACCACATTCCAAAGCAGCAAAACCCAGGAGAAGCAGATCAGATAATTATTGTTTTTATTTTTCTCTGAGGCTTCTCAGCTTCCCAGGAGAAGAAATCCTGGGCAAAGAGATATTTTGGGAAATATGACAGTGACACACATGTGATGGGGGTTCATCCCAGCAGGTGCTGAGAGCTGGCACAAGGAGGGGAGGGGTTGGCAGAACATCTGTGCCAGCTGTGCTCACAGCAATATTCACACTCTTATCTTTGACCACGGCTGGTGCTTTACTGGGGAACTCCCAAGTCATGAAAATGGGTGTTTGGTGTTGTCCCTCTGAGGCAGAGGAGGCTGCTGCATTTTGCCTGCTTCACGGTACATCTCTGAATCCTCAGTTAAATTCTTGTTAATTGGAAATTGTTGCTTGATGTGCTGATGTGTGACGGTGTTCACAGGGATTTTTGGATTGGGGAAGAGACAAAGATCTGACTCCATGTTTCAGAAGGCTTGATTTATTATTTTATGATATATATTACATTAAAACTATACTAAAAGAATAGAAGAAAAGGTTTCATCAGAAGGCTGGCTAAGAATAGAACAGCAAAGAATGATAACAAAGGTTTGTGTCTTGGGCTCTCTGTCTGAGCAGCTGGGCTGTGATTAGCTATCAATTAGAAACAACCAACATGGGCCAATCACAGATCCACCTGTGGCATTGCATTGTTTACATTTTGTTCTTGAGGCCTCTCAGCTTCTCAGGAGGAAAAATCCCAAAGAAAGATTTTTCATAAAAGATGTCTGCAACACTTAATGCTTATTTCAGTCTGCAAAGCAGCAAGCCCAGCATTACTGATTTTTCTAGAACCTGGCACTGAGTGGAGCTGCTCATCTGCAAACTCCTACCCCTGCTCATCAGCCCAGATCCAAGTGCTTGATCTTGTTTCTAAATATGTATCCTGGAATAAAACAAGTTTCTTTGGAGAGCTGGAGGCATTTCCCCTGTTGTTCCCTCTGTCCCCAGGTGTGGTGCAGGGGATGATCACTGGAATTCGGGGTCTGTGTAATGGCCTGGGGCCAGCACTCTATGGTTTTGTCTTCTATCTCTTCCACGTGGAGCTGAACGAAATGGCTGAGGTGGAAACTTTGGGCAAAGCCTCCAAACCCAACATGGCCAACCCTACAGATGAGGTACCTACTCATCTTCTCACTCTGTTTTCTAGGCTGTGTTTGCCCTCATGCTTGAATCATTCCTGTCTCTCTGTCTCTCTCCAGAGCAGCATCATCCCTGGGCCACCCTTCCTGTTCGGGGCGTGCTCCGTGCTGCTGTCGCTGCTGGTGGCTCTGTTCATTCCTGAACACAACCTGGCCCTGAGGTCAGGCAGCCACAAGAAGCACAGTGCAGGGGCCCAGGCCCACCCCCACAGCCCACCAGCTGGGGGGTCTGATGGCAAGGAGCCCCTCCTGGAGGACAGCAGTGTGTGAGGTGGGACAGGGGACCTGCCTGGGGCTCGACTCCACATCGAGGATGGACTCAGCAGGAGTTCAGGGAAGGGGAGAGGGATCCAAGGTAACAGACTGTGCCACTAACAGCTACTGAGGAGGGATGAGGTTTCCCTTCGAGCCAAATACACCCAGCTGGTGCAAAAATGGAATTGTATCACCTGGTGCTGATGGAAAGGGGAGATAGGGAGCTGCTCCACTGGAGGGATAGTTCTGGAAAACAAACCTGCCCTTGTGAGTGACCCCTGTGTGCCCTGCCAAACCCTCTGCCTGGGCTGTGCTTGGTGGGAGCTGCCCCTGGAATCAAATCTGGTATTTGTTCCATGCCCCATCCCTGCCAGAGCTGTTCCTGCTGCTGGCCCTGGCAGCCCTGCAGGCTGTGGTGGCACCCTGAGGGGACAGGGGCTGTGTGAAGCACAGGAGGTGCAGCTCTGAGCTTCCTCTCTGCCCCAAGTGAAACTTAGACCAAAAAAAAATCTAAATCTACTGACTTCATGTTCTGATGAAGAGGATAAAAATGAAGAAGTTGCAGCTGAGAAGGGCAACTCCATGAATTACAAACACTTGGATAGGCCACAATGGCTGTGGTTCTGTTTGGTTTTCTTTTTTCTTGTCACTCTGAGGTGGCATTTGCCTGTTGCCTCCACGGGCAGTAGGTGGAAGAATTTTTTCTTTTTCAGAAATCTTTTCCTGGAGCTGTGAGGGCTGTTTAGGAGATGCAATTCTCTGGCAGGTTGGAGAAACAGCTTGGCTGTGCTGAGCACTTTGGAGATTAGTGGTTTCCTGGGAGAAAGGTCAGAGAAATGACTGTTTACCTTGAGCATTGTATAAAGCATGCTGGTTTGCCTCTGGGCTCCTACCATCTGATGCTAAACCCAAAGAGTGTCCAGAGCTGGTTTGTTCTCAACCCAGTAGATCCTGATGGTGAAGGTTGTGTTGATTTGGACTTAGGGGGTTTGGATTCCATGTGGCATTTCTGAGCCTGCTGTGGAGGCTTTTGTTTGTGGAACAGTGGAACTGCAACCTCCTCTGCAGGCTCAGCTGTGCTCAGAAAGAGCAGGAGGTGCTTGGAGCCTGGTGAAAGGAGTTGAGGCAAATGGGGAATGTGTGGTTGTTTATAGAAATGTGGCAGAGGGCAGGAAACAATTGTTCTCATTTGAGTAAATAAGAAGTGGTGGCATTGAGCAGTTCTGGGAAGTAAGGACCAAACCAAGGACACTTCAGGAATCTTTTGTTAAAGGAATGGAGGGTGCAGCAGCCGAACCAGCCTTGCCTTGGCTGTTCTCTGCCTGGGATCTCCTCTCTGGGGTTTGGGGAAGGTTACCCAGGGGAGAGCAGCCAAAAGGGAGGCAGTGCTGGCCCTTTGCAGACACGCAGCAGTGACTGCAAACACCATCTGGTTATCAGAGGTGGGTATTTAAATGAAAGAGTTGACAGTTTGTTCTGCATTGATGTGGCCTGGTGGCAGCTCCTGTGCTCAGAACTAGGAGCAGCTGGGACACAGGGGATGCTGAGATGGGTCTGGCTGCAGGTCTGGGGAGGAGCAGAGCCAGCAGAAACTTCCTTGACCTGCCATGACTCCATTTTTTCCTTCCCACAAGCTCCTTGTGGTGACACTCCCAATTCCCAGACATTAGTGGGATGGTTAGTACTGTGTGTGCATGGCAAGCTTTTATCCTGAAGGAAATCCTGTCACTTGCACATTCAGGCAGCAGTTCCCCCACCTCTGTTCCTCACAAAAATGCCTTTTTTAGACGGGACTTTTCCCAAGTCCTGGCAATCTGTTGATTTATGTGGGTTAAAGTGAGCTGAAGTAGGATTTTCCCTCACACACAGATGAAGTAAAAATATAGAATTGTTACCTCAGAGCTTCACGGGTACAATACAGCGACACGTTACAAAAAAGATGAGCATAATTTATATGATATAAAGTATATAGAGATATATTTTTAAAAGTCCTCTCCCTTATTGCATAGTTTATTGAAACCAACGTGTTTCTGGTCCCATTCCCTCTCACCACTGCTGCTGCCTGTGGCCTCTCAGCCTCTCCTTCCCCTCAGACCCCAGAACTGTCCAGAATCTTCTCTCCCAGGTCATGTCCTTCACCCCTGAGCTTCTGGTGATGCTGACATGTGCATGGTGGGCCTGGAGTGTTTTGGTCCCACTGGTCACCAGTGGGGTTACTGGTGCAGTGGGGTGGGGATATGGCAGTGGGTGGATGGAGGGGGGCACAGCACCAGGCAGCAGCAGGACCTCTCCAGGTGCCATCCCCAACAGAAAAGTGGCTTGTGCTGGTGTGCAGAGCTGGCAGCAGGGGCTCTTTGAGGTGCAGGGAGCGAGCAGGGATCCCCTCCCACCCTGCTGGGGTTCCTCTCACCTGGTTTGGTGGGGCCTTGGCCCGGTGCCTCCCCTTCCCTCCTGCTCTGCCTTGATGGGACAGAGCAGGAGCTGGGCCAGGCAACGCTGGAGCTGAAGTTACCAGAGCCAGATGAAGAACAACTTGTTCTGAAGGGCTGGTGCTTCTGCAGCATCCCACGTGGAGGCTGGAAAGGCTGTGTGGAGCATTCAGCTAGTTTTTGCCAATTCTTGTTACTTTCTATGAAAACGCAACTTTTTAAAAAGGAGTCTTTTTCTTAAAATCTGCTTTTGATCTGCTGTGCAGTGCCTGAGCCTGGCTGTTTAACGTTGGGATTCCCAGGATTTGTCTGCAGGGACTTAAAAATCTGGGACGGTAACAGCAATGCCCAAACACAAGGCAAAAATCATCTCAATTGCCTGTCGGCAGTCCTGGCAGGTCAAGTGAGTTTCAGCTGACCTTGTTGCATTAAAAACCTGATTTACACCATTGCTTTCTCTTCTGCCATTAATTTTGCTAAGTAGGAACTTTTTACTTCCCTGTTTTTATTCTTTTTCTGCACTCCAAAGGCTGTTGACAGCTGTGGTATCTTTAAAGTGTGGGCACTTGGCCCCACCTCTGCTCTCTCACAGTTCACCATCACGTGTGTTTGTGTCTCTTTTTTTTAAAGCTAATGATAAAATGTATTTATTTTGGTTCAGGTTGTGTTTGGAACTGGCTAATCTCTCCCTCTGATGGATTATTTATTAAACTGCTGCTTTCCTGTTGTGTCAAAGGTCTCTGTCCTTATTCCTCTCCATCACCAGTGGTACCAGGCAGCTTCTGCCTGGAATTTAAATTCCCCATGAGAATTGAGGAGGTGGGACAGGTTTGGGAGAGCTGGGTGAGGGTTACCAGTCCTTGCCCCAGCCCAGGATGGGAAGCAGCTCCCTGGCCCTGCCTGCCCCACTGCAGCCTCCTCCTGGACTTTTAGTAATCCAGACTCTATTGTCTTAATTTTTCAGCCAGGCCTAATTTAGATCTTATCTGACTCATTGAAACACTCTTTGTGGCAGATGAGGATAGTCCTAAGTGACTAATATAATCCAAAAAAATATAAACACATCCAAGCCAGCTCTGGGATGGAAACTGCTACTTGATGGATGGTATCCTGGAAAAATGAGCCATTACACAGTCTGGTGTTTCTGTATGCATTTCCTCCAGACTGCAGCTAGCTTTTGTTTTATTGTTTCCATTTTTTTCAATTGAGAGAAAACCTGTGACTTGTCTCACGTGAGGCGGCTGGAGAACAAAGGGCAGGTGCTGACCACCCTTCAACAACATCCTGCACTGGTCTGGTGGCTCCTGGGGCAAAGCCTTGTCCCTTGTCCCTTCTGGTGACAGGCCCCAACCCGAGGGGCTCTGGGGTATCCTGTGCTGGAGCCAGCACTGGTCCCTTGGTGCTTTGTGTCTCCACACTGAGCTGTTTTGCTTCCTGAGCAACATCTCTGCACAAAGTTTTGCCCTGCACAAATCCCCGTGCCTGCCCTGAGGGAGGAAGCACAGTCTGCCTCCAGGAAAGGTGTTCAGGCCCCTGAGTCTGGAAAAGCAGCATTCCCTTCACTCCTTCAAAGGCTTCCTGTAGGCTGGAAAACACTCCTGGTGCATAAACTTGCTCCTTCTGCCCTGTGCACGCAACCTGGTGCTGTCCCTGTGCTGTTCCTGTGCTCCTCTGGGCTGGGGGAAGGTCTGAATTCCACCAAGCAGGAGGTGGAACAGGGGTTGTGCTGGGTTCACTACTCAGAGTGAGCAGGGGCTGCCCTGGGGGCTCTGAGCTGGGCTAAGTCCCCTGATCTGCCCCTGGTTCTGTGGCTGAGCTGTTGGAACTGAAGGATTTTTCAGGTTTTGACTCAATTTTCCTCTGTGTTGCCCCTTCTGTGGGTGGCTGGGGCTGCTCTGGGCATTCTAAGCCCCAAAACAGAGAAAGTGCAGCATAAGGTTCTTGTAACTATTAATTTCTTAAGGTCCAGGAAAGTCTGAAAAACCTTCTTTTTAAGATGAGGTGGTTCCCTAAATGCTCAGCTCTCATTCAGACACTGATTCAGGGGTTTTCTCATCACACCAGTGCCACAATCAGGGTTGTGGGAGAGGTAAATGAAACCCTGGCACCACATTATGTGTGTCCTCAAGGTTCCCAAACAAATTTCTGGGAAGATCCTGGCAGTGTGGGAGCAGCCATGGCCATGGGTTGTCCCAGGGCTGGGCAGGGGGGCTCTGGAGGCTGCTGGAAAATCCGGGAAGTGGCTCTGTTAACACAGGATGGAAGGAACAAAAAGCCCAGCGCCATTAATCACCTGCTTCGGCTGAGTGAGCACATTTGGTGGGAAGTGTTTACAGAGCACTTTCCTTGCTCAGAGGCCTCCTGCACCCTCGAGAGAATTAGTGGCATGACCTTCTAAAATGATGCATGGCACGCCCAGTGCACGGAGCCGCCTCTCAGAGCAGTTCCCAGCTGGGAAATGTCCAGGTCTTGTGATGGCACTGGGTGAAGGGATGGGCACGTCCCTCCCTCAGCCCTTTGGGACCTTCCCCAGCCTTGGCACGGTGGGATGGGGCAGAACAGGGCTCATCCCTCCATGGGGAGCTGGGCAGGAACGAGGGAGTGATGCCAGACCCAGCAGGGACCCCAGGACAGATGCTGAGAGCCTCGAGTTTGGATTGTGCAGGGTGTTCAACACCTTCTCTGGGCTGACACTTTCTCCATCTGTACCACAGGACCAACCCTCACAGGAACACCTGATTCCATCCCTGAAAATGCCCTGTTTGAGGAATAAACAGGAATAATCAGCTCACCAAGACCTCCCCCAGCCTTGGCTGCAGCCTGGCACGGTGGGATGGGGCAGAACAGGGCTCACCCCTCCATGGGGAGCTGGGCAGGAACGAGGGAGCGATGCCAGACCCAGCAGGGCCCCAGGACAGATGCTGGATCATGCGGGGTGTTCAACACCTTCTCTGGGGTGATACTTTCTCCATCTGTACCACAAGACCAACCCTCACAGGAACACCTGATTCCATCCCTAAAAATGCCCTGTTTGAGGAATAAATAGGAATAATCAGGGACAGATCCAGGAACGAGGGAGTGATGCCAGACCCAGCAGGGACAGATCCAGTGATGCCAGGCCCAGCAGGGCCCCAGGACAGATGCTGGATCATGCAGGGTGTTCAACACCTTATCTGTGGTGACACTTTCTCCATTTGTACCACAAGACCAAGCCTCACAGGAACACCTGATTCCATCCCTGAAAATGCCCTGTTTGAGGAATAAACAGGAATAATCAGCTCACCAACAGGGCTGGTCACAGATCCTGGCTCTGCTTTTGGGGCAGGGCCCTTTCCAAAACCCCCAGCAGCTCTTGGGGTCATGGAAAGGTTGGTTTGCCAGGGCCTCTGGGGGAGTGATCCCTGCAAAAAGAACAGGGATAGAGCTGGATCTGAGCCACATCTCGGGGTGTGCCTGGCAGGGCTCCCTGCTGGGGTCATGGGGACCCTGCAGCCCCTTCAGGACAGGGACTTTCCTGGGTTTGGGGGGGCTTCCAGCTTGGCCCTCGGCTGGGTGTTGTGCAAAACGCCGAGCTTGGAAGAAAATCAGAAGCCTCCCTCTGGAAATACCCCTTGGGCGGGAAGCTGTGGAGATCCTGGGGCCGCTGCTCATGGGGGCGGTTCCTACAGGGCTTAAGAAGGGCTGAGGTTGGAGCCGGCGGCCAGAAGGAGACAGCCCCGGCCAGCAGCACCCACTCCTTGGAAAGAGGGAAGGAATGAAAGAAGGGAAAACCAGCGCTGCTGCTGCCCTGTGGGTGATGGAGCCGGCTCCTGTCCTCCTCCTCCTCCTCCTCGGCTCGCTGTGGGGCTGCAGCGGTGAGTGCCAGCCACCCTAAACCCCCGAGCTGCTCTCCTTGCTTCACCCTCCCCCCAGGAGCTCCCTGTCCCCGAGCCGTGACAGCCACCCTGTCCCCACATCGCCGCTGTCCCCGCGCTGGGAGCTGCGTGAGGGGCGCTGGTGACTGTCCCCTGACCCTGCACTTTCCTCCTGCCCAGGTGGCCCCGCTGAGCGGCTGCTGGTGACACCGCGGGAGCCCGTGGTGCCCTTTGGGGGCTCGACAGAGCTGAACTGCTCCCTGGCCTGCGCGGGGGGCAAGGTGGAGTGGAGGGGGCTGGACACAGCCCTGGGCACCATCTCCTCCTTCTCCACCCACAGCATCCTGCACATCCAGCACGCCACGGTGGCCACGGAGGGCATGAAGATCTGCCAGGGCAAATGCCACGGGCAGGACTACCAGCAAAGTGTCACACTGAAGGTTTATGGTAAGCACTCCCTGTCGCAGACATCTTTTATGGAAAATCTTTTCTTGAAGATTTTTCCTCCTGAGAAGCTGAGAGGCCTCAGGAACAAAATGTAAACAATGATTATCTGCTGCTGTGGAATGCAACAGGTGGATCTTTGATTAGCCCATGTTGGATGTTTGTAATTAATGGTCAATCACAGCCCAGCTGGCTCAGACAGAGAGCCTGAGCCACAAACCTTTGTTATCATTCTTTGCTATTCTATTCTTAGCTAGCCTTCTGATGAAATCCTTTCTTCTATTCTTTTAGTATAGTTTTAATGTAATATATATCATAAAATAATAAATCAAGCCTTCTGAAACATGGAGTCAGATCCTCATCTCTTCCCTCATCCTCAGACCCCTGTGAACCCGGTCACACCTCCCCAGCCCATCCCTCACTGCCTCCTCCCAGCACAGCCCTGCATCCCCAGGGCAGCCCCTTTCCTCCTGAGCTAAAAATCACCCCCGATGCTGCTTTGACTCCTTTCCAGCCCTCCCAGACACGCTGAGGCTGGAGGCAGCTCCCCACACCCTGCGCCCAGGACACCCAGCCAACCTGACCTGCTCAGCCACACACCTGTACCCCCCCACTGGGCTGGCCCTCACCTGGTACCGGGGGCACCACGTGCTGGAGAACCTTACAGACGTTGACTGCAAGGATCCTGATGAGGAGGAGCTGTGTACCATCGTTTCCAGCCTGTCGGTGAAGGGGACAGAGGTGGCAGAAGGGGTGGAGTTCAGGTGCGAGGTGACGCTGCACGTCGGGCAGGAGACCTTCAGCAGGGTGGCATCTCTGGTGGCAAGGGCTGAGGGTGAGTGCCAGGAGGGGCTGGGGACCCCAGCCTGCATGTCCCCCATCTCCCAGTGCCCTGTACCCCTCAAAACAGCTCTGCCAAGCAGCAGCAGCCCCCACTGCTGCACCAGTGCTCAATCTCCCACCCCTGTCCCTCCTGGCACTGCCCCTTTGCTCTGGGGCTGCAGCGAGGTCCCCTGTGACCAAGGCTGCTGTGTTTGCAGCTGTGATGACACCAGCCACGGCCACCTCCACGGGGAGCCCCAGCACAGCCCTCCCTCCAGGACCAGGTGTCCCTCCAGGTGACCCCAGCACAGCACGGGACCCCAACGCTGGCACCACTCTGGATCTGGCTGCTGTCACCAACCCCCCCTCCACGGAGCCCTCTGTGCCCCAGGACCTCGTGGCAAGCACCCACACGGCAGATGTGGCCACCAGCACCCTCCCTGCGGCGACAGAGCCACCTGTGGGGACAATGCCCACCTGCAGCCTGCAGATGTGGTCGCTGCCTCCCACCGGCACGCGGGGCAGGGCTCTGCGCATCGAGTGCCACGCTCGGTGCACCGGGAACGCCACGGTGGGCTGGCTCCGGACCCCCGCAGCCCTGGGGCAGTACCGGGAGGAGACTGCGGGCAGCAGCTCCGCCCTGCGGCTGGACAGCGCCGAGCCCTGGCACCAGGGCCACTACCAGTGTGTCCTGCTCGGCCACCACCGCGCCCAGGTGGCCAGCCTGGAGGTGCTGGTGCTGGATGGTGAGTGGTGGATGATCTGCAGACCCCTGCCCTCATCGCTGCAGCCCCTCGTGTCTGTGCCACAGTTGGTGCTGGAGGCTGCGGGGGGATGTCCAGGAAGCTTCCCCAGATCTTCCTGGACCTCAAGAAATTGGCAGTTACCAAAAGTCCCCACACCTTGCGCTGCACTTTGTTTTGGGGCTTGGAGTGCCATGGTTTAGTTGAGGTGTTGGGGCATGGGTTGGACTGGATGATTTTGAAGGTCTCTTCCAACCCAGTTCTGATTCTGTGAATTTTTCTGTGAATTTTTCAGTGGATTCTGTGAATTCTGAATTATTCTGTGAATTTATTATTCTGTGACTCGCTCACCCCTCGGCATTTCCATGCAATAACAGCCCCGTGTCTTTACAGATTCCTTCAGCTCCAGCCCTGCCATCGCTATGGGCACAGCGGGATCGCTCTTGGGGCTCATCGCGACCGCTGCCGTGTCTCGACGCCTGTGGAAGCGGTTCAGATCTCGGTAGCAGCAGTCCCGGGAGCGAGAGCAGCCGGGTGGCGGCCCCGGCCCTCCGGGCTGTCCCTGCTGTCCCCCGGCTGTCTCTGGCCCCCGGACAGCAAGAAGGAGCAGGAGGGGAGCAGCTACCGCGGGAGGCAAAGCCTGAAAGGGGAATGAGCACAGGCGACACAGGACTGGATCCCCGCGGGCTGGCACCGATCACCGGGCTGGGTACGGTGCGTGGAGCTCCCGGTACCAGCACACGGGAGGGAGCACGAAGGCCACTTGTCTGTCACAACAAAAGGTCCCAGGGGAGTGTGGGCTCGGCGGGCGGTGAGACCGGTGCTCCAATAAAGAGCTGTTTTCCGTTCGAGCCCTTCAGCAAAGTGTAATTTGGACCCGGTCTCACAGCCCCTCACCGGCCCCGGGCACCGGCGGCCTGCCCGCAGTAAACATGGCGGCCGCGGCGCCAGCCTCGTTGATAACGCAGCTCCTTTGCCCACACTCAATATGGCGGCCGCGGCCTCGCCCAATGGCAGCGTTCCCGCACCGCCTTCCCGCCCACCGATTGGCTGCCAGCCTGCAAGATGGCGGCACCAAAACTTCCGGCCCGGGCGGAAGCGCGGTCCAAGATGGCGGCGTACGAGAAGCGGCGAGCGGCCGCCGCCCCGGTACCGGCGGGGGGCAGCGGGCTGCCGGAGCCGGGGCGGGCAGCGCTGGGGGGCGGCGGGCCGGCGGAGGGCAGCGCGGCGGAGTTCCTGCTGCGAGCCGGCGTCACGGCCATGGTGCGGGAGGCGCTGCTCAAGGTGCTGGAGGCGCGGCCCGCCGAGCCCGTGTCCTTCCTGGCCGAGTACTTCGAGCGGCTGGTGCTGGCGGAGGCGGCGGCGGAACCCCCGGGGCCGCCGCAGCGCCTGGCCCGGGCGCTGTGGTACGTGTGCCTGGCTCATCACTCGCACAGGTGCGGCGAGCGGCGGCGGCGGGGGGCGGCGGGGACGGGGGGCGAGGCCGCCTCTCTGTGTGTGTGTGCCCTGTCGCGACAGGACGGCCTTCGACAGCAACGCCGGCGCGGCCTACGAGGTGCTGGGCTGCGGCGGGCGGCGGCGGGCGGCGGGCGTGGATGGGCGGCTCTACAGCGAGCTGCTGAGGCGAATCTGCCAGCGCGGGGCGGCCCCGGCCGAGGCGGCGGCCGAGCTGCTCCGCCGCGTCCGGTGCCGCGACCACGAGGCCGTCCCGTTCGACGTGTTCCGCTACGGCGTCCTCACCTGCTGCGTGCTGCTGGAGTTCGCGGCCAAAGCCGACGCGCTGTTCGCCGTGCTGGGCGCCGGGGACTCGGCGGACAGCCGGCTGTGCCAGGCGGTGCTGCGGGCGCTGGAGGACGCGCTGGGAGCCGGGCACGGCCCGCGGCCCGGCCGCTACCTGGAGGCGGGCTCCAGGCTGGGCCCCGACAGGCTGGCACTGGCCATGGACCAGGCGCTGCAGGAGAAGAAGATGGGCTCCTCCATGAGCAGGGAGGAGTTCCTGAGCAAAGCCACGGCGCTGTTCATAGCCAAGGTGAAGCCCGTGGAGTGATGGCAGGTGGGAGCAGCGCTGGCTGTGGCTCCTCTCCGAGCTGGATGGTGAGCACAGGGAGCTGGCTGGAGAGCCCAGCAAGAGATTCCCAGTTTCCACACTCCCTGCCCTGCTCTGATGGTGCCCAGCAGCTCCGTGTCCCTGTATGCTCCCAGCTGCGTTGGGAGATCCCTCTCAGGGATTTTCCAGGACTCACATGGAGGCTGTGACCCGTGGAGCTGCTTTGGGCAGTGAAGTGACCCAGAAGGAACAAAATGTGGGGCTGTGGCTGCACAGGGGCAGCTGGGGAGGGTAGAGGTGGTTTGGGATGTGCAGTGCAGGCTCTGGATGAGACACATCCCCTTCCCCCAGGACCAGCTGCGTGTCGGGCCGGGGGTTATTTATTTAAACTTATCAGATTATTATTTATACTGTTCAATTCCTGGTTTGCTGTAAGACATTAAAGCTTTTTTAATTATTTTTTAGTGGCCACTTTCTTACCTCCTGGCAGCACCAAGTGCCAGGATGAGCAGCAGAAGTGCCCAGACCCGTGGGGTTGGTGTCAGCACCAGGTGCAGGACTGTGGCAGAGCCGGTGGGACGATCCCCGCGGGCTCGGGATGTCGTGTTGGGGCGGATGTTCCGTTCCCTGCGGGCAGGACGCGGGGCTGCTCTGGGTGAGGCTGTGGGTGGCAGCTCCTGACGCAGGCACAGCTGACGGGATGTGACACAAAGCGAGCTGCGAGCCGGGGATGCCGAGCAGTCTCTGCTGCTGTGAATTGTCACACAGGGGTGGGTGACACCCGCAGGCTGGCCGGGGTTCTGCCTGCTGGGGAGTCCCGGGGTGCCCGCCCATCGCTGGGTTCGCTCGGTGGGCCGATGACACCGGAGGAGCCGCCCTGCCCATCGCTGGGTTCGCTCGGTGGGCCGGTGACACCGGGAGCACCGGGGGAGCCGCCCCGCCCATCACTGGGTTCGCTCGGTGGGCCGGTGACACCGGGAGCGCCACCGGGAGCACCGGGGCAGCCGCCCCGCCCATCATTGGGTTCGCTCGGTGGGCCGATAACACCGGGAGCGCCACCGAGGGCACCGGCGGAGCCGCCCCGCCCATCGCTGGGCTCGCTCAGTGCCACCGGCAGCACAGGCGGGGCTGCCCCGCCCACCGCCTGCCCCACCCCGCGCTCTGATTGGCCAGCGACACCCGTAGGGGCGTTTCCCTCGGTGGTCACGCCCCACCCGCGACTCCAGCCCCCGCCGTGCCCCGCGTGGCCCCGGTGCCGCCGAGCGCCCCCCGAGAGCCCCGGTAGGCCGGCATGGCGCGGCCCGCCGTGCCCAGCTCGCAGAAGGCGCTGCTGCTGGAGCTCAAGGGGCTGCAGGAGGAGCCCGTGGAGGGGTTCCGGGTCGCGCTGGTGGATGAAGGGGACCTGTACACCTGGGACGTGGCCATCTTCGGACCCCCGGACACCCACTACGAGGGCGGATACTTCAAGGTGAGCGGCGGGGAAGGCAGAGCAGGCGGTGTCGGGGGATGTGCTGCGTGTTTTGGGAAGGGGTAAGACCCTGTGAGTGTCCCGGGTGGGTGTAGGGGTCGTGACAGAGCTGCTCCCACGCTTAGGGGTGAGTTGAGAGAGAGTTGGGTCTTTCACTGGGCACCTGGGGTTCCGGGGGGGTCCTGGCAGGGAGATGGTGCGCAAGTGGCTGCTGCCAAACTAATGAGGATCCCCTTATTGGGGCTTCAACCACCCCCCTGGTCTGAGGGTGGACAGCGGGCTCCAGGTCGCTGAGGTTCCCTCTGCTGGAGGGGATCAGCGTCATTCCCACCAGACAGGAGGGAAGACACAAAAGTCCCCCCAGTGCAGACAAGACAGCCCAGGGTGGGAGCAGGGAGCTGGGCTGGGGAGAGAGTGTCCTGGCTTGGTTTGGGGTAGAAGAAGGTGTTTGTTGGCCTGACTGCGTAGTCCCCCCTCGGCAGGATGTGTGTGTGCTCTTCCCAGGTATTGTGCAACCTGGGCTAGCTGTTTTCTTCCTCGTTCTCATCCTCCCTCCTCCGTGGAGCCCTTGTGTTTTCATCCTGTTGCTGTCAGGGTGGGGATGCACAGGGTGACTCACCCAGGGTTAGCTGTGTTTGTTTTCCTGACGCTTCACAGCCCGGTTTCATCTCTTCACTGAACTGAAGGGATTTTTTTCCCGGTAGCATTTTAGCATGAAACTCTCTGAACTCTCACCCTTTCAGCCACTCATTCTCCTCTGTTGTGTTTTTGAGAGCTTCCAAACTCAGCACTGAGGGTGCTGGTGGGACTGTGCATAAGAGGAGAGCGGAGGGGCAGAGCATTCCCCAGCCTGTTTGTACACACACAGGGTGGGGTTGTTGCTGTCCAAGCCCCCTTTGGCATCGCTTTGCCTCAGCTGGTTTTGTTCTGATCCCCTCTGACACAACAAAGGGGATTATTCTGCCATGTTCAGCTGTTTGGCCAGAGCCCAGCACGGGGCTGAGTGTCACTGCCCTGCACTCCACACACACAACACGGCCCCCACTGCACTTTCCCCTCTTCCCAACCCCAATCCAGTGTCTGGATTCTCTATTTTACATGAACTGAGGGAGCAAGAAGCGTTCAGGGAGTTGTCATGTTGAATCTTGATCTGGAAGTTTGCTCCCAGGGCCTGGAAACAGCTGAAAGCTGAATCAGTCACTGGGAAATTGTGCAACCACACAGAGAGAGGCTGCCCCCATCCTCTTGGATTCCTGGTGCTGGTGGGCTGGGGCAGCAGCTCTGAGGACAGTGGGATGTTGCTGTAGGTCCCTGTGCCCCCTCAGGCTTCGCTCAGAGATGGACAGGGAGCCCCTCTCTGCCCAGTCTCAGCCCCGAGGGTTTGGCAGCTGTGGGAGGAGCTGCTGGTGGCTGAGTGTCCCTGCTGGAGCCCTGGGCTGCAGCCTGAGCTTCATGTGATTTTATTTTTAGCCCCCAAGCTGCGCGTTGCGGCCAGTTTGGACTGGGTCTCTTCTCAGCAGTGACAGGCTATTTTTAGATTTGGTGTGTTCATCAGAGCACCAAACACCTGATGCTTCCTTCCTGTGAGCTCTGAAGAGTAAACAGCCTTTCCTCCCCTGGCACAGCCGTGGTCTGGGGGTGCCCCAGCCTCTCTGCCTGGCTTCATGTGCTGCTGGGGGGTTTGTGCTGGGTGCCAGCACCACGAGCTCCCCCTGGTTCCTCAGCGTTGGAGAGCACTGGGTTAGCCCCAGAGGGCCCTGCTGGACGGGGGGTATGGGCAGGATGGGGGGCAAGGAGCTGCTGCTGGTGGTGAGCTCTGTGGTGAGGAGCTCCCCCATGTCCCTGTGTCCTGTGTCCCTGTCCCTGTGTCCTGCCCACAGAGCTGCCTGGTGCAGAGGCTGTGTCCCAGCAGCTGGGCTTGGCAGAGGTTCTTTTTTCCCAGAGCTGTCAGAGGCTCTGTGATCTCCATCCCTTCCTTCTCACACGCTGGTGTTCACCCCTCCTTATTGCTCCCTCGGTGATTTCCATCCCTTCCTTCTCTGATGTTCACATCTCATTATTGTTCCCTCGCAGGCTCGGCTCCGCTTCCCCATCGACTACCCCTACTCTCCTCCTGCCTTCAGGTTCCTAACCAAGATGTGGCACCCCAATATCTATGAGGTAGGTCCCCTGGGACAGCAAGGAGGCTCTTGGACAGCCAGCGGACACGTGTGCCTCTGTTGTGATGGCACTGGGTGCAAATGCCAGCCTTTGGCACTGGACACTCAGTGCCTGGCACAGGGAACATCACTAATGAGCTCACAACAGCCCTTTGCTGTCCCAGAGCAGCTTCCAGGTCAGCCAGGCTTTGCAGGCCTGATGGCTCCCACGCTTGGGGACATTGTGCCTGTGCCAAGAGTGGCTGCAGGGTGAGCAATGTGCCTGGCCCTGGGGCCCACGCCAGGGGCACAGCCTGCTGGGCACTGGGCAGCCTGACCTGGGCAGAGCTGGCAGTCATGGGGTGCTTGTCCACTTTTGTGTCCCTCTATGGGACTGAAGGGACAGCTGGGGTCACCTGTGATGGTGTTCACAGGGGTCTTAGGATGAGGGAAGAGATGAGAATGTTGACTCCATGTTTCAGAAGGCTTGATTTATTATTTTATGTTATATATTATGTTCCAACTATACTAAAATAATAGAAGAAAGGATTTCATAAAAAGGCTAGCTAAGAATAGAAAAATAATGATAACAAAGGCTTGTGACTGACCGAGACAGTCTGGACAGCTGGACTGTGATTGGCCATTAATTAAAAACAAGCACATGAGACCAATCACCTGTTGCATTCCACAGCAGCAGACAATTATTGTTTACATTTTGTTCCTGAGGCCTCTCAGCTTCTCAGGAGAAAAACCCTAAGGAAAGGATTTTTCATAAAACATGTCTGTGACAGTTGCCTCACCTGGCTTCAGCCAAAGGGAAGAGCGAGTGAGGAGATCCTTGGGGCAGCAGCAGCTCCTGAGGATTCTGTTTCTCTCGTGCTTTCAGACAGGTGATGTCTGCATCTCCATCCTGCACCCGCCCGTGGATGACCCCCAGAGCGGGGAGCTGCCCTCGGAGCGCTGGAACCCCACCCAGAACGTGCGGTGAGGGCTGGCAGGGTGGGAGGTGGGGACAGGAGGTGCCAGGGGGCTGGTGAAGGCTCTCAGGCTGTTGGATTGGCTGAAGAACAGCCAGAGCTTGTGTATTCTCGGGTTGCTGTTTGATAATTGCTGCCCCGAGATGTGCAGGGTGTCTCTGCTTCGGCTCACGCGACTGAAGAACGAGTCTGGACTCTTCACTTTTCAGTCTTGAGGTTGTTTATTAATTCTTATCTATAAAATTTTCTTTCTGCTCAGCAGGGCAGCCACAGGCACTCTGACCACCCCTGAGGCGGTGTTGTCCTTTTATACTACAAACTACCTATAACATATTTACACTTAATTCCCAATACCTATCACCTGTGTTAGACAGTGCACTTCTACTCTAAACCAATCCCAAAGTGCCAACATCACAGCAGAAAATGGAGAACAGGAAGGAGAAGAAGAAAGGCTGGACACGCCCAAGTTCCTCCATCTTGTCCCATAACCCCCATACCAAAAATCCTAAAATCTACATTTTCACCTTGTGATTATTTTGTTAGTACACCATTCAAACCTGTGTGATTTTCATGTCTTCATACAAAGTTGGCAACTTGCTCCAGGGGTCCAAATCAAATCCCCAGGTGTTCTGGGCTGTGTGCCAGAGTCTCTGAGCCCCCCAGCGGGGTCCTTGGCAACTCTGGACACCCGGAGGGATGTGCTGAGTTCTGACAGTGTACAAGCCCAACAACCCATGTGCTGCTGTCCCGTGCCCAGCCTGCTCCCCTTTGCTGGGACCTCTCTTGCTGTGGACAGCACAAGGCTTTGGGTTGCTGGCACTGCTGGGGTGCTGCTGAGCTGCCTCAGCTCTGACCTGCTCGTGTTTACCACACCAGAACCATCCTGCTGAGTGTGATCTCGCTGCTGAATGAGCCCAACACGTTTTCCCCAGCCAACGTGGACGCCTCGGTGATGTACCGCAAGTGGAAGGAGAGCAAAGGGAAGGACCGGGAGTACACAGACATCATCAGGTGTGTGCTGAGCCCGGGCCTGGCAGCCCTGGCTGTGCTGGGATGTAGGAATGTCAGGGGTAGGATGGTGGGGACGGGTGGAGACAAGAGATCTCTGCAGCCAGGGCTGGGAACTTGGGGTTTATTGCAGAGGGCCTGGGTGCAGAGCCCTGCTGGGAGCTGCCAGGCACAGCTCAGAGCAGGCCCGAGAGGAGAGAGAGGTAAAGAGAGAGAAGGCAAGAGCGTGGTAAAGAGATGAGAGAGTGAGGAAGAGTAAAGAGGGTAAAGAGAGAGTAAAAGAGGACGAGGTTCCTGTTACAATACAATAAATCTTCTTCTGGTTGTGGAACTTGGGGTTTATTGCACAGGGCCTGGGTGCAGGGCCCTGCTGGGAGCTGCCAGACACAGCTGGAGCAGGGCTGAGAGGAGAGAGGGGGAGAGAGGATGAGAGGATGAGAGAGTAAAAGGGCAAGAGAGCAAAAGTGTAAGAGAGTGAGGTTCCTGTTACAATACAATAAATCTTCTGTGTTGAATGTTCTGATTCTCACTAACCAATCTAGTGTAACATACAAATCCTATAGCATTTCCATACAGCCTATAAGAATCACTACATTACCATACTGGGTTACATTTTAAACCCTAAAAACTCCTCTTTGGGCCCCTTCTGCCAAGCTGTAGGGTCTGTTTGGATCTTTGGTCCTGTCTGCAAGCAGAGGGTGTTGTTCCATCAAAAGGGAATTACCTTCAGCCACCCACACCATTGTTTTCCATTTGTTCAGTAACTGAGGGATCTCAAAGTTTGCTTTCATTTCAGTCTTGTTTACAGTTTCCATATTCTCAAAATCTTTTGCCAGGCAATCATATTGATAAGGCTTTCCTGTTTCATCTTCCCCAACACTGGGGTCCTGTGGGACACGGGCTCTGGAGGGCTGTGGTGCAGAGCTCTGTTCTCACCTCCCACTTCTCACCCTGCAGGAAGCAGGTGCTGGGCACCAAGGTGGATGCCGAGAGGGATGGAGTGAAGGTCCCCACCACACTGGCTGAGTACTGTGTGAAGACCAAGACTCCAGCCCCAGATGAGGGCTCAGACCTCTTTTATGATGACTATTATGAGGATGATGAGATGGAGGAGGAAGCAGAGAGCTGTTACGGTGATGAGGATGACTCCGGCAATGAGGAATCTTGATGGCCCTCTGGCATTGCAAAACTTCCTGTAAACTACTGAATTTTACCTCAACTAGAACAAACTGGTTTGAATTTAGGATCTGTCAGCCCTGAAATTAACTCTCTACCTCGCAGGGAGACTGTTCTGCTGTTGCAAAGGAAATCCCATCGCTGTCTATATAGGAAAAGATAAATGCCCTATTTATAAACTTCCAGGGGGCAGGTGGAGAGGGGGAAGCTGTGTTGGGGTGTTCACAAACCACAGAAATTGAGGTGCTGGTGGCTCTGCCTGGCTGAGGAGTGACAACCAGGCCTGGTGTTGGCTGCCCCTCATTTGGGTCTGTTCAGCTTCTCTTCAGCCCCACGGGGTAGGAGCAGTTTGGGGCACTTGTGGGGGGTGGTGAGTGGTTGCTTTGGTGGGGGAACAACATGTGAGTGCTGTCTTGGCTTTCAAAACCTTTTAGGGTTCACCCTGCAGCCATCTGGGCTGTCCCACAGGACCCTTTTGCCTTCCCTGCCCATGATGCTGGAGCTGTGTTCACAGGGAGAGGGGCACCAGGGAGGACTTGCCCGGCTGCCACCAGCACTGACCATGTGGGGATGATTTGTTTGTGGTTTTTAACTCGCTGGGAGGGTTGGGGTCATGCTGAGTATTTCTGCTTCTGGTTTGGTTTTTTTTTTTTTTTTTGGGGCACTATTTAATAAAGTTCTTCCAGGGAAAGGTTGTGATGCACGAGTGAGGTTCTGTGCGGGCTACAAGGGATTTGTGTCAAACATGGGCTGGCATGGAGCAGTGGGCAGCTGTGGGGCTCACAGTAACCCTCTTTCCACCTTACAGAGGGGGCAGGAGGGTCTGGGCAAGGTTGCCTCTGGTCTGGAGAGCATCTCTGCCCTTCCTGGGCAGCATTCAGTGCCTCTGCCCTGGAGCTGCAGCCAGCACTCAGTCTGTGCCTGGCCCAAACCCTGCAGAAGGTGTTTGCCTTTTCCCTGCTCTGCGGGCAGCAGACCTGCCTGGGCAGTGCCTGGCTGTGCTCAGTGGTAGCTGAGGGCGCCCCACGGGTGCCCAGGGCTGCTCTGATCCTATTTGGGTGTGCCCTGAGCCCACAGACTGGAACTGGCTGGGACATGTGAGCTCAGCAGGCTGCGGGGAGCTCCCCCGACTGTGCTGAGCTGGGGTGAGCAGCCTCAGAGCCAGGCCCTGGCGAAGAGCCTGCCTGGAGCTCCTGCCCCTGCTGCACAAAGCTCATCAGAGGGGTAATGAGCAAAACTTCCCTGGGCTGGAGTCGTGCAAATGGGATCAGGGCTTGAGTGACACCTGCGAGTGCACGCGGCGAGGGCATGTGCTTTATTGCCTTAGGAAATGAGGCTAAAAGGTGAATAGGATTATTGTCGCTTTATTCAGGCCTGGCAAACGGCTTCCAAGGTCACCCAGCACGGAGCAGCAGCAGCCCTGGCTGCTTGCTCACAGCCAGCCTCTCTTTCCTTTCCTGGGGGGCTGCTGTGTGCACCCCAAATCGGCATGGCTGTGCCCTTTGCTGGCTCTTTGTGGCCTCCACAGTGCTGGATGCTGGAGGCTGCCCAGATCATGGGTGCCATGGGCACCATACCCTCCCGAATTTCTGCAAATTCCTCCAGTGCTGGGTGCTGGAGGCCCACATCTCATGGGTGCCCATACCTCCCTGAATTTCATGTGCTGGGTGCCAGGGGCCCACATCATGGGTGCCCCATAATTTCTGCAAATCCCCTCAGCAGTGGATGCTAGAGGCTGCCCACATCTCATGGGTGCTATGGGTACCATATCCCCCTGAATTTCTGCAAATCCCCCCAGTGCTGGGTGCCGGAGGCTACCCACATCATGGGTGCTATGGGTGCCATGGGTACCATGCCCCCCGAATTTCTGCAAATCCCCCAGCAGTGGATGGTGCCATCTCATGGGTGCTATGGGTACCATATCCCCCTGAATTTCTGCAAATCCCCAGTGCTGGGTGCTGGAGGGGAGCCCGGCCATGGGTGGGGTATGAGGATGGGGGGACCCGGCCAGGGATGAGGATGGGAGGGAAAGCAACTCTGGGAGGAAGGAGCTGGCAGATCCCCGTGGATCCCCTGGTGGGGACTGGCGCCTATGGCCCCATTGTTTTGGCTTTTCCTGCCCCCCTGCCCAGAACACCACGGCTGACTCAGACAAGAATTCACTCGTGGGATGGAGAAGAGCTGGAGACAAATCTGCTGTCCTGCAGAGGCCTCTTTGCCCAGATGCCCTATTGGTTTTGCCTGCCCAGCCCCTCGGAGAAGCCTGATTTACGTCTACTATCAGAACACTGGGGTCCTGTGGGACACGGGCTCTGGAGGGCTGTGGTGCAGAGCTCTGTTCTCATCTCCCCTTCACCCTGCAGGAAGCAGGTGCTGGGCACCAAGGTGGATGCCGAGGGATGGAGGAAGGTCCCCACCACACTGGCTGAGTACTGTGTGAAGACCAAGACTCCAGCCCCAGATGAGGGCTCAGACCTCTTTTTATGATGACTATTATGAGGATGATGAGATGGAGGAGGAAGCAGAGAGCTGTTATGGTGATGAGGATGACTCCGGCAATGAGGAATCTTGATGGCCCTCTGGCATTGCAAAACTTCCTGTAAACTACTGAATTTTACCTCAACTAGAACAAACTGGTTTGAATTTAGGATCTGTCAGCCCTGAAATTAACTCTCTACCTCGCAGGGAGACTGTTCTGCTGTTGCAAAAGGAAATCCCATCGCTGTCTTATAGGAAAAGATAAATGCCCTATTTATAAACTTCCAGGGGCAGGTGGAGAGGGGGGAAGCTGTGTTGGGGTGTTCACAAACCACAGAAATTGAGGTGCTGGTGGCTCTGCCTGGCTGAGGAGACAACCAGGCCTGGTGTTGGCTGCCCCTCATTTGGGTCTGTTCAGCTTCTCTTCAGCCCCACGGGTAGGAGCAGTTTGGGGCACTTGTGGGGGTGGTGAGTGGTTGCTTTGGTGGGGGAACAACATGTGAGTGCTGTCTTGGCTTTCAAAACCTTTTAGGGTTCACCCTGCAGCCATCTGGGCTGTCCCACAGGACCCTTTTGCCTTCCCTGCCCATGATGCTGGAGCTGTGTTCACAGGAGAGGGGCACCAGGGAGGACTTGCCCGGCTGCCACCAGCACTGACCATGTGGGGATGTTTTGTTTGTGGTTTTTAACTCGCTGGGTGGGTTGGGGTCATGCTGAGCATTTCTGCTTCTGGTTTGTTTTTTTTTTTTTTTTTTTTTGGGGCACTATTTAATAAAGTTCTTCCAGGGAAAGGTTGTGATGCACGAGTGAGGTTCTGTCTCATACGGGCTACAAGGGATTTGTGTCAAACATGGGCTGGCATGGAGCAGTGGGCAGCTGTGGGGCTCACAGTAACCCTCTTTCCACCTTACAGAGGGGGCAGGAGGGTCTGGGCAAGGTTGCCTCTGGTCTGGAGCATCTCTGCCCTTCCTGGGCAGCATTCAGTGCCTCTGCCCTGGAGCTGCAGCCAGCACTCAGTCTGTGCCTGGCCCCAAACCCTGCAGAAGGTGTTTGCCTTTTCCCTGCTCTGCGGGCAGCAGACCTGCCTGGGCAGTGCCTGGCTGTGCTCAGTGGTAGCTGAGGGCGCCCCACGGGTGCCCAGGGCTGCTCTGATCCTATTTGGGTGTGCCCTGAGCCCACAGACTGGAACTGGCTGGGGACATGAGCTCAGCAGGCTGCGCGGGAGCTCCCCCCCACTGTGCTGAGCTGGGGTGAGCAGCCTCAGAGCCAGGCCCCGGCGAAGAGCCTGCCTGAGCCCCTGCCCCTGCTGCACAAAGCTCATCAGAGGGGTAATGAGCAAAACTTCCCCTGGCTGGAGTCGTGCAAATGGGATCAGGGGTTGAGGACACCTGAAAGTGCACGGCACGAGGGCATGTGCTTTATTGCCTTAGGAAATGAGGCTAAAGGTGAATAGGATTATTGTCGCTTTATTCAGGCCTGGCAAACGGCTTCCAAGGTCACCCAGCACGGAGCAGCAGCAGCCCTGGCTGCTTGCTCACAGCCAGCCTCTTTCCTTTCCTGGGGGCTGCTGTGCACCCCAAATCGGCATGGCTGTGCCCTTTGCTGGCTCTTTGTGGCCTCCACAGTGCTGGATGCTGGAGGCTGCCCAGATCATGGGTGCCATGGGCACCATACCCTCCCGAATTTCTGCAAATTCCTCCAGTGCTGGGTGCTGGAGGCTGCCCACATCTCATGGGTGCTATGGGTACCATACCTCCCCTGAATTTCTACAAATCCCCCCAGTGCTGGGTGCTGGAGGCTGCCCAGATCATGGGTGCTATGGGTACCATACCCCCCGAATTTCTGCAAATCCCCTCAGCAGTGGATGCTAGAGGCTGCCCACATCTCATGGGTGCTATGGGTGCTGGATGCTGGGGGCTACCATATGGGTGCCCCTGAATTTCTGCAAATCCCCAGTGGATGCTAGGCTGCCCACATCTCATGGGTGCTATGGGTACCATATCCCCCTGAATTTCTACAAATCCCCCCAGTGCTGGGTGCTGGAGGCTGCCCACATCTCATGGGTGCTATGGGTACCATACCCCCCAAATTTCTGCAAATCCCCCCAGTGCAGGGGGAGCCCGGCCAGTGGATGAGGATGGGAGGGACAGGGGAAGAAACGCTCTGGGAGGAAGGAGCTGGCAGATCCCCGTGGATCCCCTGGTGGGGACTGGCGCCTATGGCCCCATTGTTTTGGCTTTTCCTGCCCCCCCTGCCCAGAACACCACGGCTGACTCAGACAAGAATTCACTCGTGGGATGGAGAAGAGCTGGAGACAAATCTGCTGTCCTGCAGAGGCCTCTTTGCCCAGATGCCCTGTTGGTTTTTGCCTGCCCAGCCCCTCGGAGAAGCCTGATTTATCCCAGTGCTCTGCAACGGCTTAAAAACTGTGAAAAATGTGTATTTTATGATTGGCTTTTCACAAATATTCAAATGAATATGATATGTGTTGTGTTAGAAAGTTGTGGTGCATTAATTCTCTTAAGTAGTGTGGTAAAGATAGTTTTGGGTTATAACAAAATGTTAAAATAGAAACGATGCTGTGTAGGATACTTTTTTAAAGAAAGGACTCACAGTGAAATAGCAGCCTCAGGACACCTGAATCTTTCAGAGAAAAAGAATTTATTGCCCCATTATCAGAAGAAATGAACTTCTTCCCACCTCGAAGGCGCTGTTGGGACTTCAGAGGAAGAAGTTGACACTGACCAGACAGAATCCTGTGTTTGAATGGAATTTATGCATCATGGATGAGATGTATGAATATGCAACAGGCTGTTGGTTTTAAGGGTTAATCCTCTGTTAACTGTGTCCTTTTTTGTGCTCGTGCTGCCCAGAAAAGGTATCCGGACATCCATAACTCTTTGTTTTTATTGTCTCATATTGTCTTAATTCAATTTGTCCAAATGATTATTACTCTAATTATATTACTATTTTATAACCATTTTATCACTATTAAACTTTTAAAATTTTAAAAACAAGTGATTGGCATTTTTCACATTATATGTGTTGTGTTAGAAAGTGATGCTGTATTAATTCTCTTCAGTAGTGTGGTAAATATAGTTTTGGGTTATAAAAAATGTTAAAATAGGAACTGTGCTATGTAAGATACTTTTTTTTTAAAGAAAGGACTTGCAGCGAAATAGCAGCCATAGGACACCTGAATCTTTCAGAGAATGAATTTTTTTGCCCCATTATCAGAAGAAACGAACTTCTTCCCACCTCGAAGGCACTGTAAGGATTCAGAGGAAGAAGTTGACCATGATCAGACAGAATCCTGTGTTTGAATGGAATTTATGCGTCATGTATGAGGTGTATGAATATGCAACAGGCTGTTGTTTTTAAGGGTTAATCCTTTGTTAACGGGTGTTCTTGTTCTGTTTTAGGTTATACTTTTTAAAGGAAGGACCTGCAGCGAGATAGCAGCCACGGGACACCTGAATCTGTTCCGTGCAGTGCCGGCAGTGAGGCTGTCCCCAGGGCCGGAGGGGGCTGTGGGACAGGGCCAGCTCGAGCTGCTCTGTGCTGGCAGCGGTGTCCCCGCAGGAGCCACTGTCCCATTGTCCGTGCCGGACTCCCCGCGCCGAGGAAGCGCTGCCCGGTTCCCTTCCCACGCAATCCCGCTGTGCCGGGGCCCTGCCGCACTCACCCCGTGTGCCCCCGGGAGCCGCCGGGAACCTCCGGGACCTGCCCGGTGCGGAAAACGCCCAATCAACTTGGTTTTAAAATTTGAAACGTTGAATAGTGATAAAATGGTTATAAAAATAGTAATATAATTAGAGTATTAATCATTTGGACAAATTGAATTAAGACAATATGAGACAATAAAACAAAGAGTTACGGATGTCTGGGTACCTTTTTCTGGGCAGCACGAGCCCGAAAAAGGACACAGTTAACAGAGGATTAACCCTTAAAACCAATAGGCTATTGCATATTCATACATTTCATACATGCTGCATAAATTCCATTCAAACACAGGATTCTGTCTGGTCATCATCAACTTCCTCTGAATCCCAACAGCGCCTTCGAGGTGGGAAGAAGTTCATTTCTTCTCATAATGGGGCAATAAATTCTTTTTCTCTGAAAGATTCAGGTGTCCTGTGGCTGCCATCTCAGTGAGAGTCCTTTCTTTAAAAAAAGTATCCTACATAGCATCGTTTCTATTTTAACATTTTGTTATAACCTAAAACTATATTTACCACACTTCTTAAGAGAATTAATGCACCACATCTTTCTAACACAACATATATCATATGAATTTTAATATTTGCGAAAAGCCAACCATAAAATAACGCATTTTTCACACCGGGGACCCGCCTGCCCGAGCCCCCGCTGGCTCCCCCGTGACTCTGCCCACGCGGAGCCACATGGCCGGCCGGGCGGGCACTCCCCGGTGCTCCCCCCGGTGCGTGCGTGCCCCGGCTCGGCAGGCACGGACACGTGCGGACCCGCTCGCCTCCCCGTCCGTCCCTCCGCCCTCCCGGACCCGCCCGGGGCAGCGCCTGCACCGGGGGCTCCCCCGGGACCCTCAGCCCCGCCCCCACCGCGCGTTCCCATTGGCTGTCCCGGTAAGTGGGCGTGGCCGGGCGGGACCGGCCCGAACCGGCTCTGCCCGCGGGGCCAGGAGAGAGGAGAAGGCGCTCGGTGCGATCTCCTCTCTGATTGGCCGCGCCGCGCCGAGTGGGCGGGGTCTGAGCGGCGCAGCGCCGTGCGATTGGCTGAGCGGAGGGGGGCGAGGGGGCGGTGCTCCATGTGGCCCCGCCTCCCCCCGGTGCCCCCGGTCGCGGTTATAGCGCGCGCGCGGCGCGGCGGGGGCGCGTGCGGAGATGGCGGCGGGCGCGGCGGGAACGCGCGCGCTCCTGGCGCTGCTCGTCTTGTGCTCGATGGCCGCCGGCGCCGCGGGGACAAGTACGGACCGGACCGGGGAGAGCCGGGATGGCTCCGGGCTGGGGCGGGGGGCTCCATTCGGGCGGACCGGGGTGGCGGGGGGCTCCGAGGGGGGGTTAGACCGAGGGGCGTCCCGCGGGGGCTCCGCGGGGCCTTGGCGGGATCGCGGCCCCGCGGGTGGGCTCCGGGAGCGGCGGGCGTGGGGGGAGGAGCGGCGGCGCGGGCGCCTGCGGCGGGGCACGTCCGCGGCGGGCGGGGCCGGGGCAACGGAGGCGCCCTGGGGTTATCCGGGCATGGCCGGGCCGGGCTGGGATCGGCGCAGCCGTCGGGCAGTCCCGGAGCTCGAGCGGAGGATGCGCCGCGTGCCCGGCGATCTCTTAAACCGGAGAGGCCACCGGGACCGCGCTGGGTTGTTTTGTCCTTAGGAACACCCAGGAGTTTAATCCCCGAAGCCGCTTCTCCGGTTTCCGCGGCTGAGGAGCACCAGCGAGTCCCCCCCCGGGCTTTAAAGAACCCTAAAGATGTTCGGGATAATCCGCGGGGCGGAGCGGGTCCGGTGCGGGGCGGCGGCTCCGCAGCCCCCGGTGGGCACCGGGAGCTCTGCCCGGGGTTGGGGCTCCGCAGCCCCGGTGGGCACCGAGAGCTCTGCCCGGGGTTGGGGCTCCGCTGCTCCCGGTGGGCACCGAGAGCTCTGCCCGGGGTTGGGGCTCCGCTGCTCCCGGTGGGCACCGAGAGCTCTGCCCGGGGCTGGGGTTCTGCAGCCCCCGGTGGGCACCGAAAGCTCTGCCCGGGGATGGGGCTCCGCAGCCCCGGTGGGCACCGAAAGCTCCTCCCGGGGGGCTGAACGGGTCCGGTGGATCCACAGCCCCCGGTGGGCACCGAAAGCTCTGCCCGGGTCTGGGCTCCCCTTTCACCCCCGCAGGTTCGGGAGGAGCTCACGGCGAACCCGGCCGGGCTCTCCCCGTGCCCGCGGTGCGGATGGAGGAGGCTCGGTTCGGTCCTGGCTGTTCGGTGTTCTGAATTCTTAAACAATTTGTGGCCTCTTCGCACTTAATTCAGCGCGGTAGAACCGAACCTTAAGACTGAAGGAGTGGGTGGATCATGGAAAGTGTGTGCGCTAATAGTTTCTTTTTACAGGATTTTAATTCTGCCGGGCAGAGCCTCCTCTTAAACCTCACAATTTTCACCTGGAGCTGCCCAGCTTGGCCAAATCCCGCTCCCTTTGTGGCTCCGAGGGTTTCCTGAGCGTTTCTCCAGCCTGGGACAGGCACCAGTGGGATGGGGAGGAGGCAATTCCTGCCCTGGGAGGGAAAAACCCGGGAAAAACCGAGCTGGCCCATCAGTTGTGTAATGCCCATGTCCTGCCTGGCCATGCCTGGGCTTGGTGTGGAGCTGTGCTGGTGCCTCCAGGGAGCAGAGTGGGGTAATGGGGTTTGGGGAGTTTAGGCTGAATGGGGTTTAACCTCTGGAGCCATGCTGGGTTTGGCTGGAACAGGGGGGTTTAGGGTTTGAGCAATGTTTGGGTTTGGCTTTATGGAGCAGACTGGGGTTTAGAGAGTGGGGTTTTGCCTCTGAGCAGGTTTAGGTTTGGCTTTATGGACTTGGGGCTGGAGCACACTGGGGTTTAGGCTGAAGAGAGATTGGGGAGAGTGGGGTTCTGAGCAATGTTTAGTGCTTGGCTTTATAGAGATTAGGGGCTGGAGAGTGGGGTTTGGCCTCTGAGCAATGTTTAGGCTTGGCTTTATGGAGCAGAGTGGGGTTTGGCCTCTGAGCAATATTTAGATTTGGCTTTATGGAGCAGATTGGGGTTTGCCCTCTGAGCAGTGTTTAGGTTTGGCTTTATGGAGCGGACTGGGTAGCAGCTCACCCCACAGAGCATGGGTCAGTGTGTGCCTGGACTCTGTGCCTCCCTCAGAGGGAGGGACCCTGACTTTGACCTGGCTGTGCAAAGCTTAAGGGCAGCTTTTATAGCTATTTAAAATGGCAAAAATGGTTGGATCCTCAGTGATCCCCTTCCCAAACTGCGAAACAAAGGTCAGGCCAGGCAGGAACACGGGCCCAGCAGGGCTCTGGCCAGGTCCCGCTGCTGTGAACACCCCGGGGACTCCTCCCTCTGCGGGGGGAGAGGTTGTTTTTAGTTTGAAGGTGACTCTGGAGAATGTTATCTGCTCTCTCTGCCTCCCCTGCTGTCCTGCTGGCTCGGATACCGCGCTGTGCCCGGGGAGGCATCCAGGGCTCAGTCTGGGCTTTGGGAGCTGAGCCCCACTTGCAGCCTCTCACCCTCTGGAGAATGTGGCAGCAGCCCTGATCGATCCCAGTGGTTTTGTGCTGGCCATTCTCCTGTGCTTTGGGCTCCACAGGCATTTTCCCCAGCCCAGAGAGCCCACGGTTGGGATTTCTCGGGACAGGGAGGGCATTAATCCCGTGGGAATGTGAGTGGTGCGTGCTGGAGCCTGTTAACCTGTGTGAACTGCCCCACTTGCAGCCTGTGCCCTCTGGAAAATGTGGCAGCAGCCCTGATCGATCCCAGTGGTTTTGTGCTGGTCATTCTCCTCTCTCTTGTGCTCCACAGGCATTTTCCCCAGCCCAGAGAGCCCAGGGAGGGCATTAATCCCATGGGAATGTGAGTGCTGCTTGCTGCTGCTTGCTGGAGCCTTTTAACCTGTTTGAACTGCACGAGGCACCCTCTAACTCGCAGCAAATAACCTTGCAGGGCTTATTTTGTCAGCGTACAGTAATCACCTTGTAGCTGTAAAACCCTTGATCTTTACCAGCTCCCGCTTTAATTCGGGCTGCGCTCGGAGCAGACGGGGCTCACACAAAGTGCTGTGGGCAGTTCCAGGGCTTGGCAGCCTTGGGAGTGTTTGATCACAGGGCTGTGGTGTGGAAAAAACCCTTCTGGCGTGGTTCTGGAGGTGGAACCCAGCTGATGGCCCCATCCCATAACATCTCTGGGTACCCCTGAACCTCCCATTTGGATAAATTAGCGTCTGCCTTCTCCTAGGAGTGCCTTGGTCACCCCACAATGGGGGATCCTTTCTCTTTCAGCCTTGCTTATCCTTCAAGACTTTCATAGTTTTAGTAGGAAAAGCTACTTTTTCCTTAAAAAAATATGGAATTAATATCTTTAGGAGTCAAGCTTAGCTTATGGGCTAACTTGTGTCTTTATTGAGTTTGAGGAAACTTGGGTTTGTGACACTGATTTCTTCCTTTTAGGATTTCCTGTTAGACCATCTTCAGGCTTTCAAAACCCACCAAAAAACTTCTCCTAAGCCCAGTTCCTCTGTGCCTGTACATCCACGGAGAGCTGTGTGTGGTCACAAAGCGCTTTCAACTGAGCAGATTAATTCCTGGAAGGTTCTTGGGGTGCCTGTTAGTACAGGAAGGATGTGTCTCAAGCTCCTTCTGCGATCTGGCTGGGGATGGGTCACGTAGCGAGCTCTGCTTGTGCCTGATGGTTTTTCCCGAAGTGGAGCTGCTGAGCCTCCCTTCCTGCCTGCCCTGGGAAGGGCTCCTGGGGCTGGGGCTGCTGTCCTGGAGCCCCAGGGTTGTTTGGCAGCTGCACTGCAGGTATTTCATTCCAATAGGGACCGACCTTTGGACCGGCGGATTCCAGCACTGAACCCTCTGGCTGCGAGGGGAGTGAAAAACACCCAAATTCCAGCCTGGGCCTCTGGGCTGTTGGTTGCCTGTTCAGCTCTGCAGGCTGGTCCCGCCTGAGATGAGAAATCAGATTTCTCTGTTGGTATGACAACAAATTTACACTTTTCCTCACCTGCCTCGTGACGTGTTGCGGTCTGCGGGGCTTTTTGCCTCTCCCAAAAAGAGTTCTGACCTCGGGGTTGTGCTCAGGGGCTCCTGCTGGGGGCACTTTGGGGGGCTGAGGGATGGAAGGAGGATGGCTGGTCCATGGGGCTGTGGCTGGTACGTGTGGCTGTGCCATGGCTCAGCAAGGGGGGGCCTGGAGCCTGGCCAGCTCCCAATTACAGTCAGGCAGCCCGGGGCTGTGCACTGAGGGGGAACAGACACGTTCCTCCTGGGGCCACAGGGGCTCGCTGGAGCTCTTTTCTCATTGCTGTTGTCTTAATTCATCTGGCTCTGAGGGGGCTCGGGGTCCTGCTGCCTCACTGTCCCCAGCCTTCCACGCTGATGTGACCTGTGCAGCACAGGCTGGGGAATGTGGGGGCTGCATAAGCCCTGAAACACAAATTGAGTGCTTTTATTGTGCTTGGGCTGTCCCTCACGGCAGGTGGGGCATCCAGTTTGGATAGTGGCACTCACCGAGTGCTGGTTTTTCGGTTTGGATAGCGGCACTCACCGAGTGCTGGTTTTTCAGTTTGGATAGTGGCACTCACCGAGTGCCGGTTTTGGCAGTTTGGATATTGGCACTCACCGAGTGCTGGTTTTGGCAGTTTGGATATTGGCACTCACCGAGTGCCGGTTTTGGCAGTTTGGATATTGGCACTCACCGAGCGCCGGTTTTGCAGTTTGGATATTGGCACTCACCGAGTGCTGGTTTGGCAGTTTGGGTAGCGGCACTCACCGAGCGCCGGTTTTGCAGTTTGGATATTGGCACTCACCGAGTGCTGGTTTTGCAGTTTGGATAGCGGCACTCACCGAGTGCTGGTTTTTCAGTTTGGATGTTGGCACTCACCGAGTGCCGGGTTTGGCAGTTTGGATGTTGGCACTCACCGAGTGCTGGTTTGGCAGTTTGGATAGCGGCACTCACCGAGCGCTGGTTTTGGCAGTTTGGATAGCGGCACTCACCGAGCGCTGGTTTTGGCAGTTTGGATAGCGGCACTCACCGAGCGCCGGTTTTGGCAGTTTGGATGTTGGCACTCACCGAGTGCTGGTTTTGGCAGTTTGGATGTTGGCACTCACCGAGTGCTGGTTTTGGCAGTTTGGATGTTGGCACTCACCGAGTGCTGGTTTTGGCAGTTTGGATGTTGGCACTCACTGAGTGCCGGTTTTTCAGTTTGGGTAGCGGCACTCACCGAGTGCCGGTTCTGCAGTTTGGACATTGGCACTCACCGAGTGCCGGTTCTGCAGTTTGGACATTGGCACTCACCGAGTGCCGGTTTTTCAGTTTGGGTATTGGCACTCACCGAGTGCTGGTTTGGCAGTTTGGATAGCGGCACTCACCGAGTGCTGGTTTTGCAGTTTGGATAGCGGCACTCACCGAGCGCCGGTTTTGCAGTGGAGATGCAGAGTGCAAGCGAGCCAGGCAGAGCTCAGAGTGCGGAGGGGAGGGAGGGAAGAGCCCGCTGATGTGGACACAGCTTGCAGCCTCTTCTCAGTCTCACCGAGGGTTGTTTTTGCTGGTGGAAGGTGAGTTCTTGCTTTGCACTAACACTTTGCACTAATACCTCTCCAACTCGTAGCTGGCTTTATAAAGTCACCGCTGTCTCAAAAGAGACTGGCTCAGGACAGCGTGGAGCTGTACTGCGAGGCGATTGGCAATCCCATCCCCGAGATCCAGTGGTGGTTTGAGGGCAACGACCCCAATGAGACCCATGCCCAGCTCTGGGATGGCGCACGGCAGGACCGTGTCAAAATCAACGCCACCTACAACCTGCACTCCACCAGCACCATCTCCATCGCCAACCTCACGGCCGACGACTCGGGCATGTACGAGTGCAGGGCCAGCAACGACCCCGACCGCAACCACTTGTCGAAGAGCCCCAAAGTCAAGTGGATCCGTTCCCAGGCGAACGTTTTTGTCATCGAACGTGAGTGGCCACACGCCCAGGCCTTGGCACTTTGCTCGGACACCGGTGTCTCGAGTCTCCCGCCGTGCTCACCCCCGCACCCGTGTCCTGAAAGCTCTCCCCACCCTCCCACCCCAGCTGTAGAAGTCAGAGACTCCCACCCTGTGTTGATGTCTCCCCCCAACCACCACCACCACTACCTGTGACTTGACCCGCTGCTCAAAAAGGGTTGTGGCTTCTCCCCGATCAAAAAATTCGCCCTCCGGCCATCCCGCGCCTTTTCCGGAGCCAAAGAACCTGGAAGTTGCTGCTTCCCTGAGCGCCTGGCTGCAGAATTAAACCTTCATTCTGTGGTCGACTCTTCCCCAACCACCACTGACCAGCAGCCCTTCCTTGCAGCTCATCCAGCTCCTTCTCCTTGCAGCAGCCCTGCTTTCAGCTCGCTTCCGTGCTGGTGAACCCAGACTCTTGGTGGGGGAAAAAAAAACAAATCTTGCTTTGAGGTCTGGGATGCAACCGTTTTTGAAATGGCCGTGTCTGTGTGACACCTGAGTGTTGGTGGTGTTGCTTGTCCCGTGGATGTGGCTGGGTTCCTGTGACCGTGTTCACAGGATGAGGGAAGAGACGAGGATCTGACTCCATGTTTCAGAAGGCTTGATTTATTATTTTATGATGTATATATTACATTAAAACTATACTAAAAGAATAGAAGAGAAGGTTTCATCAGAAGGCTGGCTAAGACTAGAAAAAGAAGGGATGATAACAAAGGTTTGTGGCTTGGACTCTCTGTCCAAGCCAGCTGTGATTGGCCATTAATTAGAAACAACCACATGAGACCAATCCCAGATGCACCTGTTGCATTCCACAGCAGCAGATAACCATTGTTTGCACATTTTGTTCCTGAGGCCTCTCAGCTTCTCAGGAGGAAAAATCCTGAGGAAAGGATTTTTCATAAAAGATGTCTGTGACAGGTTCCCACTCACAGAGTGTTGCAGCACCCAGGCTGCTTCCAGAGCCAGAAGCTGGGAGGGGGATAAAATCCTTCTGAGGTCTCCTTGTGAGTGCTGGAGTTAGGAGAGCTGCCTTTTCAGCAGGAATGGAGTGCAGAGCTCCAGCAGAACCCTTCTTCCAGTGGAATTTGGATAGGAGGAAATGCACAACGCCCGTCAGTCCTGGCAGGAGATGGGGTGGGAGGGTAGGGGCTGTAGTGGCTCTGGGGCTGTGCAGTGGTGCTGCTGATGGCAGCTGCCCTCTCGGACAGCCTCCTGCAAGTAGAAATGCCTGAGTCATCTTAGCTTGCATAATTTACTGCTGCCTGGCACATGGAGGAGGCCCAGGAGCTCTGGGAGCCACGGCTCTGTGCTCTCCCTGGAGCCATTCTCACCAAACCCTTTGGGGCTGCCAGCCCATCCTGTCTCACCACTGAGGCTCCTGGCTGCCCTCTGTGCTGCCTGCGGGTGTCTGAAGCTGCTCAGGTGCTGGGAGGTGACCGCACAGGAGCTCTGTGGTGGCTCCCAGCAGCAGCAGAGCCGCGCTCTGCCCTTCAGAGTGACCTTTTCCATTGCTTATTGAGCACCGGGGCTGCACCCAGTGATGCAGGACGCAGCAGAGATTGCAGTGGTGCAGGACACAGCAGCCAGCCTGCTCCTGGGGGGAGCGGCTGCGGGGCCATCCCAGGGCTGGTCACTGCCCTTGGGGACGCCCTGCTGCTGGCCAGGTCTGGTAGGGAGCAGTGTGAAGGTAAGTGGGAGCTGGGCAGAGAGACGAGGAGCTCTGTGGGGTTTGCATTGCAGGTTCTTGGGCACCGCGTCAGCTCTGCCGTACCCTGGGTTAACTTTAAATCCAATTTTTTTGTCAATGCAGGTCCAGAAATCGCTACTAATGTCACTGTGGGTGCTGACAAGGTGACCCTGAGCTGTAGCATATCTGCACCGCACCTCACCATCACTGGCCACAAGTGGATTCACAAGGAGAAGACCCTGCAGGAGGACAACAACTCGGGTGCTTCCACCAGCTACACGTGAGTGTCAGGGCAAGGTCAGAGCCTGGGCACAAAAAAAAAACCCTCTTTTTTTTTTATTTTTTATCCCAGAAAGCAGCTGGTGTTTGCTTCAGCTGGAACCAGGGCTGAGTTCTTGCAGGGGTGGGGCTAACAGAGTTTTGGTGAGGCCCAGCACTCTCCTTTATGGGCAGCGAAAAGGAGGAGAAAGGGGCAGTTTTGTGCCACAAATATCCTCTTAGAAAGAGATTTCCTGATTTTAAGCAGGTGTTCAGCTGGACTCTGGCTGCTCAGTGTTCCAGAGCTTGGAAGGAACCCTGCTCTGGGCAGGCCACCAGCAAGAGGCTGCAGTGCATGTTTGTGAGTGTAGGACACAAAACAACATGAGCACACACTGCTGTTTTCAAGGTAAAAAAAAAAGGGAAGTTTATTTTCTGACTCTAAACATTTACAGGTTTCTAAAAGTGACAGTGGACTGGAAGGTGACAGTGGGATGGTGACAGTGTCACCTCTCCAATGACACTGGACAAACCAACAGTCCATCAGATTTCTCTTCCTCTATAAATAATGCAAAACAATGAGTTATTTACAGAAAGCGTGTGAGAAATTTTGTTACAAGAATGTCAACATCAGAAGGCTTTGAAAAACTTAAAAAATCAGGGTGACACCCCCAGGACACTGGCACAGGTGTGAGGTGCCCCCATGGCACTGTAGGACATGAAACAACACAGCGCTGCTCTCAAGGTGAAGAAAATTGAAGTTTATTTTCTGACTCCAACATTTATAGTTTGTTCAAAGTGACAGTGGATTGGAGAGTGACAGTGCCACCTCTCCAGTGACACTGGACAAACCAACAGTCCGTCAGATTTCTCTTCCTCTATAAATGATGCAAACCAACGAGTTATTTACGGAAAGTTCGTTACAAGAACGTAAACATCAGAAAGCTTAAAAAATCTTAAAAAATCAAGGTGACACATGTTGTTTCTACTTGGAGCTTCCCTTCCCAGAGTCCCAGAGGGAGCTGGGTGCGGGAGTAGCAGCCTTTATTGTGGCAGTGCAGTGAGCTTTCCTTTCTGATTACGCTCAGGCCTGGCTGGCAGTGACCCAGCAGCTGTGGAGGCATCGTGTCCCTTTGTGTGGCACTGCAGACGTGCCTGTCTCCCCATAGCAACAGGGAGCTGAACAAGGATTAAAGTATTTATAACCCAGCCTCCCTCGTGTGACCTCAATTCCTCAGCTGAGTGGTTTTTGGAAGTGGGAAGAGCCGTGCAGGGCAGAATTAACAAACAGCTCCTTGTCCCAGTGCAGCCATGGGACAAAGTGTGGGCCCCTTCCCTCGAGTGGGTATTACTGAGCAGCAGAATGGGATGTTTGTTGCAGGGCTGCATAATCCACTAAATCTCATTGCAGCAGCTTTACAGGAAGGAGAATGTGAGGTTTTTTTTTTTTTTTCCTCTGTGAGGGGATCAATCCAAAGCAGCACGGCCTGGGTGATCTTTGCCATGTGTTTCACTGAGCTGGAACAGTGATCAAAACTTGCCAGACGTGGTGAACATGAAACCCTCTTCTGCCACCCTCAGTGTGTGAGGAGCCTTGGCTTGCTGTAGGTGCACAGTGCAACATAAATATTCTGCTGGAATGGGGGAAATTTGTTGTTCTAATTTTTTTAAGGTTTTCTAAGCCACCTGATGTTTACATTCTTGTGGCAAACTTTCTCACACGCTTCCTGTAAATAACTCATTATTTTGCATTCTTTCATGGAGGAGAAAGTTGATGGACTGTTGGTTTGTCCAGTGTCATTGGAGAGGTGGCACTGTCACCCTCCAATCCACTGTCACTTTTGGAAAACTATAAATGTTAAAATAAACTTCTCCTTCTTCACCTTGAGAGCAGCGCTGTGTTGTTTCGTGTCCTACAGTGACATGGGGGCACCTCACACCTGTGCCAGTGCCCTGGGGGTGTCACCATGATTTTTTAAGTTTTTCTAAGCCTTCTGATGTTTACATTCTCATGGCAAACTTCCTCACACACTTTCTGTAAATAACTCATTATTTTGCATTCTTTTATAGAGGACGAGAAATTTGGCGGACTCTTGGTTTGTCCAGTATCATTGGAGGGGTGGCACTTTCACCCTCCAATCCACTGTCACCTTTTAAAAATCTATAAATGTTAAAGTCAGAAAACAGACTTCCTTTTTCTTCTTCACCTTGAGAGCAGCAGTGTGTGCTCGTGTTCTTTCGTGTCCTATAGTGACAGGAATTTGCTCTGGAGGAGGCTGATGCTGTTGGGTGTGTGATTCCCTGGGTGTGGAGCTCAGAATCTCTGGATAAGTTTTGCTGTTAAAGTTTTGCTTACCTGAGTCCTGTTTTTGGCAGAATTGAGGGGACGATGGAGGAGCACTCTGGCATCTACGAGTGCATCTTTGAAGCCAACCCACAGATCAAAGGAGAAGTGACTATTTCTGGTAATTTCATCTCTCTGCTCCTGGGCTCTGAGGGGAATCTGTGACCTCCTGAACACTTTGCTGGAGGTTGATGGCTAAATAAAAAAGCTTATCTTTCAGAATTAATCATTGTACAAGTTATTTGCAAGCAGGCCTCTACAAAACACCAATTAAAAAGTGTTTTAAAATACACTTTAAAAAGTGATAGCTTGTTGCATATTCATAATTTCATATATTAAAAAGTGATAGCTTGTTGCATATTCATAATTTCATATATGATGCAAACAATCAAATTCCCACAAATTGGGTTCCCATTATGTGTGCTGACAGATGCATTACTTTTATACTGAAATATTCATTTACAACAGACCCAAAACTCCCTAGAAAGATTTTGCATCATGCTGCTCCATAATGGTCAAGATCCCCTGTCCTGGTAGAGTTTTCTAGCTTTATAATTAAAAATATATTTGACTGACAGCACCATCTATTCACAAGCCTTGGAAAGATCAACAAGATGCATTTGGAACACATATTTGCAACTGAACTTCTGCTTGAAAGGTGATTTTTAAAGCAGAAATGTCCTTTCAGCTTGAAAAAGCTGCTCCCAGCGCTGAGATCTGGCATTAAACCACCCTTCTGTGGGCATGCTCCCACAGGAATAATGGATAGAGGGATAAAGCCTGCTGCACAAATCTGTTTGAGCCATTCCTGAAGTAGTTTGAAACACTTCCCTCTTTAAAAAATGCCAAATTAGTGAGAGGAACAACCTGGCTGAGGTTTTGGGGTAGCTGATTCTGTTGAGATGAACTGCAGGAAGCACAAATCTATGTGAATTCTGTAATGAGATGTCCAAATTTTGTGGTTTTTTTCCCCTTTTTTGCCTAGTTCCCCCCCAGGTGACAGCATACAAGAAGTCAGAGCATGGCAATGAGGGGGACACGGGGGTGCTGACCTGCAAGAATCCCTCCTACCCTGCTGTCACCACCTGGTCCTGGCACAAAAGCGGGCACGGGGTAAGTGCTGTGGTTTTCTCCATCTCCCCTCCTGCCCGGTTCTTGTGGCACCAGAATTATTCCAAAGCCTCAGTGCTGCCCAGAAAAGGGGTTTCTCAACACTGCTCCCTGTTGATGGAGTGATTAAATTATTATTTGAATGCTTAAAAAAGCAAAAACCCCAGAAATTTCTCTCCCAGTTTGGGACAAAGACACCTCATAGGGAACTTTGGGGCTTCACCTCACACCTGGGGCTGTCCCTTGGAGGTTCCACCTGGGTAATTCACTGGAAAAAGAAGAGAATAAAAGAAATAATCCCTTTTATGGAGTGTTCTAGCTCAATTTTTCTCTGTAAAAGCTTTGTTATTTTGCCTTTCATGAAACCTTTTTCTGTTTCCATCCTGCTGATTTTAAGCCATTTGGGGTGGCTGAGCTACTTCAAGTGTGATAAGGTCTCTAAAAGCTCATAAAACCTGGCTCGGAGAGAAACCATCACCCTGAGATCCCTCTTCTTCCTCGTGAGAAATTCCAATCACTTGTTTTTAAAGTTTTAAAAGTTTAATAGTAAATAAAATGGTTATAAAAACGGTAATATAATTATGAGTAATAATAATTTGAGCAGTTTGGATTAGGGCAATATGAGACAATAAGAACAAAGAGTTGCAGACATTTTCTGGGTAAAATAAGCCCCAAAAAGGACACACACTATTTAAGGAAATTAATACAGCATAACTTTCTAACATAACACATATAATATTCATTTGAATATTTGTGAAGACCCAATCCTATAATACTCATTTTCCACATAGCATAACTTTATAACATAACACATATAGTATTTATTTTAATATTTCCTAAGAGCCAATTGTAAAATATGCATTTTTCACATTGAGCTAGTTACAAAAAGAATCTTCCATAGCATAGTTTTTATTTTAATATTGTTATAACCTAAAACTATATTTAACACGCTACTTAAGAAAATTAACACAGCATTACTTTCTAACATAACAGATATGATATTCATTTTAATATTTACAAAGAGCCAATCATATAAATACACATTTTTCACAATACAGCATAACTTTCTAACATAGCACATAGAGTATTCATTTTAATATTTGTAAAGAGCCAATCAAATTTCTAACATAGCATATATAATACACATTTTAATCTTTGTGAAGAGCCAATCATTTTTGACAACACAGCATAACTTTCTAATATAACACATATAATAATTTTAATATTTGCAAAGAGCCAATCATAAAATATGCATTTTTCACATATATGCAGCATATATGTGAAATACACATATGTGAAATGCAGCATAACTTTCTAACACACAGAGTATTCATTTTAATATTTGCAAAGAGCCAATCAAATTTCTAACATAGCACATATAATACACATTTTAATCTTTGTGAAGAGCCAATAATTTTTCACAACAGAGCATAACTTTCTGATATAACACATATAATATTCATTTTAATATTTGCAAAGAGCCAATTAATAAATACACATTTTTCACAATACAGCATAACTTTCTGATATAACACATATAATATTCGTTTTAATATTTGCAAAGAGCCAATCAAATTTCTAACATAGCACATATAATACACATTTTAATCTTTGTGAAGAGCCAATAATTTTTCACAACAGAGCATAACTTTCTGATATAACACATATAATATTATAGTTTTAATATTTGCAAAGAGCCAATTAATAAATACACATTTTTCACAATACAGCATAACTTTCTAACATAGCACATAAAATATTAATTTTAATATTTGCAAAAAGCCAATCAATAAATACACATTTTTCACAATACAGCATAACTTTCTAACATAACACATAAGAGTATTCATTTTAATATTTGTAAAGAGCCAATCAAATTTCTAACAGAGCACATATAATATTAATTTTAATCCTTGTGAATAGCCAACCATTTTTGACAACACAGCATAACTTTCTAATATAACACATATAATATTCATTTTAATATTTGCAAAGAGCCAATCATATACACATTTCTCACTTTGCATAACTTTCTAACATCACATGTGTAATATTCATTTTAATATTGGTGAAGAGCCAGTTTTTCACAATACAGCATAACTTTCTAACATAACACATAGAGTATACAGTTTAATTTTTGTGAGGAGCCAATCATAAAATACACATTTTCCACACAGCTTAACTGTCTAACATAATACATACAGTATTCATTTTAATCTTTGTGAGAAACCAGTAATTTTCACCATACAGCATAGCTTTCTAACACAACACAGAGTATTCATTTCAATATTTATGAAGAGCCCATCACAAAATACGCATTTTTTGCACAGCATAACTTCCTAGCATAGCACATATAATATTTATTTTAATATTTGCCGAGACCCAACCCTATAAATCCCCATTTTTCCCCCCGTTCCTCCTCCCTGCAGCGCCTGGAGAACGCCTCTGGCAGGTACATCATCAAATCCAGCGGCAACAAGACCGAGCTGAGGATCCTGAAGCTGGACATCGAGCAGGACACGGGGGATTATTTCTGCAATGCCACCAACTCGCTGGGCACGGGCGATGCCACCGTGAACCTGCGCGTGCGCAGCCGCCTGGCAGCCCTCTGGCCCTTCCTGGGCATCGTGGCAGAGGTGCTGGTCCTGGTCACCATCATCTTCATCTACGAGAAGAGGAGGAAGCCGGACGAGGTTCCTGACGGTAAGAGGCAGATGGGTTTGGTGAAAAATGCCTGCTCGCTTGGTTTTTCAAAATTTTAAAATTCACGGATACAGAGAAAATTCACATATACGTGGAAAATTCACATGTGTAGGATTCACATATATATGTATATAAAATTCACATATATACGTATATAAAATTCACATGTGTAGGATTCACATATATACGTATATAAGATTCACATATATTCGTATATAAAATTCACATGTGTAGGATTCACATATATACGTCTATAAGATTCACATATATATGTGTATATAAAATTCACATGTGTAGGATTCACATATATACGTCTATAAGATTCATATATGTGTATATAAAATTCACATATATATTCACATATAAGAGTCTATAAAATTCACATATAAGGATTCACATATATATGTCTATAAAATAAAATTCACATATATATGTCTATAAAATTCACATATATATGTCTATAAAATTCACATGTGTAGGATTCACATATATATGTATATAAAATTCACATATATATGTATATAAAATTCACATATGTATAAAATACATTAAAATTTCATATATTTATATAGCTAAGATTTTATATGTATAAAATTTATGTATTTATGTATATCTATAAAAATTATAGATATAATTTTAAATAGATATAATTTTTATATAGATAAAATTTATATAATTTATATACTATAAAATAGTTATATAATTAGTGTAAAAATAATTTGGACAATTTGGATTAGGACAGTATGAGACAATAGAAACAAAGAGTTATGGATGTCCAGGTACCTTTTTTCTGGGCACACGTTAACACTTAAAACAAACAACCTGTTGTATATTCATACGCTTCATACATGATGCTTGTGAAAAACACCAATCCCTTGGTTTTAAAATTTTAAAAAGTTTAATAGTGATAAAATGGTTGTAAAAATAGTAATGCAATTAGAGTAATAACAATTTGGACAATTTCGATTAGGACAATATGAGACAATAGAAACAAAGAGTTACAGACATCTGGGTACCTTTTTCTGGGCAGCATAAGCCCAAAAATAGACACACATTACCAGAAGATTAACCCTTAAAAGCAGTAACCTGTTGTATATTCATACATCTCATACATGATGCATAAATTTCATTCATTCCATTCAAAAAAGTTTAATAGCAATAAAATGGTTATAAAAATAGTAATACAATTACTATTATAATATTATTTATAATATTATAATATAATTATTTATAATATTTATAATATTTATTATATTATATATTATATATTATATGATATAAATATATTATAATATAAAATAATTATTTATAATATTATAATATGTATTTAATTAAAAATAGTAAAACCATTACTATTATAGAGTAATAATAATTTGGACAATTTGGATTAGGACAACATGAGACAATAGGAGCAAAGATTTACGGACGTCTGGGTCCCTTTTTCTGGGCAGCATACCCCAGGGGTAGAGGGCATCCTTTGAATCTGCCGATCACTTGAGCCCTTCTGGAACTCCAGGACTGACAGCCAGTGCTGGGAGGGGACAGGAGAGGTGACTGACACACCTGGGAGGGAATTACCAGGGCAGGGACCCGAGGTTCTGCGGTAAACCCTGAAATCACACCAAACACTGTGGGAGGATCAAGTGGTTTGCAGCTTGTGGGGGGTTCTGAGGTGCCTCTCTCGGAGCAGGGGTGGTTTGAGGGCGCTTGAGGAACCAGTCTGTGCTTGAGCCGTGACACTGCCTGGAGTTGCAGTGTTTGTGGCAGTGCTGCGGTGAGATCTGGAGCAGGAGAGGATTCTGAGCGGGTCAGCCTGGCCCTTTGTCTCAGCAGTTCCTTCCCTTGGGTGTCTGCAGGGCTGCGTTTGCTTTGGCAGCTCCCACTCTGGACACTGCGGTTTGTGAATGAGTTACCAGAGCTTTTGTGATGCTGAGAGCTGTGGCCGTGTTCACAGGGGTCTGAGGATGAGGGAAGAGATGAGGATCTGACTCCATGTTTCAGAAGGCTTGATTTATTATTTTATGATATATATTACATTAAAACTATACTAAAAGAATAGAAGAAAGGATTTCATCAGAAGGCTGTCTAAGACTAGAATAAGAGAGAATGATAACAAAGGTTTGTGGCTTGGGCTCTCTGTCTGAGCCAGCTGTGATTGGCCATTAATTAGAAACAACCACATGAGACCAATCCCAGATGCACCTGTTGCATTCCACAGCAGCAGATAACCATGGTTTACATTTTGTTCCTAAGGCCTCCCAGCTTCTCAGGAGGAAAAATCCTAAGGAAAGGATTTTCCATAAAAGATGTCTGTGACAGAGCTGTGTCAGTGGCTCTGTAAAACCGGGCTCGGCTGAGCTCGTGTTCAGTTCAGGATGTTTTGGGTCATCAGATCCGCACATCCTGGATCTCAAAGACCCGGTGCTATCTTTAATCTGTTCTGGAAGCAGCAGCTCCTCCCTTTCCTTATCGCTGAGGATCTGCATTGTGTCAGCTCCTTTATCTGATGCTGTTAACAATGCGGTGTGAATTCTCTGCATCCTTCCTGCCCGGACCCTGCAGAGCCCCTGGACCCCTGCAGGAACAGCACAGGGAATAAATGTCAGATCCCTCCCCAGATTCCAGGGCTTGCAATTCCACTCGAGGCAGTTAAAACAAGCAGGTGTTTTGCCCCCTGACACCCCTGATGTCCTCAAGATGTTGTAGCTGCATCTCCCAGCAAAAACACTTTGTGATCAGGTTTGTGATGGCATCAGTCCAGGGCTGTGGGGTGCTGACCTGTCAGAGCTGTAGGAGATGCTTTCACAGACAGGTGAATGTGCTGAAAATGTCCTGAAATGTCCTGATGCTCCTTGGCAAGAGGAGCTCGAGTTCCCAAGTGCTCATGGATGAGGAGACAGCATCACACCCCTTTGGTAACCACACCTGGCCTTACACTGCCCTGGTATAAAGTGGTTTTTTCTGCCTCAAAGTCCCTCTATCTTTGCCCCTACTTCCCTGGTAGAATCTGATTTTTTCTGTCCCAAAATCTCTGCAGCTTTACCCCCACAAAGTGGTTTTTTTCTGCCTCAAAATCTCTGCAGCTTTGCCTCTACTTCCCTGGTATGAAGTGTTTTTTTCTGCCCCGAAGTCTCATAGCTTTGCCCCTCCTGAGGGGTGACAGTGAGTCACCCAAATGCTCATGGATGAGGAGACAGCATCACACGCCTTTGGTAACCACACCTGGCTTTACACTGCCCTGGTATAAAGTGGTTTTTTCTGCCTCAAACTCCCTCTATCTTTGCCCCTACTTCCCTGGTATAATCTGGTTTTTTTCTGCCTCAAAACCTCTGCAGCTTTGCCTCTACTTCCCTGGTATAAAGTGATTTTTTTCTGCCCCAAAACCTCTGTAGCTTTGCCCCTCCTGAGGGGTGACAGTGAGGTCTCAGGCAGTTCCTATAGCAATGTGCATCTTGTTGATGGAGTGACGAAACTCTCTTTTGTCCCCTCAAAAAGGAAAGAAGCCCAGAAATTTCTCTCCTGGATTAGGTGAAAAAGCCACCTCATAGGCCTGGGGGACTTCACCTCAAACTTCAGGATGGCCAACTGGACAGAAACCAAAAAGTCCTGCTTGGGCGATTGACTAGAAATAGAAGTGAACAAATAAACTAATGGCTTTTGTGAGGTGTTCCACCAGGAGCAAGGACCTCCTTTTTAAATTTTTGTTTGTTATTTTGCCTTTTATTAAACCTTTTTGTTTCCAACACTGCCACAGCAGCCATCCTGCTGATTTTTATGCTTCCAAAGGTAGCTGAGCCATCTTGGGTGTGTTATAGAACACGTTCCCCCCGGAATTTTGTGTGAGCTGGACCCTGCTGGGGTGGGGTGGGGACACTCTGATATCCTTGCTGGTGTTACCTGTCCACTCTTCCTTTCTGTGCTGCTGGGTGCCACCTCTCCTGGTAAGTAAAGGCAGTTCCAGATGTGCCCGTCCCTGTCCTCTCACCAGCCATGGGCAGCTCCAGTGCCTGGAGCCCTGAAGGAGAGCCAGGGCTGGAGGAAAAGGTGATGGGGAGCCAAGGAGACCCCTGGGAGCCTCCTGTTGGGAGGTGGCAGAGCTCAGGGAGCTGGTGAGAGGCTGCAGGGCTTGGCAGAGGTGTTCCCTTAGCTGTGCTGCTCAGAACGTGGTGTGCAGTGTTTGTTTTGGTAGCACAACGTGTGGGGAGGGAGGAGGGCTTCCTGCTGCTGCTGCTGCTTAAAGCCTCGCTCCTGAAACATCCTGTTTGGCTTCCCCTTTACCTGCTGGGATCTGGGAGCCATCCCAAGTCCAGGGGGTGCATCAGGGCAGCTGATCCCAGTTTTGAATGGTGAGGAATGGCTGCCTGGAATGCAGTTCCCACTGCTTTAAGGGGAGGCACACAGGTCACTTTGAATGTCCTCTTCCCTGACTATTTATATTTTGTTTTCTCTTTTCTGTGCTGTCCTGAATGTGAAGATGATGATGGAGGCTCTGCACCGCTGTGAGTACCTTTGCCTGTTCCTATTTGGCCAGATTTGTACTGGTACCATCTCATCCAGCCAGGGAATCTGCTCCAAAGATAAAAGCTTTATGCAGTGATAAAAGCTTTATATGTAGAGATAAAAGCTGGCTGGTGTGGTGTGGTGGTGTTCACAGGGGTCTGAGGGTGAGGGAAGAGACGAGGATCTGACTCCATGTTTCAGAAGGCTGATTTATTATTTTATGATATATATTACATTAAAACTATACTAAAAGAATAGAAGAAAGGATTCCATCAGAAGGCTGGCTAGGAATAGAATAGGAAGGAATGATAACAAAGGTTTGTGGCTCGGGCTCTCTGTCTGAGCCAGCTGGGCTGTGATTGGCCATTAATTACAAACATCCAACATGGGCTAATCAAAGATTTACTTGTTGCATTCCACAGCAGCAGATAACCATTTGTTTACATTTTGTTCTTGAAGCCTCTCGGCTTCTCAGGAAGAAAAGATTTTTCATAAAAGATGTGTGTGACAGTGTGGGATAGTCCTCAGTGTGGGCAGATGTCCCCCTGTGGTTCATTTAATGTCCCCACACATCCCTGGGGTGGCACCGGTGTCTGAGCCCGCTCTGGGATCTGATCTGCACCCTCTGCTTGGGCACTCATGGCTGAGGGGTGCTGCTGGGGGAGCTCTGTGCTCTCCCTTTCCTCACATCCCTTCTCCCTCCCCAGGAAGAGCAATGCCACAAACCACAAGGACAAGAACGTCCGCCAGAGAAACGCCAACTGAGAGAGGGCCAGGTGAGTGCCTGGGGCAGGGGGTTGCACGCCTGACCCTGCTGGGGCTCTCTGGGAGAAACCAGAGCCCCTTCTGGCCCAGCTCTGCCACCCCACTCCAGCAGGGTTTATCTAACTGGCTTTTCTTTCTCTCCTGCCAGGTGATGTGTAGATGAAGAACTCATCTGGACAATTTTATTTTCTTTTAATTTTTTTGGTAAAATAGCACCATGGAATATTCTAGTGCGTCCTTGAGATTCAGTTACTTCACTTTCTAAGGAAACTTAAGTTGTAGAAATATAAAATACACTTCTTTTTTTTTTTTTTTTTTTTTAAGAGTCGTGGGAGGGTTTTTTTTTTTCTACCTGTAAAATGTAAATCCTTTGTTCCTGGTAGTCTAGGTCTCTTGACTGTCTCTGTCCTAGGTTATTTCATGTTGGTACAGAGCGGGGAGGGGGGGTGGGAATGCAGCTGTGTCCCACCAGCTTGTGGGGGAGAGGCAGGAGCTGCTTTGGTGGCTGTTGGGAGATGACCTGATCTGACCAGAGAGGGTTCAGGAAGGGGTTTTGTGTCTTTCCCAGTGCATCACCAGGAGCAAGGCTGCACCTTTTCCCTGGCCAGGGCTCATTCCTGGCATGTCCCTGTCGGGCAGACTCCCGGTCAGCTCCTGCCAGGCTGCTCTTGGTTACTGTGCAGCCAGGGGCTGGGTGCTGGATCAGTGATTGCTGGATAAATGATTGCTGTAACTTATTCCATGGGTTGTTCGTGTCTGTGTGGTGGGGAGGGGCAGGCTGAGCTGGGGCTGGGGGTGGTTTTAAGGTTTAAGAGCTTTGTGCTTGAGCCGTCGTGACTCGGGGGAGCAGACGGGTGCTCAGGGGGGTCTAACACCTTTACTGCTGGTTAGCGTGGAACTGTTCCATCTGTTAACACCTCACCAATAAAGATGATTCCTCTCTCTTTTTTCCACCTCTGGACTCTGGTCTCTGTGTGACCCTCTGGGCTGCAGAGCACGGCGCTGTGTCTGGGTTTGGTGCCAGCTCTGGCTGCCCTCTAATTGCTGAGGAGATGCAGCTCGGTGGGTGTGAAACCTTCAGGGAGGGGAGGAAGAGGAGTTCCCTGCTCTGGGTTTCACGGTAGCAATTACTGTAACCAAAGTTTGAGGATTTCAGAGCGTCATTTGAGAGATTCAGAGCAACATTGCAAATATTAGGATGCAACCATTTCCAAATCCACACCATTGCATTCACTCAGGACTTTTTTAAGAGTTGCAGTAATTTACGTTCGTATTACAGCTTTTGGTAAGGAGGATGCTGCTGGACTTAAATGACATTTCCATGCCAGTCTGATATTTCTGAACTGAAATACCAACAGAGACTGAAATATCATCAGAAAACAACTGCTCTATCTGTAGAGTAAAAGAACTTCTCTGCTCTATGGGACACTCTCCCCTTGCCCCACTCCACAGTTCCTCAGCTCTGTGGGGTCAAGGATCAGCCCCAGCCTCGAGGAGCCCCCAGGCCCTGTTCATGTCTCTCACAGCTTTGCCCCTCCTGAGGGGTGACAGTGAGTCACCCAAATGCTCATGGATGAGGACACAGCATCACACCCCTTTGGTAACCACACCTGGCTTTACACTGCCCTGGTATAAAGTGGTTTTTTCTGCCTCAAACTCCCTCTATCTTTGCCCCTACTTCCCTGGTATAATCTGGTTTTTTTCTGCCTCAAAACCTCTGCAGCTTTGCCTCTACTTCCCTGGTATAAAGTGATTTTTTTCTGCCCCAAAACCTCTGTAGCTTTGCCCCTCCTGAGGGGTGACAGTGAGGTCTGAGGCAGTTCCTATAGGAATGTGCATCTTGTTGATGGAGTGACGAAACTCTCTTTTGTCCCCTCAAAAAGGAAAGAAGCCCAGAAGTTTCTCTCCTGGATTAGGTGAAAAAGCCACCTCATAGGCCTGGGGGACTTCACCTCAAACTTCAGGATGGCCAACTGGACAGAAACCAAAAAGTCCTGCTTGGACGATTGACTAGAAATAGAAGTGAACAAATAAACTAATGGCTTTTGTGAGGTGTTCCACCAGGAGCAAGGACCTCCTTTTAAAATTTTTGTTTGTTATTTTGCCTTTTATTAAACCTTTTTGTTTCCAACACTGCCACAGCAGCCATCCTGCTGGTTTTTATGCCTCCAAAGGTAGCTGAGCTATCTTGGGTGTGTTATAGAACACGTTCCCCCCGGAATTTTGTGTGAGCTGGACCCTGCTGGGATGGGGTGGGGACACTCTGATATCCTTGCTGGTGTTACCTATCCACTCTTCCTTTCTGTGCTGCTGGGTGCCACCTCTCCTGGTAAGTAAAGGCAGTTCCAGATGTGCCCGTCCCTGTCCTCTCACCAGCCATGGGCAGCTCCAGTGCCTGGAGCCCTGAAGGAGAGCCAGGGCTGGAGGAAAAGGTGATGGGGAGCCAAGGAGACCCCTGGGAGCCTCCTGTTGGGAGGTGGCAGAGCTCAGGGAGCTGGTGAGAGGCTGCAGGGCTTGGCAGAGGTGTTCCCTTAGCTGTGCTGCTCAGAACGTGGTGTGCAGTGTTTGTTTTGGTAGCACAACGTGTGGGGAGGGAGGAGGGCTTCCTGCTGCTGCTGCTGCTTAAAGCCTCGCTCCTGAAACATCCTGTTTGGCTTCCCCTGTACCTGCTGGGGTCTGGGAGCCATCCCAAGTCCAGGGGGTGCATCAGGGCAGCTGATCCCAGTTTTGAATGGTGAGGAATGGCTGCCTGGAATGCAGTTCCCACTGCTTTAAGGGGAGGCACACAGGTCACTTTGAATGTCCTCTTCCCTGACTGTTTATATTTTGTTTTCTCTTTTCTGTGCTGTCCTGAATGTGAAGATGATGATGGAGGCTCTGCACCGCTGTGAGTACCTTTGCCTGTTCCTATTTGGCCAGATTTGTACTGGTACCATCTCATCCAGCCAGGGAGTCTGCTCCAAAGATAAAAGCTTTATGCAGTGATAAAAGCTTTATATGTAGAGATAAAAGCTGGCTGGTGTGGTGTGGTGGTGTTCACAGGGGTCTGAGGGTGAGGGAAGAGACGAGGATCTGACTCCATGTTTCAGAAGGCTTGATTTATTATTTTATGATATATATTACATTAAAACTATACTGAAAGAATAGAAGAAAGGATTCCATCAGAAGGCTGGCTAAGAATAGAATAGGAAGGAATGATAACAAAGGTTTGTGGCTCGGGCTCTCTGTCTGAGCCAGCTGTGATTGGCCATTAATTACAAACATCCAACATGGGCTAATCAAAGATTTACTTGTTGCATTCCACAGCAGCAGATAACCATTTGTTTACATTTTGTTCTTGAAGCCTCTCGGCTTCTCAGGAAGAAAAGATTTTTCATAAAAGATGTGTGTGACAGTGTGGGATAGTCCTCAGTGTGGGCAGATGTCCCCCCATGGTTCATTTAATGTCCCCACACATCCCTGGGGTGGCCCCGGTGTCTGAGCCCGCTCTGGGATCTGATCTGCACCCTCTGCTTGGGCACTCATGGCTGAGGGGTGCTGCTGGGGGAGCTCTGTGCTCTCCCGTTCCTCACATCCCTTCTCCCTCCCCAGGAAGAGCAATGCCACAAACCACAAGGACAAGAACGTCCGCCAGAGAAACGCCAACTGAGAGAGGGCCAGGTGAGTGCCTGGGGCAGGGGCTGCACGTCTGACCCTGCTGGGGCTCTCTGGGAGAAACCAGAGCCCCTTCTGGCCCAGCTCTGCCACCCCACTCCAGCAGGGTTTATCTAACTGGCTTTTCTTTCTCTCCTGCCAGGTGATATGTAGATGAAGAACTCATCTGGACAATTTTATTTTCTTTTAATTTTTTGGTAAAATAGCACCATGGAATATTCTAGTGCGTCCTTGAGATTCAGTTACTTCACTTTCTAAGGAAACTTAAGTTGTAGAAATATAAAATACACTTCTTTTTTTTTTTTTTTTTAAGAGTCGTGGGAGGGTTTTTTTTTCTACCTGTAAAATGTAAATCCTTTGTTCCTGGTAGTCTAGGTCTCTTGACTGTCTCTGTCCTAGGTTATTTCATGTTGGTTCAGAGCGGGGAGGGAGGGTGGGAATGCAGCTGTGTCCCACCAGCTTGTGGGGGAGAGGCAGGAGCTGCTTTGGTGGCTGTTGGGAGATGACCTGATCTGACCAGAGAGGGTTCAGGAAGGGGTTTTGTGTCTTTCCCAGTGCATCACCAGGAGCAAGGCTGCACCTTTTCCCTGGCCAGGGCTCATTCCTGGCATGTCCCTGTCGGGCAGACTCCCGGGCAGCTCCTGCCAGGCTGCTCTTGGTTACTGTGCAGCCAGGGGCTGGGTGCTGGATCAATGATCGCTGGATAAATGATTGCTGTAACTTATTCCATGGGTTGTTCGTGTCTGTGCAGTGGGGAGGGGCAGGCTGAGCTGGGGCTGGGGGTGGTTTTAAGGTTTAAGAGCTTTGTGCTTTGTGCTTGACCGTCGTGACTCGGGGGAGCAGACGGGTGCTCAGGCGGGTCTAACACCTTTACTGCTGGTTAGCGTGGAACTGTTCCATCTGTTAACACCTCACCAATAAAGATGATTCCTCTCTCTTTTTTCCACCTCTGGACTCTGGTCTCTGTGTGACCCTCTGGGCTGCAGAGCACGGCGCTGTGTCTGGGTTTGGTGCCAGCTCTGGCTGCCCTCTAATTGCTGAGGAGATGCAGCTCGGTGGGTGTGAAACCTTCAGGGAGGGAGGAAGAGGAGTTCCCTGCTCTGGGTTTCACGGTAGCAATTACTGTAATCAAAGTTTGAGGATTTCAGAGCGTCATTTGAGAGATTCAGAGCAACATTGCAAGTATTAGGATGCAACCATTTCCAAATCCACACCATTGCATTCACTCAGGACTTTTTTAAGAGCTGCAGTAATTTACGTTCATATTACAGCTTTTGGTAAGGAGGATGCTGCTGGACTTAAATGACATTTCCATGCCAGTCCATTCTGAACTGAAATATCAACAGAGACTGAAATATCAGCAGAAAACAACTGCTCTATCTGGAGAGTAAAAGAACTTCTCTGCTCTATGGGACACTCTCCCCTTGCCCCGCTCCACAGTTCCTCAGCTCTGTGGGGTCAAGGATCAGCCCCAGCCTCGAGGAGCCCCCCCAGGCCCTGTTCATGTCTCTCACACTTCTCCAAGCAGATTTTCTAGGTTGGTTTGGTTTTTTCCCTGCCCTTTATGGTTGGAGAGAGCAAAGTGTGAGACCTTTGGGTGTGACGGTGTTCACAGGGGTCCGAGGATGAGGGAAGAGATGAGGATCTGACTCCATGTTTCAGAAGGCTTGATTTATTATTTTATTATATATATTACATTAAAACTATACTAAAAGAATAGAGGAAAAGGTTTCCACAGAAGGCTGGCTAAGAATAGAATGGAAAGAATGATAACAAAGGTTTGTGGCTCAGGCTCTCTGTCTGAGCCAGCTGACTGTGATTGGCCATTAATTAGAAACAACCACATGAGACCAATCACAGATGCACCTGTTGCACTCCACAGCAGCAGATAATCAATGTTTGGATTCTGTTCCTGAGGCCTCCCAGCTTCTCAGGAGAAAAAGTCCTAAGGAAAGGATTTTTCATAAAATGATGCCTGCGACATTTGGGCACAGAGCTGGGGCCAGGGCAGGACCTGGTGGGGAGTCCCTTCTGAGCTCAGGCAGCTTCTGCCAGCATTGCTGCCCCTGGAGGGAGGCAGCAGAGCCCTTGGGCTGAAGTGGAGCTGCCCTGAGCTCCCAGCTGCCCTGAGGGGCTTCATTTTGGCACACGACTGAGCCATGGCCTTGCTCTGCAGCCAGCTGCTCATCCCTGCCTGGGCTGTGACAAAGCGGGAGCACGGCCGGGGAGGCCACCCTGTGCCCAGAGAGGTGGTGGCAGGTCTGGTGGCAGTGCTGACAGCCTGGAGCTGCGGTGGCTGGGTCCCTCCTGCCTGTGCCTGTGCCTTGCTGTGCTGTGGAAATGGGTTATGCAAGGCTTCCACAGCCCCGGCCTTGGTGAAAGATCAATGCATGGTTTCATCTCCTTTATCACAATTTTGGGTCCTGTCTGAGCCTGCTCTGGGTCACAGCGCACAGCACCACTTGTGCCTTTTGTTTGGCTGGGCAGGGGATGGGGCTGGCATCACTGCAGTTATCCTGGTGAGCTGTGGCACAGCTCTGCCACATGGAACCTTGGGCAGGGATGGCACAACCAGGCCGTGCTGTGGTGCCCTGTGGTATTCCAGAGAGAGGGAGTGTGTGCTCGGAGCTCCCTGCTCAGCCCCTGCTTCTCCGGGAGAGCCCTGAGCTGCTGCCTCCCTTCTTGTACCCCACATCTCCAGCCTCGAGTAGCTGAATCAGTGTCTCCGTGTGTGACCGTGTTCACAGGGGTCTGAGGATGAGGGAAGAGACGAGGATCTGACTTTATGTTTCAGAAGGCTTGATTTATTATTTTATTATATATATTACATTAAAATTATACTAAAAGAATAGAAGGAAAGGTTTCATCAGAAGGCTGGCTAAGCTAAGAATAGAAAGAAATGAATAACAAAGGCTTGTGGCTCAGACAGAGAGTCCCAGCCAGCTGACTGTGATTGGCCATTAATTAGAAACATCCCACATGGGACCAATCCCAGATGCACCTGTTTCATTCCACAGCAGCAGATAACCATTGTTTGCATTCTGTTCCTGAGGCCTCCCAGCTTCTCAGGAGGAAAAAATCTTCAAGAAAAGATTTTCATGAAAAGATGTCTGCGACATCCTCCCACCCCATCGAGGACCCATTGCTCCAGCACTGAACCCAGCTGGTGGCAGGAGGAGCCCCCTGAGGTGTAGCCGGGGATGGACACCCCGGACCGGCGCCCCAGGACAGCGCCAGCACCCCAAATTGGTGTCTTGGTTTGGAAAGCCAGGAGTCTGCTAAGGAAGGCAGGAGCCTCCCCTGAAATGGGGGAGCTGCGTTCAGCGCTGGAGCGATGGGTCCTCGGTGGGGTGGGAGGGTGTCACAGACATCTTTTAATGAAAATCTTTTCTTGAAGATTTTTTCCTCCTGAGAAGCTAAAAGGCCTCAGGAACAGAATGCAAACAATGGTTATCTGCTGCTGTGGAATGCAACAGGTGCATCTGGGATTGGTCTCATGTGGTTGTTTCTAATTAATGGCCAATCACAGTCAGCTGGCTCTGGACTCTCTGTCTGAGACACAAACCTTTGTTTTCATTCTTTGCTATTCTATTCTTAGCCAGCCTTCTGAGATGAAACCTTTTCTTCTATTCTTTTAGTATAGTTTTAATGTAATATATATCCTAAAATAATAAATCAAGCCTTCTGAAACATGGAGTCACATCCTCGTCTCTTCCCTCATCCTCGACCCCTGTGAACACGGTCACACTTACCCCTACTAAAGCATCCGCCCGAGAACCACGAGCACCAACGCTTAAAACTCTGAACGCCGCTCCCTCCGCGGATGGACCGGGGGCAGCGGAGCCCCGCCGGGAGAGCGCCCGGTCCCGCACCGAGCACACCACACCGGGCACTGCGCTGCCGGACACCGGGGCCGTCGGGGCGGGAGGTGGATGCCCCATCCCGGTGATCTCTCCCGGTAACCGATCCCACCGGCCGGGGCTGTGCCGGCGGGGGGAGCTGCGGAGCCGCCCGGCCCCCAGCCCAGCCCAGCCCCGCCGCCCGCCCCCGGCCCGCCCCGGCCCGCCCCCGCCGCGCCGGCGGGCGCCACTCGGCCGCCGGTGGCCTCGGTGGCGGCGGCAGCGGCGGCAGGATGCGGGCGGGCCGCGGCGCGGCGGGCGGGGGGCGGCGGCGGCCGAGGAGGAGGCGGCGGCCGATGGGGCCAAGCGCGGCGGGGCGGCGGCGGCGGCGGGGCGGGCGCGGGGCCGCGGCGGGAAGGGGTCCCCGAACGGCGAGTGCCGGCGCGGGGAAGCGCCGCGGAGCCCCGGCCCGGAGCCGCCCCGCGAGCCCAAGGTCTCGTTCTCCTGCGGCGGCGGCGGAGCAGCATCCCCCGGCGGGGCCAAGGCGGCCGAGGAGGGGGCGAGCGAGGATGCGGCCGAGGAGGTGCGCGGGAGCCAGGCCAGCTTCATGCAGCGGCAGTTCGGGGCCATGCTCCAGCCCGGCGTCAACAAGTTCTCGCTGCGGATGTTCGGCTCGCAGAAGGCGGTGGAGAGGGAGCAGGAGCGCGTCAAGTCGGCGGGGGCCTGGATCATCCACCCCTACAGCGATTTCAGGTGCGGGGGGACCCGCGGCGCTCGGCCGCATCCCGGGGACGCGGAGCGGGGCTGCCGGTGCGGCCGGGCCGAGGGCACCTTGAGCCGCCGCCGGTGCGGGAGGGGACGGGCCGGGCATCCCCCTCCCCAGCGCGGCAGGGATGCCGGGAGCCTGAGCAAGGGCATCCCCTCGTCCCCTTGTCCTTCCCGGGCAGGTTCGGCCCGGCTCGGCCCTCCTGAGCCCCAGCGGGCCTTGGCTGTGTCCCCGGAGCTCGCTGGGGTTCGGTGTCCCCCTCCCTGGGCAGGGGGATGCGCTTTGGAGGGCGTTGTGAAGGCTCCCCCAAGGAGGCCTGCTGCTGTCCCTGGGCTTCGGCCGCTTTGAGGGGGATTCTCCCGGCTCCTGGGGGGACCCGAGCCCCCAAATGCAGCCCGTGCGTCTGCCAGGCGAGGAATGCCAAACCCGGGAGAAGGGCTCTGCAGCTCCATCTCCTCCCCTGGCGAGCTCCAGAGCGGCAAACGCTTCCCGAGTCGTGTGAAAGGCACCGGCAGGGATGGCTGCGCTGTCTGGGGCAGGCAGCACGGCATCCTGCGGGGATGGGCACACCGAGCCCCTGCTGGCATTGCTGCTGAGCCAGCGCTGGGAGCACCCTGCTCCAGAGACCTCCAAGGGGCTGGAGGAGCCTTTGGCCGGGGGCTGGCGGGGCTCAGCCCCACGCCGTTGTGCTGCTGAGAAGTTTGGGGGGGCTCAGGGAGGGTTTGCTGGGTGCCTGAGTGGGGGATATCCCCCCCCGGGGCAGATCTCAGGCTCTGTGACACTGCTGGGTCCCCTGAGGCAGGCGAGGTGGCCACGGGCTCGGGGCAGGGAGCAGCACCTTCACCTCCTGCTTTCACCGCCTTGTGCTGCTCCTGGGCTGCTCTGGCACCTTCCAGAGGAGCAGTTGGAGGCCTTTGGGCACCCCTCAGGGCTGGCTTCCTGCACAGGGGTGGGTTTGAGCCCTTCCACCCTGGGAACCTGCCGTGGGAAGCCAGTGGAGCCCCCTCCCATGTCACAGGCTGGGCACTGGGTTCTGCTGCAGATTTGGGGTGAGAATTGGTCACAGTGCCCGGCCACTGTGGTGGAGGGATCTCCACTGTCCCTACCGTGACAGAGCAGAGGTGGCAGTGCCAGGTGGATCCTGGGGGCTTCACCCTTCCTCACTCCCCGTGCTCCTCCTCACCCTCAGCAGCTGTGGGATGCTGGGGGAGCCTGGGAGTGGGGTGACCCCCATTCCTGCACCGGGGCAGAGCCTGCCCTGCTTCTCTGAGCTGGCAGAGCCATGGCACTGATGGCAGAGCCACGGGGATCTCCCTCTGGTGAGCCTGCAGTGGGCTGGAGGCCTCAGAGGGTTCCCCAGAGTGCAGCAGCATCACTCCCTGGTGCCTGCAGCAGGCAGGTGGGTGCTGGGGTGACCTTGGCGAGTCACCCTGGCTGTCCTGCCCTGCACGGGCTTCGTCCTCCTGGAACGAGGAAGACTTGAAAGCCATTGGGGCAGAGTGGCTGCCTGTGTTTTGATGCTGGAAGTGGCGTAGGAGAGTTCCCTGCCCAGTGGGGAGGAGCTGCAGGCAGAGCCATGGCATCCTCCAGCTCCACAACCGCGCACAGGAACGGGATCGGCCCACGCCAGGCTGGGCTGAGGAACCCGCTCAGGCTGTGCCCCTCGGGGACATCAGTGCATCCCTCCCATGCTCTCCTGCCTTAAAGTAATCAAAAAAGCATTTATCCACTCATGATAATGGAGCGTGACCTGGCCGTGTTTGCCCTGCATTTCCCATCTTCAGAGAAAATCATTCCCCATCTGTGACATCATTTCATAATCAGTGTTGTTCAGCAATCCTGGCTCCTCATGGCCATGGTGCTGCCATCGTTCACGCACAATTCAGGGCAGATTTGCTCCAGGAACCAAAGTTGCTATTTACATAAATATTGAATGATGAGGAAGCAATCAGGGCGGCTGGTGAGATGCTGAGCTGCAAATCTGATCAAAGAGACCTTGTAAGTGTGTGCTGGAGCAGGGCCACCTCCTTTTGGGTGCTGGGCAATGTTTGTCACCCACTTTTTGCCACTTCTGGAGGAACAGCCAAGCCAGCACCAACTCCTTCATTGCTTCTTTTGGGGTTTCTGCTTCTTTCTGGGGTTTTTGCTTCTTTTGGGGTTTCTGCACCAGCCCTGGGGCATTGCTTGGGGAGCTGGTGGTTTGGAGGTGGTGGCAGTGCCCATCACCCTGTGACCACCAAGGGGCTGCTCAGGGGTTACTCCACAGGGCTGGGCAGGGCCTGGGGGGGGAGCTGAGCAGGAGCTTCTCCCTGATGATGATTTTCTGTTGTAAGAACCATTCCTGCCTGTGAATCAGGAGCAAAGATGCATCCAGAGCACATCCCCGGTGTTGTTTGGCCGGAGCTTTCCTCACCCAGGTTTAAATGCTTCCCTCTGCCTGGATGTGCCCCCACAGGGGCTCCTGAGCAGAGGGACGTGGTTCACCAGCTGCTCTTGCTCCTGGTGTGTGTGGCAGCTCTGGTGTTCCCATTCCCTGTGGTGGGAGCTGGGCCTCTCCCTCTGCAGCGTCAGCTGCTGAGAGCCACCTCAAGGGGAGGACAGGCTGTGACCGACCTGGGCATGGGGAAGGTTTGGGTCCTTGAGCAGTTTGCAAAGCCTTTGCACCCCTTCCCCAGGGTAAAGGGCTTTTCCAGGGGAGAGGGCACCACTCGTTCATCCCAACTGGTTGTACTGGGATCTGTGCGCTGGCCACCAGTGCTCACCAGCTTGGGCAAAGCTCTGCCACTGGCTCCACAGCCCACTTCTCCCAGCAATCTCATTTTTAGAATGTATTTAGTGCGAGTTTGCGAAGTGCCGATCCTGCCTCGATCCTGCCTCAATCCCACACGGATCCTTCACTGATCCCGTGCTGCTCCTGCCCACCTGGTTGGCACCTGGGCCCCACCAGAGCCAAAGGGCTCCGACCTCAGGGGCAGAGTGGGGTCTGAAGGAGCTCTGTCCAACCTCTGTCCCATGGGATCAGCACCGACAGGAGAGGTTGGATCAGCCCTGGCAACACCTGGAGCTCTGAGTGCTGCCAAGGGAGTTAAGCAGGCACCACCCTGGCATAGATGCCCCCCTCTAGGGCTTGGACCTGGCTCTTATCTTGCCCAGGACCTCAGAGCAGCGCCACTGTGCCAGGCCTTGGGCGGGTGGTGGAGCAGGGAGGTGGCAGCTGCCTCTTGCAGGGGCTTTGGGCATCTCCTGTCATCATCACTGTCGTACAATTGGGTCAGAAGCGAGGGAGGGGTGTCGAGGATCCTGATTAATTTGTTTGCAGATATTTTTAGCAGCCTGGATTGGATCTTTTATCTGTGCACATGAACCTTCCAAGGAAGCAGGGGCTGGCATGGCACGCTGCTCCCCGGGGCGATGGCACGGGGTCAGCTGTGTGCAGGGGGGGATCAGGAGCAGTTTATCTTTCTCTGCGGGCCGAATTCTGCCCTGGCTCAGCCAGATTGCAGAGGGATTGGAGCCAGAGGGGAGTTTTGCCCAGCTGGCGTGGTTATTTAATCTCTGTTCTTCGCAGCTTTGCATGGCTAATGCCCCTGTGGGACCCACGCAGCGCTGCAGGGTCAGTCTGAGAGGGACATGCCAGGGGGTTTAGGGACACCTCCAGCCCCACAGCAGCTCTGCTGGGGGGTTTAGGGACACCTCCAGCCCCACAGCAGCTCTGCTGGGGGGTTTAGGGACACATCCAGCCCCACAGCAGCTCTGCTGGGGGGTTTAGGGACACATCCAGCCCCACAGCAGCTCTGCTGATTTCAGCATCCCTGCGAGGAGCCCAGGGGTCCAGCTGGCAGCCAGAGCTCGGTGTGGGGGTGCAGGGGGGGCACGGCTCCTCTGCCGAGGGTACCCTGGGGACCGCCCTGGTGTGAAGTCATGGTTTTGCAGCAGTGACATCACTCACGGTTGCCACGGCAATGCCTCACATGAGGAAGGTGTCATTGGAGAAAGGTCAGGAGCTGGGATGCTCAGCTCCTTCTGGTCCTGCGCTAGTCTGCGCAGTGAGGGGGGTGGGGACCTGCCCCATCGCCCCCTCTCGTGTGCGTGGGGGTCTCCTCCTCATCCTCCTCATCCTCCTCATCCTCCTCATCCTCCTCATCCCCCCGGGCACAGCGTGGCCGTGGCACCCCCCGCCCCTCCTCCGGCACTGAGCAGGGTGCGTGGGCGAGGCTCCCGCGTGTCCGTGACCGTGGCACCGAGAGGATCCCCCCCAGTCCTGCCCCCCCCGGCCCGAGGGGGCCTCGCCTCGCTCATCCTGCCGTGCCCGAGCCGCTGTGACCTTGCAGATGCTCACAAAGGTCGTGGGCGGCCCGGCAGAGGGGGACGGGGAGAAAGGGGAGAAGGATGCGGTGAGGTAGCGGGGGCAGAGGGGCAGCGCAGCCCGGGCAGGGCCGGGGGCGGCCGCTCATCCCCGCGCGTCTGGCCGGGGCTGCGGGCGCCGCCGCCGCCGCTGCAGCCGTACGTGCTCCGCTGCACCGGAGCCGCGGCCGCTCCTTCCTTGCGCAGAGCCCACCCGGGCACCCCCCAAACCGGGACCCAGCCTGGCCCTGGCTGTCCCCGGGGCTGGCCCCCGTCCTTGGGTCCCCACTTTGGCAGTGCAGAAGGAGGGGGATGCTCCCAGGGCTCTCGGGTTCTGCCTCCACGCGGTGGTTTGGGGGTCCCCCAGCCCATGGGATGCCCCCGGGCAGCTCAGCTGGAGCGTGTCCCCCTCTGGTGCTTGGTGCCATCGTTGTCCCCTCCCTCAGGACCTGCTGCCACGGGCCAAATCAGACCAGCAAAAGCCTTCAGTCCCATCCTCTGCCTCGGTCAGGGGCTCTGCTGGCTGCAAGATCACCCTGGGGGCACTTTGGAGAGTGGTCTCTGGGGAGAGGAGGGGGTTCCTGTGGCTGCCATGGCATTAGGGTGACAGTAGCCCAGTGGCACAGGTCCCTTAGGGCAGGGCATGGTCCCCTTGGCATGGAGGGGACTCTGGGGCACCGGTGACATCCCCAACATCTTCTCCCTCCCCAGATTTTACTGGGACTTCACGATGCTGCTCTTCATGGTGGGCAACCTGATCATCATTCCCGTGGGCATCACCTTCTTCAAGGAGGAGACCACGGCCCCCTGGATCGTGTTCAACGTGGTCTCTGACACCTTCTTCCTGATGGACCTGGTGCTGAACTTCCGGACAGGGATTGTCATTGAGGACAACACCGAAATCATCCTGGACCCCGAGAAGATCAAGAAGAAGTACCTCAAGACCTGGTTTGTGGTGGATTTTGTCTCCTCCATCCCCGTGGACTACGTTTTCCTCATTGTGGAGAAGGGCATAGACTCGGAGGTCTATAAGACAGCCCGTGCCCTGCGCATCGTGCGCTTCACCAAGATCCTGAGCCTGCTGCGGCTGCTGCGCCTCTCCCGCCTCATCCGCTACATCCACCAGTGGGAGGAGGTGAGGGCCTGCCCCGGGAGCCTCTGCATGGCTGGAGACAGGGGGAGCTGGGTTCCCTGACGAGCCGGCAGGGTGCAGAGGACCTGTGGGGCTGGTGGGTGGCTGTGACCCACCCTGGAGGGTTTGGGGCATCCCTGAGCTGTGATACAGCACCCACCATGGGCGGCAGCATGGCTGGCACATGCTGGCACACCATCCCTGTAGGACCCTGTCCCCCTGCCCGACCCAGCACCTCCTGCCCCTCTCCCCTCTGCCTCCCTACCCTACCAGGAGCTCGGGGAGCACTGGGGAGGACAGCAGGACCCCTCAGAGCCTCCAGCTTTGAGGGTCCTCCCTGTTTTGAAGGGACATGCTCAGCCTTGCTGCGTGGCTCTGGCCATGCCCTGTGAGCTGCCCTGCTCCCTCTGTGGGGCTGGTGGGTGGCTGTGACCCACCCTGGTGGGTTTGGGGTATCCCTGAGCTGTGATATAGCACCCACCATGGGTGGCAGCATGGCTGGCACATGCTGGCACACCATCCCCTGCTCTGCCAGCAGTAAGACTCATTCCCCCTGCCCAGCTCAGCACCTCCTGCCCCTTTGGCTCCCTACCCCACCAGGAGCTCAGGGAGGACAGCAGGACCCCCCAGCCCCTCCCAGCTTTGAGGGGACATGGTCAGCCTTGCTGGGTGGCTGTGGCCATGCCCTGGGAGCTGCCCTGCTCCCTCCTCAGTGCCCAGGGTATTTGTGTCTCCCTGATCCTCGTCAAGGCTCGCTGCCATTAGCACTGTCCAGGCGGCAGCGCGGCGGCACCCGCCGGCTATAAATAGGCGGGTGGAGCACAGAGCCAGGCCATCCACAGGAGCCTCTTCCAGCTGAGGCCATGCAGGTCGGTGCCCTGAGCAGGGCTGGGCACTGGGGAACAATCGCCAGGCTCAGCTCCTGCCATGCCACCCACCCCCAGATCTTCCACATGACGTACGACCTGGCCAGCGCCGTGATGAGGATCATCAACCTCATTGGGATGATGCTGCTGCTCTGCCACTGGGATGGCTGCCTCCAGTTCCTGGTGCCCATGCTGCAGGATTTCCCCCAGAACTGCTGGGTGTCCATCAACGGCATGGTGGTGAGTTCCATCTGCCCCACACCGCGCTCCTGCCTGCTCCCTGGGGCTCCCACCCATCCCCACATCATCCATCCTCCATCCTCCATCCTCCAGCCCCAGGAGATGCCATCCCCCGTGGGCCAGGGCAGAGGAGCACAGAGCACCCAGCCCCAGATGTCACCCTGGTGAGGTCTCACAGGACCTGGAGCAGGGGATTGATCAGGGTGGGAGGAATATGCTGACATGGGGCTCTTGGCCCCATCCCCTGCTGCCTTCTCCTGCTCATTAGCCGCAAAGCTGCTATTAATAAATAATGGCTCCTGTTTCTAATTGCTGCCTCTCAGCCCTGCAGCCTCCTGCAAATGGCCCTTTTCCCCTGTCTGTCTCATCCTGTTTCATCAAATTTCCATCTCTGCTTTGTTCCGCCTGGCTTCCTCCTCTTCCTCCCCTGCCTGTCTCAGCCTTTTCCTTCCCTGCCTACTTCGCCGGGGGAGTTTGGGAAGTTTGAAAACTTTGCTTTTCAACAAATTCCTATTGCTGGGAGAGAACTGGGACTGTCGATGGAGCCAGGGCCCTCGAGCAATGCTCACCACACACACACACACACATGCATGGCTGACATTGTCCCTGTCACTGCAGAACGACTCCTGGAGTGAGCTGTACTCCTTCGCCCTCTTCAAGTCCATGAGCCACATGCTGTGCATCGGCTACGGGAAGCAGGCACCCGAGAGCATGACAGACATCTGGCTGACCATGCTGAGCATGATCGTGGGGGCCACCTGCTACGCCATGTTCATCGGCCACGCCACCGCCCTTATCCAGTCCCTGGACTCCTCCCGGCGCCAGTACCAGGAGAAGGTAGGGCTGTGCTGGATGGGGCCACAGCTTTGTGCTCGGAGCCACGTGGGGTGAGGGTTCCCAGTCAGGAGCAGGAGTGGTCTCAGGTTGCTGTTTGATAATTGCTGCCCTGAGATGTGCAGGGTGTCTCTGATTCGGCTCGTGCGACTGAAGAATGAGTCTGGACCCTTCACTTTTCAGTCTTGAGGTTGTTTATTCATTCTTATCTATAAAATTTTCTTTCTGCCCAGCCGAGGTCTGCTCAGCAGGGCAGCCACAGGCACTCTGTGTTGTCCTTTTATACTACAAACTACCTATAACATATTTACACTTAATTCCCAATACCTATCACCTGTGTTAGACAGTGCACTTCTACTCTAAACCAACCCCAAAGTGCCACCATCACTGCAGAAAATGGAGAACAAGAAGAAAGAAAGGCTGGACACACCCAAGTTCTTCCATCTTGTCCCCATAACCCCCATACCAAAAATCCTAAAATCTACATTTTCACCCTGTGATAATTTTATTATTACACCATTCAAACTTCTGTAATTTTCAGGTCCTCATACAAAGTTGGCAACTTGCTCCAGGGGTCAAAATGAAATCCCCAGGTGCTCTGGGCTGCGTGCCAGGGTCTCTGAGCCCCCCGGCGGGGTCCTTGGCAACCCTGGACACCCGGAGGGATGTGCTGAGTTCCAGCAGAGTGGGACCAGCCCCGTGGAGTGGGGATATCCCAGCTGACACAGCTCTCCCCACAGTACAAGCAGGTGGAGCAGTACATGTCCTTCCACAAGCTGCCCGCTGACTTCCGCCAGAAGATCCACGACTACTACGAGCATCGCTACCAGGGCAAGATGTTTGATGAGGACAGCATCCTGGGGGAGCTCAACGAGCCCCTGCGTGAGGTGAGGGCTGGAGAGATGGGCGGAGGATGGGGATTACCCCCCCTTGCCAAGGGAAGGGATTCCCTGCTTCTTGCTGTGGGTCCCACCAGTTCCTGCCATGCACATACTCGGGTTCAAACACCTCTTGCTGCAGCTTTGCGGCTCTGTGTGGGAGCGTTTCCATGCACAATCTGCATGGCAGGGTGTTCAGAGACTGGGATGGGGAGCGTATTGCTGGGGAAGCACGTCCCAGCTTCCTGGGCTCACCCATTTCCCCACAGGAAATCGTGAACTTCAACTGCCGCAAGCTGGTGGCCTCGATGCCGCTGTTTGCCAACGCCGACCCCAACTTTGTCACGGCCATGCTGACCAAGCTGAAGTTTGAGGTGTTCCAGCCGGGTGACTACATCATCCGAGAGGGCACCATCGGCAAGAAGATGTACTTCATCCAGCACGGGGTGGTCAGCATCCTCACCAAGGGCAACAAGGAGATGAAACTCTCTGACGGCTCCTACTTTGGGGGTGAGCCTGGCTCTGTGACAGTCACTAGGACAGCTCTGCTGTCCCAGGGCACACACTGCGTGGTGGTTCTCACACCCTGCCCTGTTTTGGGGGAGTTCTGACCTTGGCCCTGGTGTTTTCCCCAGAGATCTGTTTGCTGACCCGTGGCCGGCGCACGGCCAGTGTCCGTGCAGACACCTACTGCCGCCTCTACTCGCTCTCCGTGGACAACTTCAACGAGGTGCTGGAGGAGTACCCCATGATGAGACGGGCCTTTGAGACCGTGGCCATCGACCGTCTCGACCGCATCGGTAGGGCACAGGGGGACCTGGAGGGGAGAGGGTTGTCCTGGCAAAAGAGGCAGCTGTGATTCCCATGGGAACCCAGCATAGCCCCAGTGCAGGGTCTCACGGTGCTTCTTCTCCTGTAGGGAAGAAGAACTCGATCCTGCTCCACAAAGTGCAGCACGACCTCAACTCAGGTGTCTTCAACAACCAGGAGAACGAGATCATCCAGGAGATCGTCAAGTACGACCGGGAGATGGTGCAGCAGGCGGAGCTGCAGCAGCACACGGCCATGTACAGCCCCGTCCAGCCCCAGGTCACCTCCGCCATCGCCACCCTCCAGCAAGCCGTGGCCATGAGCTTCTGCCCGCAGATGGCCAGCCCGCTGGTGGGCTCCATGGCGCTGGGCTCGCCCCGCATGATGCGCCGCTTGCAGTACGCCCAGGCCGTGCCCAGCCCCTTCGCCGTGTCCCCCGTGCTGCTGCAGCAGAGCCCCCCGCCGCAGCCGCAGCCCCCCGTGCCCCACGCCAACCCCTCGCCCTCGCAGGACCCGGCGCAGCCCACGGCCCTGCCCGCCTCCACCAGCGCCTTCGCCGCGGCCGCGGCCAGCCCTCCGTCCCAAAGCCCGCTGGCCAGCCGGACGTTCGCCTACGGAGGTACCCCCGGGCCGCTGGGCTCGCAGCTGTCCCTCAGCCAGCAGCCGGCGCCCGGCTCGCCGCAGCGCCTGGCCGCCCACAAGAGCACACAGGCGCTGCACACCAGCAGCCTCAGCCAGGATTCGCGGCCCCTCTCGGCCTCGCAGCCCTCGCTGCCCCACGGGCTGGCGGCCGGCAGCACCCAGAGCCCCCCGGCGTCCGCCCGCGAGTCCAGCACCTCCATCGGAGGGGGCCCGGCCGTCGCCTCGCCGGGCCCGGGCCCTCCGACCGGGTTGCGGGCCCAGGCGCCCTCACGGGGAGGCCCGGCCCACCCGGCGCCCACGGGCTCGGGGCTGACAGCGCCGCCCGCCCTGCCGCAGGACTCGGCGGCGGCCCGCAAGGATTCGGCGTCCAGCACGCCCGACACGGACCCGGCCAAGTCCAGGCTGTCTTCCAACTTGTGACCTCCGCGCCGGAGGGGCGGCGGCGGGGAGCCCCCCCAGCTCACCTCGCCCTGCGCCGCCGGGTGAGGGCCACGGCCGCACCGCCGGCTGCCGCCCCCCGCCACGGCGCCAGCCCCTGCTCCCCCGGTCCCTCCTGCCACCCGCTGCAGAGCGGGGCAGCTGCCGAGGGTGGGCCTGGGGCTGCCGGGCCCTCTCCCCACCGCGGGGTCACTGGGCCGAGCCCCTCGGGTGTGTCGTCTCCGACCAAAGTCTGACCCTGTCGCCCGCTCCCCGCGGCGAAGCCCCGCTGCCCCCTGGCCTCCCCGGCTGCCCATAGAAGCCACAGCTGCATTCTCGCCATGACCAACTCTGTGTATGATATCTATGACCTGAACACATCCCTGTGTGTGACCCGCAGGACACCTCCCTGGGGCTGGCGGCGCAGCCCTGGCGCCGCGCGTGTCCCTGCGCCCCTCTCACAGACCCAAGGCGAGGGGTGATGGTCCAGGACTGGAGGTAAGTTGGGAAGGGTCTGAGGGATGGTCGCCCTGAGGCTTTTGAGCACCCACAAACACACTGTCCCCCACTCTGAGGCTGGCGGTGAGCACGGCCCCGTGTCCCCGTAGGCAGCGCTAGGACGGAGGCAGGCGCTGGAGCCCAAGCCTTGGGCTGGGGCAGGCACCTGCTGAGTGTTCCAGGTGCCTGTGTGTGTGTTGTGTGCGCGTGTGGGTGTGCGTGCAGGTGTGTGTGTGTGCACGTGTGCCTCGCTGCCTCGCACTCTGGAGCCTTCCACATTGAATGTACCGCGAGCGCGGGGCCCGTGCCAGCCCCGGCACCCTGCGGCCGAGCAGCCGGAGGGACAGGGCCCCACTCCAAGTGTCCACTTTCCCATCCAGCCCATCCTGTGCAATAAACGTCAGCAGCTGACAGAGCTACGCACGACTCCGGCTCTGCTTCTTCGCCACCGTCCCTCCCTGCCGCGCCTCCCGCTCCTCGTGCCCGCCCTGGGAGCCAGAACATTGGGCACAGCCCCAGCTCAGGCTGTGGGATGCAGCTTTGTCTTTTGAAGAGCTGTGTCCCTTGCCAGGAAAGCCACAAGGTGAAAAGGCTCTGCCAGCTCCAGCAGCAGCCAGAAGAAGCTGGGTGCAGGCTGAGTGTGAGCCTGTGGTTATGGGGCACAGATGAGAACTGGGTCAAACACAGCTCCAGCTGCAAGGTGCAACCATCTCCAGCACCAGCCTGGTGGAGAGGTCTGGGAAGCCACAGTCCAGTGAGAAGGGGAGGCTCCTGGCTGGAAAAGCTGCAGCTGGTCCCTGTGAGAGTCCAGTTCCTGCTGTAGCTGCACTGGCACAATTCCATGTTTCTGCTACAAAAGCATTTTCAGAATGTGACACCCTGTGCCCAACCAGGCAGCAGAACAGGGCCAGACTGGGAGGCAGCAATCCCACCTCCCCGTGCCCCTGGCAAAGATTTCAGAGGACACAGGTCCCATCTTGTATTTCAAAAAAACATTTTATTTACAATATTATACATGTTGACTCCCAAGTTAGTGGTTTTCCCTGCCTGAGCCCCAGTGAGCAGCAGCAAAACTCATCCCTGGAAAAGAGAGTGAGGAGCAGAGGCTGTGCTATGGAGAGTGAGGGCAGTGCCCAGAGCTGGAGCAGAGCACAGAGCAGCACCTGCCCTGTGCCAAGAGCAGGTCAGTTACAGCCCTGCCAAGTTTGAGCCCTGCTGGGAGAGGGAAGGAGAGGGACAGCACCCCAGGACAGGCAACAGCCAGTGCTCCACAGCACTGGGGTGAGGGCTGAGGGGAGCCACCCTGGCTCCTGCCACCCCTTTGCCCCCAGCCCAGATCTGCAGCCCTCTGCAGGGCTTGGTGCCCTCTCCCTGTGCTGGGACAGCAGTGACAGCAAACAGTGCAGAGCCCCTGTCCCCCACCAGCTGCTCCAGCAGAGCCTCAGTTTGCCCCAGCCCCTCAGAGTGACGCAGGGCTGGAGGCTGCACCTTCTTCCCGGTGAGATGTGGGACAGAAGAGCATTGCAGGCCAGTGCCCACCATGGCTGGAGGTCCAGAGGTATCCCAGGGCCCTGTGGGCTGCCAGGCTCAGCTGAAGAAATACGTGGAATCCATCACTTGTTTCAGGTTGAATTCACCTGAGGGGAGCAAAGGAGAGGTCAGAGGAGGGAAGTGCTTCAGTGCACGAAGGATCCCTGCTCCTGGACTGTGCTGCCCATGGAGCCACTCCACAGAGAGGTCAGGCAGAGCCAGATGGCCTGGCAGACACAGGGCTGAGGGATTAGAAGGAGTTAAACTAATTGCCTTAATCCCATTGCATGTATATCATCTAGATCCTGGCAATTACCATGCCGAGGCCCTCGCTCCCATCTCTGAGCAAATGCTCATGGTTGGAAACAGATGGGAGCAGAACAAGAGCAGGATGAGAAGAGCTGGGTCAGCCTGGGGGAAATCCCAGGGACGCAGTGAGGATGGCAGGGAGCACTCACAGGAATGCTACAGGGGAATGTGGACATGCTGGACTGCTCTGCCCCATGGCTCTGCAGTCCAGCACAGGAGGGGAAAAACCTGATCCAAGGAGACAGCTCTGGCTTTTTGCCTTTTGGTGGTTTTGGGGGCCACTCCATCTCATTCCCCTTGTCTCCAAAATGCTCCTGAGCTCTGCATGTTCCTGTCCCATGCTCCTACCTGTGCTGGGGACACTTGACAGCTGCTCCTTCAGTCTCTTCTGCCAATGGGCTATGGGCTCTGTGCTGGAGCTGGATGAACCAGAAGGAAGCAAATAAACACAGGTTATCTGGAACCAGGCACACCCTCCTCTGCTCCCTAATGCAGCCTCTGACAACAGGATTCAGCTCTTCCAAAACAGACCAGGCACCCCAGAGTGAGAGCAGGGGCCCAGCCCCAGCAGCCCAGGGCAGGCTTTAAGGCTGCCAAACCCTCCCCTGATTTTGCAGCAAGAGGGTGCAGAGCCCTTGGTTTTTACACAGCTGTTGAAGGTGATTTGGGTGTTAGGCAAGAAGGAAGGACAGCTTCCCCACAGAGCAACCCCCAGGCAGGTGACACAACCTGTGAGCACCTGGACATGACCTCTGTGAGGTGGAGGGGAAAACCAACAGGTCAGGAATACCTGCAATACTTCTCTAGCATGAACTCAGACAGATCCTGCAGAATCTTCTCGCTGTGCAGAGCCACAAACTGCTGCCGACAGACCTGGCCCAGGGAGACAACAGTGAGGTGCAGCTTAGCAGGTGTTTTCTCTCCTTCCAGTGACAGGTCAGAGGTGAGGGGCAGGGAAAGCAGCAGGAGTGGGAAGGGGAGCTGCCAGACAAGGGTGAAGGGAATCAGCCTGGGGAGGTGTGAAGCAGAGGCTGACCCTCATTAGCACAAAAGCCCTTGGGAAGGACCTAGGGCAGGGCAGGGGCACTGGCTGCCAGAATCTGTGGAATCAGGCCTGTTTAGTGCCTGTTTCCACAGATTCTCCCCACGCACTCCCTGCAGAGGGGGAGGAGAAGGGGCACCAGGAAATCAGCTGTGACTGCCAGCAAACATCCCAGGTTCACCTCACCTCAGGGTGAATCAATCAGCCTATGGAGCAAAGCCCAGGGGAGGCGAGGCCTGGCGTGGGCCCAGAGCACAGATCAGCAAGATCTTGCTCCCAAGGGAGCCAGGAGGACACTTTTACCTGGTTCATGACATCCACGGTGAGCGCGTGAGTCCAGTAGCAGTCGTGGACTGAGACGAAGGTCAGGCCCTTCCTGGGAGGGGGCAGAAGAGCCATGAAACAGAGCTGAGACCCCTTTGTGTGTGGACCCACCCCACATAGAACCTCTGGCTGGGGCAGGAGATCCCACACAAGAGGGGGACTCCCTGCAGAGCAGCTTTTCAGAGGGAGTTCCCAATCCCAGGATCTCCCTGTCCCTGCCCTGCTGCCTCCTTTCCTTCTCTGCCAGGAGCCCCAAATGCCCACCCACCCCTCAGTCCCATGTGATGCTTTGCCCCAAAAATTCTCTCCCAGGAGAGTCCTGAGCCAGGGGAGAGCCCAGCTGCCCACTCCCTACCTGAGGCAGTGCAGTGCTGTGAGCATCATGTGTGTGGAGTCCAGAGAGTGGATGAAGTTGGGGGGAAAGGCATTCTTCTGCTTCACAGTGTCTGGTTTCCTGCAGGACAAAGCAGGGCACAGAGGAGCTGGGGCATTTCAGGGCCAGAGATGACAGCACTGGCACAGAGATGGTGACACCCCAGCCTGGGGGTGAGGAGGCTGCCCTGAAGGGCCCCAAAGCCCTGCTGCTCTGTCCAGCTTTCTGCAGTTCAGAGGCAAAAACAGGAGCTCTGGCACCCCTGACAGCTTCCCTTATAGGAAAGCCTTGTCCCCAGAGCACAGGCTGGTGCAGGCCATGGCTTTGTACTTACTGGCTGCTGTTGGAGGTTTTCACACTCAAGCGCTGCATGCCACAATTCACCTGTGGGGAGAGAGGGCACCAGCTGTCACCCTGAACTGCCTGGCATCACACTGGGATGGGCACTGCCCCACTCCTGTGCCTTCCCAGAGTGTCCCAGCACCACAGCAGTTCCCACTGCCCAGTGACACTTTGCCCAGCTCCCCTCCTAAGGGTTCTGGCAGGCATCTGAACCCCTTCACCCTCTCAGGGTGAATTTGCCCAGGAAGGGCTGCTGGAGCCGGGCTGGGGGGCTGTGAGTCAGCACAGCAGCACGTGGGAGGTGCCAGCACTGAGACTGAGTCACAGGAGCCCTGAGGAGGCTCTCAGAGCGGGGAACGGCCCGTGCCCCAGCTGCCTGAGTGGGATGGAGCCACAGAGCTTCCTCAGCAGCTCACCCACACACTCCAGGCTCTGCAGGGAGCCATGAGGCTGGAGGATGTGCCTGCACTCAGGGATCCTACCTGCTCTGCAGGCTCACCCACCAGTGATGCCAACCTGCCAGGCCCTAGCCCGGGCTGTCCTCTCCCTGCTCCCACCATGGCTCAAGGAGGGTGGGGGCCATGAGACCTGCCAGTGGAGCCCAGGCTGTCCTCTCCCTGCTCCCACCATGGCACAAGGAGGGTGGGGACCATGAGACCTGCCAGTGGAGCCCAGGCTGTCCTCTCCCTGCTCCCACCATGGCTCAGGGAGGGTGGGGGCCATCAGACCTGCCACTGGACACTCACCACAGTGGACCTGGAGCGATAGTAGGGCTGGATGATGGGCAGCCCCAGAGGTGTGACCCACTCCACTGTCCGGCCTGACTGGGCGATGAGCTTGGCACTCTCTGTCAGCCAGTTCTTCAGAAGAGGGGAGGAAGCAGCTGGAGTTAGTGTGGAGCTGGGAGACCCCATCCCCTCCCAGCACAGGCCACCCTCACTCCTGCCACAGAACTCCCCAGTGCTTACTGGGGGGTTTGGCACAATCCCACACCTCTGGGCTGGGGCAGGAGGATCCTCTCTGGGCCAGGAGCCAGGAGAACCATCTCTCCCCATGGAGCATCCCCTTGTCTATGTATAAATGGACCAGGGAAGGAGAAAAAGTGGAGGTAAGGGGCAAGAGGCTCCTTACCTGGATATCTCGAGTCGCTGAGAACATCTCCTTGATGCTGTTGAACACCTGCTTCACCAGATAATGAGATGCTTCCCACAAATACTCCTGGCACAGAGCAGAGGCAGAGAGCCATGGGTCATACAAAGGGACAGCCAAAGAGAGGAAAGTGACAGGAGCCAGGGAAGGGGACACACAGAAGAATGGTACCTCAGGGAACTCATCGATCTCCTTGAGGCGTTTCTCAATCTGCAGGCGGCCGCCGTAGCGAGTGACCCCGTACACGACTGTCATCACCGTCTGCTTCACCACCTTGCGGCTGATGAAGCCCTGCAGCACCTGGGCAATCTTCAAACCCCGCTCAGCATCCTTCTTCCGAAACTCCTCCACCTGAGAGAGTGCCTCTGAGTCAGGGCTGGCATGAGCCACGCTGGCCGGAGACCCCTCTGTGGCCTGTGGGACCCTCCCAGCTGGGCACTGCCTGCCCTCAGGATCCCTGCAGCCCCCTTTCCCCACCCTGGATAACAGAAGGCACCTGCTGAAGGGATCCAGCATGGATAACCGTGCCTGCAGAGCCTTCCCTGCTGCCTCAGCACTGTCCCTTGGTGCCAGCTGGGACAAGGACACAGCTCAACTGTGGCTCAGAACTTTGGTTCTCCTGCCTCTGACCCCCAGTGGTAACTGAGCAAGGCCTGCACCCCCATGAACTCTTCCTGCTCTCTGGAGAAAACCTGCTGAGACCCAGATGGGAGATGCAGGGTCCAGAGCCAGCTGAATGAGCCTCTCAGCATTCTCCCAGTGGCAAATTTCACATCACATCTTGCAAAGAAACCAAAGACTTTGTACCAGGACCAAGGCTGAATCTCTACCCACTCTCTCCAACTCAGGTCAAGGATGAAAAATCTCATTACCCATGGGCCAGCCAGCTGTGACCAAGGGATGAGGAGCATCCCTTGCTCTCTTCCACCTCTCCAGCCTAGTTCTCCCAGGCTTCATTCAGGACAAGTGAGGACAGCAGAACTCAGAGGGACTTCTCCATGAGAACAGATCTCCCAGATCCACTTGGGGACAGACAGTCCAGCTCATGCCTCCTCTGCACACTCATCCCCACCTTTCTCACTGGGAGGTGTCACACACCAAGAGGAGGAGGCAGGTCCAAAAGAACCCCGTGTGTCCCCACAGAGCCTCACCTGCTGGGCCACTGCACTGTAGACATCCTGAGGGAGCCCACAGGGCACCAGGTTGACGGAGGCAGCGCCGCTGAGATCCCGGCCGAGCGCTGCATAGTGCTGCAGCCCATTGCAGGAGCCATCCTGCAGGGAGAGCACCAGGCAAACAAGGAGTTACTGCATGGACAGAGCCCTGCTCATCTGCCCCCTCCCCATGCACAGCTACCCTGGCCTCAGGTGGTCATTATTTCCCCATCCCACTGTTCAGAGCAGTGACCATCTCCCAGCAGTGATCATTTGCCCTCTGGACAGGTTTCCTGCCTGAGTCCATCCCTAACTAACTGTGATCTGTGAGGTTTTAAAATCAGAAACCTTACATCACCACCTCTGTGGGTTTCCAAAGACATCAGAGCTCTGTGGAAACACTGAAAACCAGAAAATTGGGAAAACACCAAATATATCTGGGATGCTAAAAGCAGCCCCCAAGAGCCAGCAGTCAAAACAACCTCAGCAGTGGGATCAGAGGCAGGAAAAGGCAGAGATCCCTCAGGAAGCCCCAGCTGGCTCTGAAAACATCCCTCTGACAGAAACCAGCTCCCACCCAGATTTCCCAAAGCTGAATCAGAGGCACAGTGAGCCTCTGCCACAGCAGCTGCCCTTGCAGCCCTCCGGGAACCAAGAGCAGCTTGGGTGAGACAGGCAGGACCTGAATGATGGTGCAGGAACATCTTGGCTCCCCCCAGACTGCACTGGCAGGATGTTTCTCACAGCTGTGCTGCTGTTCCTGGCCTCCTGTGCTCAGGCTCTCCCAGGACTGTCAGGTTCCTCAAGCAGGGCCCCCCCTTTGTCCTGCATCCTCTCCCCACTCCCTGCAGTGCAGAAAGGCAGCGCCAGGACCTGATGGCTCTGTTAATTGAGCACTGATGAGTCAGGCTGAACGAGACTCTCCAGAAGAAGTCCTTGCTGGTATTTCATTAGCTGCACTCTCCACACACCCCCAGCTGCTCTCTTGACCTTTTGTTGTCATCAAAATATCAGACCTGACTGTCTCATGTATATTCCAGGCAGAAAAACTGCTGCCCTCCCCACTCAGTCATGGCCACTTGATCTTTTCCTAAGAGAAAGGAGCAGCCACCCCTTACCCATGGCCACTATCAGCCTTGTCCCTGTGCAGCCAGGGAGGACAGGTGCCTTCAGGGAGCACCTGAGCAGGCACAGGGCACATGGTGACAGGCCACTGAAGGTGGGGGACAACCACCTCTGTCCCCCTGCCCTTCCTCAGAGTTCCAGACCTGCCATATTGGCTCTTGCAGAGCTGCTTGGCTTCAGGCACAGAGCAGGAGTGGAGAAATGCCTCCAAAGCACAGCTCTGAGCACTCCAGCCAGCCAGGTGCTGCCCTGCTGGGCCAACTTCCAGTCCTCATCCCGTGGCTGCAGAAGGTGACACTGGCCTGGCTCTCACCCTGCAGCAGCTGCCAGCGAGCTCCCAGCTGGGCTCTGCTCGAGCCAAGGGAAGTGAGGCAGCTCTGAGATGTACCAGCTCATGGATGGCTGCAGGCAGCAGCAAATCACCAGAGTTCTCATGCCAAAATGCCCAACACTGCATTTCCATTCCTAAGAAAACCCAGCCACGTGGAGCAGGGATTGCAGAGCTGGACACCTGGATGCTCCTTCCCTGCCTTGCTGAGCCTCACACGGGCTGTGAGGATCTGCCAGGCTCCTACCTGGTGAACTGGGAAGTGAGAGATGTAGGCTGCTGGATCTGGGGACCTCGAGGCTTTGGCGATTTCCATACAGCATGCCAAGGCTTGCCAGGGCTCATCAGTGTCCATCCACCACTTCCTGCCCTGGGAATGAGAAAGGCCAGGCTGGTGGGAGCAGGCAGTGCTCCTGTGCCCCTCAAATCACAAGCAGGAGCCCCTGAGCACCTGGGGTACACTGGGCACAGCACCTCCTCCCACCATGCTTCCACTTCCCTAGTTTTACATCATGTTTTCAGACAGGAACAGGTTATTTAGGAATTTAGGTTATTTAGGAAGGCATCCCCTTCTCCCTTTTTACTTCTCAAAAGTCTATCTTTCTTAATGTTTTTGTTACAAAATCCATTCTGATTTCCATTTTATTTCACTCCCAGAAGCTCCCACGTACCGTGAGCGGGTGGTCAGCTGAGTCCAGGATGTCCTCCATGATTTCATTGGCATACTCCAACCTCTCCTGCAAGGCATTCTTCTTCTTCAGCCCTGTCAGGTTGATGAGGTGGATCTTCAGCCAGTCAAGTCCTTTGGGGCCCAGTGGCCTCCCCTCTGCAAACAGCAGGATGGCCCTGGTGACATCATTCCCCAGGTGGTTGAAATAAGGGGGGCATGGGTAAGTCCTGCCACGGAAGTCCATGTTGTGAGGGAACCAGAACACCTTGTCCCTGACGTAGTTGGCGATGGAGAGCTTGTAGAGAGCGTCCATGCGCAGGCTGTGCATCTCTGCAGCCTTCTTCTTGCACAGGAACACCTCGTGCTTGAAGGACTTGCTGCAGGTGGAGGAATTGCCAGGAGGAGTGGGAGGCTTGGGAGCCTCAGAGAGGGGTGGTGGGATGTCCAGCTTCTCATCCCCTTTGTCATTGAAGATGGAGATGATGATATCCAGCACTGGCTGGTTGATCTTCCAGGCACAGTTGCCCAGCTGGTTCAGGGCATCCAGCACGGGGTGGAGGTTCACCAGGGGACACTGCTCCAGGAGCAGCTGGTGGTGGGTGGTGTCATCCATGAAACGCATCAGCTTGGTGTCATTGAGGACAAAGGCACCAAAAGTGGGGGAGGTCCAGGGCACAGGGGGGCACAGCATGGGCATGGCAGAGGAGTTGAAGGTCAGCGTGGTCTCTGCAGCGTTTGACACAAGCTGGGAGAAGATGGGATGGGGCCTTATCAGCCCGACCTGGAGAGGAGGATCAGCAGCAGAGGGTTAGGGGTGGAGTGTGGAAGAGCCTGTGGTCAGTCAGCCATTCCACAGGGATCATGCCAAGTAAGGTTAAACCCTTCTTACCTGCCAAGGAGAGGTAAAACCAGCAAGAACTGCTAACTCTTGTATCTGAGTATAAAACCTCAGCCTCCTTACTTTCAAAGGATAATAGTAATCCAATGGTCTTAGGAGCCACTCATCTTGGTGCAAGTCCAAGTGAAAGTAGTGAACCTCTCACTAGTCCTAAACACATTCATACTCTTAACCCCAGTAACCCTCTCCATCCCTATCCTATTTCCACTTCTATCCAACAACCTCAAGAACACCCCCAACACAATTACAAACACAGTCAAAACTTCCTTCTTAATCAGCCTAATCCAAATAACAATCTACATCCACTCTGGAACAGAAAGCCTCACCTCCTTCTGAGAATGAAGAATCAAGGCCCTCAACTCCTCAAAGCAAAAGCCTCACCTCCTTCTGAGAATGAAGAATCAAGGGCTCGCTCCTCAAAGCCCCCCCCAGCAGTAATAGCAGCAAGGACAAAAAGAGCCTTGCAAGGGTCTGATTTTGAGGAAGGGGTGTCCTGCACAGCCCTAGAGTCCCCAGGATGAGGCTCACCTGCCAGTTGCTGTAGAAGGAGTAGACGTGGTAGAGGACAGGGATAGGCTTGGACTCCAGGCGACGATTGAGGATGTTCCTGGGCACCTTAACAGCCTTCACCAGGAGCTCCAGCATGTGCATGCCCAGGCGCATGAGGAGCACACACGGCCAGCTGCAGGTCTTCAGGTTCAGGGAAGGCCCAAAGCCTGCTTCTGCCACCAGCTTCTCCCAGTATTCCCGTGGCAAGTACTGTTTAGGCTGGGAGGTGGAGGGAGAAAATGGAGTCAGCTGGAGGAGATCAATCTACCTGAGATATGGCCCTGAGAAGGATTCTCCTTTGAGTCCCCAAAGGTCCTTCCTGATAGGGGTGTTTGGGGAAGGAGGGCTGAGGAGGCTGTGTCGCAGACATCTTTTATGAAAAATCCTTTCCTTAGGATTTTTCCTCCTGTGAAGCTGAGAGGCCTCAGGAACAAAATGTAAACAATGGTTATCTGCTGCTGTGGATGCAACAGGTGCATCTGTGATTGGTCTCATAGGGTTGTTTGTAATTAATGGCCAATCACAGTCAGCTGGCTCGGACTCTCTGTCCGAGACACAAACCTTTGTTATCATTCCTTTCTATTCTTAGCTTAGCTAGCCTTCTGATGAAACCTTTTCTTCTATTCTTTTAGTATAGTTTTAATGTAACATATATCATAAAATAATAAATCAAGCCTTCTGAAACATGGAGTCAGATCCTCGTCTCTTCCCTCATCCTAAGACCCCTGTGAACACCATCACAAGGCTGGGCTGAGCCCAACAGTGACAATGGGAACAGTGGCACTGCACCACACCCCAGGGCTGACACCCTGTCCCCACATCATCCTGCCCAGACTGCAGACCTGCCTGCCTCTATGAGCACCCAGCTCTGAGAACAACCTGCTCACCTGGTCCTTGATGTGCTCAAGGCAGCAGGCTTGGCCCCTTTCTCCCCTCTTGTCCTCTCCTGCCCTGCAAACCCCAGAGCTTTCCTGCATGGGTCTCCTGGCTCCAAGGGCTCCTACCTGGCTGTCCTTTGCCAGCAGCTGGATGTAGCTCTCATAGATCTGCTGCACCTTCTCCAGCTGGCCACTGCGCAGCTTCCTCTGGATGATGTACCTGTCGTAGACTTTGGAGCCCAGCTCCCTGGCCAGGACTGCCAGGGACTCACCTTGTGGAGACAGATCACTGAGAATCTGGGAAAGGGGAAGGCAAAAAGGGTATTAGGAAGGAAGAACAGAGAGACACAGCAGAAAGATAGAGCAGGAGTTAAAGCTGCTGTGCATGGAGCACAGAGAGATGCTGATTTCCATGATACTGAACAGATGGTGAGGAAGGAAAAACAACCAGGACAGAGCAGGGATTTCTCTGGTCGCTCCGCAGAGGGAGCAGACAGCCTGCAGCTAATAACCTGGTAAACCTCTCAGGAAATCCCAATTCTGCTCAAGTGCTCTGTGACAGCCCCACTCCTGGAAGGGTAGAGCAGGCTCCTACCTGCAGCATGATGTCCACATACTCCTCATCTGGCAGCAGACACAGGTAGGGGTAGAGGACGTTGTACTTGGACATCCTCTTGGGCCTGGCCAGGCTGCGTTTGGAGTTCTGCAGGGCCTGCAGGATGGCATCACGCCACTGGGAGCGGAGGGTGCCCAGCAGCTCACGCTGCAGGGAAAAGGAAGGAAGAGAGCTGGTCAGCATGAGCTACCTGTTCTCTACCTCATGGACCCCCAGCTCTCACCCACAGCTCCTGAGGGCTGTCTGAAACCCAAGCTTTACCGCTTTGATGGCCTGTGGGGTCAGGGGCTTGGATGCCTCCACTGACTCGATGGTCACGGTGTTCTTCAGCTCCATCTCCATCTGCTGCTGGAAGCGCTCCTGCAACTCCTTCACAGAGAAATCCAGCTTGGGGTACGACCCCATCGTCTCCTGCAATGGGACAGAGGCAGTGGGAGGAGGAGAAGCCATGCTCATTCTCCCAGCTTCCCTGCAAGAGGCTTGTGGTACCATTCTGGGACCTTGCTGGGACCTCTGGGCCCAGAGGTCTCTCACACACAAACCCCAGAGGCTGCTCTGCTCCTTGTGTTATGCACCTCTGCAAGCACCCCTCCCATGCATGGAGGCCATCTCCAGCCCCCTGCAAGCCCTCTGCTTTGCTGCTCCCCTGTAAGGCTGTTAGTAATGTCATTCATTTGATGATTTGTGTGGGCTATTGGGCAGAGATCAGGTTAAAAAGCTCTTTCTTGCTAGCCCTCCCCTGGGCTGTACCTAAGAACACTTGTCCAGTGTCAACACCTCCCTGAGCACAGTGGCTTACTCTGGAATAGAAGTCCTGGAGCAGAGAAGACTTGCAGATCTTTGGGGCTGGGTGGAGGAGGCAGCTGGTAGTTGGGCTGCACAGTCCTGATGGCCCGCAGCACCATCTCCTTCTCATCTTCCTCAAACAGGCACTTTTGGAAGAGCTCATCCACATGGAAGCCACTGCTGTTCAGCTGCTGCAGGTATCTGAGGAGGGGCAGACAGGACAGGCTCGATCTTCCCCAAGGGCCTGAGCATGTTGTACAGGAGCTGCCTCAGCACAGTCTGTCCCACAAGGTCACCAGCAGCCTCAGGTTACAGGGATCAGGTGTCCATCCCTCAGCCTGCACTGCTGCAGAGCTTCCTGGGCAGGCAGGCTGCTGCAGCTGCCTACAGGCAGCCCCACAGCCTGTGCTGCCCTGCCACAGCTCCACATGTCCAGCACAGCCACTGCCAGCCCCCTCAGAGGCAGCTGACTGGAGATATTCCCCTGAAGGCATCTAGACTTTGTCAGCAGCCAAAGGACAGAGAGCAGTGATACATCCCTGAGGTTCAGCACGAGTGCATCAGAAGCTTTCTCCATCCTCTGAGAGGAGCTGGCTGTGCCTCCAGCCTCAGGCACTGCCCCTAGGCCCAGCCTGTGGGATCTTCCAGGGCTCTTTGAGCTGCTCCCTTTAGCACTGACACTTTCCTGTCCATGAAATCTACCATCTACAACCTTGCTATCTTTAGCACTGACACTTTCCTGTCCATTATCCTCTATAAAATCTACCTGAATCTCCTGACCAAGCTCCTCTGGAGAGCCCTGCAGGAACCAGCTATGTGACTGGGCCCACCCAAATGGGCAAACCCCACAGAAGTGCCATAAAAACAGAGGAGCCAAAAAAACAAACCAAGGAGCCAAAAAAACAAACCAAGGAGCCAAGTCATTTCCACCAGGCAGCAACAGAGGGGCCAGAAGGAGAGAGATGCCTGGGATGGGTGTGGAACCAAGGACCTGACTGGAGAGGGCCTCTCCCAGCCCAGCTCTGGGGGAAACAGTGCCTGTTCTCACCTTCCACATCTCCCTGCACAATGTCAGACAAACTCCCCAGCAGCTGGGGTGGCAGGGAGGGTGCTCCACCCACCCCAAAATCTGGCCATGAGAAGTGGCTCTGAGCATCCAGGTGGGCTCACAGAAGGGACAGCTCTTCCTGACCCCAACCCCCTGCATCTCCCAGCTCTCCAAGCACAGCATGTGGAGCACCTGAGGCAGGTGTTACCTCAGGATGGCTTTGGGAGGTGACTGGCTCCGGCCCGCGCACTCCAGGGCCACGGCGTAGGAGTCCAGGTTGGGCTGGAGACCTGCAGCCTCCAGGATGGAAAACAATCGGTCCAGGCGGTTCAAAGAGCCCTGCAGGAGAGAGGGGAAGGAGGCTGGGGTCACTGAGAAGGAAAGGGGGCTGGGGTCACTGAGAAGAGAAAGGGGCTGGGATCACTGAGAAGAGAAGAGAAAGGGGGCTGGGGTCACTGAGAAGGGAAAGGGGCTGGGATCACTGAGAAGGAAAGGAGCTGGGGTCACTGAGAAGAGAAAGGGGCTGGGATCACTGAGAAGAGAAGAGAAAGGGGGCTGGGGTCACTGAGAAGGGAAAGGGGGCTGGGGTCACTGAGAAAGGAAAGGGGGCTGGGGTCACTGAGAAGGGAAAGGGGCTGGGATCACTGAGAAGGGAAAGGATTGAGAAGGGAAGGAGGCTGTGCACACCAGGAAGGAGGCCGTGGACACTGAGAAGGGAAAGGGGCTGTGGACTGAGAAAGGAAGGAGGATGTGCACACTGAGAGGGGAAGGAGGTTGTGGACATTGAGAAGAAAATGAGTGAGAAGGGAAGGAGGCTGTGCACACTGAGAAGGGAACAGGGCTGTGGACACTGAGAAAAGAAGGAGGCTCTGGACATTGGGAAGAAGGCTGTGCACACTGAGAAGGGAAGGGGCTCTGGATACTGAGAGGGAAAGGAGGCTGTGGACATTGAGAAAGGAAGAAGGATGTGGACATTGAGAAAGGAAAGGGGCTGTGGATACTAAGAAAGGAAGGAGGCTGTGGACATTGAAAAGGGAAGGAGGCTGTGGACACTGAGAGGAAGGAGTGAGAAGAGAAGGAAGCTGTGCACATTGAAAAAAGAAGGAGACCATGGACACTGAGAAAGGAAGGAGGCTGTGGACACTGACACCAACAGCCCCAAAATCACAGCTCCACGCCCCTCTACTGTTCAGATTTAAGGAGGTCTGGACCCACCAACAGCCCCAAAACCACAGCTCCACCCTACCTGTTCCCTACCCAGGTCTACCCTACCCCTCCTCAAAGCCACCTCACAGGGATCTGGGGCCTCATGCCAGCAGCACTGCTTGCACACTTGCTGAAGTGACAAGCACAGGTCAAAGCAGCTGGAGGCTGTTCCTCACCAGCCAGCCCAGCCCCTCTCCCACCCAGAGCAGCCAAGGTGTGGTACCTTCCTGGCCCAGATGCGCATGACGGTGTTGAAGGCACCCACATCCATCGCCTTCCTCTTCACAGGGGAGCTGTGGCACAGCAGGAGGTACCTCTCAGCCTCCTCTGCCTGCTGCAGGCACAGGAAGCACTCCAGGTTGGCCTGGATGGTCTGCTGCAGCACCTGCTGGTTACTCTTGTCCTTTGGCATCCCCTGAGGCCTTTTCAGCTCTGCAGCTCCCTTCACTTCCACCACCCTGGGCTTGCTGTGGGGGCTGCCAGAGCTCTGGCTCCAGGCAGAGGCTGCTTTTGTCTTTGGGAGCTTTGGGCTCTTCATGGCTTTTGTTTTGGGTGTGGCCTCTCCCTTGGCCTGGCTCTCCAGAGCCAGCTGGGAGGCAGCACTGCCCAATTCCTGCTTCATCTTTGGCTGCTGGCTGTACATCTCCTTCTGCAGCTTCTTGGCCCAGGTGCTGGACCGAGCCACGCCATCACCCCCTGCCCTGGGAATGGGCTGCTTCTCCTTGGGGCCAGGGACCACAGCCTCCTGGTACTTGTCATTGTCCAGTGCAGCCAGTTCCACTTTGCTGACTGTCACCTCGGGGACGTTACTGCCCTGGAGCTGCTTGGCTCGAGCTTTCAGCACTAGTGGGAAACAGAGAGGTGATGGGAGACAGGGCACAGCAAAAAGCTCTGTCCTGTCCTCACCCTGGAAGTACCAGGATCATGCTCAAAAAAAAGGGTTCATACAAGAACTTCATCCCTCCTTGGCCAGCCCTGCTCCAAAACAGAGATACCAACCTCTGTCTCTCTGAGATCTACCTGCAAGCTGGAGCACATCCCAGCATCTCTGGAAACTGCCCCAGCATCCCAGGAACACACCCCAGCATCTCTAGAACCCACCCCAGCATCTCTGAACCCACCCCAGCATCCCAGGAACCCACCCCAGCATCTCAGGAACCCACCCCAGCATCTCTGGAACCCACCCCAGCATCCCTGAAACCACCCAAGGATCTCTGGAACACACCCCAGCATCCCTAAACCCACCCCACCATTCCTGGAACCTACCCCAGCATCCCAGGAACCCACCCCAGCATCCCAGGAACCCACCCCACCATCCCAGGTACCCACCCCAGCATCCCAGGAACCCACCCCAGCATCCCAGGAACCCACCCCAGCATCCCAGGAACCCAGCCCAGCATCCCTGGAACCCAGCAGTGTCACAACCAGGAAAAAGCAACAGCCCAGGCTGCTCTGCCTGCTGTCTGCTCACTGCATCTCTCCCAGCACTCACCTTCCAGCAGCTCTGTCCTCTCACAAGGGGCATTTCTGTTCGCCTTCTCCTTGGTGCTGGCAGAGGAGTAGCTCCTGAAGATTCTCCATGGAATCCCTGCCATGAAGAACAGAGAGGCGTGTGGGGTCAGAGGGAGCTCCATACCCTTAAACACTCCCTGTTCCCCACTCTGCCCCATGGCCCCAGCACAGACAGGGTGAATGAGGAATGTTTCTCAGCTCAGCTGCTCCAGCAGCAGCACAGGAGGGACAGGGCCACCCCTCACCCCCCGGAACCAGAGGCTCAGAAGGAACACGACCCCAGGGACACCACAAACCCCAGCCCTGTCAATGGGGTGGCAGCACCCTGAGACCCCCAGAGCATGTGGGTGCTATCCCCCAGCTAGGACACGACCTAGAGCCCCCGAATCAACCCTTTGGAGAGCAACAGCATCCCACAGCCCCCAGTCTATCCCTGGGGTGCTCACGACTCAAAAAAGATCCCCCATGTTTCCAGGTGTGTCCCACAGAACGCTCAGGACCGTGGGGCGTCCCGGCCCAGCTCCGTCCGCACACTCGCGCCGTGTCCCGCTCTCCTGGTGTCCCCGCCAGTGCCCCCATGCCCCCTGGTGCCGCGGTGTCCCCCCCGGTGCCCGTTCCCGCTCACCGGGCCCCCTCAGCCCGCCCGGGCCCCTCAGCACCGCCCGCAGCCTCAGCAGCGACATCCCCGGGCCACGCGCGCCGCGCGCCCCCGCGCATGCGCCGCGCCGCCGCGGGGGCACGCCGGGAGCGCGAGTCCTGCCGCGCCGGACTACAACTCCCATGGTGCAGCGCGGCCGCGCTCTGCGCCCCCTGGCGGCCGCGGCGGCCCCGACGGGGTGGGCCGGGACGGGCGCGGAGCCCGGGACGCGGCGGAGGCTCCGGGAGGTGGCGGAGCCCGCGGACCACGGTGGAGCACGGCTGACCCGAGCCTCTCCGGCCCGAGCTCGGCGCGGCTCAGGTCGGACTACTGATGGACGCCATCGCTTCTGAGCCACAACAGCCCCGCGCCCTCCGCCTCTCCCCGCGCTCTGTGCCCGCGGCGCTCGTCCCGTGCCCGCCCATCGCGGCTGACGGCGGATACCGGAGTGTGTCGTCCCCGCGGTGGTGGGCGAGTGACCGCGGGCAGTGACCCGGGACAGCCGTCGGGGCGCCGATTTATGAATGGGAGGCACCGCCCCGGCCCCCGCCCCGCCCATTCACCGCCGCCGCCCCGCCCCGGCCGCCCATCCCGGCCGCTCGCGCCGTCGGGGCCGGTCGCCGGTCGCCGCCGTGGCCATGGCCCATCGCCCGTCGCCCGCCTGTCGCCCGCCGCCCGCCGCCATTAGGCGCGGGGGCCCCGCCGCCATCGCCGCCTGCCTGGCCGGGGCATTGGCCGTGCTGGCGGGGCCGGGACCGGGACCGGGCAGTGCCACCGGGACCGGCCGGCGGCCCCCCCGCAGCTACGGGCACCTGGAGGGCGACGTGCGCTGGCGGCGGCTCTTCTCCGCCACCCGCTTCTTCCTGCGCATCGACGGCGGCGGCGGCGTGGAGGGAACGCGCTGGAGGGAGCGGCCGGGCAGTGAGTGGGGACGGGACCGGGACGGGACCGGGGACGAGCCGGGATCCGGGGCCGTCCCCCGCCCACGGCGGGCGAGAGCGCGATCCCGCCGGTGCCGGTGTCGGGGCTGCGGCGGAGGCGGGCGCTGCCGGGGCTGGACCGGGGCGGAGGCTGGACGGGTCGGCGACGGGACCCTCCATGCCCGGACCGGAGAGAGCCCGCGGCTCTTCCCCCTGGGGAGAGCTCAGTGCCCGGTCCTCCGGGAGCGCCAGAGCGGCGGGTCCCCGCTGTCCCTGCTGTCCCCGGCGCTCCGGGAGCGCCACCGGCACCGGCTGCCCCCGTCACTGCACTGTGGGAGCCGTGAGAGGGGCGCGGACACCGGCGGGCACTGCCCGGGCACCCGGCGTTGCTTTCCCAGCAGCTGGGGGGTCCTAGGGGGTCTCTCGGGGGACCTTTGTCCCATCTCGTCCTGCCAGCTCACGATGCCCTCCTGCCCTGCCAGGATCTGATCGTTCCCCCATTAACACACCGAGGCGGGGAAGAAGGCTGAGGAGGAGGAGGGGGGATGTAGGAAGCTTTGCGGTGATGCTGGTCCCGGAATGGGGCATCTGTCAGATGTGGGACAGCAGAACTTTCCCGGAGGGGATGATCCCATGGTCGGAGGGGACCATGGAGCAGCCGCTGCCTTCAGAGCAGGATGGGACTCCAGACAGCAGGGTGGGCAGAGGGACAGAGTCCCCAAGGATGTGGCTGTCACTGTGACTTCAGCAAGAGACAGGGCTGCGAGTGCCCAGCTGCCCATCGGGGTGCAGGGTCGCAGCTCCTGGGACGGGGATGGGGGCACCAGGCTGGCAGGGCAGCAGCTGGACAAGGAGGGGGATCTTGGGGGCCTCGGAAAGATGCCCTGCGAGGGTGTTGGGGTTTGGGGCAGGAGGGCTGCAGCACCCCCAGCCCATGTCCTGCTCCAGCAGGGGCTGCCCTATCTCCTGGCCAGCACAGGACGTCTCCCAGCAGCCCCAGGACGCGGCAGCCAAGCCCAGCCCAGCCCAGGGAACCCTCCTGGGGTGTCGGAGGCTGTCGGGAGTCCCGACCAGGCACGCTGCCAGCACAAAGCACCCCAACACGTTCCCTCCATGGTGTGGCCATGGGAGCCGGCAGGCAGAGCAGCTCCGGGCTGTGCACGAGGCTCACTCTGCTTATCTGTGTGCGCCTGGGCTGGGCGCGGGCTCTGCTCCACAGCCCTCGCAGAAGCTGCTGGACCAGCCCCACTGGCAGCTCTGGGGTGGCAGGGGATCTTCCAGGGACTCCCCCACCTCAAGCCCTAGCATCTGCCCCAGCCTCCTGGAGACCCCTTTGGGGCTGAGTGAGACTGGGAGCACTGGGAGCTGGCTCTGGCCAGGTACTGGGCAGGCACCTGCAAACAAAGGGCGGCAGAGCCGGCCGGAGCGCTGGGAACAGAAGGGGGTTATTTTTAGAAAAGCACAAGTCCTTATAAATAGCAGCAGCTTCAGACAGTGATCAAGTGGGATGGATTCACAGGCATTCATTCGCTCAGCCCTTCCCCTCCAGAGCCCTGCCAGTTCTTCCCGTGGCAGCATCCGAAGCAGCAGGGCTGAAAATCCCGGGGGAGCTCCAACGCTGCCCCGGTGCTGTATCCACCCTGCCCATTCCCAGCCTCCCGCAGGCAGGTGATGCCCAGGGAATGCCAGCACCGCCGGGAGATTGATGCAAACCCCTTGCCCAGGGGCTGCAGCCCCCACGCTGTGTGTCCTCCCACCCTGCCCAGCCCCTGCAGCGGTGCCCAGTGGCCGATCCTGCTGCGGCTCCAGCCCTTCCTGCTGCCCTGCCCACATCGCTGGACATTCCTTCTCCCCTTCCCACTGTGCCTGGCGGGCAGCGGCGCTCGGGGCCGGCCGGCGTGAGGCAGTGCAGGAATCCAGAGGCCCCGATGATGCTCTGGGTGTTTCCCCGTGCCAGAGCCGCTGGTCTGACCGCATGCCTTTCCCATTAGCGGCCGAGCCGGAGCTCGGCGGTGGGGGCACACACACGCCAGCCCAGCTGTGGCTTCACAGCCGCCCCCCCCGGGCTCATCCCACAGTGCTGGCAATGGGGCTGCTTGTCCTCAAATTCGACCAGGATATTTGGCATCCATGGACAGCACTGTCCTGGCTTATTCCTGCCCCACAGAGCTCTGCTGTGTGCCTTCGTCCACAATAACAGGATGAGTGCTGTCGCTGCCACCCCCATGCCCACTTGGCCCTTTCAGTGCCCTGCGGGAGGCGGGTCAGGGCCCCGGGGCACCGCGGGCACCGCGCTGGGGATGGATGAACGGGCAGAGCTGCCAGTGACGGGAGGACACACACGAGGTTGTGCTTGGCATCGCTCCCGCTTCTGGGAAGTGGCTGGACCCTGGGGAGGAGAGGAGTAAAGATCAAACCTTGCTTGGATCAGAGGTTCCTCCTCCCACTCGCAGCTTGGGCTGCAGCCCTTGTTCCTCTGGCTGCTCGGGATGAGGATCAGCAACTCCCTCCCTCTAGAAGGACACTGCCCACAGAGCCAGCAGGGGCAGGGCCCCTCCGGGAGGTCGCCTGTCCCTCCCTGGCTCATGCCGCGCTCCCCTGTCCCGCAGGCATCGTTGAGATCCGGTCGGTGCGTGTCGGCGTCGTTGCCATCCGGGCGGTGCACACCGGCTTCTACCTGGCCATGAACAAGCGGGGGAGGCTCTACGGGTCGGTAGGTCGGACGCTGCCTCCTGGCAGGGACTGCACCAGAGTCACAGGCTCAGGGCAGACTCGCAACAGGCTCCTGCTTTCCCTGAGCTGCACGCACCAAGCCCCTCTGCCCCCGGGGGATCAGGGAGGAGCCAGGGTCCTGCCCTGCCCCGCTCTTGGGGTCCGAGGGGCTCCAGCTGAGCAGAGCCACCCCTCACGCCCTTCCCTCTCCTGCCAGAAGGAGTTCAGCCCCAACTGCAAGTTCACGGAGCGCATCGAAGAGAACGGCTACAACACCTACGCGTCGCTGCGCTGGCGGCACCGCGGCCGCCCCATGTTCCTCTCGCTCAATAGCAAGGGCCGGCCACAGAGAGGGGGCAGGACAAGCCGGCAGCACCTCTCCACACACTTCCTCCCCATGCTCGTCAGCTGAACACCGTGGGCAGCTCCAGACGGTCCTGTAGGAAGAAGGAAAAAAAAAAAACAAAACCAAACAAAAAATGTTATTTTATTTATGTACATATCTATTTTTTGCTATTTATTGCTTTATTTTTAACGCACGGCAAAGGGATGTGGAAGGTAGATGCTCCAGGCTCAGCCGTGTGGGGCTGTGGTTCTCCCACTGTTCCCAGATTTGCTCTAAACCAGGACAGCCTGGCACAGAGCTGGTGTGGGGAACACGACTGGAGCAGGGGCCAGGATCTGCTAATGGCATCTCTGCAGGGCTGGGATGTACCAGCAGGTTGTCTGTGTCCGAGCTTCCGTGGCAATTAAAGCTGTGTTCGTGGTATGGAACAGGAGCAGGTCTTGGAGCTTTGATGGTGAACTTGGCTTGGGCTGGGAGGGATTGGCTCCCGTGCGGTTGTGGCTGCAGCCACCAGTGTCACAGCTGCCCCTGGCAGGGAGCCCAGCTGGTCCTTTGCCACATCCAGCTTTTCATCGACCCCCGCCCACCCTGCAGGAAAACAGCCACGGTGCTCCAGTGGCACAAAGGAGGGAGCAGGAGGAGCAGGAGCCAGCCCAGACCCTCAGGCAGACACAGCTCCAGGGCTGTCCCTGGCCACAGCCAGTGCCAGTGAGTCCTGCAGCCCAGCTCTGCATCTTCATCCCCAGCAAAAACCCAGCTGGGACAGTGGACAGTGGTGAGGAGCAGCCCCTCAGCTGGAGGGCAGCATGGCCAGGAATAGCACCTGCACCTCAGTGTGTGGCCAGGGCACATCCTGGCACCACCTCACGCCTGCTGTGGCCAGGCCCAGCATCCCGGTCACTGTCACGTCAGACAGAGCAATGGCCCCAGCAAAAACCACCAAACTCGTTCCATTTCTGACCCAACCAGCTCCAAATGAGTCTGAGAGGGAACAGCCACTGTATTAACCATGTGCTGACTGTGGTGAGCCCCTGCCAGGTGGGCAGCAGCTGCCATGCACCCACCTGGGACTTTGCTCAGCCCACTTGAAACCCATCTGAGCACTGCTCACACATGAGAAATCATCCCCAAGCACGTGGGGGAGCCAGGATGCCCCTGTCACAGCTGAAATAGTGGGAGAGGGAAGGATTTTCCAGGTCTCTTGTTTTGGTGACTAAACAGCAAAGCCTTTCCTCGGTGTCGGGTCAGCCGATGGACACGTGCAGGTTCAGCTGGGACCTTCTTGCTGCCACCCACCTCAGCAGCCCAGGCTCCTGGCTCAAGCCCTGGCAGAGGATGAGCCATTAACCCCGACACACCAGTCCTGAGATAAACCCTCCTGGGAGATGAAAGGCGCCGCCACACTGCCTGGCCAAGCCGAGGAAGAAAAACAGTCCGGGCAAGTCGCTCCCTGCCAGCCCCTGGTCCTGGCACACAGCTGGGGACACTTTCTCCAACAAACCGACTTCTTGTGCTCTGAAATGGCTCAAGAAATACCAAACCATCCTTCCCTCTCCTAAAGGAGGTTCATCTCTTCTCAGGAAGCTCACAGAAGGGGGCCAGGTGCTGGGGTGATGTTGTTTTAGAAGAGACACCCAAGCTCTGCTGCAGGCAGCACCTTCCCCAGCAGCCCCAGAAGCTGAGGGAGAGGCAGGGAACCCCCAAAATGCCAAACCCTCCACCCACTTCTCCCATGGGCCAGGTTCTCCCTTATCTGGTCTCTGCCACAGAGCAGTCCCAACCTGTGGTACCACCACAGACCCCCTGCCCTCCAGGACACCTCCTGAGCACCTCAAGTCCCTGTGAGGGGAAGGGGCTCCCAGTGATGATGGTGAGAGCTTCTCCTCTCATGCCTCAGGGCCCAGGAAGCAGGGACATGGCAGGGAGTCACTGCCCTCTCTGGTGACATTCTTGTCATTCTCCGAGCTCCAGCTCTGTCACAGAAACTGAGTCACAAACATACCTGGATATTTTTCTCTCTCTCCTTGTTTTAATCAGCTCTATTTTAAGTAGCTTTGCAATACATTTTTTTTTTTCTCCAAAATGTCGTTTTCCTGGTAATTACTCGGTCACAATGAGATTTGCTGGTCCTTGTTCTGCTGCACACCCAGTCCTGTGTCGGCCCAGCAGAACAGCCTGCCCCGGCTGCGAGGGGGGCAGGACTGTAAGGGGGAAGAAGGTGTAAAAAATAGAAAACACCAGGCGAGGATGATTCCAGCTGCGATCCTTGGCTACCTGTGCAGTGATCCACAGGCTGGCAGTGGCTCCCACCGCAACTCCCAGCACGCAGGAGGGCTCAGAGAGGCCCAGCCTGCCTGGGGAAGGCAGGACAGCTTGGGGGCCTCAGAGCTTACCCTGTAGCTTTCCTCAAATCATGCATAATGGCTCGCAGAGCTGAAATGTCCATTTATTGACAACAGTAATAATTTAAGATTATAAAAACCCCTTTCAGTGTTGAGTATCAGCGGGCGAGGTTATAAAGAGAAATAAAAGGGACTCGAGATGGGACAGGGAAGGATCCCGGGGTCTACTTGAGAGTTCCTGTTTCAGTGACAGCTATTGGTCCTCCCCAGCTGGTGATCCTGGGGGGGGGAGGCAGCATCCTTATACTTCCATTTTAGATGTCAATCTCCAAAGCAGAAAAGATAGTATCCAAGGGGAGGAGGAGCAAAAGAAATAAAAAGAAAGGGATCTCAAATTCAAACCCATACAAACAACCTTTCCATTCGGGATTCAACCACTCGCTCAGCACCTCGGGGTTCCCAGCCGGGGAGCGCAGCAGCCTCGCACTGCAATGGGTAAAGTCCACGCAAAGAGGATGTTTTTATTGACAGACAGAGCTCTTTCCCCCCTTTTTTCATCACAGAACTTGAGGCTTCTCATCTCTGAAGGACCCAGAGGCTCCGTGTCTTCAGAAATCAAAAGGAAATTCTGGGGGCACTGCTCCTGCCTCGTCCCCTCCCCTCGCTCTGCTCTGGAAGCCCCTTTGGCTGCTCGCGGTGCCCAGGGAGGGAAGGGGAACAGTGGAAGGGCCCCGGGGACAGAGGGTGCGTTAAGATTCATGAGTTGTTCGATGAGTTTTCATTACTTGGTGAGCTGGAGGAAGAGGAGGAGGAGGAGGATGACGAGAAGTTCATCCCTGTGAGTCCTGGGGGGTTTGTGGCAGTGTTTTGTCCACTTAAACTTTTCCGGCAGACGGGACACGTGTCATGCTTTGGGGAGCAGACAAAAAAACAAAACAAGAAATAGGGGAAACGGGATTAGAAACACAACAGGGGAGCAGCACTCGAGGAATGGGCTGGGATGACACTCCATCCTCTGACCACAGGTGCTCAGGCCTCATCGTGGAGGTAGGAAAATATTTACAGAGGGGAGCAGGAGCAGACAAAGCCCCCAGTGCTGCAGGCCCCAGGCACTCACCTGCTCCAGCCACGGGACGATGCAGCCGTCGTGGAACAGGTGATTGCACGGTAACTGCCGCACATTCTCCCCAACTGTGTAGTCTTCCTTACACACAGGGCACTCCAACCCGGAATCTGCATGGCACAGGGAAAGCCAAGCCCAGCTGAGCAAAGGAGGAGAGAAGGAGGTGCAAAGCTCCTGACTTAGGAGTTGTCATCCCTCTTCCCTTCCCTACCACGGCTCCATCCCTGTCAGGAGGAAAGCTTGGAGCTCTGCAGTCCCCACACCATTCCTGTCAGGAGGAAAGCTTGGAGCTCTGCAGTCCCCACACCATTCCTGTCAGGAGGAAAGCTTGGAGCTCTGCAGTCCCCACACCATTCCTGTCAGGAGGAAAGCTTGGAGCTCTGCAGTCTCCACACCATCATCCCACCTCCCCCTGCCCAGGGTATGCCTCATCCTTCCCTTCCCTTCTGCTTTTCCATCTCTATCCACACTGAACTTCTCACAACCTCCCCAGGGCAAATCCATTCAGCCTACACTGCTCTTTTTTTGTGTGAGTGTAACAGAGCCCCTTCAGCTCTCTGCCCACTTTGAAATGTTTTATGCCTCAAAGGTACAAACAGACAAAATTCAAGTCCCAAGAAAACAGTACAGAGAGCTTCCAGTGCACAGCTCCATGGAGCAGACACGTACCTACGTGCTCCTGTGTGATCTGTATGGTGGGGAGGGCCTGGATCTTCTCTTTGTCCGCTGGCGGCGGTCCAGTGTTTTCAAACTGATTCAGTAACTGGAAAAACAACCAGCCAGGCAGGCAGAACAGAGAGGTGAGCTCAGCAGCACACAGAAGCCACTCGTTTCCTGAGCCAGGGCACCTGGACTTAGATGCACTTACACAAACACTGTCTGGTGTTCTTTTCTCTGTTTCCCCCATCACAATCAAAACAACAATTTTACAACACCTGGCAATGACCACTGTGGATCCTTTCCCATTTCAGTCCCCCAGCCCCTCGTTCCCTGCACCCCCAGAGGTGCTGCCCCTCCTGCAGCAGTGCACAGGAGGATGGAGACTGCAGGGATCCCAGTTTTACCTGTGTGATAATCGCATCCAGGCCGTTGGCACCCCAGGCGTAGTCCATCGGATTTGAGTGCAGGACTCCCCTGAGGAGCAAGGACAGCAAGTGAGTTCATCCTGGAGCACCAAGGAGACACTGTCACAGAGAGCAGCACATCCTCCAACTCACCACACTCCCAGGCCTAGGTTTGGCCTTGTGGTCGAGGTAGGAAATTCCATTGACCAGCTGCTGGATAATTCTGAAAGACAAGAAAAGCAGGATTGTGTAAGAATTAAAAGTTTGCTGGCTCCCAGCCCAGCACCCCAGCGTGGAGGGAGAGGCTGAGTAAGCTCAATACTGTCACATTGTTGGGGGCAATTAAAAATACCCTAATCTGCAACTGGGAATGGCCCAGCTGGGAGCAATCAGGACCGATAAAATTTCAAATTTGATTCATTAGGGGACAATTGTCATCCCTGATGGAGAGTCCCTACCACTGCTCCATCCCTGTCAGGAGGAAAGCTTTTCTGCAGTCCCCACACCTTCCTGTCAGGAGGAAATATTCTCTGCAGTCCCCACACCATTCCTGTCAACAGTTCATGTCACCACTCTGCAGTCCCCACACCATTCCTGTCAAGAGGAAAGGTTGGAGCACAGATGGCCACACCATCATCCCACCTCCCCCTGCCCAGGGTATGCCTCATCCTTCCCTTCCCTTCTGCTTTTCCATCTCTATCCACACTGAACTTCTCACAACCTCCCATGGGCAAATCCATTCAGCCTACACTGCTTTTTTTTGTGTGAGTGGTGAGCCCCTTCAGCTTCTGCCCACTTTGAAATGTTTTATGCCTCAAAGGTGGCAAACAGACAAAATTCAAGTCCCAAGAAAACAGTACAGAGAGCTTCCAGTGCACAGCTCCATGGAGCAGACACGTACCTACGTGCTCCTGTGTGATCTGTATGGTGGGGAGGGCCTGGATCTTCTCTTTGTCCGCTTAGCTCAGGGTCCAGTGTTTTCAAACTGATTCAGTAACTGGAAAAATTTCCAGCCAGGCAGGCAGAACAGAGAGGTGAGCTCAGCAGCACACAGAAGCCACTCGTTTCCTGAGCCAGGGCACCTGGACTTAGATGCACTTACACAAACACTGTCTGGTGTTCTTTTCTGTTTCCCCTCACAGCAAGTACAACAATTTTACAACACCTGGCAATGACCACTGTGGATCCTTTCCCATTTCAGTCCCCCAGCCCCTCGTTCCCTGCACCCCCAGAGGTGCTGCCCCTCCTGCAGCAGTGCACAGGAGGATGGAGACTGCAGGGATCCCAGTTTTACCTGTGTGATAATCGCATCCAGGCCGTTGGCACCCCAGGCGTAGTCCATCGGATTTGAGTGCAGGACTCCCCTGAGGAGCAAGGACAGCAAGTGAGTTCATCCTGGAGCACCAAGGAGACACTGTCACAGAGAGCAGCACATCCTCCAACTCACCAAGGGCCCAGGCCTAGGTTTGGAATTGTGGTCGGTGCAATAATTCCATTGACCAGCTGCTGGATAATTCTGAAAGACAAGAAAAGCAGGATTGTGTAAGAATTAAAATTGCTGTCCCAAAGTTTGCTGGCTCCACATTGTTGGACCCAAGGAAACCCCAGCGTCGAGGGAGCAAGGTAAGCTCAATACTGTCACATTGTTGGGGGCAATTAAAAATACCCTACAGCAACTGCAATGGCAGCTTAGGGAGTGATCAGCCACTGATAAAATTTCAATATTTGATTCATAAGGGGACAATTCCTGACATGATGGAGAGTGGCTCCCAGGATGCACTTACACACTGGTGTTCTCTTCTGTTTCCCCTCATGGCAAGTACATTTCTGCAACACCTGGCAATGACCAGGAATATTCTCCCACTAGAGGACAAACTCCTAAGAACAGTCCATGTCACCTCTCAGCTAAAACATCCCAAACAGACCCCAACAGGCTCAGGTGGGATACAGATGGCAATTAAAAATACCCTACAGCAGCTTAGGGAGTGGTCAGCCACTGATAAAATTTCAATATTTGATTCATAAGGGGACAATTCCTGACATGATGGCAAGTGGCTCCTAAGATGCACTTACACAAACACTGTCTGGTGTTCTCTTCTGTTTCCCCTCATGGCAAGTACAACAATTTTGCAACACCTGGCAATGACCAGGGAATATTCTCCCACTAAAGGACAAACTCCTAAGCACAGTCCATGTCACACCCAGCTAAAACACCCCCAACAAACCCCAAAAGCAGGAGCTGCCAACAGGCTCAGGCAGGACACAGCTGTCACCCACGGCAGCGCTGGAGATCTTTGGGACGCTGCTCCAACAAACCAGGAGGAAAGCTGAGGAACAACAAGGTTCCCCCCTGAGGAGCCAGAGTGGTTCTCACCCTTCCAGCGTGGGGACTCCCTCGTGCCTGCCCGAGGCTCGGCGCGTGGCCAGGCGGGCGCGGGGCTGCCGGGCGCCGTAGCGGTGCCGGGACTGGTGCTCGCGCTCCCGCCGGTTCTCCGAGTCCCGGTTGTCCTCTGCCTGCTGCACGTTGGACCCGAAGGGAAACTCAAAGCTGTCGTCAAAGAAGCCGAAAGCAAACTGGCCATAGCCCGGGGGCAAGGTGAACAAGTGCTGATCCACGTTCTGGAGGGAGGGAGGGAATGCAGAGAACACTGTGACAACAGGAATTACAGTAAAATTCAAATCGGGACAAAGATGCTGCTGGCCTGCCTCCAGCTCAGCCCTGCAGTCCAGCACTAACCCTGGAGTCTGCCACACTTGACCCAAACACCCATAACTTGTTTGCTCTCACTCTGACATTGCTCCAAGTGCACTTCACAACCAGCTCTAATTGGAACATGACATACCTGCAGCAGCAGTTCAAAAGGCTCCATGAATAAATGTATGTGTGTTAATATTTTCTCTAATATGAGCGATTGGAGTAAATAGTTTGTAGTGAAACTGGAAGGTCAGTTCCAAATCACAGCCCCTAAAAGCCCTGGAATGCTTGGATCAAAGTGATTCATAAGGGGACAATTCCTGACACGATGCAAGCGGCTCCTAGGATGCACTTCCACGCTGTCTGACGTCCCCTTCTGTTTCCCTTCATGGCAAGTACATTTCTGCAACACCTGGCAATGACCAGGGAATATTCTCCCACTAGAGGACAAACTGCTAAGCAGAGTCCGTGTCACACCCAGCTAAAACACCCCCAACAGACCCCAAAAGCAGGAGCTGCCAACAGGCTCAGGCGGCACACAGATGTCACAGCTGCCCACAGCCTGGGGTGACACCAGGACCAGCACCTTTCGGCAACAGCTCAGTGAGGAACAGACACTGGAACTGCACAAAAAGGCAGAAATAATCACAGTTCCCTGCTTTCTCTTTGAGGTGTCACTGCTGCTTCCAAGCTGAGGCTACTGCATAGCAACACACCCAAATCCTGCTCTCCAAATCCCGCTGAGCCCCCTCACGACGGGAATCAGCTGAGTGATGGTCCTATGTAACACACACAGCAAAAAGATGGGATGTGGAGATTTCAGGAGCAGCATGTGGAGGATATTAATTCCTCCTTTCCAAATTCTGTCATGATCTGGGAAATGTTTAAACAATGCACTATTGGAAAAACACTCAATCCAACAGCAAAGCAGAACGTGGTGGAAGAGAGAAAGGACCTGCTCACCTCAAAAGGATGCCTGCTCTGATCAGTGGCTGACGTGGAGGAGCTGGTCTCATTGTCAGCGTTCCTGTGGAGAATGAAGAGCACTGGTAATCTTCTCACAGCAGCTTCCAAGGCTTTTCTGCCCCCCTCCCATCCCAGGGCACAGGCAGCTCAACAGAACCTGGTCCTCCCTCAGCTGCTGATTTTCTGACTGCTGAGATCAATTTTCCCTCCCCGAACCTTTCATTTTTCCCACATCCTCACCCATTTCTCCCTACTCTATTAGATCCCACAGGCTGCAGAGAAGTGCCTGATCCATGATGTCAAGCGAGGATTTGCCCCACGATCCATCTCAAACACACCAGCTAATCCTCCAGAGCACCAGGAAGACTTAAGGCACAAACGCTGATCTCTGTGACCCCAAGACAGAGAAATTTAATCTTGAATCAAAGGAACTTCTCTACTGCAGAAGCACATAACCAAACAGCTCAGGATATTGGGAAAACTCTAACTGTTGTCAGACTTCTGCTTTCAGAGCTGCAGGAACATTTCCTGCTCAGAACCAAGCTTGGCATTCATGGTACCAAAACCACTGGGATTCAGCAAATATGTGACTTTCCTGAGGTCACAGGGAATCACCAAAAACAGTCAGGATCATCCAGCATGGATTTTCTGGCTCCAGGGCTGGTGATCAAACCAACCACCACCTGCCCAGTGCAGAAGCCCCAGGCCATGCACCACAATCAGCAGGCAGCAACACCCATTGCCCCTGGCCCCTGCACTGCCAGTCACAGCTGGGGCTCCACAAACACAACTGAAACATTTTAAGACATTCCTGCTGCTTCTGCCACCAGTGGCAGCAGAGCAGCACAGGAACACAGACCTCACTGCTCCAGGGCAGAGTCCAAAGTCTCAGCCACAACGTTTTGCTGTTCATCCCCAACACAGTCACTGCTTACACTGAGGTGTCCATGCACTCACCATTCCCAGATCCCTCTCTCTGGGGTTATCTCTGTCCTGATCAGGTCAGAGCCACCACACAGCACAGGGAAAACCTTCCTAACACTTCTTTATGTTTGTTTGAAATCAAACCATTCCTGTCCCGCCCCTCAGCAGAGACATTGGACACTCAGCATTGCTCAGATTTGCCTGTGGATGCAAACTCTGCCAACAAAGCGCTGTATTGCAAAAGTGAGGAAAAATGAGCTAAAGCTGGGGCAGAAGCAATAGAAATGGTGCATTTCATAGCAAACATTGCCTTTGAACTAGGAAAGGAGCAAAGCAACCTGGGCTCAGTGGAGCACCAGCCCCTGGGGCAGCACATTACCTCGGCTCCTCAGGAAGCTCTTCAATAAAACCAGACTCACACCGTGGGCAGATGTAGTCCTGCAGGAGAAGACACACTGGGTGAGAGGAGAGGTGGCACCTCAGAGCCGCAGGCTGTGACAGGGTGGGAGGGTCCTGCAGTCTGCCATCCCCAGCACATGCAACAGTCCCAGAGCCAGAGAGACCCCAAAGCCCAACATTTGCCTTCCAGAGCTCAGCCTAAGCCTGTGGGAGCTCAGCTTAAGAACGATGAGGGTGATGCTGATTAATCCCCAGTACAGACACAGCTGATGCAGTTCCAGTGAAGTGAAAGTGAAACCCCCAAAGCTCCCTGCACAACAAACCCACAAACTTTGGCCCAGCTGTGTGTTTTGGGGAGCAGGACACAATGTGGGAACGGCAGCAGGGACTTGGTGAGCTTGTGGTGCTCAGAGAGGCTGAATGGTCCCTGTCACTGACACAGCCTGGGGTTCACAGCCCACAGGGACAGCCAGGAGCTCACACTCCAACACCCAGAGCTCACTACAGAGACCCGTCACCACCCCTGAGCACGCCAGGACAGACAGACTGAGTGCAGCCCCTGCACAGCCACCTCCTCACAATTCCTGGGGTCAGTGAGGAGGAATTTATCCTCCACAACCAGCCCAGAACACTGGAAAGCCTAAAAGGGAACTGCTTCACTTCCCAGTGCTCAAGAAGCAGCACAGAGCCAATCCCATCCCCTGCCTCATGGTGGGCACACACCACCCCAAATCCCTGCGCTGGCAGAGCCAGGCTCAGCACAGAAGGCATTTAAGAGCTTCTAAAAATAATGTACACCACTTCCTTTTGCTGCTCTGTTGGAACTGGCACAGCCCTGAGCCAGACTGAGGGATTCCCCCAAGGAGCTGAGGCTGATAAGGCTCTTGGGGTCGCTCCTGTGGCCCCTACAGCCAGCCCTGATAAGGCCCCAGGGAACGAGCACAGCTTGGAGCCTCTGAATGTGCCTTGTCTGCTCAGGGAGATACAGGAGCAGAGTGGGAGAGGTGGCCCTGCTCCCTCTCCCACACGGGACTGCTGCTGTGGAACAACCATCTCTGCCCCACTGACAGCAGGTCTGAGCTCAGGGTCTCCTGTGACTGCAGCCCATGAATGAAATCCCCTGCCCATGAAACCCCCTGCCCATTAAAACCCCCTCTGTGGCACAAACTGGTGGGGACACACGTGGCACGGGGGTGAGTGACCACAGCCTGAGCACCCTGCCCCAGGGAGCTGCTGTGTGCTCTGTGTGTGTGTGTCTCTATGCGCTCCCAGGCAGCTCCCAGCACAGGGATCAGCACATTCCTCTGCAGCTGGAACGGCACAAATGGCAAAGTTTGTTGTTTCTCGGGCTGTTTGAGTCCCTCCTTTGGCAGCGCTGGTTACTGCGCCTGCAGATGGTGAGGGAAACCCGGATCTCCAAAACAAGCTCATGAACTCTCAGATCTGAGCCCCCAAACCCAGCTGGCACAGCCAGGTGTGCCCAGCCAGATGTGCACACAACCAGCTGTGAGCACAGCCCAGCACGGGCTGTTTGAGCAGAAATAAAGAACAGATTTCCTGTGTTAACTCCTGGCTCCACAGCTCTGTGAGTTTGCCCTCACTCTTACACACGAGCTGGGAGCTCCAGCATGGCCCACCCTGGCCCAAAGGAGAGGGCAAAAGGACAAATCACACGTCACAAAGCAGCCAGCCCCAGCTTGTCCTCACAGGCTTTTCAAGTTCAGTGCCAGGCACCCAGCAATGACTTTTGGGACAAGGTGCTGTGAAAAGTGTCAGGATAAAGAGACCAGCAGCACTCTCCAAATCACATTGAGCACCTCAGGAAGCCAAGCAGGGGAACAACTGATCCACCAGATCCTCCCTAACAGCCCACACTCCTTTTCCACCCACACCAGGGCAAGCTCCACACACACACACCGGATTTTGGTGTGTGATTAAAGCACCTGCCCAGGTGCCTACACAGCATTTCTACCCACGTAGTGCCGTGCATCTTCCTGCGCCCCAACACGGTTTTATCGTGTTCATTAAACCTCCTGAAAGAGCCCCGGGAAACCCCCACACAACCCGAGAAAAACCCCACACAACCCGAGAAAAACCCTGCACACGACCCCGAGAAAAACCCCGCACACGACCCCGAGAAAAACCCCGCACACGACCCCGAGAAAAACCCCGCACACGACCCCGAGAAAAACCCCGCACACGACCTCGAGGAACCCCGAACCCGGCGCTGCTTCACCGGGCACCGGCTGGGATCAGGCTGGGATCAGACACCCCCGGTCTGGGGATGTCACAGCCGGGCCCGGGGCTGCTGCCGGACGGGCTCCCGGCCCAGCCCGGCTCCCCGTGGGGCGCTCGAACCGCCTCGGGCCCCCCCATTGCGGGCGCACCGGGCCCGAGGGCCCCTCCCGCCGCGCCGCCCCCGCCCGGCCCGGCTGCCCCTCGGCCCGGCTGGCCCGTTCCCTCCGCAGCCCCTCTCCCCTCACCGCCGCAGCCCCGTTCCCTCGCTACCGAGCCCCTCTCAACGCCCCCGAGCGCCGGTGCCACGGGCGGAGCCCCTCAGGGCAGCCCCCGCCTCCCCGGCCGCTCAGGCCCCCTGGGCCCCTCAGGCCTCGCCCCCACGTGCCCGCCCCCTCGGAGCCGCCCCCCGGCGCTGCGCGCGCTCCCGGCCCTCCCCGGCGGCCCTCCCCGGTTCCCCGCTCACGGGCAGGCGCGGGGCGATCTCGGCCGAGCAGCAGTGGCAGAAGAACCGGCCCGGCTGCGGCGACGCCTCCGCCATCTTCCCTACCCGCCGGCCCCGCCCCCCGCGCGCGCCGCGGCGCCGACGGCGGCCGAGGGGGGACAGGGGACAGCGCGTGGCGGAAACGCGGAGGGGCAAAAGCGCAGAAGGGGCGTGGCTAGACAGGGGGCGTGGCTTTAACATATTAAATGAGCGGGTGTGGCGTGACCAAATAAGGAGATGGGGCGTGGCCGGGACGGGATCCCCGATTCCGGGAACCCCTCCGTATTCCCGGAACCCCCAATCCTTCCCGCACCCCCTCCTCCCCCGGGTTCCTCATCCCTCTCTCAGCCCCAGCGGAGCCCCGAGCCTTAAAATACCAATTTAATTTTTAAAAGAAAAGCTAAAAAATGAGCTGGGGTGAGGCTGGGTCTCCCAAAAAGAGGAAGAAGGGGGTGAAAAATCCCCGTGAAAACCCCGGGAGCTGCTTCAAGATGCAATAGCCCTAAAGGAACTGGAATCCCTGGGGTCCCAAACCTCAGGGGCCGTTCCGTGGCACTGCCGAGCCAGGGTTTTGGGGTGATTTTGGGGTATCCACGTGATATGGGTGATTTTTGGGGTGATTTTGGGGAGATTTTGAGGTATTCACGTGATATGGGTGATTTTTTGGGGGTGTTTTTGGGAATATTTTGGGGTATCCACGTGATATAGGTGATTTTTGGGGTGATTTTGGGGAGATTTTGAGGTATCCACGTGATATGAATGATTTTTGGGGAGATTTTGGGGTATCCACTTGATGTAGGTGATATTTGGGGTGATTTTGTGGGGATTTGGAGTATCCACGTGATATGGGTGATTTTTGGGCTGATTTTGGGGAGATTTTGAGGTATTCACGTGATATGGGTGATTTTTGGGGGGTGTTTTTGGGAATATTTTGGGGTGTCCACGTGATATAGGTGATTTTTGGGGTGATTTGGGGGTATCCACTTGATATAGGTGATTTTTGGGGTGATTTTGGGGTATCCACGCGATATGGATGATTTTGGAGAGATTTTGGGGTATCCGTGCGATATTTTAGGGTGATTTTTAGGGTGATTTTGGGGAGATTTTTGGGGTATTCATGTGATATGAGTGATTTGGGGGAGATTTTGAGGTATTCACGTGATATGGGTGATTTTTGGGGTGATTTTGGGGTATCCACTTGATATGGGTGATTTGGGGGGAGATTTTTGGGGTGATTTTTGGGGTTATTTTTGGGGAGATTTTGGGGTATCCATATGATATGGGCGATTTTTGGGGCGATTTTTGGGGAGATTTTTGGGGCGATTTTTGGGGCGATTTTTGGGGAGATTTTTGGGGTATCCACACACTGCGGCTGTGAGATTTCGGGGAAGGGGGAGATGGTTTTTGGGAGATTTTGGAATGGAACTGTAGATTTTAAGGGTTCTCCAGCGCGGCTATGGTTTTTGGGATTTTTGCCAGCCCCGCTCCCAGATTTCATCCCAGCATTTTGGGGTCTCCATATGGGTGATGGAGCATTTTGGGGAGGGATTTATGGAGCAGCTCAGGAGCTCTGGAAAACTCGGCAGAGCTGGGGACAGGGGCCGGACACTGGTGACAAACAGCTCTGGAGGGCTGGGAGGGCTCGGTGGTGGCGCAGAATTGGGACGGACCGGCAGAGTTCCGCGGCTGATCGGTGACAGCATTAATTTATGGGTTTATTTACGGGTGATGAGGTTTATTTATTTACGGGTGATGAGGAAACTGCTGCTCCTGTAATTCAGGAGGTGGGTCCAGACGGGAGCCAGACAGAGCCCCGCGGCTGCGGATGGGGCATTTCCCACCCCAAGGGAAGCTCCTTCCCTCCCTGCAGCTCTCCGGCGCCCGGTTTCACCCTCGGAGGACAAGTTCCCACTTGATGCAATGGTGTGGGGTGCTGGAGGGGGGAAGGATCCGGCTGCACTGACTTTGTCCCTCTGGAATTCCCTGACGCAGGAGCTGTGCAGGGTGAGCGTGGCGGCGCTCGAGTGGCAGAGATGTGGATGCGCGGGGAGATCAGGGCAGCAGGGTGGGCACACAGCAGTGGGGAGGGTCCCTCAAAGCCCCTCACTCATCTCTTGGGGTCTGCATCCATGTCAGGAATAAAAACCATGCCCCTGCCTCATTTCTGGTGCTGCTCATGGAGAGGGGATCGCCCTTCTCTGGGGGCTGAGGGTCCTTCAAAGGCCCCTCACTCATCTGTTGGGGTCTGCATCCATGTCAGGAATAAAAACCGTGCCTATCCCTCATTGCTGGTGCTGATCATGCAGAGGGGATCATCCTTTTCTAGCAGCTGAGGGTCTCCCAAAAGGCCCTTGGGGTTTGCATCTGTGTCAGGACTGCAGATCCTGCCCCTGCCTCATTGGTGGTGCTGCTCATGGAGAGGGAATTGCCATTTTCTGGGGGCTGAGGGTCCCCCCAAAACCCCTCACTCGTCTGTTGGGGTCTGCATCCATGTCAGGACTAAAAACCGTGCCCATCCCTCATTGCTGGTGCTGCTCATGGAGAGGGAATTGCCATTTTCTGGGGGCTGAGGGTCCCCCAAAACCCCTCACTCACCTGTTGGGGTTTGCCCCCATGTCAGGACTGCAGCCCCTGCCCATCCCTCATTGCTGGTGCTGATCATGCAGAGGGGATCATCCTTTTCTAGCAGCTGAGGGTCCCCCAAAAGCCCCTTGGGGTTTGCCTCCATGTCAGGACTACAATCCCTGCCCATTCCTCATCGCTGGTGCTGCTCATGGAGATGGGAAGGCCCTTCTCCAGCAGCTGAGGGTCCCCCCAAAAGCCCCTCACTCATCTTTTGAGGTCTGCATCCATGTCAGGACTACAATCCCTGCCCATCCCTCATTGCTGGTGCTGATCATGGAGAGGAGATCACCCTTCTCTGGGGGCGGAGGGTCCCTCAAAAGCCCCTCACTCATCTCTTGGGGTCTGTATCCATGTCAGGACTGCAAACCATGCCCCTGCCTCATTGCTGGTGCTGCTCATGGAGAGGGAATTGCCATTTTCTGGGGGCTGAGAGTCCCCCCAAAACCCCTCACTCACCTGCTGGGGTTTGCCCCCATTTCAGGACTAAAAACCGTGCCCATCCCTCATTGCTGGTGCTGCTCATGGAGAGGGAATTGCCTTTTTTGGGGGGTTGAGGGTCCCCCCAAAACCCCTCACTCACCTGTTGGGGTCTGCATCCATGTCAGGACTGCAAACCATGCTCCTGCCTCATTGCTGGTGCTGCTCATGGAGAGCATGCCATTTTCTGGGGGCTGAGGGTCCCACAAAAGCCCCTCACTCATCTGCTGGGGTTTGCCCCCATTTCAGGACTAAAAACCGTGCCCATCCCTCATTACTGGTGCTGACCATGGAGATGGAATTGCCACTTTCAGGCAGCTGAAGGTCCCAGACAGGTCCATGCCCTGCCTTTGGCCCCAGCCATGATTCCTCCCCGCAGAGAGCACAAAAATCCCATGGACACCCCATCTCTGCTGCTGCTGGGGCACCCCAAGCCCGGGGGTTCTGTGTTTCCCTGTCCCATTCCTGCTGCCTCTGAGGGAGCTGTGTCTGCTCAGGAGCACATTTGAGTCACCCAGGAGAGGATTTTTCCCACGGTGCTGCAGAAAGATGAACTGCAGCCTCACCTGAGAGGGCTGACGAGGAGGTGACACCTCCCGGGTAGGATGGAGTCATCCTGAGACACAGCCCGCTCCCAAATCGGCCACCCCGCTCGGGAAGGGGGTGTGGGGAAAATCTCCCAGGGGAAAATCCCGATGTTTGAGGGTGAGAGGCTCCTCCAGCAGCTCAGAGCCACCATCCCAGCTGGGCTGAGCAGTGGAGGGAACACGTGTCCCAGACAGGGGGTTGTCACCCTGATTTTTTAAGGTTTTCCAAGCCTTCTGATGTTTACATTCTTGTAAGGAACTTTCTCACACACTTTTTGTAAATAACTCATTGTTTTACATTCTTTTATGGAGGAGGAGGAGCAGTTTGATGGACTGTTGGTTTGTCCAGTGTCATTGGAGAGGTGGCACTGTCACCCCTCCAAACCCACCGTCACTTTTGAAAATCTATAAATGTTGGAGTCAGAAATGAAAAATTCTCTTTTCGCCTTGGAAGGGCTGCGTGTCCACGTCGTGTTATTTTGTGTAGTGACAGGGGGGTCACGGGATTCCTCCTGTGTTCCTAAAGGAAGTGGGGACTGAAACCCCCACCCTGCCCAGGTGCTGGAGGCACAGGGGCAGCTCCGGGCTCATCCCAGGCTCTGCCTTGAGCCCTGGGAAGCACAAGCACCTCCTGGAGCCAGAGCAATTCCTGCCAAGTGAGAAGAACTGGTGCAGCTGGTCTCCCTGCTCCCCTCCACCCCACATCATATATAATTGCCTATTTTAATTAATAAATTGGAGGCCACTCAAAGGAAAGCGGGCGAGATTCCTTGCAGACACTGCCGGGGATTGTCTACCCGCCCCGAGCCAGTCGTGTCACGGCGCATTTGAATCGGTCTCCTTTGAATTTGCTCAGACAGATCGAGAGATTTACATCCCCCACCTCATCTCCTGGAGCCTCACACCTCCAGGCTGTGGGGCCGGATCCCATCTGGCGGTGATCCAGCAGCTCAGGGTGACCCAGGAGCAGCGGCACAGGCTGAGCCCCGTCCTCAGCACCCCGGGGGAAGCTGCTGGAGGGTGGTCCCAGCCCTCCACGGCTGATCCCTGCATCAGAAAGGCTGCTGGCATCTTGGTGGTCCATCCCTGGCCCAGCTGTGCTGTCCCAATGGCTCACCTTCCCCTGGGAGCAGCCAAGGCAGAGGGGAAGTTCACAGTCCCAAGGGGCTGATTTTAGGCTCCACCAAAAATTTTCCTTTCTCTTTTTTTTTTTTTTTTTTTTTCTTTCTTTTTGGATTCTTTCCTTTTTTATGCTGGGTTTAAACCATTGTTCTTCAAGGGCAATTTTAATGTGAAAAACATGCTTTTCTAACAACTGCCAGCCTGGGCCAAGCAATGAGGCTCTTTGGCTGACAAGGGCTGTGTGGCAGATGTTGGGCTCCAGCGAGGATGTGACCTGTGGTGGCTCTGCTCTTTAGGGGCCCAGGGCATGGGGATGCACCAGGCTGGGATGCTGGGATTGCAGTGCCAATGGGGTCCATGGTGTGGCTGGTACGGGAGTATCCGCCAGGCTGTCTGTCTGTCTGTCTGTCCCACCCCAATAACAGCACCTTGCTCCGGGAGCAAAGATCAGTGGAGCAGCCGGTGCTGCTTCCTGCAGCAGCGCCTCTCCCCAGCCTCACCAGGAGGTTTTAATGACCCGGGAGGTTTTCCTGGCTCTGCTGGACCCGGTTCAGCCCCTCACGGCTGCCCGACATTCCCGGTGCTGCCAGCCCTTCCCTCCAGGCTCACCCAGCGCTCGCGCCGGGAGCCCGCACGGCCGCCGGCGCTGACTCACGGCTTGTTTACACTCACAAACACACACAAACACTCACAAACACACACACACACAAACACACACAAACACACGCACACAGAGCCTGTGGCACCGCCAGGCCAACCCCACCGGGCTCAGCCATGTGGGCAGTGGGATCAGCCCGTGAGGAGCTCGCTAAGGTGCCTGGAAATCGGACAGGAGAGGCGGAACTGGAGCCACGAGCTGCTCCTGGCTGAGAGGGACACGAGCTGGGGCTTCTGCAGGGTGGGATGGGATGGGATCCATGGGATGGGATCCATGGGATGGGATGGGATGGGATGGGATCCATGGGGTGGGATGGGATGGGATCCATGAGATGGGATGGGATGGGATTCATGGGGTGGGATGGGATGGGATCCATGGGATGGGATGGGATCCTTGGGGTGGGATGGGATGGGATCCATGGGGTGGGGTGGGATGAGATGGGATCCATGAGATGGGATGGAATGGATGGGATTCATGGGGTGGGATGGGATGGGATCCATGGGATGGAATCCATGGGATGGGATGGGATGGGATCCATGGGATCCATGGGATGGGATCCATGGGATGGAATGGGATGGGATGGGATCTGTGGGGTGGGATGGGATGGGATGGGATGAGATGGGATCCATGAGATGGGATGGGATGGGATGGGATGGGATGGGATCCATGGGATAGGATGGGATCCATGAGATGGAATCCATGGGATGGGGTGGGATGGGATCCATGGGATGGGATGGAATGGATGGGATGGGATCCATGGGATGGGATGCAATGACCTTACTGTCTCTGGTCGCTGCTTTCCCACATCCCAGCCTTCCCATGTCGCTTGCACTGGCATTTCCCCAGCATGGACAGAGCTCAGAGCATCTCCCATCAGTTCAGGGCACAGCTGAGACTGAGCTGGGACTGGGCACTGAGACCAAAGACTTGAGAAGAAGAGGCGTTGAGCAAGTGCGGCTCTTTCTGGGGGCACCCAGAGCACTGGAGAGGAAGAGGACATTTCTGAGAAGGGGAGAGGGAGTGAATCCCCCCGGGGTGATGCTGCCTCTGGTGCCTGCAGCAGGGAGGGGGTCTGGGTCTGGCCGTCAGCAGGAGGGATCGGGATCTGATCAGGAATCAAACAGGATGGCTGATCAGATCTGGAGGGGCAGGTCTTGGGAATGCATGTCAGGCTCCCAGCCCGCCCTCCCGCCCTGCCTGCCTTCCCTCATGCACACACGTGGAAGTGTCCCAGCAACATGAAACGATTACTTGGCGAGGAGAATCCAGCTCAGCACTTCTTGGCATTTGTTCACGGCTTTTCATCTTCAAAGCTCCTTGCAAACATTAGCAAACTAATCCCCGCAACCTTCCTGGGAGATAGTGCAGGATCAAGCGGAGGAGCATTATCTCTCCTCAGCAGATGGGGAAACTGAGGCACGGAGCGGTGACGCTGCCGCCCCGGGGCGCGGGGCGAAGCTCCGTGTCAGCGCTGGGGGTGGAGTGAGCCCATCAAGGTGCCGGCCTGACACTCTCTCCCCAAACAAACCCTGAGTCAATTCCCTGCGCTGGAGGAGCCGTGAGGACACGGGAGAAAATCCCGCCCCCGGGTCAGGGCTGCCGGCAGCGGGGCCGTGCCCTGGGCTCTGGCCACTCGCCACGTGCTCCAGGGATGTCACCAGGCTCAGTCCTGTCCCCTCTGCTGAGCCCTGCTGAGCTGAGCCTGTCCCCATGGATAACCCTGAGCTGGGGCTGTGGCCCCGCTCCCCCTCTGCCCACCGCGGTGTTTGGCAGCATCTCTGCTTGCGTGAGACAAACTGGGGCGTCCCAGCGCGGTGAGGAGAGGGGGAACGGGGCCAGGATCACCTCTGTCTGACAGGGAAATGGCAGCGTGCAGGGCCCTGGCCAACACCTGCCCACAGATCCTCGTATGAAACCTCTGCCCTGACCCTGGGCTCTTCTCCTCAATAGAACTGTCTTGTTGCAAATTGCAGCTCTAATTGGTTTAGCAGAGTTTAATTAGCCTGAACTGATGAGAGAGGCGAGATTCCCTCCTTAAAGGAGCCCAGCAGCAGCAGCAGCAGCAGCGTGCAGCAGCTGGGGCGTGGGGGGAGCATGTTTGGGTCTGAACCTTGTCCTGAAATCCTGCTGCAGCCCTGACCCAGCGTGGCAGCAGTGCCCAGAGGAAAGGTCAGATGTGAAGCCACCATTCACTGTGCTCCAAAGGGCTCCTTTGTCCCCTCTCCAGTGCCTCCAGCCACCCCCAGCCCTGCCCAGGGGTTCCTCTGTCTCCCTTTGGGCGCTGCTTTCCTGCAGCTCCCAGGCCAGCTCCTCACCCCACTCACTCCGTGGGTGCTGCTGGGGTCAGCCACACCCTGGGGTGTCCGTGGGCTTCAGGGAGACAGCATCACCCTGAGTGTGGGACCGGGAGTGGAATTTTGCTCCCAGCTTTGCTCGAGAACCAGCACTGTGGTATCAGCACAGGCAAGTTGCTTCAGCCACAGGCAGGACGGAGCCCCCGGCATGGTTTTCCTGGCAGCAGGGCAGCCTCATCAGGATTCTGGGAGGCTCAGGGGACCCAATTCCCTCCTGGCCACCAGCCTCCTCCTGCCTTTCTATCAGGAGCCTGGCTGCTCCCTTACAGATGCAGCAGCAGCGCCTGCTGCTCCGAGCGAGGTCTGACCCCTTCCCTGCCAGAGCCTGCGGTTGTGCAACCCCACTGGCAGCCAAGGAAAATCCCTTGCTGGCCTCTGCGAGCTCCTCTCGCATCCTGGAGCATGTGAGTGAGCGAGTGCATCACCACCCACTCGCTCACGGACATCCCGCTCGCGAGTTTGGCTCCCCAGCCCTCTGCCCTTACATGGGCAACTGCTCCGAGCCAGCGTGGGTCACAGCAGCCAGGACAGGGCCAGGAGCAGCCCAGGGCCAGCAGCACACTGGGAACACGGTGGCCAGGGGCTGCCGGCTCTGTGCTTCCCCCCAGGGCTGTCCCCTCTCACGCTGGCAGGAGGTGCTGCAGGGCTCCTGTGCCTGCGGATGGCACCTATGCCAGCCGGGGCAAACCCACCCCTCCCCGTCCCCAACCCCTCCCGGGGGTTCAAAGGGCTCTAAGTGGAGAAGAAAAGGAAGATCTGCCTTGGTCAGAGCCTGCCTGCCAGCTGGAGGGATGGAGATGTGGCAGGGACAGGGACACTGCTCTCTGCCCCTGCTGGCACAGGGCACTGCACCCTGTCCCCAGGCTGCTCCACGTCCCACAGGACCGAAGCTGTGTCCAGCCCCATCCCACGCCAAAACCGAGCTGCTCGTGCTGTGCTGGCACCACTCAGAGCCAGGAGGCTGCTGCAGGGCCGGGTGGGTGGTGCAGGCTCCCCTGGGCCCTGCGGCCCCTCTCTGAAGCTCAGCCCTGCCGAAAACATGACCTCAGCTGGGGCCAGTGCACGGGGTGAAACGTTCCTCAGCTGCATGCCTGGGAGCTGGACAGGGCTCGGGGGCTGGAGAGCCCCCTGTGTCCAGCTGTGCCCCCAGAGCTCTGCCTCGGGAGCGGGGTGATGCTCCCTGGTGCATCCTGACCCCCCTTCACACAGGTGGGGTGGTCTCTTGGTGATGGCACCAAGCAAGGAGCAAAACCAAAGCTGCTCTGCCTTGCCCTGGGGTCTCTGCTGCCCTTCCCCTGCCCTGTAGGAGCCCCACAAAGCCTGGGAGCCCCCGAGAGCCTGGCAGTGCTGGCCCAGCTGCAGTTCCCCAGCCCAGGGGAAGGGTCCAGGAGCCAGACAGAGCAGCCCTCGTGGTGATGGGGACATCTCTGGAGGACATGGGCAGCACGTGCCACAGGGGGTATGGCCCCACAGTTCTTCTCCTTGCCTGGCAAGGCTCAGGGTGGTGCCTCAGTTTCCCCTCGGTGTTGTTGGGTACCAGGCGAGCTGTTGGGAGCGTTTGGGGAGCAGAGGTGAAAGGAGCCACGGAGATGAACCAGCCCACACCGTGCCCCTGCTGCCAGCCGGGGCTGCTCGGGGAGGGAGCATGGGTGGGGAAGGCACAGGGGGCGCGCAGGGGAGCGCTCTGGGGTGCACAGACCCCGCTCCACCGAGGGCACCCCGAACCTCCCCCGACCCATCCCAGCGCCGGGGTGCCGGTGGCACACCCGGACACGACACCCGGACAACGACACCCGGACACGACACACGGACACGACCCCCCGCCCCGCCCGTTCGGTGCCGATCAGCCCCTCACCGCCTCCCCCCGCTCTCATCCCCCTCGCTGCCCCCCGACTCCCCCGCCGCTGCCCCCGCCCCGGCCCCCCCGCGCCGCCCCGCCCGGTGATTCACGCCGCCCCGCCGCTTTATAGCTCGCTCGGTCTCGCCGCCGCCTTCACAGCAACAGGTCACCGGTCACCGGAGCGCCCCGGCCCGTCCCGGCCCGTCCCCGCCCGGCCCGGCCATGCCGCTGCGGCTGGCGCTCTGCCTGCTGGCGCTCTGCAGCCCCGCCGCCGCGCACGGTAAGAGACACGGCGGTCCCGGTGCAGTCCGTCCGTCCGTCCGTCCGCCCGCCGGTAACGCCGCTGCCGCCGGCAGGTGCTCGGGGTCGCGGCGCCGTTATGGGGCTCGGGCTCCGATGTCCCGTCCCGCCGGGCGGATACCGGGCTTTTCTTCTTTTTTCCGCCTTTACCGGGCGGAGCGGCGGCTGCCGGGTGCCCGGCGGTGCCGCTCCGGTGTCCCGGTCCCCCGGGTGTCCCTCCGGCGGGCGGGTCCCCGGGTCCCGCCCGGTTCCGCAGACCCGTCCCGGATGGCGGCGGTCGGGAACGTCCCGCAGCCGGTGTGTGTGTGTGTCCCGGGGATCCCCGTTACCGGGCGGCAGAGGCGGCTCGGGGCTGCGTGCCCCGGTGGGACGGGCCGGGAGCGGCGTGTGGAGTTCCGTGCTTGGACCCTCCCGGTTCCGCTGCCGGGACAGCGGGAGAGGCGGCCCCGTGACACCGGACCGGGGCTCTGTCAGCCCTCCCCAGCGCCCCGGTGCCGCCGGTGTCCCCGCAGCCGAGCGGGAGTTTCCACCTTCCCCTCGCACGGCGCTGAACGTTCCGTGGGGAGCGGGGGCCGCGCGGTGCCGTAACGGGAAACCGAGCTCGGAAAAGCAATTGGATAAATCCGCGGAGGATAAACCCGCGCCTTGGAGCGGCCGGCGCTGCCCGAGGTGTGCGGGCGCTCATTCCCGGGGCTTTGCTCCATCCCCGGGACTCGGGACCGAACCAGAATCGTGTGCGTGGGGAAAAGAAGGGCACAGGGGGTTTAGGACAGGGCCAGGCTCCGCTTTGGGGTGAATCCTGCTGAGGAGGGGAGCGACTCCCGCCTGGCAGCGCCAGCCCCGTCCCTGCCCCCATCCCTCCCTCCCTCCCTTCCATCTTTTCGCCGTTTAGCAAACCTCAAGCACAGCTAATGAGAGCACGAACCCAAATAAGCGTCACAAGAGGCTGGTTTGCAGAGGCGGAAATTGCAAAGAAATCACTCACAAAAAAAAAAAAAAAAGAAAAAAAGAAAAAAAAATTTCGAACTGATTCGCTGGTGGGTCACGGAACAAACAGGCTTTTGAGTCAGAGGGATCAGTGCCAGACCCGAGGGCTGGGGCAAGTGCCCTGTGCTCCAGCCACTGGCTCAGATGCTCCTTGCAGGGCCCGTGGGTGTCGGGCTTCCATATCAGGGAACAGTTCCATCCCTCTGTGGGGCACATGCCAGGAGATCCAGCCCTCACAGCAGCCACCCACTGCCCCACCACTCTGTCTGGTACCCCCTCGCCGTGGGGCCAGGCAGGAACTGGGCACAGAGGCAAGGGAGAGGCAAGCTACAAGCCCTGATCCTGGCTGGCAAGCTGGGCATCTCCCAGAGCATCCATCACGGGGAGTGCTGGCATAACTGGTCCATCCCTGTGGTCCAAGCGCTGGATTTGGAGCCTGTTGGCAAAAAAGGGCTGGCAGCAGCATTGGGGTGGCCATGGGGGCACTGAGCTGCCATGCCAGGGATCCTTGGGGATGCCTGCTCTGGGACAGATCTTGTGCCACAGGCGCCAGCACAGAGCATCTCCATGTTCCCCAACCCTCAGGGGATGCCTCCCTGTCTGGGTGCAGGATCTCTTTGTCCTTCTCAGGGGTCCTGGCCCAGAGGGATCCCTCATCTCCCCTTCTCAGGGGTCCTGGCCCAGCCCAATTTGTCTCCTCTGCCTTTCTCAGGGGTCCTGGCCCAGATCCCTCACCCACCCCTTCTCAGGGGCCTGGCCCAGGATCTCTTTGCCCTTCTCAGGGGTCCTGGCCCAGCAGGGATCCCTCACCCTCTGCCCTTCTCAGGGGTCCTGGCCCAGCAGGGATCCCTCACCCTCTGCCCTTCTCAGGGGTCCTGGCCCAGCAGGGATCCCTCACCCTCTGCCCTTCTCAGGGGTCCTGGCCCAGCAGGGATCCCTCACCCTCTGCCCTCTCCACAGGTGGAATCTGCTGGCTGCAGCAGGGGAAGGAGGCCAAGTGCACCATGATCCTGAAGACGGGCGTGACGTGGGAGGAATGCTGTGCCAACGGCAACGTGGACGTGGCCTGGTCCAATTACACCTACCCAGGCAACAAGATCAGCCTGCTGGGCTTCCTGGGGCTGGTCACCTGCCACCCCTGCAAAGGTGACGAGCTTGGGGGCTCAGGGGCTGCTGTGGGGCTGAGCTCTCCCCGTGGGGAATGTGTGGAGCCCTGGGGACAATAATGCAGCTGTGGGTGATGCAGCAGCACAGAGCTGGGCTGCCCCTCACCAGAAAAGCTCTCCTTGGTGGTCTGGGGCAGCACAGGGACCCCAGGGAGTGCTGACCCCGTGCTCCTGCTGCTGCAGCTCCTGCTTGGATGCTGCTGTGGATCAGGGCTGGCGGGACAGCCTGTGTCCCTCAGCTGCTCTCTGGGTTTGAGTGTATTTTAGTTGCTCTCCCAGTGGAGAGGGATGCATGACCCAGGTCTTGGCCAGGGCAGCCAAGTGCAGGGAGAGGATCTGGAGCTGGCTGTTCCCAAGTTAACCCCTCCGTGCTGGGGCCTCCCTCCCCTGCTCAGAAGGAAACTTTGTCAGGTTTTCTTCTGAGGAAAAAAAAGATGTATTTCTTCTTCCCCTCGGCTGCCCCTCGCTCCTCCCAGCGCGTGTGTGAAATGGCTTTATGTAACGGGCAGTTCCACAAGTGGAAACTCTCCAGCTGTGAGTTCCAGCCCCGCCAGATGTTTTGGCGTGTGCCGGAGCTGCGGCTCCTCCAGCCCTTGCGTGGCTGTGTGAGAACAGCTCCAGGACCTGCTGCCCGCAGCAGGCAGGAGCAGGGCTTTGGAAGGTCATGTTGTTATTTGCTTAAAGGGGGAAAAAAAAAAAGGTTTCTAACCAAACCACTTCCCCCAGCTCCCCGCACCCCTCAGTGCCGCTGCAGTGGCCTCAAGCCCATCCTGCTGCTCACTGTGCCAGCTAAAAGCTGAGTGAGATCCTGGCCCCATCCCCATCCTGCTTGGAGGGAGCTGGGAGCACTGGGACCCTCTCCAGGGGCTCCCCTGTGCTGGAGGCAAAGTGCAGTGGGGACAGGCAGCCCTCAACCAGGAGCCTGCACTCACCTCACTTGCCTCTGTCAGGAGTTTGGGGCACCCAGGGAGGGCTGAGAGTGGCCCCAGACCATGGTGGGAGCTGTGGTTCCTGGGCTTTGTTGGAGTTTGGAGGACCCAGGGAGGGCTGACCATGGTGGGGGCTGTGGTTCCTGGGGTTTGTTGGAGTTTGAGGCACCCAGGCAGGGCTGAGAGTGGCCACAGACCATGGTGGGCACTGTGGTTCCTGGGGTTTGTTGGAATATGGGACCCAGGGAGGGCTGAGAGTGGCCACAGACCATGGTGGGGGCTGTGGTTCCTGGGGTTTTTTGGTGTTTTGGGGACCCAGGGAGGGCTGAAAGTGGCCACAGACCATGGTGGGGGCTGTGGTTCCTGGGGTTTTTTGGTGTTTTGGGGACCCAGGGAGGGCTGAAAGTGGCCCCAGACCATGGTGGGGGCTGTGGTTCCTGGGCTTTGTTGGAGTTTGAGGAACTCAGGGAGGGCTGACCAAGGTGGGGCCTGTGGTTTCTGGGGTTTGTTGGAGTTTGGGGACCCAGGGAGGGCTGAAAGTGGCCCCAGACCATGGTGGGGGCTGTGGTTCCTGGGGATTTTTGGTGTTTGGCAGCAGGATCTTTGAGGAAACCACTGGAGAGCCAGGCCAGCACGTGCACCACAACCCCCCACCCTCAGGCAGCCCCTGCCTGTCCCATCCAGATGGAGCTGGTGCTGCTCCTCACCAGGCTCCAGAGGCCTTGCAAGAGGGCGGGTTGGAGGAGCTGTGAGGCTGGGAGAGGTTACTCCAGGATAAAATGGACCAGGGATGCTGCTGGCCTGACCCTGGGGGCTCTGCAAATGGGTCTCTGGGGGGAGGTGAAATTCCTGGCTCCAGCTGCTGGGGACACGGTGTCCCCCCGGAGGACCCAGGGCAGGGTTGGGGTCACGGGTGGATTTTCCAACTGCTCCAAAGTGTCCCTTGCTGGGATAGTCTGGATGGTTGGATTCTGCACTGCTGGCAGCATCTCAAGAGTGGAGGGTGTCAGGGTCTTGTTTGCTCTGGCAGCTTTGGGACACGGAGATGCCCTGCTCTGTCCTGGGGTCCCCCAGTCTCACTGGGACACGGAGCTGCCCTGCTCTGTCCTGGGGTCCCCCAGTCTCAGCTTTCTCTTCCCTGGGACAGCCCCCAGCTATGGAAATCAGGGAGCAAAATGGGAAAGTGTTTCCCAGCAGGGAATTTCCTCCCAGGGACAGCTGGGCCAAGCAGACAGGGAATTTCCCCTCCTTCCTTTTTCTTCTCCTCATCCTCCTCTTTCTCTTTCTCCCCCTCCTCCTAAGGTGGCCCATGTCCCACAGGGAAATCCCCCTCTGTGCCTCCCAGAGCTCCCAGCACACACCCTGTCTGTGGGGATCCTTCCTCATGGGGGTGAATCCCCATTTTGGGAATCCTTTTGTTCCTGCCCTGCATTCCTCTGGTGGGTGCTGCTGGGTCCCAGCAGTGCCTGGGAGTTATGGGGCCATTTTGGGGTGAGGGATGTGTGTGCTTTAGGGTGGCAGTGCCTGCATCCTATGGGGAGATATAGGGCCATTTTTGGGGTGAGGGATGTGTGTGCTTTAGGTGGCAGTGCCTGCATCCTATGGGGAGATATAGGGCCGTTTTTGGGGTGAGGGATGTGTGTGCTTTAGGGTGGCAGTGCCTGCGTCCTATGGGGAGATATAGGGCCGTTTTTGGGGTGAGGGATGTGTATGCTTTAGGTGGCAGTGCCTTTGTCCTGGGAGCTATGGGGGCATTTTTGGGGTGAGGGATGTGTGTGCTTTAGGGTGGCAGTGCCTGGGAGCTATGGGGCTGTTTTGGGGTGAGGGATGTGTGTGCTTTAGGTGGCAATGCCTGTGTCCTAAGGGGAGTTGTGGGGGCATTTTTGGAGGTGTGCTTTAGGTGGCAGTGCCTGTGTCCTGGGAGCATTTTTGGGGTGAGGGATGTGCGTGCTTTAGGTGGCAGTGCCTGTGTCCTATGGGGAGATATAGGGCCATTTTGGGGGTGAGGGATGTGTGTGCTTTAGGTGGCAGTGCCCGTGTCCTGGGAGCATTTTTGGGGTGAGGGATGTGTGTGCTTTAGGTGGTAAAGGGGACTCTGAAGGGGAATCTAAAGGAAAGTCCCTGCTGCTGATCTTGCGGAGGCACCAGTGTCCCTGCACAGCAGCATGGGCCCCTGCTTGGAGCTGGCAGCCCTGCTCCATCCCCGCCAGCGTGGGCACGGCCCTGGGCCACTGGCAGCACCCCCTGGACCTGGCCCCCGCGCTGGCCCAGAGGTGACCTGGGGGGACAAAGCATCTGCCTGTGTGGGGAGCAGCTCTGGCTGCTGCTTCTGCTCTTGTGTTCCAGTCCGGGAGCGAGACAGGGCCGGGCATTGTCTGCAGGGAGCAGCAGCATTCCCATCGCCCCGACAGCTCCCGGAGCCCGGCTCCTTCTGCAGGGCCTTGTAGAGATGGATTTTTTCCATTGCACAAGAAAAAGAAATGTCTCCTTCCAAAGAATAAATAGATGGGAAGGAGTGAGCTGGTGCTGAGCTCCGGGGCTCCGGCTGGGGTGAGCACGGGAGGATTCACAGCCAAGGACCTGCTCCTGCTCCGGGCTGAGCAGATCCAGATGCTGCTGGGACAGCTTGGCTCAGCACGCGTGCCCTGACCCAGGGGCGTTGGGGACCACAAAGGGGACAATGAGTCCTGCTCGGTGTCACACTGTGGGGCAGGGGCATTGGGGACCATGACGGGGACACCCTGTCCTGCTCGGTGTCACACTGTGGGGCTGGGCATTGTTTGGGACCACAAAGGGACACCTTGTCCTGCTCGGTGTCACACTGTGGGGCAGGGGCATTGGGGACCATGAGGGGGACAGCCTGTCCTGCTTGGTGTCACACTCTGGGGCAGGGGCTTTGGGGACCATAAAGGGGACACCTTGTCCTGCTTGGTGTCACACTCAGGTTGGGCAGCATTAGGACCACGAGGGGGACACCTGTCCTGCTCAGTGTCACACTCTAGGGCAGGGTCTTTGGGGACCACGAGGGGGACACCTGTCCTGCTCGGTGTCACACTCTAGGGCAGGGGCCTTGGGGACCATAAAGGGGACACCCTGTCCCTCTCGGTGTCACACTGTGGGGCAGGGGCTTTGGGGACCACGGTGGGGACACCCTGTCCTGCTCGGTGTCACACTGTGGGGCTGGGCAGGGGCATTGGGACCATGATGGGGACACCTGTCCCGCTCGGTGTCACACTGTGGGGCAGGGGCATTGGGGACTATAAAGGGGACACCCTGTCCTGCTTGGTGTCACACTGTGGGGCTGGGGTGTTTGGGACCATAAAGGGGACACCTTGTCCCTCTCGGTGTCACACTCAGGTTGGGCAGCATTGGGACCATGACGGGGACACCTGTCCTGCTCGGTGTCACACTCTGGGGCTGGGGTGTCACCACTGTGGGGCCTTGGGTGTCATTTGGGGACCATAACCATGGGGGGACCCTGTCCTGCTGGGTGTCACACTGTGGGGCTGGGGTGTTGGGGACCATGAGGGACACCCTGTCCCTCTCGGTGTCACACTCCGGGGCTGGGCAGGACGGAGCCTCCCCCGGTGGGTGCCAGCCGCTCATGCAGCGCTGCCCTCTGTCCCCAGAGAGCTGCGAGGGGGTGGTGTGCGGCCCCGACAAGGTGTGCAAGATGAAGCACGGCCGTCCCCAGTGCGCCTGTGCCCCCGACTGCTCCAGCCTGCCCCGCAAGCTGCAGGTCTGCGGCTCCGACGGCTACACCTACCGGGACGAGTGTGACCTGCTGACAGCCAAGTGCAGAGACCACCCCGACCTCGAAGTGATGTACCAGGGCAAATGCAAAAGTAGGTGCCTCTACCCCGCTGCATGCCATCCTCATCCTCTCCTTGTCCTGTCCCCATTCCCCATGGGACAAAGAGGGAAGGTCTGTCCTGTGACTGTGTGCACAGGGCTCTTGGATGAGGGAAGAGATCCGAGTCCATGTTTCAGAAGGCTTGATTTATTATTTTATGATATATGTTACGTTAAAACTATACTAAAAGAATAGAAGAAAAGGTTTCATCAGAAGGCTGGCTAAGAATAGAATAGCAAAGAATGATAACAAAGGTTTGTGGCTTGGACAGAGAGTCCAAGCCAGCTGGCTGTGATTGGCCATTAATTAGAAACAACCACATGAGACCAATCCCAGATGCACCTGTTGCATTCCACAGCAGCAGATAACCATTGTTTACATTTTGTTCCTCAGGCCTCTGAGCTTCTCAGGAGGAAAAATCCTAAGGAAAGGGTTTTTCATAAAATATGTCTGCGACACTGTCCTGGTACAGGTCCCTGCATGACATGGGTCTCATTGTCCCTTGAGGGGACATTGCAGCCTGTTGGTGCAATGGGGCTTGGCCTTGCCTCAGACTGAGCAGTAACAGTCCCTAAAATGTCATTTACAAACGTCAAGCCCCTTTTTTTTCCTCTTTTGTAGAGAGTGCAGCGATCCACCCAGCCCTGCCAAGAGCTGTCAGAAGGATTAGGGTTATTTTTCCAGCCCTCCTCTCTGGAAGGCTTTGCCTGTCGAGCTCTGGGCTGCGCAGGGAAAAAACGTGGGGCAAGAAATGGGAGCTGGGAGCTGCAGATGCCAAATCTTCCAATCCATCAGGGAAAGAGAGGAGGGTGGAGGGACGATGGGGGTGCACGAGCCTCCACCCTCCCCAGCAGAACCCAGTGCAGGGGCTCTGATCCTGCTGCTCAGGCTCCCTCCACCCCCGTGCGCGCCCTCGTTCCAGCGCTGGCCCTGCTCCAGGGTGACCCTGCCCTTCCCTCTCGCCGGGGCCAGCACGGCAGCTGCCAGCCTGGCCCCAGTGGCTGCTGCTTCCCTGCCAAGGCACCTGCGTGGGCTCAGCCCCGCTCTGCTGCAGCTGGGCCTCGGCTCCTCCCGCCTGGCAGGGCTCTGGCCAGGCCTGAGCCTGGGGACTCGAGGTCATGAGCTCCCCTGTGCCCAGGATGCCGGCCCCTGCCAGCCCCTGCCCTGGGGAGCAGCACTGATGGGAGAGCAGGACCCCCTGGCTCTGCGCTGTGCCCTGGCAGCAAAAGGAGGGAAGGGGCTGGGTTTCCCTGGGGTGATGCCCAAAGCTGTGGGAAGGGCATGGGGTGACCCTGGGGTGATGCCCAAAGCTGTGGGGAGGGCATGGGGTGACTCTGGGGTGATGCCCAAAGCCTGCCTGGCATGAAATAGCTGTGAGAAGGGCATGGGGTGACCTTGGGGTGATGACCAAAGCTGGGGTGATGCCCAAAGCCTGGCTGGGTTGAAATAGCTGTGAGAAGGGCATGGGGTGACCTTCCCTGGGTGATGCCCAAAGCCTGTGAGAAGGGCATGGGGTGACCCTGGGGTGATGCCCAAAGCCTGCCTGGCATGAAATAACTGTGAGAAGGGCATGGGGTGACCCTGGGGTGATGCCCAAAGCCTGTGAGAAGGGCATGGGGTGACCCTGGGGTGATGCCCAAAGCCTGCATGGAGTGAACTAGCTGTGAGACATAATAGCTGTGAAATATTTCAGGGGTGAAATAGCTGTGGGAAGGGCATGGCCATCCCTGGGGTGATGCCCAAAGCTGTGGGAAGGGCATGGGATGACCCTGGGGTGACGCCCAAAGCCTGCCTGGCATTAAATAGCTGTGAGAAGGGCATGGGGTGACCCTGGGGTGATGCCCAAAGCCTGCATGGAGTGAACTAGCTGTGAGATATAATAGCTGTGAAATATTTCAGGGGTGAAATAGCTGTGGGAAGGGCATGGCCATCCCTGGGGTGATGCCCAAAGCCTGTGAGAAGGGCATGGGGTGACCCTGGGGTGATGCCCAAAGCCTGCATGGAGTGAACTAGCTGTGAGATATAATAGCTGTGAAATATTTCAGGGGTGAAATAGCTGTGGGAAGGGCATGGCCGTCCCTGGGGTCACTCCAACACTGCCTCCCTGCAGAGTCCTGCTCCAGCGTGGTGTGTCCTGGCACCCACACCTGCGTGGTGGACCAGACGGGCAGCGCCCACTGCGTGATGTGCCGGACAGCGCCCTGCCCCGAGCCCACCAGCCTGGACCACGCCCTGTGCGGCAACAACAACGTCACCTACCCGTCGGCGTGCCACCTGCGGCGTGCCACCTGCCACCGCGGCCGCTCCATCGGCGTGCGCCACTACGGCAGCTGCTCAGGTGAGCAGGGCAGGGGGCAGCGGGCACGGACCCCAGCCCCTGCCCACCCCTCACGCCCTGTAGGAGGTCGGGACAGAGGGAGATGAGAGATCTCTGACGCCCGGTCGTGGAATTTGGGGTTTATTGCAAAGGGCCTGTCTCGGGTTGCTGTTTGATAATTGCTGCCCGAGATGTGCAGGGTGTCTCTGCTTCAGCTCACACGACTGAAGAACGAGTCTGGACTCTTCGCTTTTCGGTCTTGAGGTTGTTTATTCATTCTTATCTATAAAATTTTCTTTCTGCTCAGCAGGGCAGCCACAGGCGCTCTGTGTTGTCCTTTTATACTACAAACTACCTATAACATATTTACACTTAATTCCCAATACCTATCACCTATGTTAGACAGTGCACTTCTGCTCTAAACCAATCCCAAAGTGCCAGCATCGCTGCAGAAAATGGAGAACAAGAAGGAGAAGAAGAAAGGCTAGACACACCCAAGTTCTTCCATCTTGTCCCCATAACCCCCATACCAAAAATCCTAAAATCTACACTTTCACCCTGTGATCATTTTATTATTACACCATTCAAACCTCTGTGACTTTCAGGTCCTCATGACAAAGTTGGCAACTTGCTCCAAGGGTCAAAATCAAATCCCCAGGTGCTCTGGGCTGCGTGCCAGGGTCTCTGAGCCCCCCGGTGGGGTCCTCAGCAACCCTGGACACCCGGAGGGATGTGCTGAGTTCTGACAGGCCTGGGTGCAGGGCCCTGCTGGGAGCTGCCAGGCACAGCTGGAGCAGGACTGAGAGGAGAGAGGGGGAGAGGATGAGAGGGTGAGAGAGTAAGGGAGTAAAAAGGGGTAAGAGGGTGAGGTTCCTGTTACAATACCATAAATCTTCTTCTGTGTTGAATATTCTGATTCTCACTAACCAATCTAGTACAAGATACAAATCCTATAGCATTTGCATACAGCCTATAAGAATCACTACATTACCATCCTGGGTTACATTTTAAACCCTCAAAACTCCTCTTTGGGCCCCTCCTGCCAAGCTGTAGGGTCTGCTCTGACCCTTGGGCCTGTCTGCAAGCAGAGGGTGTTGTTCCATCAAAAGGGGATCACCTTCAGCTGGCCAAACCGTTGTATTCCAGTTTTCAGTAACTGAGGGATCTCAAAGCTTGCTTTCATTTCAATCTCACTTATAGTTTCCATATTCTCAAAATCTTTTGCCAGGCAATCATATTGATAAGGCTTTCCTGTTCCATCTTCCCCAACAACACCCCCCTGACCAACTTCCCTCTGTTTCCAGCTGCGGCCAAATTCTCCGCGGAGACGGACAGCGTGGAGGAGAACTACGTGTGAATCGTCCCTCGGCCGAGCTGGGAGACAGGGGCATTATGTGTATATTGTACAAACCATATACCTGATATTTATTAAGATTTAAAAGGTCCTTATTTATCCCTGTGTATGTTAAGCAGTCGCAGGGGGCTCGATTCCCATCCTGCCGGCCAGGGAGCAGGGGAGGGGGCTCGAGGTGCCCAGGGATGCTCTGGTGCCCTCCCCTGCTGCCAGTGAGGTGTGGAGGGGTGTCCGTGGGCCCCCCCCGCGTGTCCTTGGCCAGCGGCCCTGGGCCTATTTATTTTTGGATGAATTCTCGGTACTCTGCTGACGTTTCTGGCCAGGAGCTCGAGGTCTAGAGGGAATCTGCACTTTCGCCTTCCCCGAGGGGCTCAGCCCCAGCTGCCAGTGGCAGGAAAGGCAGTGCACGCTGCATCCGATTGGAGAGAGATAGATATATATATTTATATATATATATATATATATAAACATATGTAGGTTGTTGTCTCCTAAAGTTTCAGCATGTGTGTGCTCAAATGGATTTCAGTTCAGGATTTAAATGGATTTCAGTTTAGGTTTTTCCTAGGCCCGTTCAGACCAGGCTCCCACCAGCTTTGGAGGCGATGCCAGTGCCTGGAGGGCTGGGGCAGTGGCAGCCCTGCCTGGGGGGCACAGCCATGCCCCTACCTGGCGCCCATCACCCAGGGCAGCTGCCCCCAGCCCCCCTAATCCCTGCCAGAACAGCTTTGGGCACAGCCTGGGCTGTGGGGGGAGCTGGCCCTGTCCCCCTCCAGCACCCGCACCCCCTGCTCTGCCCACACCTGTATTTATTTTTACTCCTTCTCTCGTTTCTTCCGTTGTCACCTGTGTAAATACCAGCTCAGCTCTGACACCAAAAAGCTCTTGACTTTATATAAATATCATATATATATTATATATAAAAATACCTTATTTTCTATTTTTGTATGACTGGGTTCTGACCCCCGAGGTAGATGCTTTGGGAACATCCACATTCCCTATTCCATATTGTTGGGGCATTTTACAGCTGTGTTATGATTTGGATCACAATTAAAAACCAGAATAAACAGTGCTGCATGTCCTGTTTTGTTGGTGGGTTCTGGGGTCGCAGGAAACCTTGTTCTCCTTGGGGCTGTGCATCCACACCAGGGTTTGGGGATGTGTGGGGAGCCCCCAAAGCCGTGAGGAGCTGCATCCCATCTGCTCCAGCTCCACGCTGGGGTTTTCCAGCCCAGCGGTGGGAGGGAAGGGGAGAGCGGGGAAGAGCTCGGCAGATAAATCTGTTCCCAATCTCGGGCCGTGCCATGAGGGTTTGGTATTTCACAAAACAATTCCTGCCGGTAATTGGGTCCCGATGTGGGATGTTTCCCGGGCAGCAGCCTGCGGCTTGGCGTGCTGAGCTCCACAGGAACTGCAGCCGGATCCTCTGTGCCGAGGGGCCGGCATGGCACAGCCCCTGACCCCCGGCCAATCCCCTCAGAGCCGCCACAGAGAATCGTGGAACCGTTTAGCTCGGAAAAGACACCTCAGACAACCCAGGGTGGGCATGGGGGGGTTCTGCTGCATCCCCTCTTTGCTCAGCAGCATCCTCCTGCTTTTTGGGGTGGGTGTTCAGCAGTTCTCAAAACACTGCCCATGCCTTTCCAGGTGCCTTTCTAGGTGCCTTTCCAGGTGCCTTTCTTTAGGCACCTCAGCCTGGCTCCGGCCATGAGCCCCCTCCCCTGCTCCCTGGCCGGCAGGATGGGAATGGAGCCCCCTGCGACCGCTTAACACACACAGGGATAAATAAGGGCCTTTAAATCTTCATAATAATCCCACAGGCGCTGGTGTGTGGCCTGGGCTCCTGCACGGCGCTTCCTGCCGCCGGCAGCTGCCGGTGCTGCCCCGCCGCAGGGCTCGGTCCCCGGAGCGGCGGGCGGGTGGCTCCGTGCCCAGCCCGCGGGCACGGGCTGCGGCGGCAACGGCAGCTCCTGTGATGATGAGCGGGAGATTTCGGCTTCCAAAACACGGCTGTGAGTCAGGCGCCGCCTTCCCACCGGTTTTTGGGTGGTCTGGGACAAGCCGGGACAAGGCGCCGGCTCTCCAGGCTCGCTGCCAGCGCGGATGCCCTCGGGCTGGCAGCGCTGTGCCGGCATTCCAGGGGGTCTCTGCCGCACGCTGGCACCGCGATCTGGGGCTTCTTTGGACATCCATCCTCTGCTGGATGTCCCCAAAGCCACCGCATCTCCTCACCCCCTGCGCAAGGCCCTGCAGCAGCCGCGGCAATTTGCAGATAAAAAAAAAAAAAAACATAAACCCAAACAGCCAGAAGGAGCAGGGAACGGCTGGGTCCGTCCCCGGAGACACCGGGCACAGCCACGCGTGTCTCAGCGGCGGCTGGGCACACGGCTCCGGGCACTGCGGGCACCCGAGCGCCGGTCGGAGCGCGGGGGAGGCGGGCGAGGCTCCCGCCGGGATGCAGCGCAGCTGGGAGCCCGCCTGCCCTCGGGGGGTGTCTGTGGCTCCCCTCTGCGGTTCCCCGCTTTGGGGGGGTCACGTCGAGCGGCGGGGAGGGCGCGGTGCGGGACGGGATGGAACAGGATGGGGCGGGATGGGGTGAGACGGGACGGGACGGGGAGCCGCACCCCGGCGGGAAGGCAGCTGGGGATGATTCTGGGGTGGCAGCGCCTGGATGCGGATCCTGGCTCCTCTGGGGCAGGGCCTGCACTCCTGGATGAGGATCCTGGCTCCTGGATGCAGGGCCTGCACTCCTGGATGCGGATCCTGGCTCCTGGATGAGGATCCTGGCTCCTGGATGCGGATCCTGGCTCCTGGATGCAGGGCCTGCACTCCTGGATGTGGATCCTGGCTCCTGGATGCAGATCCTGGCTCCTGGATGCGGATCCTGGCTCCTGGATGCGGGGCCTGGCTCCTGGATGCAGGATCCTGGCTCCTGGATGCAGGGCCTGCACTCCTGGACGCAGATCCTGGCTCCTGGATGCGGATCCTGGCTTCCCTGGGGCAGGGCCTGCACTCCCCTCCCTCCTGCATCCCCCTGCTCCATCCACACCCAGCCAGAACAAGTCAGGGGGATCAAAACACACAGGGAGCAGTGGGATGGGGACTGAGGGTTTACTGAGGCTGGGGCAGGGCCTGCACTCCTGGATGGGAATCCTGGCTCCTGGATGCAGATCCTGGCTCCTGGATGAAGGATCCTGGCTCCTGGATGAAGATCCTGGCTCCTCTGGGGCAGGGCCTGCACTCCCCTCCCTCCTGCATCCCCCTGCTCCATCCACCACACACGGCCAGGACAAATCAGGGGGACCAAAACACACCGAGGGAGCAGTGGGATGGGGACTGAGGGTTTGGTTTATTGAGGAAGGTAAATGTTGCCACAGCAGGAGGATGTATGGGGGGCTTCTGGTATAGCATAACATCCCTTGCCAATGGGCAGTGAGGGGCTCCTGGCCTGACCTGGAGCCCTGAGCATCAGCTCCCGGACCCTCCAGAGATGGAGGATGTGGAAGTTCTGGCCCTCTTCTCCCCTCCCATGAGAGACCTCAGCCCCTCTTCCCCCAGCCGGCCTGCCCCCAGCATTCCCAGCCACCCTTAGGGCTTCAGCCACCCCTTCTGGGGGCGGAACCCTCGCACAACGCCGTGCACCCAGTCAATGTAATTGGAGATCTTGGTGTAGATGTCAGGGAACCGACGGTCCCCACACCTCTCCCCAGAGAAGGAGACGATGCCATGAACCTTGTTCCTGAAGACCAGGGGTCCCCCGGAGTCGCCCTGCAGAATGAGGGGGTGGGAGGGAGATCTGAGGGTCCCGCAGAGGGGTCAGTGAGGGGCAGGGGCCGGGGGTGCACTCACAGTGCAGACTCCCTGCAGCCTGGTGCTGCGGCTGGCCCCGCACAGCATGTTGGCTGAGACCTTGCCCCTCCACAGCGTCCGGCACAGGCTCCTCTTGACGATGGTGGTGTTGGTCTCCATCAGCTCCGTGGGCTGGTCCCCAAAGTTGGAGGTGTCCCCCCAGCCCATGACGGAGCAGACAGTGCCGGGTTTGAGGTCGATGCGCGGCGAGGGCAGGCGGATCCGCTTCACGAACTCGTTCAGCGTGGCCGACCCGTTCAGCTGGGGGGCAGCGAGGCCGTGGGTGGCTTTGCTGCTGGGGCAGAGCCTGCTGACCCCCCCAGCTCTGCCTGTCCTCCTACAGAGGCTGGCCCCCTCCCTGTCACCCCTCTGCACTGGTCCCAGTCTGCTGTAGAGACCCGACCCGGCCAGGGTCGGTGTCCTCAGTGCCTCCATCACACCCCACGGCGCGGTCCTGCTTCTCCGGAGAAGCACTGACATCTAGTGTCGGCTCGGCCCTCGTGGGGCACCCCCGCTCCTGCCGCTATCCTGGGGCCGCGGATACCCCACCTCCGTCCTGGTGTCCTGGACACTCAACCTCCCTTCGGTGCCCCGGGATCGTGGACATCCAACCTCCTCCCGAGGCCGTGGAGCATCCAACCTCCTGCCGGTGCCCCGGGGCCATGGACACCCCAACTCCTCCCGGTGTCCTGGGGCCGTGGACATCCAACCTCCTCCAGTGCCCCGGGGCCTTGGAGCATCCAACCTTCTCCCAGTGCCCCGGGGCCATGGGACACCCAACCTCCCTCTAAGAGCCCCAGGGCCATGGGGCACCCAACACCCCTCCCAGTGCTCTGGGGTTGTGGACACCAACATCCCTCCCGATGCCCTGGGGCCATGGGGCACCCCACCTCCTCCCGGTGTCCTGGGGGCTGTGGGGGACCCCAACTCCTCCTGGTGTCCTGGGGGCCGTAGAGCATCCAACCTCCATCTCAGAGCCTCGGGGCCGTGGGACACCCAACCTCCTCCCGGGGACATGGACAGCCAGCCTCCCTCCTGGGGCCGTGGGGCACCCCAGCTCCCTTCCAGTGCTCCAGGGTTATGGACAGCAACCTCCTCCCGGTGCTCTGGGGCCATGGACACCCAGCCTCCCTCCTGGTGTCCTGGGGCTGTGGGCCACCTCAGCTCTCTTCCAGTGTCCTGGGGCCAATATCTACACCCAACATCCTGCCTGATCCTGACTTCAGCAACCACAATAAAACTAAGACTAGTGCCATTCCACTTCTGATTCCCAGAAGTACTCCAAGGCTCTCCTCTCACCACCGGCCTCCTCCTATCCACCATCATAAAACTCCCCCCAATCACACTACTCTACATAACCTCACCCTCGCTAAACCCTACATTTCTAACTATCCTGGCTATCCTCTCAGCAGCCCTAGGAGGATGAACAGGACTCAACCCCAGCTCCCTCCCGGTGCCCTGTGGGATGCCCCATCTCCCTCCCACGCCCCAGGGCTGCGGGGTACCCCAGTGCCCGCTGGTGCAGCCTCACCCGGAGCAGGCGGATGTCGTTGTCCGTGGCACGGGGGTTGTACAGCGGGTGGGCGATGGACTCGACCACGCTGAAAATCTGCTGGGACGCCTCGGGCTCCTGCAGCCGCTGGGCTCCCAGCACCACCCGCACCGAGGGGCTGCGCCTGCGGCCAAGGCGGGGCTCAGAGGGCGCTGGTGGCCACCGAGGAGCTGGGGATGGCCAGGGGGACTCAAAGGGGGACAGACTGAGTGGCTACAAGGGGTCACACCGTGTCCAGGGGACGGGGCTCACCTGGGAATGAAGCAGTGGGCAGCCGTCATCACCCACCGGGGCCACACCAGGAAGCCCCCGCAGGCGTGCTCCCCGTCCAGCTGGATGGAGGCCATGAAGGGCCGGGAATGGGGGTGCTGCAGCCTTTCCCCCGATGATCCAGCTGCCCTGGGTGCCTGGTGGGTGCACGGGGTGGTTGGAGGCCAGGCTTGCTGCCTCCCACCCTGGGGATGTGCCCCGGCACCCCAGTTCTCTCATTACCTGCCGGAGCCAGAGCTGGGAGCAGGATGAGGATGAAGAGCCCAACTGTGACCATGGTGGCACGGAGGGACACTGCCACCACCGCTGGGGCTGCTCGGGCCGGGGGGGCTTAAATCCCCTCAGGGGCTGAGCCTTGGCATGGGGGCGGGTGTTTCCCTCCTGCTTCCTCCTCCGGGCGCTGCTGCTTTGTGCAATTCAGAGTTCCGGGAGCTCCGTGCAGCTTCCCCGGGGTGGGAGATGAGGAGCAGAGCAGCTCCTCAGCCCTGACTCCTCTTTTCCTGACATGAATCCCTTCTCCGCAGGGAGGTGGCAGCAGCGGGGCCCCAGGACATGTCTCAGACTCCACAATGTCCCCGGGAGTGCTGTGGGTGACACAGGGACCGTGCTGTGCCCCCATCCGACGCCTCTTTCAGCCCCTCCAGAGCCCCTCTGGCTCTGGGATGATGCTGTGGGCAGAGGGGCAGTGTCCTCCCTCTGCTCTGCATCAACCTGGAACGCAAAAAGGGGTGCAGGGTTGGGGGGCACGGGGTGGGGGGATGTGCTGACCCTCATGCAGAGCCTGGATTGCTCTGGGGCCAAGTGCAGAGCTGTGTCCCGGCAGCGTTGGGCAGATTTCCCAACGGAGGGTGGCTCAGGGCTTCCTTCCTGCGGCAGTTTGGCCGTTGGGTTGGGAAATAGGGGAGAGGAAAGGGGGAGCGAAGAGTCGCCGCTTCCTGGAGTGGGGCAGGACGGGGTGGCTGCGCTCACAGGAAGGGGTTACACCCTGACAGGGGCTGCGCTCATGGAGGGGCTCTGAATGCAGCCCCTCCAACCCGTCCCAGGACCCGATTCGGGACCCCCAGAAGCTTCCCCACCTCCGGGTGAGGGATGGGGGCCGGGACCCATCTGGGACCCCCGGGAGCAGATAAACCAAGCCTGGCGGGGCCCGAGGCCGGCTGATGGGCGGCGGCAGTGGCGGGGCGCGCCCGGCAGACGGAGCTGTGCGGGAGGGAGGGAGGCGGGAGCACCGGCGCGGTCCCGACATCCCTGCGCATCCCGCAGCCCCGCCGGGGATGCCGCCGCCCGCCGGGCCCTGAGCGCCGGGACGCCGGCGGCCGCCGGCCCCGCTCCGCCGCCCCCCGACCCCACCGGAGCCGCCGCCGGCACCATGGAGTGAGTAGCGGAGCCGTGCCGGGATCCCGGTACCGGGCCGCGGCTCCCCCGGGCCCCGCCGGCTCAGACCGCAGTACCGGGGAGGGGGGGGGGGGAGCGGGGAGCGGGGGCCGGGGCTCGGGACCCCCGCGCCGGGGCTGCGGGAAGCTCTTCCCCGTCCTACCGGGGGCTCCGACACCCCCGATGCCGGGGCTGGGGAGTCCGAGCCTGGGGTCTCATATCCCCCTTGCTCCCGGGCACTCAGCACCCCAAAACCGGAGGCTCGCATCCCCCCGATTCTGGGGATTCAGCACTCCGGTACTGGAGGTTCGGACCCCCCTATGCTTGAGGTTTGGGACCCCCAAAACCGGGGGTGGGGCTCGCATCCCCCCCGTTCCTGCGCTTGTGACCCCAAAACTGGGGGCTCCCATGCCGCCCGCTTCCGGAGCTCAGCACCCCAATACGGGGGGCTCCCATCCCCTCGGTTCCGGGGCTCGGGACCCCCATCCCGGGGCCTCCTTGCCCCCGGTGCCGCTCAGCAGGTGCGGCCCCTCCCCGGTCCCGGTCCCGGCTCGGGGGGCAGCAGCGGAGGCCCCGGGATTGGGGTGCGGGGGTGCCGAGCGTGCTCGGGGTGTCGGGGCTGGCAGCGGTGCAGGAATCGGGGGGAGGGGGTGGACAGGGCGTTTATTTTTGTGCTTTGAACCTGTTGTTGCTGCTGCGTGCGGTGGGGTGAGTGGGTGGGAAGAGCTGCGGACCCCTCCCTGCGCTGCACCCCCAGCTCCTGCCCGGGGAAGCGGCTGTGGCCGGGGGATCCCGGTGAAGCGGGTCCCAGCTGGACACACGGACACTCTGGGAGCCCGGCCTCATCCTTTGTGTGCTGCCGTGGGGCCCTGACCGGTGACTGCGAGGGTGGGGGAAGGACGGAGCAGGCGGAGGCCACTAGGGGCTTGTGTCCTGTTGGTTTTGCCCCTTTAGGGACACCGGGAGGGTGCTCGGGGTGCTGGGAGGCAGCGCTGGCCCTGTGTGGTGGCTCTGGCGCCCAGCACGGTGAACACCCCAGCAGCTGCCTGGGGTTGGCACTGGGGGTTCCTCCGGGCAGGTTTGGGGTGCTCGTGGTGGGCACCTCACCCGCGTGGGCACCTCGCCACTTGCCACTGGGTAGTGACACAAGGCGGGGCTCAACAGGTCCCTCTCAGCGCATGGGAGCCCTGAGAGGCCGTGGGGTGCTGGGGAGGGGTGGGCTGGGGGTGTCCTGGGCTCCGGGTGGGCTCTGGGGCTGCAGCTGAGCTGGGGATGCTGTGGGAGTTGGGGTGCAGCCGCTGCGGGGCTGGGGAGGCAGAGAGGGCTCCCTGTGCTGCTGGGCCAGGGCTTGGGGCAGCTCCAGGGCGCCACAGTCCCTGCAGGAAGGAGCCTCTTTGGGGAGGAAAACCTGCGTGATTTGCCAAAAGGCAGCAGCGAGGGGAAGGGCAGAGCCCAGGGGTGTGCCGTGCCCCGGGGAGGGGTGAGGAGCTGCTGGGCTGGGCTGGGGCTGAGCTGGGGCTGGTGCTGGACACGCTGGGGGCTCCTGGGCTCCACATTCACCCTGCTCTGCACCAACCCTGCCAGCAAGGGCCAAACAACCCACGGAGGGCTGCAAAGGGTTTCTCCTTCCAGCTCCACACGCTGCACCTGCCAATGTCTCTTTATTTTGAGTGAAAATCCTTGAGTGACCCCAGGTGGGGGGCACAGCCACGAAGCAAAACAACAGAACCCCTCCAGGCCCTCAGCTCCAGAGCCTGGCTGAGGGGCTGGAGGATGAGGAGGGCCCCAGGGCAGCTGGGGACACGGCAAGGTGCTGCCCTGCTGCTGGCCTGGCTCTGTGGCAGCCAAGGGTGTTGGGGTGGGCACTGCTGGGGTGGGCACTTTGCCCTGGCTCCTGCTCTGCCTTGGCACAGGCAGTGCCTGGAGGAGGGTCCTGGCTGCCACCACCCACCGGTGCCCAGGGAGCTTTGGCAGAAACTTTCCAACTCTGGAAAAGGCTGTGCTGGTCCCTCTGGAGCTGCTCTTGTGCCCTGTGCTCCCGCTGCTGTCAGGGCTCGTGAGCAGCTGCAGATTCTGCACGCACATCTGGCTGCTCTGCTGGTTTGTCTCACTTTCTGACTCCCCTTGGCTTTGAGGGTCTCCTTGGAGTGAGGGCTCTCCCGGTCCTGCCTTCCCTGGTTGGAAAGTGGCAGTTGCAGGGGAAAGAGGGGGATTTCTGCCTGGGAAATAACTGAGATTTCTGCCATCAGTCCTTTGGGAAGGGACTCAAACCCTCGCTTTCTGCTGGCATCCAGGGAGAAATAAAACCCAGGCCAGACCCTGCTGCCTCTAGAAGGGATCAGCTCTGTCCTGTCCGTGTGTCCAGCTGGGGCAGCACTGTCCCCCTTCCCAGCTGGAGCAGAGGAGGCCACAAACCCCAAAACAACAGCACACAACAGCCCACAACACCCCACAACAACACCCCACAACAACAACAGCCCACAACAACTCCCCACAACAGCATCCTAAAACAGCTCCCTAAAACAGCTCCCCAAAACAGCTCCCCACAACAACACCCCACAACAACAACAGCCCACAACAGCTCCCCAAAACAGCTCCCCACATCAGCACCCCATAACAGCAGGGCAGCACCTTGCCATGTCCCCACAACAGCTCCCCACAACAACACCCCACAACAACAACCCCACAACAGCTCCCCAAAACAGCTCCCCACAACAGCACCCAGCCCTGCCTGGGGCTGGCACATCACGGGGTTCAGAGCTCACAGGGCCTCTCAGCTGGACCTGCCTTGCTGGGAGGAACTGGGAGGAACTGGAGCAGGTTTCCTGGGAAGCTGCTGCTGCTGGTGTTCCTGCTTCCTGGCCAGGAACAGCCCCTTTCCCCAGTGGGGTGGGGGTTCGTGGGGCTGCAGCTGGGCTGGGAGCTGGGCTGGGAGCTGGGCTGGGCCTCCAGCGGTGGAGGTGCCCCAGGAAAGCTGAGGAGATTCCCCGGGACAGGGCTGAGTGCAGGCACAGCCCAGATTCCTGTGTCTCTTCAGTGCATCCCGAGACAAGCAGCCCCCAGGTCCCAGACAGGAGCCACTGTCAGGGGCAAGGACAAGCCTGGAGCAGGGAGAGGAGCCGGGTGGATCCTGCCCCAGACAGGTTTTTCCCTGGGTTGGGCCCAGCCCCTGGGCTTGGCACCGAGCACCGAGCTCCCTGTGAGCCCGCAGGGTGTCATCCCCCGTGTCCCTGCTCTTTCTCCCTGCTCCCAGGGCTGCCCGTGCCTGGATCCACCTTCCTGCTGGCTCCTTGGAGCATCATCTGTGCCTGTGCTCATGGCATTGCTGCTCCTGGCACGCAGCAGCCCAGGGATGGCTGGTGACAGGGGACAGGTGCCACATCCTGGCCAGTGCCAGCACTGCCTGTCCTGGCCAGCCAGTGCCCCTGGGGGTGGGGAGCAGCCGGCTCCACTCTCATTCATGAATCCTGGGGGGAGTTTCCTTGCTCCTCTAACTGGAAAGGAGCTGGAAACCCAAGTGTTTGGAGGGCACTTGAACCATTGTTTGAAAGATCTGTAATTTTCCAATCAAACTCCCTCCCCGAGCCTCCGTTCATCAAATATTCATGGGATCCATTTTCTCCTGGCACTCCCAGCCCACGTCTCAGCCCGAAGAATCAATCAGGCAGCTCGGCTTTGCTCTAATGCATCTGCGTTTTTCGGGAGCCTGGGGCTGCCATCTCCTCCCCCCGCCTGTCCCTGTCGCTGTCCCTGTCCATGTCCCCTCCCCGGTGGTGGCTGAGGCTGTGCGGGCAGCTGGGAGGAACGTGATGGGCACTGGGGTGATGCTGACAGTGTGGGGCAGGGCAGGGGGGGATGCCCTGGAAGGATGCAGCAGGACCTGAGCATGGTTCCACCACGTTCATTTCTGACCATCCCTGTGCTGGCCACGCTTATATTATATTAATAATATTAATATAATATATAATAATATATATTTATATTATTTTATTTATATTTATAGATAATATAATATATTTTATATGTTATATAAATATATATTATATAAATATAATATATTTTTATATTGTATTTATAATATAAACTCTATTATATAAATATATATTATAAATATGTATTATATATAAATTACAAAGAACTAATTATAAACAATCGTTTCTGCCCATCCCGCTGCCTCTGATGCATTTGCCTTCACGGTCGATGCTTGGCCCCAGGGCTGCAGCCCCCTCCCCTTCCCTCCTTTCCCTCCTCCCTCCCTCTCCTGCCATTGGGGGCGTTCGATCGCGGCCCCGCTGCTCATGGCTTTGTGACAGAGCTTTGGCCTGGTCCTGGGCTCCTGGCATGGAAATAGGCTCCTGGGCCTCGGTTGCATTTGCCCACACCTTTGCCCTGGCCTGCACAGCGCTGGTGCCATGCAGGAGCTCTGCAAACCCAGCCCGCCCTGAGCGGGTGGGAGGGGGCAGGTTTCTCCTTCCAGCTCCACACATTTGGATGAGCTAATGGGAAAAACCGGAAAGGCAAATAAACATTATTGTTTCATTTCAGGCGGGAAAAAAGGTCACTTCCCTTGTGATGGTGGGAAACGGCAGGTCAGCAGGGCTGGAAAGAGCTGGAGAGAAAACAAGGCCCAGGGGAGGCCCAGGCCCCATGGGTGTGGGTGTGTGTGTGCCTGGGTGAGGGGTCCCCGCCTGGGCCTGGGATGGCTGCTGGGAGCCCCCAGGGCAGCTGGGGACCTGAGGCAAGGTGCTGCTCCCAGCTGTCTGGCCTGGCTCTGTCCAGCCAAGGGTGTTGGGGCTGGGCACTGCTGGGGTGGGCACTTTGCCCACCTTTGGCTGGTCCTGGCATTCTGCCTTGGATGGATGAGGCACCAGCCTGGAGGAGGCCCCAGTGATGCCACCACCCACTCTGTGCCCAGGAGGCCTGGGGAGAAACTTTCCCCTGTGGTCTGGAAAAGGCTGTGCTGGTCCCTCTGGAGCTCCCCCCACACCCTTGTGCCCTGTGCTCCCCATGGCTGCTGTCAGGGCTCGTGAGCAGCTGCATCATTCTGCCCCAGGGACTGGCTGCTCTGCTGGTTTGTCTCACTTTCTGGGACCCCCCTTGGCTTTGAGGTCTCCTTGGAGTGAGGGGGGGGCTCCCGGTCCTGCCTTCCCTGGATGGAAAGTGGACAGTTGCAGGGGAAAGAGGGGGATTTGTGTCTCTCCTGGGAAATAACTGAGATTTCTGCCATCAGTCCTTTGGGAAGGGACTCAAAAAGCTCGCAGAATTTTCTGCTGGCATCCAGGGAGAAATAAAACCCAGGCCAGACCCTGCTGCCTCCCAGAAGGGATCAGCTCTGTCCTGTCCGTGTGTCCAGCTGGGGACAGCACTGTCCCCCTTCCCAGCTGGAGCAGAGGAGGCCACAAACCCCAAAACAACACCTTCCCCCAGGGTTTGCACCTGGATTTTGTGCATCACAGGACCCCCAGCAACACCCCACAACAGCTCCCAGTTCATTGCAACAACAACAGCCCACAACAGCCCCCAAAACCCGTTCCCAGCCTGTGAACAACACCCCACAACAACAGCCCACAACAGCTCCCCACAACAACAACCCCTCCTGGGATAGCTCCCCAAAACAGCTCCCCAATAATCAGCACCCCACCTGCCTGGGGCTCAGCCCATCACGAGGTTCAGAGCTCACAGGGCCTCTCAGCTGGACCTGCCTTGGGCTGGGAGGAACTGGGAGGAACTGGGGACAGGTTTCCTGGGGAAGCTGCTGCTGCTGGTGTTCCTGCTTCCTGGCCCTGGGACAGCCCCAGGCCCATGGGGGCTGGGGGGAACCTGGCAGGGGGCTGCAGCTGGGCTGGGAGCTGGGCTGAGGAGCTGGGCTGGGCCTCCTGCGGTGGAGGTGCCCCAGGACATGTGAGGAGATTCCCTGGACAGGGCTGAGTGCAGGCACAGCCCAGATTCCTGTCTCTCTTCAGTGCATCCCTGAGACAAAAGCCCCCAGGTCCCAGACAGGAGCCACTGTCTGGAGCTGTGCACATGCCTGGAGCAGGGGAAAGGAGCCGGGGTGGATCCTGCCCCAGACAGGTTTTCCCTGGGTTGGGCCCAGCCCTGGGCTTGGAACACCGAGCAGGCAGCAACCCTGTGAGCCCGCCCCAGGGTGTCATCCCCGTGTCCCTGCTCTTTCTCCCCTGCTCCCAGGGCTGCCCGTGCCTGGATCCACCTTCCTGCTGGCTCCTTGGAGCATCATCTGTGCCTGTGCTCATGGCATTGCTGCTCCTGGCTCCGCAGCAGCCCAGGGATGGCTGGTGACAGGGACAGGTGCCACATCCCTCAGTGCCAGCACTGCCTGTCCTGGCCAGCCTGTGCCCCTGGGGGTGGGGTGCCCTCCCGGCCCCACTCTCATTCATGAATCCTGGGGGTTTCCTTGCTCCTCTAACTGGAAAGGAGCTGGAAACCCAAGTGTTTGGAGGGCACTTGAACCATTGTTTGAAAGATCTGTAATTTTCCAATCAAACTCCCTCCCGAGCCTCCGTTCATCAAATATTCATGGGATCCATTTTCTCCTGGCACTCCCAGCCCACGTCTCAGCCCGAAGAATCAATCAGGCAGCTGGATGAGCTTTGCTCTAATGCATCTGCGTTTTCGGGGAGCCTGGGGCTGCCATCTCCTCCCCGCCTGTCCCTGTCGCTGTCCCTGTCCCAGTCCCTCCCGGTGGTGGCTGAGGCTGTGCGGGCAGCTGGGAGGAACGTGATGGGCACTGGGGTGATGCTGACAGTGTGGGGCAGGGCAGGGGGGGATGCCCTGGAAGGATGCAGCAGGACCTGAGCATGGTTCCACCACGTTCATTTCTGGCCATCCCTGTGCTGGCCACGCTTATATTATATTAATAATATTAATATAATATATAATATATATATTGTTTTATTTATATTTATAGATAATATATTATATATTTTATATATGATATAGATATATCATATAAATATAATATATTTTTATATTGTATTTATAATATAAACTCTATTATATAAATATATATTATAAATATGTATTATATATAAATTACAAAGAACTAATTATAAACAATCGTTTCTGCCCATCCCGCTGCCTCTGATGCATTTGCCTTCACGGTCGATGCTTGGCGGCCCCGGGGCGGCTGCAGCCCCCTCCCCTTCCCCTCCTTTCCCCTCCCTCCCCTCCCTCTCCTGCCATCGGGGGCGTTCGATCGCGGCCCCGCTGCTCATGGCTTTGTGACAGAGCTTTGCAGCCTCGTCACTCCGGGCTCCTGGCATGGAAATAGAGCTGGAAATCAGCGCTGACGCCTCGGTTGCTGCCTTTGCCACACACCCCCGGGCCTGCACAGCGCTGGTGCCCATGCAGGGAGCTCTGCTGGGCACCCCCAGCCCGGCGCTGAGCGGGTGGGGAGGGAGGGCAGGTCAGGGGAGCAGCTCCAAACGGCTCTTCACACATTTGGATGAGCTAATGGGAAAAACCGGAGGAAGGCAAATAAACATTATTGTTTCATGTCAGGCGGGGAGGAGACAAAAGGTCACGGGCTTCCCTTGTGATGGTGGGAAACGGCAGCATCAGCAGGGCTGGAAAGAGCTGGAGAGCCCAGGGAGAGCCCAGGGAGAGCCCAGGGAGAGCACGGGTGTGTGTGTGCTCACACGGGTGTGTGGGTCCCGCCTCGGGCCTGGGGATGGCTGCTGGGAGCCCCCAGGGTGTCACCCCATGTCCCTGCTCCTTCTCCCTTTGGGCTGGTGGCTCCTGAGGAGTTTGATGGCCCCAGGGTGCTCCCAGGGTGTCATCCCCCATGTCCCTGCTCCTTCTCCTTGCTCCTTGTCTGAGCTGGTGGTTCCTGAAGAGCTTGGTGGCCCTGGATCACCTTCCCACCTTTGCTGGTCCTGGTCCATTCTGACCCAGGATGGATGAGGAGCACCAGAACCCCTAAGGAGGCCCCAGTGATGCCACAGCTCTGACTGGCACTCTGTCAGGGTGCCAGGCCTGGGGAGGGCACCCCAACCCCTGTGGTCCCTCTGCCACCACCAGCATCCCCCCTCATCCCCCTGAGCATCCCCCCACATCCCCTTGGCACTCTCCCGTTGCCATGGTGCCGTTGCCATGGCGCCGTTGCCAGGGAACCGTCGCCAGGGAACCGCCTCCATCAGTCACAAGGGCCCCAGAGACGGGGCAGGGCAGGCAGGATGGGGGTTTTGGGGGGTCTGGGACCCCCTCCCTCCACCTCAGCGCCCTGTCCCAGCAGGCAGGGACTGGGGGGGCTGGGGGGGTCCCTGCTCAGGCCCCCAGGATGGGTCAGAGCCCCCAGGACAGGCTCTGAGCAGGCTGAGAGGTTGCAGTGAGGTTGTCCCAGCCTGTTTTGTGTCTCTCCCTGGGCCAGGAAGATTCCTGGCGTCTGACCTGGGAATGTGGAGTCTGCAGCAAATAATGGAAAATAAAAAAAAGGGGGATGGAGGAGGGAGGAAAAAGCAGAACAGAATGTTTCAGGAATGCTGTAAAAGTTTGGATCCGTGGAACAGAGCGAGATCCAGGAGAGAAACAGGGCTGGGAGTGTGGGGGTGCCAAGGGCTGGGCTGAGGGGACCCAGACCAGGAAGGAGCTTGTGATGATGGGGTGTGGGGACACAGGGGACACCCCAGGGGACACAGGGGTGGGACAGAAGAGCCCTGCGCCTGCGCCAGTGGAGCAGCACAAACAGCACAAAAATAACCACCACAAAAGCAACACCTTCCCCAGGGTTTGTTTTCCTGGCCTGGATTTTGTGCATCACAGGGATCCCCAGCGTGTGGGGTGAGGGGAGGACGGCGCCTCTGAGCAGCTCCCAGTTCATTGCTGCCTTCGAGGAGGGAGCAGAGGCTCCTCTGAGCCTGCAGAGCCCGTTGGAGTGGTGGGACAGCCTGTGAGGGCACACACACGGCTGGCACACGAGGGCACAGCCCAGGCTGTCATTTGTGGGGCTCAGCACCCCCATCTTTGTCAAACTCCCTCCCTGGGAGCGCAGAGCCCACCTGTGTCCCTTGCTCTAGGAAGGAAGCATCGCTGACAATACCTCAGTGCCTCCCACCCTAATTAGTGCCACAGCTCAGCCCTTCATTAGCGCCGTCTGGCCGGCAGCCAGCGGCTCCCGTGGAGCATCCCGCTCCCACCTGGAGCATCCCGGTGCCCCGGGGCTGGGCTGGGCTGGGCACCACACCCTGGGGACAAGGAGGGCGGGGATGGGGACAGGTGGCTGTGGGGTGGGGGATGATCCCTCCTTGCTGCACTCCAGCACCTGGGAGAGCCGTGCCAGGCCAGAGAGGCAGCTGGCAGCGGAGGGAACCTGGCATGGCCGGGCTGCTGAAGTGCCCGTGGGTGGCACGGGTGCAGAGGCTGCTGGGGTGTGTCCGTGTGTCTGTCTGTGTACATGTGTGTGTGTCTGTCTGTGTACATGTGTGTGTGTGTCTGTCTGTGCGCATGAGTGTGTGTCAGTGTGTCTGTCTGAGCACGTGTGTGCGTCTGTCTGTGTGTCAGTGTGTCTGTACACACGTGTCAGTGTGTCTGTCTGTGCACATGAGTGTGTCAGTCTGTGCACACGAGTGTGTCAGCATGTCTGTCTGTGCACATGTGCCTGTGTGTGCAGCCCGGAAAGGTCACAGCCAGGGAAAAGGTGTGAGCAGCCAAGAAAGGGCTTGGAAATTGGAATGGAAAGCGTGAGCCAGATTGGAACATGGGGCAGGCAGCAACGTCCTGCTCCAGCCCCTCACAGCTCCAGCATCATCCTGCTCCAGCCCCTCACAGCCCCAGCATGATCCTGCTCCAGCCCCTCACAGCCCCAGCAGGGCCCTGCTCCTGCCCCTCACAGCCCCAGTGTCCTGCTCCAGTCCCTCACAACCCCAGGGCCCTGCTCCAGTCCCTCACAGCCCCAGCAGGGCCCTGCTCCAGCCCCTCACAGCCCCAGCAGGGCCCTGCCCCAGCCCCTCACAGCCCCAACAGTGCCCTCCTCCAGTCCCTCACAGCCCCAACAGTGCCCTCCTCCAGTCCCTCACAGCTCCAGTCCCTCACAGTCCCAGTGCCCTGCTCCAGCCCCTCACAGCCCCAGTGTCCTGCTCCTGCCCCTCACAGCTCCAGCAGGGCCCTGCTCCAGCCCCTCACAGCCCCAGTGTCCTGCTCCTGCCCCTCACAGCCCCAGCAGGGCCCTGCTCCAGCCCCTCCATGCTCACAGCTTCCATCTGCACCACAGCAGGGCTGGGTCTGCATGAGATGAGTGCTCCAAGGGCTGGGCAAGGCAGGATTTGGGCAGGATTTGGGCAGGACAGGGGCCGAGAGGTGCCTGGATGAGCCGAGCAGTGAGGGGCGCTTGGCTCCAGGGTAGCGAGGAGGAAGCAGATGGTAAAAGGGAAGGGCTCAGCCTTTGTCCGTGTCCCCACAGTGTCACAGCTGTCCCAGTGGCCTGCCGCTGGTGTCTCTGCTCACAGCTGCTCTCTGCTCTCTCTGCAGGGTCGTGGAGGCCAGCACCCTTCAGCAGGAGAGGCTGCAGGCCATCGCGGTGAGTCCCTCCCTGTCCCCAGGGCACCGCCTGTAGCACAGGGGCAGACACGGGCAGGGTGCAGGTGCAGGGGAGCTGGGGAAGGCGCTCAGCCACACACGGGGGTCTCCAGCTCAGCACGGCCCGGTGGGGGCTCTTCTAGGGTGGCACAGCTTGGAAACGGGGACAGAGCAAGCAACAGGCAGCTGGGAGGTTTAATTAATGAAGCGGCACCTTAATGAGCCCCAAGTGAGGGAAATGAGTGATGATTCCTTCCCCTGGAAGGGCTGAGGATGCTGCTCTCCAGCCATGCCCGGCATGGGCACTATATTATATACATTATATAAATAATAATATTATAAATAACTCTATTATATAAATATATATTATAAATAGATATTATATATAACTTCTAAATAACTTATTATAAATAATTATATATTATATTAATAATATTATAATAAATAACTATATTATATAAATATATATTATAAATAGATATTGTATATAAATTACAAATAACTAATTATAAATAACTGTATTATATATATCAATAATATTATTCTAAATAACTGTATTATAGAAATATATATTATAAATAGATTATCTATATAAAATACAAATAGCTAATTATAAATAACTATATTATATATTATATTAATAATATTATTCTAAATAACTATAATATAAATATATATTATAAATATATTAAATATATAAATTATAAATAACTAATTATAAGCAACTATACTCTATATATTATATTAATAATATTATTATAAACAACTATATTCTATAGATATATATTATAGATATATATTATATATAAATTATAAATAACTAATTATAAATAACTATATTATATCTATTATATTAATAATAGTATTTTAAATAACTATATTATATAAACATATAAATATATAATATATAAAAATTACACATAACTAATTATAAATAACATGCGTTATATAAATAAATATTATAGATATTATATACAAATTATAAATAACTATATTATATATATAACTATATATAACTATATATAGTTATATAGTTATAACTATATTATATATATTATATTATACTATAATTATATATAACTATATATAATATATATAACTATATTATATTATATATTATATATAAATAACTATATTACATAAATATATTATAAATATATAGAGAAATTATAAATAATTAATTATCAATAACTATATTATATATTATTCTATTAATTAGGGAGCAGTTGGGGGCCCTGCTGAGCGACCCCTCCCAGCTCAGAGCAGGGCAGGGGAGCTGCTCGAACCCACCCAGTGCAGCCCCAGTGCCCAGCCCCGCCGGCAGCCGGCCGATCTCTGCCACACAAAGGGCAAATTGTTCTGGAGCAGAGCAGAAAGCGCCGGGTCTGACTCTGCTGAAATGATCTGGAGCAGCCCCAGGACGGGTGGCAGCGAGGGGGGGACGCGGCAGAGCCCGCGGGGCCGGCCCAGGGGACGGTGACATTTGGAGATGGTGAGCAGAGCAAATCCTCCACAGCCTCAGTGCCTCGGTTTGTCCCAGACAGAGCAGGGATTCGGTACCAGCCTTGCTGTGGGGTGTTCCCAAGGCTGGTGTGAAAAACACCAATCACTTGGGGTTTTTTTTTTAATTTTAAAAGTTTAATAATAATAAAATGGTTATAAAAATAGTAATATAATAATAATAATAATAATTCTATAATAATAGTAATAATATATAATAATATATAATAATATATAATCATATATAATAATATATAATCATATAATGTAATATAATGTAATATAATGTAATATAATGTAATGAATGTAATGTAATGTAATGTAATAATATAATATAATATAATATAATATAATATAATATAATATAATATAATATAATATAATATAATATAATATAATATAATATAATATAATATAATATAATATAATATAATATAATATAATATAATATAATATAATATAATATAATATAATATAATATAATATAATATAATATAATATATAATGTTTATATTAAATATATGTTATATATTATATATTATATATTATAACTAAATATCCATACATATATTAATATATTAGATATAAGAATTCTATATTAATAATTATATTAATATGATCGTTATATATGTTATATATATAATATAATAATTAGTAATAATAATTTGGACAATTTGAATTAGGACAATATGAGACAATATGGGACAATAAATACAAAGAGTTACGGACAGTCTGGGAACCTTTTTCTGGGCAGCATGAGCCCGAAAAAGGCCACAGTTAACAAAGGATTAACCCTTAAAAACAATATCCTGTTGCATATTCATACATCTCATACATGATGCATAAATTCCATTCAAACACAGGATTCTGTCTGGTCATCGTCAACTTCTTCCTCTGAATCCCAACAGCGCCTTTGAGGCAGGAAGAAGTTCCTTTCTTCTGATAAGAGGGCAATTTCTTTTTCTCTGAAAGATTCAGGTGTCCTGTGGCTTCTATCTCACTGCGAGTCCTTTCTTTAAAAAAGTATCCTACATAGCATCGTTTCTATTTTAACATTTTTTTATAACCCAAAACTATCTTTACCACGCTACTTAGGAGAATTAACACAGCATCACTTTCTAACACAACACATACAATATTCCTTTCAATATCTGCCAAAAGCCAATCATAAAATTCGCATTTTTCACCCCGGGAGCCCCAATCCCCAGGGCTTCCCCCTTGGCCCCGGTGCTCTCCCCCTCCCCGCACTGACCCCTCCCCGCCGCTGCCGTCCCTGCAGGAGAAGCGGAAGCGTCAGACGGAGATCGAGAACAAAAGGCGGCAGCTGGAGGATGACAGGAGGCAGCTGCAGCATCTCAAGGTGAGCATCCCCCCCTGGAGCCCCCCGGGAGCCTCCCGTGGCTGGGGAGGGCAGGGCCGTGATCCCCTCCTTGTGCTCCCCAGTCCAAGGCTCTGCGGGAGAGATGGCTCCTGGAGGGAGCCCCAGCTTCTGCCTCCGAGGAGGAAGAGGCCATGAAGAAACAGATGCAGGAGGATGAGGTGAAGACCAAGGAGCTGGAGGAAACCATCCAGAGGTAACAGGGCCGGTGTGGGGATGGGTGTTGGGGTGCAGGTAGAGGGCACAAAAGTCCTTCCAGAGACCCCTGGGCATCCCTGGGCAGGTGGGTGCTGAGATTCAGGTGCTGGGAGCAAGCAGGGCACGCTGAGCTTGGAGCTGTTGTGTGACCATGTTCACAGGGGTCTCAGGTTGAGGGAAGAGACGTGGATGCGACTCCATGTTTCAGAAAGCTTGATTTATTATTTTATGATATATATTACATTAAAACTATACTGAAAGAATAGAAGAAAGGATTTCATCAGAAGGCTGGCTAAGAATAGAAAAAGAAGGAATGATAACAAAGGTTTGTGGCTCAGACTCTCTGTCTGAGCCAGCTGGGCTGTGATTAGCTATCAATTACAAACAACCAACATGGGCCAATCCCAGATGCACCTGTTGCATTCCACAGCAGCAGATAACCATTGTTTACATTTTGTTCCTGAGGCCTCTCAGCTTCTCAGGAGGGAAAATCCTGAGGAAAGGATTTTCCATAAAAGATGTCCGCAACACTGCTCGGAGAGGAGATCCCCCCACGGTGCTGCTGGGGCTCACCCTGGAGCCTGAACCTTGAATCCTGGCTGGGTCCTTGCCATCTTTTCTTGCAACCAGAGCCTGGCCAGCCCTGCAGCCCCTCTGGGCATGGCCATCCCCAGCTCTGCCTTTTTGTCACTGGGAGCCACAGGGAGGGGGACATCGGGCTGGGATGCTCAGGGGGCTCCAGGGTGGAGGATGAGGTGAAGGCCAAGGAGCTGGAGGAAACCATCCAGAGGTATCAGGGCCGGTGTGGGGATGGCTGTTGGGATGCAGGTAGAGGGCACAAAAGTCACTCCAGAGACCCCTGGGCATCCCTCCAGCATCCCTGGGCAGGTGGGTGCTGAGATTCAGGTGGATCCCATGGGCTGGGCACAAGGCAGGGCATGCTGAGCTTGGAGCCACTGGGAGAGAGGAAAATCCCCCCACGGGGCTCACCCTGGAGCCTGAGCCCTGAGCTCTGGCCGGGTTCTTGCCGGCTTTTCTTGCAGCCAGAGCCTGCCCAGCCCTGCAGCCCCTCTGGGCATGGCCATCCCCAGCTCTGCCTCTGTCGGGTGTCACTGGGAGCCACAGGGAGAGGACATCGGGCTGGGATGCTCAGGGTGCCCAACACCCTCGATGGCTCCCACAGAATTCTGCCCTCCTCGTGGTGGCCCTGCCCTTGGGAAGGAGCAGGGGGGAGGCTGAGAGTGGAGATGGCTCAGCCCCTGCCCACCCTTCCCCGCGTCCCTGGGCAGCCTCAGGCAGGGCCCGGAGCCCTGGCGGAGCTCGGCGGTGTCCCGGCAGCGCGGCAGGAATGCAATCAGTGCCGGTGGAGCCGCTAATTACCGAGCAGCAGCGGTGCACACAGGGGTCAGGCACCAAGGGGCCATTGTGCCCGGCTAATGGCGCGGGGCATTCCTGGCCGGGTGAGGGAGCCCCGGGAGCTCTGCCGGGGGCTGCAGCCCATCCATGGGGACTGCCCCCGAGCTCTGCTGCATCCCAGAGGGGCTGAGAACTGAGTTCGTCCTCGTGGAAGCTCCACCAGGTTTGGAGGGACACGTGCAGTGTTGGGGAAGATGAAACAAGAAAGCCTTATCAATATGATTGCCTGGAAAAAGATTTTGAGAATATAGAAACTATAAGTGAGATTGAAATGAAAGCAAGCTTTGAGATCCCTCAGTTATTGAACAACTGGAAAACAATGGTGTGGGTGGCTGAAGGTAATCCCCTTTTGATGGAACAACACCCTCTGCTTGCAGACAGGTCCAAGGGTCAGAGCAGACCCTGCCAGCCTGGCAGAAGGGGCCCAAAGAGGAGTTTTTAGGGTTTAAAATGTAGCACAGTATGGTAATGTAGTGATTCTTATAGGCTGTAGGGAAATGCTATAGGATTTGTATCTTGTACTAGATTGGTTAGTGAGAATCAGAATGTTCAACACAGAAGATTTATTGTATTGGAACGGGAACTTCGCTGTCTTAGCTCTTCCCTCTTGTCTCTTAGCTCTTGTCTTTTATGCTCTTAGCCCTTTTACTCTCTTATGCTTTTACTCTCTCACCCTCTCATCCTCTCTCCCCCTCTCTTCTCTCAGCCCTGCTCCAGCTGTGCCTGGCAGCTCCCAGCAGGGCCCTGCACCCAGGCTCTGTGCAATAAACCCCAAGTTCCAGCCCTGGATGCAGAGATCTCATCTCCGTCTGTCCCGACCGTGCTACCCCCATCAATCCTACAGTGCAGGAGCAGAATAATGATGAAGCAGCTTTGCTCTGGCCACCAGGTGTGCAGGGGTCACTCCCCCTGCCCAGTGCCCATAGTGGGGTCTCTGCCATCCATTTGGTGCTGACCCCATTGGCTTTTGTGTCAGGGTCTCTAGCTGCTCACAGTGACCCCAAGAAAAGTTCCAAAGTCTCTTTTCCCAGCCCAGTGCTTGAAGAAGGAGTCAGGGCTCTTCAATTCTCGGTCTCAAGGTTCTTTATTGGATCTGATCTATAAAAAATTTTCTCCTGTCCTGCCGAGGTCCATCCAGCAGGACAGTTCCAGGCACTCTGCCTGCCCCCAGGGCAGTGTTATGTCTTTATACTAAAAACTACATGTACAATGTTTACAATTGCTTTCCAATACCTATCACCTATGTTAGACAGTGAACTTCTACTCTAAACCAATCTCTAAGTGCCAACATCACAGCAGCAGATGGAGGCCAAGAAGAAGAAGAAGGAGAAAGGCTGGACACACCCAGCTCCCTCCATCTTGCCTCCTGAACCCCCATTCCAAAAACCCCAAAATCTACTTTTCCACCCCGTGGTAACTTCACTAATATTCCACCTAAACTGTTGTGGCTTGCAGATCTTCATACAAGGTTGGTAATAATCAAACCCACAGGTGTTTTGGGCTCTGTGCCAGGGTCTCTGAGCCCCCTGGCAGGGTCTTGGCTGTCCTGGACAGCCAGAGGGATGTTCTGGGTTCCCACACTTTTGCTCTGCTGAGAGACAGCCATGCCAGAGTCTGTATGTCCCTGCACCTTGTGGGGACAATCTGGGTGTCCCCTCTCCCCTGCCCGGCGTGGCTGCACCACACTCGCCTGTCCCACACCCCTCTCAGCCCTGGCTCTCCCTGCAGGCTGGAGAAGGAGCTGGAGATGCTGGAGAACAGCAGCTCAGTGGCTTCGACCAAGGAGAACCTGGCAGAGGCAGCAGCCAAGGAGGAGAAGAAGGCTGAGGCTGTCCCCAACACGCAGAAGGTGGGCAGGGCTGCCGGCCATGGGGTCGGGGTGCCCATCCCTGGTGGGTTTGGGGGCTGTGCACGCAGAGGCTCTGTGGCACCTCCTGGAAGCTCCTTTAACCTCTCCCTTCTGTTTTGCAGAGTCCCCTGGGCACAGTCAAGGGTAGGTGAATCCTGATCCCCCTCGGCCGTGTTTCAGCACCAGCCGTGCCCTCCTGCTGCCCTGAGGCCAGGATGGGTGGGCAGAGCCAGACCAGAGCCCTGTCCCCGTGTGCCCTGGGTGGGGGAGTCCTCCCAGGTGCCAGCCGTGGGGGCACACGCTGGGGCACAGCTGGCACTGCTTTGGCCTCAGGCAGTGTCTCCTCTCCATCTCCAGCTGACAAGAGGCTCTCCAGCAGCCCCATGAAGGCAGTGGAAGGCAGTGAGATGATGAAGGCGGGTAGGTGCCCGCTGAGCTCCTTCCAGGCTGCTTCCCCTGCCCTCTCTGCCACCCTCAGCTTGCTCGATGCCTTTCCAAGCCCAGGGCACTGAACATCCCTCATTGGTTCTGCTCTCACCCCACGGCCGGTCTGTGGCTCAGGGCCCTTCCACCTCAGCCCTGCTCCATGTTTCTGCTGCAGTTCCATCCTCCCTGCTCTGTTTGCAGCTTCTCTGTGCGGGGCGAGGCAGCAGTGCCAGGCACAGGGAGCTGTGGGGCACATGGGGCCAGGCTGCCTGGGCTGGGGGGGGTTTGGGACAGAGCTCAGACTGGCACCGGCATGGGGCAGAGCCCATTTGGGATCCTTGGATGGCGCTGAGGGGACCCCACTGCTGGCAGGGGCTGGCCAGGGGTGGAAGGAGAGATGCCAAGAGTTGCCCATCCCTTGTGGGCAGGGGGGCATGTACCAGCACCAGCGCCCTCAGTGGGGTTTGTGCCTCCCTGAGCATGACCCTGGCTCCCAGCCAGGCCCCAGGGGCAGCACTGCTGTCTGCCTGGACAGACGGACACAGCCCCAGAAGCACAGCAGCCCTGCAGGTAAGGTGGTGCCAGCAGCACCAGGATGGACACGGGTCCCAGAGGAGGGATGTGCCAGGGGTGTCACACCTGCCTCTGCCATTGACTGCTCCTTGCTGCTGCCTTGCTAACACTGCTGGGCACTGCTGGGCATCTCTGAGCCCTGCTGGGCGCTACCGAGCCTTGCTGAGCCCTGCTGGGCACCGCTGGGCACTGCTGAACATCACTGGGCACCTCTCAGCGCTCCTGAGCCTTGCTGAGCATCACTGATCATCACTGGGCACCACTGAGCCCTGCTGGGCCCTGCTGAGCCTTTCTGAGCCCTGATGAGCCCTGCTGAGCCTTGCTGGGCACTGCTGAGCCCTGCTGGGCACCTCTGAGACCTGCTGGGCACCTCTGAGACCTGCTGGGCCCTGCTAACACCACTGAGCCCTGCTGAGCCCAGCTGGGCACCGCTGAATCTTGCGGAGCATCACTGAGCTCTGCTGGGCACCTCTGAGTGCTCCTGAGCCCTGATGAGCCTTGCTGGGCACTGCTGAGCCTTGCTGAGCACCATTGAGCCCTGCTGGGCACCACTGAACCCTGCTGAGCATCACTGGGCACCTCTCAGTGCTCCTGAGCCCTGCTGAGCATCACTGAGCCCTGCTGGGCACCGCTGAACACCTCTGAGCTTTGCTGAGGCCTGCTGGGCACTGCTGAGCCCTGCTGAGCATCACTGAACACCTCTGAGTCCTGCTGAGCGCCACTGATCTCTGCTGAGCCATGCGGGACCCTGCTAACATCACTGAGCCCTGCTGGGCATCACTGAGCCCTGCTGGGCACCGCTGAACACCTCTGAGCTTTGGTGAGCCTTGCTGGGCACCTTTGAGCGCTCCTGAGCCTTGCCGAGCCCTGCTGGGCACCACTGATCTCTGCTGAGCCCTGGTGGGCACCTCTGAGCCCTGCTGAGCCGTGCAGGACCCTGCTAGCATCACTGAGCCCTGCTGGGCATCACTGGGCACCTCTGAGGGCTCCTGAGCATTGCTGGGCACCTCCAAGCCCTGCTGGGCACCACTGAACACCTCTGAGCTTTGCTGAGCCTTGCTGGGCACTGCTGAGCGCTCCTGAGTCTTGCTGAGCCCTGCTGGGCACCTCTAAACACCTCTGAGCCCTGCTGGGCACCTCTGAGCCCTGGTGGGCACAGCTGGGCACCCCTGAGCCCTGCTGAGCATCGCTGGGCACCACTGAGCCCTGGTGGGCATCACTGAGCATCACCGAGCCTTGCTGAGCATCACTGGGCACCTCTGAGGGCTCCTGAGCCCTGCTGAGCACCACTGAGCCCTGCTGGGCACCTCTGAACCTTGCTGAGCCTTGCTGAGCGCTGCTGGGCACCTCTGGGCACAGTTGGGCACCCCTGAATCCTGCTGAGCATCGCTGGGCACCACTGAGCCCTGCTGAGCCCTGCTGGGCACCTCTGAGCCCTGCTGGGCACCTCTGAGCCCTGCTGAGCATCACTGAGCCCTGCTGGGCACCTCTGAGCCCTGCTGAGCCCTGCTGGGCACCGCTGGGCACCACTGAGCCCTGCTGGGCACCTCTGAGCCCTGCTGAGCCCTGCTGGGGACCGCTGGGCACTGCTGAGCCCTGCTGGGCACTGCTGAGCCTTTTTGAGCCCTGCTGATCCCCGCTGAGCCCCACAGCGCTTCCTCCACGCTCCGTCCCCGCTGCTGCCACCCTCAGAGCCGGGCACAGCAGGGCCAGGGCTCCATAACCCGCGCTGTCCCCTCTGTGTCCCAGCCATGTACTCGGTGGAGATCACCGTGGAGAAGGACAGAGTGACCGGGGAGACCAAGGTCCTGTCCAGCACCACCATGCTGCCCCAGAACCACTGCCTGCAGGGCGTCAAGGTGTACGAGGACGAGCTGAAAGGTACGGGCCAGGGGACAGGGAGAGGCCACCCGGACATACCAGCAGGGTGAGGAGGGGCAGGGGCTGCTCCTGAGGGCAATCCCTCCCCAACCCCAGTGCCGTGGGTCGCAGGATTGTCATGGCAGCTCGGTGTGGATGGTTCGGGTGGTTTGCACATCGTGGCCCTGCACTGCTGGAGGGCAGAGAAGAGCATCTGTGCTGTCCAAGACCCAGGAGCCTGTCCCATGGGTGCACTGGCACCATGCTGGCATGTCCCACAGGCTGGCAGCAGGGAGAGTGGCTGATGGGGATGGTGGAAATGCAGCACCGGGGACTGATCCCTGTCTGCAGCTCCCGCTGCTTTTGGGAACATCTGGGAACCTCTCCAGAGGACCATCGTGGTGGCAAGGACCCAAATGGCCATCGTGGTGGCAAGGACCAGCCAAATCCAAAGGGACCATAGTGGTGGCAAGGACCCAAATGGCCATCGTGGTGGCAAGGACCAGCCAAATCCAAATGGCCATTGTGGTGACAAGGACCAGCCAAATCCAAGGGACCACCGTGATGGCAAGGACCCAAATGGCCATCGTGGTGGCAAGGACCCAAATGGCCATCGTGGTGGCAAGGACCTGCCAAACCCAAGGGACCATCGTGGTGGCAAGGACCCAAATGGCCATTGTGGTGGCAAGGACAAACCAAACCCAAAGGGCCATCGTGGTGGCAAGGACAAACCAAACTCAAGGGACCATCATGGTGGCAAGGACCAGCCAAATCCAAAGGGCCATCATGGTGACAAGGACAAACCAAACCCAAAGGACCATCATGGTGACAAGGACCTGCCAAACCCAAGGGACCATTGTGGTGACAAGGACCTGCCAAACCCAAAGGACCATCGTGGTGGCAAGGACCTGCCAAACCCAAGGGACCATCACGGTGGCAAGGACCAGCCAAGTGGCTGCCCACTGACCATCACATCATGCCCCAGGTCAAGTGGAGAACACAACCATCATGGTGGCAAGGACCAGCCAAACCCAGATGACCATCGTGGTGACAAAGGACAAACTAAATCCAAATGACCATTGTGGTGGCAAGAACCAGCCAAACTCAAGGGCCCATTGTGGTGACAAGGACCAGAAGTGGAAGTGGAGCATCCCAGTGGGAACTGTGGTGGCTGAGAGGACAAAGCCCCTCTTGAAGGGAAGCACAGTGCTCCCATTCAGCCCCTCTGCGTGGCCATGGCCATGCCAGGCTGGTCACTGTCCCTCACTCACTGACCGTCCCATCATGGCCCAGGTCAAGAGCAGAACACAAGGAGCCCTTGGCTGCTCTGGCCGTGACATCTCTGCCCCCAGTGCCACGAGCAGTGGGGTGGGAGAGCCCCAAACCCCCCAGGCCCGGGGCCACCACCTGCAGTGGTCCTGCGGGATGTGGTGGGCACACGGTGGGGCGGCAGCTGCCCAGCGTCACTGGGGGCTCAGAGGTGGCAGTGGTGACCTGGCAGAGTGTCACGCCAGACACTGTCCTGCCGTGGCAGCTTGGCCTGGCAAACAGCCATGGCTCCTGCAGGGCTGGCTGAGCCTGAGGCTCTGGGAACAGCTCCTTCCACTGGGCTGTTATTTCAGTTTTCCTGGCTGCTGCCAGGTGATGACAGAGGATCTGGCAGCAGCTCTGGGATGCTGTGGGAGTGCCAGCCTCAGCGGCAGCACCTTTGGAGAGGGGAAGGGGTCACTCCCTGACCATACAGGGGAGGGTTGGGATGCTGTGGGAGTCCCAGCAGGACCTTTGGAGAGGAGAAAATCACTCTGTGACCACGGAGAGGAGGGTTGGTATGCTGTGGAATCTCAGCCTCAGTGGCAGCACTTTTGGAGATGGGACAGGGTCACTCCCTGACCACACAGGGCAGGGTTGGGATGCTCTGGGAGCCCCTCTTTGGACAGGGAAGGGGTCACTCAGGAGCCGGGGCTGGCAGCAGCAGCTTTGGTGCCCCCACGCCGAGCCCCTGTGACCGCCCCTCTCTTGTCCCCGCAGTGGTGCACGCCGTGAGCGCCGAGGACGGCGCCCTGCAGAACGGGGCGCACCCGCTGAGCTCCTCGGAGGTGGACGAGCTGCTGCACAAGGCGGACGAGGCCACCCTGGGCGAGGCCGGCGGGCGGCAGAGCCCGGCCAGGGCCGGCGCGGGCAGCCAGAAGGCGACGCCGCGCCGGGAGATCACGGGGCTGCAGGCCAAGGTGGCGCCGGGCGAGGGGACGCAGGGCGGCCAGGAGCAGCAGCAGCAGCCCGTCACCATGATCTTCATGGGCTACCAGAACGTGGAGGATGAGAACGAGACCAAGAAGGTGCTGGGGCTCGAGGGCACCATCAAGGCGGAGCTGGTGGTGATCGAGGATGCCGAGGGCAAGGCGGAGCCGGCTCTCAAGGACCACACGCCGCCCAACGGCACCGCCCTGGAGCCGGCGGCCGCGCAGCCCCTGGGCGAGGAGGGCTCGGCGGGGCACGGTGCCAACGCCGCGGATGCCAAGGAGGCCGAGCAGGAGACAGACGTGAAGAAGCAGCGCTGCAAGTGCTGCACGGTGATGTGAGCCCCGCGCCGAGCCCCCCTTTCCCCCATCCCACCGGACACCGGGCCCCTCTTCCTGCACAACCAGGGGAGATCCAGCGCGGTGCCAACGGCGGGGATGCCCGCCCCGTGTGCCCGGTGCCAGCCCCGTGCCCGCCCCCCACCAGCGCTGCCTGTGGTGTTTATTAGTGCCCCCCCCTCGCCCCACGGTGCGCCCACCCCGTGCCCATCACAGCCCCTCGGTCACCGACACCGTCCCAGCGCCGTCGGGGGATGGAGCCGCCGGGCAGGGGATCGGAGGACGTCGCTGTGTCCGTGGATGACTCCCCGGGAGCCGCCAGCCCACGGTGGGCATCGGAGCCAGCCCCGTGCCAGCCCCTCCCTCTGTGCCTCCAGCAGGGCGAGGTTTGGCTCCGTTGGCCGCTGGCTGCCCCTGGACATCTCTGCTCCATCTCCTCATCCCCGCGCTCCCCAGGCCCTCCAGGGCAGGGCGTGCCCAGGGCACGGAGGGCGGCGTCCATCCCTCCCTGGTACTGGGCTCTGCTGACGGCCAGGGACACGTGGGGCTCCTGCAGGGGCTGCTCTGCTCCTCCTGGCACGTCCTGGAGCCCTCCCTGTGCCAGCTGAGGGGGCTGAACTGTGCCCGTGTCCCCTGGGGCAGTGCCAGCGAGGGAGGGCATCGAGGGCAGCGTCCATCCCTCCCTGGTACTGGGCTCTGCTGACGGCCTGGGGCTCCTGCAGGGTCAGTCCAGGCTGTTCTTGGGCTCATCTCCACGTCCTGGAGCCCTCCCTGTGCCAGCTGAGGGGGCTGAACTGTGCCCGTGTGCCCCTGGGGCGGTGCCAATGAGGGAGGGCAGCGAGGGCAGCGTCCATCCCTCCCTGGTACTGGGCTGTGGTGAAGGCCAGGGTCACCTGCAGGGCCAGCCCAGGCCTGCTCTGCTCCTCCTGGCACGTCCTGGAGCCCTCCCTGTGCCAGCTGAGGGGGCTGAACTGTGCCCCTGTGCCCCTGGGGCGGTGCCAGCGAGGGAGGGGCAGCGCGGGGGGCTCAGCCCTGTGGGGCAGGAATGGGCTGGGGTCCTGTGGGGCTCCTGTGGTTCCTCGTGGCAGCGGCAGTGTGGCTCAGCATCCTGTTCCCTTCCTGTCTCTGCCACGTTCTGGGCTCCTGGGCTGCAGCTGTGGCATCCCCAGGGTGGGGGGCAGCCCAGTTGTCCCCAGTATGGGCACTGGGAGCTGCCAGGGGTCTGGTGTCCCACAGAGGGCTGCCCCCCCCTGCACCCCAGCCCTCCAGTGGGGATTCCACCACCAGCACCAGCGTTTCCTCCCCACTGAGACCAGCTGGGGCAGGCAGGGGGAGCCCCCCATGGTCCCCAGTGCCCTCATGGGCTGCCCCTGAGCTCTGCAGGAGCTGTGGGCAGCGCGCAGCCACTGGCGAGGGATCCTTGTTCAAATGTGAGAGGGCTCCTTCTGCCCTGGGGGTCCCCAAAACGTGCGTGGGGCAGCACCCAAGCTGCCCAGCCATGGGTTTTGGTGCCCAGTGCCCGCATCAGCTGCCCCTGAGCTGCAGCAGCGGGGCTGGCAGTGCCCAGATGCCTGTCCAGGAGCGTTGGGCAGGGTGTAGCCACTAATGAGGGATCCTTTTTCGAGTGTGAGAGGTTCCTTCTGCCCAGGGATCCCCCAGAACCTGTGAGGAGCAGCTCCAGGCTGCCCGGCCCACCAGGACACCCTGGCCCAGCAGCCAGGGATGGGGCTCAGCGCCCCCCAAGGACGGGCCTTCCTCCCACCACACTCCTCCCGTGTGAGCAGTGCCACCCCCTGGCCCCGTGCCACCCCTGCTGTCCCCCAGGTGCCACCCAGGCTGCAGTTCTGTCCCCGTTGGAGTCACCGCAGGGCTGATGGGAGGGGGGGTCATGGTGCCACCCCTGTGCTGAGCCCCGGCCGGGCACCCACAGCCCCTGGGAGAGGCAGGGCTGGGTATGGGGGGGCTTTGGGGGCACTGCCAGGGCACGGGGGGCCTCTCCTGCCCCTCTGCTGGGCATCGCTGCAGAGCAGGGCACGGCCTGGGTGCCCCCACGGTGCTGGGGGCAATGTCACCTCTTGCCACCCCACATCAGGGGCCAACACCACCCACGGCACCGCACCCCATCCCACCCCAGCTGGGCCCTGCAATGCCCCCAGCCCCAAACTGGGGCTCCCTCCCTTCCCTTGGCACCTCCCTGCCCCTCGGTTGGCTTTGACCCCCAGCCCGGCCCGGCCCTGGGGGTGCTGGGGAGCAGGAGCAGCCCCCCGGGGCGGGCATGGGCTGTGAGAGGGGTGGGTGCTGGGCCTGGCATCGCCCCCACCCCGCCCCACAGCCCCCCTGTCCCCTCCCGGCTCTGCTGAAGTGCACTTCCCGTGCCCCTGAGCTTTTCACTTGTGCCGAAGCCGTTTGAATTCTTCCCTTCCCTTTCCCATCCCATCCCATCCCATCCTCCCCACGCCCCGTTGTTTGTAAAACACCCAAAACCGAGCAAATAAAACTGTGTGAACAACCAGCCTGGAGGCGCCGGGGGTGGCAGGGAGGAGGCTGGGGGTGCTGGGAGGGTGGGGGTGGCAGGTTTGGGGTGGGTTCTGCTGTTCCCTCGTGGTGTGGGCAGGGGGTGTGGGGAGAAAGGGGGCTGGGGCCGGGAGGAAATGGGTGAGGGGGCATGGCCAAGGTCCCTGTCCATCCCCAGGCTGGTGCAGGTCCTGCTTCTGCCCAGGGCTCTCTCCTGGGGCACAGAGGGGTATGGGGCACCCAGGATGCTGGAAAGAAAGGGATGAGGGGGGATGCTGCCCAGGTAAAGCGGACATGGATGCCCCCAGGTAAAGGGGATGTGGCTGCCCAGTTTCCAGGGTGCCCCCAGGTGCCATCACCACATGGCCAAGGTCTCTGTCCATCCCCAGGCTGGTGCAGGCCCAGGGCTGGGATTCCAGAGCTCTCTCCTGGGGCACAGAGGGGTATGGGGCACCCAGGAGGCTGGAAGGAAAGGGATGAGGGGGGATGCTGCCCAGGTAAAGCGGACATGGATGCCCCCAGGTGCCATCACCATGTGGCTGTGGGTCTCTGTCCATCCCCAGGCTAGTTCAGATCCTGCTTCTGCCCAGGGCTCTCTCCCGGGGCTGAGAGGGGTATGGGGCACCCAGGATGTTGGGAGGAAAGGGATGAGGGGTGAGGCTGCCCAGGTAAAGGGGACATGGATGCCCCCAGGTAAAGGGGATGTGGCTGCCCAGTTTCCAGGGTGCCATCACCACATGGCCAAGGTCTCTGTCCATCCCCAGGCTGGTTCAGGTCCTGCTTCTCACCAGGGCAGGGATTCCAGAGCTCTCTCCTGGGGCAGTGGGGCCTCAATCCTCGCTGGTGCCAGCCCAGGTGCCAGCACATGCCCTGTGGCGGGCGTGGAGTGCTCCTCCTGGCTCCTTGGCATCCCCTGTGGACTTTGGCTCAGCCCCAGGGTAGAACAGGCTCTGCTCACCTGCCCGGAAGCACAGAGCAGCCTGGCAGCCACAGGCAGCAGCCACCGTGCCCAGGCCAGGCAGTGCCAGCCCAGCAGGAACGGGGCACCAAGGGGGTGAGCGGGGCACCAAGGGGGTGAGTGGGGCACCAAAGGGGTGAGTGTGGCACCAAAGGGGTAAAGTGAGGCACCAAGGGGGTGAGTGGGGCACCAAGGGGGTGAATGGGGCACCAAATGGGTGAGTGGGGGCACCAAAAGGGTAAAGTGAGGCACCAAGGGGGTGAATGGGGCACCAAGGGGGTGAGTGGGGCACCAAGGGGGTAAATGGGGCACCAAAGGTGTGAATGGGGCACCAAAGGGTGAATGGGGCACCAAAGGGGTAAAGTGAGGCACCAAGGGGGTGAGTGGGGCACCAAGGGGGTGAATGGGGCACCAAGGGGGTGAGTGGGACCCCCAGCACCCGCAGCTGGGGCGAGCTGGGCTCTGTGTGACACCAGTGCCATGTTTGGGTGCCAGTGGGGCTGGCAGAAGTGGGACCAGGACAGGGATGGTCCCACAGGGACAGGGCTGAGTGCCAGGCATGGCATTGCCCGCTTGGCTGTGACACCCGTGCCAGGAGGGAGGGCAGTCCTGGGCATGGCAATGTCACCCACGCCACTGAGATCCAGCCAGATCCAGGCACCAAGGGCACCAGGGACGCTGTGGCACAGCCCTGCCCTTACCCTGGCACCTGCCAGAGGTGCCCAGAGCAGGTGGCATGTCCCCTGCCGTGGGGGAGCTGGGGCTGGCAGTGTCAGGGCTGCTGTGGCAGGAGGGCAAACACGGGGTTGTCAGCTGGGAGGCTCCATGGGGTGGCAGGAGAGCCTGGCACAGGGCTCTGCTGCCATCCCCTCCTCTGCCACGGAGAGCTGGGCACGCAGGTTCTGCTGGAGCTCCTCAGTGCCACTCGTGGAGGGGCAGAAGTCTGGAGCAAGGTCTGCGGCTGCATGGCCACCCCACCGTGGCACACTGGGGCACCGGCACGTGGCGGTTGGCACATTGGCACATCAGAGCCAGGGGCAGCCCCCCGGGCATGGGCCCAGCTGCAGCAGGGTGACAGCAGCGCAGGAGTTTGGGGCACAGAGCCCAAGGTGGTTCTTGGAATGGCCCAGATCTCCCTGGAGCTGAGCTTATCAGGGCCCTGCAGGCACCCACACCCCAGAGTGCCCCACCCCGGCGGGCAGAGCTCAGCTGGGAGCCCTGGCGACATGGGGACCCCTGCCCTGCCAGCTCCATGGACTGTAAGTGCAGCGGGCTGGGGGCTGAGGGCAGTGCCAGGCGCTGGGGGACACTGTGTGCCCCTGGGTGCGCAGGGAGGGTGGCACTGAGGGATGGTGGCACCGGGTGTGGCAGGGATGGTGGCACTGTCTGGGGTGTGGAGGGATGGTGGCATTGACGGCGTGCAGGAATGGTGGCACTGGGGGTGTGCAGGGATGGTGGCACTGAGAGGGTGCAGGATGGTGGCACTGGGGGCAGGCAGGGAGGGTGGCACTGTCTGGGGTGGGCACCAGAGGGACATGGACACGCGCTGCAGTGTTGGTGTGCACCAGCCCGTCCTGGGGCAGCCCTTGGCTCGGGGGGGCACAGGGTGGGTGTGCAGCCCTGTGCAGAGCCCTCAAGCTGGGGGGACCCTGTAAATCACCCCAGATGTCTCATTACGGGGGGGATCCCAGCTCTGTCGCCCTGTGCAGAATCCCTAAGCTGGGGGGACCCTGGAAGGCGCCCCAATCTCTCATTACGGGGGGGTCCCAGCTCTGTCGCCCTGTGCAGAACCCTCAAGCTTAGGGGACCACGTAAATCACCCCAGATGTCTCCTTATGGAGGGGATCCCATGCCAGACTGGTGGCACTGCCATCTGCTGTGCCCAGCACATCCCACGGGGCTTGGCTGGGCTGGGGGCAGCCCAGACCAGGGGGTTTGAGTCCCTGCAGTCCCACAGCTCCAGAGGCAGCTGAGGGAATTTGGATGTTTTGGGTGCAGCTCTGGGAGGGGCCGCTCTGCTTGCGTGGAGCCCTGATAAGAGCCCAGCTGGTTTCTGTGTCCCTGCTCCCCTCCGGTGCCAGCGCTCCCCAGGGAGGGGGGGGTCCCTTCCAGCCGGGATTTCATCGCCCACAAACGTGGTGAGAGGCGTGGGCAGTGGTTTTCATTATCCTCGTCATTGGGGGCAATAAAAGAGCCAGAGTGAATCACGGCAGGGGAATTAACAGGTAAATTCAGCTTCAGGAAGGGAGGCTGAGGCGCCAGGGCTGGGCACAGGGCTGGGCAGCAGCTCCAGCGGTGAAACATCACCCGGGGCTGGCCGGGATGTCCCAGCCTATGACAGCCACATGCTCCTGCCCCAGGAAAGGTGCAAAAAGCTCCTGGCTGGGAGATTTGCAGCAGGGAGAGGATGGTGCATCCAGGGAGGGCTGCAGGGCACCAGAATCGCTGCAGGAAGGAGGCGGCAGGCACGGAGTGCTGGGGGTGAGCCAGGATGCTCAGGATGGCACAGGGAACACCGGGCACCTGCCTCACCTGGGCCAGCTCACCCCGAGCTCTGCCTGCCAGGGCTGTCCCTGCTGGCACCGTGGCCTTGCTCCAGTTTTGCTGCACAGTCCCAGGAGGCTGCGAGTGCCCGGGAGTGGTGCCCAGTGCTGGCACACCCCGACCTGCCAGGGCTCACAGGTGAGGGCAAAGCCGTGGCTCCACCTCAGCAAATATGGCACAGGATGTGGTTGGTGCTGCCTGTGACCGTGCTCACAGGGGTCTCAGGATGAGGGAAGAGATGAGGATGTGACTCCATGTTTCAGAAGGCTTGATTTATTATTTTATGATATATATTACATTAAAACTATACTGAAAGAATAGAAGAAAGGATTTCATCAGAAGGCTGGCTAAGAATAGAATAGGAAGGAATGATAACAAAGGTTTGTGGCTCGGACAGAGAGTCCAAGCCAGCTGACTGTGATTGGCCATTAATTAGAAACAACCACATGAGACCAATCCCAGATGCACCTGTTGCATTCCACAGCAGCAGATAACCATTGTTTGCATTTTGTTCCTGTGGCCTCCCAGCTTCTCAGGAGGAAAAATCCCAAGGAAAGGATTGTTCATAAAAGATGTCTGTGACAGTGCTGCCTCCAGGCACTGCTTGTGTGTCACCAGTTCTGGAGCCAGGGATGGCATCTGCGATGAGGTGGCAGCTGCTGTCTCATGGGGACCCACCTGTGCTGCCCCTCCCTGTCTGGGCTCTGCTGTGCCAGGACTGACCCCGAGGCTGGGGCTGCTCCCTCCTGCCCTGTGTGCCGGGGGGGTTAAAGTCCCCTCGTTTTACGAGCCATGAAACTGTGTTTATGACCCCAGTTTCTAGAGCTGGGCTATTTGGAGGCTCCTTTCTGTAAATGGCACAAGGAGATATTCCATGCAGGAGTGGCCCAGGCCTGGCACCAAATTTCCCTGCCCAGGATTGGAGCTCCCTCCCTGCCCTGTGCACGTGGAGAGGCCGAGGCTGGTTGTGCCCAGCTGGATGTGGTGGCACCAGGAGCTTGTGGCTGAGCTCCTGCTGTGTAGGAGTGTTGGGGGTAGCACGGTCAGGACAGATGGAGATGAGAGATCTCTGCAGCCAGGGCTGGAACTTGGGGTTTATTGCACGGGGCCTGGGTGCAGGGCCCTGTTGGGAGCTGCCAGCCACAGCTCAGAGCAGGCCCCAAAGAGGGAGAGAGAGATAAAGAGAGTGGTAAAGAGAGAATGAGAGTGTACAAGAGAGGATCACAGGGTGAGGTTCTTGTTACAATACAATAAATCTTCTTCTGGTTGTGTAATTTGGGGTTTATTGCACAGGGCCTGGGTGCAGGGCCCTGCTGGGAGCTGCCAGCCACAGCTCAGAGCAGGCCCGAGAGGAGAGAGAGGTAAAGAGAGAGAAGGCAAGAGCGTGGTAAAGAGATGAGAGAGTGAGGAAGAGTAAAGAGGGTAAAGAGAGAGTAAAAGAGGACGAGGTTCCTGTTACAATACAATAAATCTTCTTCTGGTCGTGGAACTTGGGGTTTATTGCAAAGGGCCTGGGTGCAGGGCCCTGCTGGGAGCTGCTAGCCACAGCTGGAGCAGGGCTGAGAGGAGAGAGGGGGAGAGAGGATGAGAGGGTGAGAGAGTAAGAGGGGCAAGTGAGCCAAGTTCCCCTTACAATACAATAAATCTTCTGTGTTGAATATTCTGATTCTCACTAAACAATCTAGTACAAGATACAAATCCTATAGCATTTCCATACAGCCTATAAGAATCACTACATTATCATACTGTGTTACATTTTAAACCCTCAAAATTCCTCTTTGGGCCCCTTCTGCCAAGCTGTAGGGTCTGCTCTGACCCTTGGGCCTGTCTGCAAGCAGAGGGTCTTGTTCCATCAAAAGGGGATTACCTTCAGCTGGCCATGCCATTGTTTTCCAGTTGTTCAGTAACTGAGGGATCTCAGAGCTTGCTTTCATTTCAATCTCACTTATAGTTTCTATATTCTCAAAATCTTTTGCCAGGCAATCATATTGATAAGGCTTTCCTGTTCCATCTTCCCCAGCACTGCTGCCTTTGGAGGTGCAGGCAGCACTGAGGGCCTGGGCAGGTTTGGCTGAGCTCCCTCAGAACCCGGCCAGGCTGGGGGACAGAGGTGGGGGGCACTCCTGGGCTCTGTGGCAGCTCCTGTTGGGAATTTTGCTCTGTGTTCTGGCTGCTCCTGCCCCACACGGGCAGGCTGGTGTGGTGAATGATGCTAAGTAAGCTTTGATTAGGCCAGACTGGAGGGCGGTGGCAGCTTTGGTTGCTATTAGTTGCAGGTTGGCTGGTCCTTCTGGGCCTAGTATTTTGTATCAGGAAAGGTCAGTTAGGTGAGAGGCAATGTTTTGTCCTCCGTTGAGGAAGTTAGTTATGCTTAGGGGGTGGATTAAAGGGTTAAAGTATCCTAGGGATGTGGAGAAGTTTTGTTTTGTGAGGATGAGTGTTTGGGCTACTTTTGAAATTTCTGGGGCTAAAGCCTAGAAATGCCATGTCCCATGCCAAGGACAGTGGAACCAGGCTGGGAGAGGAGCTGCATCTCAACCTCTGCTCCTTGTGCTGTTCTTAACGGCTGCTCTCCCCTCCTGCCTGCAGGGCCAGCCAGCTCGAGACCCTTGGCCTCTGCTGAACTGGGACTCTGAGGGTGACCTCAAAAGCGAGCAGTGGCCCCTGTGTGGGACAAGGTTGGCACAGGAGTGACCGTTCCCAGGAGATGGACAGAGTCACCAGGCACCTTGTGTTCCAGCAGCCACAGGCCTCGCACAGGCACGACTCCCTGGCAGAGCTGAGGGCCAGCAGTGATGATGATGTGTTCAGCTCTGCTCAGCACAGCACCCAGAGGGTGGAAAACGGCTACAGCTGGAGAAGGAGGTCCCAGTCACCCTCGTATTTCCTGGAGGGTGGAAGAGATGTCTGGACCCCTTCCCCGGACAGGGAGTCCAAGCTAGAGGTGGTGAGATCAGGAAGCCTGTACGACCTCCGGGCTTACAAGGGTGAGAGGAAACCCTCCAAGCTCTATGATGATGAGGAGCAAGACCTGTACAGGGTCCCTCCACCCAACATCTCCCCTGAGAAAGC